>CM053790.1:804921145-806356145 GCA_028749045.1 Cupressus sempervirens
CAAGTTAGGAGGCCATCTTGTTGAAACCCTCAAATTTGGAGTAAATCTGACATACCTGCACTAAAATTGATATAACTTTTGTTGTATATAAGATAAATACTTCAAAACAATTTCAATGGAATTCTAACTCAATCCTCTATTGAACCATATAAGACTTGTACCACCACCAATCCGTACAAGTCATACAAAATTGAAAAAATAGTAAAAAAGGTAGAAAATTTAAGTTTTTTATTCACCAATGCTGTCCACCATCCGTACAATGACCTTTCCCATGTGTGGGGATCTTAAATACATGCTTTCCAATAGTTATAACCTCCATTTGGATGGTTGGAACACCATACAACCTCCTTTTCAGTTTGACAACTATTATTGCAAAAATTGCTATCTTAGCAACTTTTGCATTTTGCAACTTTCTTGCATTTTTTTGCAATTTTTTCAAACCTATAGTCCAAAGGTGTCTTAATAACTTAAATCCACCTAAAACATCCTAAAATCATTAAAATATTCAAAATCACACCTATTATAACTCCTTGGTTACAAATGGTCACTTGGCTTATAACCACACCAAAGTGCCATCGTACCTTACAATTGAGTCTTTTATTACACTTAATTAAAGTTTTTGTTTTTTTAAATGTAATAAGGCCCTCAGATTGATTAAGAAATCTCCTTAAGGCCATCCACCCATGTAATGGAGTCAAGACCCCAAGGTGTCAATATAAGCCTGGTCATCATTTGGTCCAAAAGGTGGAATTTTGGTTTATTTTATGTTTGTTAGGGTAGTTTAAGTGTTTTGAGTCTTAGAAAAACATTTGAGAATGGTTAGAATTGAATTAGGAAGGTGGTTTGTCAAAATGGAAAAAATTGCAAAAAATTGCAAAAGTTGACAACTTTTTCAAAAAAACCACTCCCAACAGCTAAAAATGCCATGGGGTGGTTATACCCATTTGTAATGGCCTATAAAGGCTCTAGACACCCAAGGGGAGAGATATCAAGAAGAAACATATGTACTTTCTCTTTGGAATCGATAAAATCTGCTATTTCAGAATGAGTTTTATTGAATTTTCCGTATAGTATGGCCTTACATGATTGGGAAGTGAACTTTTTTGTATTGGATAGCTAGACCTACTAATTTTTGAAGCATTGGAATTGGTTTCAAGTTTCTAGAAATCAAGGAACTCAAAATATTTAATTTTATTGACCACTACCCTGTGAAACCCTCAAAATTAGGGTTTGGCCAAAGAAATGGCCCTAACTTGAGATCCCATTGTTGGAATTTGTGCTAAATGGGTAGGGAGAAAGTTAAGGTGATGTAATTTCATAATTCAAAAGCCCTAAAGTAGGAGGTTGCAACATATATTTTTAGGAGCAAGCCCTAGGTCTAATATCTCTCATGTATTACACCAAATTTTATGCAAATTGATGAAGTAATGTGTTTAAAGGAAGTAGGGGACTTGGTGTGAAGGAAAAACATCTTTTTTTGGGTTAGAAGAACACTTTGAAGTTGGTGGTTTGATTCCATGAACCCATCTCTTGGCCATTTCCTTATAGACCACGCCTAAAGTTGCTAATTAGGCTTGAGTGCATGGTTTGGGTTAAGGTATGCTAGAGTGGAGTGGAGCCTTAAGACTTTGAAGTCTCTTAATACTTGAAAAAGGGTGTCTAAAACTATACTTTTTTTGCCTATTCCTTTGGAAGAGTTTTGAGTTATTGCTGGAAAACTGAACTAAGAGGCCTAATTGCCTAGTAGGTCAAATGCTGTATTCTATTTTGTGGGTTGTTAGCAGTAGGTTAAATTAGTGATTTGCCTTGTTTTGGCCATGTTAAGATTTATTCAAGCCATAATTGGTGTTAGAAAGGTTTGTAATACCATAAACCCACTTTTGCCAAGTTGGGGGTAGTAGGTCATTGTTGAACCAAGTAGGAAGATTGGATTCTTGTCTTTTTTCGGAGAGTTGGGTTTGTAAACCTGTTGAAGAGTTGTAATATCATAGTAGTATCCTTTTGGAAGTGAATCATAACCCTTGCTTAACCCTTTGTGGAGTTTGGAGGTTTGGGTGGTAGAGGGTTGTTTGATTTTTGTTTCCTTGTGCTTACTCTGCATTAGAACTGGTCTAGCACACAAGAAAAAAAAGTAAAACTATCCCACATGCACACAAGAGAAGAAATATATGTATACTATGGTCAATATATCTACACTTCATAGTTCTTTTTTTTTCTATGAGAAGATTTGGTATTTGAATCTCTATTTTGCACCTCTTTTTTAATATCATTTTATTGCTTAACTGAATGGTCACCTCAAGATGTTGGTTTTAATATCTTTTTGAATGCTTAAATGAATGGTCACCTCTTTTTTAATATCATTTTATCTCTATTTTTCACATTTTGAAGTTGGTTTAATTGGCTGATTACAAGAACAGGCCTGACTGTCCCGAGTAACACAGTGATTTCTTCACAATTTTGATCTAATTTAATGGAAAGATCATCACTCCATGAATGATAAAAATATGATTCTCATGGAGTGATTGATCCTTGATATGTACAATATAATTTCTAACTTTTAATGTGCAGATGAAAGGTATTTGGTTGGTGATTACGGAGAAGAGTAGCAGAAGGGTTAATGGAAGTGGATGGTTGGGAGTAGCAATGAGAGATCTGCTTGAAGGTGGCATACTTTTTATGGTTTTAGGAGTCTAGTAAAATCAAATGAATGGTGTATCCACACTAAATTCATCCTATAAAGGTGTGGAAGGTAGTTTATTGAGAGGCCTTAGTTTTGAGGCTTGTTTATGAGCAATTTGGGGCTTTTGTACTTGGAAGCATCCAAGGCCCAAATTGGTGACATATTTGGAGGTTTTTCATCATCTTTAGTTTTTATGGCATTAAGGGGCCTTGGGATGAGAGAGAAAATTGGGACTTGTGAGGGACATCCTTTTTGAGTCAACCTTCGATACAAAAAGTCAATTTTTGGCTTCTTCTTCTTCCTTTCTTTAATAGTTGTTTAAAGTTCTTTGTATTCCATTGTGTTTATTGCTTTGTGAGGTGCTTCTTGTTATTTTTCTTGCTACTACTCTTCTTCCTTCACATTACCCTCTAAAGATTCTCCCGTCTCTAGATTAAGTTGCTTCTTCTTTTCCTTCAAATATCTTTCACTCCTCTCAACTAATTTGTTCAGTTTATCCTTTGTAGTCTTGAGTGCTTCAGTGTTCCAATCCATTTTGGGGATTGGTTTTTTAAAATTTTGTTTTGACCATAGGCAAGCTCAAGAACTTTGCCATTATCTCACTTCATATGACATTTTTGCAATCCATTCAATCTTCATTTGATGAGCATTGAGGTGTGAATAACTTCGTTAGACTTCATATTCATTTGTGAAATTAGCTCATATATCTTCCATCCTTAGTTTGAGCTTATAGAAATTCCCTAACAACCGTTCTATGCAAAACTTGGGGTTAAATAAGTCCCTTGCTTCAAATGCATATAGTGTCACTTAAGTCATTTCAATTTATTTAGCATTTGCAACATTAAGAGTACAACAAACATGTTGGAAAATATTGTCATTGATATTGAAGGGCAGAGTTATGAGGCAAGTTAAATATAGTAATTTGCATAATTATCTTTGCATGGGCCAAACCATGCATGGAAGGAATTATAATAAAAGCATGTTGGCTTCCCATCAGCTTTTGGAAACCCTTCTTAATGTACCCCATCCAACTCCCCCCCACACCCAAAAAAAGAAAATGAAGAAACCTCAATTTGAGTGCCTTATTGGGCAAATGTAAAAAGTGAATAAAAATGCACTTGGCCAACCTCATTAAGGTGGCATGCTTGTTAAGTGAAAGGGTACCAATGACTACAATATTTTATATGCATCATTATTATAAGTGGTTGTGGCATCAATAAGAAAGAACCGGTCTAATAGACAATAAAAAAAAGTAAAACTATCCCACATGCACACAAGAGAAGAAAAACATGAGAAATCTCTATTTGCACCTCTTTTTTAATATCATTTTATTGCTTATCTGAATGGTCACCTCAAAATCATAGTATGGAATAATTTCAAAAAATCTGGCATGGACATATTTAATGTGCACAATCTAAGAAACCTCTTTAAACATATTTTTCATTGACTATTTTTAGGGATCTAGATATGCTTAAACAAAACTACTAAGTTCCACTCATAATATTTGGTTTCATCAAGTGTTGACATTATTGCAAAAAACATCCCAAAAATATCAAAATATCAAAAGTTTTTTGGTTCTCTCAACTTATACATCGTCTGATCAATATTATCCTTAGAGAGAACTATATCTGTAACTACCCCATTATCATTAGATCGAGACCTATTTTCCTTCTTACTTTTTGATGATTGTGATCCTTTGCAATCCTAGGCATAAGATGATTAACACACAATGGTACTTGAACAAAAAGTACTAATAAAGATTGAGGATATGAATTGATGATACCATTTCGCAGATGATTTTGGTGTCTCACCCTTTATCACTGGTGCTTCGACTTTATTAGCCCTCTTCTTTGGTGACCTGCAAATGAAGAATTAGCACAGTAAAAAATCTAAGATAAGATTAATCACTCTCTCTCCCTCTCTCCCTATTCAATCTAATGAGCCAACTGGATATGCTCTACATTTTAATGTCTCAAGTATTGCCTCGTGGTTTGACTCGTGAACTTTCCAAAGAATCTTATTATGTGGTTTTCCACCATATTTTATCAAGTGGACATTTGATGCGACAAAAAGGTTTGAATAATGAAGATTCTTCCTCTCTATTTGCCAATCCTTGAATAACCACAAATTAGAGTTCTTCATAGAATATTCTCTAAGCCATGTGTCGGTTACAACCACTGCATCGACATGGTACTCTAAACCTTCACCATCTATAATCAAGTGATCCAATTTTTGTTTGGCTTGGACACAATTACACAAATAATTATATATCCCTTCTTCATTTTCTTTAGGTGCAATAATAGCAAAAACATGGCTTGCAGTAACAAATGTACAAAATGTGGTCATTAATTCAGAAAACACTTAGGTAAAAGTTATAAAGTTACATATTGAAATTACAAAGATATATAAATATATATATTACTAGGTTGCACTAGATTTGACAAGTGGTCAAAGTCAATAGACGAATCCATCTCTACCATTTCCAGTGCTTATGGGGGATGATAGGTATCAATTGGGTCCAAAACTCGTATATCCCATTTGTCCACCCATTTAGTCAACTCATAGTCATCCCAATTTTCCTTTGCACATGATGGACAATAGCATGCCATTTTTCATGTGTAGATACTCCATTAACCTGCATCAAAGCTTCTAACAGAATGTTACTCACTAGATCCTGTTAGTGTGAAACAATCTTGATATGGTGCAATGTTAGTATTATCTATCAACCAAAAGAAATATGAATCGTAGACTCATCTTCCTTACCTAGACCCATTGTAGCATTACACCATTGGACGATGGATTTTACATCTGTCAATATTGTTCCATCTTTATACTTTAGTTCTTCACGAGCTAAGGCTCTTTTGATGCATGCGCTTGCACCATCATGCTATCCCTTTCCATGACTAGCCTCTGTGAAATTCCACATATATTGAATTCTACACAACCTGTGCATCCTGCTTAACCAATAGAACATCCATGCATTCTTGAATTGAGATGTGTAATTGTCTGACCAAATAATGTGCTGATGATGTGTGATGGCCCTATTAGCCAAATCTCCATTAAAAAGTTGAAAACAACTTTATACAAACTTCGTAGAATGTGATCGATTATCACTGATGTAAAAATGGCATTCCCTCAAAATCTTCCTGTCATCTTTTGTACTTGTAGGTGAATGCATGAATGTTATGTGAACAAATATGGAAACCTATTGAGAAGTATAATACTTTGCTTGCACCTCATTTTGTGGTTGTAGTGTGTAGTTCTCTGCGAAGTCTACAACTAAAACAATGGTATCCAGTGGAAACGTATCCTTGCACAACTTGAATTGTAAATCCAGCCATCGAGCTCTATGTGTATGCCTTGCATACTCATAAATAATCTTTTCACAAAAAATCTTCATGAACTCATACACTAGAATCTTTTCAATGACTAAATCACATCTTTTTCCTTGTTTCTCATCTTTTATAGCATATGTCACTGTCTTAAATTTTCGTAATCTACTATTTCATTTCCAATTGCATGTGTACTATCCATATGTTGACAAGTTGATAAAATTTGCAAAGAACCACAAAATAAGCATGTACCATCCAAACATGATGTCTTGTAAAATTGTTGGTCGTCCCCTATTTCACATAAAATGTTGGATATGAATTCCCTTGAAGATCTTGGTGGCTCATTCATGTCACAATCCTGCAAAACAAACTTAGGATGCAAAAACACACATATATGCCTAAAAACATCAAAATGATTAGAAAATTCATTATGTATCCTACAACAACAAGTTGTGCGTGTGTGATTTATTTTGACATAAAAAGGTTTATCTATCTCAAAAAATCTAACTTATTCAAATTTAAGGATACATACAATAAATTTTGCAAAAAATTGTGTCTGAGTTGAGTCCAAAAAATGTTTCGCATGCGGGTCGTGATTTTGGCTACCAATCCTCCTTCTTACAACATCTCTTTGATTAGGAGAAACACGTGTGTTATTTTTTCAAAAATCTTCGATCAATGATTTCAAAGCTTCACTAATTTCTTTATCCTTTCATGATAATCTATTGCTAAATGTCCATAACTCATTTTTTGTTGGATCTTCCAATCTCTCATGCCTTAGCATGGCTCTCTTTAGAGTACCTCTACCTTTAATGTATTGCTTGTCTTTCTCACGAGTCAAGCTTTCTTCATTTGGCTACTTACTATTGTTGATGTAAGTAATTGTCTTATGATATTACTATCTTTAGTGGGTGATTTAGAACCCACTTTGTCATAAGCACTCATTAGATTCTTTACAATATTTTTTCATTTGAATCGTCCATCATTCTTAGCCCAAGAATCTTCCTGATAGGCCTACATTTCAAATTCCTCATCATTTCAACAAATATTTGGCATTGACCTGTAATATTTAATTCTTCAAAAAATAATCTCCACATATGATTAACTTTTATTTGACAAGTACGCTTGCTAATCTTGTTAGGCATTGATTTCAAAATGTTGGTATTAATATCAATCAAATATTTTGGTCTTCTAAAATGAATTCTAGAAGGTGTTATAATCTCTTTAATTCCCTCAACATTTTGAACATCAACATAAGGTTGAGTGTATTACGTACCTTGAACCGAAGATGATGTTCCTTGGCAATAAGATGTAGAAGATGGAATATCACCTACTTGATGTGTTGATGTTGTGCCTTCAACATGACATGATGGATGTGTACATCATCGGATCTACAAATTAGTGTCTCTTCAACATGAGAGGATGATATGACTCCAACATTGGAAGATGGTGTAGCTTTACAATTCAATTGTCTTCTTGAGCATAACAATCTCATTCATTCTCTTTGTCTTTCCAATTCTTCCTCTTTGTTTCTTTGTACCAGTGGTTCTTGATCCTCTTCGAAAGTCAATTCTTCATTATTGCTTTGCAATTTTCTTTGTTCACGTAGTAGTTTCATTTTATCTCTTTTATTTTTCAAATCTCTCTCCCTATTTTCATTTGTTTGAGTTTTTGGTTTCTTCCTTGGCATGATGATGATTTCTACGTGTCAAATTATTCAAACATCTAAATTACTTACAATGTGTAAATTACAAATTATTCAAATACATATAAAAATTATAATTATTTGAATGAATACAAAATATATACCAAACAACTTGTCAAATTTCTAACCATTTCAAAATAACATTTCATTCAAACATACAAATTTCAATGAATTCACTATATATAAAACAACATGTCAAATATATAATCAAGTTTGTATCTATATATCAATAAACACTATTTAAAATGGATCACACTAACCTTTTCTATACAAGGAATATTCAAAAAGTCTTCAAATCACGTATCCAATGATTGAATTTGGTGTTTGCTAGCTTCAAAAAGTCTTGAAATAGTGTTTGCTATGTTGAAACCCGTGATTTCTGTCAGAATAACAAAAAGAACAATAGACCAAAAGTAGAGAATGGATGAAATGGGCCCCAGAGTTGCTTTTTGATTGTTTTTGGGTGATTTCACATAATGTGTACACACTATAGCGTGTATGCACTATAAATTGCATACGCACTATAGTGCGTATGCACTATGTCAAAACACATCATTCTCTAACCTCCCTACTCTCTCTCCTCTCCCATCCCCTACTCTCCCAGTCTCTCTCTCCTCTCCTATCCCCTACTCTCTCTCACTCTCCCTCTTCCATCACCTGATCTCTCTCACTCTCTCTCTCCTACTCCCTCTCCCATCACCTACTCTCTCCCATCCTGTACTCTGTCTCTCTCCCCCTACTCTCTCTCTCTCTCTCTCTCTCCCTCTCCCATCACCTACTCTCTCTCACTCTCCCTCTCATACTCCCTCTCCCATCACCTACTCTCTCCCATCCCCTACTCTCTCTCTTCCCTCTCCCATTCCCTACTTTCTCTCTCACTCTCCCTCTCCCACTACCTACTCTCCCTCTCTCTCTCCCTCTCTCCTCTCCCATCCCCTACTCTTTAGATCTCTCACACACACTTCCATCCTTCCTCTCCCACTGCCTACTATCTCTCTCTCTCTCTCTCCCCCATCCCTCTACTCTCTTTCACACTCTCTCCCATCCCCTACTCTCACTCTCTCCCTCTCCAATCCTATTCTATCTTTCTACCACCTCCTACTCTCTCTCACACTCTCTCCCATCCCCTACTCTCTCTTACATAAACTCCCATCTGGCCTTCTCTCTCTCCCTCTCCCAGCACCTAGTCTCTCTTTCCCATCTACTAGTTTCTCTCTCTCTCTCTCTCTCTCTCTCTCTCTCTCTCTCTCTCTCTCTCTCTCTCTCTCTCTCTCTCTCTCTCTCCCCCTCTCCCATCCCCTAAACTCTCTCTTTTACAGATACACACTCCCATCCGCCCCTCTCTCTCTCCTCTCCCATCCCCTACTCTCTAGATCTCTCACACACACTCCCATCCCCCCCTCTCTCCCCCTCTCCCATTCCCTCTCCCACTTCCTACTATCTCTCTCTCCCTCTCTACTCTCTCTCTCTCTCTCTCCATCCCCTACTCTTACTCTCTATCTCTCCTATCCCCAACTCTCTCTCACACTCTCTGCCATCCCCTACTCTCTCTCACACTCTCTCCCATCCTTTCACTCTATCTCTCCCATCCCATACTCTCTCTCTGCCACCCCCTACTCTCTCTCACACTCTCTCCCATCCTTTCACTCTGTCTCTCCCATTTTGTACTCTCTTTGCCACCCCCTACTCTCTCTCACACTCTCTCCCATCCTTTCACTCTATCTCTCCCATCCCGTACTCTCTTTGCCACCCCCTACTCTCTCTCACACTCTCACACTCTCTCCCATCACTTACTCTCTCTCTTTCATAGACACACACACACACACACACACACTCCCATCCCCCCTCTCTCTTCTCTCCCATCCCTTACTCTCTAGATCTATCACACACACTCCCATCCCCCTCTCTCTATCTCCCTCTCCCTAATCTCTCTCACACTCTCCCATCCCCTATTCTCTCTCACACTCTCTCCCATCCCCTACTCTCACTCTCTCTCTCTCTCTCCCCCATCCCATTCTCTTTCTCTTCCACCTCCTACTCTCTCTCACACTCTCTCACACTCTCTCCCATCCCATGCTCTCTCTTACACACACTCCCATCCCCCCTCTCTCCCTCTCCCACCACCCAGTCTCTCTCTCCCGTTCACTATACTCTCTCTCTCTCTCTCTCTCTCTCTCTCTCTCTCTCTCTCTCTCTCTCTCTCTCTCTCTCCCATCCCCTAAACTCTCTCTTTTATAGATACACACTCCCATACCCCTCTTTCTCTCCTCTCCCATCCCCTACTCTCTAGATCTCTCACACACACTCCCATCCCCCCTCTCTCCTCCTCTCCCACTCCCTCTCCCACCACCTACTATCTCTCTCTAAAGTCCTCTCTCTCCCTCTCTACTCTCTCTTTCTCTCTCTCTCCCATCCCCTACTCTTACTCTCTCTCGCATCCCCAACTCTCTCCCATACCCTACTCTCTCACACTCTCTCCCATCCTTTTACTCTGTCTCTCCCAAACTGTACTCTCTCTACCACCCCCACTCTCTCTCTCTCTCACTCTCTCCCATCCTTTCACTCTATCTCTCCCATCCTATACTCTCTCTCTTTGCCACCCCCTACTCTCTCTCTCACTCTCTCCCATCCTTTCACTCTGTCTCTCCCATCTCATTCTCTCTCTCTCTCTGCCACCTCCTACTCTCTCACACTCTCACACTCTCTCCCATCCCCTACTCTCTCTCTTTCATAGACACACAGACACACAGACACACACACACACACACACACACACACACACACACACATTCCCATCCCCCCTCTCTCTTCTCTCCCATCTCTTACTCTCTAGATCTATCACACACACTCCCATCCCCCTCTCTCTATCTCCCTCTCCCTACTCTCTCCCATCCCTTACTCTCTCTCACACTCTCTCCCATACCCTACTCTCACTCTCTCTCTCCCATATTGTTCTCTCTCTCTGGCACCTCCTACTCTCTCTCACACTCTCTCCCATCTCCTACTCTCTTACACACACTCCCATCCCCCCCTCTCTCTCCCTCTCCCACCACCTAGTCTTTCTCTCCCATCCACTACTCTCTCTCTCTCTCTCTCTCTCTCTCTGTCTACTCTCTCTCCCCCCTCTCCCATCCCCTAAACTCTCTCTTTTATAGATACACACTCCCATCCCTCCTCTCTCCTCTCCCATCCCTTACTCTCTAGATCTCTCACACACACTCCCATCCCCCCTCTCTCTCCTGCTCTCCCACTTCCTCTCCCATCGCCTACTATCTCTCTCTCAAGTTATCTCTCTCCCTCTCTATTCTCTCTCTCCCATCCCCTACTCTTACTCTCTCTCTCCCATCCCCAACTCTCTCCCATCCCCTACTCTCTCTCACACTCTCTCCCATCTTTTCACTTTGTCTCTCCCATCCCGTACTCTCTCTACCACCCCCTACTCTCTCTCTCTCACTCTCCCATCCTTTCACTCTATCTCTCCCATCTTGTACTCTCTCTCTACCACCCCCTACTCTCTCTTTCATAGACACAAACACTCTCCCATCCCTCCTCTCTCTCTTCTCTCCCATCCCCTACTCTCTAGATCTATCACACACACTCCCATCCCCCTCTCTCTATCTCCCTCTCCCTACTCTCTCTCACATACTCTCCCATACCCTACTCTCTTTCACACTCTATCCCATTCTTTACTCTCACTCTCTCCCTCTCCCACCACCTACTTTCTATCCTCCATCCCCTAATCTCTCTCTCCCCTCTCCTGTCCCATCCTCTACTCTCACTCTCTCCCTCTCCCACCACCTACTTTCTATCCTCCATCCCCTACTCTCTCTCTTTCATAGAAACACACACTCTTATCCCCCCACTCTCTAGATCTGTCACACACGCTCCCATCCCCCCTCTCTCCCCCTCTCCCTCTCCCACTCCCTCTCCTACCACCTACTATCTCTCTCTCCCTTTCTACTCTCTCTCTCTCCCATCCCTTACTCTCTGTCATACTCTCCCATCTCCTACTCTCACTCTTTCTCTCCCATCTTGTACAATCTCTCTCTGCCACCACCTACTCTCTCTCACACTCTCACTCTCTCTCCCATCCTTACTCTTTCTCTCTTACACACATTCCCATTCCTCCCCTCTCTCTCCCACCCCAACTCCCTCTCCCATCACCTACTCTCTCTCCCCAATCCCCTACTCTCTCTCTTTCATAGACACACACACACTCCCATCCCCCCTCTCTCTCTCCTCTCCCATCCCCTACTCTCTATATTTGTCACACACACTCCCATCCCCCCTCTCTCTCCCTCTCCCACTCCCTCTGGCACCTCTCTCTTAAGTACTCTCCCTCCCTATCTACTTTCTCTCTCCCATCCCCTACTCTCTCTCTCTCTACCACCCCCTACTCTCTCTCAAACTCTCACACTCTCTCCCATCCCCTACTCTATCTCTCTTACACACATTCTCATTCTCCCCTCTCTCTCCCTCTCGAAATCCCTCTCCCACTGCCTACTCTCTCCCATCCCCTACTCTGTCTCTCTTACACACATTCCCATTACCCCCTCTCTCTCCCTCTTGAACTCCCTCTCCCACTGCCTACTCTCTCCCATCCCCTACTCTTTCTCTCTTACACACTCCTATTCCTCCTCTCTCCCTCCCACTCCCTCTCCCACTACTTACTATCTCTCTCTCACTCTCTCTTTGCCACCCCTACTCTCTCTCACACTCTCACACTCTCTCCCATCCCCTACTCTCTCTCACACTCTCTCCCATCCCCCTCTCTCTCTCCTCTCCCATCCCCTACTCTCTATATTTGTCACACACACTCCCATCCCCCCTCTCTCTCCCTCTCCCACTCCCTCTGGCACCTCTCTCTTAAGTACTCTCCCTCCCTATCTACTTTCTCTCTCCCATCCCCTACTCTCTCTCTCTACCACCCCCTACTCTCTCTCAAACTCTCACACTCTCTCCCATCCCCTACTCTATCTCTCTTACACACATTCCCATTCTCCCCTCTCTCTCCCTCTCGAACTCCCTCTCCCACTGCCTACTCTCTCCCATCCCCTACTCTGTCTCTCTTACACACATTCCCATTACCCCCTCTCTCTCCCTCTTGAACTCCCTCTCCCACTGCCTACTCTCTCCCATCCCCTACTCTTTCTCTCTTACACACTCCTATTCCTCCTCTCTCCCTCCCACTCCCTCTCCCACTACTTACTATCTCTCTCTCACTCTCTCTTTGCCACCCCTACTCTCTCTCACACTCTCACACTCTCTCCCATCCCCTACTCTCTCTTACACACACTCCCATCCCCCTCTCTCTCCCTCTCCCACTCCCTCTCCCATTGCCTACTCTCTTTCTCTCCCATCCCCTACTTTCTCTATCTCTCTCTCCCCTCTCCCATTCCCTACTCTCTCTCTTTCACACACACACACCCATCCCCCCTCTCTCCTCTCCCATCCCCTACTTTGTCTCTCACTCGCTCTCGCTCTTGCACTCCCTCTCCCATCACCTACTCTCTCTCTCACTCTCACTCTCACTCTCACTCTCTCTTTCTCTCTCACTCTCACTCTCTCTCACTCTCACTCTCTCCCTCTCTACTCTCTCTGCTAACCCTACTCTCTCTCACATTTTCACACTCTCTCCTATTCCCTACTCCCTCTCTCTCTCTCTTACACATATTTCCATTCCCCCCTCTCTCCCTCTCCCACTCTGTAGTGCCTCTCCCATTTGACTTTTGTAAGTCATCCTGATGGATGCACCCTTGCTGATATTTTGTTGTGATGGATCATGATTGTGACCCTGAGTGGTCTACACTGTTGAGGTGTTTGGATTTATGTTTCTTTATCAGTTGCGTTGATTATTCTTTTGACTGATCTTTGAGAGTATGATGTGATTTTTGGTTCACTAAGGTTTGTGCCAGTGGTTACCAGGATCGATGTGGTATCATGAGGTTGTTCCGTGATTACCCTGAGATGTGTGTAGAGATTGCACTATGTTCTTTTACCATGCTACACTGGACTAGGTTCCTGTAGTAGTGGTTAGTCATGTTTATGACTGTGTTTGCTTATGTGTTTTAAATGCCTTTTTAATGCAGAGTAATCAATCATTATTAAATGCTTAAGTAATTAGAATGGATTTTTCTTGTTGGATTATTTGGTTATATGCTACGGACATTTACCTTGTTTTATTTTGATCTGAGAGATATCTATTCTTATGGGATGTTTTACATTTGAGATGACCTGAGGGTCAAATGTTACTCTTTGATTCCAGTATCATAGATATTAAACTACTATGTTGTTCAGTTAATCATATTGCATGATGATGCCATTTTGAGATGACAGTGTGTTTTATGATGATATCTGGTTATCTGGTATTTGGACATACCTCTGATTTCGCTATATGATGGATTTAATGCTATGGTTATTCACTTCATTCCTACGTTGTTATGCTTTATGCGAATGTGAGTGATGTAAATAGATTATTTTAATATAATTAATTAAATGGTTAAATTAGGTGATTTAATGCATTTATTGCTTCGGCTATGTTATTATATGTAATTGCACTTGATCGTGTTATTTAATGTGCAGGATTTATATCCCTAGCAGTGGCACATGGAGTTAGTGATTCAGCCTTTCATATTTTACCAATGTCGTCCTTATATGGTTGACGTATCCTTTATTAAAATGTTTAATTTAAACCTTTCAGTGATTATTAAATCTGAAATCAGTGCATTATGTGATTAGACCAGTAAGCGTGTTTGTGCATTTAGAGGTTCGCATTGTCGCAAAATTTGTTTAAGGAGATTTATGTGTTTTTGGGTTTTCGGGCTTTTTAATTGATTTATTTTAATTTCTAGCAGCTTTGCCATAGATGAATTCCTATTTATAGGAATAGCCTATTTTTGTTTGGGTTGATTCGAGGTTTAACTAGATTGGCTGGTTAAATGCCCTAATCAATTATTCACCTAAAAAGTGAATAAGTATCCAAAGAGGAATTTAATTCCTCACTTCTCACTTTCAAATTGGAAAGTTGGAGAGTAAAACCCAAAATCCTCTTCATGAGGATTTACTATTTTGTTCGTTGTGGGAGCTACGGGTGTGGGATCATCGCGAGGTTGAGCTCGTTGGATCTAGCTCGGGGAAACTTGGATTGCCACGATTTTTAGCCACTTCTGTGGGCATTTTATTTTATGGTTCAGATTTTCATTTTGCCCTTTTGGCTGTGAGGTAGGGCTTTCCTGTTTTATTTTTTTTGCTCCATTTCTACTTCTATTTTTGGTAGCTGTTTGTTTGGAGGTTGAGAACTAGTGTTCCCCTCCGTTTCTGTATGCTAGTTCTACCCAGTTGGGCAGGTATGAACATTTCCCTATTTTTTGGGATGAGGGTTTGGAATTTTACGCCATTATGCTGGCCGTTTTTGCATACAGTGTCCGATTCCATTGATTTTTGGATTTTTGGAGTGTTTGAACCCAAAGGCCAAATGGGTTTTAATTTTGAAGTTTTCTAAAATTTTGGAGTTTTTACCTCGTTTTGCATGCGGCCCTATTTTCTCAAGTTTTCTTGGCACAATGTGGGTTGTGAACCTTGATGATCCATTTGGATATCAATCAGATCACTTCTGCACTTTTATGTTGCATTGGGATGCGTGTTGCATCCGTACTCTCGACGTTGTGTTCGGTTGAGTGATTTTATACTTGTTATGGTTTCTTTTGGACCTTTGCTTTTGTTCGTGAACGCTAGGATTCATGTAGAATCCATACTCTCGGATTGAGGCTGGTTGGGTGAGTTCATGATATTTGGTCTTGTTGCATCATTGGGATTTGTGTAGAATCCATACTCTCGGATTGAGGCCAATTGAGTGATTTAATGATGTATGATTTTATTGGCTTTGGGATTCATGTAGAATCCGTCCTTCCCATGTTGCTTTCATTTGGGTGTTTTCTTTGCATTGTGTTCTCATTCCTATCCTTGTGTTATGATCTTTGTGATGGTGGTGCGCCACACACGAGTACGTGCATGTACATTTGTTGGGTGACTTGCGAGGCCCGATCTTTCGTGGATTTGCCAAAAGTTATGATCATTGGGGTTGGGATGGGAGTATGCATGCCCACGGGCACTTGTCGTAGGATGAGCATGGGTAGGGTAGGGTAGCATATGGAGGGGGCTTCTACCTCGCAGCCCGGTGATCATTGTGCCCAGAGGGTTGGTGAAGGAAGCTTTAATTAAGTGATAATTAAATAAAATGTGTGACTGGTAATAAAATTTAAAATAATAAAATATTTGGGGTGCAAGAGCCTTTCTGTTGAGGGATGTTGAATCTGCGCAAGTCCTAGCTTGGGCTTTTTGATGCCAAGCGACTCTCCATGATGTTAGTCCCTACATAGTAGCCTATTGAGTGTCTGACCAGGACTTGTACTCCTTGCATTGTCTTAGCTTCTTGGTTCAGCCATCATACTATCTGGTGTGAGTGTTAGCCATGGATGTTGTGATTTTTGTGTGTTTTTGGTTGGATCTTTATCTCTATCAGCACGGCGGGTGTGGACCTATGGGTGCCATGTGGTTGGGAGGCATAGCTACCTTCACCACTGCTAGGGATCAGTGTACAAAGATGATCTTTTGTCCTAGTGCGACCATTTCTAGATGTCTTCACTTAGTACTTTGAGTTTCGGAGTATGCTTTCTTGTGATTTATGCTTTCATTGGGATGCTTGTATATCATGTTTAGATGATATTATTTTATTTGGTGCATTCCCTTATAATGATGTTTAGCATATGATTAGATGATGTGATTTGCTTTAGTAGTATATCTGTTGCTTACTGTTGTTTAGCATGTGATAGGTGATGTTATCTACTGTAGGATTATCTTATGCGTTATCAGTAGCATGTTAGATTTTCTTATGCTATTTTTATGCATGTTTTAGTAGTGATGTCCCTATTATGACAGTACTGACGATTTGGTTGGTGGCTTGGGATGTTACATGCGGGGGATGGCTAGGATCCACGATGGTCTTATGATGCTATTGAGGGTTGGGAGGAACTGTGTACTTAGTTTGGTTGTTTAGTTCACTGCGATGTTTATTTCAGTGTGTTCTTTGCTGCTGTAGTTTAGATGGATAGATGTTCTCCTTTCTATGTTGTTCTTGCACTCGAGTGTTCATTCCTCGAGCCTTTGTGGATCCAGTACTCCCTGGTGTGGAGGTTCTTTTCTCTAATTTTGGTCCTTTTTGCTTCTGAGAGTGTTTTTATGTTTCTATGGGCGACATTTGTTCAGCATGGTATGACACTTTAAAAAGTATCGCACGCCCATGCAAACTATGTCGTACGACACTGTAAAGTATCGCACGCCTTCTTGAGAAATATCGTACGACACTAGAAGAGTGTCGCATGCCTTCTTGAGAAATGTTGTACGATGCTAAAAAGTGTCGCATGCTTTCTTGAGAAATGTCATACGACATTGGAAGAGTGTCGCACGCCTTAAGGAGAAGTATCACCCTTCCTTAGTAAAAAGTGTCACACGACTTTTGTGAAAAACCTGCGCATGCCATCAACAGGCACTTTTTTTCATGATTCAATCTTTTTGAGAGTGGTTTTGGATACCCTTTTGGGCATTCTTCGACCCTATCCTGTTGCATTTTGAATTCTGTCGATTTCTCTTGAAATCAAGTTTTCATGTTTTTGTTTTAGTCTCTTGGGGTTTAAAATATATCGTTTAAGTATAAGTTGACGTATATTTCTTATACTTAAGATATATTTTAATATATGCGGCAAATCGTTTGAGATAGGTTTCAGACCTCTCAGAGATAAGTTATGGATTCTAGGAAATTTCAGGGCTTCAAAAATCTGGACTTAGCCAATTTTCAGGGCTTCAGAATTTCAAGCTTAGCCAAATTTTGAGATTTTGCATTTTACCCCAGCTTGGTGTTTTGTTGATGAGTGGTCTTTTCTTGTGCCCTCATCTTGTTGTCATGGTTGTTGGCTTTTGTTTGGGTGTGTCAGTTGGGTAGTGGCATTCAGAGATTCATTGGTTGCTAGGATTGTGTTGAAGTCTTCCGTTGTGATATTTGTGATCCCTGTATGATGTTGTCTTGTGCATTCATACTTGTAAAAAAAAATATCTTGGCTTGATTTGAATCCGTGTTTCCAAGGATCTTCGGGCGAGGCATTACACACTCCCTCTGCTATCGCCTACTCTCCCTCCCATCCCCTACTCTCTCTCAAGCTACTCTCTGTCGAGCTACTATCTCTCATGCTACTCTGTCTCCCCCCTCTCCCATTCCCTACTCTCTCTCTTTCACTCACATGCACTCCCATTCCCCACTCCCTCTCCCATCACCTACTCTCTCTCTCTCTCTCTCCCCAATCCCCTATTCTCAATCTCTCTCTCCACTTTGTACTCTCTCTCTCTACCACCCCTACTCTCTCTCACACTTCCTCTCTCTCCCATCCTGTACTCTCTTTGCCACCCCTACTCTCTCTCATGCTTCCTCTCTCTCCCATCCTATACTCTCTCTGCCACCCCGACTCTTTCTCACTTCCTCTCTCTCCCATCTTGTACTCTCTTTGCCACCCCTACTCTTTCTCACTTCCTCTCTCCCATATTGTACTATCTCTACCACCCCTACTCGTTCTCACTTCCTCTCTCTCCCATCCTCTACTCTCTCCCCTCTCCCATCCCCTACTTTCTCTGTATCTCTCTCACTCTCTCACACATAGCCATTCCCCCCCACTCTCTCTTGCTCTTGCTTTGCATCTCTTCTATGCACTATTTAGGTTTCAATTCAAATTCTTTAAATAGCGTGTGCACGCTATAGGGCATATGCACTATTGAAATATTTGCATTAAAACCAAGCCTAAGGCTTGGTTTTGCCTTGGAGATTCAACCCAAAGGTTTGGAGCTCATAAATAGGTATGAGATCTATTTTCTAGCAAACATATGAAAAATGATTGATTTTTCTTATGTGCTCTCCTTCAAGATTCCTTGTGTTTGGGCATCAATAAGATCAGGTTACATGACATTGTAGGTCTCTGTGTTAGCTATATAACCATATAATTTATTTTTAATTTGAACTATTTCAAGCCTTTCATTTATAATTTATTTTGAATGTATGTTAATTTCTTTGTCAAAAACCACCATGTACTAATTGGGCTATAGATTTTAGCTCGTTCATCGAATTTTGCAACAACTTAGTTTTTTAGAAACTAGGCTCCATTCTACACACTTTGAAAAAAAAAGTTTTGATTTTAGATTAGTTTTCAATTATTTCTAGGGGGAGCACATAGATATTTCACATTTTTGGGATGTGTTTATTTAAAAAATTCATAAAAAAAATACACATTATAAAATTACCCGAAAAATCTAGGATAAACTACATAGTGTTAAAGTAACTTTTGACCAGAGTGATTAAAGAATTTCAATTTTTTAAAAAAAAATTTAGGGGGGCCACACTTTGTACTGTGTTATTTTTTTTTGGAATAAACAATACCACTTTTTGTGGCCCCTTTTTTTGAGGACCTAAAACTAAACCATTTTGAAAAAAATTAGTAGTTTAGAAACTAGATTTAAAGGACTATGACTTTTGTTTTTGTCATATCTTAAAATTTTGAGCATAACTATCTTCAAATTCTTGTTGAAGTTTACAAATTGCTGATTTTAGGAAAAAGGTGTCCACTTATACCCCCCTTTTGACACCACTACTTGTTGCACTTACCCTACAAGTGAATACCACTCTAAACATGACCACAAACCTGGAAAATATATCACTAGTGAAGGGAGTAACTCAAATGGGCCAAACAATTACAAGAGGGACCTTTCCAACACATTGTTTAACAAAGTCCAAGAGGCTCCACATATACTGGGACATAATCCAAAAATATATAATATCAACACTTTATTAAATGGGTTATTATGTAGAGAGAATATTTTTTGAGGTAGACAAAAGACCCTTTTAAGAAGATACTACCTCTACTGATGAACTAATCTTGCATTTTTTAGACTTGTAACTTCTAGTGGGGCAAATAAAGGTCAAAGAGATTTGAGCATAACTACAAGGGTTTTGAAAAATTTGATTCAAGGGAGAGACACAAACGTAGGCAAGATAGGTAAGACACACTTCAGTTGACAGAATTTTCAATTTTAAACATAAAAAAATAACATACAACAATCTTCTATAACTTGTCATTTTTTTCCTATCAGCGTACCCCTTGAAACTCCTTCGGGTGCAAGTGCTAGCATATATATTTTGGTTTAAACATATGAAATCATTCAAATGGACATGTTCATTGAAATAAATACTACATGATAAAATAGTAGGAAAGATTGCTGATCTCACTGCACTTCGTGGAATATACCATTGCCTCCTAGATTTACTTATGCAAATTCACATTGAATACTAAAATAGGACTTATTTGTCGAGTTCTTGGTCAAGGTCATGTAATTCATGGAATTAATTGGCAAAACAATCTATAAATTGTCACTTAAGATATTTTAACTTTAGGCTTTTGTCTACTGTTGTGTGGACTAAATTTGCATTGCACTCTAGAACTCTAGAAATGTTTGTTCTTTAGTGGTATTATTTGGTTGACATATTATGTGTGTAGAATTTCACAATGGAAAAGCTTTTTATTGTTTCATGCCATAAAATATGACACTATAGTCCCCTAACTCTTGAAGAGAAATATTTTTGTAAGAAAATGTAACTTTCCCAATATCTGATTTTAGTGCTTTCTCACCTTTTATGAGTGTCGACATATAATTTTGTGTCTTAGGACCTTAGGTTATGAGAAAGATTGTAAGATTAGTAGCTTATAGATACTTAATATATATAGATTAGGCTAAGAGATATCATCTTGAGGCACCTATTGCACCTTGCAATTTGATGAAAATAGGTTCCATAAGAAGGATATCTCTCACATTTATGACACAACATGGAAGACATTTTATGAATTTTAATCTATAATTATATAAGGGTTAGGGTTAGTGCTACTATTATAGTTAGTATCAGGGTGAGTACATAGATTTAGGTTGTCATCATGATTAGGATTGTGATGTAATTAAGGTTACAATTAAGGTTAGTGTTAGAGTTATTTTAGGGGTCAATGGTGTAATTATGGTTGGTGTCAGTAGTATGATTGGGGTCAATGTTTTGATAAGGGTTATGATTAAGGTTACTTTAAGGTTAGCATTGAGGTTAGTGTTAGTGTTAGGGTTAGTAGTATGACTAGGATTATAGATAGAGTTATGGTTAGGTTAAGATCATGGTCAAGGATAGGATTGAGGTTTACATTTAGGATTAATATTATACTTAATGTTGCATTTAGGCTTAAGGTTGGATCAAGGAGATAAGGTTATGGTTAGTATTATGGTTAGGGTTATAGTAAGATTAGGGACATGGTTAGCAATGATATATAGGGTTTAGAGTTAGGATTAGTACTAGGTTAGAATTAAGGATGAAATTAGGACTAACATTATCATTGCAATTAGGTTTAACAATGTAACTAGGGTTGTGGTTAGAACTACGATGTAGAGTTTAGAGTTGTAATTAGTGTCATATCTAGTGTTACATTTTGTGTTAGGATTGGGATTAGTATTAGGGTTAGGGTTATAGTAATATTAGGGTAGTGTTTAGAGATGGAATGTAGGGTTTAGAGTTAGGATTAGTATTAGGTTTATAATAAGGGTTAAAGTTGGCATTGGGATTCATATTAGAGTTAGGTTGAAGTAAGATTAGTGTCACTGTTACTGATGGGATGTAGGGTGTAGAGTTTGGAATAGTATTAGGTTTAGAATAAGGCTCAAGGTCAGCATGACAAATAAGGTCAACGGTTTACTATCAAAATTAACATTATGATTAGGATCATTGTTCTAATTATGGTTAGTGTGAAGGTTAGTGATAGGTTTAGGGTTAGTATTTGTGTTAAGCTTATCATTATGATTAGGATCAATGGTTTAAGTAGAGTTAGTGTTAAGGTGAACAATTTATAATCAAGAGTAGTATTATGCTAATGGTTATGGTTAGGGTTAGCGATCAATATTAGGTTAGGGTAAGATTAAGGTCATAAGAAAGGTCATGATGTAAGATTTATAGTTATGATTAGTATCATAGTTAGTACTGTAGACACCTAAATTTGATTGCACTGCCTTGGTAATCTAATTTAGCCATCTCTAAAGGCATCATTAATTAAATTCTTATTTAATTAATCCTTTGCCATCCCTAGTTGATTAATTTAATTAATCATCTATAGTCCTAATTGATAAATCAAATAATCTATTATTTATCAATTAAATCCTATTCTTCTATCTAATTTCAAAAATCCCCATTTATTAAATAAATCTATTTGATAAATGAAATCCTTAAATTCAAAAACCCCTAACCTATCTCTAATCCTCCATTTAGCCTAATCCACCCCATCCACCCATACTAACCAAGCTTAGCCACTAACTCACCCACCCTCATTAATGCCATCCACTTGTACATCTCTAACATCCCTAATCTAATCCTAAACCCAAGCCTAATCCACCCCCTAAAGTTGTCACATTCCCTAAACAAGTTTAAGACTTTCCTAATTCAAACCAAAGTCTCCCCTCAAAAATCCCAACCACTAAGTCATGAGTGCTCTTACAAAATATAAAAGACTCTTACAAGCCCACTCATGACTCTTACATCCATCTTCCACACTCTTCCCTCTTCCACACTCATTCCTCTTACATCCCTCTTACACACTCAACCCCACTCATCATGCCTTTAACCAACCCTTTACCCTACCCTCTCACACTCATCCTCCTTGTGACAAGTGTCACCTTCCCATTGGCGCTAAACAAGCACAATCCATGTGCTCTCCTTTGAGTGCATCCTAGCCCTCCTTAAGCCTTCATCCATCCTTGCATCTAAACCCTCCATCCCTCAAGCCCTTAGCCTATAAATTGAATCCCATCCCAAGCCATTTCATCAACAATCTTTGAGCTAAAGTTACCATGCTATTTTGAGAACCAAAGCCATCAATCTTACCCTTATAATGCCAAATTGAGAGCTCACAAAGCTACCAATTTTCCATTACCCATCTCCATTGAAGCAACTTTTGAGCATCTTGAGCATACATCCACATCAAAAGGACACATCTACAGAATCAAGAAAGCATGGAGTGTTTTCTCTTGTGAAGTTTGCACTTCTTGTTTGCTTTCTTTGTCTAAGCATATATGTGAATTTAATTTTTGGTTTGTGAATGTTTACTTTATTTGTTAATGTTCTTTGCATACTAAATCTTGTTCTACATTTTGGCACGCCCGGTGGGACCCCACTATGGGTCATTTAATCATCTATTTTAATCTATATGTCATTTTTTCTAACCATCTAATGTTTGTTGTTGTTTGAGTGTGTTGTGAGAGTGTTTTGCTTATTTTTGCAGGTTAAAGAATGCACTTAGGAAGAAGAAATACCATCTGGAAAAAATTTGCATTTTTCAACTTTTTTTGCGCAGTGTCGTCTCTGCAGTTTTGGCGTCTGCAACCTGTTCTGTCATCTCTGCTGCTGCTAATCCAAATTGTCATCTACGAAAATCCACTTCTGCTCAAATCGACGTCTCCGCCACTGCCAATCCAAATCGTCGTCTGCAAAAATCCGCATCTGCGTAAATCGGCGTCTCTGCTTGTCGCCTATTTTCTGCGCCGCAAATCTGTTCTGTCGTCTCCGAATACTAGCGTCTCTGTATTTCAGCATCTTCGTATTTTGGCATCTCCGCTTGATAGACTGTCATCTCTGCCTTCTTATGTTGCATTTCTGCTTTAAAATCTTTATTTCTGCACTTTTTAGCTTAAAAAAAAAAAGTGTATAAATCAAAATTTGACTTTTAGTGGTTCTGTAGGATTTAGACCATTTTAAGCATTTTTACGCATAGAAAAAACAGTAAAAAAAGTTAAAATTTTTTTTTCCCATAGTTAAGCTCTCATTTTTGAAGATTTTGGCTAACTAACTAAATTGCTTTTTTTTTGTCTCATTGCAGGTTGGAGCACATATGGAACCACTAACCATGTTTCTTGTAGGTTTTCATGTTGCTAAAAAATGAACTTGAATGTTTAACCATTTGTCTTTGAATGCATGTTGCTAAAAAAATGAACTTGAATGGTTAAACACATTTTCCATTGAATGAATGTTGCTCAAAACACACTCTTGAATGTCATGGATTAAAATCAACTTTCCTTGGAATGCATGCTTAAAACAACAAATCCAATCTTGAATGCCAAGGATCAATTAACCATTGCAATATCAAACACTTCATTTGGAGCTTCTAAAATTGAACAAAACAAATCTCTTTTCCACATGCAATCTAGGTAAAGTTTGATTTTTGGACATTTAAGAAACTTTGTTAAGTTAAAATACAAATTTAAAAAAATTAATTTGAGTAGTTCCTTGGACTCACCTCTTTTCTAATCACCCATCAAATATTAACCATTGGTTGCAATCTCAGTGCCATTTATGGGGATGGGTCTACTTGAAAAAGGTGTTAAATGTTCCACAATCTAACTCACTCACTTGGTCTTTGAACGTTTGCTTTAACTTTATCAAAATTCTTAAATGGCCAAAACTCTAGATTAAATCGATCACACTTCAAGTTTGGGCACTAAAATTGAACAACAACTAACATGGAGAGCCTCCGGGCACGCGCTTGAAATTGAATCTCACACACGTTTGTTTTGGGCTTAAAACAAACTCACACTCAATCTTGAATGCCTTAAAGAAAATTAATCGATACTTGACGTGGAGGGCCTCCGGGCGCGCGAGTTTTCTTTTGTTGACCCTAACTCTTCTTATTGTTTGCATTCTTCGATCGATTTACTTTTGTTGGCGCTTCAAGTTGGAATTGAACATTGTCTCTTAAACATGAGTGCTTGCAAAGTCTAGATTAGCACACATAAGAGTCAGTTGGTAAAAGAACAAGCGTGTTTTTTAGCCCAAGGTCATCCAAGTCTTCTCTCCCCTTGTCGTCTTTCAAGGCCATCTTGGGTGCATAAGATTAGGATCCAAAACCTTGTTTCTTTTTAGGAGGCCTGCTTGGGGATTTCATCACCCCTTGGACGACCTCAACTCCAGCGTTCTGGCGGAGTATAAGAATCGGGAGGTGAATTGAAAGACACCTCTCTTGGGATCAAGATTTTGTCATTCGGGCTAAGCCTCAAGGAACTTTATACCCTTGAGAAGTGAAAGAGGAGAAGTGGGTTACCGCTCCTCTCGGCTGTGTAACATCCTTTCGGTCTCATCTACGAATTTGGGCCTCACGTACCTTGCGTATATCAAGGACTCCCTAGCTAAACCAATTGTCAGCCTTGCAAAAAACCATCTAGGATGTTAATGTGTTTGGAGTGACTGATCAAAACATTTGTAGAACATACACACTCCTCGGCGCAGGTATCACATTCTGAGAACCACAAACTTCTATCTGGGTGTTCCTATCTATTGCTTTTTTTAATTTATTGAATGAATGTTTGCCAAACTTGGTCAATCCTAGCTTAGGGCACACTTAGCGTAGTCATTTCCTATTTTAGAAGTTGAACAGGTTGAAGCAAAACAACCAGAATCTCCCAAAGCCAAGCAAATTCAGGAATTTATGTTGGAACAACCCAAACCCAAACAGAAGTTTCACAAAGTCAAACTCAAGCCATCTCTAGCATACCAAGAACTTTCAGCCAAGAGAAAAGAAATAACACCAAGCCCACGAATTGCCAAACTCCACAAATCAGAAGACAAAGCTACCGACGAAGCACTTCAAGAGGCCTGGTTAGAGTGCATCATCAAATTTAGCCAACATCCAGGAGTTAATACTGCTTATGCCTTACTAACTAGGCATGATTTCTATGATTAAACACCCTTGTTTCTCCACATCTTCTTGGATAAGCTTCACTTTAGAGTCATCTTTGTAGAAAAGCTAGTCATCTTAGGTTATCCCCTTAAGCATTATTAGCTCATTCATCTCATTTAGAATCAAACCATCTAGCCAGCAATCGAAAATTTGCACATCTAAGCTTTCAAAATTGTTGTCACCTTGCTAAAAGTTTGCCATTCCTAAAATCTTCCAAATCCACCAATCTCACCAAGGTTATCCCTTTGACACTTGTTATCCCTCATCACCTTGAGCTAAAGGTTGGGATCCACAAGTGGTTAATCTCATGTTCTTCCTAAAGGATCAGCAGTCTATCCTTAAGTTGACACAATCACCACCAAGCTTGCACATAGGAAAGCAGACCTTTTGTGCTTTGACAACATATCTTTGAAGTTAGAATCCCCAACCCAATCCTCCTTAGGTTTTTTCATATAGCTTTGCCTCAACCTAGGAAATCATTTGCATAGAAAAGCCTTCCCCCTTTTGCATCCATCAGCATTATTGCATCTCATCCCTAGGAGCATTTTTCATGCCACCCGTCACTTGCTTAGCCAAGAAGAAAGAAACAATGGAGCCCTATCATTTGGATCGAACAGCCTCACCCCCCTTGAGCACTCAGCCATCCTTCAGCCCAGAGCAAGCTATGCCATCACCTACTGACATTGAAGCTTTCATGAACCAATCAGGAAATGCAGTATTGGTAAATGCCATTATAGACAAAAACAAAGAGACAATCATGGCTAATTTTTGAAGGGACAATTTAGGAACCTTTGACTTTGGAAGACCCCCTCCATTATCAGATCCATCTCACCCATTGTTTGGGCAGCTGCCACCACCCATAGGCTCTTATGATCCAAATTATCCTCAATATATTCCAAAAGAAGAGCCTCCAACCAATCCATATGACCCAACAGACCCAAACATACCATCATCCACCCAAGTTGAAATCTCCATGCCGCAAGCCAACCCAGCCACCACCACTCCATCCTTGGTTCATACCTCTCCGCTCCAAACCCCCTTTACCCAAAACACCTCACCGTTCACCCCCTTCACTATTGTTGCTGCTCCCGAACCTAGCCTTCCAAATCCACCCATCTCCCAAATTAGTGCTAGCATCTTTGGCCAACCTCAGCAATATACAACAGGGATGCCACCCATGGGGCCAAGTAATCAACCTTTCATTGCCCCCAGCTTGTTCACCACAGCCCAAAGCACAATCCCATCATTTCCATTAGGTCTTGGGAGCTCAATACCACCAGCCACAAATCCACAAGCTACTACCTTCACTCCACAAAGCTATCAAATCTCACAAGCTACTGCCAATCTTCTACCAAGCTCCCAAGTGACCCCAGCTCCCGCCACCACTATACCAAGCTTCCAAATCCAGCCACCAAGCTATCAAACCCCATCAATTCCATTCCCAAGATTTCAATTCCCACCACCTCCACCACCAACTAATCCATTACCTCCTATTACCAACTACTTTTCAATGCCACTTCTAGGAGGTAATCCACCACCCCAGCCAACCACCAATTATTTGCAGATACCATCCCAAATGGGGGCACAACCCACATATATTGGTGAAACCCCACAAGCCCCCCGATCCTTTCCTTAAGCCTCACAACCATCTTATACCTTACCTCCACAAAGCAATCCATTTATCCCACAGCCAGCTTATGTTCCTCAATCCCAACCTCAAATCTCATATCAACAGCAAGCCTCGCAGCACATGCAGCAATATGCGCCACCTCCCCCTCAACAACCCGTCATCCACCATGCAGCTTCCTAAATAATGTACAATCCCTATCAACAAATCCCTCATAACCATCCATATTCAATGGCCCCATCTAGCACATACCTACCTCAAGGAACTCCTACATTGGGGGCACCCCAGCCATCACCTATCAATTCAGAATGGGAGCAAATGAAGACAGCTCTGAAAGCCATCCAAGAAGGGAATGATCCAAAGACATTCAAGTTTGAGAATGTGTGTCCTTACCCATTTGACAGAGCCATTACCATGAAACCATTTCCCAAACACTTTGAGGTACCTAAATTTGACAAATTTAGAGGAAAAGGAGACCCTGTCACACATATCAAAGAATTTTACATGCACTGCCAGGACGTGGCATACAATGATGTCTTCCTCTTGTGCCTTTTTCCCAAAAGCTTGGCTAGACCAGCTCTTGAATGGTTTTATAGAATCCCCTATGGCACAATTAAAAACTTTGCTGAATTATCTGAGGCATTTGTAGCCCAATATGCCCATCTTGTTGAAACATAGCTATCAATAGTTGATCTTGTCCACACCAAGCAAAAAGGTGGAGATATCCTTGCCGAATACCTGCAAAGATGGCAAACCCTTACCACCCGCATATCCTGCACCTTGCCAGAACGCCATGTGGTGAAAATTTTTATTGATAATGCACATCCCAATTTGGCTCACCACATGACCATGAACTGTTTGCAGACCTATAAGGATATCAAAGAGAAAGGAATGATCCTTGAGCAAGGACTCAACAAAGATGGTGTGGTCAAGATTTACAAAGAGGCCAACCAAAATCAATCACATTCCAATGACAGGTCTAGGTATTGGAACAAAAACAAGCATGTTGCAACAGATGGGGTTACTGATACCAGACAAGTGAATATTGTTGGTCCTTCTCAAAACCAGTCTAACCCACCATATCAAACAAACAACCAACAAGCTATCAATTACCAACAATGAAATAACCAAAGCTATCAAAACCACAATACAAGACCCAACTTTCAAGGGTCTAACAATCAAGCTAATGCCATCAATGTAGCTGCAGGGCAAAAGCCCAGATTCCAACCTGCACCTAGAAACTATACACCCCTTGGTGAGCCATTGGATGTTATTTTTGAGAAATTGGCTAAGGAAAACCTCATCAAATTTCCTCCTACCCAGCAAATTGATCCAAGCCAATCCAAAGCTGCATGATACAAGGACAATGAGTATTGCAAGTTCCATAGGGTAAACGGTCGCACCACCCTCAGATGCATGAAACTGAAAGACTATGTACAGGACCTTATTGATCAGAAGGAAATCACTGTTGGTGCCCAAACCTCTCCCAATGTAGGCTTATAGATTTATCAAAATGCTTTTCCTCCACACAACAACCAAAATCCTAGAAAAACACCTATCCAAAACAACACCAACAACCGCCAGCCAAACCAACAGCATGGGAAGAACAATGACCACACCTCATCCTATATAGACTATGGTAGCCTTATAGGTTGTATATCTGAGAAAGAGCCTTCTGTCAATGTTATCAATATCTGAGGACCAGACAATGAGTGTGCGGTCACCACTCGAAGAGCACGATTTAACATCGCAGGCCCACCAGTTTCATCAGCACCATCAGCTCCATCAAAAAGCCGGTACAATATCTTGGAACACCTTGGGAACATACCAGCCCAAATCTCCATTTTAGACCTTCTCCGCACTAGTCTTGTGTACAAAGACATCCTTGACAGTGTTCTCATAGAATCCCGTGTCCCTTATGATATCAATACTACTGATTTTCGTAATCTTGTTGGACACCTTTCATCCTCATGTGCCCTATCTTTCAAACCCACCGACATACCTGCGGTTGAGCCAGATCACACCCTTCCGCTTCGCATAGCCATCATGGTATCCAATTTTGCCGTGAAAAGAGTAATGATAGATAATGGATCAGCCTTGAACATTTGCACCCTAAAATTCATAAAACAAGCTGGGTATACTGAGGTAGATATGATCAGTGAAGTTATCACCATCAAAGCTTATGACAACTTGGAAAGAACCACAGAAGGGACTATTTTGCTACCAATCAAGGTTGGGCTAGTCATCCAAGAGACAGTTTGCCATGTTGTTGATCTAAACCTACCATTTAACATCCTCCTCGGTCGCTCATGGATTCATGCTATGAAGGCCGTTCCATCCACCTACCATCAGTGCATCAAATTTCCGCATCAGGGCACTGAGGTAACCATCCATGCCGATCCGGAACCCTTTGCTTACTGCAATGCGATTGAAGCTTCATATACAAACCATTGCCCTGGAATAGACATCGGCACATCCATCGCCAGCTCATCCCACACTTGTAATGACACAAAAACCATCCTCGCCTCCACCCTATCTACCGTAAAGATCAACAACAAAGGTTGTGGAGAATATAGTCTGTCAGATACATTTGCTGTCGGAGCAATTCCACTTGATCCACATACCCATGGATGACCAACATATCACAAAGCTAGGGAGATTCCACCTCCTTGATACAAACAATTTGGCCCAACCACCTTTGTGTCCTCAAAAACCCCTCTTCATGAAGAGCTCACTCCGGATATCAACAATTGGTTACATAAGGATGCACCTCCAAAAAGTCAAGCACGCCTTGATCACTTCAGCCAAAAGTATCCCCAACAACATAAGCTCATCACTAAAAAATGGAACTATCAAGGAGGTGGACTAGGACCAGAAGAAAGGGTCATTCAATGTCCCATCGAAGCACATAATTGGGAAACGAAGTCAGGACTTGGCTTTGGCATACCCACAACTGGGGGCACCAACGAGAACGGTCATGCTTTTTTGAACATCCACCGTGACCTTGTCAAAATCGAAGACATTCCTGAGGAAGTTGAAAAGAGAGCCTACGACGATATCCCAGACCAAATCTTCCTAGGAGACTCTGTTCTTCAAGAACTATCCATCCATCTCATTGACCTACCACTTGCTCATCCACAACTCATAGATTGGGACCAACCAAGTGTCATACATATTGATGATTTTGCATCAGAGGAAGCGCTTGTAAGATTCATGGGAGCCGAAACTCCTCATAAGAAGACAAAGCCAGATTCTGCCTACATCTACAAGCTAGATCCCAAGGGGTATTTTGGAGAAAATCCCCAACCTAGTTTCGATACACCCAAAATTGGAACTAAGGTAAATCTAGGACTAGCTAAGGCAGCGAAGAGAACCCCTCAGCAAGAAAATCTAGAGCTACAAGCAGAACATGAGGATTTAGTATTGCCTCCTCAAGATAATCGACCAGAGGTGTCTTCTATTCTAATAGAGGATACTAGAGAAGTCAACATTGGTTCTTCAGAGATCCCTAGAATTGTTCACATTGCTGCATCCCTATCACAAGACCAAGCTGACCTCCTCTTTGAGGTTTTATGAGAGAACATTGGCCGATTTGCATGGTTATATCAGGACATGCCAGGACTTGATCTAAAGCTTGTATTTCATCATCTTGCAGTCGATCCAAAGATCAAGCCCGTAAGACAAAAGCTTAGAAAAATGCACCCCAAGGTGGCCTTACTAGTCAAAGCTAAACTAGAAAGAATGTTAGCTGCTAAGGTTATTCGACCTATCGACTACTCAGAATGGATCTCCAACATGGTCCCTGTCGCTAAGCCTTCCGGTGACATCAGAATCTGCACTAATTTTAGAGATCTTAACAAAGCTTGTCCAAAGGATGATTTTCCCTTGCCCAACATAGATATGATTGTAGATCTTATAGCTGGACATGAAATTTTGTCCCTTATGGATGGATTTTCTGGGTATAATCAGATCAAGATTGCAGAAGAGGACTAGCATAAGACAACATTCACTACCCCTTGGGGAACCTTTTGCTACACTATGATGCCTTTTGGCCTAAAGAATGCTGGGGCTACCTATCAAAGAGCTATGACAGCCATTTTCAATGATCTTATCCATAGCATTTTGGAAGATTATGTGGACGATATCCTAGTCAAATCTCACACCTTCATGGATCATCTTGTTGACCTGGAAAAAGTCTTTGATAGGTTGGTCCAATATCATCTCATGCTAAATCCCAAGAAGTGTGTCTTTGGGGTCACATCTGGCAAGCTTCTAGGCTTCATAGTTTCTAAACGAGGTATAGAGATCGACCCCAAAAAGGTCAAGGCTATCTTAGACATGCCTCCTCCCCAGACACTGCGATAGCTTCGCTCTCTTCAGGGGAAACTTCAATCTGTTCGGCGCTTCATCTCCCAACTTGCAGATAAGTGTACACCATTTTCACACTTGCTAAAGAAGAATGAGAACTTCAAGTGGGATCTTTTATGTCAGCACAACTTTGATCAACTCAAGCAGTATCTCACCAATCCCCCTATCTTGGTTCCACCAGTTCCTAGTCATCCCTTGATCTTGTATCTATCAGCAACACCTACTGCTCTAGGGGCACTTCTAGAACAACATGATGATTATAGCAGAGAGAGAGCCATCTACTATATCAGTAGAACCCTAGTTGGTTATGAACTCAATTACACTCCTATAGAAAAAGCTTGTTTGGCAGTTGTTTTCTCAACTCAAAAGCTTCACCACTACATGCTGAGTCATACCATCCAACTAGTCTCTAAGATTGATCCTCTCAAGTATATGCTCTCTAGAACAACACTCACAGGTCGGCTAGCAAAGTGGGTTATGCTACTAAGTGAGTTTGACATCTAGTATGTGGACAGAAAGGCAATCAAAGGGCAAGCTATATCAGATCACCTAGCTGATGCACCTCTAGTAGATGCATATCCTTTTCTCACAAAATTTCTAGATGAGCATATCTGCCTAATTGAAGAACAACCCCCATTGAAGCTTTATTTTGATGGCTCATACACCTCTCATGGATCAGGGGCAGGAATATTATTAGTTACACCTCAAGGAGATTACATTCCAAAAGCCTTCAAGCTACAATTCCCTAGCACCAACAATATAGCAGAATATGAAGCTCTTGTAGCAGGATTAAAGATAGCTGCAGAATGGAATATCACTGAGTTAGAAATCTTTGGTGATTCCTAGCTCATCATCAAACAAGTCTTAAATGAATATCAAACCAAAGATGAAAAGCTATTACCCTACAAAGAGCTAGTTGATCAGCTGACCCAACATTTTACAAAGCTTCAGTTTACACAAGTGCCTCAAATGCAGAATAAGGCAGCAGATGCCATGGCCACTATCGGCTTGCTCTTGGAAATTCCCCAAGAAGCTACGTAGTATGAATTTTTAGTTGAGAAGCTCCTCACACCCACTTATGCGAATGAGGATTCAAACCGTGTTTGTATCTTGGTTGGTCCCCAATCCCCTTGGTACCATGAAATTCACACTTATCTTAACGATGGTATCATATCCCCTCACCTCACATGCACCCAACGCCAAAACCTTATTCAAAAATCATCCCGCTATGTTATCATAGCCAATACCCTATATCGTCGGGGTTATCATGATACTCTCTCTCGATGTTTAGATGAAAATGAGGCCGCGATGGCATTAAAAGAAGTACATTCTGGACTTTGCGGTGCCCACATGAGTGGTATTTTCCTAGCATGAAAAATCCTTAGAGAAGGCTACTATTGGCCTACCATTGAAGAAGAATCTTGTGACTTTGTCAGAAAGTGTCTCCCATGTCAGCAGCATGCAAATCTTGTGCACGCTCTAGCACAAGATCTACAGCCTATTGCACCACCTTGGCCTTTCGCTTTTTGGGGCCTTGATCTAGTTGGAACTATCACCCCTCTCTCATCTGATGGACATAAATGGATAATAACAGCTACAGACTATTTCACTAAGTGGGTGGAAGTAGTCCCCCTAGTCTCAGCTACAGGAGTTCAAGTCTCCAAGTTCATCTTGTACCACATTGTTTGCCGCTTCGGCATCCCATCCACCATCTTCACTAACCACGGAGGTAACTTTGAAAATCTCAACATGGAAGAATTATGCACTTCCCTCCACATCCATCACCGCTTTTCTAGCCCATATTTCCCACAAGGTAACGATCAGGCAGAGGCAACTAATAAAACCCTCCTCAAAATCCTAAAGAAAGTTGTCAATGATTTCGGCTGTGATTGGCACCTTCAAATAAATCCAGCTCTATGGGCCTATCGAACTTCCTTCTGTACATCCACAGGCACAACTCCATACTCCCTATTCTATGGTGCTGAAGTGGTATTACCTATAGAAGTTGAACTTCCCTCACTACACATATCTTTGCGAGGGAAAATCTCAGATGAAGAATACAGAGTAGCTCGACTCACCCAGCTAGATCTCTTAGACGAGAAGAGACAAAAAGCTTATGACCATCTCATAGTCTACCAAACTCGTCTCAAAAGGAATTTCAACAAGAAGGTGCTCCCACGACACTTTCAGCTAGGTGACATGGTCCTCAAAGAAAATATGAAAGTCCACGCAGATCAAGAAAAGAAAGGCAAGTTTGAACTTACATGGCTTGGTCCCTATGTGGTTACTACCTCCTTTGGCTCCGGAGCCTATCAATTATCTACACCAGAAGGAGAACTCTTGAATGATCCCACTAACATCATTCATCTCAAGAAGTTCTATGCTTGAAGATCCTTGGTATACCCAGCTTTTGAAAAAATACAAAAAAAATAGTAAAGAGAAATAAGCGTCCAATGGTGAAAACTTGGCAATTCAAGCACCTTGGATAGGTACCTTGGTGAAAACCTGGTAATTTAGATGCCTTGTGTGCTAAAGACTAATCCATTATCTATCACTATCCTATCCCTCATCCATCCACCCACCATCCCATAAAACACCTGCTTGTTCCCTTGGTGTTCCAATCAAATATTCAAAATCTGATGGAGCTTGTCAATACCTCATGTACAACTTGTAAATCTTGTACCAAAGCTTGTATTATACCTTGTAAATCTTGTACCATACCTTGTATATATCTGAATCTTGTCCAAAGCTTGTACCATATTCCAACTTGTAAATAATCTTGTATCCTAGCCTGTATCCTATCACATGCACACACAAAATCCCATTTTCCTTAAGCTTTTCACAAACCATCTACCTATCCACCTATCAACTATTATAGACATCCCATCCTTCACAAACATTTCCATCTCATGAAAAACCAAAACATGAACAAACTTGTACATTTGTAACATATCTTGGTCTGTCAGCTTGTACATCCTCTTTAGCTTAGTACCATTGTATCTATCCAGCGTTCATGTTAGTTTTTCCTTGATCAACATCTTGCACACATCGCACACCTTGGTTAGCTATTCGAATGCATCCTTTAGCTAGATCTCCTGTCACCAAAGTGTTATCCTTCTTAGTTCAGCTTGCCAAACACATCACTTATCCAGATCCATCAGCTTAGGTGCTCTCTGATAGATCCTTGCAGGATATAGCTTTCCTCATGTCTGATCTTGGTCCGTTAGTACCTTGTCCTACCCATCTTGTTGGCAAACAGTTCTCTTTTGGATTTTCACTTTCTTTTGATTTGGGATCTTCCCTTTTGGGTCTTGCAATATCTTTTCCAAGCAATCTCCTTGTTCCCTCCTCAAGGTTGCCACGATCTTCCATATCATGGTATGCTGCGAATGGAGCAATCAGAGCGTAAGGTCTTGATCAGGTCTTTTGCTCATTTTCTTTTTTTGCTTGTGGGTTACCTAGTGTCATTTTCATGCTGCTTCCTCTGGGATTCATGTGTGATAATGGGGCAATCCTTGCTTTTTTGTTTCGAGTCAGTTCGTTAGTCCTCTGGACGGTTGGTGAAAAGGCCTTGATGTTCTTGGTAACCTTGGCAATTAACCAACAGTCCTATAGAAAATCTAGTGCTCAACTACATGGTGGTACTTCTCTTTGAAGTATCCCCCAGCTCAAAAAGCTTCAATGGATTCCCTTCATCTCCATTATCCCCCATCCATATCCTACATCTGTCGCTCCTACCCCAGCTTATGCATCAGTATCTCTTTGAATCACTCCTCACACTTAGCTTTAGGGATCCATAGTCCTTGTCTTAGGGATCCACCAATCAAATCAATCCACCAAGCCTCATCTTTCGAGATCCACAATCCTAGTCCTAGGGATCTCCGAAACCCATCTTCCGCCAATCTGACTCTTTGAAAGCTTGTTGCATCAGCTTTATCATTCTATCATCCATCTCCCTACCATGGATTCCTTTTATAGCGCTCCGCTCCTCCCCCCCCCCCCCCAATCCTGGAAAGTCTTAAGCTTGCTTTACTGTTGTGCCCTTGATTTCCCTTCATCATTCTCCCATAGTGAGAGTTTGAGCTAATTCAGCCCCTTCTCTTTTCCAATCTGTGTCTTAGCTCATCTCAAATTCTTGTACTTTTCAAGAAGTTGTCGAGCCTCATTTCTCTCCCCGCCACCTTCTTGAGGGGGCATCATCTACGTCTAGTCTCTCCTCTTCTTATCCGAGACTGGGGCAACCTTGTTGCTAAAACATCTTCTTCGTGTCGTCTTCATTCAAACTTCTTTGAAATAGTGTTGTCTCAACACTATGTCAAAGAGGGGCAAAATGTAGACACCTAAATTTGATTACACTGCATTGGTAATCTAATTTAGCCATCTCTAAAGGCATCATTAATTAAATTCTTATTTAATTAATCCTTTGCCATCCCTAGTTGATTAATTTAATTAATCATCTATAGTCCTAATTGATAAATCAAATAATCTATTATTTATAAATTAAATCCTATTCTTCTATCTAATTTCAAAAATCCCCATTTATTAAATAAATCTATTTGATAAATGAAATCCTCAAATTCAAAAACCCCTAACCTATCTCTAATCCTCCATTTAGCCTAATCCACCCCATCCACCCATACTAACCAAGCTTAGCCACTAACTCACCCACCCTCATTAATGCCATCCACTTGTACATCTCTAACATCCCTAATCTAATCCTAAACCCAAGCCTAATCCACCCCCTAAAGTTGTCACATTCCCTAAACAAGTTTAAGACTTTCCTAATTCAAACCAAAGTCTCCCCTCAAAAATCCCAACCACTAAGTCATGAGTGCTCTTACAAAACATAAAAGACTCTTACAAGCCCACTCATGACTCTTACATCCATCTTCCACACTCTTCCCTCTTCCACACTCATTCCTCTTAGATCCCTCTTACATACTCAACCCCACTCATCATGTCTTTAACCAACCCTTTACCCTACCCTCTCACACTCATCCTCCTTGTGACAAGTGTCACCTTCCCATTGGCGCTAAACAAGCACAATCCATGTGCTCTCCTTTGAGTGCATCCTAGCCCTCCTTAAGCCTTCATCCATCCTTGCATCTAAACCCTCCATCCCTCAAGCCCTTAGCTTATAAATTGAATCCCATCCCAAGCCATTTCATCAACAATCTTTGAGCTAAAGTTACCATGCTATTTTGAGAACCAAAGCCATCAATCTTACCCTTATAATGCCAAATTGAGAGCTCACAAAGCTACCAATTTTCCATTACCCATCTCCATTGAAGCAGCTTTTGAGCATCTTGAGCATACATCCACAGCAAAAGGACACATCTACAGAATCAAGAAAGCATGGAGTGTTTTCTCTTGTGAAGTTTGCACTTCTTGTTTGCTTTCTTTGTCTAAGCATATATGTGAATTTAGTTTTTGGTTTGTGAATGTTTACTTTATTTGTTAATGTTCTTTGCATACTAAATCTTGTTCTACAAGTACTACATTTAGATTTATGGCTGGGGAAAGGGTTTAGGGTTGGGGTTGGAGTAAAAGTTAATATTAGGTAGAGTGTTAGAGTAAAATTAGCAACATGATTAGGGCTAAAACCAGAGTTTTAAATAATGTGTATTATGGTTTTGGTCAAGGGTAGAATTGAGGGTTAATTGATGTTTAGGGTTATGATAGGTTTAAGTTGAAGGTTAGGATTAGTGTTAATGTTATCAAAATAATGATGATGCTTAGGATTTATAGTATGTTGAATTATTCTTAGAAGCAAGATATGCGTTTGACACATTTTTTGTGTTTCAACATGTTAGGGGCATCCATAAACCCTTATAATAGAACAAAATTCAGAAAGAAAAATACTTCCCCAGTCATATCCCAATCTCCTATCCTCATTAGGACATGCAGATGGTCTAATTAACATCCTAACTACCTAGGAATTATTTCAATAATATCAACTAACATAATAGAAATTGGAAAAACAAAATCATTATAGAAAGCTATAAAATTCCATGTATATCTGCCACATTCATTTAAAGCATCATTTTAATGCCACACATTTTAGAAAGCCACTAATATTACAAATAAATAATAGAATAAAATATGTTAGAAAAGTTAAAATATAGTAGTGTGCACCACTTCAATATTTAAAACAATTTATTTTTCTTTGGTTCATCAAAATTAAATAGATGAAAGGGAAAATATATGTTTTAGTGCAATGATTTTTAATAAGAAGTATCAAAGTTAAAATAAGAACTAACTATATGTAAAATAGTTCACCGTAATGATGCAAGTACATGACATATTCTTCAATGGTGAGATTGGTATTGCAAGGTTTATTTGCACAATGATCATAATTTATTCCTTTCATCATTGATGGAAATGCAATTACTTTTAGAGATCTCTCTTACACTAATCAATGAGCTAAACTAAGTTAAATTTTTGGAAGAAAAGATTGAAACACAAAGGAAGCTTAAGACAGAGACAAAAAAATTATCTTGTGGAAAACCCAATAGAGTAAAAAACCATGGTCCACTAATCAATATGAATGAGCTATCATCTCATATGAGAAAGAGCTACAACCAATAATTTATTTTAAGAAATACTCAAAAAAATGAATTCAAGCCATTTACTCCCTACTATAGTATATGAGATACATACTTGTGAAAGTAGCATCAACCAATAGTTACAGGAGAATTAGTCCAACAAAAACTAAATTTGGGTTTTTGATAGAGTATAACACTTTGTGAAATAAGCTCAAAATCATAGATAAAAATTACTTAAGCAAGTAGTGCAACTCCATTTTTCTCGATGAATAGTCATATCTTTTCTTAATACGTTAACTACTTTCATTAAAACTTTGCGTACTAGAAGAACAACCTATTGGGATTATGGGTGTTGCACACATTGCATAATATTGTTATATTTTATAATTTTGTTTTATAATGTAATTTTTCACCTAGGAGCACCTAGATGGGTGTGCAACATGTAAAGATTTCCATAGGATACACTTGGTGATTTGTATTGTATCATTGTGATAATATTTGACATAATTATTAAATGCCCAATATTAAATGTGGGTCAATAGGGGTTTGGTAGCACATGGTTTATGTAATACCACTTGGTGATTTTGTGGGAGCTTGCTACTATAAAAGAAACCACAAGGGTAGTTGTAGTGACAAGGGAAAAATGCAAAAAAAGGAAAGTCAAGCAAGAAAAATTTAGATAGGTTAGCCAAGGGAGCATTTGTGAAGGTTGAAAGCATGGCATGGAATGTGTGAATTCATGTTTGTTCACATGGATTGATTGGTTGTGGTTACTACTTTGAAGGCTTCCATGATTTTATTGCAATGGTGTTTTGTTTAATAATACATGGTGATGGATTCTTTTGGAGGCTAGGTATTTACCCTCGATGAGGGTTTTCTAGGGTATATCTTGTGTTAGATTTTGTGGACATGTTATCTATTTTCTTGCATATCGGATATATTATGGGTTATGTGAAAATGGTAATAATTTTTGTAATAAGTTTCCTTACATAATTGTCTTATAATAGTAATCCTATCTCTTCCCAAAATCAAATCCCATTTGTTATATGCACATCTCATTTTTTGTATGCTAAAGATGTTGAAAATAGATTGATACAGGTATGATAAATGTGTTTCAGTCATTGTTTTTTCATTGATGTCAAACCTTCCATTTTGTTGGTAAGACAACTACTTCTATGATTTAAGTACTATCACTTATTTGATTGTTGAAGAGGATTTGATCAAACAATATAACAATAGCAGCTAGAGGAAAGGTTGAGTTATGATATGAAAAGGGGTACAAGAATCAACTAAGACAATGATATCATAGTGCATTGATAATCTACTTAAGGTTGCGAAGGTTGGTTACACTAAGAAAGTTTAGAAGAACACATTAAATAAAGTTTTTCTTCCAAGCTTGACCGAATGGATAGTAGGTTCCAAGAAAAGTTATGGCAAGCTGAGCAAAAAATCATTTGGAGATGAGTAAAAGTCTATTTTAGTGTATGTCGAGTAAAATAGTTGATGTCGAGTAAAGTTTAGTTGATGTCGAGCACCAATAAACTTTAGTTCGCATCAAGTGATTTTATAGAGGATGTTGAGAAATGTAGTATGTGCCGAGCATTAGAAGCAAGATAATGCTGAGTGTTAGAATTATTAGAAAGATCATGAATTTGATGGATCTGAGCCAACATGTTTATTTTATTGGATTGTGTGAATCATATGGAAGATAATATTGATGAACTGGTGGCATAGAATTCATGGTAAACAATTTTAAGGTGAATTCAAAGAGGATTGAAGGAGAAGTTTCTAGAAATGAAGTGGAATGAGGGGTAGATTTATTAAATCCTACCTAATCTATCCTAACCCTAAATTGGGCGATGAATAATGAACGGAAAAATATCTCAATTCTCTATTTATAGGGATGGCTAGTCAAAAGCAAGGGTTGTCATCTATGAGAACCTATGGGAGACAAGGAGTCTAGGGTATTGCTTTATTTAGTGACCTAAATGTAGAGTTTGCATTAGCAAGTTAAGCATGCATGCTTAATGGTATGAATACTTGAAGGGTGAACAAGCTATCAGGGTTGAAGTGTGTGAAAGTCAAGTAGAATGGAGGACTAAAACATAGATCTGTAATTTGCTAATGGTGTTGTAAGTTGTTATTAGATCAAGCCTTACTGTTACTCTTTAATAATTGTATTAGACTAGGGTAAATCCTTTGGATTAAGGTTGACCTAATAGTCATTTGTAAATCCTTTAACTGGCTAACATTCCAAGTGAATGGTCTAAAGTCCTCTAATAAGGCTCACTCCTAATAGGGTGATTGAAATCCTTTAACTGAGTCACATTTAACAGTGTGAATTGTAACCTTTAATAGGGTTGGCCTTTCACAGGGCATCACTTCAGAAGAGTGAGAAAGAGTAGCATGTTACTGGTGTTTTTTCCCAATTTGGGTTTCCATGTAAATCATTGTGTCAAGTGTGTTATTGAATATGTTATGTTTCATGTTTACATTTCTGCAAAGTGATTTGATAGTAACCTACTAGTTTTAAGTGATTGCATAATCTTATGGATGCATGCATGATGATAAAAATATTTTATGGGTTCACTAAGTTGTGAAAAGTTTTATTTGTACATCTAGACCTTAGATAACTAATTCACCCCGACCTCTTAGTTATTCTAGAGATTTCCAACAAAAGGCTTTTGAAAAAACTTGAACTTCTCACAAATCTCTTTTCTCCAAAAAAAAAAAGGTTACCTCAATTCTTTAATACCTTTTTTAAAGGACCGCATATCCTATAGAATGTTATATGAATTTAGTTCTACCCTTTGAATTTTTTAATGTTTTATGGGCCTTTGAAAATGATTGATAACAATAGATTATTTACACCAAGTCTAGTAGTTTGCAAATAACTTTTGATTCAAATCACATAGATATTCAACTCCCATAAACACTATGATAAATGTAATGAAAAATGCTATGTATCTTGAGAAGCATTTTAAAATTTTGAAAACATTGCCACAAAGGAATCAAACTCATATATGTTTCTATTCGATACGTACTTATCATGAAATTTATAAGGAACATTTAAAAACTATTGTCGCTCATAGTCATAGTGATATGTGGTAATCATTCTTGCCAAAACCATTGCAACTAAAAATAGGTCTTCAACTTAATGTACAACTAGAAGTTAACATGCAATTACTTCATCTAGGTAGAAAATGATTCCAAATGCATACTGGTAGAAAATGATGCACAACTCAATTTAGGTAGAAAACAATGCTAATGTTCAACAAACCTTATGAATATGGTGATGATAAATGTCATTTGAATACTATTATTCTTGTTTTTTGGGGGGCTCTTTGAGTATGTGTGACAACATCAAATTATGTATGCAGATAGCACTAAATTCTATATTCAAATCATTGATTTCTTAAACACCCACAACCATTAGAGTATTTTTAATATTAGATACTAATGAGACCAACTGCAACATTTTAAGGTTGTCATTAACAACTATCCACTGGTTCAAGCTTGTCTAATTCAAGTAACACACATCAACAATGACACTTAGCATCTTTTATCTATTAAGATACTTGATATTACACACCCAGTCATATTTATTCATATAGGACTTAAAAAACTTACAAATATGGTATTTTAATGTCATCATTCAAAATCCACAAAAGAATTATAAAATGTCATCTTCACTTCATGGCACTAGTAGATAAAAATTCAAGCTCGAACATACATAAAGGCACTATAGATAAAAGTTTTGACTCACTAAGTAATCCATTTATATAGTCTGAAGATGTCTACAACACATTGTTAGGATTAAATATATAGAAATAATAATTACATGCAATATAACCGATATAATAAAATAATAAACCACACAGAAGAGAACAAAAGACACAAAGATTTAATGTGGTTCACCCAATCTCTGGGCTATGTCCACCAAGAGTGAGTCCAATATTCTTATTGTCTAGTAATCTTAATCATATTACAATCTGCAATCCCTTACAACTCAATACTGCCACAAGAAACTACTCAAACATACATTAGAAAATCTCTAACCTTAAGCCATTTAATACAAGTTTTTTCCTCTTACAAAATTAGGGCTAGAATAATTACAACACGTCAACCGACAAAGAAATATCCAAAAAATAGCCTAGCCCCAACTCCCAAAAAGGATACATGGTGAGTGTAGAGTACTTTTCTAATCACTCACCACAAGCCAACAATCTCCCACTTGGTGACTAATTAGGTTCCACACTAAACAACAACCTCCCACTTATAGACTAGTCCTATAGTACTACAGCTACCACATTAATCTCCCACTAGATCAAACCACCCTAGACTTAGTTATTCCTTTATTATGTTCAGTCTAGAAGACCAACCAAAGTTGAAGAGGATTTCATCTTCTCCCTTGTCACTGCCTTTGTAAACATATCTAATGGTTTATCACATACATGTATCTTATCCATCTTTAATTTTCCATGATCAAAAATTGACCAAATGAAATGGTACCACAACTGTATGTGTTTTTTCTTTGAATGTAGAGAAGAATTCTTGGAAAGATGAGTGGTACTCTAACTATCAATATATAGATAATTATCCCTTTGTGAATGTCCAAGAATTGAATCCATATCATCTCCTTGGTTGCCTCTATAGTGGATAAAGCATTCACCTTCTGTAATTGAGAAATTAAACTCACTATTGTTCCACCAACAAAAAATGCATAACATGTAGTACTCTACATGTTATCAAGATCCCCTTCCAAATTTAAGTCAACATAACTCTATAAATGACTAATAAATCCCCCAAAATGTATACATTTATTGAATTTTCCTCTTAAGTATTTGAGAATCTATTTAACTACATTCCAATGCTCTATTCCAGGATGACTCATATACCTGCTAGCAAATTCTATTGCATGTGCAATATTTAGCCTAGTACATACCTAGCATACATTAGACTTCCTACAGTTGAAGCCTTAGTACCTTGGACATTTAATTGTCCTCTTCCCATGTCTTTGGAGACATCTCCTTAGTCAATTTCAAATGACCAAGAAAAGCTGTGCTGACAACTTTGACATTCTTCGAAGAAAAATGTTGCAAAACCTTCTCAATATAATAAACCTAAGATAGAGACAATTTCTTGTTTTTCCTATCTCTGCAAATTTTCATACCAAGGATTCATTTTGTTGCCCCTAAATCCTTCATAGAAAATAAATGTGTTAACTGTTGTTTCAATCTCTTAATGTGATCCATGTTAGACCCAACTACAAGCATGCCATCAATATATAAACATAAAATAATAGAGATTTCATCATCCAACCTCTTAAAATAAACCATGCTCATTCATAAAACTATCAAATTTAAGATACCATTACCAAGGTGCTTGCTTCAAGCCACATAATCTTTTCTTCAATTTGCACACTAAATTCTTCTTACCTTTGACCTCAAATTCTTGTGGCTATTCCATCTATTTTCTTCATCCAAATCACCATGAAGAAAGGCTGTTTTAACATCAAGCTACTCTAATACTAATCTTCAGTAGCCATAATACTTAAAACAATACAAATAGAAGTCATTTTAACAATTGGAGAAAATGTCTCATCAAAGTCAATGCACTTTCTCTATGCAAATCCTTTTACAAGCAACCTAATTTTCAATCTTAATTTCTTACCTCCATCCTCTTCTTTTAACCTACAAAACCATTTATTATGTAAAACCCTTTTACCTACAAATAACTTACATAATTCCCAAGTCTAATTTTTCAACAAGGAGTCTATTTCTTCTATTATTTTAGAATCTCACTAAATCTTTATATCTACCTACATAGCTTTGCCATACATTTTGGTTCACCTAAATTTGTTAATAGAATAGAATAAAAAGAGGGAGAAGATATTTCTAGAGCTCTACTTTCCTTCTTGATTGTCTAACATTCACTAGGGTTTGTGGTATTTTTTGTTACAGTTGTTGCAAAACATAAGGAACTACTAGACCATCATCTTTCAAATTGTCATCCAGTACTACATAATCATTTTCTTTCTTCTCGTGGTGAATAGATATTTGTTCAAAATTTTCTCATTGGTCATGACATCCTTGCTTCTTACAATTTTATTATTTTCAAAATTCCAAAGCCTATAACCAAATTCATCAATGTCATATCCAACAAATACACATTTCTTTGACTTAGCTTCCAGTTTGGTTCTATTATCAGAATCTGTGTGCAAATGCTTCAAAATTAGAGGTTTTGAGAAAATAATAACTCACCTTTTACTATTCCAAGACTCATGTAGAATACAATAGCCCAAAAGAGTAGATGGACCTCTATTAATCAAATAAATAGTAGTATTGAAAACCTTTACCCACATATTTAAAGGTAACTCGATATGCAACCTCATGGTCATTGCATGCTTCATTATTGTCTTGTTCATGTGTTAAACCACTCCATTTTCTTGTGGAGTCCTTGGAATAGTTTTCTACCTATGAATACCATTAGTGGAACAATAATATTCAAATTCATTGCTACAATACTCACGCCCATTGTTAGATCTGAGACATTTTAATCTTTTATTAGTCTCATTCTCAACCAAAATTTTCCATTTCTTAAAAGTTACCAATACATCATATATATATTTATGTCTAAGGAACTAAACCCATATTTTTCTAGTTGTGTCATCAATGAATGTAACATAATAATGGTATTCACCAAGGGAAGATACCTGAGCTAAGCACCATACATCTATATATGCACAAGCTTTTATTTCTCATTTTTCTTTTCCTTCTTAGTCTTCACAAAATTAACACTCTTTTGTTTTCAATAGACATAACTTTCACATAAATCCATATTGACACATTTCAGACCTGGTAAAACTTTCTTTGAATGAAGCAACTTCATACCTATTTCACTCATGTTCCCAAGTCTATTGTGCAATAGTGTTGTTTCTGAATTTCCAGCATCTATTTTATCTTTTTCCTACTCAATTATTCCTAAACATTCATTTTTCTCCGAAACAATTAAAGTAGAAGGAACAATATGATTTGTACAAAGATATAAGGTGCCTACTTCAACAGTTTTTTCTACTACTAAGGAACCTTTTGAAACCTTCCAATTTTTATCATTAATAGTAACTGTACAACCCTCATCGCATAGTTTTCATGCTGAAATAAAATTCTTATTCAGCCTTGGAACATGTCTTACCTCATGTAGTAGCCAATGATTCTCATTGTGCAACTTAAACTTAATTTTCCCCTTTCCAACAATCTGATAGGGTTCTTTATCTCTCAAATTAAAAAAAGACCAAAATCCCCTTGGAAATAATCAAGAACATAACCTCTATGGGGAGTAGCATGAAATGAAGTCCCTAAATCTAAAACCCATGAATCATCAACATTTTCTAAGGAGAATTAGAAAAAAATCCTCTTTAGATTTATTACTTACCACATTTTCCTCCTTGTTTCCTTATTTCTTTCGAGTCCAAAAATCTTTCTTCTTAAGCCCTAGTTTCCCATAGTATCAACAATCTCTTAGTCCCTTGGATTGAGACCTCTTTTGCTTTGATTTTCCTCTTCATTTCCCATGAATTTCAAAATTATTTCCTCTCTCATTTGTTCTGCCTCTATTTTGTGCATTCAAGACACTTCCTGATGTAGATCCAACTAAGCTTTTCCTATGAGTGTTGTCACATAGAATAACACCAATAGCATCATCAAATTTTAGGGTATTATAACTAGAAACATAATTACTTTTCAATCATCTTCACTTTGATAATATTAAATCCCACCGATTGTGCTAGGCATAAATGAATACATCCAAGTGCCTTTCTGTCTAGAATATCCTAGTCCTCATATGTCATAGCTTCCTCTTTCTTGGCCTTTCCTTGCAACGGTCGCTATAAATCCTTTTGATAAAGATAGTCCTCCATTTGCATTTTCTTTAACTAATTTTTTTTACCATTAACCTTCTCAACCTTTAGCTTACCCTCATTTGCTATCACTGTAGCTCAACTATGAGACCTTCATGTAGAAGATAAGTAATAAACAACCTAAATCTATAGTACCACTTGTTAGGATTAGTGAGATAGAAATAAAAATTGCGTGAAAATATAACCAAATTCAAAAAATTATAAATAAAATAGACGAGAACACAAGACACAAAGATTTAGCATGGTTCATCTAGTCCCTAGGCTACATGCACTGGAAATGAGTCCAATATTTTTATTATCTAGTAATTACAACCAAATTACTGTCATGCCCTAAATTTGACATATTAGAACACAATTTTTTTTGAAAAGCGGACTAAAGATGATATATATATCTATGTCCACGTGTCAATATGGCTTATGTTTCATAAGGCTATAAGAACGTTACTTTGTTTGGTAATTAGTTTCATTCACAATTCCAACTTCAAGTTTGCAAGTGTGAAGTACAAATCCTGGGTCCAAGTGGTTATAATAATTCTATAATTTTATGAAATGAAGGAGTTCAAAATTTGTCCTAGGTATTCATAACCTTAAGTTGTTACATTCTATACCTAGTTCTATTCTAGTTTATTTATGTTCTAACTCTTAAATTAAAATCTTATGTTTAATCCTTTATCATCTACAACTATATTGATGGCTCACAAACTATGTGTTACTGGCTAGATGGATGATTAGTTGTTTATTTCCTCAAACCTACTACAATGTATTACTACCTACTAATCCTTTATCCATAATTAATATTTTAATATTACTAACACCAAGCTTTCATGCTTTCTAATACTTTGCTACTTACTAATAGGAATCTCTACTAATCTATTTTATGTTACTCAACGCACAACCCTTCTTTTTAATCGACTCCTTCCTACTTTATATATATATATATATATATATATATATATATATATATATATATATATATATATATCATTGAAAGGATGCACATACTGATTACTTGCACGCCTTAACTAACATGTCAATAATGTCATGCTTTACCTTCACCTATGTATATTATATTACTCATTAATTCTAGGATGCCACGTTCATTTGATCTAGTTTGTGGAAAGGATTATGTACCATGTCTTGACTTAAATATACATATTATTTAGTATATGTATGCAATGGTTTGCATTGTTTCTAAATAAAATTATGTTTATTATTTTAATAAAATAATTATAATATGAAGATGATGGGTAACCTAGCCTCTAACCTAGATAGATTCATCTCACTCCTAGCTAGGAATTGTATGTGATTTCTAATTACATTTGTCCATTGCAACTTGACAATTTTCTCATAATCCTAACTTTACTAAAGACAACTCCATTTTTTGAGTTCCTAAAAATGATAAAACATCTTAATTATCAATTTAACATTAATATTTCCTACTTATCTAATTAATAACCTTTTTATATCAAACAAAGGATCACAACTACCTACCAACTTTTCACCATTTTACCTAGTACCCCTAGGAATACATAGTCCTAACATGTCAACTTTGATCATATTGGTAAATTACTAGTTAGGTACTAATAACTAGGCTATTAGATCTATCATCAAAAATTCTATTTATTGGAATGTATTTGTTTTCTTATTCATTATTGTTATTGCTATTATTATTTTGAATGTTAATAAGGTTTATTACTAGTATTAAGGTTATATTGAGGCTCATACAGTTAATTATGTTTTTTATTATTCATAGAAATTTGTTATAAGTAAAATTTCATTTTAAAACCACACATTAATGTACATAATTAATAACATATCCATATTATGAAATAAATATGATAACTGATAATAACTAAATCAACCACCCTCCTATAACATACTAACCATCTTACTAATTCTAAATGAACAAAGGTGGGCTCACCTGTTTTCTCTCTTAACTTGTTAAAAATTTACTAAACTTACTAGGTACTAATCCACATCCTTGACTAACCCCTCTAAACAATGTTCCCTCTTTGCAAATTCGACTATATTTCAAAATATAACATCCTTTTACTAACTATTTAACTTTGTTAATCTAACCCTATACCATTATTAAATTTATTTTTTAAAAGTATATCATCTGTTTAATTCTACTACTTCTATAACTTTATTATTAACTAACACTATTATGCATTGATTAACACCCAAATTAGATTAAGTTTAGTAAGTCTATGTGATAACCCAAGGGTCAATGACTAACTAGTCTACACTTATCTCATTAACCTGTTTTCTTACTCAACTATATCATTAAAATTTACCAATACAACTACAAATTTACCCACAATTTTAATTATTACATCTCCTAGTGCACTCTCTTATTTCCTACCTTACTACTTCCAACAATAAAGTGGTAGTTAAATATTTAAAAAAAAAAACTAACACAATGGCTTTGGTCAACAATTTTAATCCCTATACTTGATTGAATGCTTTTCTAGCTACTACCCACTAACCAAAAATATAAGACTTCATTACTATAAGCCTTATACAATATTAACATCTAAAGTCCAATCTATTTTTATTTATGTTCTACTTTATTAACTCTTGATTTTATATATAATAATAAATTTCTAAAACATTAACACACACCCAATCATTAGATATTATTCTCCTTATTAATGTGACTTTCCTCTTTCCCTAAATTTTACCCTTAACATGGACTACATGCCTAACCTAACCTATCCACATCCCAATCTCCGCATCTCCCAACACCAAGGCACCTATACCAAAGTGGGCAATCTTTCTTCCAATCACTATACATGACAACTTCGCACAAACCTCCAAACACCAACTACTTCTCCTAACCCCTCCCTAGGTGACATGGACAAGTCCATGTGTACTTACCAATGTGGGGGGACTTTCTCATGCTTCCAAGGTGCCAAAGGAGAGAAGGGTCTGACATAAGTCAGATCACATAGAGGTCAAATCTCCCTCCCAAGTGCCAAATAGCCTTAATGGAATTTGAAGTGCCTTAAAGCATATTTTGAACAATGATTACATTCCAAGCATGTTATAAGCCTTTTACTTTACTTAATTTCTTTTGCCCTTTGGTCCTCCTTTAATCCTAGCACCTAGGAATCTTGGGAGGTGGGTCTGACATTATGTCAGTAAGCTGTCCCCTTCCAATACTTAATCACATAAAAGGTAGGCGCTTGGGCTTGCTTATTTTATATGTTTAAAATTTTGTTGTTTAAATATTATTGTTTTTAGGTGGTGATGGCTCCTTGGAATAACACCTAGAGTTAAGGAATAGGTGCTTGGGTACTTATATAGTCCTTTCATATATATATATATAACGGAAGATGTGACAAACATCACATTGAGTCATATGAGTCACTAATTTTTTAATTGTTTATAAGCTAAAAAATTATTATTTGCATGAAGCTCTATTCTAGTATCCTAGTTTCTTATATTTTATGTATTGGATTCCCAAGGGTATATTCTTTTTTGAAAATTTATTGCTCTATACTATGGGGAAGGAATTATTTTTCTTCCCCATACATTTTCTAGAGAGCATAATATGCTCCTACAACAAGTTTCCTCTTAGTTTTGGACTATGGTTTTTTTTCCCTCAAGCTAAATTTCTTTCAATCTTTCCATAGAATTTTTAATGAACAAGTTTAATGATGTGATAGTGTTATCTGACCTAGGAAATCATTAGGACTTAAAATCCAAAGAACTAATATAAATGAACTATCAAAATACAACAATCTCCTTCCATTATATTGAGTGCAATCATATAATTTTTACCATGCAAATCATCATTATTAAATCAACTATATCAAAAGAACTCTTTCACACAATGATTATGAAATGTTACTAAAAAATCATTTATAGAACAAATTAAGAAGGAGAGTTTCATTTCATAATCTTCTCCCTATTACATCAAACCACATAATGTGGAAACTTACAAGGAATATTTTCTTACAAGTAAACTATATACAATTTCTCAATCTTTCCTTACAAATTTTCACAATATACAATGAAACAAATCCCTATTACATCAAAATGAAATAATAATGGAGACTTGATGTCACAACACATTTGAGATGACATGGAAACATTTATCTCTTTCTACACACTTGTTTTCAAGCATTGCCAAGAATGAGCCCTAATCTCTTCATGGGAATCCTTTTTTCAAAACCTACAACATAACACAAAACTTGGAACCATGGAGGCTCACCTTCCATCCTAGGCTTCTATGAAGCCACCCACTGAGTTGGGGAAACAAGTCCAAATGGTATACACACATGAAACACTTGCCAATTCATACAACATATCACATAACACAAAAAAATCCCTCCCATGGCATACACATTGATTCACCATTGGAACCATTGAACATAGGGTGAAGGCGTACTTTCAAAAAGGAGACTTGCTATATCATCACATATCTACAATAAATAATTTTCATGCCCTTTAGGGGCTTTCATAAAAATCCTCCAAAATACTACCATTAACCATAGCATTCTTGAATATCCATGCTCCATAATCTTCCTTTCTACACCATCATTTCCCTTATCACCCCCAAAGCAAGATATGAATAAATATGGCATACAATGGAGCCCATACTCCAAGGTTCTCAACTATATTTCAAGCCCAACTAAGCCCTTCACCCTAGACTTCTCTTCCCTTCCCAAAGGGTGAGTGAAGCCCTCACACCCATAAGAACACTTGACATTCAAATCAAAACCAAAAGGATTAATAAAGAAAAACCAAGAAATTTCATGAAACAAAATGCACATTCATACCATGTAATGCCCTGCCAAGGGATTCAAAAGGAAACCTAAAGTTTTACTAAGTTTGCCAAACATTAAAAAAACAAAAAAAACAATAAGAATAACATACACATCAAACATACAGTGGTGGAAGCAATAACATACAATCATCTATAAGCATACATAATAGATTGCATTCCTTAAGGATCCCAAGACATTGAATCACATTTATAATTAATTGATACTAAGTCTAATAAACACCAAATCCACGTGGAAGAATAATTAAAATTCCAAAGTCCATTTAAATAATATATATTTCTTTTGAATGCCACTTGGCAATAAAATTCAGAATGCTCAATCATCCACTATACATGTCACAAGGTATGAAATGCTAAAAGAATATACATTTATAAAAATAGATTACATCATCCTTTTCAGATCCATGATACAAAGTTAATACAATAAATGAAACTATCCATCATAAAGATTTAACTATCCATCATAAAGATACAACCATCCATCATAACACACAGAGATAGAATGAAAGGAAATGGAGACAAGGAAACTCCAACCATGATGTCAATGGATGGATCTCAATGGTAAGAGTAAAAAGCACTACCACTCGGGCACATGGTAACCCAAAAAGGCCCACTCCCACCATGCTAGGGAGATAGTATCAAGTCCCAAATAGGATATCAATCCAAATATCAAAAGTACTTTCTAAGTCTAGGAAATCCTAAAAGTAATCTAACTTAAAGGTTCCAAGATAAATTTACATCTAGATCTAGAGGCAATCAAAGACATGTAGGAAACCTACTATGCAAGTGGGAAAGTTTCATTGCACGAATCAATGCTAGAGTTACCTTGGAAGTCTCTTAGGAGCTCGGCCCCCTAGTGACCCTATGTAGCACTAGTATCCTCTCGTACTAACAAGGCATACTAACGATGCAAGGTCGCACCCAAGCATTTTTTCTACTTTCGTCCTAGTTTGTTCTAGCACTCGAGGCATGGGTGAGAACATAAAAAGACTCTTGTTAGGTTCATTATACTCTCATTTAGTGTAGTGTTTTCACTTATTAAAAAACTTACAATGGGTTACCCTGACAACCACTTAGGGCCCTGGCCTCCATTGCAAGCCACTTCTCAACATTACATATAGATAACCTACCCTAAGTTCATGAAATCACAAATCAAAGCATCATAGTAAATCACCTCAATCCTATACAAGTGACTGGAAAGAATCAAAAGATAAATCACAATACCCATTAGTTCTCTATGAGAAACCATAACGTATCCCAAAATATACTGATCAAAGATTCAAAATGGTTAAGTCAAGTAGGTCATAACTTTCATCACATTATCCCATAATAACATTGAAAACAATAACCAAGAATATAAAAAGCTCATCAAAGGGCATATCAACACATTACCATGGTTGAGTTTAAAAGATCAAGATTAGTTCAGCATAATACCACATTCACAAAACTCCCAAGCCTCTAGTAGACATCCTAAAATTGGTCAACACTTTGGTCAACCCAAACCCAAAACATAGACAACATAAATATAACAAAGTGTAGGTTTCATAGTTTGGTTTGACTTTGAAAATATATAGTTGAGTTAAATGCAAGGTTTCAGTTTTTGTTTCAATGTAAGTTTCAAGTAAAAGAGATTCTCAGTTTACCCTACAAGTTAGCCCATTCATTTATTCGAATCAAATATAGATTACCCCATTATATTTTAAGTCAATTTCCTAAAATATTCTAAGGATAATCATTTATTTAAATTATTAAAATAATACTTATCGATTTTCAAATAAAAATAATCCATGATTTTATTAAAATCAGTATTATAATAATTAAATAAATGTATAACTTAATTAAACAACTTCCATTATTATTTAATCTTAATTAATTAGCTTTAACTAAATTAATTACTAATTATATATATATATATATATATATAAACAAATTCATATTAATGTTAGTTAATTAATTATTAAATTAATAAATATGATTAAAACTTATTAGTAAAGTTAATTACTAAATAATAATTTTAAAATTAATATTATAACTTTTAATAAAAATAATTTTTAATAATTTAAATTTAAAAATAAATAATAAAAAACAAAGCTTATTTTTTGAAAAGCCCGCCAGCCTTTAAAGAAGGTCGTAGGGCATGTGGCTGCCGCATGGCCTGCGGTTGGGGCAATACTATGTACCACCACTATTGTAGACCTTGCGTCAATGGCAGAAGCCACATCAATAAAAGAAAGGGGGAGGGAGGGTAAATTTTTTTTTTATAAATATTTTTTCATAAAATAATTCAGACAAAACTCCCTCCCCCCATACATTTACAATATATATATTTTTATAACAAGTTTTAGCCTTACTCTAATAGAGGAAATACTACCAATCAATCAAATTCTCAATTGAAATTTTCAAATTTAATACAAAACCCTTCCTTGTTCAATTTTCACTTTTAAATCTACTAAAGAAGGATTATATTAATCTTTTAATCTTCTCGTGTACAGAAGATTTAACATACATACTAGAAGTTCACAATACTGAAACATTCATCACATGAATTATTCAGATAACCATTCAACAGTCACGATGAAGACAAGAAAAGAAAAAGTGTAATAAACTGTGCAAATAATTACAAGAATCTACTTGGACTCTGATGCTAATCGCTACACGCAAGAAGATTGTGAGAGAAATTTCTCCTCTAAAAAACCTTCTCTCTTCCAAAATTTTTTCTTCTTCCCAAAATTTGCGGTCCTTCAAAAATGAACCCTCGAATTGTGACATGGAGTTTTCTCCTAAAATCAGGGCACTAATTATGTGATCACCCGAGAGGATTCCTTGCTCACCAGACTTTAACTCTTTATTATCTTTTCTTTATGCTTTTCATGCACGATTATTGAATTATAAAATAACTTCATTTAATTTCACTTGACTTCTCTTTTTAATTAATTTATTAAATTTTAATCTCATGCACACATTATGCAATCTTAAAACTTTTAATGATTTAATATCTTTTCACTTCTTAATTTATTTTCAAACATTTAATTGATACAATATTTATTAACTTAAATAATAATTTGTATTTAGCATTTATTTAAAAATAAACTCTAAATATATTATTATTAAATTAGATAAATATTATCACATTTTAAAATTAAACTTATAACTTTTATCTTTAAATTTAATTTTTTTATTTAAATAATTTCTCATTTAATTAAATATTAAAAATACCATAATAAATTTTTATTAAATTAAATCATTAATTAAATCATTTAATTTGACTTAATTAATAGAAAAATCACCAAAGACTAATAGGACAAAATACGAAAACCCATCATAGAAAAATGCATACAATATCAAACTAAAGGGTTAAAATCATGAATTAACATCATATGATGCATTCAAAAGGTACTTAACCCAGATACTTGTCCTAATTTTTCTAGGACAAGTGGGTTCAAAGGTTAGGATTTGGACTTAAGAATTTATCTCCCCTCTCTTACCATTGAAATAATGCGATAAGGTATGCTCATCCTAGAAATTCAAGGAAGTCGATACCTGATACCTACAATCTACATAAAATCCACACATGTACAAACACATTATTCTAAACTAAATAGACAATGGCAGGAAGTGGTGCATCATGTAGATCCCGACTAGCAGGTGACAACAACTCCCTTCCTTAACCACATCAGAAATGCCAGACATAAAGAAAACATACACACACACCATACAGATGTAGTAGGGGGTAAGTATCCATAAGAAAACACATAATAATCCATCTAACTAATCATCAATAATAATTGAAATCACTGAATAATCATCATGCATATGTGAAGTATAGAGTACCAAGTAATCTCGTCATATAATCAACTGAATGTGAAATAATATCTGATAATCTCAAAACAATACTACCAATAATCAAACATAAAACTGGGCTAAAAGAGTTTGGCAATGATAATAGAAATGTAAACTAGGGGTAGGTACTACATACCACCACAACACAATACACGATTCACAATGGCACAACACAATACCAAAATCTACCATCCAAAGATTCCCAATACAATAGAAGATCCCATAACAAATGCTCCATGATTGTAGATTTACTATGCAATACTAAAAGAATGAAAATGTACATGGTATGAAACACCAACCTTGGTCCAAGCTATGGCAATGATATTTTTTGTAGAGTTCCCTTAGTCTTTCTCCAAACCCTAGTTGTCTCTAAACTTAGAGAGTGGGTGAACACCCCATTAATTTGTCCAAGATTCTCTAATAGGGTCTTTCCACTATCTTTTTTTAGCAAGGACACTAAGCCACCCCCTCTTACAACTTGTCTCCCTCTAAATTTGCTATATTTGACTTAGTGGGAACATGGAAGAGAATACATGTGACAAGTCCATTTTCGAATTTGTGGAAGAATGCATGGGTAAAGGCCCCCCCTAGGCTATCTAGTCATTATCATGGTCAAAATTAAGTCCCTAACATGTTATACTATCACACGAGTAGCTCATTTTTACATAAAAGACACTTTGGGACCACCTAATGACTCCTAAAAACCCTAGTCAAGTTCAAATTCGAATTTCCTTTGATTGTGACCCATCCCACCCCTTTGAAAGTGGGTTTACTTACTCATTAACAAGGTAATTAGGTTTAGGGTAAAGTGCCACCATGACCAAGACCCTAAATGACATGTCATTACACACAAAATCCACAAGTGTCAAGTGACAAATAAAAGCACTCTCCATGTCATCACAACATGTTCCTAATGCATCTCTATGATTAAGCATTTCCAAATAAAAGAAAAATTACATTTATGAAGTTAAATACTTTCACAATGAGGCTTTTGAATCTTCCAAAGATTTACCTTGGTTAAACTGTATTCACATAGGTTTGGACCTTGTTTCCCCCAAAAATTTCCATGGTTCCACTTCCTACAAATTAGACTTGAGCATTAGTAGTCCAAGGAGGTCATATAAAATATATATCATACACGCATATAATTCAAATGTTACATAATCCATATTGACATAATTTAGTTAAATTTCCTTTCCTAATAATTTCAAATAATCATTCAAAATGTTAAAATATCAAGGGCTACATATCTTAACCCATCATAATCAAATCAACATTTCCTGCATCTCACATTAAATCATAATACATCATTATCAAATTAATGTCTGTCTATATATCACATTAAATCATCATAATCATCATATCATAATCTAATTCTATCATGTCATAAAGTTGCATCCATATGTGTTTGATCATTCCATTCACAATATCAGGTTCATAATACATATCATAGATGTAGAATACTATTGTAAATGTCAAAATCAATGGATAAAGTAAGCCATTTTCCTTCTAAATCTCAAATAATGTCAAAATATCCAATCTCGAATATTGAAATGCAAGTAACACACCCCCACTTAAACATTACAATTTCACATTTCAAGCATTTCTGAAATTTAGTTTCTATCAAGAAATTAGAAAGGTTAGAATATGAATGAAATCATTAATTATATCATTTAGGTCTTAATGTGTAGACATACGTGTGGATCATCACCATGCAGATAATAACATAACCCTATAGTCTCAAAAGTCTATCAAAACATCAAATTAGCAGTATCATAATGCAAATATGTCATCTATACTATGACAGACCAGGTGAGGCCTAACAATTACAATCTATAATCCCTTACAACTCAATTCCATTGCAAATACTACTTGATCATACATTACAAAATCCCTAACCCTAAGCCATTTTACAAAAGCTTTTGTCTCTTACAAAATTAGGGCTAGGATAATTACAACATTTGGGCTCACAAAAAAATAGGAAAAATAGCCTAGCCTCGAACCTTAATGAGGATACATAGTGAGTGTATATTACTTTCTTGACCAGTCACAACAAGCTAACAATCTCCCACTTGGTGATTGATTAGGTTCTACACTAAACAAAAACATGAAGGAAGTTGGGATGAATATGGATAAGTCCAAATAGGTCAATTTTGCATCTAACAAAGCTAAGGAGTTATGAAATGTAGATTATATTAGAACTTTTTCTTTATCGATAAATTATTCTTTATGGAGCGAGTTTGTCAAAAGATTACAAGATGGGGCCTTTTTTTATGAAGTGGTTAGGCCTTTTTCACTGATTAAAATATTTTTTCTTCTTACAAAATTAGGTCTAAAATAAATCATCCATTAAAAAAATATCGCACTTGGGGCTCTCCCCCAGGACCTCACAAGGGGCATTGCCCCTTGACCCTGTCTTGGGGGTGCTGCTCCCAAACCCCCATAGAAATAATCTAGAGGGAAACTGTATCAAATAAAATGGGAAGAATTAACCTTTGAGTCTTATTAGGCTCCACATCACAACATACACACATGGATATCAATCATCTCAACTAAAATATACACAAAATATGACAAAAGAACCATCAGTAACAATAGTGACATCAATGGAAAATTCCAACATAGAAACCCTGTACTTGAAATACTCTCGCAAAAACATTCTCACTCCCCCTTTGCCATCAATGGCCATCAAGCTAGTTGATACAAATATCAAACAATGGTGTGAGTGATATTCTGTTTAATTATTCCCTCTAAAGGTAAGCCATTTAGTGAGGTAACATTATACCAAGTTTTCTCGTAAGATATTCAAAGCATTCCTATGGTAATGGTTTAGTAAAAATGTCAACTACTTGTTCTTTAGTACACACATATTCCATCTTGAAAATATAATTAGGAACTTGATCCTCCAAAACATGGAATGTTATTGGTATGTGTTTAGTACAAGAGTGCATAATAAGATTCTTGGAAATGTTTGTAGCTTTGATCTTACATCAATAGATCGAAATGGGATTAACAAAGTCAAATTTTAAATCAAGCATTGCATGTTTCATCCAAATTACCTGTGTGCAACATGAAATGGCAACAATATATTCAACTTCAACTATAGATTGTGAAATGCATGATAATATTTTTTAAACCACTAAACAACACAACTACTAAGGAAAAATGAGCCACCACTTGTATTTTTCTTATCATCAAGTGAACCACCCCAACCTAAATCAATATAGGTTGTTAAAGTAAAATTGGAACATTTTGGATACTATTGACCAAGATTAATCATTCGTTTTAGATACTTGAAAATCATTTTTATTGTTTGTACATGAGGGTCTTTAGGTATAGCTTGAAATCATGCAACGCAACCAAATCCTGCATAATATTAGGTCTAGTAGTTGTAACAAACAATAAACTTCCTATCGTAGACCTATAAAAAGTTTGATCAACATATGAAGGTTCATCTTCTTTTCTTAGCTTACAACCAATTTTTATTGGAGTCTTGAGTGGATTATAATCCTCCATTCTAAATTTCCCCAACGTAGACATGCTTTGAATTCTTTATTTACACTAGTAGTGACCTCCTTTGTTATTTTAGCACAATCACTTTCAAAAATAAAATCATCTACATAGATAATAACAATGAGAATGCTATTACATTCTATTACATATAAATTGCTGCCAATGTAGCCCTTTTGAAGCCTTGCTTCTATAGATATTTTCTAGCTTATTATACCAAGCTCTTGGAGCTTATTCGAGCCCATATAGTGCCTTCTTAAAGTTGCAAACATAGTCAAAGTTGTTAGCCAATATAAATCCTTCAAGTTGTTCAGCATACACTTCTTTAATTAGATCACCATTCAAGAACATTAATTTAATGACCATTTGATAGACTTTGAAACCTTTAAATGAAGCAAAACAAAGGAAAATTCTAATAGCTTCTAACCTTGATATAAGTGCAAATGTTTCATTAAAATCCACTCCTTCAATTTGAGCATAACCTTTATACACTAGGCATGTCTTATTTGTTACCACTTTACCTTCTTCATTTACTTTGTTGTGGTAAACCCATTTAGTACCAATGAAAATTTTATCCTCGAGTCTAGGCACAAGTTCCCATGTGTCACTCTTATGAATCTACTCTATTTTTTCTCCCATAGAAGCAATCCTATATTTATATTTAGTTGCCTCCTCATAAAATTTTAGCTCAAGAAAAGAAATTAGAGAAACACCCTCATCTTCATAATAATTAACATTCTTTCTAGTATCTCTAGTTCTATTTCTAGGTATTACTTGTTCAATAAGATGATTTCTTTGTACAAATTTAGGAGTTTTGGAAGAAGTTATAGCAATTCCATAGTGTGATTCACTCTTCTATGATTTGTTTGTAATTTAAACTTCATCATTGGAGAAAGAACCATTGTAACTTTATAAGTGTGTATTTTCTTGAATACCTTACTCATCTTTAATTGTTGTCCTAGCTTGTGGTAATGGAGAAGTTTGAACAACTGTGTCGAATATAGTTAAGAGTCTAACTAGGCTAGATATATTTTGTAACGCATTTTTTTAATTAAATGATATATAGTCAACTTAGTAACATAGATCTAACCTTAAGAAAAATAGCTGAATTTAATTAGTTAACCATAGTTAAAATGTAGTCAGCTATAACTAATCTAGTTAACGTACTTAACATTAGTTACTTATTCAAATATACTTAACTTGGTTAAATTTAATTAACTTAACCAGAATTAATTAACATAGAACTAACCATATTTTAAACCTAGTCAAAATTATTTTTAAATTATTTTTAACCCTAGTTAATCATATTTTAAATGTAGTTAGCCTAGTTATTTCATACTTTTAACTCTAGTTAACCATATTTTAAACATAATTAGTTTAGTCAAATGTAATTTTGACATAGTAAACCTAATCTAACGTAGAACTTAGTCAACTACACTTCAAACCTAATTAACCAAACTTAAACCTAGAGAAATTTAGTTAAGGTAGTTTTAACCATACTTCAAATGTAGAAATAACACCGATAGAGTAACTAACCAAGTGTATTTATGTTTTGTTCATGAGTTACATACATATAAATAAATAGTTTGTTTATACATGTCCATTTAAGTATGCTAAAATTTTAAATATCATTCATATTTTTTCATGTTTAGTTCAAATGTACAAGTGATATAAATTTAAATGTTTAAAATAGGTATAATGAAACTTTAAACACTTGATCATTAAAAAATTAGAAAATTATTGCTAGGAAAATGTTAGTTAATCTAGTCAAACACCCTAGAACTAACCTAGTCAAAATAAATTAAAACCTAATTTAGTTGAAAACTTAGTTTTAACCTAATTAAGCTCCATATATTTTAAATATAGAACTTCCCTAGTCAAACAAAATTAACCTAATTAGCCATAAATATGGAATATATACATTTTTATCACATGTTTATTGAAAATAGATGATATAAATTATTCAGATACATTATATATGTATTTCAAAAAGTAGATGATTATAATGTACATACATGTTTTAAATTAATTATTATTATTTATTTACATTATACATATGCGTATGCATGCGTAAATATCTTTATCATAGTTGTCTACATACTTTTACATACCTTCAGTTTAGAGATCTTTACCATACATGACATCCATTCTTGGGGTATCACCTACATCTTTGGGGGAGGGTAGTATTTAGGGGGTGGTGGTACTAGTTCTTAGTCCACAACTCACAGATCTACACCACCTACTCATAATAGAGAGTAGTTAATTGATGATACTATTTTTAGACTAACTTGCATTGTCGAGCTCTTTGATGCTACCATTGAGACTTCCACCACCCTCCCTAATAGGGAGAAGGTGACCAATATCTGAGAGGAGTTGGTTTGTATGATTCAAATAGTTAAATCATATGACCTATATTATAGTATTGATATTAATACTCTTTACACTTCTCTCTCACACGACATCACTAGCATTGTGAAGTATATACCAATTAATAGTGAGGCCTCCACCACTATGGTGAAGATAATATTTCATATTACATAGATATATATCAGGTCAAAAGTTAGCTTGTTACTAGGTGCATAGATGATATTTTTGCAATCAGGTCAAAAGTTAGCTTGTTACTAGGTGCATAGATGATATTTTTGCACCATTTATATATCCTTTTTGGTGAGATTCTCATCATAGATGACCATAGAAGGATGAGCTTCCATTATATTTCTGCAAATAATTATTTGCAAGATTTCATTTGAATTATGAGGTCAACTATACATATTTTATCGATTATGTTAAGTAGGGGAGGGGTCATCTATCAGATGGATTTAGACCTATGAGTACCTTTACATCCACTAATAAGTGGGAAAAGGAATATCCAACCTTTTATCCCAAAAGGTATGCAAATGAAAACTCCAAGATACAATGTACTAGATGATACTAGGAGAGAGGTGTATTCTAGTATCACCACTATTTCTATACAAATTTAAGAGATATCATTTGATCACTATGGGAGATGTATGCCCCACTCTCATGCTACCCTCGCTAAATTAGTAGAGAATGAATCGTCTAGTGATGATGCATATCATAAAATAGATATACTTTCTCCATTGGAGGTTGCTTCTTTACTAGATATAGATTCTTTGTATCGTATGGATACATAATTATCTAGTGATCTTATTTGTTCATATCAGGCCTTATCAATAGTCACTAGGGTTCCTCTTAGTGACATTTCATCACACATCACTTAGATTTTATCACACACATCTACTAGTAGGACATCAAGATCATAGGGTAATAGTAGATGCAACAACCAAGAGAGATAACCATACACAAAAATACAAGATTTGTTAACTAGGGAAACCTTTGATTAGAGGGAAAACCTAGTGGGAATGGTACCCACAATATTATATACTAATATAAAAGTTCCTTGTAAAAGGATAGACCTTTTTAGGAGTCAATGAAATGCAATAAGTTCTTATGAGTTCTGTTAGGAGACTTTGAATCTATGTCAGGAGATTCGAACCCTGTTAGGAGTTGTACCAACCCTAATAGGAGTTGATAGGAAGATAGAAGGACCCATTTTCCAAATAGCTTTAGTAATATCCTCTTTGAATAATATAAGTGTACATAAAAAATTGTCCAACAAGAACTTATCTTTCTAAATCTAGCTCCTTGTAAGCTCGTCATGCCTCAACTGCACCAATCTCTACTCTAATCCAAAAGATATTCACATTCAAGTTCTTAGGTCACAATATATATCACACTATCTACACTGGATACCTATCTACAAGGAAATGACCTTTCCTTTATACAAAGTCCTAAAATAAATTATTGAGTCAACTATAAGGATTTCCCAATTTACAATAATAATATAGGATCAAATTAAGATATTCCATTAAATATTTCATTACAATATTATATCTTTTCATAATTACAAGAAATATGTCAACTCACAGTCTTCATAACTTTTGATATGATGAAAACATGATCATGCATGATTAACCACAACATATTCAACATTTCTTGGACCTCTTCCTCAGCTTGCTCAACCAGATTTCATCTCTATTAAGAGACAAAATCCAAAATTAGTACTTGCTTACCGAAAATGTTGTCTAAAAGCTACCTTCAGAAAGTATTTCATAACTCTATCCAATCTTCAAATTTATGTATGTTCTCTAACATCTTGAAATACTCTAGAACATAATCCCGCATATGCAAAAGTTTATCTTCAATCCTCAAACTGTGTGAAACCAATCTCTGTATGATGTTCTGCTAGTCTTCACAAAATAACCAAGATGTTGTTATCAATGACAAACTCTATCATGAATGTAATACACAATCACTAAATTGTGTCTCGAAAATTGCTAGGATACTCCCCCCATAGGAATATCATCAATATTCATGCTAACAATCTCCCTCTTTGGCATTGATGGAAAAAAAGATGAAAAACATCTAAGTTCCATGAATACCAAATATATCTATATTGCATCTACTCTTGCATTCATGTTGGCCATGAATGTAACCATGCACAAGGAAGGTGTTAATTTTGTTGATATCTCTAACTATTATTGTCTATTAGCATCAAACACTTATTCATATATAAGGAAGAGTCAATCAGTCATCACTATGACTAAGCTACTCTATATAGGTCTAGTCATGTAAAGACTTTTAAATAATCATGTATATGTTGAGATCTAGAGGAGCCACACAAGTATTTGGTCAACAAGAATTTTTAGTACAAGCCAAGCCTAGTAAATGTTAAGCAAATAGAGCACATAGATGTCGAGTTATATAGAAGGAGCTGAGTATAGTAGCAACAAAACAAAGAACAATTATGATCGAGCATCAGAAATAGTGAGTGTCAAGTAACATAGAGAGAAATAAATGTCTGGAATGATAGAAACTTTGAGGTAAACAATTTTGAGCCAACATTGACATGACATTTAATGATTGTAGAGTTTGTTACATTGGTTGTTACACATTTTGACATGGATCACTAACCCTTATGAGGAAAGAACAATCAATAAAATGAAGAGGCAAAAAGGGCAGTGGCTAGAAGACTCCATAGAAGTCTTTAAATAAGCATATTCAAACATTATTTTTAACAAGTGGAGTGTGCTATCGCAAAAGATATTGTGAAGTGTGCAAAGGAAGTGAAGTATTGTTAAGTTTTTGATGTTGCATGCAAATATTATGAAGAATAGAGTATAGAGACCTAATGAAACAGTGAAGGAATGAGCAAAGCTATATCAAATTGGAGATCTGATCAGAGATTGGAAGGAGGAGATCCATAATAAAAAATTAGAGTGTAGACCAAAGGATTGGGTACTCAGTTAGTTTTAACAGATTGAATTGAGGAAAATCTCTTAACACAGTGGTTTTAACATACCTTTGTAAATGTCCTAACAGAGTCCTTACATCATTATAAGTGTAAAGTCCTTTAACAAGGTAAGACCTAATAGTCTCAAACACCTTTAGCAAGGTAGACCCCTCATAGGGTAGATCATCTAAAGTGATTAAAATTGTAACCCTAACAAGTTAAATTTGTTGCTGTAGTAGTGAAGATTTGTGGGTGTCATCCCCATCCCATTTTTACCTTCACCTTGGAGGTTTTCTGGGTTACCAAATCTTTTCTGTCAAGTGTTTACATTTCATGGATGTGATTGATAGTTAGATCTATTTATTATAGCATTTGATTTTACAAGTTATGTTATACATAAAAATAGATATGATATGGTCAATATGGTGAATCCAGTAGAGTTTTTGGTATCAGAGGTTTAGTTCTCTTGAAGGAATTCTAGTAGCTTGAGAGGTTGAGATCTTGGAGACAGAGGCTTAAATTGGGAATGGTTATTGACAATCAAGTGATTGACATCCAACTCATACTGTAATAACTTGAAGTAGCAAGAGAGGAATTTGGGGAATTCCTTAGAAAGAGAAATGATATGGCCATTCAAAATAATAAAATTTAGGTTTCTCTACAACAAAATGAATTGCTATGGAAGATTATTTTTGGATTAACTACAAAAGGAGTTGAACAGGAGAAAGAAGTAGCAACCATGACTATTGAAGATGATCAAAGTGATGAATAAAGTTTAGGTGTGTCAAGCCCACAAGGTAACATATCCACTATTCATGACACCATACCTAACACTCCCATTGATGAAAAAATAAAGACCTCAAAAGTCGAGGAACAAGAAAGGGAGAAGCAAGAGCAAGCAGAATAAATCAAGGAAAAAAATATAGAAATTTCTACTACAGGTCAAGAAAGTCCACATGTCTTAGGACCTCAAGATGAGGGAGATAAGGAGATTGGACAACAAGAAGAGGAAACAAAGAATACAGTGTCAAGTGCTATCATTGTTGATACAAGCACTAAAGTTCAAGCACGATTGAGTGGTGAAACCTCCTCACCTACTCTTACTCTAGCAGTATCGACCAACAACACTCCCAAGAATAAAAAAGGAAAGAGGATAAAGGAAATTTTTCTAGATATTATTTTTAGTTTGGATGAAGTAATTAATATGCCAAAATGGGATCTAGCCAATATCACTTTTGAGAAAATTGTCATCTTGCAAGACATCCTAGAAAGAAAGAAGCAAGAAGAAATGAAATAGAAATGTCAACATAAACAAGTGTTGCATGACATCAAAGACATATTTATAGATTCTTTTTATATTTAGACCTTTGATGAGGAGGCCCAAATTATCTCTTAGTTGGTACAAATTGTTGAAAAGGTGAACACTAAAGATTTTGAGGCCAATGAAAAATTGATGACCTGGTCTGAAAAGAAATTTGAGAAGAGAGTATTGGAATAAGTTTCTGCTATTATTGTAGTAAGAAAAGTGGAATTACAAGCACTTGTATAGAACACATAAGAACTTTTAACAAAAGTACAAGATCTCTACAACATACTTTGTGACATGCCAAGGTTCACAAGTGAATTTTAGGAAAACATTCAAAGGATTCAGGCTAACATGAAGCAATTAGGTAGCTCTACCTCTCAGTTAATTGAATCAATATCAATGAACTATAATAAAAAAAAATTTCACAAGGGAGGTTGGTCAAGCTAAATACAAAATATAGTTGAATGAGAACCAAATTGATCTCTATACAGTCAATGTTGATACCTCATTTGGAGGTTATGCAACACGAGTTGAATTTAAAAAAGGATCTAGTGCAAAGAGATGATAATATTTTGAATATTGACAACTTAATTGACTTAGCAAAAAAATTTGAGATGAAGACTCATGTTTTGGAATCAACAAGAACTACATGGGATCATGCACTTTCTATGATCAATCAAATTCACAAACCATTCATTGATAAATATGGTTTGATTCCACTCTCACAACCCCAAAAACCAAAGCAAAAGGTATAAGTGTCAAAAAAAAGGGGGATAGATGATTAATGATAAAAGAATAGAGGGGGATAGATGATCATTAGGGAATGATGAAGTAAGAGGATAGAAAGAAGACAAGGTATGAAAAAGTTACAATTAGACTATGTGAGTCATGTAAAGTATTGTTATTGTATATTGTGTTGTAAAGAAAAAGTTTTGAAGTTCTATAAGAACTGAGTCATAGGATTAGGGGGAGTACTATTATCTTTGTAGTGTAAATATGTAATCATGAAAAAGTATTTTTTACACTAATTTCAAAGGGGGAGATTGTAAATATCTCTAAGTCTTGTTGTCTATTGGCGTCAAACACTTAGTAATATATAAGGTAGAGTTAGATCATCATTACTATGATTTAGCTACTCTATATAGGTCGAGTCATGTAAAGACTTGTAAATAATCATGTATATGCTGAGCTCTATAGGAGTCATGAAAGTCTTTGGTTAGTGAGTATTTTTAGTACAAGTTGAGCCTAGTAAATTCCAAGAAGATAGAGTGCATAGATGTCAAGTTGTATTAAAGGCGTGGAGTACAATTAAGGTCAAGCAACAGTATGAAGAATGGTTATGATCGAGCATCAGAAATAGTGAGTGTCAAGTAACACAAAGAGAACATAAATGTATAGAATGATACAAAATTTAAGGTAAACCATTTCAAGCTAACATGGACACAACATTTAATGATCTTAGAGTTTGTTATAAAGGTAATTACACATTTTGACATGGATCACTGATCCCTATGAGGAAAGAATAATCAATTAGATGAAGAGGCAAAAAAGGAAGAATCTACAAGACTCCACAAAATTCTTTAAATAGGAAGATCTAAACCTTTTTTTAATAATTGGAGTGAGCTATCATAGAAGAGATTGCAAAGTATGCAAAGGAAGAAATGTTTTTTTAAGTTTTGGATGTTTCATGTGAAATTTGTGAAGAACAGAGTATAGAGACTTGATGAAGTAGTGAAGGAATGAGCAAAGCTATATCATAGTAGAGACTAGATTAGACGTTGGAAGGAGGAGATGTGCAATCAACAATTGTAGTGTAGACTGAAGGATCAGGTACTTAGTCAGTTCTAACAGATTGAATTGGGGAAAATCTCGATAGTGTTGTTTTAATATACCATTCTAAATCTCCTAACAGAGTCCTTACTTCATTGTAAGTATAAAATAATTTTTCAAGGTAAGAACTAACCATCTTAAACACCTTTAGTAGGGCAGGCCCCTCATAGGGTAGATCACCAAAAGTGATCAAAATTGTAACCTTAATAGGTTAACTTTGTTACTACAGTAGTGAAGATTTGTGGATGTCATCCCCACCCCATTTTTATCTCCACCTCAGAGGGTTTTTAGGTTACCAAATATTTTGTGTCAAGTGATTATATTTCATGGATGTGATTGATAGTTAGTTCTATTTATTGTAGTATTTAATTTTACAAGGTATGTTACGCATAAACTAGATATGAGAAGGTCAATATGGTAAATGTAGAAAAGTTGTTTTGAAGGATAAAAGTTTTATAAATAATGACTTGATCCCCCCTCCATAAATATTTTAGTTTCCAAATTAAAATTCCAATAAATCTCCCCCATATATCATCATTCAAATCATCTTCATGTTAGAAATAGATAATACTGGGGGGTGGGGTGAATCAATATGTTACAAACTTTTGCCCACAACTGAATATTGTAAATTACTTTATAACTTGCATATGAAAGTAAACTAACAATGTTGAATAGTAAATATAACTATGCACATAGAGAGGTCATAACACCATTATTTTTTAACTAGGGGAACCCTAGCCAAGGGAAAACCCTAGTGGAGATGATACCCACTAGATGATTTACTAAACAATATGATCTTGTTAAGGATATTGACCTTGTTATGTGTTTATGAAGTACATATAGTGTCTTGAGTCCTTGTTAGAGTAATAGGCCTTGTTAGAAGCATCAACCCTATTAGGAGTTTCTACAACCCTATTAGGAATTGGTAGAACAATTAAAATGTATGGAAGAAGAGCCCACTTCCCTAATGTGCAATTATACAATTCAATTTGTTCACAAGATAGGTATACATACAATACTTTCTTTGCTATTATAACTTGCACTTTCTCTAATCTTACATCGAACTTCACATCACATAAGGCTCACAAATAGTTTGCATGTCACATCTAATCACACAACTTCCCTATTATCTATGCAAGATAAGATCTTTACTTATACCTTGCACAATCATAAAACTCTGCACTGTTGGCCTTCATGTCTTCACATGCATGGCATAATATAAAATAACTTATGGAATAATATCCACATAGTCAGCTCAACATAAATCAGTAATTATTTTGTAACTAAAATAATTCCTAAAGTTGTACAACCTTGTTCGTTGCCATGGTCTGTTTTACATTGTTAATCTTAGTATAACTTGCATCACACTATCTATACACACATGCATAATGGTACACATTATCATGACAATGCCACAAATCTTTACTCAACTACACACAAGCTAACTCTTTGTGCATCGTCTATACTCTTAAGAATTGTACTTTGCATTGGTACAAATTGTCTAATACTTAGATAGTTTCCTATCTCTAAATGCATTAATAAAAAGTTGAATGTATGTTGCCATAAATGAAAATCATCAAGATATCTAACTAACCATATTTCCAAAAATCTCCCCCTTTGTCATTAGTGGAAATGTTTGGGAAAATTGGTTGTCCCAAAATGATGTCATACATAAAACAAAATAAAATAAAAGTAACTCCACAAAAATTGCCTTCAAAACATAACAATTTTATTCATGTTTTGTGTTAATCTCATATTGGTTTTGACAAGTGAGTGTCTATACACTTAAGTTATATACTTAGTTCATGCCAAACAAGTAACATATTCTGAGCACAACATATAAGTTAGAGCATGTTGAGTAAACAATGAGTGCCAAGTCATTCGTGTGCTGAGTCATTTAGGTGCCAAGCAAGTAGTTCATTTTGATTCATTTAGATGTTGAGCACTAGGGACTTCAGATGTTGAGTAACATAGTTTGAACATAATTGTTTGTATTAGCACAAACTACTATGTAAGTTATTTTTAAGCTGACTTAAGGATTGATTTATGATCTTTTGTTGATAAGGATGAATCTTAAGTGTGAATCCCTATGTATTATATGCATCCAATTAGTAAAAGAGAAGGTCTAAGTGGAAATATGGGTGAATGATAGCCATTGATTCATACCTAATCCTAAGTCACCAAGGTCTTCTAAAGGAGGACAAACCTAAATGTTCTATGTGTAGAGAAGAAAAGTTTGTATGTGCAAACAAGACATTCATGGTGACCAAGGTATCATGATTTGAGTTTTATTGCAGAAATAGTTAAAGGAGAATAGAGGAAAGGAAACAATGGATAGTAGAGAGACATCTAATAAAAAAGGATCAAGTACACATTAGTATAGAGGTGATCTGACATCAAGCAATAGAGTGCTAATTGCAGGATCATTGTTGAGACATTCTAATAGGTTAATTAGTTAAATCTCTTAAAAAAGTAGTCCTAATAGGTTGTATTATAATTCCTCTAATAAGGTTCTCACTTAATTATGAGTTAGAGTCCTTTAATCAGCCACACTTCTAATAGGGTGTTGATATCTTTTAATAGGGTAAGACCTAACAATCTTTGTAACCTTTTAATAGGGTAAACCTTTCATAGGGCAGATCATGTTTCATGATGAAACATTGTAATCTTCATTAGATACACTTTATTACTATAGTAGTGAAGATTTGTGGGTATCATCCCCACCCCAGTATTACCTTCTCATTGGAGGGTTTATGTGTAATCATATCTTTTTTCATACATGTGTGAATGCTTACTTGTTTACATACTTTATGTGTATATGCATTATATGGTATTTCAATACTTGTTAAATTGTGAGATGGATTTATGGTGAATGTTTTATGGGTAAACTTTTGAAGCACTAATTCACCCCCCCTCTTAGAGTTTACCTTTCCTATTGTAATTCCAACAATTGGTATTAGAGCTAAGTCCTTTGAAAGTAAAGCTTTGCAGCCTTAGGGAAAATCTTGGAAATGGAAGTCTACAAGTTAGGAAAAATTATTGAGAACTAGGAGATTAAAATACAACTCATTCTATATCAGTTGAATGAAGCAAGAGATGATCTAAAGAAATCATTGAGAAGAAGGAAGGAAATTATTATTGAAGAGAATGAAACACAATATAGAGAGATGGACACTATTGAACTACTTGAAAATGGAAACTCCAATCAATTTGATGCAAAAATTGTAGATCTAATGGAAAATAATAGTACCCTAGCTGAAGAGATTAGAAATCTAAAGATAGAGCAAGAATCATAAGACATACAACTATGTGAGGTGACCAAATAGAAAAAGAAAGCTATGGAAGAAAAAGTTATGATTGAAGATGAAAAATGACTTTTGACAGTAGATTGGAAGAGAAATCATCAGAGGTAAATAGGATCACTCACATGCAATTGGAAAAAATGAATCAAGTTATGATTGGTAATCATTAAATAAATAGTAAATACATTGAGATCATAACACTGAAGTTGCAGAATGAACATTTGAGAAATGATTTGAAAAGGGAAAATGAGTTTGTTGAAAGTTTCAATAAACCTAGTGAAGCCATCAAGTACTTTGAACAATTAATGAGATCCCCTAGATCTAACAGTGATACTTCTGGATTGGGATACACTTGTACTAAAGAAGGAGAATCATTCAAAAGAGGTGAAGAAAGAATTAACAAAGGTAAGAACTCCAAACCTACTTGTCATAATTGTGGTAAGATAGGTCATACTACTAATGTTTGCAGAAGCAAGACTATAAATTTGAGTGTCAAGCAAAACAACATGGGTCACTGCCACAAGCGTAACAAACAAGGTCATTAGGCACATGAATGTAGAACCAAGACCATGCATAGTCAAAGATTTGAACGATACTGTTATAAGTGTCAGAAGTATGGACATAGAGATTTTGAATGCAGATCCAAATCTAAGCGGGCATCAAACAAGCAAACAAATGTAAAGAACAATGGCAACTCTTATAATTCGGATTATAATACAAGGTATAGTTATCACTTCTATCAAGAGTATGGACACATTCCTAAAATTTTTATTAGAACACATTTTAGAAGTGATTAGAAAAGGTGGTTGAGTCAAACCACATATTTTAGTTGCTTGAAGATAGATCACATAAGTAGAAATTGTCCAACAAGGTCAAAGGCACCAAGTTGCGAGTTCAACAAAAGAAAAGGAAAGGCAGATATTAAGAATTTTAGAGATGAGATAAACAAAACATGGAGGATAAAGGAAGATTGCAACACATCAAGTGTAGATGGGATCACTTCACCCAATGAGTCAAGTAATCACACCTCCTCAAATTAAGCAATCAACATGTATGCGAGATTGATATTTAAAAGGATAAACTATACATCAATTCCAAGGATTTAGTTTTGAAAATATTAAATATGCATGAATAAAGATGCAAAGTTTTGTTAGGAATCAAGAATAAATCTTTAAGTTTTGTCAATTTTCATGTTATTGTCAAGCATGAAAAATTTCACTATGGTTGCCAAGTGAAATATTAGTGGATGTTGAGCTAGAAAAGTTGTTAGTAAAGGATGAGCTTTTAGTAGTTGTTGAGCATATGGAAAAACACATGGATACTAAGTGAGCTAGAAATTCAATTGAAGCTAAGCTTACAACTGTGTAAGCACTTAGCATTAAATGTAGTATTTAAGGGCTATCTGATTGATTTCTACTTATTTGACATCATTCAAATTTAAAATAGAGCATGAAGAGCTAAAAGAAATCTAGAGAAATTTATATGAGCATTTGTAAGAGATTTAAAAGGTTGTTTGACACCATTCTAGTAGGATTCCCAAGGTATTTATCATGTGCCGAGCTACACAATTCTAAATTTTGTAAACCCTAGTTTCATATAATGGTGTCTAGTTCTTCAACAGCTAAGGTTGTAGAGGGAAAAGAGGTTTCAAATGTGCAATTAATAAGAAATGAAATCAAACAACCTACCTTTAGGGCTATCCTAGATATAGCTTACAAACAGGATCCCTCTAGTGCATTATCCATAATACCACCACAATTTTTGATGATACAATGTGTTAGAAACTGTTATACATGCAAAATTGGAAGTATAGGTGATATGGAAATTAGGGATACATATGGAAAACTATGTGAGAATGGAGCATTGAAGGAAGAATTTAAAGTTGTTGAGAAGAAAGGGTTAACTTATGTCCTAGATTTCCCCAATGTATTCAAAATAGAGTGGATAAAAATTATTTTGAGTAGAATTTAGGACAACTCTGTATGGCTAGAGAATGGACTAGTGAAAATCACCAAGAAGATTGTACACAGAGTCACAGGGTATCCAACCTTAGATTGACCCAAGACAATGAGAAGTGAAGCTAAGGAAATAATTGAAAGAAACATAGGGGCTATGTAGACTAAACTAGGGATGACAATTGATACAATCACAGATCCCCTAATAGCTTTTGCAGTAAGAATTATAACACAAAACTTCTATCAATCCAACAGATTAATTAGTGTACCTTGCATTGTTGTTGATGTGGGTTACAAAATAGTGAAGAAGGATCATACTTATAATCTTGATGAGTTGTAGTTGCAACAATTGATTGTGAATTTAGAGCTATAAGGAGAACCAAAAGTGCACAATCTAAATTGGAATCTATTCTTGTATGTATTTTCTTTTATGTATGGAATACATTTCTTACATTTGGTAAAGTTGCATGGAAAGTAAACATACCTATTGCAGTTCAAATAGGTGAATTTATTGAGCAACTAGGTGATAAATTTGAATTTTTCATGAAAATTTATTTTGAATATTTCAAACAATCAACAAACAAAAGACTAAGGATACTAGTCTCACTAGTGGAGAAACATTTTGATGATGTTTTCTTCCTAGTTGACACTAACTTCACAAATGTTCAGGCAACAATTTCCAAAGTGAGATGGCTAAGGCCATTAGGATATGAAATAAATTTTGATGAGGCCTCTATAGAAATCACAACATTACTTGCAAAAGAAGTGGACAAAGAAGCCACAACATTTGGAAAATATGACATGGCCAAATTAAAGATTAAAATGGAATTGGAGACTACCTCAATGATTAGGAAGAATAATAAATTAGTTAATAAGTTGAAAGAAAGATTTGGTGAAGGAGAAAATGAAGAGTAAGAGGAAGATGATGAAGAATAAGAGGAAACACAAGATCAAGCACCATTAATATTAACACAAGGTCAAGGAGAAGACCAATAAGAAGAAGAAGAAGTAGAAATTGTAGAAGGTGTCAAGGAAGAAGAAGCCATTGAAGCACTTGCAGCTACTAAGAAGAAAAAGAGAAAAGAAAAGAAAAAAGTAGTGAACAAGCCAAAGAAGGTTTCAAACATACTTAGCCTAAGCCTACAACACCTACCACAAGGGCTAGCATTAGAGTCACTACATAAAAGGCTAAAGAAGTAGCCGAGACTAAGGAGAAGAAAGTTGAAGCTCAAAAGAGACCAAAGATGAAATATGTTGCTCGAGTTGAATCTAATGAAGAGAAGACTGAATTAGATGACAACAAAGAATTTGAAGTGGTAAGTCATAATCCCTCTTTAGATTTAGACAATCTATTTGAAAATATTAGGAACAATACCAATTTATCAGGATTCTCCCATATTGAGTTTGACAATCATGGGAAGATTGAAAAGAACCAAGTTGAAGAGGCAATATATGCCATGACAGAAATATTTAAAAAGACTCCTGTAGAACTTGCCAACTTTGTACCTAAAAGCTTGTATGATAGAGTTGAGCAAAAGTGGCATTATTTTTTAGACACTAAGAAACAAATTAGGGAGACAACGCTTGCCCAAGTTATGTGAGAACTTATTAAGGCTAACATGACTAGAGCCCTTAAGAGGTATGCTACAAGATTTGTTTCAAAATATAGGGCATTCATTATACTACAAAACAACATTGAGGATGTTGTATAGAAGTTCAAGAAAATATGGAAAATAACATATAGACAGCCAACATCTGGGGAAGTTGAGTAGACACTTATTGAGGTAAGTGAAGATGAAGAAGATGGCATTGAAAAAGGAATAGTTGAGGGAGGCACATATATGAGCATTGACACTAAAGCACCAACTGAAGAAGAGTAGAAAATCGAACAAAGTATACAAGATACACAAGTGTCGATTTCCACCCCTCCACAGGAGACAATTGCAAACATTAAAATTATCAAAGTTAAGGATGTCTCTAAGACTATTGCTAATAACATCAATCCCCTCATAGAGGATGGTTTGAAAAAGATACTTGTTGAAACCACTCTCTAGGCCAAACTATGTGACAACCCTATACTGGTGAGTGTAGATGAAATTTAGAAGACAGATACAATAACTGCAGGGGAGGAAGTGAAAATACCAAACACACCTATAGTCACTCGTCAAGTCATAGTTGTACAACCTTCACTACCTATAGTGTACACTTATGTAAGACACTACAATCATAAGTGTACACTAGAACTAAAAGTATAGAGGAAGAGAAGGATAAGAATGAAGAGTTAAGTTTTACATCCAAGCTAGAGGAGCAACTAGAAATTCAAACACTGGTGACATTACCAGAATCTTCTACTCATTCTAGTCAAGATTTTTAGAGGCCGAGCATAGATGCTATACTATTTCAAATTTCAAGGCTAAGTCCTAGCTCATCTAAGGCAGAAGAGGCAACTACATATGGTGATGTTAGCCTAGATGAAGGGATTGTATTACCTAAATTTGATTTGGGAGCAATCATAATTGAGTAGATGGGTATATTACAAGAGGCCTAGCAAAGAAGAAGAATCAAGAACTACTCAAAAGGGAGCATAGGTAGAAGCAAGATTTGATTGACATCAAAGAGATTTTCCTAAATGCATTTAGTCTGTTGACTCCAGATGAAAAAAAAGCCTCCATCATTAAACAATTAACCAATATAGTGGAAAGGTTTAATGACACAAACCTAGATACAAATGTAAAAGTACTTGAATGGTCTGAAAGGAAGTTCCAAAATAAGGTAAATGAGAAGATATCTAGTGCTATTGCACTAACACAAGTTGAGCTAGCAACCAAGATAGAGAGTGTGTAGAAGGTACTTTAGAATACTTTCTCTTTGTACACCAAATTGTGTAATCTTACACTCTTTACACAAGAAATAATGAATCACATCCTAAGTTTGGAGAGCCATATATAGTCATCTGGCACTACTTTGTCCAAGTCTCTAGCTGAAAGTGAGAAACACTTCAAGTACCTCTTGCAATCCTAGAGTCAGTTAGCATCTTTACAAATAGATGAAGCTAAAATTAGGGCTAAACTAATTAGCATCTAGTCAACATGACTCCATACATAGAGATATTACACAAGGAACTAGGCTATGTTGAAACTCCTATGAAGAAAGATCCTCATCTTTCTAACTAGAAGGCTTAGTCCACCTTGCTGTCAAGTTGGCCATCCAAATCAAGTCCTTGGAGGTAGCTTGTGATAATAGGGATACAGTTCTAAAGATCATACTTGAGGTCCAAAAATCATTTTTTGAAAAATACACTATTAGTGTATAACCCATTCACATAAGTGTCAAAAAGGGGGAGTAAGAGTAATGGGGGAGAAAGCAGAGTAAAGAGGGAGAAAAACCCAAGGGGGAGTAAGTAAAACAAAATAAAAAAAATGGAACAACATCAGCTTAGATAGAAATAGTGACAGAGTTCAGAACATAAAAATTAACTTAGGGGGAGTTATGAAAATTTAAAGTATGATTGATAAGTCCTGTATTGCAAAATTTTGATTGAAATTTTGTATAAAAGTTGAATAGATATTTATTTTAATCTCATGAGGATATGATCATTAATACATGACCAAGTGTTTTGGACTCTCATGTCAAAGAGGGAGATTGTTAATCTCATATTGGTTTTGACAAGTGAGTGTCTATACACTTAAGTCATTTACTTAGTTCATGTCAAACAAGTAACATATGTTGAGCACAACATAAACTTAGAGCATGCTAAGCAAACAATGAGTATCAAGTCACTCATGTGCCAAGTCATTCGGGTGCTGAGAAAGTAGTGCATGCTGAGTCATTCAGATGTCGAGTGACAGTAATAAAGTTATAGTTAGTGTCAAGCACCAAGGACTTCAGATGCTGAGTAACAGAATTTTGACATAGTTGTTTGTATTGGCAAAAACTACTATGTAAACCATTTTAAAGCTGACTTAAGGATTATTTTATGATCTTTTGTTGATAAGGATGAATCTTAAGCATGAATCCCTATGTATTGCATGCATCTAATCAGTAAAAGGGAAGGTTTAAGTGGTAATATGGGTGAATCACAACCATTTATTCATACCTAATCCTAGGTCACCTAGGTCTTCTTAAGGAGGACAAACCCTAAATGTTCTAAGTGTAGAGAAGGAGAGTTTGTATGTGCAAACAAGACATTCATGGTGACCAAGGTATTATGATTTGAGTTTCATTGTAGAATCAATTAAAGGAAAATAGAGGAAAGGAAATAGTGGATAGCAGAGAGACATTTGATTAGAAATAATTAGGTACACATTAGTATAGAGGTGATCTGACATCAAGCAATAGAGTGCTAATTATAGGATCATTGCTAAGACATTCTAATAAGTGAATTAGTTAAATCTCTTAACAAAGTAGTCCTAACAAGCTATATTGAAATCCTCTAACAATGTGCTTACTTAATTATAAGCTAAAGTCCTTTAATTAGGCACACTTCTAATAGGGTGTTGAAATCCTTTAGCATGGTTAGACCTAACAGTTTGTTGGAACTCAAAATCACCTTCCCGATTTGAGTACAATTCCAAGCTTTTGAGCCCTACAATGGCATTTAATGCATGTGTATTTGGATATCCTTTTGAGACCTAAGAGGTGTTTAATGCTTCTAACACCTTGCATTCAGTATGTATATTTGTCCCATGAAGATAAACTACCATTTTTAGTCATTCTGTGAAGTTTCATTTTGAGTAATGTCCAAATATGCATTATTTCTTAAGTGTCAAATAGCAACAGGAGGCCTAGTTTGTGTTTGAAAAGCTCACACTCAGTTATGTTTCATGACTCACCACTTTGGTAGTCTTTAGTATGCATATTAGAGAACCTATGTTTCATATTTGAAGTCATTTTGACATGTTTTGACTAGGTTTTGACCTCAAAGTCGATTTTTTATTGTTGTCATGATGATGTAAATTGTTTAGAATTCTGGGAAGCTTGACCTATTGTAACTTTGACCTAGTTGACTAAAATGAGATAATTCCTTTTGCACTACATTTTCAAGGTTAAATAATTGCTACATTTATTATTTGAGCTTATGAAGAATCTATTTGATCAGTTTTTGAATGTGATTCCAAATGCAATTTATAAAGTTTTACTAGTGTCGAGAAATGTAGATTGATTGGTACCACTATTTGGGATGTCATAAATCTAAATCTATGATAGGTGAGACCAATTGGATTGTACCATTGTGTTCTAATTTGAAATTTCTTTAAGTTTTCTAGGTTGAAAGTCTTGAAAAATCTATCGACACACTTTTCCAGGTCCATTCTATTTGCAAAAATCACTTTTCTGTCAGTGTTCTCAGTCCTACAAATCTAAGTAGCCCACTTTGACTGCCCACCAAATGTGCCCTATTATTCATCATGAGTCCAAATCCAAAATTTATATTTTCCTCATGAAAATGAACCAATTCCCCAATTTTTGTGCCCCCAAGTGTTAGTTTGACCTATTTTTGAAGCCAAAATTGAATGCAATTTATGGTTTTCTAACATTTTTTCTTGCAAACAGTTCTGAGAAGGAAAATTTGATGGTGAATATATTTTGATTGAGTGATAATCACAACATGAGATTTGGCAAGGTTCAAGAATGTGGATAGACTCGTTATATCTATTTTCAAAGCCCTATTAGGTGTTTTGGTCAATTTCTAAAGCCAGTCAAAGGACCTCTTAGCACGAAATTGGTAGTTTGGAGGAAAGGTTCAAGGTTAGTTTTAGATGATGTGATAGTGATTGAATTTTGATCAAATCAATATTAGATGATTAATGAATCAATTTGACAGTTCAGTTGTTAAACAAAAATTTTTTTAGACGGACCCACTTTGGGGCCTGACTAACTACATCAAATTGATAAAATGCCATGGAAATTTAATTGTATTGTCTAAACTATACCTTGAAGATTTGAAATATTAAAAAAAGATATTGATTTCTCTTATCAAGACATGCATATTATTTTTTGTTTGAATTAGATAAAAGAGAGACTTTGCATAGACGTATATTGAAAGAAGCAAAGTGGATTGCCCATATTCTGGATGTCATTTGGTTATAAGAGGCATAAATTAAATGATGAGTATGGATTCTTGGTAATCACAGGGAACTCCTTTGTGGTATATGATTTTGAGTTATACAAAGCCTCAGATTTCTCTTTCTAAAATTGACCCGATGTTGAGAAAGGATACATATACCATTTCTTTGCAAAGAGGTCTCAATTTATTTTGGGGCTTCCATGGATTATGAGGGAGGAATCTACAGTTAGAGTAGATGTTCACAGATTTTTCCATGCACAATCTTAAAACCACCCATTGCAAATGATATTTTGGCCACTTGCTTTAAGGGAGACCTCCAAAGACGTGTTTGAAGGGTTGATTTGTTCTTGTTCATGAGCAATAGAATGTGCATGTGAAGAGGGACACTAGTAGATGAACCACAAGGAGTCTCAAGTGTGTAAGAGTTTCTCTCTCATCCCTCTCCAATCTGCCTGCAAGTTTCCACTAAGATAGGGAATTTCAAAGCATAGATGAGTGCAATTGAGAAGGGAAGATGCTTGAGATAGAGAAATCTGCAATCCAAGTTAGTGACTGATCCTACAAATCAAGGAGGAAAGAGTGGTCTAAGAAATGCCCAACCATAGTAGGAGTGCCAGGGGAGTCAAAAGAAAATTTTTTCCTTAGCAATGACAACTAATTTAGAATCATATTTTTTCCATTTACCATTAATGTTAAGCCCACATAGACATATTTGAATACATGGTCTACAAAACTTGTTTGAGAATTGCACATTAATGTGAATGGGGCATATTTTCCTATAATATCCTTTCTAGATCAAGTGGCATTAGATGTAGAAGAGGTTTGTAAAAGTTTGAATGAGCATTCTGAACCATCCAACAAAGCCAACATCTTTTGCTTAGGGGTTTTAATCTCACATTCTTATAACAAGAGGCCTTTTGGTCATTGAAATACAAAAGAATAATTTTATTAACTTTCTTAAGAGACATTACTTTTTAAGCCATAATGAAGACTAGCATGGGGCCCACTTGGCCAGCCAGAGGGTCAAACAAGTTAAATTTTGAACAAAAAGGCTCAAGATGCTGACATGGATAGTGATTGGATCTGCCCAACCAACCAAAAATCAACACATGTCAAACTGATGAAAAATCTAAAAGTGACACATGGCAGGGCACTCTAGATGTGGTATACAAAACAAGGTGATGACATGGTAGGAATAACACATGGCACGATGTTGCTAGTGACATGGAAGTTATTAACAAGGATAGTGACATAGCAACAAGCTGCCACATGGTGGGACTAGTGACATGGATATAGTGATGTGGTAGAGGGTAACAAAGTGGTGATGTGGATGGAGTTGCCACATGTCATGATGTTGTTATGTCACAACGATGTGGCAATGTGCTATGGTGTCATGTGAGATAGCAACATAATCCAAAAGTGACATGTGGCACTAGGGTGTAAGACCATTCTAGAGGATGCTAACGAGGTGGTATAGACTGGTAGTAGTGTGACACATAGCACCTAGGTGGCAAAAGTAGATGATTGAGTAGGAGACGGATGAATCAAAATGAGATACGTGTCAAAGAAAAGTCAAACCTAGTTTGACCCAAATTGAAAATGGAGGGAAAATCAAATTTTAGAAAATAATTTTTTTTATTATTCTTTGATTTGAACATGTGGGGTTTTTAAATCAAAAGGTTTTAATATATAGTTTTGACCTTAAGAAATTTTTAAATATTTGCTAAAATGTAGTCTTGAAGATCATAATAGGAGCTTGTTTTTCATTTTGAGATTTTGACCATCTCTAATGTGCCAATATAGCACTATTATATACTATTGGAATAGGAAGAGAGAAAAACTTTCATTTTTGGAGTTTGTTTCTACACAAGAAGCCACTGGTTCAAGTTATTCAAGGTTTTGTCTTAGGTATCCATTTTTCAGTTCCATTCAGGTATAACAGCTCAAATTTAATGTATGATCAAATGATGAACTCGATGAATGCCAAAGGTAGTAAGAATGCAATTAGGAGTAGTTTTTCTCACTTCCAACTCAATTTGATGAAGGTATTATTAGCAGTTCAGATATTTTGGCAAAACAAGGGTTTTCATCATTTAGAAGAGATATTTCCAAGTTTTTTACAAGCAATGATGAGAATCATATCATATTTCAGTTGTAGAAAGATGAGAGATGCATTGCAACATTAGGGAATGAAGATTCAAGTGGACACTTGTCACTCCTAGATCGGATCTAGAATTACATTCCTTTTGTATATATCTCTCTTTCTCTTCCATTACGAGGGTTCCAGTTTTTGATATGTTTCATTACTGTGATACCATGTCGGTTCCAGTTTATTTGTGAGACCACATTGTTAGATCCAGAGCTATGATTCCACCACATTCTTTAGTATTTCTCTTGTATGAATAGTATTAGTTAAGCTAATATAAATAGTCTTGATTTATTTAGTGGTTTTAGGAGTTATTTACATGCATCTTGAATGTATAATTTCAAAGAAATGAATACAATGAGAAAGAATCTTCTTAGTCTCATTCTAATTCTCATCTCCCATCTCTATAATCTGTAATGTTTTGAGGTTTAGAAAAAAGGAATTTAGACCCTTTTGCATCCCCTTAAGGTTGTATGTCTAGTATGTTTTACTGTTGGAATGAAGAGCCAAGTAAATGCTTGATGTATTTGATAGGGTTGCTAGTTATTTGAGAAGGATACTTCATGAGAATGAGGTCTTTATGAACACTGATGTCTGATTCACAAAGTGATAAGATAGATTTGATATCTTGATGTATGGAATATTTCATTGGTATCATAGATGTATGTGTGTGGTTTGTGGAACTGCCCAATAGATAAGGCACTGATCAACTACAAGATCAACTTGTTCTTATTGTTTCATATTTGGGGATTTGTAGAAATCAAAATTATAATCATCCATTTCCCTTTCTATTTAAGAGCTAAAAGGATGCCCTCACTTAGCTTATCAATTTCTTAGGTCATGTCACTAGTTGTTTCATGTCTATGATCTTTGCATAAGTACAAAAGAGCTAAGGGTTTTTATTTGGTTTGTTTAGATTCAGTGCATGCTTTGAATATTGTTACCATATGAAGAATCTATAGGGCCACCCACCTAGGTTTTGTAGAGCCTAAAGTATAAGAAAGGTCTAGCCTTATAGTTGGCTTGGTGTCTAAAAGGACATGTTGCAAATAGGAAGTAGCTACCCCTAGATGTATTATGTTCTCATCAGAGTAATTTGAAATTGTGACATTTCAAAACACTAACATAGTCTTTGTAAGCTTTTAGTAGGCTATACCTTTCACAGGGTAGATCATGTTTCATGATCAAACATTGCAACCTTTATTGGATACACTTTATTACTATAGTAGTGACTATTTATGGGTGTCATCCCTACCCCAATTTTACCTTCTCATTGAAGCATTTCTAGGTAATCATATCTTGTGCCATACATGTGTGAATAGTTATTTGTTTACATACTTTAGATGTATATGTATTATATGGTATTTCAATTTACTTATTGAATTGTGCGATGGATGTATGGTGAATGTTTTATTGGTAAAAGTTTGAAGCACTGATTCACCCCCCCTCCCTCTCAAAGTTTACCTTTTCTATTGTAATTCCAATAGTTTTGATGGATCATTACATTCCTTATCATTCCTCTACATTGATACATTCATATTCTCCCACTTACATATACATATCATATACATATACATCCATACAAATTTTCCTTTACATAATTCTCCCCCTTTGACATTAATGGCAAAGATGCTAAAACTATACCACAAAAACTTGTTGCATGTTGTTGATTAGCTCATCATTATGGATATGCAATCTACAAAATCAATCTTTAGTCTATAGAAGTATTTCTTTTAATTACTTTTGACTATATATAATATATTGATGAGTGTGCAAAGTGCATAAGATATCAATTCAATTGCGCTCAGGTTAGTATAGGCAAATTGGTCATATGAATTCTTCCTTGAAAGGCATTCCTCCAATTGCCTCTACAAAATTACAAGTTTAGGTGCCAGATATTCTTTGAGAATAGAGAATATTCTTATTACCTTCTATCTCATCACATTCAATACTTTTGACAGCATTGTGGATCTTCTCAATGTCATTCTCAAAATCTTCAATTCTGATCTCAAGTTGTTGCAATCTTGTAGTGAGTTTCTGAAGCTCACTCATATGACCTTTGATCTTTGCATCAAAATCTGATAGGTAAGTATAAGACATTGCACACTATCCATACAACTTCTTGCCTTTAGCAATACATTTTCTCAATTCCTTGATGTTTCCATCAAATGCCTTCAAATAATTGCACACATTGGTGTACACTGTGATAAATAGTGTTGCTTCATATTTTTTTGCCCTTACGTTGTTGCTACTTCAACCAAAGTTGTTAATTCCCCATCAAAGGTCTTCACCAACCCTTTTTCCTTGGCTAGCAATTCTAGATTTTCTATAGTTATGGAAATTATCTTCTACATGTGCTCCAAGACTTATGCAAGAGTCTTCTCCAAAGACTTAATAGTTTTATTCTGTTGGAATGTCTTAATGGAAAGAATGCTTAATCCTTGATTGCTGAATTAAGGCACTTGATCTACTTTATTTGATCTTGATTCTATGAAATTTGATATCTGTTCGTATTCCTTGCTTAGTTCTAATCAACTCAATATCTATTTGCTACTCTTTTCCTCTAAGTCTTTTTACTCTTCACTCTGAACTCCTCTATAGTTTTTCCATACACTTCTTCATCCATCTCTCATACAATGAGATTTTTTCTTCATTATAAAGATATTCGAAGACTTAGGGTTGGATATGGATCTACGATCCATATTGAATCTCTATTTCCCACTCATTCTTTGCACTTTTATTATTGGTTGCATGCCTTCTCTCCAATTTTCTTATTGGCTGCATGTAGATTGCATAGGAAATAGAAAAGATTCAATCTTATCTGTTTGATCCTTCAAGATTCATAATATGTTAGCCATAAAAATGGTTTACATATGAATTAGTGAAGTTACAAACTCATATGTACATTCTGTGTTACTCGGCACTTACTATTTCCTAATGTTTGGAACATATAAGAAATGGCTTACTCAGCTACTGTAGTGATTCTATCTTGCTCGACATCATCTATGACTCGGCACTTGGATCTTGCTCGGCACTTGTAGTCACTCGACACTTGATCTTCACTCGGCACCTGAAGTCTGCTTAGTACCTGATGATCACTTGGCACCTGTTGGATTTTTTGACTTGGCATACATAGTGTGCTCGGCTCAAAAGTGGTTAAGTGTGTTGGCACTCAAATGTCAAAACCATTCTGAGACTAACAATCTCCCCCTTTGACATGAGTGTCAAAAACACTTAACTAAGCATTATTTATCTGACCTTATGAGTACATTCACTAATTTTCTTAGTATATATACAAAGGTTAAAAAACTTGATAAAATTTTTGTAACTTACAATATCTGCCTCAAAATTATTGTAACTCCCCCTGAGTTGATTGTGCCATTAACTGTGCTGTCTTGGTAACCATAATGTTGTGTTGTATATGTCTCATGCTGAATGCTGATATTATTTCAACTCCTCCTTTATCTTATCTCCCCCTTTCTCTTTTATCTTATCTCCCCCATTCTCTTTATAATATCTCCCCCTTTTTGACACTTATGTCAAAGAGTGCTAAGGGTTAAGACTGTATTTGATGGGGACACAACCCAAGCACAGAATGGACACAATAGGAAAGGGAAAATTTTATTAACTGTAAAAATATGCTAGTACACTTAGTGCAGAAAAACAAACTCCAAAACATGCCCTATGGGCTTACAATAGCATAAATATGGAGATAAATTCTTCTCCCAGTACCTTCTCTCAAACTCCACTCCTAACTGCCTTTTACAATGCTAGAAATGTTCTTAAATAGACCCTGGAGGGTTAAGGATTAGGAATACATTCTAGAAAGTGCTAGTTGGCATCCACTGACCAAATAGAAGGCTCTAGAAGTTGCATTAGAAGTCGGCACAAAATTAGAAGAAACCAAAAATGGTAACCGAACTTTCGAGAGGCATAACTTTTGAACCGTAGCTCCAGTTGATGAACTATTTACATTTTGGGAAAGCTTTTGAAGCGCTCTATAGCCCTATGGACCAGCTCCACTCATCCCCCATTTTTTGGCCCTATTTGAGGTCATTTAATGCCCCTAACCTAACTTTGAAGCATTCTTAGGAGGTCTCTAGAAATTGAAAAACTGCGATAACTTTCAAACCATGGGGCCTCTTGACCTTATTCTTTTTTTGGAATGCTCTAAATTATAATTACAATCATCTAACCAATTTACACATTCTAGTTCACCAAAATGATGGCTCAATTACATACTCCTATTTTTTCTAGCATTTACACGTATCCCAAGGTGCTTAAAATCTCTAACCCAGAACACTGATAGTGGAACTGTGAGAGTTGGAATCTTTATTTGATCCAAATGGGTATCCAAAAATAAAAACACATGAAACAAAAACTAAGTCTAAGTACATTTTTTTGGGTGACACAAGATTGCCCTTATACCTCTGGATGCTCCTGCATCAGACACCCAGGGTAGATTGAAAAGTGACCCTGTCACTTTATGAATGGTAGAGAAAATCTCAAATGGGAAACCTCAGCTGCTGAAATCTAAGTTGAGTCCTCTATTGGTCGTCCTTTCCACTTGACCAGTACTCTTCATGCTGCCTATTTCTAGTACTCCTACCCACACGGCTATCCAGAATCTCCTCTATCTCCTCCTTAGAAGTAGGAATTGGACATGGCTCTAACATCAACTCCTCATCTGTACCATCATCATGATACTCTGTTAAGTCTGCAATGTTGAAAATAGGAGAAATGTGAATACCATCTGGCAACTCCACCTCATATGCATTTCCTAAGTCATGTTTCTTCAAAATTTTGCAAGGGCCAAATTTCTTCATTTTTATCTTGTTGTAAGTACTGGCTGGAAATCTTTCTTTTCTTAAGTGTACCATGACTAAATCCCCTACTTGGAATTCCTTATGTCTTCTCCTTTGATCAGCCCTAGCTTTATACTGTTGGTTCATCTTGGTAATGTGTGCCTGGACCTCCTCATGTAGACGCTTGATATGTTCAGAAAATTTTTTAGCTTCAACACTTGTCCTCTCCCCTTGCTCTATCTTCCTTAATTCTGGTACAATCCTTGGGCTACTTCCATATGCAATTTGGAATGGTGATCTACCTATACTCCTATTTATAGAGTTATTTTAAGCAAACTCTACTTGTGGTAGAATCAAATCCCACCCATTGGGCTTATCCCCAACTAAACATCTTAGTAAATTGCCCAAACTTCTGTTTACCACTTCTATTTGGCTGTCAGTTTACGGGTGATGTGTGGAACTGAATTTCAAGTCTATTCTAAACTTCTTCCACAATGTTCTCCAAAAATACACCACAAATTTAGTATCTCTGTCAGAAACTATACTCCTTGGGAGGCCATGTAGTCTTACCACCTCTCTGAAAAACAAGTCTACAATATGGATAGCATCATGAGTTTTGTGGCATGGAATGAAATGTGCCATTTTGGAGAACCTATCAACCACGAAAAATATTAAGTCATTAACCCTTTGTGTCCTCGGCAATCCAAGAACAAAATCCATACTTATGTCCTCCCATGGCTTTAATGGAACAGGCAATGGCTGATATAGTCCAGTATTGTGACTAAATCCCTTGGCAACTTGACAAATCTGACAACTCTGTACAAACTTCTTGACATCCTGTGAAATCTGAGGCCAAAAATAATGTTCTCTAAGAATGGCAATGGTCTTATCTTGACCAAAATGTCCTGCCATCCCTCCACTATGTTTCTCCTTAATCAAATTTTCCCTCATGGAACTCCTTGGAATGCATAATTGATTGCTCTTGAATAACATACCATCCTGAATCAGATAGCCTAACCACTTAGTTCTGTCTACAACAATAGGCTCTTTACAAGCTTTGCATGCTTCAACAAAATTAGGATCTTCAGGGTACAAATTCTTGAGTTCATCAAACCCAACTACTTCAACCTGCATTACTGTAAGCAAAAATTATCTCCTACTTAGTGCATCTGCAACCTTGTTAGATTTTCCACTTCTATGCTTCAACACAAATGTATAGCTTTGCAAGAACTCTACCCACTTCATATGCCTCTGATTCAATTTACCTTGGCTATTTAGGTACTGTAATGCCTGATGATCAGTATATAAAATAAATTCCTTTGGCAATAAATAATGCCTCCATTTCTTTAAGGCCTGAACTATTGCATAGAACTCTTGATCATAAACAGAATACTTCTTTTTTGCATCATTCAATTTTTCACTAAAATATGCAATAGGCTTACCTTCTTGGCTTAATACAGCCCCAATAGCACTACCACTAGAATCACAATCCACTTAGAACACCTTTCTAAAATCTAGAAGTGTCAACCTAGGTTGTTCTGTCACCTTCTTCTTCAGCAACTCAAAACTTCTCGCAGCTGCTACAGTCCATTTGAACTCTTTTCTATCCCCTCTTATTGTGTCAGTCAGGGGTGCACATATGCCACTAAATTTTTTAATGAACTTTCTGTATAAACTAACTAGACCATGAAATGATCTTACCTCAGTAGCAGACCTTGGAGTATGCCATTCCAAGATGGCTTTTACCTTCTCTAGATCTATTTTGAGACCTTCAAGTGATATAAAAAACCCCAAGTAGACTAACTCCTTTTTTGCAAAGATACACTTCTTCAGATTAATTAATAGTTTCTCTTCCCTTAACCTTTCAAAGACACTACGAATATGCAATAAATGTTCTTCCAAAGTCTTGCTGAAAATTAAAATATCATCCAAATAGACAATAACAAATTTTCCCAAGAACTTCTTAAGTACCTCATTCATAAGCCGCATGAAGGTGCTTGGGGTGTTTGTTAATCCAAAGGGCATGACTAACCACTCATAAAGACCCTCCTTAGTCTTGAAGGCAGTTTTCCACTCATCTCCTTCTCAAATCTATATCTGATGATAGCCACTCTTGAGATCTATCTTTGTGAAGTACTGAGATCCACTCAAGCAGTCCATAAGATCATCCATTCTTGGCAAAGGAAATTGATACTTGATGGTTATCCTATTTATAACTCAAGAGTCTGTACACATCCTCCACTCTCCATCCTTCTTTGGTGCTAGTACTACAGGTACTGCACATGGACTCAGTCTCTCCCGAATCAAGCCCTTCCTCAATAGCTCTCGAACCTATCTATTTAGCTCCTTAGTTTCAGTAAGAGTCATCTTATGAGCAGCCTTGTTAGGAAAACTAGTTCTTGGGATTAAATCTATCTGATGACTAATTTGCCTTAACGGTGGCAATCCTTCTAGAACATTATCAGAGATGATATCTCCAAACTCACCTAGTAAATTTGACACTTCAAGTGGTATTTCACTACTACCTTCTTTATCTTTCCTAGGAATCAAAGCATAGCACATACGCTGATGTTTCATGCCATCTAAAAACTTCCTTCCATCAACAAGACAAATCCTAGCACTACTAAATACCTTTTCACCTTCCTTTTTCATGGGCTTTAGTTTGTGGCAAACTCCATCCTTTGTTAGAGAGTATGTGTTTGCATGACCATCATGTACTACATGCCTATCAAACTACCACAGTCTTCCCAACAATAGATGGCAAACATCCATTGGAATAACATCATAGAGAACTTCATCATGGTAACTCCCAATTTTGTATTTCACTAATTTTTTTTCACCTACTAGGACCTTATGATCATCTTTCACCCAAGCTATCTGATAGGGCTAGGGGTGTTTCTCCCTCTTGAGCTTCATCTTAGAGACCATCTCCTCTGATACCAAGTTATTAGTACTACCACCATCAATGATCACATCACAACATTTATCCTCACACTTGCACCTGGTACAAAATAAACTCCTGCTTTGTTCTAGTTCAATCTCACCACTTAGTAGGACCCTTTCATTCACTAAAGTCTCTCCTCTTTTTTCATCTTCTGAATGTGATGATTGTGCATCCTCATCTACATGAGCAACCCTAGCTTGACCCTTAGCTCTTCTATTTGTCCTTCCTTGTCGTTGACGGCATTCAAAGGCACGATGACCTTCTTCATTGCAATGGAAATAGGTACCATGGAAGCCTCCTCTTCCTTTTCCACATCCTCTACCTCTTCCTCTCATATTTTCAAAGTCTTGATCATAGGAGCGGTTGAAACCCTTGTTCCTCTAGTTCCTATTAGTACCCACATCTTCATTTTTCTTTTGGGTTTCATTTCGGCCTCCAGATGACCTACTACCCCTTCCTCCTTGACCACACCTTCTTTGTCTCCCTTCAAACCTCTTATTTAGCTTCTCTTCAACTCCTAGGGCAAACTAGTATGCCTCTTCAATGCTCGTCATTCTTACCAAACTTAATTCCTCCTGGATGCTAGGTCACAACCCACTAATATAATGAGCAACCTTCTCCTTATTTGCTTCTACATTCCCTACTCTAATAAGAAGTCGATAAAACTCCTCTATATATTCTTGGACTAATTTTCTTTCTTGCTTTAACCCATGCATCTTCTTAAACAAATCAAGCTCGTAGTCAACAGGAATGAACTGCTTCTTTAGTTTGTCCACCATGCGATCTCACCTTGTGATCTTATCCTTTCCTCTTCTATTTCTTTCCAATTGAACCTCTTGCCACAAAATTTTGGCATGTCCTTTCAGTTTTGCCTTTGCAAACTTAACCCTATCTAGGTCCCTGATATCCTCATACTCAAAGTATTCTTCCAGTTCATTGATCCAATCGATCAACTCATCTGGTTTCAAATTTTTTGAAAATACACCCACATCAATTGTAGGTCTTTTCCCAAACTTAGTAATGGCCCTAAAAAGTCTTTCCTCTACCTAATTTAGAACTTCCCTATCAACTTCCCCTTCTGGTCCAATTTCTTCTTCTTCATTATCATCCTCACATTCGTCACCTGCGACAATATTTGTTCCTCTACAGAGCTCCTCCTGCAACATTTGTACCTGCCTTTGGAGGGCTCTAACCTCCTCAAGATTAATAGCTCTAGCCCTTCCACCACGTTCTCTTTGTGGAGGCATCTTCTTAACTCAAACCCACAACCACACAGTCCTGGTGCAAACTACCTCATAGTCGGCGCTCTGTCTACACACTCAGGAAAACCAGCTCTGATACCACTTGATGGGGACACAACCCAAGCACAAAATGGACAAAATAGGAAAGGGAAAATTTAATTAATTGTAAAAATATGCTAGTACACTTAGTGCAAAGAAACAGACTCCAAAACATGCCCTATGGGCTTACAATAGCATAAATCTAGAGATAAATTCTTCTCCCAGTACCTTCTCTCAAACTCCACTCCTAACTGCCTTTAACAATGCCAAAAATGTTCTTAAATAGACCCCAGAGGGTTAAGGATTAGGAATAAATTCTAGAAAGTGCTAGTTGGCATCCACCAACCAAATAGAAGGCTTTAGAAGTTGCATTAGAAGTTGGCACAAAATTAGAAGAATCCAGAAACAGTAATCAAACTTTCGAGAGGCATAACTTTTGAACCGTAGCTCCGATTGACAAATCGTTTACATTTTCAAAAAGCTCTCAAAGCGCTCTATAGCTCTATGGACTAGCTCCAATCTTCCCCCATTTTTTGGCCCTATTTGAGGTCATTTAACCTAACCTAACTTTGAAGCATTCTTAGGAGGTCTCTAGAAATCCAAAAACTGCGATAACTTTCAAACCGTGGGACCTTTTGACCTTATTCTTTTTCTGGAATGCTCTAAATTATAATTACAATCATCTAACCAATTTACACCTTCTAGTTCACCAAAATGATGGCTCAATTACATACTCCTATTTTTCTAGCATTTACACATATCCCAAGGTGATTAAAAACTCTAACCTAGAACATTGATAGTGGAACTGTGAGAGTTGAAATCTTTATTTGACCCAAATGGGTATCCAAAAATGAAAACACATGAAAAAAAAACTAAGTCTAAGTACATTTTTTTGGGTAACACAGGATTGCCCTTATACCTTTGGATGCTCCTACATTAGTATTTCACCAAAAATGTAGTATTTACCTCCATAATCATCTTGAGAGAAGCATCCCAATTATGCAAAGCAATTTGCAATGACTTGTGCTAGATGGCAGTCTCTGCAACAAGATGAACAAGTCCATCTAGAGTAGAAAGATTAGGGTCTTTCTTTAGAACATTTTTTGCATAGACCTGTTCTTTATGGAGTACTTCCAAATGTGGGTTAATGGAGGATTGGAGCTATATCAGTTTGGCCTTGATGGTGGCCTCTTTTGCTGTCAACATAGCTACTTCTTTCTGGGTGTGAAGCATTTGAGCAAAATGCTTCTCACTTTGAGCTAGATCTTTGGGTAGTTGCATGCTTGAAATCTTCAGATTCCTTTCTAGGCTCATTATTCTTTGGCTTGTCTCATGTGTGAAGTATGAAAAGTCACACAACTTTTTGTACAATGAGAATACATTCTCAAGTACCTTTTTCACTTTGTCAAGCATCTTAGCCAATTCAACCTGGGAAAGTGCAATTTCATTAGATATTTTTTCATTTACTTTCCCTTGGAATTTCCTTTCAAACCATTCCATAAGTTTTACATTTGTTTCTTGGTCTTCATTTGTCACCTGGTCAACAATATCTGATAATTGTTCCATTATATGCTTTGACTCATCTGGTGAGTGCAAACTAAAGGCATCCATAAAGATGTCCTTAATCTAATGTAATGTTTGCTTTTGTTTATACTCCTTCCTGAGTATCTCCTACCTCTTTCTTCTATTTAATGCTTCATGCACCTCATTGATTTGATCAATGCTTATTATTTTTGAGTCATAACTTGGTATGACTATCTCCTCATGTAATTTAGGGTCTCCATAGTGAAGCACCCTTACAACTTTTGTAGTACTTGATCCTGGTGCTAAGATTTGCAGTGGCATTGCATTATTGCTAGGCTATTTCGAAGGAGTTCCTGAGGTAGGAAAATTTATCAATGTTTGTATTGCCTCTTGCTCTTTAGGGGTTTCCTCTACTTTCTCCTCCTTCTGTGTACTACCTTGATCAATTATAGAAATGTTAGGAAGTGCACCTTGCATTTGGGCTATAGGATCATATGTAACAATCTATCATGTTTGTTCTACTTCTTTGTCTCTTGCTGCACTCAGCTTCTATACTATAGTGTCAACTATTCTTGATGAAACAACTATTTGCATTTGAAGTTGACCACTAGTAGCTGTAGAGATGATGGAAGGTGGTTCTTGTGGATTCACCTTATCTCTAACTGTGTTTTCTACTAACTTTTGTAATTCATCCACACTGACCAATACTGGATCTGTACATAATTTGTCTTGTTGTATGGATTGGTCAAGGATTCTTTTGAGATCCTCTATAGTTAAAGGATTGATGTTCTGAGCAAAAGTGTCAGGAACATCCTGTATAGTTATAGTGTCTATAGGTGTGATGGATACATGAGGAGGGCTAGAAGGTGGCAATTATGTGTCTTGCACACTCTGGTCTTCTTGTTGTTCTTGCTTAATTGTTTTAATCTCATCTTGTTTTTGTGTCTCCTCCTCCTCACCTTTTTTTTTCTCCTCTTCATCTTTCTTTTCTTCTACCTTCTTCTCTTCTTCTTTTTTTGTATCCTTTACTTCTTTCTCCTTCTCTTCTTCTCCTTTTTCTGTATTGTTAACTTCTTCCTCCTCTTTCTCACTAGGCTCTTCATGTTCTGTATTTTGTCCCTCAAGGGGATCTTCTTCTCCTTCCTTGACAATAGTCAAACCATATATCAACTTCCATATTTTTGTTGACTTACTGACAACATCTTCAATCTTGTTTCGTAAGATATCAAAGGCTCTATACTTTGGTGTGAAATTGCCACTATATTTCTTATTAGCCTTTGTTATTTGACCTCTTGTTAGGTTAGGCATCACCTGTGCTAAGGTAGATTCTCTTATCTCCTTTTCAATTTTCAGACAATAATGCCATTTGTTTTCAATTTTCTCATATAGTTCTCTAGGCATCGTATTGTCTAGCTCTAGAGGTGTAGACTTAAATTTAGCCATCATGGCATATACTAATTCCTCTATTTTGTTTTGCTCTTCTTTACTGAGCTTATCAATGCTTTTCAAATCAGTAAAATTTGCATTCTTAATATTTTCACAAATTTTATCTAAGGCTGGTTTGGGAGGATGACTTACCACTCTGAATTGGCTAATATCTTCTGACTTTGTTCTCTCCTCCTCATCAGAATCTAGTTGTGCTACATATTTTCTTCTTTTTCTTGGCACTTCACCAGTCTATTCAATAGCCTTCTTCTTCTCTTTGATTTGATCCTTGGCTTTTTGTGAAGATGCCCTTGTGGTAGCCCTTGTGACTGGTATCTGTGACTTGGCTTGAGTTGGCTTATTACCCTTCTTTTTTTTGGGCTAGGCTAGAGGCTGTACAGTTGCCTTTCTTTTCTTTGGCTCAGCTTCAGGTGGTGCTTCCTCGGCTTCTTCTTCCTCAGCACCTTCCTCCTTGTCTTCTCCTAGGCCTTGAGTCAATTCCTTTTGGCCTTGTTCTTGTTCATCCTCATCATCATCATCATCATCATCATCATCATCATCATCATCTTTTGCTTCAGCCTCAATTCCTTTACCAAATTTCTTCTTTATTTTCTTCACCAATTTATCTTTCTTCTTCATTAAGGAGGCAATCTTTAATTCTATTACAACTTTATATTTAACAACATCATATGTGCCAAAAGGCTTGGTAGACTTATCTATTTCTTCTATAAGCAATGCAATGATTGTTGTTGATGCTTCATCCACATCTAGGTCATAACCAAATGGCCTTAGCCATCTCACCCTCAGAACTACTACTTGGATGTAGGTGAAATCAATATCAACTAAGAAGCATGTATCATTAATATGTTTTTCCACTAAGGAAACTGGTATTCTTACTCTTTGCTTCATGGATTTCTTGAAATCCTCAAAATAACTTGTCATATGGGCTTCAAAGTTGTCACCCATCTGATCAATAAACTCATTAATTTGTGTAATTATAGTTTTGTTAGGATTCCGGTTTACCTTTCCTATAGAAGGAAACTCTTCCATTATATAGAAGAATATACACATAAGAACTGAACCAAATTTGCATTGAGCACCTTTTGTTCTCCTAATTGCTCCTAGGTTTTCATTTATCTATTGTAGAAAAAGTACTGACAGATCATATGTGTGATCTCTCTTTACCAATTTGTAGGACACATCAACTGCTATGCATGCCACACTGTTCAATCTGCTGGACTGATAGAATTTTTGGGATATTATCCTCACAGCAAAATCTAGAAGGGGATCAGTGATAGTATCAATAGTCACACCCCTCTTATTCCATTTTACTCCTGTATTCTTTTCAATGACCTCTTTGGAATCATTGTGTAGGGTCTTAGTTTGATCTAGGGTTGGAAAACCAGTAACGCTATATACTATCCTTTTTGTAATCTTTACTAGACCTTTTTCCAGCCAAATTTATCCATCATGAATTCTGCTTAAAATAATTTGTATCCATTCAGTTTTGAATCCTATAGGATAAACTAGGGCATTGGTCAAACCCTTTCTTTCGACTATCAAGAATTCATCCTTCACAATCTTGTTCTCGCATAATCTATTATAGGCTTGGAATATTTCAAGATGACCTATGGCACCAATTTTCCATTTGTAGCACTTTCGTACATCCTACACCATGACTACTTTGGATGGAGCAATGGATAGTGCGCCAATAGGATTGTTTATGTAGGCAACTTCTAGAATTGGCCTAAATTTAGGTTTTTTAACCTCATTGTTGACCATTTGAACCTCATGACCTTCTTTTCCCTTGGGGTTCTTAGAACTAGAAGCCATTTGTGCAAACTAGGGTTTCCTTTATAAAGAAATATGAAACTGCATAGCTTGACACAAATGAAAATACCTCAAGATTGATGAAATCACATTGTAAGAGGTTGGGATCTACTTGAAACACTAGATTCTCTACTATGAAATCACTTTGCTCTCTTTCTCTTCTTTGCTTCTCGTTCACGATGAAGAAGAATGATTAAAATCATGATAATATACCATATTTCCATTGCATTAAATTCTCAAATGCTCACTCAGATTCTAAAGGATTTTTAACATTACTTGGCTTGCACTACATTTCCACTTCACTCGGCTTCCATCAGAGTTATTCAACTCGGCATCAGTTATCAACTCGGTCATTGTTAGGAACTCGGTACCAACTAGAGTTTTACTCAGCCTCTAAGGACAACTAGGTAGTTTTGTAAATATCTTCATATTATGACTTGGCATCTTTGCTTATGCTGATTTCTTCTCTTCAGTACTTCTTTGTCTTGGGACTGGTGTGTGATATAACTTTGTATATCAGTCCCATGCACCTTTCCTGTGCTTAGTTTGATGAAGTGTGATCACTTGACCCAATGGGTGAAGTGATCCCTTCACTTGATGTGCTGCCCTCATTTTTCTTCTTCCATGTCTTATTCATCTCTTCTCTTATGTTTTCAATGCCTACCTTTTCCTTTCCTTTGTTGAACTCAGAACTTGGTGCCTTGGACCTTGTTAGGCAATTCCTACTGATATGACCAATCTTCAAGTAGTTGAAACAAGTGGTTTGACTCAACCATCTTTTATAGTCCCCCTTGAAATGTGTCCTTATGCAATTTTCAAAGATATGTCCATATTCCTAACAATAATGACAGTTGTACCTGGTGTTGTAATCCCAATAGTAGTGATTTTCTTTTGTTTTTGCTAGTTGATTTGATGTCCACATAGGCTTTGATTTGCATTCAAAGGCTCTATGTCTATACTTTTTGCAATTATGAAAATGTCCATCAAATCTTTGTGTCCTTGTGACTTTAGTCCTACAATCTTGTGTCATATGTCCTTGCATGTTGCACTTGTGATAGTAACCCTTGCTTTTGGGTGTGTTTGATTGATTGATTCTTCTACTCCTGTACACATTAGCAGTATGCCCCCTTTTATTATAGTAATGACAAGTGGGTTTAGAATCCTTACCTTTGTCACTTCTTTGCTCAACACTCTTTGATGATTCCCCTACTTCAGTGCTGTTGTATCCAAGTCCTGATGTATCATGGGCTGATCTTGGGAATTTTAGTAACTGTTCAAAGTACTTGATGGCTCCACCTAACTTGTTGAGATTCTCTACTATCTCTTTTTCTTTGTTCAATTCATTCTGCAGTTGTTCATTCTACATCCTCAAAGTAGAGATCTCAATATCTTTCATAATGAGTTCATGATGAAGGTTCATCATTTGGGCAAGTGTATCCATCTGCATGTTTGAGATCCTTGTTAATTTAGTACATTTTTTTTCCAGTTTTTTTGCAAGATTCCTTTTGTCATCTTCCATCATGACTCTATCTTCAATTGCTCTTTTCTTTTGTTCAGTGATTTCACATAACATTATGGCTTGTGATTCATGTTCCATCTTGAGAGATCTTATCTCTTCTTCTTGAACTTTGTTTTTCTCCATCAGTCCTACTATTGTTGCATCAAACTCCTTAGTGTCTCCATTGGAAAACACTTGTGTGGTGTCAATATCCTTGTAGTTTATATCATTTTCAGCTATGGCTATCTCCTTTCTTCTTTTCAAGGATTTTCTTAATTCCTCTCTAGCTTCCTCTACCTTGTGTAGAGCGAGATGTACATCTATCACCTAGTTCTCAATGATCTTTCCAAGTTTGAAAACTTCCATCTTTAGATCTTTTCCTCCAAGCTGTTAGGCTTCTTCTTGAGAGAACTTGGCTCTGATACCAATTGTTGGAATGTCTTAATGGAAAGAATGCGTAATCCTTGATTGCTGAATTCAGGCACTTGATCTGCTTTCTCTGATCTTGATTCTATGAAATTTGATTTTTTTCGTATTCCTTTCTTAGTTCTGATCAACTAAATATCTATTTTCTACTCTTTTCCTCTAAGTCTTTTTACTCTTCACTTTGAACTCCACTATAGTTTTTCCATACACTTCTTCATCCATCTCTCATACAATGATATTTCATCTTCCTTATAAAGATATTTGAAGACTTATGGTTAGATATGGATCTAATATCCATATTGAATCTCTATTTCCCACTCATTCCTTGCACTTTTATTATTGGTTGCATGCCTTCTCCATTTTTCTTATTGGCTGCATGTAGATTGCATAGGAAATACAAAAGATTTGATCTTATCTATTTGATCCTTCGAGATTCATAATATGTCAGCCATAAAAATGGTTTACATATGAATTAGTGAAGTTACAAACTCATATGTGCATTCTGTGTTACTCGGCACTTACTATTTCCTAATGCTTGACACATATAAGAAACTATCTTACTTGACTGTTGTAGTATTTCTATCTTTTTTGGCATCATCTATGACTTGGCACCTAAATATTACTCAGCACTTGGATCTTGCTTGACACTTTTAGTCACTTGGCACTTGATCTTCACTCGGCACCTAAAGTTTGCTCAGTACCTGAAGATCACTTGACACCTGTTGGATTTTCTAACTCAGCATACATAGTGTACTCGGCTTAAAAGTGGTTAAAGGTGTTGGCACTCAAATGTCAAAACCATTCTAAGACTAACATATTCTTCTTGAATAACTTTCTCAAGGTGCCCATTAATTCTTTCTAGTCTTCATCGTCAGATGGAATAGATGTTGTTGCAGATCTTCTAGCTATTGACACGAATGAATGTATAGTAGCCTTTACCTTTTGTTCCTCTACTCTCTTCTTTTCTTCAGCCTCTTTCTTTACATCTTCTTCTTTATTCTTCCTTTCTTCTTCTTTTTTCTCCATCTTCTCCTCTTGTTCTTTTCTCTTCTTTACCTCTTGTTCTCTCTTCTTCTTTTCCTCTTCTTCTTTTCTTTTCTTTTCTTCTACTTCATATTCCCTCTTTTCTTATTCTTCCTTCTTCTTTTTCTCTTCTTCCTCATCATCATAACTAGAATAACTAGTGATATAGTTGATATTTCCAACAATATTTTCTCCATACCTAGCAAATGGGTTCTCCTTAGTGTCCACATTTATGTGTGTACTATACACTTGCATGGATTCAGTACCCATAACAATATGAAGTGGTGATATGCTTGTTGTGTTTCCTCTACTTCTTCCTCTTCCCTAGAAGGTGTATGGACTTCCACATACACTATATTATCATCTTTAGCTTGTGCACTCTCTTTAGGCACTGAGGACATGTACTTTACTATTGCCTCTTTTGTTTCTCACCTAACCTCTTCATAATTGCCTCCCATCAGAAGAATTGTTCTTCTTCTATTCCTCAGCAAGAGCTCAATACCCTTCAAAATTTTGTCAAATTCTTCTTTTGATCCAACATCACATTACTTGTTTATGGATGTGATCGTCATGTTCAAATCTTCTTCTACTACTCTTCTCTTCCTATTAATCAACCTATTGTATAGGTCTTCAAGAATTTTATTATGACTGCTATCAAATCTCTTATTCCTCATAATCATGTTTCTTATTATGGCATTCTCTAATTTCCTCCTATCCATACTTCTATACATGCTATAAAAATTATTTAACTATAAAAAATTGTTATCATTTATGTGAGAATTTGGTATAGCTCTGATATGATGTAAGAATTTGGTATAAGGGCAAAATTCACCCAGGAACTAAGAACTCAAACAAAAGCACAACTGTAGACCAAAAAAAGGTATGATCTATTACTCAGAGTATGTCCTAATACATTGCTTTGTTTAGTATATGATATGATGTGATGTGATGTAAACACACTAGGAGTGCCTATATATAAAGGCCTCTCAGGAAGCACCTAGAATGTCTCTAGAAACAACCAAGAGATAAGATAAGCATTGACAACTAAGCACACACCTTATCCAAAATTTTAGATGAGTGGATAAGATTAGAAGGTTGTAGAAACCATGTGCTTAATTAGTGTGCTAACTCCTATGTTGTAGACACCATGTGCATAAAAGAGGTGCAGACTCTTGTGTTTTCAACATGACAACTCACAAGAGTACACATACTCCTAGGTGGCTAATAAATAAATAATAATAAATATGCATTAACCAAAGTAAACTTAAGTAAGTTTAAATAGTAAATACTTATTTACGCTGACACCCCCACTTAAGTGCAACTTAGGGGAATGCCCTTAAGCTTACAAAATCTAGGATGCAATGCATGATGGGTCCTAGCTACTAGGCCATGTTAGGTACCCATGTAAAAAATAAAATGAAAATGCAAATCTCCCATAAATTAGGGAAAGAGGGAAAACCTCATGGGAAAAACCCTCCCCCAAAAAGAGAGATGAAAATGGATGCATGGATGGATTGAGTAATCAAGACCCCCCATTACAACATACATCCAATATATACAAGAGAAAAATGGAGGAGAAGACCCCATAAGACTAGTGTGCCAATAAGTGAGTAATGCTCCGATGTAGAAGCTAATCCATGACTATTGAATGATGTTCCTCCCCTTTGGAAGAAACAAAAGCAAGGGTACCTGTGAGATGCATTCCCTATATGGAGAAGAAATCTCTATGATGACCGGTGTCTCTTAAACTTGTTCAAAAGTCCCAATGTATATACTGATGATGGCTTCCTCCAAAGCTCTTGAGAAGAAGTGCAAATTGAACAAGCAATGATGTAGAACCTACTTCAAGAAATCAACTATCTTCTCAAATGACAAAGACACCTCTTGTAGATGTTGTACATAAGTATCCACAATCGCATCATCTTGGAAGGACTGATCATGTAGAGAATGTGCAATAACTATAGAAGAATCATCCTCATCAAAGAGAAGTGATAGATCATCATAAGAGTCTCCCATATCTATTATGTGTGACTCCAAGAATAGAGCTAAAATGTTTGGTGAGAAATCACCACCTAGAAGACCATGTGTACCCTACAGTACTAAAGTACATGAATCTATCACTGCAACAAAAGATGAATTATTCTCCTAAAAAAGAAGATGAATGTCATCAAGAATGTCTCCCACATCTTCAATGTGAGACTCCACGAATAGGCCTACAAGGGTGAGAAGGAAGTCTTCACATGAAGGTAATGTAGGAAGACATAAATGGTCCTATTGCACTAAATTTAATGCATCTATGGCTAGAACAAGAGCAATAGGATCTGGAGGCATGATCTCATCTAAAGAGGAGTCAACTACAACTAAAGGTAGAATGTCCTTTGGAGATGGAGGATCACAATGATCTCCATATGCTTCCCAAATAGAGATCCAAATATCACAAGGAAAATGTGCCAATCTAAGAGGGGCAAAAGATTCCTTACTCATACTTTTACACATAAATTTATTAAGGTTGATAATATATGTCCAATTAAAATGTGGTGGCATTGAATAGAGATAAGGAAGCAATCCTGGATGTTCTCTTAGATGGTCAATTATCAAAGTCCTCCATTTGTGATAGTTCCTAGTTGTCAACTATGGTCTAATACCAGACTGACAAATCTGACAAGACTCCATGAGATCAATCAATGAACCTCCAAAAATCAAAGAACCCCCCCTAATGTATGATTTAGGCACTTGGTAGCCACTTGCCAATTTAGGGCCTATTTCTAAAAGCAGTATTTCTATCTATAGAACCTATAATCTAATTGCAGATCTAGAAAGTAGACCAAAAAAAATGCACTTTCAAAAAAAAATTAGAACCTGATTTGGAGTCTAGATGAGCCCGTACTAAGCATTTGAAGTGGCAAAAAATTGAGATATTTGAGTTGTAGAAATATTTAGGAATAAATATCTCAAACCACCTACACCAATGTATAGATCACAAAATTCTATCCCAAAACAAAAAAAAATTGCTCGCAAAAAGGAGTCCTTATGAGGAAGATATCACTGCTTGAAAATTGCCGCTGCTATTATTTTTTTTGAATCGCCATCGCACCTCCAAAAATCAAATGGCTCTAGATTTTGCCTCAAATGTTTGATTTGGATGAAACAAAATTTGATCTGGGGGTTTTTGGACCTTCTAAATGAGATGCAAATATCTAATTTGCACCAACAAGCTTTAATCTTCACCTGCAAAAAATCTCTCCTATGGCCCTATGGCTTAAAAATTTCTAGAAAATAATGCAGATCAAAAAAATGGCAAAGATCCAGATGAAAAAATGCAAATCTAAAAATTAAATGTATAGATCTAAAATGATCATACCAATGCTGCAAATCGGTCCTTTGGGTGCTAGTTTGTAAAAAAATTTGCCTCACAATTGACTTTGGCCTAGGCTAGGCAACTTTATAGCCCATTTTCATCGAATCAGCATTCTAAACACAATGGCAAGGTCAAATCTAGTTCTAGACACTCCCAATTTCTGCAACACTCTAGAGTCAGGCTATGGTGCTAAAGCAACAAGTGGTCTCGAATGGCTATGTAATGAGAAAGTCTCCAAGAGCTCTGATACCATGTGAGGATTTGGTATAGCTCTGATACCATGTAAGAATTTGGTATAAGGGAAAAATTCACCTAGGATCTAAGAACTCAAACACAAGCACAACTATAGACCAAAAAAGGATATGATCTATTACTCAAAGTATGTCCTAATACATTGCTTTTTTAAGTATATGATGTGATGTGATGTGATGTAAACACACTATGAGTGCCTGTATATAAAGGCCTCTGAAGAAACACCTAGAATGTCTCTATAAACAACTAGAAAATAAGATAAGTATTGACAACTAAGCACACACCTTATCCAACATTTTAGATGAGTGGATAAGATTAGAAGGTTGTAGACACCATGTGCATAAAAGAGGTGTAGATTCCTATTTTGTCAACATGACAACTCACAAGAGTACACATACTCCTAGGTGGCTAATAAATAAATAATAAAAAATATGCATTAACCTAAGTAAACTTAAGTAAGTGTAAATAGTAAATACTTATTTACACCATCAATTTATAATCTGCATGTTTAGATTCTCTACCTTTGGTTTCCATGCCTTATTGTGTATAGTTGTCTTAGCTTCCTATGCATCTTGTTCAATAGGTCTATCTTCAGTAACATCTTTTGGGCTTTCAAAATTGTTCACTTGCAAGGTTTTTCTTCCCTTTCTTGGTCTATTGGTGGTATGTTTGACCCTTTTCTTTGCAAATTTTTATTTAACCTTTGCCAGTCTTCTTGACTTCCTCTGTGTATTAGGTGCTTCCACCTCTAGTGACTCCTTGTGTGTTCATAGTTAGCTCTCACTGGTTACATTTGTGCAACTACTACATATGGTAAAATAGGAGCTTGCACACATGGTTTTTCCATTGTTACTTCTTCTGAGGGTCCTACCATTGGAATAGATGTTGTTGCTAACAATTCAAACTACCCATTGGATTTCATTTCTAGCACAATTTTCTTGAGAATTCCTACCTTGACATGCCAGATTCCTTGAGAATGGAATCTATCTCTTTCTCTACTTTCTTCTTTCTCTCAATTTTGCAATGTATATGACTCTTTATATCTTCTATGTGTAACACATTCTTTAGAACTTGTGAAAATGCACCTATAGGATCATCTAATAAAAAAAAAAAGGGTGTTTCTTGAACTCATACCTTAGTCTATCACTAACATCATGCACTCTTTGACTATCCATTAGTCAATAACTATAAATATTGCAATAAATTAGATTCAATACTCTGTAAAATACCTCAAATTTTCAATTTTAAGGTTTCTACAACTTTTGGCTTCACAAACTTTACTGTGTGCTTCAGTTGTTGTCAAATTGCTCTTCAATTTGCTCAAGACCCTCTGCATGAACAAATGGTACATCAAATCTTGCTTGTGATCCTTAAATAATTTCAAATTGCATTGTACATTAAATGTGTATCTACCACAACCTCAAAATAATATCTTTGTCTACCAGTGACCTTATTCTTATAGTCCTCACTTATTGTGATCACATCAAGACTTGCACATTGAACCATAGCTTTCTCTCTATTTCTTCTACCTTCTGTTAACTATACAATCTCTAACTCACTCTCTAACATTAGTTCTGAAAAATGATGCTATGTTGCTTCTATAATATCTTAATTCAAATAGGTTGAGCCACAAACAATCTATGACTTCAACTTTCCATCATGTGCATCAAAGAATTGCTCTTCCAATATTGTATGTGAACTCCCTGGATTAGAAGCCTTCACAAATGCTTCTTTGAATTCCTCAACATGGTCTTTGACTGCTTCTTTCTAACTATTGTTACTTCCATTTTCATTCCTTCTATCATTCATCTTGTTGTTCCTTATATGATTAGGGTTCTTATTAAAGTCCCCTCTATGCATTCTATAGAATGTTGTTGTGTGTCCAAAGTTATTGCATAACTAACAGACAAGTATATTGCTCCTATGATTGTTTCCATTCTAATTTTTAGGTGCTCTACAATTTCTTCCATTTATTTCTTATATTGCCAACACTTCATCAATCAAATCCTCTTAATGAATCAAATCCTCTTCATCAATCACTATGAGAATCTCCCTCATAGAATGTATCATGTATAATGTTCTCATCTCTCCCAAAACATGCATACAAAAGGGTATTTTTCATGTATTATCTGTCAACCAGTGACATCAACAAAAAAAGTATCATTATGTCAATTCTTTAAGTATGATCTATAATAATCTTGAGTGCTCAAAGGCATTGTTAAATAATAGTATCAAGAGTCCTTAATGACTCATCTCAAACATAGATACTTTGTCATAGAAGAAGCATCAAGCATCTAGTCCAGATAAATAAATAGTACTCTACTACTACTAGACTAATGCAATATCTACATCAACTACTCAAAAGTAGGTTGGGGCATAACCCCAAGCATACCTCTCAAGTACTCAAATGTGTCCTTTGCCAAAGGTTTTGTAAATATGTCTTCTATATATTCCTTTGTGCTAGCATACTCCAATCTGATCTTTTTCTCTACAACTTTCTATCTCAATAAGTGAAGCTTAATGGATATATGTTTTGTCTTTGAATGTAAAATTAGATTCTTTGACATATTCATTGTACTTGTGTTATCAAAAAATATGATAACATGCTATGTAAGTTAAATCCCAATATCTTTTAATATTTTCTTGATCAAATAATCTATTACAATTGTTTGTTGCAGCTACATACTCTAGTTTTGTTTTACTCTATGAAATGAAATATTGTTTCTTGTTTGACCAATAAACTAATCTTCCTCCCAAGAATAATGCTCCACCACTAGCATTATTTTTTTCATCTACACTTCCTACCCAATCCACATCAATGTATGCACTTTAAGTAAAATCATGTGATTTTTCAAACCATAATCCACAACTAGGTGTGCCTTTCAAATATCTAAAATTTATTTTTACTATTTCATAATGTGTCTCTTTAGGACCTGTCTGAAATATTTCCACAATCCCAACTACATTAACTATATTTAGTCTAGTATGTGTCAAATATTGAAATCCATCAATCATAGATTTGTACTTTGTCTATTCAAAAGCAGTGGATTCATCTATGCTAGACTGTTTACATCTAGTTACCATAGGATTTTCAAATAGTTTACAACTTTTTGTTAATCTTAGATTGGTTTTGGCATATAAGTGACAATATACTTAAGTCATTTAATTAGTTCATGTTGAACAAGTAATTTAATGTATGCTAAGCATAAGTTTCTAGATAGTATAAGTTTCCAATTGAGATTGTCAACTCTCTAGCAAAAGCCTATATGATAGAGTTGAGCAAAGGTGAAAATAGAGTCTCACAATAGAGAGAAATATTAGAGAGACTACACTCGCAAGAGTGATGCTAGATTTGGACAAATTTGAGATGAAAAAAACTATTAATAAGTATAAGGGAAGATTTTCTCCAAAGTACCAAGCTTTTAATAATTTACAAAACAAGATTGAAGTTGTCTGAAAAAGTGAAAAAATATGGAAGGTGATCAATGGGTTGAAAACATGAAAGGTTATTAAGAAAGAACTTAAAGAAGTAGGTGAAGAAAAAGTAGGGGAAGAGTTAGTTAAAGCAAAAAATGACGAATCTTTGATGACAGTACATGGAGAAGGCACTACAAAGGCAATAATTGAAGAAGAGAAACATACAAACAAGAATGTTCTATTAGTACAAATGTCGAGTGCCAATCCTTAAACATATATAATAAAGGTTAAGGATATGTTTGACACCACCATTCAGAACATCAATCCCCTAACAGAGGAGGATATGCAGAAGATACTGACTGATTCCACCACCAAGGCACAATTATGCAGTCATCTATGTTGGTGAGTGTGGATGAGATTGAGAAGGCAAAATTGACATCTATAGGGGAGAAACCACAAGCATTATCCATTACTCCCACTAAATTTGTAGAAGTGCATCGTGTCATGCATATGGTAGTATAGCGAAGGAAGGACACTATGCCTTCACATGTCAACACCAAGGTACCAACAATTACAATAATGGAAAAAGAAATGAAACTAGTTCAAATAGGTCAAGAAGACAATCCTACACCCACACCACAAGCACAAGGTGGAGAAGAGATCAAAGAAAAGGAGACGAACAGGACTAAAAATTTAGTCTTTACTACAAAGATAGAGGAAGTAATAGCAATACAGATACTGGTTACATTACCAAACACTACTACTCCTACTCCTAGTCAAGCGCTTCACAGGTTAGGTATTGAAGCTACACCATTACAAGAATCAAGGGCAAGTCCTAGCACATCTAAGGTTGATGAGGTTAAATCCTATGGTGACATCATCCTAGATGAGGTGATTGAGTTACCAAAGTATGATCTTACAATAATCACAATAGAGCATATTATAGGATGCATTGGCAAGAAAGAAACACCAAGAACAACTTAGAAGGGAGCATAGGTAGAAAAAAGAACTTCATGACATCAAGGAAATATTTCTTGATGCATTTAGCCTCCCTACACTTGACGAAGCCAAGCCAATCATTGAGTAGTTGGCAAATATTGTAGAGAAACTCAATGATGAAGACCTAGATACCAATGTAAAATTATTGGAATGGTCTGAGAAGAAATTTTAAACCAAGGTGGATAAACAGATATTTAGTGCTATTGCACTACATGAGGTTGAGTTAGCAACCAATATTGAGGGTGTAAAGAAAGTATAAGAGAATATTTTCTATCTTTACACCAAGTTGTGTGATACAACTCTATTCAAACAAGAAGTGCAATGGCATATTGACACTTTGCAAGAAGATATGAATCTAATAGGTACTATTGTACCCAATTATCTAGCTCAGAGTCAAAAGCACTTTAGGAATTTGATGAACTCCCAAGGTCATTTGGTAGCCTTGCATGCTCAAGATGCAAACATTTGGGTTACATTGATCAATATCCAGTTCATGTTGACCCACACATGGAGATACTACACTAAGAACTAGCCTTTATAGAAATAGTGATGAAGAAAGATCCTCATCTTTCTACACATGAAGGATTAGTTCACCTTGTTGTCGAGTTATCTATCCAAATCAAATCATTGGATGTAGCATGTGATAACTAGGATGCAGCTCTGAAGATAATACTTGAGGTCCATAAAACTTTCTTGGACAAACACACAATTCGTGTACAACCCATGACATAAGTGTCAAAAGGGGGAGAATAAATGAAGGGGGAGAGAATGAAGAAATGAGAAGAATGCATTAAAGGAGAAATAAGTAAGGGGAAACATAAGTTTTTGGGGAGACCAAACAAAGAAAGAGTCAACACAACTGATCTACTCAGCAAGAGTTTCAAAATCAAAATCAAAATAGAATAATCAACTCAAGGGAAGTTATTGAATTTGGAGGTATGACTAATGAGTCATAAGTTTTGAAATTTTTTGAAGTTTTGAAGTTTTGTATGTAAGACAAATACTAAATGGATATTATCTAAGTTATGCCTGAAGAGATAAGGATATTCATGCATGACCAAATATTTTTCCGCTCATGTCAAAGGGTGAGATTATTAATCTCAGATTGGTTTTGACATATGAGTGATAATATACTTAAGTCATTTACTTAGTTCATGTCGAACAAGTAATGTATGTTGAGCATAAGTTTCTAGATAGTATGCCGAGTGAGAGATATATAGTATATGTCGAGTAAGAGATATACAATATATGCCACGTAACTAGTAAGTGTTGAGTAACTCCAGTGTTGAGCAAATAGTAAGTGTTGAGTCATTTAGATGTCGAGTGATTAGTAGATGTGGATTCATTTAGAGGTCGAGTTATAATATTCAAGATATAGTGGATGTCGAGCATCAAACACTTCAAGTGCCGAGTAAAAAAATTTGGACATAGTTGTTTGTAATGACACAAACTTCTATGTAAACCATTTTTTAGCCAACTTAAGGATTGTTTTGTGATTATAAGATGATAAGGACAAATTTCTAAGTATTGCAAAATTTTGAAGTTTTGAAATTTTATATGTAAGACAAATACTAAATGGATATTATCTGAATTATGCTTGAAGAGATAAGGATATTCATGCATGACCAAATATTTTGTCACTCATGTCAAAGGGTGAGATTGTTAATCTCAAATTGGTTTTGACATGAGTGATAATATACTTAAGTCATTTACTTAGTTCATGTTGAACAAGTAATGTATGTCGAGCATAAGTTGCCAAATAGTGTATGTCGAGTGAGAGATATATAGTATATGTCAAGCTAGAGATATACAGTATATGTCATGTAACTAGTAAGTTTCAAGTCACTCTAGTGTTAAGCAGATAGTAAGTGTTGAGTCATTTAGATGCTGAGTGATTAGTGGATGTCAATTCATTCAAAGGTCGAGTTACAATATTGAAGATATAGTGGATGTCAAGAATCAAACCCTTCAAGTGCCAAGTAAAATTTTTTGGACATATTTGTTTGTAATGGCACAAACTTCTATGTAAACCATTTTTTATCCAACTTAAGGATTATTTTACGATTATAAGATGATAAGGACAAATCTATATAGTAAATCCCTATGCAATACATGCAACCAATCAATTAAAGGGATGTTTTGAGTGGCTAGATGGATGAATTACAATAATTGATTCATACCTAACCCTAAGTCACCTTGGTCTTCTTAAGGAGGAAAAACCCTAAACTTTATATGAATGTGGAAGGAGAAAAGAGTAAAGTTTGCATGCACAAATAGAGCATTCATGGTGACTAAGGAGTTGTGAATTGAGATACATTGCATAATTAGTTAGTGGATAACAAAGGAAAGGAATTAGAGCATAGAAGAGATAAATTTGATGAGTGAGGATGAAATACACATAAGGAAAAAGGTAATATGTTATCTAGTAGTAGAGTGCTAATCGTAAAATCATTGTTGATACATTCTAGCAGGTGAATTAGATAAACCTCTTAACGGAGTATTCTTAACAAGATGTTGTAAATTCTTTAATAGGGTGCCTACTTCATTATAAGTTAAAGTCCTTTAATTAGGCACACTTCTAACAAGGTGTTGAAATCCTTTAATAGGGTAAGATCTAACAATTTTATAAGCCTTTAATAGGGCAGACCTTTCAAAGGGTAGATCATGTTTCATGATCAAACATTGTAACCTTTATTGGATACACTTTATTACTGCACTGGTGGAGATTTATGGGTGTCATCCCCACCCCAGTTTTACCTTCTCATTAGAGGGTTTCTAGGTAACCAAATATCTTGTTTCATACATGTGTTGAATGTTATTTTCTTTCATACTATGGATGAATATGTTTAGCTGGCTATTTTAGTTTACATGCAAATTGTGAGATGGATGTGTGGTGAATGATTTTATGGTTAAAGATTTGAAGGACTGATTCACCCCTAGCCCCCCCTAGATTTTACTTGCCCTATTGTATTTCCAACACTTTCCAATCCAAATCTTTTCAAAAAATCTTTAAGATACTTAGCTTGCAATATGAAAATGTCATCTTTGTTCTATACAATATTGAATCCCAAGAAGTACTTAGTCTCACCAATCACACTCATTTCAAAATCCTTCTTCATCTCCTCTAAAAATGCCTCACTTTATTCATCATTACCTCCAAAAATTATGTCATCCATAAATACTACAATAATCATTCTTTATCAAATACAAATTACTATCAAGATTACCTTTTGCAAATTTCAAATTTATCAAATGTTTATCTGATCTTGCATACCAGGCTCTAGGTGCTTTTTTAAATCAATATAATGTCTTTTTTCAATCTATAATATCATCTTCATCTATCAAAGGAAAACCATAAAGCTTCTCAATGTATACCTCATCTTCAAGATCTCTATTTAGAAAAGATGACTTGACATCCATTTGATAAACTTCAAAGTTCTTGTTAGCTACATATGTCAAAAATATTCTTACTACTTATAATCTAGCAATAGGTGCAAAAATTTCTTCAAAATTAATTCCTTCTTATTCTAAGTAACCTTTACATATCAATCTTGTTTTTCTTTTACAACTTCACGTTGTTCATTCATCTTGTGTCTAAACACCCATTTAGTTCCAGTAACATTCTTATCCTTAGGTCTAGGAACCAATTCCCATGTTTTGTTCATTTCAATCTCCTCAAGTTCTTCTTTCATAGCTTCTATTTAATAATTATCTTTACAAGATTCATTAGCATTCTTAGGTTTAACTTCATAAATTAAACACATTTCTTCTTGTACCTTTTTTTTTCATTACTCCTTTGTCTCGGCTTCCAATGATCTCTTCAGCATGGTGATTCTTTATCAATCTTTTGTTAGGTGTCATTATCTCAACTCTAATTTCTTCTCTAGATTCTTCTCTTTGTTCTTCTCTCTAAATTTTAGTATGCAAATCAGTGTCAGTCTCATAAAATAATTCCTTCTCAACATTTAATTTTTTAGTTCTTGAATTAGTCTATTCATCAAAATTATAATCAAGTATCCTTTCCTAGATTCTAAACTTTTCATCAACTTTCACATTACCGCTCTCAACAACAGTCTTAGATCTTTGATTAAAACATCTATACGCCTTGATTTTCAATAAATATCCAAGGAATGTACCTTTGTCACTTCTTGAATCAATCTTTCCAATATCATCACCTCTTTTAATGTAACATTTCTTCCAAAGATTCTAAAATACTTCACAGAATGTGTATATCCAAACCAAAGTTCATAAGGTGTCTTACCAGTGCCTTGTTTGATCTATATTTTATTCATAGTGTATACTATTGTATTTATTGCTTCTCTACAAAATATTTTGATATATTTTTTTAAAGCATCATTTCCCTTATTGCCTTTGTTACAATTATATTTCTCCTTTCTTCTATCCCATTCTGTTTAGGTGTCTTAGGGTCTAAAAGTTGTCTCTTTATACCATTATCTTCACAAAAATTGTTAAACTTGTTTGAAGTAAACTCTACTCCTCTATCATATCTCAAGCATCTAATATTTAAACTAGATTCAATCTCAAATCTACTCACAAAATATTCATATTTTTCTCTAGAAACTCTACCCACATCAATGTAGTGAAATTTTCAACAAGAATCATAAAATCCCTTTCACCATAGAATGCTCTTGTCTTTGTAGGACCATTCAAATCTGTGTGCACAATCTCCAATTTCATTGAAGTGGTAAATTTCTTCCTTGGAAATGAAATTTCCTACTATTTTTCAATTACACATTCTTTACACACCATGTTAGTAGGTTTTACAATCTTTGGAAAATCTCTAACTGCAAATGTAGTACTAACCTTCATAATGTTATCAAAATAGATATTATAGAATCTCTTATGCCATAACCAACTCTCATCCATTTTTGCAACTAAGCATTTCATATCAATACAATTAAATTAAAATACAGTACCTGGTGTCCTTGTACTAGTACCAACCAGCTTATCATCTTTATCCTTGATAAGGCAAGTCTTCTCTGCAAATTGCGACTAATATCCCTTGTCAACTAGTTGTCCAACAGTCAAAAGATTATGTTCCAAAATATCCACAAAGTTAAAATAATTAGGGTTAGTCTTCTTTTAATATATAATTTTTCTTTTATATGATAGGTTGCATTATTTTCAACTCTAACTCCTCCCCCATCATTGCTATTGAATTCAAAAAACTTATTCATATCTCTAGTCATGTAATAGGAACAACAACTATCTATAATCCAATCAGATTTCTTCTTTTCAACTTGTGATACTAATAATTTTTCTTCTCTAACTTATTTTTTAGGGCTTTCTTCCTTAATAGAAACAACTCCTATCTTATTATCACTTTCACTAAATAATTCTTCTAATTTAGAATCAGAATCACCCTCTTCAGCAAAAAGGAAGTCCTTAGGTATTCTTGATTTTTAGGGTTTTCTAAACTTCTTTACTTTCTTAGGGAATTCAGAAGAATAATAACCAAATTCATTATAAGTCTAATACTTTAAAAAAAATCAACTTAAGGTTCTCTTTTCATAAGTAGGGTAAGTCCTTCCTTAAACTTCTTGTCTCCATCCACTTTTGTTTGGTTTCTACTAGTGTAATCTCCACTTGTACTTACACTCCTAGTCAACATAGGTTTGACACTTAGTGTGTTGAGATAGTTTCAACTCTAAGTGATTCTCCACTTTGTCTCATCCACATTTTAGTTGATTATAATCTCCCAAGAAGAGTTCCTCTTGTAAAATCATATGTGTAGCGAATAACTTGTTCAATCATCTATGTTGTCTATTTGTATACAGGTGCCAAAGTTTTCAATATCTTTCATACAAATTCATCTTCTAATTTTTCTCCTCCACAAGTCTCAATTATTGTGACAATATCTAACATTCTACCAAAATAACTTCTTAAATATTCATCTTCCATCATCTTAGCATCTTGAAATAAGAATATCTAACTTTCTGAGCATGTTTATCACCTTCAAATGTACTCTGCAAAGTATTCCAAATTGCATGAGGAAGTCTTCAAAATTTAGGTGACCAAATTCAATTTCAGGAAGAGCTAATAATAGTGATTATCTAGCAAGAATATTGAACTTGAATTTATCTTTTTTTTTTCTTCACAACCTCAAGATCTTTTTCTTCAATCACATCATTTTTTCTTCATAGTAATTAACCAGCAATCTAGACCCATGCATAGCAGATGTATCTTCATCTTCTTGTTCTAACTGTCATAGTTAACTCCATCAAACTTCAAACTTTATTTTTTTAAATGTGTCATAGATCTCCTTAAGTTAAAATTTTCCTTCAAGAACCTAATGCTATGATACCAATTGTTAGAAAGTAAAGTCCACCAAGATAACTAAGAGGAGGGGAAGTGAATCAGTTATGTAATTAAAATAACTCTCAATATCTTCTTTAATTTTGAAATAGGGAAATAGTAGATGCAAAAACCATAGAAAATACATTGTAACACCAAATTTTTTAACTAGGGAAACCCTTGATCAAAGGGATAACCCTGGTGGGGATGGTACCCAAAAAATGATGTACTAATATTAAATTTTCTTGTGAAAGGATGGACCCTATTAAGAGTTAATCAAATACAATCAGTACATATAAGTTCCTATTAGGAGTCAATGAAATACAATCAGTACATATAAGTCCCTATTAGGAGTCAATGAAATACAATTAGAACATATGAGTCCATATTAGGATATTCCAACCATGTAAGGAATTGAAAAGAATATAGAAGGATTGACTGTCCAAATAGCTTCAGTACTATCCTCACTAAATAGTATAAGTGTATATTGAAAACTATCCAACAACAACTTATCTTTCCAAATGAAATTCCTTGTAAGTTCATTGTGCCTCAACTATATCAATCTCTTCTCTAATCCAAAAGATATTTTATATTCTAGCTCGTATGTCACAATATATATCACACTATCCATACTGGATACCTATCCACAAGGAAATGACCTTTCCTTTATACCAATTCCTAAAAAATATTATTGCATTAGCTTTAGGCTTTCCCAATTTATAATAACAATATAGGACCAATTTAAGATATTACATTACATGTTTCATTACAATATTACATCTTTTCATAATTACAAGCAATCTATCAACTCACCGTTTCATAAATTTCCATATGATGAACATCTGATCATGTGTAGTTAAAAAATCCATCTTCAACATGTCTTCAACCTCTTTTCAGTTTGCTCAACAATATTCCATCTCTATTAGGAGATAAAATCCAAACATTGATACCTACTTTCCAGAAACATTGTCTAAAAGATGCATTCACAAAATCCTTCATAACTCTATCCAATCTTCATATTTCTAAATGTGTTGTTAGTTGTAGCATATAGACATAATATAGAACATAATACCATGTGTGTATAAGTTGATCTCCAATCCTCAACTTGTGTGAAGCCAATCTTTGTTTTTTGTTCATTAAGTCTTCACACAATAACCTGTATGTTGACACCATTCAAAAACTCTATCATGAATGCAACACACAATTACCAAATCATGTCTCCAACACTGCTAGGATACTCCCCCATAGGAATATCATCAAAATTCATGCTAACTATATATATAATGTATAGATGTATAATTTTATAGATCTAGAAGCATTTTTAATTAAAAAAACTATGTGCACATGACACATTTATATATTTCTTTTATTGACACAATGATCAGATGGATAACATGGACCACCATCAAGTCATGGATCAGGAGGTGGCTAGTTGATACATACATGTAGTACATGTGTTATTTTAAATATACATACATATATTTCATATCTACGTGTTATTTCAAATATTTCATGTATACACATGTTATCTCACAAGTTCATGTACATTTTATTTCATACATTTCATACACATGTTATTGATGGAATTTTTAGAATAACTTGTGGGGGGGAGGGTGAATTAGTTATCTAAGGTCTAAATGTACAAATAAATTTCTTTAGTACTTCAACTTATACATGCATTGATCATTCAATAAATTAAACTTTTGCATATTGTTGTACTAGGTCAAAATAACTTTGCAGAAATGTAAACATGAAATATCAAAAAATCAATCAGACATTTTGACACAAGAATTAAACATGAAAACCTAATTTGGAAAAAACCACCAATAACATGCTGCCAATTTTTACTCTTTTGAAGTAAGCCCTATGAGGAGCCAACCTTGTTAAAGGTTACAATGCTCACTATTAAATGTTACCTTGATTAAAGGATTTCAATCACCCTATTAGGAGTGAGCCTTGTTAGAGGACTTTAGAAAATTTTATTATAATGTCACACTATTAAAGGATTTTCTCATGATTATTAGGTTAACCTTAATCCAAAGGATTTATCCAGATTGATATATTTGTTAGAAAGCAATAGTAGGACTTGATCTGATAACAAACCAACTCACTTGCATATTACAGATATCACATTCAGTCCTCCATTATGCTTAGCATTCATCCTCTTCATCTCTAATGGTGTGTTCATCCTTCAAGCCTTCATCTCCTTAAGCGTTATTGCTTAGTATGCCAATTGCAGACTCTTTCATTCAACCACCATATGAAGTAACACCACAAGGCACCTTGTCTTTCTCTAGTTCATACTTGACAAATTGATTCTGGCCTGTTATCTCTTTATATAGAGAATTTAGATATTTTTTCGCTTAACCACAATCATCCATTCTAGGATTAGGTCAAATTCATTGAATCTATCCATCTTTCCATTTTGTTCCTTCTAGAAACTTCTCTTACAATCCTCTTTGAATTCATCTCAAAATGGTTTATCTTGAATTATATGCCACCAACTCATCATACTTATCTTCCACATGCTTCACACAATTCAAGAAATAAACTTTTTATGCTCATATTTGTCAAATCTTTGATCAATCTCCTTTTATTGTCACTTGTTGTTTTCTCGGCAAACACTATCTTCTAATGCTCAGTCAACTCTAGGTTGCTTGACATACACTAAGTTTTGTTTGTTTGCTACTGCCATATTCTGAAGCTCAACATGTATTAAGATTTTTTCACTCGGTACCTACTAGATTTCTCTTTTTCTTGACACATACTAAACTTACTGCTCAGCTTCAACTAACTTTCTACTCAATCTGCACTGACTTTCTCGGCTTCCACTATTTTCTCAATCAAGCTTGGTAGACACATTTCTTTTCTTAGTCATCTTCTAGTCTTTGCTCAAGTATCCTTTCATTATAGCCTTAAGTAGATAAACATTACACTATATCATCAAAATCTTTCTTGGTCTCAGTGCTCCTTTTATATAACATATAACTTAACCTTTCTCTAGGTTCTCTTATTATCCTTTCTTTTCAAATCCTCTTCATCAATCAATCAAATGATAACATTCAAACCAAAGTAAGCAACTATCTCACCAACAAGTAGTAGGTTTGACATCAATGACAAAATAATGATTTTTGTATGATAGGTTTAATCAATCTTCTTCATTTCAACAATTTCCCTCTGTGGCATTGGTGGTAAACCAATACCAACAACACTACCAAAAAGAAACTTAATACCTTTTATTGAAATCTCTCCCTTTATCAATATGTGTGCCTTCATCTATATACTCTGATCTCTTCCTCAAATTTCTCCCTCATCTGATCTTGTCCTTCTTTGAAAATCTTTATCCTTCCTTCTCTGATCTCTTTTTTATCTCCCTCTTTAACAAAAATTCCAAAGACTTGTCATAAATACATGCCAATATAATCAATTTAGGTTCTCCCTTTGTCACCTTGCATGTGACTGTAAGTCTTCTATTTTTAGCTCTTTCCTTTAGGCAAGTCCTAAAGTAAGATTCATTCATCAAGTTGTAAAATATGTTATTCAACTTTATTGATGTAGGGAACTACTCTTACTTCTTAAGTAGCTTTGGATAGGGGTATCACCCCTAGTTTACCTCTAAGAAATTCATGTACATCCTTAGGTAAAGCCTTTGTGAATATATTATCTATCTTTTCTTTTGTGTTCGCATATTCCATTCTCACTTCTTTGTCTTGAACCAATTCTCTCAAGTAATGATACTTGATTGCATTGTTCTTTGTCTTTGTGTGCATCATAGGATTCTTAGATATTTTGTAGCACTTTTATTGTCATAGTAGAGTACCACAAGTTCAATGATTTCTTTCTTCATTCCTTTGAGTAACTATTTAATCCATGTCACATTTGTGCAATTCACTAGAGTAGCCACATATTCAGCTTTAGTAGTGGATTGTGAAATACAATTTTGTTTCTTGATAGTGCAGGAGACTAATATTTTTCCTAAGAAAAATGATCCTCTACTTTTACTTTTTATATCATCAATGTTTCTAGCCCAATCAACATTTGTATAGGCTCTCAATTTAAACTTTTCATTCTTCTTGTAGTATAGACCATAGTTTTTTGTACCTTTCAAGTATCTCATGATCATTTTAACAACCATTAAGTGATTCTCCTTAGGATTTGTAGAAAATATTGCAACAATCTTGATAGCTAGTGCAATGTCAAGTCTGCTATGATCTACATATTGCAATTTTCCAATCATAGACCTATACAATGTTTGATTTACTTTAGCGGAATCATCATTTTGGATAGTTTATGTCCTGTCACCATAGGAGTACTAACTAGTCTTGAATCTTCCATATCAAACGTTTTCAAGATTTCCTTCACATACTTGGACTAAGTGATGTGAATACCATATTTCATCTGATATACTTGCAATCCAATAAATAACTTTATTTCTCCAAACATAGACATCTCAAACTCTTTCATCATTTCATTTGTAAATGTCTTACACAATGCATTTTGTCCTCCAAATGTGATATCATCAACAAATATTTTAGATAGTAAGATTAATTTACCTCCTTTTGTCTTCAAGCATAGATTTTTTTTGTCATTAGTCTTCTCAAAACCAATCTTCACAAGATAGTTGTGCAATCTTTCATACCATCTTCTAGGAACTTGCTTCAAACCATATAAAGCTTTATGTAGTCTACACACCATGTTCTTATTGTTTGGATCAAAAAATCCTTTAGGTTGTTCTATGTAAACCAGCTCTTCTTCTAGTATACTATTCAAAAATGTTGATTTAACATCCATTTGATAAACTTTAAATCCTTTGTAAGAAAAGTAAGCAAGCAAAGTTCTTACTCCTTCAAATCTTGCAACTGATGGGGAGCTTCTTCTTCTTAGAGCCTTTTTTCTCCATCAAGGCTATTTCCTAGCCTCCTTAGGGTCTCTTCTCTAGCCCTAACCTAGAGTATTCTCTCCTAATCCCCTTCCACCAAGAAACTCACCAATCAATTCAAATTTCACTCCTCTAACTCCAAAATCCCAACTATGCACCTTTTTGGCCTATCAAACCAAAAGTCCACCAAATCCTCCTAGAAAATAAAATCCAATCTTAGACCTCCCTCATGAATTTATTAACATATTTCAATCCATTCTACACCATCTTGTTGGGTCTTACACACCCACAACCCATTCTTGCTTTGTTCGACCTTGTAACCCAAAAAACCCCAATTAGCCCTCCTAAAAATAAGGGTTCTTCAGTTACTTATTAAATATCTTAACAAGCCCTATTTATGACTTCTATATTTTTTTTCCACTTGACCTAGGCTCAAGGATTTTCTTGGTCTTAGGCTCCATGGTGTTTGTACAATGCTTTTTTCAGACACTTTTAAGGGTTTTTAGGGCAATGACAACAACTACTCTTATAAGGAAAGCAAAAATTCATTCTAGACTTCCCCCTTTGGTTCATGGACACTAGAAACCTTCCTCTATCATTTCCCAACCAAGATTGCAATATAAAAATCCACTATTTGTACTAGAACTCACTTGTAAACATCATTGTGCATTGCCAAGCTTTCACTAGCTTGCTTAGGGCTCACTTGAAAAAATAGAAAATTGACTCCTACACCCAAGAAAAACCTCATGTACCTAGTATAAAAAGGCTAAAAATTTAATCCCAAAGGAAATTATATTTTAACTGTGGGATTTCAAGCTTTGCCCATTTTAGTGTTGTTTGCTCAAAACCGACCAGCAGGAAGCACAAAACTAACTAATTTTCAAAACTTGCCTAAATGGATTCAAATGCTTACACCAAATTAGAAAAATTTTCTACATGAATTCAACCATCTATTCCATTTATAATAGTGAGAAAATAAATGCAAGAAAACAAACTTCCAATCAAAAATCTTGTTTCATGTCAGTAATTTCTTGTTATTTCATGAATTGTATGTGCATTCACATAACCAATCCCTATTAATGAGTTGGATGATGCTTATATACCATTTAACTAAAAAATTAGAGCTTTATATTTATTTTCAAACTCTCTTTTACCTTTTTTGTGAAAAGTGCAAAATTTGTCTTTGCAACTTTGCAAATTTGTCAATGAGCAACTTGACAATTTTTGGTAATATAGATTCCTAGCCTTCTAAATTGATCTAGTTTGATTTCAAACCTCCTATAATGTTCTAAGAACACCTAAAGACCACTCCAATTCACCCCTTTCCCCATTTTAAGTTATTTTTTCATATTTCCCTCTTTGACCAAATTTTGTCTTATAGTCAGATTTAGGCTCTATCTTCTAAGTTCATTATTAGGAATTCATCTCTACTTGTTTACATCTCCTAGACACACCATGGGACTTCATCATTTTTCCTCATTCATAAAATTGTTGGCTAGACCATTTACAACCCAAAATTTCTTTAGGGATTCTCCCTTCCCCAAGGTGCTCCTACACCAACAATTGGGGCAAATGTCTCCCCATAGTCAATTCCCTCTTCTTGTGCATATCCTTTGCAAAATAATCTTTCCTTATTCCTTGTAACTTCATCATTATCATCCAGCTTATTTTTGTACACCCACTTAGTTCTAATAAAATTCTTGTTCTTAGGTTTGGGTACTAGTGTCCAATTTTTTTCTTCTCAATCTGATCAATTTATTCTTTCATGGCTTGATTCCAGTCTTCATTTTCTAATGCATCCTTTACTAATTTAGGCTCATGTATTCTCAAAAAACATGTGTCATTTCTCAACCTATTCCTTGTCATTGGTTTGTCTTCTTTATCTCTGATCATTTGTCTAGCACGGTGATGTCTTTTGAAATACTTTGACAACCTTGGCTTTGTTCTCCTTTCTACAATGGGTCTTTCATGAAGTTCAATTTTAGATTCACTTTGAACTTCTCTATTAAGTAACTCAAAATTATTTTCATGTAAAATGATCTTAGTATTAGAATGTACCTCGACTTCTTATTGCAACTCGGCTCCTGAATGAAACTTGACATCCATTATATGTGACTTAACAATCACTAAATCTTGCTAATTAGCAACTTGGTTTGAAGAATTATAAGCATTATCGTATTTCTTCAGTTTTGGCAAGCCTCTAACTCTTTTCATCATACTGATACTAACCAAATTGTCAAAATTTACATGACATAACCTTTTGTGCCATAGCCACACATCATCAAATTGTACAATAAGACAAATAGCATTATTCATGTCAAGATAAAATAGATTACCTCTTGTTTAATCTCCACTTCCAAATAGTTTCCTATTAGTTTCATAGATCTTATCCTTCCTATCATCAAATTCAACTTTGCATCTTGAATTCTTCAATTGTGATACACTCAAAAAATTATAGTTAATTCCTTCCACGTAGTAAGCATTGTTACCATGATCTTGTCTATCAATATTATTGATCCTTTTCCTTTTATCATCTAGGGTGCATCATTATCAAATCTAACACTATTTCCATTGTAATACTCAAGGGTGATGAACTTACTTTTCTCTCTATTCATGTGATGTGAACATCCATAGTCAATGATCCATCTGTCACTTTTTTTCACATATGATATCAATGCAATTGCCTCATCTTCATCAAAATCATCTTTCATAGAAACATAGACAACTTCATCGGCGTGACCATCAAATCCATCAATGGATTCTTCTTTAGCAATGTAAAAATCCTTCTTTCCTTTGTCTTTACAACCTTTGTTATTGTCATCTTTTCTACCTATTTATTTTTCTTCATTCTTGTTCTTCTTCTTCTTAGTACACCTTGCTAAAATATGACCAACTTCATTGCAATTAAAACATATGATGAGTAACATACCTTTGTATTTTCATTTTCCTCTATGAAATATCCTAGTCAACAATCTTCTTCATCTGTATCACTGTCACTAGTAACAAACTTGACCTTTTTCTTTCCTTTAGGTTCTTTCAATGTCAGCTTAGCTTTGAAAGCAAATTCTAACATTATCAAATTTTAAATTACCAAAATTTGAAAGTTCAAAAGCAATGAGTCTACCAACCAGTACTTGAAGGGTTAGATTACTAACATAAGTACACCTCAATTCTTGTATAGCAAAGACTCTAATAGCATAGATAGATAGCAGAGTTCTCAATACTTTTTTGATCATAGTCTCATCTTCAATCTATCCATCAGATCCTCAAATTACATTAATATCTTTGATTCTTTCACAATACTGGAATATAGTCTCACCTTCTTGCATTCGCATTTCATCAAATTTTCCTCTAAAACTTCTAGCTTTGGCTCTCAACACATTCTCATCTCCTCTAGAGATATTATGTAGGGCATCCCACATCTTCTTAGCATAATCAAAAACTTTGATGCCATCAAACTCTGAATAGCTTAGGGCAGATGCAATCTCCAACATTGTATAATTGTGTTCCTTCTCTATTTTAGTTGTTCAACATTTGGGGCTCCAACTACATCAACATGTCTAGTGGTGATAGTTGATTGTACATAATCTCAAAGTCCTCCTAGATGTAGCTTCATCAAACTTTGTCATGCAAGAAAATTTTCCTTTTTTAACTTGGTCACCTCTTTTCTATACATCTTGATCTTTAGCTTTAAGTATCTTCAAACTTTTTCTTCAGAAGCACCTCATGCTCTGATACCAATTGTTGGAATGTTTAGAATAAATGGGGAGGGGGGGGGAGGGTGGTGAATCAGTTATCCAAGGTCAAAAAAAAAAAATTTAGTACTTCAACTTATACTTGTGTATGCATTGATCATTCAATATCTTAAACATTTGCATATTGTTGTCTTAGGTCAAAATAACTTTGCAAAAATGTAAGCAGGAAATACCACAAAATCAAACACACATTTTGACACAAGGATTTAATGTCAAAACCCAATTTGGGAAAAACCATTAGTAACATGCTACCAATTTTCACGCTTTTGAAGTTAGACTTGTAAGGAGCCAACCGTATTAAAGGTTACAATGCAAACAATTAAATGTGACCTTGATGAAAGGATTTTAATCACCCTGTTAGGAGAAAGCCTTGTTAGAGGACTTTAGAACATTCCATTATAATGTCACCCTATTAAAGGATTTATTCATGACTATTAGGCCAACTTTAATCCAAAGGATCTATCCAAACTAATATAGTTGGTAGAAAGTAACTGTAGGACTTAATCCAATAACAAAACAACTCACTTTCAAATTATAGATCTCACATTTAGTCCTCCATTCTTCTTGGCATCCATCCTCTTCATCTCTTATAGATCTTTCATCCTTCAAGCCTTCATCTCCTTAAACCTTCTCGCTTAATATGACAATTGTAGACTCTTGCATTCATCCACCATATGAAGCAACACAACAAGATACATTGTCTTTCTCTGGTTCACACTTAACAAATTGATTATGGCCTGTTATCTCTTTATATAGAGAATTTAAATCTTTTGCCTCTTAATCAAAATTTTCCATCTTAGGGTTAGGTCAGATTCATTGAATCTACCAATCTTTCCATTTTATTCCTTCTAGAAACTTTCATACAATCCTCTTTGAATTCATCTTGAATGGTTTATCTTGAATTCTGTGCCACTAGCTCATCATACTTATCTTCCACACACTTCACACAATTCAAGAAATTAACTTTGTCATCTTAGATTTGTGAAATCTTTGATCAAACTCCTTTTGTTGTCACTCAATAATAACATGTTCATTTCTCGACAAACACTATCTTTTGATGCTCAGTCAACACTGGGTTGCTTGGCATACACTAAATTTTTCTTAGTCACTACTGCCATCTTTTGATGCTCAACACATACTAATATTTCTTCACTCAGAACCTACTAGATTTCTCTTTTCTTGGCACATACTAAGCTTATTTCTCAGCTTCAACTAACTTTCTACTCATCTTGCACTGACTTTATTAACTTCCACTATTTTCTTAGTAAGGCTTGGCAGACATGTTTCTTTGCTTAGCCATCTTCTAGTCTTTGCTCAAGTATCCTTTCATTATAGCCTTAAGTAGATAAAAAATACACTATATCATCAAATTCTTTCTTGGTCTTAGTGCTACTTGTATACACCATATAACTCAACATTTCTCTAGGTTCTCTTGTTATCCTTTCTTTTCAAATCCTCTTCATCAATCAATCAAATGATAGCATTCAAACCAAAGTAAGTAATTGTCTCATCAGAAAGTAGCAGTTTTGACATCAGTGACAAAATAATGATTGTTCCATTATAGGTTTCATCAATCTTCTTCACTTCAACAATCTCCTTTCAATAATTATGTTGTATATAGTTCATGTATATTATATATATATATTCCATGTTATATAATCATACATTATATATGTTCATGTGTTATATATTCTCATGTTTAAAATGTTGATAATTCTATTAAGTCTAGGCTACTTTTGTACATTATAATGTTCATGTTATTGATAATTTCATGAAGTCTAGACTACTTGTGTACATTAGGATGTTCATGTTTATATATTCATGTTAAATGTGTGCACATGTTCATATTATGAATGTTCATATTTTCATTAAGTATCTACTTATTTTGTATATTAGGACATTTACATGAACTTTAGCATTTAAATAATTTAGCATGCATGCCAAATCATACATCAAAAACTTCTTAAGAGGGTGTTGAAAAGGGGTTTCCTTAAGGGGTTCCCTTGAGATACATATGAGTCCTATAAAAAAATTATACATTGAAATAAAAGCAAATTGTTGACATTCTAGTCAAATCTATTTATCAGTGACACACACACTTAATAAAATGGTTAGTTGCTACTAAGTTCTAGGAACATCATTCAGTTCACACCAAGCAATATCTGCCAAGTTGGTGATTATCAATGTAAACTAAGCTTCATAATATTTACTAAGTTTCTTAGTGCAAACTGAGTACTCCAGTTCTTACTGAGTTTGTAGCTTTAGTGATGTGAATCTAGTGTTAACTAAGCTATGCAATGTCAACCAAGTGTTTAGTTTATACCAAGCTCATAGTGATAGTGTTGGTCAAGCTATGCACTATCAACCAAGTAATTCAGTTTATGCCAAGTTTCACAGTAGTTACTGAGTCATCAATGTAGATCGAGTTTAGACTACTTGGAAGTGATTAGTATGAGCTAAGCTTTTACATGTACTGAGTGCATGAAGATGTCAAACATTCACAATGGTTATTAAGTGTTAGAACCTCACTGAGTTTGTCTTCAAAACCCAAGCACCTGTAGTTGGGCCGACTTTGTGTATTTTAGTGAAACTTGTATTGTAGCTAACTTTGATGAATTACAAATTGGATTGGTATATACGTAATGTATTGTATCACATCCAAATATAGAAGTATGGAAGAATATGTATTAAGAAGTAGAAGTGCAAAGTAAAAAAAGGCTACAGCATTATAAGGAGTAGCAAAGATTTATCTATCATAGCAAGGTGATCATTACACTCAAAGGAATCTCATTTAGAAAATCAAGGTTATAGATCAGAGATCAACCATTAGTTCATCCTAATAGGTGGAATAGTTAAATCCTTTCACAAGGTAGACCTAACGATCTTTTTTAAATCTCTTTACCGAGTGCATACTTCACTGTATGTTTGTGAATCATTTTGCAAGGTGGACGTAGCAGTCCTTATTGATCCTAATAGGGTAGATCATTAGAAGTTATTATTGTAAGCCTTAATAGGCCAACTTTATACTGCAATACTAAAGCTTGTGGGTAAGATTCCCACTCTAATTTTACTTTCTATTTGGAAGGTTTTTGGTTCACCATATTGTGTCAAAGTGTTATGATTTTTTTAATGATTTCATATTTTCATGCATGCAATTAGATCAGAATATAAATGAATGATTAATTGATGAACAAATATTATGTTTTATAAGTTATTGATTCACCCCTCCCCACTCAGTAACTTAGCCTATCATATATTTCCAACAATTAGTATTAGAGCTTTGTGGTTCTTAGAGAAAAATTTTAATAGCTTGAGAAAATATCAGAGGCAATGGAGGTATTTAGGCTTGATAAGGCTATTGATAATGAAAAGCTAGATTTGGAATTGGCTATTGGGAAACTCAAGAAGGCAAAAGAGAAACTCTCCCAATCCTTGAAAAGAAGAAAAGATTTTACAGTACAGATGAATGAAAAATTCTACATTGAAGAAATAATTGAAGATATCCATTCAAAAAGTAATTCAAATGAAGCTAATGAAGCAATTAGAGAAATAGTAGAAAAGAATGGTACACTTCAAGAAGAGGTAAGAAAGTTGAAAAGAGTACAAGAAATTCAATTAGTAAGATTGTGTGAAGTCATGGAAGAGAAAAAAAAAGATAAAAGAAGATTTAGAAGGAAGGAATAATGAAATTCAACATTTATCCCTTCAATAGATAGACTTCATTAATCAGCTTACTAATGCAAATGAAGAAATCATGAATCTAAGATCAAAGAATGAAAGATTGCAGAATGATCTCAACACTAAAAAGAAAACCAATGAGAGGATGATGAAATCTCAAGCAGACATGAATCAATTGAATGAGAAAAGTCAATATAGACAGAAAGGCAAAGCAAGAATTGGATATACAGAAGAAGGTGAATCATCCTAGCAAGAAGCTCAAAAGAATCAAAGACCTACTTGCAATCATTGTGGTAAGTTAGGTCATACATCAAATAAATATTAGAGCAACGGTAAAGCTAAATTTAATTGAAAATGCTACAATTGCAATAAGCATAGTCATAGAGCCAATTAATGCAAAGAGAAACCTAAATTTGAAGGCAAATGTCACAAATGCAAGAAGCATGGGCACAAATCTTCTAAATGCAAAACCAAGATATTGAATCCAGTAGAACAAATTGTAAAAGCTATATTTAGTTGGGACTACAACACATGGTGTAGATGTCATTACTATGGATAATTTGGACACATTGAAATCAATTGTGTAAAACATCACATGAGGACAAGAGACACCACTAAAGATGTTTCATTTGTATAGAACTTGGTCATCTTGCCAAGAATTGTATGAATATTAGAAGAATTGAAGATGAAAAAAAGGCCATGGCTGACAACAACAGAAAGCAGATGGGATAGTAGTGGATTCCAAAATCTTTTGAGAATGCAAGTCTGAGCAATGAAGCAAATGTCACTCAAGAATTGGGTGACTCAAGCATTTCTACTTGATCTCCCACAAGGATAACTGGAGCTAAGATTCTAAATTAGATATTTTACATCAGTTCTAGTCAGCTAGAAGGAAAGATCCATATTAGCATTCAAGATGCAAAGGGATCACCTAGCATCTAAATAAATTTTGAACATTACCAAGCGAGGTCGAGTTGCAAGACCCTATCGAGCAAGGCCAGGAGTAACTAAGTTGTGGTATGGACACTGTGCCATGAATGTTCCTACTGAGAAATTAAGTCAAGTCAATTGGAATACAGTTTATCATCAACCAAGTGAATGTATCAAGCATTTATGGTGATTGAAAGGCAAAATTTGATAAAGGGGGTGAAATTGAATTCATTTGTCACCATGAATTTTCAAGAGCTATTTGTGAAGAGTAATTTTTGTGCATCTAAGCAATTTGTGTGATTTATTGTTGAAGTTTTCCATTTTTCACAAACCCTACTAAGCAATGGCATCCTCTAGCAACAAGACAAAGAAAGGGTCCAAGATATTAATCTAAGGAGCTGAATGGAAAGCACCAGATTTCAAGTTAAGTTTGGCAATTAAGGAAACTCTTGATCCAACCAGAGCTCAATCATAGATTCCACCTAAGGTACTATTGGTTAATGATATTCACTCACATTTTTTATGTTCAATTCAAGACATAGGAACCTTGGAAAATTTGTGTGTGAATGGTGTGTTGAAACTTGAGCATCAAGACTTGGAAACCAAGGGTTTAACCCACATTCCACACATCTCAAGAATTTTAGATAAAATGGATAAGGTTTATCCTTAGCCATGTGCACAATGGTTGGAGCAACCTATTCTCATTACAAAGAAAATGATTCATCAAATCATAGGACTCCCAATGTTAACAAAGGAAAAAACTACCAAAACCCTAAGTCGGGTAGAACTAGAAAAGAAAACCCTTATCATTGGGATGGAAGGGGTATGAAGATTAGTTGTTTTCTTGACATAGAGTTGAAGTTTAGAATTTATAGAATTGCACACAAGATATATAGCTCTAGTCAACTCAACAATGTATCATGTGAAGCAGTGTTTCTTGCTTTCAAAGTTTTCAAGAACAACATGTCCTTTGACCTTGTTGAATTGTTGTTGAACCAATGCAACAAAAACATGGAAAGCATCAAGACATCAAAGAATAACTCATGTAAGTTTGGTTCACTTTTAAACTAGTTATTTTTCTTTGTACAAATTTGTTTCCTCTCAAAAGGTACAATTGTATGGAGAAAAGATGTGCTTGTTCTTTATCAAATCAATGAAAATACAACAGAAATGGGTGAAAATTATGTCGGTATAATGGACAATTATTTTGATGCATTCAAGAAAAAGATGAATAACATATTCAAAATTCCTAAGAAACTTGTAGAAGACTACAAGGATGATAACTTTTTTTATGGTAGATTGTGACAAAGTTTATATACAAGTAGTCAAACCAAGAATTGTATGGGTCAAGCCACTAGGCTATGAGGTCAATATTGATGACACCAGGGATATTATTGAGGCATTATTAAATGAACCTATGGATCCAAAGGCTACATATTTTGGTACATATGATGAAGCTAAAGGCAAAATAGAACTAGAGATAAAACTTCCTCAAGCTATTAACAAAGGAAAGAAAAGGATGGCAAAACTAAGACAAACTAGTTCTACTCTCCTATTGATAGAAGGTAAAGGAGATGATATAATTAAAGATGATACAGAAGATGAGGTAGATGAAGAAAAATCAAAAGAGGAGCAAATCAAGAAGAAATGTAAGCTTATTATAACCAAACCTACCAAGTCATCTACTACAGTATTTACAAGAAGAACATCTAGAAAGAAACTGAAATTGGGTGAAGAAGCTAAAGATGTGATTTTCAAATGGCCTCCACCCACATTTCAAGAGAAATTGAAAGAGATTGATGCAAGATCTAGCATGGAAAACTTTAAATCATTGAGGTATGAGACCAGAAATGTAGAGGAAAAGAAGCAAGTTGAAGACATGATGATGTCTAAGCTAGACAAATGGAAATATTCTCCTGACGAACTTACACAACAAATTCCCAATGAATTGACGGAGAAATCAAGACAAGATGGGAACATTCCAAGAAAACTACCAAGGACATCTATGAGTAGACTCTAAGGAAACTCATGTCGAGTCTTAATGATAGAGAAGTGAAAAAGTCCATCAAGTATAATGAAGAGAAACTTACTTTGAAATTTAACATTTTCTTGATACTAATCAATGACATTGAACATAATGTCATTACCACATGGGAGAACATCTACAATATTCATTAGAAGTGTGATTTTTTTGTTCATATCAGTGATAAGGAAGAAAAATACAATGATGAAGAAGAAGAAAAAAATGATGAGAATAAAGATGATGAGGAACAAGAATAGGATTCCAAGAAGGAGAATCTCCCTAAGATTTAGAGTATTGAGGAGACCAACCCTAAAAATATTGTGGCAGTAGTTATAGCCTCACTTCCTCACTCTCTAAGAAAAGCTTTAAATCTATCTAGCTCAAAGAAAGCTTCTATCAAGCTGGTTGTGACAAACATTGCAAATCCAAGCACTCAACTAATCTTTGCACCTATTTAGCTCAGTATCTCATTGACTAAAGTGACCAGCACTTCATCTACCAAGCAGAAAGTGCTTCCTCCTTCATCAATTTTGGTCACTCATCAACAAGGTATTTCTTCAATAAATGCAATATCTACTTTTGTGTCCAGTCCTTCCATGTCCACTATTTTTACTATTCCAAGCATGCAAATAATAAGTATAAATACAACTAAGAGCAAGCCTCAACTGATTACAAAAGTTTCTAGCAAAGGAAAAGATAAGGAAGAAGACATGGATCTTGATGAGGATATAGTTATTCCAAATCGTGATATCTCTACTCTAAATCCTAATCAAATGAATATAGTAGGTGAGCTTTTGCAGAAGAAAGCTAAGAAGCAAAGGCTTAGAGAGGAGAGAAAGAGAGAGCATCAAGTGCTAGAAGATGCAAAGAAAATTCTTGTAGATGCACTTTGCACTGAGGTTGATACTTCTCAACCTATTTGGCTCAATTAGCAGAAGTGGTTTAGAAATTCAATGAAGATTTGAATGGACAAGAGAAATAGTTGCAAAGAGAAAAGAAGAAATTTAAAAATAAAGTATTGGAGCTAGTAGCACAAAAGATTGCAAAATACCAAGTAGACTTGTCTCCTATTCTTAGCTCATTGGAAACCTTTGCCAACAATGTCACTTCTCTATTTGGTAAACTCTATGATACATCTATCTTCATGCAGGAAATCAAATATAAAATCTTAAAGATAGACAAAGATCTAAAGGCAAGTGCACATCAGTGTCACTTGATCTGAGCTATAGTTCTATTCATTAAACAAAGATTAGATTTCTAACTAATTTGCAAGTAGAATTTCTAAGGGAAGAAGCCAAAATAAGGGCTACACTTGTAGATATACAAGGCATGATTCTTCCAAACAGGGATGAAATACATAAACACATTGCACATACTAAAACTCTCATCCATGATAACAACTTCTCCATTGTTGATCACGTGATGGAATTATTAGTAGAAGTTTAGATTACATTGCATGCAAGCAAGGTGTTGCAAGAAAATTGGAACAAGACAATGTCACTAATTCTAAAGGTACATTTTGACTTCTTGTTACATTTTGGAATAACCATGTAGCATACACCTTTGGCATTAATGTCAAATAGGGGGAGAAGATGTGATATAAAAAGGGAGAATATGAAAAGATGCAATAAAGGAGGAGAAGATGAGAAGATGTATATAACATGTAAAGTATATTGCATATATATGTATGGGGGAGCATCATAATATTATAAATATACATGTCTAAATATTTCAAATAAAAATTTCTTAAAAAAGCAATTTTGAGAACTTTCAAAAACAAAGTATGTTACTGAGTTGAAGACACAAGATGGAGACTAAAGATTGTTTTGAACTTTTTGACAATTCAATTTTGATTGATAAGTATTTTTGCCACTAATACAATAGGGGCAGATTGTTGACATTTTAGTCAAGGTTTTTTTATTAGTGACACACACACTTAATTAGATGGTAAGTTTCTATCGAGTTCCAGGAACATCATTTAGTTTGCACCGAGCAATATCTACCAAGTTGGTGATTATCAATTTAAACCAAGCTTCATAATGTTTACCAAGTTTCTCAGTGCAAACTAAGTTCTCCAATGCTTACTGAGTTTATAGCTTTAGTGATGTGAATCTAGTGTTGACCAATCTATGCAGTGTCAACCAAGTGATTTAGTTTATACCAAGTTCGTAGTGATAGTGTTGACCAAGCTATGCAGTGTCAACCAAGTAATTTAGTTTATGTTGAGTTTTGTAGTATTCACTGAATCACCAATGTAGACTGATTTCAAACTACTTGGAAGTGATTATTATGAGCTAAGATTCTATGTCTACCAAGTGCATCATGATTTTGAGCTTTGACAATGGTTTTCGAGTGTTTGAACCTCATTGAGTTTCTCTTCAGAACCCAAGTACCTGTAGTTGGTCTGATTTTGTGTATTTTGGTGAAACTTGTATTGTAGCCAACTTTAATGAATTATGAATTGGATTGGTATATATGTATTGTATTGTATCACATCCAAATATTGAAGTATGGAAGAATATGTATTAAGAAGCAAAAGTGTGAAGTAAAAAAAGGCTACAACATTATAAGGAGCATCAAAGATTTATATATTACAGCAAGGTGATCATTACACTCAAAGGAATCTCATTCAACAAATCAAGGTTGTAGATCAGAGATCAGCCACTAGTTCATCCTAATAGGTGGAATAGTTAAATCCTTTCATAGGGTAGACTTAACAATTTTTTTTAAATCTCTTTACTAAGTGCATACTTCACTACATGTTTGTAAATCATTTTTCAAGGTAGACCTAGTAGTCATTATTGCTCCTAATAGGGTAGATCATTAGAAGTGATCATTGTAAGTCTTAACAAACCAACTTTATACTACAATACTAAAGCTTGTGGGTATCATCCCCACCCTAGTTTTACTTTCCATTTGGAAGGATTTTGGGTCACCATATTGTCTATCAAAGTGTTATGAATGTTTTAATTCTTTCAACTTTTCATACATGCAATTAGATCATAATACAAATGAATGATTAATTGGTGAAAAAAGATTAAGTTTTATAAGTTATTGATTAACCTCTCCCCTCTCAGTAACTTAGCCTATCATATATTTCCAACACACACATAATTTATTATATACATCAAAGCATAAATGAAAACATATACATCAAAGCATACATAAGAACATATAAAAATTACATAAAAATATGAAAGCATATAAATAATTTAGCATGCACGTCACAACATGAATCAAAAGATAGATAAAAAAATGTACATAAAATTAGTTTACTTTCAATAATTTGTCATAAGTAATTGAATTAGAACTAATAGGAAATCTAGAACTATGTCTTAAGGGAAAATAAAAAATGGATATCTTAGGCAGATGTTGAAAAAGAATTGTCTTAAGGGGTCCCCATAAGACACATATGAGTCTTAAATAAAAATAGATATTGAAATAAAAGAATACATAATTTAAATCATATACATTAAAGAATAAATAAAAAACATATGGTACATCAAAGCATACATAAGAACGTATGAAAATTACATAAAAATATGAAAGCATTAAATATTTTAGCATGAATGTCAATAATACTTCAAAAAATAGATATATATCATAATTATACCAAGAAAATTATCCAAACATACATGATTGAATCAAGCTTTCATAATCATATATCAAAACATACATATCCAAAACAAAACTTCACATATGATTTTAAGTATATGTTTAAGCTACAAACAACAAGTTTAGCTTAGAGCTCATGATACATATAGTTTGGATCCTCTCTATATTTTATTATCTCCAATAAAAATCATGTTTTTCAATAGGAAACCTCTACTTTTGATTTCCACATTCAAAATGCAACTTTGTCACTCCAAGTGATTGTAATGTAAAATTGTTTGTCTAGATGTGTATTCGGTAATATGAATACCAATTGTGTCTATCTTTATTTGTTCTAGAATACGATAAAAGAAAGTTTTGAAGGGACTTGAAACCATTTACAAAATACTAAAGATAAACATTAAAGCACTACTAGGTCTTACAAGGACTTGAAACCTAAAGTTTAAAAACATCCAAACTAGGTTTTATAGGGATATAAAACCAAAAGTTCAAACCATACAAAATGAAAAGGTTTTACAAGGACCTGGAACCTAGAAGTTTAAACAAACTGGAAAACAAAAAGGAAAAATCAAAAAAATTGCCTAGACCAAAAACTAGCACACATGATCCATAGCCAGCACCTACAATAGCTCCTTGATGATGTTTTCCACCTCTTTACCTACTTCTATAGTACTCTGGATGATGTTAGCTAGCAAAAGAACAGGAGCCCCGCGAGCCTCAACAACATTTTTCCTTATGCTCTACCTAGTTCTCTTACTAGGCCCACCAAGACTCCCCAATCCAACATTACCAGGGGACATGATCTCTTCATTACTTTTCTTTCCCAGACTAGCCACCCCAACACAAAGACTGGAAGTGACCTATTCCATTTTTAGATAATATGTTCCATGTCTATCTTTATTTGTTGAAAATATGTATCATCAATGATAATTGAACCAATTGGATATGATTGTCTATCACCATCTATAGTTACTTCTTACAACTTCTATTTTTAGTTTGTGCATCTTGGTAGATAATATTCTACATTTTCCATATTATCAAATTTTATAGCTACAAAAAAAATATCTCCTATGTACAAATGGACGTGACTTTTAAATTAAAAAATTAATTTGATCATCACTTGTCATAAATTAAAATAAATCAAAAGAACATACATATACATATACATGTGCACACAACTATCAAACTAAATCAAAAACACATAAATTTTCAGCTAAATATATCTAGGATTGTGAATGTTAATGCCAATGTCATCATCTTTATAAGGATGCATTTTGATTATATCCTTCATATCCTCTCATGAAACATGTCCATTTGCAATATTCTATGTTCACTCATTGAATTTTCCTCAATGCAGTCAACACAAAAGCATGATTTTCCTCTTACTTTAATAAATGGAGGTATGTGTTTTCATGTAGTCATCACTTAATGTGAACTTGTGATATTACTAATTCTTTGACAATTGTAAGGATTAGATCAATCTAAATCTATTACAAATATGAATACAAATAAATAATGCACATTTTTATAACAATAATATTTACATGTGATATCTAATTGAAAAGCAAGTCACAATTCAAAATATATTAAATTTGAATTTGAACAATTTATATAAATTACCTTTCACTTACCAAAAATAATGTTTATTGTATTGGTTGTTTCAACTAGCAAAATGACCTTAGCACCATTCAAAAAAATTCTTTGCATTCTCTATCATTTTACATGTACATACTTTATATAAAAGTTAGGTTAGTAAATAAAGAAAATGGATATATATAATTTTGAATAGTATTTGTGTACCTATAAGTTCATGTTACCAAAGAGCACACTTTACACATACTCCTATTCCATCATGCTCCCCTCTTTCATGTCCACTTTCAAAGAATTTCCACAAAAACTTAACATCATTTGTAGCATGTTGCATGCCCAACCAATTAAAGAATTATGCATATTTAAATTGTACTTTGAGAAATTAAGTTGTACATGCATATGTAATGCCCTGCCCAAAGATCCTTGGAACAAGGATTCAATTCAAACCAAGATTTTTTTTTTTTACAAGTATGAATGCACAAGATAGCATCATACAAGGATCACAAAGATCACAATGAAAGACTTAACCACAATCTTGGAAACCAATGAATCTCCAAATGCCACTACCGAACTAACACACACAAAATCAAGAACAAAAACCAAAGATGACATCAAAAATAAAATCTCTGATCTATCGAATCTTGGAACCACAAGAAAACTATGTGGTTCCTCCCAACTATCAATAGCATCATAAGACCTTCATGGATCCTAGCCATGCCCCTCGTGTAACATCCCAAACTACCAACCAGAATGTCAGAGCTATCTTATGAGGACATCACTACTAAAAATTTCTACAACATAAGAATAAGGAAATCTAACATGCTAGAAGTAAAGCATAAGATAATCCAATAAATCAACCACATCATCTATCATATGCTAAACATCATACGAATAGGAAATCTAACATGCTAAACTAATAAGCAATAGAGACACCAATGAAATAATTCACATCATCTAATCATATGCTAATAATCATAATATAGGAATACATCAAATAAACTAGCATCATCTCGAAATGATATCCAAGCATTCCAATGAAAGCATAAGTCAAAAGAAAGCATACTCCAGAACTTGAAGTATCAAGTGCAAACATCTAACAACGGTCACACTAGGACAAAAGACTAACTCTATACACTGGTCCCCAACAGTGGTATAGGTAGCTACACCTCCCAACCAAATGGAGCCCATAGGTCCACTCCCACCATGTTGATGGAGACAATGATCCAACCACAACACACATAAAGCATAATGTCCATGGCTAACACTCACACCAGATAGTATGATGACTAAAACCAAGAACATAGACAATGCATAAACTACAAGTCCTGGTCAAACACTCAATGGGCTACTAAGTAGGGGCTAACATCATGGAGAGTCACTTGGCATCAACAAGCCCAAGCTTGGATTGTGTGTCCTCAAACTTAAATGAATGCTCACACATTGTGTCCTCAAACTTAATTGGGTGCTCACACATTTTATTATCTTAAGTTTTATTACCACTCACACATTATATTTAGTTATCACTTGATTAAAGCTTTTGGATGCCAACCCTTAGGAAATAGACATCGAGTTGTAGAGATAGAAGCCCCCTCCATATGATACCCTACCTTACCCATGCTCATCCAACGATGAGTGCCCATAGTCATGCAAATTCCCAACCCAACCCCAATGATCATAACTCCTGGAAGTACCACAAAAGATCAGGCCTTGCAAGTCACTTGACAAAGGTACATACACATACTCATGTGTGGAACACCACCATTATGAAGATCATAACACAAGGACTAGACAAGAACACAAGAATAATATCATTCAACTAAAAACAACTTGGGAGGATGGATTCTACATGAATCCCAAAGAACAATAAAACCATATGTCATGAAATCACTCCACCAACTTCAATCTGAGATTATGGATTCTACATGAATCCCAATGATGCAACAAAACCAAACATCATGAACTCACTCAACCAGCCTCAATTTGGGAGTATGGATTCTACAAAAATCCTAGTGTCCATGAAATAACAAGGGTCCAAAAGAAACCATAGCACCAAATAAAAATAACTCAACCAAACATAAAGTTAAGAGTATGGATGTGGCATGCATACCAATGAAAACATAGAAGTGCAACAATGGTCTAACTAACATCCAAGCAAATGATCTGTCCATGACCAAACTCATGCCAAGAAAATTTGAGAAAATAGGGGAGCCCACAAAATGAGGTAAAAGCCCCCGAAATTGGAAAACTTCAAAATTAAAACCCATTTGGTCTTTAGGCACAAAAACCCTAAAAATCCAACAAAATTTGAGTTTGGACATTGTATGCAAAAATGGCCAGCATAACAGCATGAAACCCCAAACCCCCATCCCAAAAATAGGGAAAATGTTCATACCTAACCAATTGGGTAGAACCAAAAAATAGAAATGGAGGAGAACACTAGTTCTCAGCCTCCTAACAAATGGCTACCAAAAATAGAAGCTAAAATAGAGCAGAAACAATAAAATGGAAGAGCCCTACCTCATAGCCAAAAGGGAAAAATGGGAATTTGAACCAAAAAATAAAAACCCTGTAGAAGTAGCTAGAAATTGTGGCAATCCAAGGTTTCCCTGAGTTGGATCCAACAAGCTCAACCTCACAATGATCCCATGCCCATAGCTCCCAATGTGAACAGAATAGTAAATCCTCGTGAAGAGGATTTTGGGTTTTACTCTCAAACTTTCTAATTCAAAAGTGAGAAGTGAGAAATTAAATTCCTTTTTTGGATACTTATTCACTTTTTGAGTGAATAATTAATTAGGGAAAATAACCAGCCAACCTAGTTAAATGCCAAATTGATGTACGACAATCAAAAATCAATTTAAAATATGCATATATCAAGAATAATTTTCCCCAATCACAATGTTTGAGGATTAAAAACTACTTTCCATGGGCCATCGATCTCAAAACACAAAAGAACACATGGAAAAATACCAAACGATGTGGTTGGATTTTCGAAAACAAGAAGACACACACGCATCTTATACTCAACTTACACAAAAGATTGAATTATAGTCATTATATAAAGATATCATTGTGAATGTTTGATGTGGTTTTTATTGTCTATAGAAATTAGGAGTCTCCAAAACTACACACCCTGTGCTACTCTTATGCTACTACCCATCATCTCCCATGGCTCACTCTCCTCTCTACCAACTTTCTTCTAACTTCTTCCTATCAAGATGTCGTGCCCTACTAAATCCAATAATGTTGAGCTTCTCCTTCCTTCTATTGAGTTCCTCCTACAAACAAACATAGTCACATGACAAAGAAAATTTGGTTTCTTCAACTCGGCTTTCCCTACTTTAGAAACCAACCACTCTCTCCTCCATCTTATTGAATTCATATCATTCTCAAATTTTCAATGACTTCAATCTTTTCCATTTTGTTTGCAGACATCTTGGTGATGCCTTAGCCACATCGTGTTGATGGAAACTATCATGTTATGGGTCATATTGTGGATGCTATCCTCTTCTCACAAACTACATTTGCAATCATTAAAGAGACATCGGGTTCCAGTAATGAAATTTCCATCTTGGGTATCAATGTGTTTCTAAACTCAAGCATTCATATGTATTAAAACCAAATACCACTTTGGTCTCATTGCATAGACTAAGCCATATTCATAGTCAAGGCATTACTATTGCAACCTTTATGCCAAACACCACAAGAAGGCATAATGATTTCTTGAAAACCATTACCTATCCATTTAACAAAGAGATAACAATCAATGATAACCAAATCTATAGATAAAATAGGAATTTCCATTAATGTCCCATATCAGAATGTAGAAACTTCATTCACAAACAAAACATAATAATCGATATGGGATTCATTCAGAATAGATCTATATGATTTCCTCAAATAACTAGAAACAAAATAGAGATAAGAAATAGAGAGGGGCATGATGAGAGCTGAAACACAAAATTAACACAACCCTTAGATTAGCATTTCAAAAACATACATCAGCTTAATGGCACTCTGGTTGAAGCCCAGAGAGCTAACTCTATTCAATTTCTCTCTCTCTCTCTTTTCACTCTGTCTCCTTTTAAAGAGCTTTTTATTTATGATTACATAATGATGGTTATCAAAGACCATCTTGGATAGTTATAACTATCCACCTTTCATGCCTTATGTTTCCTATGTTTTCTCAATATGGAGATTCTAATGTTGCTATTACAACAGGAATGTATTTTTACATACATTATAATGCCATTTTAACCCACTAAGACATTGCAGTTTTAATGCACTAAGCCATTTCCTAACATGGTTCTAGGAAACTCTAAATTACCATGTTATGAACCTTGTCATCATGTTCCAAGGTCAAGGGGTCTCCCATCAAATTGTTGGACTTAAAATATTTCCTTTTCCCAAGGAAATGCCTGAGTAAACAAATCTTTAGCTTCCTTGGCTTCAACACCATCATTAGGTCCATGCTTCTGCTATGTACTCTATCATTTTCAAATAACTCCCATCAATGGAGTAAAGACTGACTACTAGCCATCATGCTTCATGTTACATCTTCATACTACCTTATTGCCATCTTACCCACCCAAGATCCTAGAAGATGTGGACCACCCTTTACTTAGTGGTTGCTTACTTGCACCTTCTACCCAGCCTTATCTTGGTGGAGACAATACCAAGACCTCTTCTCATGAGATCTTCACACAAGAACATCTTTGTTCTGCTATAACTTTGATAGATCACTCTAACAACTAGTTACAAATTCTACCCACCAAATTACTAGACCTTTCACTGGCTTTGATACCAATCTGATGTGCAAAAATCAAAAATCAGTTTAAAATATGCATATATCAATAATCATTTGCCCCAACCACCATGTTCAAGGATTACAAACTACTTTCCATGGGCCACCAATCTCAAAACACAAAAGAACACATGAAAAAATACCAAACGATGTGGTTGGATTTTTCAAAATAAGAAGACACACACGCATCTTATACTCAACTTGCACAAAAGACTAAATTATAGTTATTATATAATGTTTGATGTGGTTGTTATTGTCTATAGAAATTAGGAGTCTTCAAAACTACACACCCCATGCTACTCTTATGCCGCCACCCTTCATCTCCCATGGCTCACTCTCCTCTCTACCACCTTTCTTCTAACTTCCTCCTATTAGGATGTCATGACCTACTAACTCCAATGATGCTGAGCTTCTCCTTCGTTCATTTGATTTCCTTTTACAAACAAACACAGTCACATGACAAAGAAAATCTAGTTTCTTTAACTCGGCTTTCCCCACTTTAGAAACCAACCACTCTCTCCTCCATCTTATCGAATTCATATCATTCTCAAATTTTCAATGACTTCAATCTTTTCCATTCTATTTGTAGACATCTTGGTGATGCCTTAGCCACACCATATTGATGGAATCTATCATGTTCATGGGTCATATTGTGGATGCTATCCTCTTTTCACAAACTACATTCAAAATCATTAAAGAGACATCGGGATCCAATAATGAAATTTCCATCTTGGGTATCAATGTGTTTCCAAAACTCAAACATTCATATGTATTAAAATCAAATACCACCTTTGGTCTCGTTGCACAAATTGAGCCATACTCATAGTCAAGGTATTAATGCCACCACCTTCATACCAAACACCACAAGAAGGCATCATGTTTTCTTGAAAATTGTTACCTATCCATTTAACAAAGAGATAACAATCAATGATAACCAAATCTATAAGAAAAACAAGAATGTCCATTAACATCCCATATTAGAGTGTAGAAACTTGATTCACAAACAAAACATAATAATCGATATGGGATTCATTCAAAATAGATCTATATGATTTCCTCAAATAACCGAAAACAAAACAGAGATAAGAAATAGAGAGGGACGTGATGAGAGCTGAAACACCAAATTAACACAACCCTTAGATTATCATTTCAAAAACATACATCAACTTAATGGCTCTCTAGATAAAGGCTAGAGAGCTGACTCTATTCAATTGCTCTCTCTTTCTTTTTGCATTGTCTCCTTTTAAAGAACTTTTCATTTATAGTTACATAATGATGGTTATCAAAGACCACCTTGGATAGTTATAACTATCACCTTTCATGCCTTATGTTTCCTATATTTTCTTATTATGGAGATTCCAATGTGCCTATTACAATAGGAATGTATTTTTACATACATTATAATGCCATTTTAACCCACTAAGACATTGCAGTTTTAATGCACTAAGCCATTTCCTAACATGGTTCCAAGAAACTCTAAATTACAATGTTATGAACCTTTTCATCATGTTCCAAGGTTGAGAGGTCTCCCATCACGAATCAACCCAAACAAAAATAGGCTATTTCTAGAAATAGGAATTCATCTATGGTAAAGCTGCCAAAAATTAAATTCAATAAAAATAAAAGCCCAAAAACCCAAAAACCCAAAAATTTCCTTAACAACTTTCATGATGATGTGAACCTCTAAATGCATAAACATGTTCACTGGTCAAATCACATGATGCAAATGAGGTTGGATTTAATAATCACTAAACACTAGTACATTTGAGACCATTTTTTGACCATTATTGGTCAAAATTTTGACCCAATTTTGGACCAAATTCGACCAACCCATTGGTCCAAATTTTTTCGGTTGAAATTTTGACCAACCTTCTGGTTGGTCAAAATTTTGACCAATACATTGGTCGAAAAACCTCCATAGCCATGGTGCAAGTTCTGCCAGGAATTGGTCAAAATTTTGACCAATGAAGGTAGAAAATTTCAACCAATAAAGGTAGAAATTTTGACCAATGAAGAGAAACATTTCGACCAATAAAGGTAGAAATTTTGACCAATGAAGGTCAAACTTTTGACCAATAAAGGTAGAAAATTTCAACCAATGAAGGTCAAAAATTTTGACCAATGAAGGTAGAAATTTTGACTAATGAAGGTCACAAATTTTGACCAATGAAGGTAGAAATTTCTACCAACAGGTAGCTGTAAATTTTTTTTCAGGCATTCTATAAAATAGTCACATGCCTTGTGTATGATATGACATTTTGCATGCATCCTGCACTCTCTCATCTGGCTGATGATGGATTACGGAGAGTGATCTGAAACCATGATGCTAAAAAACACACACAATCAAATCCAAAAAAAACTTGCATTACAAATGGATTGTGGAAATTTGATATTGTTAATTTTGCATGCATGTCTACCAGGACAAATATATGTTTAAGTTGTGATTGTCCTGGTAGACATGCATGCAATTTTACCAATATCAGATTTCCACAATCCATTTGTAGTGAAAGTTAATTTTGGATTTGATTGTATTTTTTTTAGCATCATGGTTTCAGATCACTCTACGTAATCCATCATTAGCCAAATGAGAGAGAGTGTAGGATGCATGCAAAACATCATATCATACGCAAGGCATGTGAACTGTTTTATAGAATGCTTGAAAAAAACTGACAGTAACTAATATGAAAAATATATAATTAGTTATATGATTGAGACAAATCATGTACCAATGAGTTGGTCAAAATTTTGACCAATGGGTTGGTCAAATTTGATCAAAAATTGGGTCAAAAATTTGATCAATGAAGGTCAAAAAATGAACCCAAATGCACTAGTGCAAGTATGCTCACCAAGTTGACTCTTTGAGTTCGATCATCAAGTCACCCCACCAAAGTGCCTCATTAAGGTCAATCTTTAGGTCCGCTCATTGAGCTTGCTCACCAAGTCAGCTCTCCATTTCACATCTCTAAGTGGCCTCACTAAGTCGGCTCGCCAACTTGCCCCACCAAGTTGCCACTTTAAGCCCACTCACCATGTTAGATTGCCAGGCCGACTCCCCAAGTCAGCTTCTCAAGCTGACAATTGAATTATGCTCACCAAGTCAACTCTCTAAGTTTTCTCACCAAGTCCACCCCCTAGGCCAACTCTTCAGGTTAGCTCACCAAGTCACCCCCACCCAGTCACCTCAACGAGTTGACTCATTAAGTCAGCTCACGAAGTCGACTCACCCAGTGGTTTTACCACCTTGCCCCATAGAGTTGCTTCTCTAAGCTCGCTCACCATGTAAACTCACTTGGTCGGCATGCCAAGTTGACACTTTAAGTTTTCTCATCAAGTCACCCAACCAAAGCGCCTCATCAAGGTCAATCTTTAAGTACACTTAGTAGGTCGGCTCACCAAGTCGCTTCACAAAGTCGCCTCACCAAGTGGCCTCGATAAGTCAGCTCACCAACTTGCACCACCAAGTTGCCACTTTAAGTCAACTCACCATATCAGCTTGCCAAGCTGACTCCCATAGCCAGCTCGCCAAGCTGACAATTCAAGTACGCTCACCAAGTCAACTCTTTAAGTTCGCTCACCAAGTCTGCCCCCTAGGTCAACTCTCCAAGTCAGCCCACCAAGCCCATCCCCTAGGTCAACTCTCTAGGTCAGCTCGCCAAGTCACTCCCACCTAGTCACCTCAATGAGTTGACTCTTTCAGTCAGCTCACCAAGTCTATTGTTCAAGTATGCATGCCAGGTTAGCTCGCCAAGCCAGCCCACCAAGTCATGTCACCAAGTCAATTATTCGAGTACGCTCACAAAGTTCACTCTTTCACAAAGTTGACTCTTTAAGTTTTCTCATCAATTCACCCCACCAAAGCACCTCATCAAGCTCATTCTTTAAGTCCACTCACCAAGTCAACTCACCAAGTCGCCGCACCAATTTGACTCACCTCTCCCCTCACCAAGTGGACTCGCTAAGTCAGCTCGCCAACTTGCCCCACCAAGTTGACTCTTTGAGTTCGGTCATCAAGTCACCCCACCAAAGTGCCTCATCAAGGTTAGTCTTTAGGTCTGCTCATCGAGCTTGCTCACCAAGTCAGCTCGCCATGTTTTGGCTGGGACAGATAAGGCCAAGTTTTTGTGTGCAAAATTGGCATACTATGGCTTGAATTTTAGCTCTTAATTTGCTATTTATTAATGTATTATCAATCATACATAGAAATCAAGTTGAAAAATAAGGTAATTTTTACATTATGCTGTAGCAGGATTCAGCTGCATATTTTTTTGAATCAAAGTTGTTGACCCATAATTCATCAAATGTGGATCGTGGAAAACCATCTCATGGGCATGAATGGTCCACTTGTCACTTTTCAATTCAGGAAATGCTCTAAGGGGTAAGCATCAAGACTTCCCAAGAGGTAACTTATCTTGGAACTACTCCAACTAAGAATCATTAGCATTGTACAAGGATGGGTGACAAGCATTTTGGTAATTCTTTATGTCTTGTTAGATAAATATGTAATCATGTTTAGCAAACAGAAATCCAAAACTAGTAACATACATTGCAAAAACCAAAAATTTCATGTGACGGGAATAAAAGGATCACTAATTTTAGTATCCCAATGTTTTTAAGTTCCATTCCATTAGAAATGAGCTATTTGTGCATAGTAAACAACTTTTCCCTGCCTCAGAGAATCGTTTCAATATTATGATACATGTAAACACTATATCCATTGCGACACATATTTGAGGGAAATGAGAATAATTTAAGATACAAGATAGATAAATAGTCATTACCAAAACTCTATATTAAATTGATTTTGTACGAGAAACCATGCTATTAATTCACTCCCTAATATGTCCAGTTGTTGTACCCAGCAAAGGAGCTAGCTATTAGCGCATCACAAATTGCAGTTTCCCAATCATGTGTAAAAAGAATGAGATGATTAGAGGTATGAGAATAAGATAATACCATCGTAATACAATTTTAATAGGTGTTGTGAGACATGAAGTGAAGATATCAACTGGAAATTCAGGACTTTGAGGAAGAATCTCATCTACTCCACAAGTTGCAAGTAATATACAATCCTTCATTGCGACTGCAGAAGAAATACCAGAACCCAAATCTTGATGTTGCACATCAACCAAAGACATTGTCAAGAAATATATTATATATACTCAAACAAATAATTAACTTATAAAGGGGCATATGTATTTGTTTGGATTAATCATAGAAGATTCCATGCGCTTCACAATTTTGAGTAAAACTTATCTCCAGAAAAGAATTCACAATCATATCACGTAAATTTTTCTAAAGTCTGAAGGTTACAATGTTGAAGCAGCTTCAAAAAGATCATCCGAAGGACATGATATGCTCAGGCTGAAGGAGCTTTGAGATTCATTACCACAGTCGGGAATGGGCTCATATTCAATCTTCTGAAGATTGAAGATGAGCCCATTCCTGAGTGTAGTAATGAATCTATAACCTTGACACCCATCTCTTTGTAGACTTGCACACAGGATTTAGAATACTGATGAAACAATTCATTTGTCTATACTATTGGAGCAAAAATACTACTGTAGAATCCAAAAAAGTTAGGCCAAACAGGTAGATTACAGAATCATGAAATTGTGAACCATTACACACATACAAGAAGAACAGTACCTTGAAACACTACTGCATGATCTTATTGCAACTTTAATATCTCATTCCATCATTCTCTCAGAGAGAAAAGATTCAAAATAAACTGCAAGAGAATGACCCGCCTATACTAGAAGACTTTTCAATACATTAAACATATGAAGAGAAGGTGGGCATCTTGTAAAGGAGCACATGCAAGACTCAGTGCTTTTTGGGTTGTGTGCAGTGGGCAACATGTGAATGTCTAAATCTCACTGAACATCTCACATGATTGATTCTTCAACTATAAAGATAATATCTATGTAAACTTCTAAATACATATATATAATTGAGTTTCTATCTGAAAGTATTATTTAATGGATTTAGTGAAACTTCCTAACGTCACTGTGGCGTACTATCTCCTACTATGCCACAAAATAAATCCTCCTTTGAGAATCTAAACAAATCAAGTACAAAGGAAACCAAATAAGAGTTATAAGGGACAAGGATTGCACCTAAACATTACTTCTAGAATGCTAATAAAAATCTAACAAATATCTAGGACCAAATCAGAGACTTGAGAACAGCAAGCAAACTCTTCTCTTGATTGTTGTGTTACTTGAAATCAGTACAAGAAACTCAAGGGCGCAGTAAAAATGAAGGTTAACTAATGCAAATTGATATTGGTACCTTATGTTTTTGAGCTTTCAAATGCAATATAAGTCTATCTAACAAGCCAAATTTGCCACACTACTGAACCAACTGAGCCACTGGTGGGTAATCAACTGAAGAGAAAGCTCAATGTTAGACATAACACTAAATCAATTTGTCCCACTAGTAATTAGTTTCAAAACAACCAAGCTTAATTACTAATTAAAACATTACTTGATTGATCAAACTGTGATTCCAACAGATCAGGATGATTCCAGTTCTTTCTCAGTTGAATCATCAAATTGTTTAGCTTTGTTCTGATACCTGTTCCTGAAACAGATGAAGGAAGTCATACCAAGCTTTTACTATTCAAGAAAATAAGATTGGCTAAATGGTTGATAGTACAATTTAATAAAGGAACACAACTTATGCAGGAGCTCTACAAAATAAATCTTTAAAATTAGAGAACACATTACCCTACCTCTCTCTGCCTTACTCTGCAGGTAGGCCTCAAGTGTTTTATTGACTAAATGCTCTTGTATTTGTTTTTGATGTTCCATCATATTTGCATACAGGATTATTTCTTTTTTCTTTGGGAGGTTCTGTTCCACCTCTTCCTTCAGTCTTCTGAGGAGAAATGGTTGAAGAATCAAATGAAGCTTTGACATTACTTGAAAAGGTAACTATTTTCAATCTCAAGTCCAACAACAGAAAACAAACATAAAATTAACTGCTCAAATTTTTGTGCTCATCTACATTTTGTCTTTATGGGTTTTTTGATGCCATCATGATGCTATTTAGCTCTTTGTGGCCCACATTTAATATCATGTGATATGTAACCCCTTTTTGTAGTCCCCATTTTGGTGAACTTAACGTAAAAATGCCAAGAATCTAATGAATATGCAAGATTTATTTATGTTTGTAAGGGTAAATACACTTGATTTGGTTTTTGCACAATTATAGAATCACTTACTACCCAAAGTTGTTCACTAGCAGCTGTGCAATTGATTATTTTTTCTCTCATATTTATTTATGTCTAACCTAATCAATGTGTGCATGCACTCTACAATCTACATCTAAATTAATTAGACATTTTGAATAAGTTACAACTCAACTAATTTAATTAGGTCTTAAAAATGAACAACAATTTGTACTTTTAAACCTAATAAGGATTATGAATAAAAAAATAACTCTCAAATAGTCTAATTAAGAGAAATAATGAGCTTTTCAATTATCACTTAGACCTAAAGAAGGGGTTCAATTGAACAATTGCACGAAAATATATTTATTCTCAGTCAATTATATGTTTAAAAAAATGCACTCATGTAGAGAACAAATAATCGAGAGGAAATAATTCATAGTAAAATTCTATTTAATAAAATGTTCTCTGTCAATCACAGAGGAATGAATGTAAACATTCTTGCTTAAAAAGACTGAACAATGATATGGATGTGGTTGATGGAAACAAAATATTTACACTATCATGATAAAATTTAAATAACAAATTAGAATAGTAAAACTGGTAATGTAAGCACTAGTGTCACCCCTTATAGGCATAACATGAAGTTAGTTTCTAGGAAGCATTCTCTGTGTCAGTAGATGCTGTCTCTTTGTACTTGTAATAGCTAGCAAAGGTCATGAACATGCCCAGGTTGAGTAAACTCAAAGAAGCAAGAAGCCAATAAAAGTAATCTAAATGAGATCTATTCAAGTTGTTTGCAAACCAGCATTGCTCCTGCTTTCCACAAGTAGCCTTCTTAATGATCAAAATGAGGAAACTATTGAGGAGACTACCAACTCCTAAAACACTCAAATAAATAGAAATACCCAATCTTTTCATTGTGTCTGGCATTTGATCATAAAAGTACTCTTGCATTCCTACCATTGTAAACACATCAGCCATGCCAAAAAGAACATATTGTGGAAGTAGCCAAAAAACACTTATTGGGATTGTTGCCGAGGGAACGTCTATGAGTCCACTATCCCTTGTTGCATTGATTCTCTTAATTTCTACCCCTGCAGCAACAATCATTGAAATGGTAGAAATGAACATACCAGTTCCTATCCTTTGGAGCAATGTTATAACTCTCTCATTCCCTGATAATCTTCTTGCAATTGGAACAAAGATACGGTCGTAGACAGGGAGCGATAGGATTATAGATATGTTCATGAAACATTGCATACTTGCTGAAGGGATCACAAAATGTCGACCAATTTTTCTATCCATTGTTCTGCCCTATTTTGTGAAGAATGTTGAGGATTGTGCAAAGACAACACCATACATTAAACATGCCATCCAAATGGGTAATATGCCCAAGAGGAGTTTTACCTCTTCAACTGGTTGTACTGTGCAAAGTCTCCAATTGCGTGCTATTTTGCACTCAAAGTCTAGTTCATCTTCAATTGTTGCTTTGTCAAGAAACGTAAAAAAACAAGACTATGAGTTTCATCAAAAAGGAATCTCCCAAGCATATAGGCCCAAAACAAACACAGTTGAGAACTCCAAGCATTTGAACTAGCATTATTCCCAAATGTTGTTACTGAACTAGAATTTGAAATTGCATCTAACATCCCTTTTTTTTGGCATGCCTATAATGGAAACTTGGCAAACATTTCTAAATTCCCCTCAGCCTCATATTAAACCATGACCAATTTGGTCCATTCCCAGTTTGAAAACACAAAACTTATCATCTAAGTCTATCAGATTTTCACAATCCATATTAAATGTTTGCTTTCTTTTCTAGGATCGTGTGACAGTTGTTAGCATCAACCAAGTAGAGTGAGAAGGAACCAAGTAGAGTGAGAAGAGAAAAAAACCCAATCTTAAAATATGATGTTTTGAGTCTGGAGCAAGACTCTGACATATACTTGCATAGTGAGGGTTTTAGACTCCTGAGGGAGGCTGATAGAGTCACCAAGATTAGCCCCTGCCATGTTGCATTGCATGAAGTGTTACTTGGGCATGTTAAAACACTGGAAAATGAAAACTTATTAAGCTACTTTGAAAGCAAATGGACATCTGATTCAGTTTCCAACAAGTGCATATTCAGTTTCTTTATTCACAAAAACTCTTAAATCTGTAGATAATACTGGTTAAGGAATTTTATTCCAAATTACTCTACCCATTAATTGTATAGTTAAGGAAAAGGATTTTGTGAAGGAAAATAATACTAACAAGTAGGTAGATGAGAGAAGAAACAAGGATTGTCCAATACCGACCCAAATATGAATCAGCAACAAAAGCACCCAAAAAAGGCAAAATGTATTGTACCCCTGACCATATGTTCACATTGCATGTAGCAATTGCAGTGCTTTCATTCAAAACACTTGTGAGATAAATCATCAAATTTGAAGATATGTCGGCATGGGCAAACCTCTCTGTAATCTCCACCCTTGTTATTAACAAATAAATTTAATGGTTGAAAATTGCCTCTGAATGGATAGACTCCTCAAAACCAAAGGAGAAAAGGGTTGGTCATGTTTAAAAATACTTGTCCACTTCTCTCCACATGGAGAAAATGTAGCTGAAAAGAACCTTCAAGGCTTCAACAGCAAAGGAAAACTCAACTAATCCAGATGGAGAAAACATAACTGAAAAAAATCTTCTGTAAAACTTATAAAACCACTTCTGATAGCAAGCGTAAGCAATGAAATACAACAGGAAACACCAAGAGCAATTTTAACAAACACTTACACTAAAGACCTTTCCACCTCACATTGTTTGCTCCCCTTAAAGAGAACACTATTATTTAGCCTTTAGATACTTTAAATTTATCACATTGAATGCAAACTTGAGAGTTGAGAGGGTAGTGAAAACATGACATCATTTAATCCTTGGCACAATTGGCATATGCATATTTCTAAATATCTGATGTAGCACATCTTATGGTAAGAGGAGCATGTCCCAGAGTATGGGATTTTGAATTCGGGTAAGCAGCTATTATTTGATGGTCTATCCAAGCACAGATTCCTGACAATGAGGAATTATATCTACATCCTTACAGAAGGTAATGGAAGGTTAGCTTTCTTCAATAAGGAAGATGGATCATGGAGCTACTGGGGAGTGGATGATAGTAGAAATAACATCACAACTATTTTTAATGTGCATCTCTGTGATCCATCATTGATTAATCTCGAATCAATGACTAATGTCTTAGGGGTGAGGTGAGGTGGTAGAACTTGATGAAAAATCAACTTCATTGTGTGAGATTGATTTATTTCAAATCACCTTGTCTATATTTTGATCTACATGGATAATTGCACAATCAATCATACAACCATGCATCTCATGTTGTTACATAGTGTGAGATGTGTGGCAATCAAAGTTCTGCACCTCTTTGTTATGTTATAATTGGTGAAACTTTTCGATGCACTTTTTGAATGGTGTCATTTTGAGTTGTAATTGCAAAATTATGAACACGAAGTTGAGCTGATAGGCTTGTTCTAGTTTTTTTTTAGAACTCTAAATTTCCATATGGATCAACACTAGCAACGAGTACTTTCGTGTTTGTTCCAAGTAAATCCTAGAAAACAAATGTAGTTATTGATTCCACAAGTTGATATAATTTTTATTTATTTTTTCTTGTCCCCCCTATTGTATTCACATTTTTCTTCCTTGTCTTGTGTGGCAGTTACAACAATATCATCATAAAATATGCTTACCTTGGCACAAAACTCACATAAATTTCTATACTGGTGTACTAAGTGGGTTAAAATTTTGTTAGAGAAGGTATGCCTCATGACCTGGAAAATCAAATGAGTTAATTCTAGTTCCATCCATTGTTCTGTTATCCAGGATGTTACTAGAGTCTAGATGAGCTTCACGTCTCCTCTCATTCAATTGGCATGACACTTATAGAACTCTCTTGATGTGGGTATGATCCATACATCAGAGAAATAATTGATTCTTAGAGTATCATTTTGTACAAAATAAGTGATGACTAATTCATCTTCTTGATATATCTTCTCTTAAATGCAATTTTTCTGATTCCTTTTATTGATTTTTTTCATTTCATGCTCTGCTTCCTAACTTGTTTCCAATCAAATCCAACATCTTCATTTCATAATGTCAGTTCTATGTTGCATAAGAAGCATGTTGCTTCAATTTATTTTAAGGGATTTGAGATTATCTATTCGTACACAAATTAATGATGACTGATTTCCCACTTCTAATACAAAACGCATACAGCTTTGAAAAAATGAGACCCAATTAGCTTGTTTTCTTAGAGAAAATCAAGTGAACTTCCTATAAATTCCTATTCTATCATACTAAGTGGGAAAAAAATAAAAATAGGCAGAGTGAGTCAGCTAAATCAACCAAGAAAATCACCAATGCAAACCCTCATGATCCTACAGTCAATAGCTGTCCTCCTAAGACCTCTCTTACTCAAGGCAGCTCCAATCCCAATGTTCAATCTATAACAATAAAGAGTCTTGTCTTCCTAGAAGAAATCTTAATGTAATATATAGTAGCCACTGCTTAATTAAACTACTAAGCTCAAACTCCTAAACTCCTACCAATGTAGACAAGATGCTCTAAACTCATTATATCATTTATCCACAAATGCTGAAAATTAGTCTAGAATGGTGTCAGCAGATGTTGTTTCCAAGATTGTTCATCTCCTCACTATCTGTGAAGTTGATTTTACATAAATTTGCATTAGCATCTTATATAATCTAGCTACCATTGAAGATGGAAGAATAGCAATTGCCAATACTAATGGTTGCATCATGACTATAGCAGAGCTGCTTGATACAGGCACCCCTAAGGAACAAGAACAATCGGTGGCTATACTCTCGTTGCTATGCACCAAGAGCTTTGACCATTATCAGCTGGTTTTAAGAGATGTACTTTGAAATGATGTACTTTGAAATCAACAAATGCCCTCTTATATTATTCAAACATTATTTTGTAGACTTGTAGAGAAATATCAACATGAGGCCAGAGTTGTAGATTTGAATATTGATTATTAGATAGGTTCAAGAGATACTAACCAGTGTCAGATACCAAATAGATGATCGCCATAGCAACATCCCATTTTTCTCCTTCTTTATAAAGAGGTTGGTTTTTCTGAAGATCGACTAAGAATTCCTTGGGTGAAAGTATGCCCGTTCCAGTAATACCTTCAATTGGACCAGATGCAATACCATTTACACATATTCCATAATGCACAATAATTAATAAAGACTATAATGCACAATAATTAATAAATATTGTACAAATTATGACAAAACTTAATAAATTTTTTGTGCTACTCTTTATTTGAAGGAACTATATCTGGGGTTTATAGCCACTTTATAAGTTATCATCATACAAAGGACTTAAATTGGATCCTACATGGCATGGATCAGAAGGCACATTCCAATTAACCAAGAAGATTATGCCTACGATATTGTCATGTCCCATGAGAAAGAAGATGATGAAAACTGTGGGTAGAACAAGTAAATAGAAATCACCCTCAAAAAAGAAATCATTGAGTTCCAAAGGAAGCTTAAAGATCAATACAATTTAGCATTACCAAATGAACTTTAGGATAAAATCTCAAAAGAAAATAGTCAAACCAGACCTTGTGTATAGAAAGAAAAGAAAATTATATTAATGTCCACAAGGGACTAGAGATAGCAAAAGTTTAAAAAAAGTTGTAGGAAGATGAAAAGCAGAATTGTCTAAACTCTGAACTTTGAAGGTGTATTTATTATTGAAGTAATATGTTAAAAATTAAGACACATAAATCATTGATAAGTAGGAGATATTTTCCACATCAAGTCAAATTCTGATATTGCTATCAAGATTCAACAGTGTAGTTTTTGAGTCAAACTCATTGAACCATGATTCATGCATAGTAGTTCACACAGACTCATTTCTCATGAGAATGAATGAACACTTTGCACTCATTGCATCAAGGGAGTGCTCACAAAGATGAAGCACCATGACTTGCTCAAAGGCTCAACCATTCCAGTACTACTCCAGCTCAAGAAGGCTTAACTATGGAGTTTCCTCCATGGTTTAAACCACTCTACTTGGAATCCCATTTGCAAAACCTACAAGAAGTGTTGTGCCTTATGAACCATTCATCAGAAAGCCCGTTGAGCTCATCAATAGATAAGCCTAAGATATTTTCCACAGCAAGTGAAATTGTGATATTGCTATCATGATTCAACTGTACATTTTTTGAGTCAAACCCATTTACTCATGAATATAATATATGACCCAAGAAAGAGGGTGAAATTTTAAATGTAATGGATTATACATCCTTTCCTCCTACTACCAAATGACTAAAGGTGCTTGTGTGCTATATGTAACCCCTTTTCTTGTAGTTATTTGCAAAATATATGGAAAAATGAAATTTCTGAAATGAAAACTCACAGTAATACAATTAAATTTCTAAATGAAATGTAACCATAAATACTGGTAGAAGCCTTCAATTACTTAACATAAATATATAATTGGATTTTCGTTGAATTAAATCCTACATTGGTCAAAATTAAATAACAAGGATAACATATAGAGCATCACATGTCCCAAAATGCTTTGTCAATAGGACAAGTGGCTAGACAGTGAAAATCTCAACATGGGACGATTATACCATTCACTACTCCCCTACTAACAAAATGTCAAAAAGTCTTTAAATGACTATGTTCCATGAAGGTCCCTTTATCCTTAATACCAACATACATGAGGAAGATATGTCTTAGTTCAATGACTAGTTGAACTTTGTATATACACTCAAAGACTTAGGTCTACATTTAAACAAGAAATTCAAAAGCCTTCTGAAAAAATCAATCTTATCTCAATTTAGATTATGAAAATGAAAGCACAAATTTTACTTCTTTACAATGACTGATACATATCATATCTATCCATTCAGAATGGAAGGCAAATAAGCCTTTTCAACGAGGTAATATCAAATAATTTCTAAGTATTCAAACAAGAAAATGAACTACCTTACTCTATGATTTGAAACAGTGAATATCAAATAAGCCATATGGAACAATCAATGAAAATGTTTTAAGTGGTCAAGCAAACTGTCAAAACTGCATAAAGATCAATGGTATGTAATAACCCCAATTGGGTATGGCTTCAATAAGCACCAATTTCCTTTCCAATTCAGTTGTTTGACATTTAATCAAACACTTTGACAATGACTAACCCTCACTATTATGCAGTTTCTTATGGGATTTTTAAGTGATTCTTCTAGTCTGAATTTTAGATAATATGTTGGAAAGAAATGACAATACTAAAACTTCATCAAACTAATCCAATTCTAAATATGAGAATCAAATTTGTAATGCTGAATGTACCAATGAAACTCATGAAATTGAAATGCGAATAACTAATATCAGGAAGAGTGTAATAATCCCTGCTTGCTCTGATCAAGGAGATCAAGTTTAAGCTAGAAGTATTTTGTCAAATATTTAGCATGTAACCTAGGTCTTAAGCTTGGATACTACTGTAAGAAATCACTCATGGGAACATGGTAACAAGACCAAAGGAATGTGCAAACAATATGAAAAGTCAAGAGATAATAGTTCTAAATTTTTATTATTCTCCACTACAGCAGAGCTCGTACAACATTTAATCTATCTGAAACCATGAAGGAGAAATCACTGACTGTATCCCAAGAAACTAATCTATGTTTACATTACTAACACAACTAGTAATGCAAAGCAGTTTCTAGCTGGAAATCTATTTGCAGCAGTGAGTGATGCAATTTGGGACAATGGAGCATCTTGTGGGAGACAGTACAGTGTCAGATGTCTCAATGGTACAAATCAAATCTCACAAAATCCATGCTCAGACAACACCAATTCCACTGTTGTCAAGATACTCCATTACTGCTCTTCTAACTGCAATGGAACACTCCAACTCTCTGCTGATGCCTTCAGAGATATTGCTACTTCCACAACAGGGACAATCAATATTGAATATGATTAGTAAGTTTATATTTAACTTTTAATTTGGTCATTCTTCTTTAAAATAAGATGTGGGCCTATTTATTATTGACTAGTCTCCTCCCAATTCACCCAAATTAGAGTTGGGGGTTGGGTTATAGACATTTCAAACCTATAAAACAATAAAAGAAAACACTAATCTTCGACCTAGAATTCTCTCAAGTTGTTAAAATTGGTAGCTTTCAATGATTATTGACTTTGATTTGTTCTATTGTAGATTATAATAGCATCAAGTTCTATTACATAAGTGTTAGGAAACTCTGCTGTTTAAGGTTGCCATGAATTGGGGAATTAAAGGTCAGAAACATTGTGTAAAGAGAATTATTGTATAACCATCTTATTTATTCCATTTTATGTATCACACAACTTCTGTAATAACATTAATATTGATTGTAGCCCATTCCAACATTATCACATTCATTGTGATTGTCTATTGCAAATGTTCCTTATCATTATATGTGGAATAGTGTAAACTGATTGTTGATATATATTCGATTAATCTTAATTTCTGCTAAAAAAAATTATTTTGGAAGATGAAATAATAAAAGAATGGAAGATCCCATAGGTGTGATAGTGGAATCAAATTTAAAATCCTACAAAGAGGGAGTGGAGATACAAATTCCCATCTCCAAAGAATTTGTCAGAACCAAACCCAATTGTGTGGAATTGATAATTTGTTCATGGGAATTCCTAGTTCAAGTGATAAGTCATGGCCTTCTATAGAGAGTTTTCTTTGTTAGATCCAAAACAATTTGGGTAACATCGTCAAGTTTATGGTATTCCTGACTGTTTTAAGAAGGATACAACTAGTAGAAATTATTGAGGGTTGCCATGGATGATGGATGGCACTGGAATTTATCTAAGAGATTGGGAACCAAATATCTAATAAAGCATAAAATTTTCAACCTTGATATGGATATCCAAATTGAAATTAGCCCCATCTAGATGCATGACGTCAGCAATATAATACCACAGTGTAGTAAGGGGAACATTGATGTAGAGAAATCTCAAGGAAAAATAATGGAGATGCTTACAGAAATTTTCATGGGAGGGTAAACTTTATAATGTTACATCATTAGTCATAATCTTGACAATTAGTGACAATTAGTGATATAGTGAACGGAATAATTGGACGATGGAACATAAAGTGACCTTTCAGATGAACGATCTATTCAAATGGATGGCCTTTGTCTAAATTGATAAGAAATGAATGGCCTATTGTAAATTGATAAGGAGCATGTAATGTCTTGACTTTTATACCACTCAATTACTGAATAATAAATGAAGGTAAACTATTTTTCCATTTCACAAATATGATAAGCACGTCACTGTTCATATTTGCACATAATGTATTGAAACTAAGCAACACTGTGATCCAGCTATTGTGACACCTCTCTCAGGTAGTCGACAGAAATTAATCTATTAAGTTATAACTATTTTTTTCCTTAAAAGTTTATACAATGCTATGGTACACAATGCGGAAGCAATATGAAACATACACATTAAGCAATGCAAATATAGTTTTGATTACTGAAAGCTTCCTTACTGTTTCAATGGAGGTTGCACTGAAGTTGTCAAACGTTGTTGGCACTGGCAGTAAAACACTGTTGGCACGTAATCTTCAAACCCTTCCTCTGCTGGCACCACAAAATGCAGTAAACAATAAATATCAATCGCACATCCATAGCCTTTCTTTTGGTCGCGCAGCAAGATTGAAATTAGGGTGCGGCAAAGAGCTTTTTTTGGATTTTGACATAATGTAAGTTCATGTTGGTCGAAATTTTGACCAACATGGGCTTCTAGTTAAAAAAATTATATACGTTGCCTTGCATAAAATGACCAATTTGACCCCATTCTATTAGATGGTCAAAAATTTTGGTCTAAAAATGGGATCAAATGTACTAGTGAAAAGTTTTAATTAAATAATTAAAATAAGGATACATCGACCATACAGGGATGACATTGGTAAAATATGAATGGTTGAATCACTAACTCCATGTGCCACTACCAGGGATATGAATCCTACATACTAAACAACACGATCAAGTGCAATTGCATATAATAACATATTTGAAGCAATAAATGCATTAAATCACCTAATTTAACCATTTATTCAATTATACTAAAATAATCTATTTACATCACTCACTTTTGCATAAAGCATAACAACGCAGGAATGAAGTAAATAACTATAGCATTAAATCTACTACATGACATAATCATAGATATTTCCAAATATTGGATAACCATATATCATCATAAAACATATTGTCATCTCAAAATGGCACCATCATTCAATATGATCAACTAAACAACATAGTAGCCTAACATCTATGATACTAAAATCAAGGTATAACATTTGACCCTCAGGTCATCTCAAATGTAAAACATAACATAAGTAAATATCTGCATCACATAACCAATGAATCCAACATGGAACAATCCATTTTTAATTATTTAAGCATTTAATAATGGTTGTTTAAACAACATTAAAAGGGAACTTAAAACACATAAGTGAACATAGTCATAAACATGACTAACCATTGCTATAGGAACCTAGTCCAGTGTAGCAAGATAATAGTAAATAGTGTAATCTCTACACACATCTAAAGGTAATGATGGAACAACATCATGATACCACATTGATCCTGGTAACCACTGGTACAAACGTTGGTGAACCATAAATCACATTATAATCTCATAAATTAGCTAAAAGCATAGACAAAGCAACTAATATAGTAACATAAATCCAATCACCTCAAGGGTGTAGACCACTCATGGTCCCAATCATGATCCGATATCAATGAGAGATCAACAAAGTTGCATTCATCAAGATGACTTGCAAAAGTCAAATGGGAGAGGCAATATAGCTCATGTGTATGTACATATGACATCATTAAATATAATATTTATCAAATTGAAATTATATGAAAAACATAAATTTTATACACATAAGTTATAAATTTAAATGAATTGAAATACATGTGTACTTACCTACATAGCCATCAGACCAAATCTAGTGCTCTGAAGCATTTATCCCACTATTTTTAAGATCTTCAAAATACATTTCAAAACAATGAGCCACAAAGGTCTTGTCATGAACTTTATCTTCATTGATATAGAAATGAACCTCCTTGATAATAATGTGTTCATTGGGTCAAAAATTTCTATCCCACCCAAATCAAATTATGCATGTTTGTAGGTCACTTTCACAAATATTACAACTTGGTCAGAATGATAATATTGAGCTTGAAGTCTAATTGAGGGGGAAATGTATAGTTCTTAGAGAAACCTATAATTTAAAGAATACAACTAGGTGGAAAATAATTTTTTGAATCATGAAACTATTTAGCTTACCATCATGCACAATGACAATGTTGGATATGTAGATAAATCATAGGACAAAATTTGTTCATCAACTCAATATAGGGAAACTCACTCTCCTTCAATACATGTTTTTTGGATCATCTTCTATCTTAGTTTGGTATGTCTCATATGAAAATCTCTTCCATAAAACTAGTGTTGAAACATCAATATTCTCATTTTGCAGTGGAAATTTATACAAATTTCCACAATCATTGCATTGATATTTTATATATTGTACTTTAAAATTTGTTCATAAACTCAATGTATGGAAAATCACTCTCCTTCAACAAATTTTTTTTGGATTCATCTTTTGTCTTAGTTTGGTATGTCTCATATTCAAATCTCTTCCACAAAATTTGTGTTGAAACTGTACTGTCTTAAAATGGACGCGCTTCATTTTGAGACCTTGTAGCCCTCCTTAGTGTGTTTTTTATCTTTTTTTCTCCTCTCCCCTTCCATTTTTTCATCTATCACCTTCTAACATGGTATTCTAGGTTTTCTTTGCTACCCTTTTGAACATATCTCTTGATCAACTTGTTATTTTTTGGTTTCACATGCACCTCCCTCTAAGCCTTCTAGGGTCTTCTTGCTCCCTTCTCTAGGACTAGGTTGACTAGATCAACCTAGTCTTAGCTAGGTCAACCTCAATTTGACCTAGTCCAGTCAAGGTTGACTAGGTAAACCTTATCCTTGATGATTGTAGAGTTTGGGGCCCGAAAGACCTTGATTTTTACCAATTAGTTTAATTTACTCCCCAATCAGCTAGAGTTGTTTTCCTATTTGAAAAGTAATATATAAGGAGGCTTGGGGGCTTCATTTTCATATCTAATCTCATTTTCTTGAGTTATCTCATCCACAAGCAAGCAATCATGGTGTTCTTCATCTTTAAGTATATTCAAGCATTCAAGTCCAAGCATATTTTTCTTGCATCAAGGTTCTTCCTTTAAGGTGGTAGTGAAGTTTGGCTCTAAGGAGAAGATCCATCATTTGAATCTATTAAAGTTATACTATTATTCATCCATGGCATGCCACATAAATTTCCACACATGAGCTTTTGGATTTTTTTATTTGTTTGAGTCAAGGCTATTACTTTTACATACTTGATCACATATCAAATGTAATTGCATTTTCGAAGGTAATTGTATTTCTCATTTGATATTATTTAGATCTACTACATGTAAGCATTTCATTTATAAATTATATTTCAATTAATGGTTTATTCCTTAACCTAGGGCTTGACCAAGGCAAGCCCTCATCAACCCAAAAATAAAAACTCTTCATTTTCTGTGTATAGGAGCTAGAATTTAGGATTTTGCATGTGATCTAGAAATAACTCCTTATAAGATTTATGGAGAAGTTGTCTTGATTTTGGTACAATTTTTTTGGACTATGTCAACTCCATGAAAAGACATCCTTCCTCCATGTTGACCTAGTATTTTCTTCCTTTTCATCAAACAATTTCTAGGTTTTGTTCCTTTCATTGATTCTTTTGAGAACCTGTAGTTGGATATTCTACAATAGGCTCAGATCTGCTACTTTTGGAGCTTTAAAACATATTCCTCTACTTATTTCAAGGTGATTCTTTTAAATTTTATTTCCTTTTATATCTTAATCATAGATCTATATCTTAATTGGGTTGATTGTGTAGACATAGCATCTAGATCTACATTATTTATGCAATTGGTTCAACTTTACATATACACTATTATATAAGGGACAAAGAGTGTATTCCCTTGTATTCCATTCCCCTTTATAACTCAAATTTTGTATTGCCACCCTTCTTCCTTTGGGTTCTAGCTAATCTAATTTGGATATATATGTGAAATCATATAAGGATATTTTCCTCTTTTCCTCACATATATATTTGAATATCTTAGTGGCCAAAAAAAGCGATGATCTAAAATCCTATTAAAGTTTCTTCCTTTTTTCCTACTAAATAAAAAACATAAATATTCTCAATTTGTAGTGGAAATTTATGCAAATCTCTACTATTATTGCATTATTTTTTTGTACATTGTACTTTGAACTCATGTGAATCTTCTAATTTATCACATAATATAGACTTCACAAATTGTGTTGTACTTCTAGAGATGACCATTTCTACTGCTATAACTTTTTTATATGGTTGCAGATATAGATCAAATTCAAGATGATTTTGACAACAACAAGATTTGTGTAGCTTATTTATGTGTACAAAGAAAGGATGAAACCTCTCAAACATTCTCTAATATAGTTTCACATCTAAAATTCTTTCTTAAATGCTTGAAATAGTTCACTTTATGTTATATCTATAAAATGTTTTGGGTGTTTAGTTTCTATACCTATCTTTTTACCTCTAATTTGTACAATATTACATCTATTGGAATAAAAATGAAAGCACGTGGTCTAATATTCAATGATCTAATTTTTTAGATCTTCAGAAACTGTGCCTTTTCAAGGAAGTATAGAAATATTTACCCAATTATTTTCAATGTTTTTATCTAACGTATTTCTCCTCCTAAAATATATTTGAACAACTCTTCTAGTTATCTACAGTAGATCAAAAATTGAATGTACATGGTTTCTCTATGTAAACTTCCTACTATATATTGTAGTCATCAATGCTCTATGTGCATCAAAAAAATCACTTTTTCGAGTTGTGTTATTAATTTTATTTAATGTATCTTGCAAATTTTCAACTATTTTTTGATTAAAGTTATTTGCATATCTTTTCTTGTTATCAACACCCAACAACTCCAAAATGATAGCCATCTCTCTTTTCCTAAATAACCTGATAAATAATTGTGCTCTTCTGAATATTCTTTTATTTTTTAAATATTCATCTCAATTTTTTTACAATGCATTTTAATAGCGCATTTATATACCATATTCTTAGATGGAATTGTTGGATACAATTGATTAATTGTGTGTTGTCTTTGATGTTACACAAATGCCATATTAGTTGATAGTTAGTGCATGTCAAGCTCACTTGTTCAATGAAGATAGTTTTCCTTGTCTACTAAGTGTTCCTAAGTTTGCTCTGTACAGAAGATAGCATCTACTGAGATCACTTGAGCGTCGAAGGAATTTATGTAGAAAAAAGTGTTAACTGAGCTCACTCAATTAACAAAGGGAAAATTGAATAGAACTAGTATTAATTGAGTTCACTCAGTTACCAAAAGAATTCTGTAAGTTTGCAATGTTAATCAAGCTCTTGTTGGTTAACATAGGAAATCACTTCAAAATTAGTTTCTACCGAGATGGGTCGGATACCAAAGGATTTTCTTAGTTTGGCATGTAAAGCTTAATTATTTTACCTATTAATTCTATCCAACTATGGTAATGAATATTGGTTATTCTAATTTATATTTGAGCTGACTTGACAATCTGGAAGGTATAAGTAAAAGGTCAATTTGTGATTTCAAAGTATGCAAGTTGAATTGGAAGAGATAAGAAGAGAGGAAGTGAACTTGAAGAATAAGCAGGTATCCTTGTGGAATAGAAAATTGTTATTCAATCAAGAAAGATCAAGCATAAGCTAGAACATAGATCTATAATCAGCAATTCAGTTGCATCACAATTAGGTCATTTCATTGTTACTCTTTAACCTTTGTAGCAATGATCTAAAATCTCTTAACAGAGTTGGTTTAACAACCATTTTTAAATCCTCTAACAAGGTGGCAATTCCATTGAATTTTTTCAAGACCTCTTACAAGGCTACTCCTAATAGGGTGATTAAATCATTTAACAAGGTCATACCTAACAGTGTGTTTTTTAACCTTTAATAGGGTTGCCTCCTGATAGGGCTCACTTTAGAAGAGTGGAAAATAGTAATTAGTCATTTGGTGGTTTTTCCCAAATTCAGTTTCCATGTTAAATCCTAGTGTCATATGTGTTCATGTTTTTTTTTTCATGCTTGCAAGTAAATTATTGACAATATCTTAAGATCTACTGAGTTAAATGCATTCTGCATTTACCGAGTTACAGCAATTTATGTATGCTTACCGAGTATCAGTAGTAATCTATTTTATCAATCTAAATTTTATTTGTCATCTAAGGGATCTAGGATTTATTTTAGTATTAATTGATTCATAGTTACTCTTATTATATTTTTAACAATTGGTATCAGATCTTTTGGTGCTTGTAGAGAAGGTTTCAAGGACCTAAGCTAAAGATCAAGATGTCTTACAAAAGAGAGATTCCAAAGCTGAAAAGAGACAACTTTTGCAGCATGGCAAGGACTTATGAGACTTCATCTGGCTACCATCAATGATTTAGGCTACAAATATCTTGATGAAGAATATGAAACTCCCATTGGAACATTATTAGTTGAAGATATTGCTAAGAAAAAGAACCATAACATCATGATGATTGATATTGCATCTGCTCTCATTTATGCTAAATTTGATTAGGTCAAAGACTGTAAAGCTACTTTTGATATGTGGAACAAACTGAAAGAAATCTATGGAGACAACAATGTAAGAAGAGCCAAAGTAGAAAGCCTTAGAGGACAATTTGATCAAATGAGAATGAGAGAAGATGAAAATGTTGCAAAATATGTGGAAAGAATTAAGGCCAGTGTTAGTGCAATCAGAGCATCTGAAGGGGAAATCAAAGAGGAAACTGTTGTAAGAAAAATACTCAGAGCTTTTCTTCTCATCTATGCAATTAGACTATCTTCTATTCAAGAAAATAGATGTGATCCAAATAACAAGATAGGCTTGGATGCCCTAGTAGGCAGATTGATAGCTTTTGAACTAGACAACTTTGACAACTATGATCCTGCTTCCAAGAATATTGAGTCTACATTTGAAGGTAAACTAAAGAGAAAGACTCAATATTATGATAGTTATCTTGAAATTGAAGAAAGAAACTGCAGACTCAAAAAATTTATGATAGTGATCTTGAAATTGTTGAAGCCCTACTTGCAAAAAAATATTCTAGGAGAAGAGGAAAGTACAAAGGTAAAACTCCTCTAATCTATTTTTCTTGCTAATAAACTGGTCATATTCTTGCTAGGTGTTCAAACAAAGAAAGCAAGGAAGAGAAGAAAAGTCACAAGTACAAATGCAAGAAGGAATTCAAAGGTCAAAAATCCTACAAAGACAAAGGTAAGAAAACTTTATCTATGGCTTAAGATTTTGATAATAGTGAAGATGAAATAGTGTATATTGTTGTAAAAGATGAATTTGATGATGAAGGAGATAAGATGGAACTTGTCTCTCATGTTAGTAAAAATGATACTTGGATAATAGACAATGGATGTTCTCACCATATGATTGGAGATAAAACTAAGTTTGAACATTTTGAACACTATGATGGAGGTAGTGTAAGATTTGGAAATAATGAACCTTTTTGCATAAAAGGAAAAGGTTGTATCTCATTAACCAATTAACTTGTATGTGACAATGCCTATTGGGTTGAAGGACTAAAACATAATTTATTGAGTGTGGCATAGTTAAAAAACATTGGATTCAAGGTAGAGTTCATGAATGGAAAGGAAAAACCATTGGATAACAAAAGAAATCTAATTGGATCAGGCAAGCAAACAAAAGGTAACCTATTTTATCTTGATCTTGGTGATTGCTCATGTTTTATTGCTCAAGTAGAAGAAAGTTGGTTATGGCATAGAAGACTATGTCATGTAAACTTTGATAACATGGTAAAGATAAGAAAACTCAAAAGAGTAAGAGGTATCCCTAGTTTGAAGAAACCTGATGTTGGATTATGCAAAAATTGCCAAATTGGTAAAATGGGAAAGACTAGTTTTAAGAGAAAAAACTATCAGTCCAAAGATGTCTTGGAAATTGTGCATATTGATTTATGTGAACCCATTGGAATAGAAAGTTATAGTGGAAAAAAAAAATCATTCTTTTTGTTGATGGCTATTCTAGAATGATGATTGTTATGTATCTAAAAGAAAATTTTGAAGCTTTTGAAAAATTCAAATGGTATTTGGCTAGAGTAGAAAAAGAAACTGTGAAAAGATTGAAATGTATAACATCAGATAGAGGTGATGAATTTGTCTCAAATGAATTTAACAATTTATGCATTGAAAGAGGAATCAAAAGACAAGTATCAGCCCCTAGTACTCCTAAGCAGAATGGAATAGCTAAAAGAAGAAATAGATCCATCATGGATTGTGCAAGAACACTAATGATTGAGAAGCATATTGCTATCAAATACTAGAAGGAAGCTATCAGCACTGCAGTTCATACTTTAAATTGAGTTCAGTTGAAGAAGGACTCAAACAAAACTCCCTATGAACTATAGTATGGCTACAAACCCAATGTAAGTTACTTGAAAATATTTGGCAAAAAATATTTTATCATGAAAGAATTTAGAAAAGGAAAATTTGATGTAAAAGGTGATGAAGGTATATTTCTAGGATGTTCCTATAGAATCAAAGCATACAAATGTTTGAATTTGTCCACTCACAAAATCATAGAAAGTGCACATGTGAGAATTGATGAATTTGTAGAAAAGAGTGAAGAAGAAAGCAAAAAGGAGCCAAAAGATTAGAAAATATTTGTTTACTATGAACCTGATACATTGCCAAACATATTTGACAAAAAGGAGACTTCATCTCCCAAGCTCTCCAAGTTTCTAACAATTACTAAGTTGTAGGAAGCACAAACCGAGTCACAGGGACCTTAGTCATAGTTAGAGGCTACCGAGTTAGTGCATACCAAGTCTGAAGGACCCGAGCCTAAAGTTGAGATTCAAAATGAAGATAGTACAATTCATTCAAAAGTCAAAAAACCTATATTGGCTAAATATGTCAGAAGGCATCATGCACCTGATCAGATCATTGGAGACAAATTAGATGGAACAATGATAAGAAGCAAACTAAAAGGTACATGTTTACTTGCTAAATTTGAACCTAGAAGTGTTAAGGATGCATTGGAAAAAAAAAGTTGGATTGAGGCTATGAATGAAAAAATAGAACATATAGAAAAGAACAAAACTTGGACTCTTGTTCCTAGGCCAGAAGATAAAAATGTGATTGATACAAAATGGGTATTCAGAAATAAGTTGAATGAAGATTGAAAAGTGTCAACAAACAAAGCAAGGTCGGTATGTAAAGGCTATTCTTTAGAAGAAGGTATTGATTATCATGAAACATTTTCCCCTGTTGTAAGATTAGAAGATGTTAGAACTTTACTGGCATATGCAACTCACAGAGGATTCAAAGTATATCAGATGTATGTTAAATCTACATTCTTGAATGGAATTCTTGATAAGGAAGTCTACATTAAACTACCAAAAGGTTTTGTTGATCCTAACAAAAGATACATGGTCTACAAATTACATAAAGCACTATATGGTCTAAAACAAGCTCCTAGAGCCTGGTATGAAAGATTACATACCTATTTGACACATATTGGTTTTCAAAGAACAAATGATAATAGTAGTCTATATATCAAGGAAGGACCAGATAAGAAGATTTTGTTGGTAGAAATATTTGTAGATGATACTCTATTTATAGGAAATGATGACTTGTGAAAAGCATTTTTAGAACAAATGAATAAAAAATTTGAGATGTCCCTATTTGGTGATATAAAATTCTTTGTTGGATTGTAGATACAACAGAACAAAAATGGTATCTATATCACTCAATCTAAGTATATCAAAGGGATACACAAGAAATTTGGAATGGAAGATTTAAAACTAATTGGAACCCCATGTGTATTGGGCTTAAGCTTACCAAAGATGATGACTCCAAAGAAGTAGATCAAACCTTATACATATCAATGACTAAGAAATTATAGTATGTAGTACATACAAGGCCTGATATTTCCTTAGTAGTCAGGATAGTGGCAAGATTTTCAACAAAACCAAGAGAAAACCACATGATGGCAATAAAAAGAATCTTGAGATATCTGAAAGGTACTGAAGACTATGGCTTATGGTACAAACTTGGAGGCAATCTTGACTTAAAATTATTTACTGACGTCGATTGGGTAGGAAATCTTCATGAGAGAAAAAGCACTAGTGGAGCATTCTTTCTTAGCAAAAGGTTGGTATCTTCGACAAGCAAGAAGCAAAATTGCACATCTCAATCCATAGCAGAAGTAGAATATGTGGCTATAGTAGTGAATTGCTCTAACATTTTTTGGTTCAAACAATTGTTGGAAGGAATGAAGGTTGAAATCAAAGAGCCAATAGTCATTTATTGTGATAACACCAATGCAATCAACATATCAAAGCATCTAGTGATGCATTCTAAAACAAAGCACATTGCTATAAAATATCACTTTGTAAGAGAATTATTATAGGATAAAGAAATTAGATTGGAATATATGCATACAAAAGAAAAAATGGTAGATATATTCACCAAGCCATAACCTAAGGATGCATTTTTGTATCTAAGAGGTAAGCTAGGGGTCATTCCCCTATCTGAAGCTCACTAAATAAAGTTTAGTGATGCATCAATAGGAACTAAGTTGAAGATCAATCAGTTGATGTAGTATTGACAAGGACATATTGCGGATGAATGTGTACTCAAGGTACATTGACACTAATCAAAGTTACTGTCTTTGGCATGTGTTGTCAAAGAGGGAGAAGTTGACTATCATATCATCTTTTTGAAATTTTATAATTCCAAGAAGGATAAGTTAAGTAGTTCCTTCATAGAGAGAGAATACTATAGGAGAAGCTTTTTGTGTAAAATCAAAGAGGGAGAAACTTTCTAATAGAGGGAATCCTACTCTCAAAATTTCATTGTGCTATGACATATTGTGTTGCCATCAATGCCAAAGAGGGAAATTTTTAGATACAATTAATTAATTGTGTCTTGTCTTTGATGTTACAAAAATGTCATTACAGTTGATAGTCAATGCATGCTAAGCTCACTTGGTCAATGAAGACGGTTTTCCTTGTCTACCGAGCGTTCCTAAGTTTTCTCTTTACAGAAGGTAGTATCTACCGAGCTCACTCGAGTGTTGAAGGAATTTATGCAGAAAAGAGTGTTAACCAAGCTCACTTAGTTAACAGAGGAAAAATTGAATAGAACTAGCATTAACTAAGTTCACTTAGTTACCAAAGGAATTTTGTAAGTTCACAATGTTAACCAAGCTCCTATTGGTTAACACAGGAAATCGTTTCAAAATTAGTTTCTACCAAGCTGGGTCAACTACCAAAGGATTTTCTAATTTTGGCATGTAAAGATTAATTATTTTACCTATTGATTCTAGCCAACCATGGTAATGAATATTGGTTATTCTTATTTGTATTTGAGCCAAATTGATAATCTAAAAGGTATAAGTAAAAGGTCAACTTGTGATTTCAAAGTATCCAAGTTGAATGAATTGGAAGAGATAAGAAGAGAGGAAGTAAACTTGAAGGATAAACAGGTATCCTTATGGAGAAAAAAAGTGTTATTCAATCAGAAAGGATCAAGCATAAGTGAGAATAGAGATTTGTAATCAGAAATTTAGTTGCATCACAATCAGGTCATTTCATTGTTACTCTTTAACCATTGTAGCAGTGATCTAAAATCTCTTAACAGAGTTGGTTTAACAACCATTTGTAAATCCTCTAACAAGGTGGAAATTCCATTGAATTGTTTCAAGACCTCTTACAAGACCACTCCTAATAGGGTGATTAAATCCTTTAATAGGGTCACACCTAATAGTGTGTTTTGTAACCTTTGATAAGGCTTACTCCTAACAGGGCTCACTTCATAAGAGTGAAAAATAGTAACTAGTTACATTTGGTGGTTTTTCCCGAATTGGGTTTCCACATTAAATCCTAGTGTCATATGTGTTCATGTTATTTCTTTCATGCTTGCAAGTAAATTACTAAAAATATCTTAAGATCTGCTAAGTTAAACACATTCTGCATTTATCGAGTTACAACAATTTATGTATGCTTATCGAGTATCAACAATAATTAGTTTTATCAGTCTAAATTTTATTTGACTTCTAAGGGATCTAAGATTTATTTTAGTAGTAACTAATTCACCCCTCCCCTCTCAATTAATTCCCTTATATTTTCAATAGGAATTTGACTAAAAAGTAGATCCTCAATCACATCCATAAAATTTCCAATGCCAAATAATGTTTCTAACCCCCTACTCGAATTTCATCTTCTTGAATATTTAACAATTTCTTCTTGAATTTCAATACATTATTTTTTATTGTGTTTTGTATGACCTTTCATCTTGTTATCTCTTACTCAATCATATTTTCCTTACTTTACCCCTTTTCTCCCCATTGAGTACTTTGATCTAGAAAAAACTAAATATAATAATGCTTCAATTTAAAGAAATTAATTTTTTTTTTAAAGTATAAAAATATCTTGGTAAAAAAAACATATCTTATTATTGATTATCTTTTGTAATTTCTTTTCCAACTATACAAAAATATGATCAAAACCACTTCCAAAAATAATTTTATTTGAAAAATCAACTAAGACTTTTGCTACTTTTTGTTAAATTATTTTGATTAAGTTATTTAAAAATAACTATATTTATATGAGCACAAGTGCTTGGTCATCATGCAACCATGTTTAGTTGCCCTTGGTTTTGACATAAAATGGTTCAAAATGTAACGCCCCGCCAAGGGATCCAAAGAATTAACCTAAAGTTTCTCTAAGTTTGGTAGCATTTTTTTTCTTTTTTAAACATGAAAGTAACCATGCATAACATAGTAGCGAAAGCAATATCAATATCCAATTGAAAGTAAACATGAACATACATACATAACTAGTTACATTCTTAAGGATCCCTTAATGTTGAATTACATCAAAATTAACTATTAATGAATCCATCTAATACTACATCCACATGAAATAATAATGAAAAATCCAACATTCTTAAATTACATTTCCGATTGCTCAATCATCCACTGTACATGCCACAGGGTATGAAAGGCTTAAAAGAATATACATCTATGAAAATAAAGTACATCATCATCCTAATTCTAACCCATGATTCAATAAAGTAAATGTAATCACATGACATACATGATACATCATCATAAAAGATATAAACATCCATCATAAAAGATAACCATTTACCACAAACATAATTAACTAAGTGCACAGTTCCTCCCAACCGTAAATAGCATCATTAGACCATCGTGGGTCCTTGGTGCAGAGGCACCTAAATTTCAAGAAGACAAAGATATAAAAGCTAGAGAAGCCATTTGTAATAAGTTGTCAAAGGAGGTCTTAATATGATAAATAATGTAAAAATGTTTATTTAATTGGTGAATGGATCTATTGACATCCATCTAAAGTCATTTGAGTCATTTGTATTATATTTGGGTCAAGTTGTAAAGGCTATGAAGCCATTTTTTGTCAAAAATGTAAAATTTGCGTAAAAAGTTGTAAAATGCAACTTTGAGAAAGTTGTTAAGAATAGAAAAATGATGTAAAAAGGTATATGGTTTGTCTTGGGGGTAGTTAGGAAGGTTTATAACTGTCAAATGGATATAAAAACCATTGTATGGTCGAACCAAATCAATTTGGAGAAGAGGAAATACTTTGATACATTTTTGGTGCATTTTATTGTTGTGGTTTTGATTGGTTTTTTTTAGTTTTAGAGTAGTTTCCAGGCCTTGTACGGCCATGTACAGCCTAAAAACTATGTAATATAGTAATGGATATATATTATTATGAATCCTTCTTCTCATGCTTTTAGTTTGGTTCAATTTTATGAAGAAATGAATAAGTTATGGGTATTTTGGTGAAAGTGGATGTTTGCAGATTTGAGATTCGCTGAATACAGTCATGTTGCAGCATGTGATGCGGACATATTTTGGAGACTCAAGATCTCTAATGATATTCATTGGAAAGATATGTGAACTACCTTTCATTTCCAACTGGTTTGAATCATTTTCATTTAAATTTGGAAAAGTTATGAAGATTTGAAAGAAAACTCATTTTTAAATGCCTTCAATGGTGTTGCAGGAAAAGATTTGTGCTTATACATTGATTTATGTATTGGATAAATTAATGGCTTACATATTTGAAAACTAGACTCATAAATGGATGATGTGGAATTGGTTTGGGGTTATTTGAATTTGTTTTGTGAACGTTATGTGATGCCCTAGGAAGGGTTACCAGTTTTGGTTCTGGTTTATGACAGAGAAAATGGGTCTTGATACAAAGACCATAACTTGTAATTGGTTTATTGGATGGGTACCATCCTTGAATATGTTTTACTATACCTAGTTTGGAACAATTAATCTAAAATGTTTTTCAAGAAGACGTTTCGAACAGAAGTTATGAACAATGGAATCAGACATAGCAATCTAATTGTATGAGTGAAGATTTTGTCGTTATTGGTGTATAATGTCAGGGTTCTTTGTTGTAATCTTTGAGATTTTCTTGGTTCCTTGAGGGTGTACCAGCCTATTTTGAATCCCTTGAGTTGAGCTAAGATTCCTTAAAGATAAATATAAAGGGCTCTGCATCAGTCCTAGCCATCCCTCCATGCATAACATCCCAAATCACCGAAGAGATCATCGATATTAACATAGTAGGAATGTCACTCCTAAAACATACTACATCATATGCAGGAAAGAAATCTAACATGTATAATAAAGCATAAGATAACATCATCTAACATATGTAAATCTTCAATGTAAGAATACATGTCCACCATCATAATCCATGAACTGAATGAAGATAGATGCCAACAAAGAATGCATCAGCCACGGTGTCTCAAACGGATCTCAAATGATAAGAGTGGAAAAGTACTACCACCCGACCACGTGGAACCTAAATGGTCCACTCCCACCACGCTGAGGAGAAAATCTCAAGTCCCAAATAGGTTATCAAATCACATAGCACAAATACTCTCTAAGTCCAGGAATCCTAAAAGTATACTAACTCAAAGGATCCAACACAAACTGACATCTAATCCCAGAGGCACAACACAGACATGTAGGAAACCTACTATGCAAGCGGGAAAGTGTCATCGCATGGATCATGCTAGAGTTACCCTGGTAGTCTCTTTATAGACCTCGGCCCCCTAGTGATATTTATGGGGCCACTAGTATCCTCTCATACTGATGAGGCATACTATGGAATGTGAGGTCGCAACCAAACATTCTCTCTACTCCCATCCTAGTTTGTACTAGCACTTGAGGCATAGGCAAGAACAAAACAATTATCTTTTTAGGTTCATTAAGTCAGTATTAGGTGTGAATGTTTTCACTTCTTAAGACAACTTACAATGAGTTACCCTGGCAGCCTCTTAGGGCCCCGGCCCCCATTGCAAGCCACTTCCTGACACTACAAGTAGATAACCTACCCTAAGCTCATATAATCATAAATCACAAGATCATCACAGTCCTATACAAGTGACTGGAAAAATACTAAAAGATAATCCATAATAAGAGCATCAAATCTCTATGAGAAAATGAAAAGAAACCATAGATAATCATGACCACAATAGTTCTCTATTGGCAACTGAGGGTATCACTAATAATCACAATAATCATTGGTTCTCAACAAGCAACCAAAAAGTATCTCAAAGTAATAATGATCGAAGACTCCAAAAAGGTCGAGTCAAAACATGTCACAACATGACAACATCAAGAAATAAATCAACACTTCAATCCCATCATGGTGACTAGAAAGTGATCCAAGGATAACTAATCGATGACTCAAAAAATTGTTAAGTCAAGTGTCTCATATACATATAACTCAGCTTCACTCAAGAAGACTGATGAGCATTAACAATCAATAAATACAAACATCTCATAGAGCATACCATCACATTACCATGGTTGGTTATAAAAAGATTGAGATCAAATAACATCAACATGCCATCACAATCATAACCCCCAAGCCTTTGGTAGACGTCCTATAATTGATCAGCAACTAGTCAACCCAAAGACCCAAAACAAGAAGCATAGAGAGAACACAATGCAAGCACATGTTTTTGGTTTACTAAATTACATAGTTGAATTAAGTGTGGAGGTCTCAACTTTTGTTTTCAAATTTAAATAGTGAAAGGAGAAATATTTTGTACATTTTTTCCCTAACCCATGATTTGTTTTGATGAATAAAAGTTTTTCCCTCTAACTCTTAGATTTCAATTTTCTAAATGTTCTAGGAATAAATGTTATACGTTATTTTGGTAATGAGTTATCATTTTTCAATAACTCAATTTACTATTTTGAGAAGAATCAAAATATTTGATAACTTAAATGTTATAAATTTTAATTAACCTTAATTAGACTAAATTCTAATTAAGTAAATTAATTAATTTAAAAACTATATTATTTATTTATAATTTAAATTAACTTGAATATTAAAAATTCTATTAATATATTATATATATATATAATATAATAAATAATATATGAAATTATCACATAAAATCGAATTATAAAATTTGATTCATATCACTACACAATACACATCACTATTGGCATTTATAATAAAAATGTTGTGCGACCACTAAATAGTGTCCCGTCGCGTTTTAAAGGAATGTCACCGCAGTGTAGAGTGTTGTGCAGGCCTGCTGATGTAGGCCTGCGACAATACACTATCGCAGAGCCTGCGGCAGCAGTGCCGCCGACCTCTGCCATATATAAAGAGGGGTGGGGGTACGGGTTTGTCCCTCCTCGCCCCATTAAAAATTTGCTATTTTTTTTTTTAATGTGTTTTCAAATAACATTTTTTTTTAAAAGTGTTTCCCAATCGATATTCAATATTGTATATCCACTACAATTCATTTTTAAATATATAAATTCCTCCACTACATTTTTAAATAAACATATATATGTACATACGTATGTATGTATGTATGTATGTATGTATGTATGTATATATATATATCTATATATATATATATATATATATATATATATACATATACATATATATACATATATATATATATACAAATATATATATATATATATGTATATATATATATGTATATATATATATATGTATATATATATGTATATGTATATATATAGATATACACACACACGCAGTTCATTATTAAGCATTACTACATTTTAATAAACATATATATTTACGTATATATATATATGTATGTATATATATATATGTATATATATGTATGCAGATTTCATATGTATATATAAAAAGAGAACATATATCTAATTTTACACAAGAAGGGCTTTCCATTTCAATGAATTAAGAACTTCTCCAAAAACGTAATTGTTCTCTAAATTTACCCATTATTTATTCTTTTAAATAGAATTGTCCAAACGCATTTGAAAACCCTAACCCCATAGTTTCCTCAGATCTACGCATATAAAAACTTCTTATATAGAATTTAACTACCCACAACAAAAATGCATACAACCAAGATATGAAAATCCTCAGAAAGCATTCAAAAGACATGAAGAAGACAGGAAGTGCAAGAGGCGAAATATCATATGCCAAAATCATAAGTGTCTACTTGGACACTGATGCTAAATCAATTCTCCTCATAATCCACAAAGCAAGCTCCTTCCTTCTCCAATGTTCCTAGATCCTCCAAACACACTCTCTAAGCTTCTAGGAGTGCTTGAATATAAAGAACTCTCAAGAAGCACCTAGAATGTCTCTAGAAACAACCAGAAGGTGTTGACAACTAAGCATGAGTCTTTTCCAACCTTCTAGATGAGTCACAAGGTTGTAGACACCATGTGCTTAATTTGTGTGCCAACTCCTGTGTTGTAGACATACGTGCATTGAAGAGGTGTGTTTACTCCTAGGTAGACTTATAACTTTTATTTTAATTCTTTTATTATTTCTATTATTATTTATTTATTACTTTATTATTATTATTATTAATTTTAATTTCTTTTATTTAATTCTTTTCTCAATTAATTCCCATTTAATTAATTAAAATCAAAATATCTAAAGATCATGATATTATATTAATTTTTCCCAAATAATTAAATTATTAATTAAATCTTTTTAATTTAAGACTTAATTAATAGAAAATTCACTATAGACCTCCAAGATAAAATATGAAAACCCATTATAGAACAATCCATACAAAATCAGTCTAAAGGGTTAAAAATCATGAATTATGTCATCTGACACATTCGAAAGGTAAAATATCTCAGATACTTGTCCTACCTTTCTAGGAAAAATGGTTTAAGGGTTTAGGATTTGGACTTGAGAATTTATCTCCCCTCTCTTACCATTGAGATAGTGCGATAGGGTATGCTCATCCTGGCAATTCAGGGAAGTTGATACCTAGTACCTGCAACCTGCATAAAAACTGTGCATGTACATACTATATATATATATATATATATATATATATATATATATATGCTAAGCTAAACAGGCAATGGCAGGAAGTGGTGCATCGTGTAGATCCTGACTAGCAGGTGACTATGACTCCCTTCCTTAACCACATCAGAAATGCCATACATAAGAAACAAACATGCACACTATACACATGCAAGTATGGGGTAAGTATCCATAAGAAAACACATGTGATAATAAACCATCTAACTAATCATCATCAATAACTGGAAATAATGTAATAATCATCATGCATATATGAAATGTAGAGTCTAATTAAACTCATCACATATCAACTGAATCTGTAACAACATCTGATAATGTCAAAATAATGCTACTAACCATCAACATAAAACTAGTCTAATAGAGTTCGACCATGATAGCAAAAATGCAACCTAGGGGCAGGCACTACATCCACCCCCCCAGAATTAGGCTTACTCCTGAAAGCCTGCATGAATACTATAACCAAAGAATTCACTGTGTGGGTCCCATTGAACCCTTTCCCCCTGTAGGGAAATATGATTCCACTGGGAACACTACAATACACTTAGAGCAATATGATTCTAGTTTAATGGTAAACCGAAAATCACATTGATCCAACATTTGTTCTTTTAACAAATACTAAAATAGATCCCCTAATACATTCTAAACAAGAGCAACATAATGCTTACAACAATAATCAAAGGCATACTACCTTAAAACATAAATAAAAGATACATGTTTTGAAAATAGAATAAGTTTCAATTTTTAGTTTTACCAATATTTAGGTTTAAATAAAATTTTCAGTTTTGAAAACTAAGTGTTGCTTATGCAAGTAACAGTTTAAGTTCTGTTTTAGTTCACCTAGTTTCAAGTTTTTAGTTTAAAAGAGATACACGTGATAGTTCAAAGTTTTCATTTTGTTCAACTAGTTAACAACTAGTGGCTTTCAAATATACCCAGAGCTACCAATGTAGAAACTCGGGCTCTAATACAAAAGGACTAGTTTAGACCGAACCACATCTAACCAAAATTGCTTATGTGGCAGCTTATGTGGCAGCCACACAAACAAAAATTACAAATTTATAGAACCTCCCATTTCTATGGCCCATTCTCAACCTTTTTCTAACACTAAACATACCTTGTTATATATCTTAGATTCAAGATCATGGTCATATAAATTTCATAGAAATCATTTCATTTTGATCAATGGATTTTATTTGTTGAGTTGATAGCATGGTTCTTATTGTAGTTGGTATGATTTCCCAGTGCTCTATTCTATGAAAATACACATATATGTTGCCTTTTTATCAATAGTAGAGGAACTTTGGTTTCCCTTTTAGGGGCTTGTAAGGGTTGATCATTTTTCTTGGTTTGATGTAAAATTTGAGTCTTGAGATTGTATGCATTAGAATCAGGATGCAAAAGATATAAAGCCAAATCCAAATATCACAAATTAAATCAATTAATAAACATATATGATAAACCAAACAATGATAATGCAAACCTGCATACCTTTGTATACTCCTTGATGTGTTGATGTGGTTATGATTATGGATGTGTGCTCAATTATACACTCGATGCTTCAACAATGGATGATCGTGGATGGATGCATGGACATCTGAATATCACAAAATAATGATTTGAAAGAAATTATCTCTCAAAATGGTATAATAATTCCACTCAAAAGATAGATGATTTGTGAAGAGAAAAGGGTTTAGTTAATAGGAAATTGCGTGAGGAGGAGATAAGATTTCTTGATGAATAGTTACATGAGTCATGTGTGAGATTGGCTTCTATCGACTAAGATAGGTGGAGGAGATGGACTTTTGTGTTTAGAGATAAATGAGGGAGATGTGGCATGAGAGTGGACTTTGGATTTAGTTAAAGGGAATAAATTATGCCTTAATTTGTACAAGTCATCTAAAGTGGGATCTTAGACATGGAAGAGGAGGTGATGTGTTTCAGTTAAGGTGGATGAGGTGGATCGGTTAACTAGATGATGTGGGAGGTGCATGGATTTGTTAGAAAAAAGGTTGGTGGGATTGTGAAGGGCCAAATGAAGACATGTTTTTTAGAATAACCCATTAGACACATCAGAAGGTGGTTAAATTTTTTTGAAGATCATTAAGTTTCTCATGTTGGAATTATAGATGGAGTAACTGAGAGGGGGGGTGAATTAGTTACCACAAAAATAAGTCCACAGATCCCTTAGATGTCTTAAATAACTAATTACTATTGTCACTCAGTAGCCACACAGAAAAATGTTGTAACTTGGTAGATTAACTTGTTACTGATCTTTAAGCATTCACAATTATTGACATGCATGCAAAAGAAAATAACTTGAACACAAGAGACACTAGATTTAACATGAAAACCCAATATGGGAAAAACCGCCAAGTAACTAGCTACTAATTTTCACTCTTCTGAAGTGAGCTCTATTAGGAGCCAACCCTGTTAAAGGTTACAAAACACATTATTAGGTGTGACCTTGTTAGAGTATTTAATCACCTTGCTAGGAGTGGCCTTGATAGAGGAATTTAGAAAAATTTAGTAGAACTGTCCACCTTGTTAGAGGATTTACAAAATGGCTATTAGACCAACTTTGTTAAGAGATTTAGGAATTACTACTACAATGGTGAGAAAGTAACAATAAGTGACCTGAATGAGATGCAACTAAACTTTGTTGATACAGATCTCTATTCTACTTCAATAGATCCTCTTTGATCAAAGATAACTTTTTTTCTTCTCAAGGATATGTGATCCTTCTTCAAAATTCTCTCACACTTCCTCTTCACATAATCAATTCACTTACATGCTAGCTCATTCATGCATCGATCCATTCATACTTTAGAATTTATACATTACAAATTGTCAAGTTGGCTCAATTACAAGTTGCATTTACCAATAAACCATACATTATTTGGCTACAAACATTATATTTAAACAAATAAACTTTATTTCCCAAAACAATGAAATCCTTCAATGGTCGACCCTGCTCGGTAAACATTGCTCCAAAAATGATTTCTAGTGTTAACCATGTGAAGTTGGGTAAACACTGCAAACTCTACAAAATCCTTTGGAGACTGAGAGAACTCGGTAAGAACTAACCTTCCTTCGCTAACCTTGTGAGCTCGGTAGAAACTATCTTTTGTCATAAAATCCTTCAGCACTCGATTGAGCTTGGTAGAAACTATCTTTATAGTGTAACTTCCAAAAACACTCAGTAGACTTTGTAATTCACTTTGCTAGCCTTCTAACCTTGGTAGACTCTATCTTTTGGCTTGCTAACCAACTAAGCTCGGTAGACTCTGACTGATAACTGATATGACATTTGTGTAACATAAAAAACAACACACAATTGAATAATTGTATCCAACATCTCATACTCTATGTAAAGGGCATTATATAATAGATAAAATGGCAAATGTGGGAGTACAATTGAATGAAAAAACTAAGACGGTGGATGTTTTTTTCAAATCTGCCTTTTTAACTCCATGTACCTTAGGGATGATTTAGTAATGATGGCACATCCTTATTCAAGGTCATTTTTTGGTGTAAGCTTGAGGTGGGCACATGAGTGTTTGGCCAACAAACATTGTCATGGATATGATGAATCTAAGAAATCATTATTTTGGGTTGTGTGCCAAGAGAATTTTCTAGATATAGGGGGATTTTATATGATGCCTCATTCATATTTTGTGTCATTGAATGTGAAGATAATTCAGGTGCATAAACTAGGATGGAGGCAAATTTTTTCCTTAAGATGCAAAACAAGAAGCATACGCCATATTTTAGAAGTCAGATTATCTTGCATTGGGGGTTGTTCAAAATTGAGGATGATGAGTTCATAGGAAATTTAAGTAAATTGTTTGGCAGAGATTTCATCACTAGGGACTTCTATTCTCACACCAATATGGACATCTCATCATTATTTTGTGCATGGGCATTTATGCTTGCTCAACACAAGGAGGAGGCTCGATGAATGGTGTAGCTTCATGAGGAGCTTGAATAGTGACTTGGTTTCATGAGGTGGTTGAACATGATTAATATTGGAGTGAATTTTTGAATGGATGTGGGTCATTGGTGACATGTTGAAGGGATGATAGAAGGCTTCTAGCCTTTTATGGTTTTTGGAACCTCAACACCTATGGTGCAAAGGGTGGGTGAAGAAAGGACTACTTGGATGGATTTTGTGGGGTTCATGGATTGATCAGAGGTACACCAGAGGTGACTGGAAGAGGAATGTAAATGCAAGCACAAGCATACACTAAGAAAGGTGGAGGCACAAGAGGCAAGGGAGTTTTCAAGGGAGGTGTTGCAGTCTATGATGGGTAGGAAAAAGTCCAATGTGTAGTTAGTGGGTGGGACCATGATCAATGAAGTTAGAGAGGAGATGCTAGCAAAGTAGGGTTGGATATGGCTTATGTACCCCTTTTGTTAGTATGACTATTTTGTTAAATTTTCCTTAGTATATTTTTGGGTGTTGATATGTCAATAGTAGATGTCAGGTGCCCATTGTAAACTGTTGGAAACTACAATTGGAACAATAATTGTTTGGTCATTGATGTCAAATCTACTTATGAGATATGTTGCTATTTGATGCAAATGTCATATCTATTTGATTGATGAAGAGGATTTAAGAAACTTGTCATAACAAAAGCACCTAGAGAAAAGGTTGAGTTATGAAAAGGAAGTTGCAATGGACATTTGATTAGTTAGACTTTGACAAACCAAAGTTATTGCTTATATCATTGATGTAAACTTAACCAAGCAATAGAGTGAAAGACTAAGAATTTTTGAGTGATGCTAGTTTCAATAGAGCCATAGTAAGTGTCAAGAAAATTTAGTGTTGACCAAAAAACTAGTTGATGTCAAGCCAAGAGTTTTTCAGTGACTAAATGATTAAGTGATGACCGAGTGTTAAAACTTAGTGATTCTCGAGTAACAGTATTTTGAATGTGTTTGAAGAATCATGATTTCTAGCTGCCTTGGTTGATTTCTTGGGATATGGAAACTATGTTGAAGATAAGATTGATGAGTTGGATCATTTAATTCAAGGTGAGGATAAGGGATGATAACTAAGATCAAATTTGATGGATGTGAAGTTTGTAGAAAAGAAGGAAGATGGATAGATACAATGAACCTAATGAACTTGATCAAAAACCCTAAGATCTACAGTGATCATGAAAAAAGGAAAAGATAGAATTACCTATTTAAGGAGGCATAGAACCAATGAAATGAGTGAGTGTGAGAGAAAATCAAGATAAAGGAATTGCTTGCATATATGCTTTTGAAATTTGATAAGTGAATCTAAGTAGAAGACTTAAGTTTGTTGGAAGGAGAAGATAAACTGCTTGAAGGGTTGCCAAGCGAGTTAAAAATAGAGATGACAAGGGGAACTTATCAATGGATTAGTACATGAATTGAACAATGATCTAAACCTGTAAAAGTGAGTTGTAATCATACAAATCAAACCTTACTATTTTCTTTCTAATAATTGTAAATAGTTTGTAATGAAATCCTTTTAATCAAAGGTTGACCTAATAGTCATTGAAGGACTTAACAATTTATCTAAATCCTTTAGCAAGGTGACATTCTGAATGGAATGATCAAAGTCCTTTGACAAGGCCACTCCTAATAGGGTGATTAAATCCTCTAACCAGGTCACATTTAACAATGTGTATTGTAACCTTTAACAAGGTTGGTTCCTAATAGAGCTTACTTCAAAAGAGTGAAAAAGTGGTGACATGTTGTGAGTGGTTTTTCCCAAATTGGGTTTCAATGTAAATTCCTAGTGTCAAACTTATGTTGAATGTTTTATGGTGTTTTGTATTTACATTTTTACATTCAGCAAAGTCTCTTATAATAGGACAAGGAATTTCTATTAATTTTGTTAATCAATATATAGTAAAGACCGAGCTACAGTGGGATAAGCATAATAGTGAATGTTAAGTGTTTAAACCTAATTCATCTTACAAATTCATCAATAAAACTGTAATGTTAAAACATAAATAAAATACATCACATCCATAAAAGTTCAACGCATAAGAAAATGATTTGGTTAACCAAAAACACTTCAAGATGAATATGTTGAATATTTTATGGTGTTTTGTATTTACATTTTTACATTCAGCAAAGTCTCTTATAATAGGATAGTGAATTGCTAGTAATTTTGTTAATTAGTATATAGTAGAGACCGAGCTACATCAGGATATGCATAACAATGAATGTTAAATGTTTAAACCTAATTCATCTCACAAATTTATCAATAAAATAGTAATGTTAAAACATAAATCAAATAAATCACATCCATAAAAGTTTAACACATAAAAAACACTTCAAGATGAAGGTAAAACTGGGGTGGGGACAAATCCCACAAATCTTCATTGTTGCAATAATAAAGTTAACTTGTTAAGGTTACAATGTTTGATCATAAAATATGATCTACCCTATGAAAGCTATGGCTTGTTAAAAGCTTTAGAGACTATTAGATCTCACCTTATTAAAGGATTTTACACTCACAATTAAGTAAGGACCCTGATAGGAGATTTACATAGGTTTGTTAGGACTACTCTATTAAGATATTTACCCTATCTCAATTACAAAATAACTAATTTAGTACCTGACCCTCAATTTTCTCTACAAGATGATCTTCGGTCTCCTCTTTCCTATAACTCTGATCTAATTCTCCTAATTTGATAACTATGTCCAGTCCTTTACTACTCTAATTTCTCTCTAATTGATCTTCTCTTGAACTTCTCCTTCACTCTTTTACATACATATACATCCTTATGCATTTAAACACACTTACAATCCTTAGCACTGATTCTAGGTTTAAAACCCTCCTTAAATAGATGTTCTCTAAAGTTTCTAGATCTTGATCAACAACTTAAACTTCATCATCTTTTTTTGTTTACATCCCTTTTTTTTATTGGTTGAATTGTATGCCTCGGGATCATTACATCCTATAATGATGTGTAATAAACATATGATTTGGCTCTACAAATTTTTAATTTCATAGAAATGTCGACTAAAATAATTTATATATGAGTTTGTGACATTACAAACTCTCATATCAAAATTGAACTACTTGGTACTTAAATGCTCTGACACTTGGTCATGCATAAACCTTGTTACTCAACTTCTATATAATTGTTTGTTTGGCTCTTGATAGCTTTTCAACATGCCCAATCTTGATTAAATTGATTGTCTCATACTTTTTCTTGGCTTGCATATCTTCTTGATGTCTACTAAATGCTCAAGAATCACTATCTCACTCGGTATAAGTGTTGTATGCTCAACCTTTACTAGATAACTTGGTCACAGTGATGGCATTGTAATCTTTCCTAGTAAATGACTTGAAAATGACTAATTATTTGGACACTAATTATAAACATATGCTTAGAGATCAACAATCTCCCCCTTTGACATTAGTGGCAAAAACAAATTGTCATGAAATCATTTTGTTCAAAAATGGATTCTCCCCTTGAGACCAAAAATTTGATTCTATTCAATCTGATATATATGACCTATGATTTTTTGGGTTATAGAATATCTCCCCCTTAGATCTTATCTCCCCCTTTCTCATTATTTTATATCTCCCCCTTTTTTCTTTCATTCTTTCTCATTTCCCCCTTGTTTTTATCAACAATTCTTTGAGAAGTATCTCTGAATCTTTAGTCATGAGCTCAGCTAACCTCTTTTGACTAAATTCAATTTATTATAAGAGGATGAGCTTGAAAGTTGCATTCTTTCCCAATGTAATAACATGTTCTTTAATGCCTACATGCAATAGATCTAATGAGTGTGTAGTATCTATTGTAAAGAAATCTATTTCACACAATTTTACATATAAAGAATTGATGGTCTTCAAAATTATTTCCACTTGTGCAATAGATGTAGAAAGTTTGTCTTGTCTCTAAAAAAGTTCATATGAGACTTTTTGTAATACTTTATGATCCATTCTCCTTTCAGACCATTGTAATAGCTTCTCAATTGTCTCTATATCATCTGTTTGAATTCTATCAACTACATATACTAGCTGGTCCAAAATTGTATGTTGATTATTTACATCTATAATTTCAAATGCATTTGTGAAAATATCCTTGATAGTATGTAATATTTTTCTTCTCTTCTGCTCTCTTTTTAGTTGTTCTTGTTTTACCTTATGACTCAACAAGATTTGTAATTTTTGCATTTTCTCTAATGTGAGATCGTTCAAATCATATGTACGTAATGTAATTACCTCATCAAGATTCACTGACTCATCATCATCATCCTCTTCATGAGTCACATCCTGAGATCTAGAGGGTGTATCACTCGGTAGTGATAATTGTAATTGCTTCCCTTTTCACTTGATCTCTGCTTTAGTTGTTACACTAGTGTAGATATCACTTGTTGCATAGGTGTCACATGTGTTGGTTTCATAACCTTTGTTCTTGGTAATTGAATAAGAGCTTGAGTGGCCTCTTTCTCTTTCTATGTGACTTTATTCTATTTAAATTTTGTGCATGAGTCTTTATCAAAATTTTGTTTTGTATTCAAAATTTTCATACAAATTGGTGGCGTATATACAATTGATTCCTTACCAAGTTGCTCAACACTTGTAGCCTCTATAACTGGTGTGAATACAACATCATTAGTAGTCTTGACTTCAATCTTTGGATATTCAACTGTCTGTAACAAAATTAGATTTATACAGCTTTGTCAAACCTTGAATTTCCTCTTCAGTCAGTATATTAGGAATAGGTGGAGGGCTGTCAGTTTCATCTTCAATTGTGATAGTTTCCTTCTGTTCATACTCACTAAAATGTTGGTGAATTTATGTTGTCAACTTGGCCACTTCTTGCTTATATTCATCTTCAAATTCTATAGCATCTCAGCCTTCCCTCTCCTCTATTTTTTGTGTGAGCACTCCAAATGCTTCTTTCCAAACTCTTATACTGTCTTCCTCAACTTTAGGAACTTTATTCTTTAAAATTTTATATGCCCTATCCATTAGCATAAACTTCTTAACTGTTAGGAATAAGGTGTCTCAACCTTGTATAATTCCTATTCTTATTATTATTTGTTTTGTAAACTGTATTTTTGCAAATAATATTTAAATGTGAGTGTACATGTCTAGTTGGCATGTTGATCACTTACATGTGTCGGCATCTTGAAGTGTGTGAAGGAGATCATGGCTGAAATGGTTATGACAGATTCCTATGACACGTAAGAGCTATTTAAGGAATGAGCTATGATAGGTGTAAGAGCATCTTATGACATGAGGCCTATTTGGGCGCCCAAGAATGAGTGGTTGGTTTGTGTAAGAGAATATGCCAAAAATAGGTTGGTATGACAGATTCCCTTACACTTCTCTTGTGACCGCTATTTTTGGCGGATTCTATGACAAGCTATCATTGTCTATTCAAGGGATGGATGCCCTTTTCTTGGTATTGGATGTACATGTGGCATTGTGCATGTTTCTTGGTGGTTGAGCCATAAAAAATGCCCAACTCCATTATGGGCATTTTGTTGGGTCTTAAGATGTCCATAAAATGGTTATTGCATGTTGTAATGCAATAGTGTGATAGATGAAATTTTGTAGGTACTGAGGTGCTACTGGAGTCTTCTATTGTTGCTATTGAACTTGCATTGCAACTGTATTGTAATCTTGTGTTGAATATAATACATTGTGCAGGTTCTGGAGGGGTGGGGTTGTTTTATCGAAAGGTTTTTCCCCACCAAAAAATCTTTGTGTTATGTGTTCTTTCTCTATCTAATTTTTGTATGCATGGTTGACTACAATAATTTTGTTTACATGATATTGAATCTATAAGCGTAGAATATTTTAAAAGGATTTGCACCATACTTTCCTTGTGAGATTAGTGTAGGAAGCTGTTTCTGCACCTGAGTTTCCTTACAAGTGGTATCAAAGCTTGATCAACTTTTGATCCTAGTTGTTGGGTAGGGTTTTTTGAGCTAATCTTAAGTTGAGTGGGAGTCTTTTGCAGAGCATCCTATATCTTATTTGCAAATTAAGATGGCGAGTTCATCATATGGAAGAATGGAGGTAGAGAAATTTAATGGCACTAATTTTGAGTTGTGGAAACTCAAGATGGAAGACATGTTGGAAGATCGTGACCTATGGGAAGTGACTACAAGCACTACAAGACCAGCAACTATAACTCAAGCATATTGGGATATCAAAGATCATAAAGCTAAGGGTCTCATAAGACTCTGTTTAACTAATGTAGTCCTTCTAAATGTTCTAGATGAGAAAACCACATATAGTTTGTGGGAAAGACTTGGGGCCATGTATCAGGCCAAATCTCTGGTGAACAAGTTGTTCCTGAGGAAGAAGTTGTATTCTCTAAAAATGGAGGAAGGTGGATCCTTAACGGATCATTTAAATGCATTTAATCTGCTGGCTGCACAGTTGACATCTACTGGTGTCAAGTTAGAGGAGGAGGATCGTTGCTACACACTTTTGTGTTCTTTACCAGATTCATGGGACCATCTTGTGATGGCTCTCGAAAGCGCATTAGTCACCTTCAAAATGGATGATGTGGTGTCTTCGCTGCTATCAGAGGAGATGTGAAGAAAGGCTTCTGTTTTGAAAAAAGAAGCCCTTGCTATTCGTGGGAGCTCCACGAAAAGAGGAAAGAAAAATGACAATAAGTCTAACAATAAGGGTAGATCCAAATCCCGTGGGAAGTCAAAGACCTCCAATAAGTCCAAGGCAAAATGTTGGAACTGTGGAAAGACTGGGCACTTTCATAAAGACTGTAAAGAGCCTAAGAAGAAGAAGAAAGCCTTAGATTTTGGTTCTAAAAAATCTCAAGAAGATGGTGATGCATTCATCGTAGCTTTGGTAGCCCATGCATCTGATGATGTGTGGTTGGTTGACTCGGGTGCATCTTTTCACGTGACCTCTCATCAAAATTGGTTCTCAAGATATGAAGAGTTCGATGGTGGAAAGGTGTACTTGGGTGATGATTCTCACCTAAAGATAGTTGGACGCGGAAGGGTCACTATCAAATTTCCTGATGGATGAGTAAAGGGAATCAATGGAGTTATGCACATTCTAGGTTTGGCATGAAACCTATTATCTGTAAGTATGCTAAATGATGTAGGTGTACAAGTTATTTTTTTGAAAGAAGGATGTAAGATGATTAGAGGATTGATGGTGCTTGCTAAGGGTACTAGGAGAGGTACTTTGTTTTAGCTAGATGCATGTATTCCTCTATGTAACAGTTCTTCATCCTCACCATCTGAACAAGAAGTGAAGAATTTTATGGTTATTGGTTTTGATGGAAATGCAAACACTTTGGAAGGTAAGCTTCCTGCAGAAAAGACAATTTTGTGGCATATGAGACTTGGCCACATTGGTGAGAAGGGTCTCAGAACCCTGGAAAAGAAAAATCTTGTTGAGGGGTTAAATGATTGCAATCTCAAGTTTGACTTTTGTCAACACTGTGTATATGGTAAACAAAATCATGTTTAGTTTTACTCTAGTTCTCACAAATCTTCTGATGTTTTGGATGTTATTCATTCTGATGTATTTGGTCCTGTAAAAGTTCCTTTGATCTCCAAGTCTATATTTTTTGTATCTTTCATAGATGATTATAGTAGAAGGACATGGATTTATTTCCTTAAAATTAAGACACAAGTCTTTAGTCGATTCAAGGAATTTAAAGCCCTTGTAGAGAACCAGACTAGTAAGAAGATTAAGTGTGTGAGAACTGACAATGGTGGTGAGTTTTGCTCAGCAAAGTTTGAACAGTTCTGTAAAGAACAAGGTATTGAGAGGCATAAGACAACTCCTTATACCCTAGAGAAAAAGAGAGTTGCAGAGAGAATGAAGAGGACATTGATGGAGAAGGCTAGGAGTATGCTTAGTGGAACTAGCTTAGAACAAAGGTTTTGGGCCGAAGCTATGGCCACTACTTGCTATCTGGTTAACAGATCTCCTACATCAGCCCTTGTTGGTAAGACACCCATCGAGGTGTGGTGTGGTAAGAAGCCTTCAATTAGACATCTTCATTTTTTTGGTTGTGAAGCTTATGCATATGTTCCAAAGGAGAAAAGATCTAAGTTGGAAAACAAAGCTATTAAATGTATTTTCATCCAGTATAGTGCTGGTGTGAAAGGATACAAGCTTTGGGATCTTGTGACTAGTAAGGTGTTGTATAGCAAAAATTTTATTTTTAGAGAGCTAACATCTTCTCCTATCATGCTACAGCCAGATGAAAAAGAAAAGGAAAAAGATGTTGTTCAGTTACCTCCTACCCCTGAGAAGATTGAACAGAGAGACCATGTTGGGTCTAATGATGAGGAGAGCTCTAGCAGCTCTGATAGTTCAAAAGAAGAGGAAGAACAACCTCAACCTCAACCCTTGAGGAGATTCACAAGAGAAAGAAAGCAACTAGAAAGGTTTGGTTATTCCATGTTAGATTCCAGTTGTTCTTTTTCTTTGATTACTAACACTAATGAGCCTAGATCTATGAAAGAGGCTTTGGGCATGGAAGATGTAGGTTCCTGGATTGAGGCTATGGATGATGAGATGACTTCATTAGAGAAAAACAAAACATGGGACCTTGTACCTTTGCCTAAAGGGAGAAAACCTGTTGGTTGTACATGGGTGTTCAAGAAGAAATTCTGTGCAGATGGCAGTGTTGAAAGGTACAAAGCCAGATTGGTTGCAAAGGGGTATTCACAGATAGAGGGAATAGATTATGGTGAAATATTCTCTCCTATTGCAAAGTTGACATCCATTAGATTTTTTTTATCTATTGTTGCATCATATGATTTAGAGATAGAACAGATGGATGTGAAGACATCTTTCCTTCATGGTGATTTGGAGGAAGAGATTTATATGTCACAGCCTGAGCACTACATTGTTAAAGGTAAAAAATCCTTTGTTTGCATATTGAAGAAATCTCTATATGGTTTGAAGCAATCTCCTAGGATGTGGTACCTTAAGTTTGATGCCTTTGTGTTATCAATTGGATTTGTAAGATCAAAATCAGATCATTGTGTTTATTTCAGAGTTGAAAATGATTGCCTTCTTATTGTTGCATTATATGTTGATGATATGTTGTTGTTTGGAAAGGGTAAGGGTATGATTTATGATTTTAAATCTCAGTTGTCAGCACAGTTTGAGATGAAAGATCTTGGGGTAGCTAGGTACATCTTGGGTATGGAAATTAGTAGAGACGGGTCTAACAAAAAACTTTGGTTGAGTCAGAGTAAGTATGTGAAGTCTATGTTGGATAGGTTCATCATGGTAGATTATAGACCACTATGTGCTCCTATTTCTATGGGAACAAAGTTATCTGTAGATGATTGTCCAAAATCTCCTAGTGAGGTGGAGGACATGAGTAGAGTACCTTATGCTAGTGCAGTTGGTAGTCTTATGTATGCTATGGTTTGTACTAGACCAAACATTGCCCAAGTAGTGGGAGTCCTAAGTCGGTTTATGGCTAATCCTGGACGGATACATTGGGATGTAGTTAAGCGAGTATTCAAATATTTGAGGGGTACATCAAATTACTCCATATGTTATCATGGTAACTCTTCTGGATTTCCACATTCAATTTGTATTCATGGGTTTTTGGATTCAGATTGGGTAGGTGATATTGATTGCAGGAGATCCACTGGTGGTTATGTGTTCACTATGTTTGGTGGTGCCATCAATTGGATGAGTAAGCGACAACCTGTGGTTGCTTTGTCCACTATAGAAGCTGAGTACATGGCTGCTACTCATGCTTGTAAGGAAGCCATTTGGCTTAAGAGATTGTGTTCTGATGTTGGTGTTGATGCAAAATAGATTACTATTTGGTGTGATAGTCAAAGTGATATTTTCCTTACGAAGAATCCAACTTTCCATGCCAGAAAGAAGCACATTGATGTGCAGTTTCACTTTGTGAGAGATATGGTGGAAGATGGAAAGTTAAATTTGGAGAAGGTAGATACTGTGAAGAATGTTGCAGATTCATTAACGAAACTAGTGGGCATTGAGAAGTTTAGATGGTGTTCGGAGTCTATGGGCCTTTCGGCCTATAGCGGTTAGTTCTTGTTATGTTCCTGATTTCTCTTACAAGGTGTTCGACAAGTGGGAGAATGTTAGGAATAAGGTGTCTCAACCTTTTATAATTCCTATTCTTATTATTATTTGTTTTGTAAAATTTATTTTTGCAAATAATATGTAAATGTGAGTGTACATGTCTAGTTGGCATGTTGATCACTTACATGTGTCGGCATCTTGAAGTGTGTGAAGGAGATTATGGCTGAAATGGTTATGATGGATTCCTATGACGCATAAGAGCTATTTAAGGAATGAGCTATGACAGGTGTAAGAGCATCTTATGACATGAGGCCTATTTGGGTGCCCAAGAATGAGTGGTTGGTTTGTGTAAGAGAATATGCCAAAAATAGGTTGGTATGATGGATTCCCTTACACTTCTCTTGTGACCACTATTTTTGGTAGATTCTATGACAAGTTGTCATTGTCTATTCAAGGGATGGACACCCTTTTCTTGGTATTGGATGCACATGTGGAATTGTGCATGTTTCTTGGTGGTTGAGCCATAAAAAATGCCCAACTCCATTATGGGTGTTTTTTTGGGTCTTAAGATGTTCATAAAATGGTTATTGCATGTTGTAATGCAATAGTGTGATAGATGAAAGTTTCTAGGTACTGAGGTGTTGCTGGAGTCTTTTATTGTTGTTATTGAACTTGCATTGCAAGTGTATTGTAATCTTGTGTTGAAGATAATACATTGTGCAGGTTCTGGAGGGGTGGGGTTGTTTTACCGAAAGTTTTTTCCCCATCGGCAAATCTTTTTGTTATGTTTTCTTTCTCTATCTAATTTCTATATGCATGGTTAACTGCAATAATGTTGTTTACATGATATTGAATCTGTAACTGTAGAAGATTTTAAAAGGATTTGCACCATACTTTCCTTGTGAGATTAGTGTAGGAAGCTATTTCCGCACCTGAGTTTCCTTACATTAACAAAATCTCCAAATCTATCATAACTTGTGCCAATGGTGTTTCTCTTATTTTCTTTTTAGTGGATAATGCCCATTTCCATTTGGCATCCACTCTATTATACAATCCCACTAGAAATCCAGTTCCCAATTCCAAGGGTGGGTGCTTGAACTTGATCATCATTGTCCAAAGAATCATACTATAAACCTTTGAGTCCTAAAATATTTTAAAATTCTATTAGTTTTGTACATACCTGATCCATAGTCATTGGAGGGAGTCTATTCACTACTTTTAGTTTTCTGGCCTCATCAAACTCTATATTTTCTTCATCTTCCTCCTCCTCTTGTGCAATGATTAGTTTTCTCTTTGGTTTATATTGATCTTTTTTCTTCTTATATTTCTTTGATGGCCTCTCAGGTAATAGCTTAGTAGGAGATTGTGCTAACCTTCTTTTGGTGATGATCACCTTGCCCTTTGGCCTCTGTGGAGTTTTCATTTCTTGCACATTTTTGTCAAGGTTGGCCTTCACCTTAGATCCAATTATTACAACCTTTCTTTGTTTTGTGGCCTTTGGTTTCACAACTGCAAGCTCTTTGCCTTTGCCTTCCTCATCCTCTAAGGCTTGTTCCATCGTACTAGCCTCGGTAACTTTTCTCTTCCTTTGCTTTCATGCCTTGGGTGTGCTAGATTCTATAGTCAATTCGGCATTGACACTCTTGTATGTGCCAAATTGCCTAGTACTACAATCAATATTTTCTAATAATAGTGTAGTAACTACTACTATAACATCATCTACATTTACCTCATAGGGCTTTGGCCTTATCCATGCTACCCTTGATAACACTACTTTTGCATACACAAAGTTTGTGTCCATACTGAAAAATATTTCATCATAATATTTCTCTACAATAGACTTTGGAATCATCATCATGTTTTTCATTTTGACTTTAAACTCTTCAAAGTGGTTCATTTCTACCTCAAAATTCTCTCCCAACCTATTTATTAGGTCATTTAAATATTCCACAATAGTCTTATGTCTATCCCATCCAATCCATTCAATGGTAGGAAAAAAAAATTGTACATAGAAAAATATGCAAACTAACAAGGAACCAAACTTACAAGAGGTGTTCTTTTCTTTTCTTACTACATCTAGGTCCTTGATAAGTTGATGCAACTACATCTCAACAAGATCATATAAGTGATCTTTCTTCACAGTTTTGTAGCCCAAATCAAGTGCTATGCAAGGTAGATTGTTCAATCTTCTCAATTGATAGAACTTGTGTGCAATGAGATGAACAAAAAATTCAATTAGTGGATCCTCAATGTTTTCTATTGACATTCCATGACCATTCCATTTTGCCTTGGTCAAGTTTTTAGTCTCATTCTTGGTTCTCCTCCTTATGTTCTTTATTTGATCCAATCTGGGTTACCTAATTACCCTTTGAATGATTGCCTTGTTGATCTTGATTGGCCTACCTTCCAACCAAATTTTCATGTCATGAACTCGATTGAGCACAATCTTAGTCCATTTGATCTTGAAGACTTTTGGAAATCCTAGGGCACGAGTAAGCCCTTTGTCAAAAATGATCTTGAATTCACCTTTTAGAATTCCATCAATGGATAGCTTGTCATATGGCGCTCTCTAGTCTTAAATTGATAGCATGATCTAATGTCTTGCATAGTCAAGACTCTAGGTGGAATTGATGACAATGCTTCAACATCATCAATAGGGGTTTCAATGTTAACTAAATTTATCAAATTGGGTGGAGGCCTCTAATCATTCCTAATTATTTGTGCATTATTATCCTTTATCATTTCACTTCCTGAATCCATTGTGAACTAGGATTTTGAACAAAAAAATTCAAAGATACCCTCACTAAATACTTTACTTAGCACTGATAGTAATACTTACTTTAGTTCATGAATTCATTGATAACTTGATGAGATTATTTTCTCTAGTCATTGAAATCACTTGTATCACCTTTAAATCTTCTCATGAGCTTTTTGATTGCTTGGTGAGTAACAAATGAATGTTCACTTTCAATAAATATCTTTGATCTTTAATGTCTTCATACTCAGATAGTGAATGACAGCTAGTTTGGTCTATACTTTAGTTTGGTCAAGGTTATTCACTTGGTCATAACCATTTTACTTGGTCAATATGCAATATTTTTTTAATCACTCAGTCTATATTGCATAGCTCAATCAACATAGACTGTACCACTGATGCTTGGTACTTTTTGATTTCCTAATTTAAATAGTTCTTAATGCATCTTTATTTATGTAGATATAACTTGTCATTGCTTCTATGCTAGGAATTGATGTAAAATATAACTTTGAGTATACATTTTCCACATACCTTCTTTATTTAGTGAGATTTGGTTTGATCACCTACTCTATCTTCTACTCTATTGCTTCCAGCTCTTACTATATCTATCTATGTCTTCTTTCTTTTTGGTTTGTCTTTTCCATTGCTTGGTCCTAGTGTTGTTGTCCTAGTTTTACAGTTCTTACTGATATGCCCAACTTTGAGACAACTAAAACATACTATCTCTTCATATAACCATTTCTTGTAATTTCCTCTAAAATTTGTCTTAATGTAACTCTCTAGAATGTGTCCATACTCTCCACAATAGTGACAACTATACCATGATTTGTAATCCCAATTGTAGGAGTTTCCCTTCTTTTTTGTATGAGTTTGTTTTTCAAGTGACTAGTGTGAATTCTTCTTAATTCTACACTCATAAGCTCTATATCCATAATTTTGACAATTGTAACAATGACCTTGGAATCTAGATACCTTTCTAGTTGAGTCATTATTTTTTATTTTCATTCATGTGTTTGATGTCTTGTCATATTGCAATTAAAACAATTACCACTTGACTTAGATTTAGGCATTTTCTTACCACTTTTACTTCTGCAAATATTGGCTATTTGTCCAATTTTCTCATAGTGAGGACATGCAAGTTTTCCTTTTGATTTTTCATTCCTTTATTCTCCATTTTTAGATGATTCTCCTTCTTTAGTGGATGAAGATTGTTTGTTGTATCCAAGTCTAGAGATGCCTTTTTCTCTAGGTGACTTCATCATGTATTTAAAATGCTTATTTTATTCATTTGATTTGTTCATCCTCTCTATGAGTTCATTTTCATGCCTTAACTCATTTTTCAATTTCTCATTTTGTAAACTTACATTTTTGATCTCCAGATCTTTTCTATTTGCTTCCCAATTTGCAACTACTATTTGATTTATCATATCAAGCTGATTGCTTGTAAGTGCCTAAACTTCAAATGATTTTTCTTCAAGTGTACTATCTATATTCCTTTTTTCTTCTTCAGCCATGAGCTTATCTTTCATTTATTTCTTCTTTTTTCCAATAGCTTCACAAAGTGTAACTAATTGAATTTCTTATTTTATCTTGAGATCTTTTACTTCCTTCATTAGGGCACTATTCTTCTCTAGCAACTTTGTCATTGCTTCATCTTTGTTACTAGTCTTTCCACTCTCTAGTAGCCCTTCTATATCAACTTCTATGTATTAAGTTTCATTTAGCTAAATAAGCATCTCTCTTCTTCTCTTGAAGGATTTCCTTAATTCCTCTTTTGTTGTTTCCAATTGTTGCAACATGATCTAGATTTCAATCATCTAATTCTCAATGATCTTTCCCATCTTATACACTTCCATCTCCATGATTTGATCCTCTCAAGCTATTTGGCTTCTTGAAAAGAGAACTGATCTCTAATACCACTTGTTTGAATAAGCATATGGGAAACAAGATACCAAGAGAGGGGTGAATCAGGATCTTAAACTTTTGACTTCAAAACCAATTCCATTAATTCATAACTAATTCATCTCACAGATTTATCAATAAAACTATAATGCAAAAACATAGATGAAATACATCACATCCATAAAATTTCAACACATAACACAATGATTTGGTTACCCAAAAACACTTCAAGATGAAGGTAAAACTGGGGTGGGGATGAAACCCAAAAATATTCACTATTGCAAAAATAAAGTTAACCTATTAAGGTTACAATGTTTGATAATAAAATATGATCTACCCTGTGAAAGGCTTGCCCTATTAAAATCTTAAGAGACTATTAGGTCTCACCTTGTTAAAGGATTTTATACTCACAATAATGCAAGGACTCTGATTGGAGATTTAAATAGATTTGTTAGGATCACTCTTTTAAGAGATTTACCCTATCTCAATTTAAAAATAACTAATTTAGTACCTGACCCTCAATTTAGTTTGCAAGTTGATCTTGGGTCTTGTATGGTCTCATAATGCACAGCCCATTTCTCCTAGAAATGGGAACCCCTTAGTAATTTTTTGTCTACCAAAATCCTAGTTGAGAGTCTAGGTCACTTTTGGATTCCCTCAAAAGTCTAGGTCAAGAACCAGTACCTGACTAGAGAGATCTAGATGGGGTGAATTTACACTATGAAGTAGGTGCACACATGTGCACCTTTATGAGGTGCATATGTGCACACCAACTCCTGAAGGTGTGCACTTGCACACATTTCATTGGCATACAAGTGCACACACCCCAGAGTCTTGCATGTGTGCACATCTAGAAGTGCACACTTATGCACCCTCCCATGTGCACCTTCCCTGGGGTCTATATAAGACCACATACCCCCACTTGATCTCTACTCCCCTTATTGTTTACATCCCTACACCCTTTAATGTGTGCTCTGTTACTTGCTGTCCTACACACAACACACAAGGCTAGATTCAACATGAAGGTGCACACATGCACACCTCCACAGCATGCACATGTGCACACCTCTATGCCTAGAAGGAAAATAAGAACATAAGTCTCCCCCAATTTCCATACACACTGTGCATGTGTGCAGTTGTGCACATGTGCATGTGCACACCTCATCGAGGTGCACAAGTGTGCAGTTGCACACAAAAGACTATTCAAAGGCTATATAAGTGCACCTACACACTTGTAGGGTGCTCTATGTGTGCTATACTACATTTTATGGGATTTGTGAGGGGATTTAACTGGTTTCATTGAATTTTGATTGAATTTGACCAGTGTTGGAGTAAATTAGGGTTTGGTTTAGATTAAATTTTAGCTTTCTAAACTAATGTTTTCCTTTCTTATGCATATAAGATGGTATCACCATCCTCTTCAATGATGGAAAAGATAGCTCTAAAACTAGTAGTATTCAAGTACCAAGGGGCACCCAGAAAGTCAAGATTTCAACATGCACATGTCGAGATCAAAGATACAAAACTTGGGTATATAAACTAGAATGCATTCCTCATAATTTTCAACAAGCCTAAAGAGAGGTCTACTATGGTTTCAAAACTTATGTGCTCAAGCCTTGTGAACATAACATCTCACCCAACATCAGTCTAGTCCTTAGAACTCATAATGACCCTTGCATAACACTATATATCTGAAGAAAAGGTCATCAAGAGTGTCACTGGAGAGATAGTCTTGGACCTTTGACCCCAGAAAATTGAAAAAATATTCATAAATATTCCATCTCCTAAGGGTGGATCAGTATTTAAAGATAACATATGATAGAGAAGAATGATGGTACAAGGAAAATATCAAAGAAGCATAGGAAATAGAGCAATCTTCCTTCCTTATTGATAAAGCACCTATGAATCACCAAGTAGGAAAAGTTGATATGATGAGGGGGTATATGAAGGATGACATCAGATATGCAATTGTGCTTTTGAGAAGAGCTATGGGACTTCCTGCAATAGGACACCTTCAAACCTAGATGGTCCACTTTATAGAAACCATCAGAATGAAAAAGATGCCAATTGACTGGGCTACCATCCTAAGTGATAACTTGGATGAGAAACTTGTAGTCATCAAATCTGATCCACAATTCTACATGACATCATACATGGCGTATTTATTGTTGGCTCAAACCACAAATTATCTAGGACTTTACAAAAAGGGAAACATGCAAGATCTTAATACTTGGCCCTATGTGGTGTATCCACAATTAATGAAGAAGAAGTTCCCACTTTAAAGTGTGGAATATAGGGTGGTGAATGATGGGTTCATCTTTTTAATCATCAGGTTCATAGAAGGTGATTATGCCAAAAGAATGTCAGTAGAAGCAGTGGCCAAGATTACAAAGATCAACGCTTACTACATTTAGTTAAAAAAATTCACCTATCTTAATGTAGTTGACACTCTAGAAAACCCAAAGAAGATCCCAAGATATCCATTTGATAGGTTAATCCTATTGGAGATTACACACCAACTCACATCTACATACAATAGAGTGAGAAGACAACATAAGAAGACATGGGTCTGGCCCATCACAATTGGTTCTTTTGAGGTGAAACAAAAGTATGATATTGTCACCTTTAATTCTAAGTGGGATCAATATCCCTTAGAAGAGTACAACTCCCCTCACCCCTACTTTGACAAAATCGGGATGGTACAACACCTGGTAGGGAAAGAGTTCATACATGAGGATGCATTAGAAGACCACTAGATGAACGCAATAGATGACTATGATATTCGGATAAGGGAATATTGTAGGATGACTCTATATCTAGCAAAAAGGTGTTGAAAATGAAGATTCCTCTTAAATTTTTGGAAAAGAATACTGAAGGTATCATGGATTCTTTATATAACAGGTATAAGATTTGTGACCGGCCAAAAAATGAATGCAGAAATAGAGAGAGATGAGAATATAGATATAAATCATTAGGCCAGGCATATAGTCTAATTGACTATGGGAGTTGATGAAATCCAACTCCACAGCTTGCCAAGATCACCTACATGAAAATAACTTGTCAAAGGGAAACCAAGAAGGAAGAGGTGGAGCTTGGAAAAACCCTAAATGGACATGAGAGAGAACATATTACAAAACAATGAAAATGAGATGTTGGAGATACAATGAAAGAGCTTGAATATAAAGGCCTCATGGAAGCTTGTAGAACAAGCTAGAAAGAGGTAGAAGATAAGGTTGACAACTAAGCACTCTTCCACAAAAAGGTTGAACATGCTAGAAGGGAACAAACTCTTGTGTTGTCAACAACTCATCAATACAACTATTAACTACTAAATATTAAATAAATGCATTAACCTAAGTAAACTTAAGTAAATAGAATAAATTATTAATTATTAATTATTTACTCTAACACCCCCCTTAAGTGAAACTTAGGGGAATGCCTTAAGCTCACAAAACTAAGATGAAATGTAGAATGGGTCCCAACAACAAGGCCATGTTAGGTACCCATGTACAATGCAAAGAAATACAACCTCTAAAAATCGAGAAAGAGAGAAAACCACATGGGAAAAACCCTCCCCCAAAAAGAGGTAACCTAGTGAAGGACTAAAGAAGCCTCCAACTAGAGGAATGTACTCATAAAATAGGAACAAAAAGTGATCAATGAAGAGCATCACTGAAGCATGAAGAAGCTACAAATTCTACCATAACAAAGAAACTGTTGATCTGAAGAACCTCCATGGAAGAAGAAGGCACAAACCAAGTGTATCTATATGGTAGATGATCCATCTCATAGAAATGCATAGGTAGCTAGCCATTGTAATTGCTTCATATGTAGGATCAACCACTAAATACATAGCTTACACTATCAAACAATCAACCAAGGATGCATTAGAACAACAACATAACCCCTCTTAATGCAAATAGGGTCAGATGACAGGCAATTGAGAAGGTGAGCCAAAATCCTCTGTAGACAAAACTAAGAATTACGAGAGAGGGAAAGAGGTACAAACACCTATAAAGACATGATCACATTGATGTTGCATAGGGCTAATGTCATGAAAGGGACACTCACTTAACAAAGGAAGAGGGCACAAAAATGGCAACAACTATCGCCCCATGGGGCTTTATAAAAAGAGTGCAAGTACAACTATCTCAAAACAACATTCATGAACCCAAAATGCAAGAGTGGCACTTTATCTCAGTATGTATACATAAAAGTGCTTACAAATGATGTCTACAATGATCAAAAAATAGAGAAACCTGATACAAAAGATAGTACAGCCAAAAAAAGATTCCATACCTTCAAACTAATCTTTAGACCTGAAACACCCAAGATATCCACCATAGAGAAAAAATGCCAAAAAAATGATACAAAGAGCATGGGGAGAATCTAAGGGAAATGACATCATTTTTTAAAAGTAGATAGAACCAGCTTTCCAGAAATATAATGCTTTCAAAAAATAGAAATGGGACACAAAAGAAATGCATGTTGGAGTCAAAAATAGAACTTTGGATTTCAATTATAAAATTGAGCAAATAAATTGCATCAAAACTTGAAAATACCTACACCAATGTTTATGTATCAGAACCAGCTTTCTGGCACTTCTTTTAGATTGGAAAAATGCCTTTGTATGCTCAAGTTATGGCCAAAAAACTACAAGTAGGTCCAAAATGACCCTAGAGTGGTGCAAGAGGGCTGATGATGCAGTGCTGATGTCAACATTTCACTAAAAAAAATTGATGACCTAGGGGTTGTTGCAGCAAAAAAGGACCATGTGGCAGGTCCATGTAGTAGCCACATGGCACATGTGCCTGACATGGAAAGGTCCATGTGGCAAAGTGCCATGTGGCACCCATGCCACATGTCAACCCCACACTGGTGATGAGTGGCTATAAAACTCCATGCAAGATGAATAGGCCTACCAACTATGCAAAGTAGTGTCGGGGCAGAGATCAACTATTAGAGTGGCAAATTGGGGAGGCGCTATAGCAGAGAACTGAGGGGCATTGTCGGAAAGGTGGCAACAGAGGCTAGGCTAGGACTGAGCAATGGAAGGGTGACTCTACTAGCGTTGGAGGGGTGCAGGTAGAGTGTGGGTGGCCCTGTGGTGGCTACTGTGTAGTGCTATGGTGGCGTGCTCTGCAATGAATTTTTTAAAAAAAATTATTCCAAATCGTCTGTATGACCATATGGAAAGACCTACAACCAAAAAAAATTAGCCTCCCAGAGCCTTGTCACCAAAATTGACAAGTTTTATATGAATCCTAACTATAAATAGCCTTCTAGATCCAATGTTAGCATTTTTTTGGGCCCAAAGTGCTCTAAAAAAAATTCTTCCCCCAAATTGAAGAAAAATGCACAAACAAACTAGGGTTTGTGTCTTCGAATCGTGACTTCAAAAAACCTTCAACAAAGTAGCAGTAGGGAGGCTCTAATACCATGTACAAGTTGATGAAATCCAACTCCACAGCTCACCAAGATCACCTGCATGAAAATAAATTGTTGAAGGAAAATCAAGAAGGAAGAGGTGGAGCTTCGAAAAAACCTAAATGGACATGAGAGAGAACATATTGAAAAACCATGAAAATGTATTTACAATGAAAATGAGATTTTGGAGATACAATGAGAGAGCCCAAATATAAAGACCTAATGGAAGCTTGTAGAACAAGTTGGAAAGAGGTAGAAGATAAGGCTGACAACTAAGCACTCTTCCACAAAATGGTAGAACATGCTAGAAGGGAACAAACTCTCGTGTTGTCAACAACTCATCACTACAACTATTACCTACTAAATATTAAATAAATGCACAAACCTAAGTAAACTTAAGTAAATAGAATAAATAATTAATAACTAATTATTTAGTCTAACTTTGACAAAGGAATGGATCAAGAAAATTTTCATAATGGATAAGAAACCTTTTAGAATGGATCAGGTTCCTCAAGCTATTCCCCTACAAGAAACAACAAGACCAATCAAAGGAAAAGGTGTATTAATCATAGTGCCAACCTTCCCTGCTCAATCTCCACTAAGACCATAAATGGTGCACCAACATGAGACAAAGGCTGAGTACTTTGGAGCTGATAAGGGCATGAAAAGGAAAAGAGTACCTTCTAAAGCCAGGCAAGCATCTCAATCCCAAGTGCTTCAACGAGAATAGGTATAGCCTAAACAAGAAGAGCCTCAAGTCAATCATGAAGCTCAAGAGCTCACACAAGATCCAAAAGTGCCTCCATAGCTAGAACATGTAGAGGAAGAGGAGGTAGAGGAGAAGAGGGTACCACTAGTGGAAACACAAGAGGAAGAAGCCTCCACCTTAGCTCCCAAAAAGGAAAGGGTTGAATTGACTGTGGTGGGAACATGAAGAAGGAGATTAAAGAAGAAAAAAACTTCATCCTAATAAGTTCCCAAGACAATATCAAAAGCATAGGCAAAATAAGAGGAAGGGGAGCAAATTGAATTTTTCCTATTAAGCTAAAGAACCTGCTTAGCTAGGACCATAGAGGAAGAGAGGAGAAATGTTAGAAATTCTTTATAATAATAGAGGGCAGGGGGGGAGGGGGGTGAATCAGTTATTCAAGGTCCAAATGTCCTATTCAAACTTTTTAGCAAGTAAAGTGTTCCCATCTAACTATTTATTCATCCAAGCTTAAACTTTCCTATTTAGCAAGTTATTGTAAATCAGCATGCAAGCATAACACATGAAAAGATCAACACATAAACAGTGATTTATGTGAAAACCCAATTTGGGAAAAACCACCAGTATCATGCTACTTAATTCTCACTCTTTTGAAGTGATGCCTTATGAAAGGTTTGCCCTATTAAAGGCTACAAAACACTATTAAATGCAACCTGGTTAAAGAATTTAACCACCCTATTAGAAGTGGGCATGGTTAGAGGACTTTAGAACATTCACTTGGAATGCCATCTTGTTAAAGGATTTACAAATGGATGTTAAACCAACCTAAGTCCGTAGGATTTTCTTCTACCTTAACTAATATAATTTCTAGAGAGTAACAAAAAGGGGTTTTGATCTGATTACAACATACAACTTAACTTGCAGAACTCAGATCACTTTTTAGCTCTTCATAATTTGCCTAGTTTTCAGTCTCTATAGCTCTGACAGCTTGCCCTCCTTTCAAGCTTTGTCTCCTTGAGTCTTCATGCTCAATGTACCAATGCAATCCTCTCTTTCTGACCACTTATCGAATCAAAGTCTCTGTGCTTTGTTCTTCCTTCTCCTAGATGTCTTCTCTTTGACACCCTTTCAACCACTTTACAATTTGGCACTCTAGTAGCTCTTGCTTCTTGGTCTGTGACTCCTTACATAGAAATCTACAATTTCTTTTCTCAGTCAATTCTTCCCTCCTTTAATTTCAATTCGTATGGATTAGGTAGGATTCATTAAATCTAAATCATATTTTGTTTCTTCTAGAGACATCATGAAGAATCCTCTCGAATTCACTCAAAAATGGTTTATATTGAATTTTGTGCCACTAGCTCATCATCCTTATCCTCCAACTGGTTCACAAAATTCAAGGTAACAACTTTGTCAGCTCAGATTTGGTGAATCTTTGACATTTCCAATAATGCAACAGCTCAGCATTATTGAAATTCTGGTGCTCGGCACATACGGTGTTACTCGGCATCAACTATTTTTTACTGATGCTCAACACCTACTATGGATTCACTCGACATCCACCAAGATTTTTGGATGCTCGACTCTTTCTATATCACTTGACACTTGAACTTCACTCAGCACCTAAAGTTCACTCAACACACACTAGATTTTACATTTGTTTGGCTCCAACTAAAAATTTTCTTGGCTTAAACTAGCTTGCTCGGCACCCATTAATGAACTTAGTTTAAGCTTTGTAGTCAACCTTGTTCCATCTTATACTTCTAGTGTTTCTTAGTGTGGCCAACCTTTGTGTCTTTGAATATGTTCCCAATACATCATTTAACCATTATCTAAATTGATCCTTGCACTTCATTACAAAACCATAACTCAACCTTTCCCTTAGGTGCTCTTGTTACATCTTGTTGATTAAATCCTCTTCATCAATCAACTAAGTGATAGTACTTGGATCTTATAAGTAATTCTCATTCCTTCAAATAGAAAGTTTGACATCAATGACAAGCACAATGATTGAAAACATTATTTTATCAACCACCTCCCTCTTTCAATCAATCTTCTTTCCACAATGATCTTTTCAATCAGATTCCCAACAAGAAGAAGATCAATAATGAAACCTCCATCTACTCCAAGGGAGCCTATCCAAGTATCAAAATTGGAAGATGAGAAACAACAATGGATAGATGATATGGAAGGGAAATAAATTGATGTCTTCAACCTCTCTAACTTTGACTTCATGCTAGTGGGCACTAAGATTGTGGGAGAGAAAATAAGAGATACTCCCAAGAGTGAACCCTTAGTAGAGGACTAGAATCAAATGTCACCTCTACCTTAAAGACCTTTGGGCATTCCACCACCACCATCTCAGGATTTGGAATTTTTGGATAAGGGGTTGGCTACTCCACTTCCTTAGGCTACAAAACAAGAAGAAAAAGTGATTGAAGAAGGGGAACCCCAACAACTACATGTTGATGAAGTATCTGAGGAAGGGAAAATACTTGAAGAGCCTCAAAAACTCCTCATAATACAAAGGCTAGTACCTTAGACCAACTAGATACAAAGACTCAAACTATAGATATTTCTCAATGAGAAAAGACTCCAAAGAGGACTGATAAGGAGAAGGAGCCTGCAATAGAAATAGCCTATTCAATGAAATTCATGTCTCCCATGGGCACCACATTGACATGGCTAAAGAGGAAGGTCATGTTTACTAGAAAAGGTAGCTAGACCTGATAGTTGAGGAGGGAATGAAGGAATTAGTGAAAGCAATCAAGAAGCCTGAGCTGCCTTCATAATGAGGAACCAAGATCAAGACTTGTTTGCATATATAGGCATTCCTCCTTTGCATACTGACACCAAACAACTGACTCCTAAAGACTACAAAATCAAGGAGGTCATGTTGGGAAGACCCATGGTAGACATAGCTAAAGTGATGATCACTACGGGTATGAAAGAGGGGTTTAGGCATCTGGACTGAGATGAATCTAAGTTAATAGCATTGTTGAAGCAACATGAGGTATTAAGAGGCTATGATATGAAGTTGTGGGCCCAATCAACCTTGAAAATTAAAAGATCGCTCTTGCAGTAGCATTAGAGAGAAGAGGAACATGGGCAACACAATTAGACCCATTTTTGGAAGCATGTCAACAATGGTGTGACAATTTTGAAGAAAAAGGTGCACAAATCAATAGGGAATTTTGGTATGTTACACCACATCCAGTTGAGTGTCGATAAGTTATTAGCCATAGTGATCCAAGATTTGGGTTAATGGATGAAGTTCATACCTGGGAAAATGACCTATAGGATTTGAAATCAATCAAAAGTCAAAGGTATCAAATGTTAATGGAGGTATATGTGGCTAAGTAGCTTAATAAGTTAGATGATTGGATAGAGAAAATATTAGGAGGGAAATAAGGTTATGGAGGGATTACATGTAGAAATCTAGCAGATTAAAGACAAAGCTCAAGAGCAATTTTTAAAAGTGTAAAGGTACTACAATGCCGCTAGCCTTGAGATTTTTGAGGATGAGTCAGACCAAGCTTTTTGTACTGAAATTATTTTTTCAATAGTTTAGAGGTAAATTTGAATAAGCTTCATCAAAAGATGACATTAGACAAGCCTTCAAGACCGAAGAAGTACCTTTGGAACTATATACCAAGCTTGAGGATATTGCAGAAACAAAGATTGAAGTGAGTAATTATCAAAAAGTAGTGAAGAATAAGCATAAGGGTCTCAATTTTTTAGAGGCTAACCAAGTGGTGGAAATAATAGAAAAATTTAAGATCAAGTATCCAGACACTATTCTGGTCTAGAGGGGAAGAAAACCTAGATGTTGGAAATTTAGTTTTGACACTTCATACAATTTTGGATTTTCGGAACCTATCACCAACGTGCATAGGTGCACTTTTCACAGAGGTGCACTAATAGTTTTGAGTAAGAAGCATTGAATTGATAGTTAACTTTTCATTCCTAATTTAGAGCATTCCATGCACTAGAAATGCATTTTGATGATAGTTCAACTCCCATAAATGGCTAGAGAAAGATGAGATTCCATTTTTAGAGCTTCTAGAGACTCCTAGATCATCTTGCAACTGAATTTTTTTTATCTTCTCATTATTTTATTCTTTTGTGTCATGTAAAGGCTCATGCACCCATTAATGAATATAAATAGGGGTGGAGACCTACTTAGCACCATTTAGAGAGTTAGTTTGTATATAATTAGATTTATTTTAGTAGTTTTTAGCATGTGTTTGCATTTTAAGAAGCCTCACTCCCAACACAAAGGGAGAAGATGATTTCTTATAAATACATGGATGTAATATATACTCTAGGTCATTATTTTGATGTAATAATATATTCTATTAGTGCTCTCATTCTGGGTGTAGTTATTTTTGTGAATACATATTCATGAATAATAATGAAGCCAATGGTTTTATTGTTTTTTTATGATTGTGTGACCTTTTAGTTTTGGTGTTTGCCTCATCGTAACAAATTCTACTAACATAACAAATTGGAGGAAAGTTCACCTATTGTTCTTGCATAGCATTTTTTCTTGCACGAGCACACTTTTTGTGGCCTTGCAATTTGATGAAATGTGAAACATCTTTCAGTTATTATTGAGTTCCCATCAACGATTTCACTAGAGGAGTTAAGGAAGCACTACTCCTAATTTCATTGGTTTCCTACTCAATATTTTTGACAATTTAATTTGCAGACATGTTGTTACCATGGTTTTATGTCAATTAGGAATTTTTCTTTCAAGTTATTTTCTTTAGATCTATTGTTACCTTATCTTTGTTATTTTCTTTTCTAACACTTGGTTTAAAAAAGAATTCATATAGTTGTATTGGTAACTTGAATTCATCATAAAAATAAAAAAATACCAAAAATATATTTCTTTTATAGTTACTTTTTCAAACAGCAACAGATCAAACAGATTATCTAAAATTGTTTAGAACCAACAAAGGCCTCCTTGTAAACATACACATTTATCTTCAATTGAGTAGATTTTAGTAGGTCACAAGATCGCCCGAAACTTTGGAGTTGATCCTCAATTATATTTTCAAGAGAGGAGTTTGAAAGAATTCCTATCATTCAACATCATGTAAAATGACAACTCAATAGGTCTCCTCTTTCCTATATCTTTGATATGATTCTCTTAATCTAATAACTCTATTCATTCCTTCACTGCTTTGATTTCTCTATGCTTGATATTTTCTTTAACTTCTCCTTCACTCCTTAACATGTGTATGTACATCCTTACACATTTCAACATTCTTGTAATCCTTAACACTAATTCTAGGGTTAGAATCCTCCTTCAATAGATGTTTTGTGAAGTTTTTAGATCTTGATCGATGTCTTAAACTTCATCATCTTTTGTAGTTTACATCCCTTTTTATGATTGGTTGGATTTTACACCTTGGGATCATTACCTCTTATAATAAAATGTAATTAATGTCTAATTTGGATTTAAAAATATTAAGTGTCATAGAAATGTTGGCTAAAAAGTTTACATATGAGTGTAGCATTACAAACTCTCATATCAAAATTGAACTACTCGACACTTGAATGCTCTGACACTTAGTCATCCATAAACCTTCATGTTCTTACTTGACTTCTATATAAATTCATGTTCTTACTTGACTTCTATATAACTATTTTTTATTAAGTAAAATAGGTTTTTAGCAGGGGTTCTTGAAGCCCACCAGTTAACAACATAAAATAAACTAACAGTTCAAGTCTAGCTATAAAGCAACAAAAAAAACAACAGTTATGCCCGACCAATAAACGAAAGCAAAAACCAAAACACCAAAAGCCAAGAAAATAGCAAAAACTAGGAAGAGCAATCAGGGAACGAGATCTTTAGCCAGCTCCTATTTCCTTAAGTCCATCTCTTCCTTGGCCTCTGCCTTGTCAGTCTTTAAGTGACTATCATCCTAAGAAGCCAGCTTATCCTACTTTCACTTTTCCACTCTACTCTTTATGCTTCGGATCTCCTCTTGCAAGGATTCCTCCTCCTTGATCACCCTAGTCCCATCAATTTCCTTTTCCCCCTTAACCTTTTTATTCTCCTCCATCATCCTGTGTAGCTAAATGATGCTATCATTTAGAACTTTTATAATGTTAAGGCTTTGATTAGTTGAGCTTCTATACAACTATTATCTTAGCTCTTAATAACTTTTCAATATGCTTGTTCTTCATTAAATTTCTTAGCTCATACTTTTGCTTAGATTGCATATCTACTCGGTCACTACTGAATGCTCAAAAATCAGTATCTCACTCGGTATAAGTGTTGTATGCTTGGCCTTTACTAGATAACTATCATAGTGATGACCTTGTAATCTTTCTTAGTAAATGACTTATAAATGACTAAGTATTTGGACACTAATTGACAACATAGGATTAGAGATCAATAGGGGATTGTAAAAGAATATATAGGCTAAAGGCCTTTTTTCTAATGTAAACCTTTACTTTTTGATGAAAGAAAATTATCACTTATCAAAAAACAATAGTAGAGGAACTTTGGTTGCATAGTTTACTAATTAATCTCCATATCAATGAAAACTTGGTTTAGCCACATGTAGCATTTTTAAGTTTGAATCATGTCTAAGTATTACATTGGGTAGTTCTAAGTCAAAGAATGGGATTGGGAATACATACACCAGAAGGAGGAACTAATGAGTCTGACCTCTAAATCCAAGTCTAGGTTCATCAATATCCTTGTGTAGTTGGTAGAACTAAAATCCCTAGTTGATTTGAGATATGAACATCATAGAGGGCATGTGTATTTACTAGTTTTCATTGGATGATTGATTGAGATGATTTAAACTATCAAAATTATGAACATGTAGGAAAATAATATTTACAACATTTAAGACTAGAAATCAAGTGAAAAGGTTTTGTTTCTTGTAGGTAGAAAAGAACACACAAGATAATTTTAAAGAGATTATGGACTGTAATAGCTATGGCAATAGAAGAAGGTCATGATGCTCTCCATGGCATTGGTTTGGTAATGGTTACAACAACAATTCTTAGTTGAGTAAGACTAGCTCTCAAGACCAATAAAGGAGCCAAACATGGAGTGATGGTTCCTAACAAAATATATTATAAATGGTTTATGGTGATAGAAACTCTAATGTTATGGCATAGTGGCCTTTCAAGAGGTATCATTTAGTAGGGTTTAATATTGATGCAAGGCTACAAGGACATCCTCCTTAGAACCCATCCTTGTCTAAGCAAGCGAATCATCCAGTCGATGCGAGGAATGGTGGGAGTGGGGAGAATAGTATTCATTTATCATGGTATCAAAAAAAAAAAGTTAATCTACTAAAGAAGTGTTATTGTTGTGGATTCTAATCAGTCTACAAGTGGGAGATTCTTGTTATGTGGAGCCTAATTAGACTCAAAGGTTAATTCTCCCTACTTTATTTATTGCGGTTTCCCCCCACATTTTAATACAAGGATTTAGGGCCTCTTATGAGGTCCTATGGCATAGCCCCAGGTGCTCATAGTACAAGGTAGGATTGAGGAGCAATGCCCCCTAGGGGTTTTTGGAGGTAGTGCCCCCAAAATCTCAACTGACTTTATTATTGTAAAAGGCATCGATTGTTATTTTTCTAATGGATGATTTATTCTAGCCCTAATTTCTTAATCAACAAAAGGCTTATATAAAATGGCTTAGGGTTATGGATTTCATGATGTATGATGAGATTGTATCTTCTTGTGGTGGCATTGAGTTGTAAGGGATTACAGGTTATAATTAGGTTGTAATCACTAAATAATAAGAATATTGGACTCACTATTTGGACCATATTAAATCTTTGTATCCTATGTTCTCTTTTGTAATATTTATTATTTTTTGATATCGGTTATATTTGCATGTAATTGGCATTTGTCTCATTAATCCTAAAAAATGGTATCAGATCCTAGTTATTTTTAGTTATCCTCAACAGGAAGGTCTCATGGTTGAGTGGGAGTGATGGAAAATGAGGGTAAGCTAAAGGTAGACATGTTGGAGTTCTAATGGGAAAGTGAGACATTGAGAGGGGATGCAAATTAGGATCTCAAAAACTTTTATCACTTCAAATATTAACCATACTAAACATAACTCACCATACACCTAAACCATGCAATATTATGTAATAAGATGTAATACCATAAATAACTCATGACACAAGATTTGGTAACACGGAAGCCTCCAATGTGAAGGTAAAATTGTGGTGGGATGACACCCACAAAATCTCCAGTACTACTATAAACAAAGTGTCTTTTAGGGATACAATTTTGATCTCTTTTGACAATATACCCTGTAAGGGGTCTACTCTACTAAAATCATATGAAATTGTTAAGTCTACCTTTACAAAAGGATTTAAACTTCACAATTAAGTGATTACTCTTTTAGGAGATATATAATAGGCCTATTAGAACCACTATGTTAAGAGATTCATTTGATACACTAGTTAGAATGTAATAGTACCTTACTTCTTCAATCTGTACTAAATTACTAATAATGAATCTTAGGTTTATTCTCAAGTTTTATCAAGGGAGGAGGGATTTTGCAAATTAAATTTTTGCAACATCAATACTCAGAATAAAGGGTCAGTCTCAATTAGCTCCTCATCTAGAGGATTTGCAAGAAAATGATGGCGATGAGTGTGAAGTGGTTAAGAGAGATCATTTGAGGTTGACACTCCCCTAGATTACCTCTTCAAAGATAAAGTTCAAATTGGAGAGAATGGCTGAAGACGATTTATAAATCATTGAACTAGGCTTGGAGGAAGCAAACAAGCAAATTTAACTTGAAGTATGTTGGAGCAGAGTTGAAGAGGATGATAGAAATCTCAAGACTAGATCCATTTTAGCCTATACAGACAACTAGTTGAGGAGGAATAATAGGAGATCAATTAGCAAGAAACAAATTGCAAAATCTCCAAAGGCAATTTCTTTCTCTAAACCATTAACCTTTGACATCCCATTTTCATCTCATGCTACAAGTGACACTTTGACTCCTAAAAAGAAAAAAGAAGTAGCATCCCCTAAGAGACTCATAGCTCCTAGGACCAGATCTAAAACCAATTTTGTGGTGCTTACTCAAGAAAAGGTTCGAAGGAAGACTATCATGGCTTAGGAACAAAACAAAAGGGGTTGACAAACAATGAAGACAGCAATGTGGAATTAATAGAAGCTCCAAACACAATGCAGTTTGGTTTCATGACTCCTCCCAAAAATAATCAAGGAGAAGAAACCACTTTCACCATTCTACCCTAGCTATCCAACTCAATAAGTAAGAAGAAAAATCTCTAGCCTGTGGCCATACTTGTTAAAGATATAGTCATGAAGTATATAGCTCATGTCTCTCAAAATAAGAAGGTGAAGAACAACGTGAGGTTAATCACAGATCCTGTGATGGGTAAGGTTATAATAGAAGTAGGTACCTACAAGTAGAAAGAAGGCTCTAAGGAAATTTATGCTAAAGATTTCAAGGTTACTATAATGGACTTGGGAGCTATCTCTAAAGACACAAGGAATCATTTCTTTAAGTTTTCCACAGACAACATGTTGACTCAATCTGAAAAAGATAGTAAAGAAAAGAAGGAACTAAAGAAGTTGATCATCAGAATGGTTGAGTATATAGACTCCTTGATGAATGTTGGTGCTCTCCTACTGATATAAACACAAAAATATTTTGAGCCTAACTTTTCAGACAGTCAATAGTTGGTCAAGAAAATACAGAGGGGAAGGTTACTCTCAGAGGCAATGAATGAATGGGTGGAGTCCATTGTAAAGGAAGTAAGTAAATTTATCCTAGACCTTACCACTACATATGGGGAGGGATAAGTATTATTGGGGGAAGTTCATACCCTCATTCTAGTATGGGACACAAATTAGAGTCAGTGCTAGGCAATTGTGTTTTAGGTACATGAAGTGGAAATGTATGGCATGTTAAATTTCCTAAGTGAAAACCCCATGAAGGTCATAGACTCTTTCATGCTTTTCATCCTAAAAAGAAACATGAATTGGAAGGATTCTATCTACAAGGCAGCCATAGAATAAATTTGAGTGGTCAAACTTGAATTCATTGGGATGCACAATGAGATATTGAAAGATATGCAGATCGTAAACCCCACAGGTATCTTGCAATTTGATGATGGTAGCATGAATTCTGATACCTTGACCAAAATTTTTAGAGACACTATGTTTGAGATCCAAGAGAGTGATAGTTCTGCTTCTCGAGACTTCACTACAATAGCCAACATTGAATTGATGTTGTACCTAAATAAAGAGCTTATGCCAAGACAGAGTCAAAGGATTAAGGAACTAAGGTGGCAGAAGGATGCATGTAGATCAAAGTTTCTTAGTCTAAAAAACCCTCATTCTCATGTAGTACATGAATTTACAAGTGCCTTAAGGAGCTAGTAGTTGGTCAAACAAACTGTAGTGGATAGAGGGAATCCTAGTGAGCAAATGTAGTTATGGATAGTTATCTCTTGGATTCTAAATTTTGAGAAATTGTTTTGAACTATTTTTGTCTATAACCATTTGTAACCAAAATGTTGGGTTTTGATTTCTATGAACAACATGTTGACTCAATCTGAAAAGGATAGTAAAGAAAAGAAGGTATTGAAGAAGTTGATCATCACCATGGTTGAGTATATAGACTCCTTGATGAATGTTGGTGCTCTCCTACTAATACAAACACCACAATCTTTTGATCCTAACTCATCAGACAGTCAAAAATTGGTCAAGAAAATATAGAGGGGAAGGTTACTCTCAGAGGTAATGAATGAATGGGTGGAGTCCATTGTGAAGGAAGGAAGTAAATTTATCCTAGACTTTACCACTACATATGCAGAGGGAGAAGTATTATTGGGCGAAGTTCATACCCTCATTCTAGTATGGGACGCAAATTAGAGTCAATGCTAGGCAATCGTGTTTTAGGTACATGAAGGGGAAAAGTATGGCATGTTGAAGTTCTTGAGTGAAAATCCCATGAAGGTCATAGACTCTTGCATTCTTTTCATCCTAAAAAGCAACATGAATTGGAAGGATTATATCTACAAGGTAAACATAGAAGAAATGTGAGTGGTCAAACTTGAAGTCGCTAGGATGCACGGTGAGATATTGAAAGATATGCAGATCATAAACCTCACAGGTATCTTACAATTTGATGATGGTAGCATGGATTTTGATACCTTGACCAATATTTTCAATAACACTATGTTTGAGATCCAAGAGAGCAATAGTCTTGCTTCTTGAGACTTTACCACAATAGCCAACATTGAATCGATGTTGTACCTAAATAAAGAGCTTATGCCAAGGTAAAGTCAGAGGATTAGGAAACTAAGGTGGAAAAAGGATGTATATAGATCAAAGTTTCTTAGTCTAAAGAACCCTCATTCTTGTGCAGTATAGGAATTTAAAAGTGCCTTCAAGAGCTGGAAGTTGGTCAAACAGACCACGTGGATGGAGAGAAGCCCAGTGAGGAAATTTAGTTATGCATAGTTATCTCTTAGATTCTAAATTTTGAGAAATTATTTTGTACTTTTGTCTATAACCATTTGTAACTGAAATGTTGTGTTTTGTTGGAGGTCTTTTTGGGTTTGTAAAAGACTATAAATGTTGGAACATTAAACTAGGAAAGGTTTAGCTTTTAGTCATATAGAAAAATGCTCGTAGCTTAGTATTGTTAGAATCTTTTTGCCAAGATATTAATAGACAGAAGGTGGTGATATATGCAAATGTTATTTCTTTAAAGACTTTGTGCTTAAGAAATTCACTTAAATATATATAGATCTATCAATATTTTTTCATGGTTTGGAACTCGGAGTTTGAGCTCAATCATTTGTAATTACTTTGAGGATTTTGATGATTAATCATTGATAATATCTATCACTATTTCTTCTAATTGTTATATCTATTCTTTATTAGTAGAAATCAGTTTATGTCACTATAGAATCTAACTTCTTCTTGAATCTCATTCTATTGTGGAAAGACTGTGTGCTTTTCAATTACTCAATTTCTAAATTTTTGAACTTTACCTCTGTACCTAAGAGTACATGAGAGATCCTTGAGCACTTTCTAGAAAAAGTGTGCATTTTGTTGTTCTTTAGTTAATTCAGATTCATTGATAATCTTTTGAAAAGGGAGTTATACCTATAAAAACTCAGAGGAAAATGATTAACATAACATTTACCCAATTTTTGTGAGCATCATTGATTTTCTACCTTGGGCATAGATTGAATTATTTTATTTTATAGGGAAAGACAATCTGTTCACCAACAAATTTTTGGTGACTCTACTGGGGAGTCCCTAGAAAAAAAGGAGTAACCCCTTTAAAGTGGTAATGAAATACAATGGTCCTACCACATAATGATGTTTTCCTTGTTTTTCAGCCTAACTTAGGTTTTGAGGATACACAGGAAGACATCATTTCTAGCTTAAGTTTAGGTGCTTAGACACTATACTAAAATAATCAGCAATTCCAATAGGTTTTGAATACCCTAGAAAGAGAAGAAGAATGTGTTGAACTTCTAAAAGGTGTGCTAAAGGTTTACGAAGCAATAGTGGTTGATAGAATTTTCCAAGCCCTTGCAAGACCCTAGGTAGAGAGAAAGAAAAATAGTTATGGTTGAGAAAAGATACTCAAAGGGAGAGAGAGAAAAGGGTATCCTTGATGAAAATTTTGAGCAATTTAAAAATTTTGAATTTTCTCCTCGATTTTAATACTCCAGGAAAGTGGAAGACTAAATTTTGTAGTAGACCTAATTCCCCTCCCAAGTACTCTCCTATCTCATCTCTAGTGCAATCTCTCCTTCCACTAAGAGCTTTAATCCCTTCTCACATTAATATTCAGCCTTAGCAATTTAGGTTACCAAACATGGTTGTCAACTAACCCTAGGGATAGCATATAGGACCTTTGAACCTCAAGGTTAACCCTGCTACATTGCCCAAAAGTGCAACCAAAATTTTTCTTGAGTTCAATGGTGACAGAAAAATCTTTATATATGATCACCTAACTGCCTTCCATATAGCATGTGGAGTCATAAGTGTTCCCACTAAGGAGATAGCCATGAGGTTGTTCATTCAGATGCTCACTGATGTAGCGGTTGATTAATTTAATCACCTACCTCATCATTCCATAGCTAGTTGGGATGACATGAAAATAGTATTCGAAAGTATATTTAAAACTCCTAATAATGAGTGCTCTTTGTTGCTTAAACTAAGCCAATTAAAGAAATAAATACATGAGCCCATGAAGGAATTTGTGGCTAAATTCAATGGATTGATACAAAGAATCCCTATTGCCTCTAGGCCAAATGGTGAAAATCAAAATATTTTCTTTATAAATGTTGTCCCACCTGATGTAAGTTTTCTATCTAGTTGGAATATGCATTGATCATGACTAGTAAATAGAGAAGGGAAATACAATCCTCCAGACCTACTTCCACTTTTTCCCCCACTATCCCTTCATGCAAAGATTGATGAATGATGTGGCTATGTTGAAAATAGTAGAGTAGAGCTAGTGCTCCTTACCAATCCCCATATCAAGATATTAACTGAAGGCAGCAACACTCAAGCCTTGGAAAAACCTCTTTTCTAATAGCCCCTCAGCCAAGGTTGTAAATTGAAGAGGTACCTAAGGAGACTATTTGTCCATTCCACCTAACCACAGATCATGATGGGAAAACTTATACTAATTGGTTGAGATCTATTCAAATGGAAAAGGATGCTCTTACTACAAAGAAGTTGGTAGAATGTGAAGAGGTCGAGACTAAAAATATAGGTGCCTATTTTCTAGAATACAAGTCTCACACAGAAAGAGGGGGAGATTCTTTTGTAACATTGCAAGATCGTTCTTGCACTATCTTGACTTGAAATCAAAGAAATCAAAAGACTTATACAGGGATGAATGTGATCACTATAGGTTCCAAGGGGAAAGAGCACATACATACTGACCCAATAAAGAATACAAACTTTAAAATTTTATGAAGAATAAAGTCAGTAGCTAGCTCTTCCTCTTTTGACATAGTGGAGTTTTGTAATTCTTCCTCCATCTCTATCTCTCTAGTAGAATATTTGGGGATGAACCTTAAGGAATTAGATAAGTTGGTCCAATATGTGAAAAGGGAACCTCTCACAAATGCTCAGTTCACTGATAATATTACAAAGGCCTAGACAACTCATGAAAAACCTATATTTGTGTCAGAGGGCACTAGGCAAGTCTCTAATGTAGAATATTGTGCTCATGTCAGGAAAGGAAAAGTTGAAGAAAGGAAATCCAACCCATTTTATGAGTCTCTATTGTTAAATGGGAAAAAACTCAGCAATTGCATTATAGATTTGGGGGCTTTTGATAACATCATGTCATCTATAATAGCCAAATCCCTTGACCTTGATCTCACCAAAACTTTTTGGTGGTGTTATTCTATGGATGGGAAATAAGTACCTCTTGTGGGTTAGGTCGAGGATGTATAGGTTTTTCTTTCCACCTGTCCAGGTAAGAGATTGAAATTATCCATTTTGGTGGTTGATATCCTTGCTAGTTATGGAATGTAGTTAAGAAGAACATTTTACAAATACATGGGAGGGGAGATTAACATGGACTGGTCTGAGGCTTTGATTCCAGTGGATAAAATCAAGATTAAACTAGAACTAGAATTGAAGAACAAATATACTATGGTATCTTTGGACAACCCCAAAGCCTAGATATTATACAAAGAATCTCAATTTGGAAACTACGCAATCATGCCCAATGTTGAGCCTAAGGAGGGTGAGGAAGGAACTAAAATAATGACCCTATGGACAATATAATTTGACAGTAGTTTCTCTAATTCAAGATCAGGTGTTGGGGCAACTTTGATTTCTCCCTCAGGAGACTTATTCCTATTTTCCTTTAAATTGGATTTCAAGAACATGAATAATAATACAGCAGAATATGAAGCCCTTCTTTTGGGGTTACAGGAGGCCAAATCAAAAGGGATAAAGTAGTTGAAGGTAAAAGGTGATGTTGAACTCATCATAAAACAAGTAAGAAATCAATTCTCTATAAAAAATAAAAATGATAGACTGAAGAATTGAGTTCATTCCTAGTTTGCAAAACTCTAGGGCTGGTTCCTTAGCTATTTCAGCCTCACTACTCTTGCCACATCCTAATTTCAAGAATGATGACTATAGGATAGAGATGATTTATAGGCCAAGCATACCAAACAATGTAGATCATTGGCATTTCTTCAATAATGATTTGCAACTAAAAGACTTTAGTAGATGTATTGGAAACTTTTCTAATGTTTTCTTTGAAGGGTTTGAAAAGGATGGCAAGCTAGTGGACAAAGAATTAGATGAATCTAGGGAAGTGATTCAATTGAAAGAAACAAAATCCCAAGGGGGTTGGTCTCACTTGAGCATTTGTTCAAATGAAAAGATGATAGTACCATTAGAAAGGAAGATGATCAGAATGAAGGCCTAAGGGAATGTGATAAAATTAATATCAAGGATGAAGGATACCCTAGGTGGATCTCAATCAGATGAACCTTCTCTAAGAGATAGAAGGGGAATTTTCTTAAGCTTCTGACAATATATAAAGATGTCTTTGCTTGGGGGTATGAGGATTAGAAAAATTTTAGGAATGGGGAATTTAGGCACCACATACTTTTAAAACTCGAGGCAACTTCTTATCGGCAAAAGCTCCAAAATTATAATCCCAAAGTGTCCAAAGCAATTCTGAAAGAAGTGGAAAGAAATTTGAAATCCCATATAATATACTCAATTAACCATTTGACTTGGATAGAAAACATTGTCCCTGTAAGAAAGAAAAATGGTGAAATAAGGATCTGTGTGAATTGTAGGAACTTAAACCAGGCCAATTTAAAGGAAAATTATGCACTTCCTACCATGGATCATTTTCTATAGTCAGTTGTTGGGTCTGAGGTTGGCTACTCAATGTATAATCAAATCAATGTCACTCCATAAGACCAGCAAAAAATGAATTTTATTATTCCCTAGGGAACCTATGCTTACAATAGAATGCCTTTTGACTTGATCAATGCAAGGGAAACATTTCAAAGGGCAATGAATTCATCTTTCAAAGACTTGTGAGACAAAATAATTATAATATATCTAGATGATCTAATTGTCTAACCAGGAGGATAAAGAACCATCTGAGAGACCTCAAAATGGTATTAAGCTAATATTACCAACATGGGATATCTCTCAATCCTTAAAAAATCATTTTCTTCTTGGAAGAAGGCAACCTTTTGGGGCAAATTATTTCTAAGAAGGGTATAAGAATTGATCCAGATAGAATTAAGGCAATCTAATAGTTGTCCCTACCTACCAATAGAAGCAATTTAGAATCCTTCTTTGGTCAAATAAATTTCCTGAGGATATTTATTCTTGAGTTCTCCAAAAAGCTGAGACATATGCTAAACATGATGAGAAAGAAGAACCCTTTTAGATGGCAAGACGAAGGAAAAAGGGATTTCAAGGATATTAAGATAGCTATTTCAAATGCTCCTATGTTGGTCAACCAAGATTTTAAGAAATATTTTATCATTTACCATTATACCTTAGAGCATACTCTATTTGGTATCTTGACTATGAGAAATGATCAGGATGAAGAAGCCCCAGTTGCCTTCATGAGCATACCCTTGAAAAAGTATGAGCTGAAAACACTCAAGTGGAGAAACATGTGTTTGTTGCGGTAAAAGCACTAAAAAAAATTCAGGTATTATATTTTGCATTCCCATTCTATTGTTTATGTACCTGAGACTACATTTAAAAGTGTGTTGACTCAACAAGAGATTGGAGTAAACAAGAGAGTATTATGGGTGGCCAAGATCCAAGAAAATAATCTTACAATCAAACCCACTTACTTGATTAGGGGACATGGTATGTGCAAATTGATAGCAAAAAATAAAGAGTCTTTGTCAAGAGACATAGTTGTTGAACCCACGGTTTTACTAGTTAGCTCAATCAGTCCTTGGTTTTCTAATGTAGTATACTACTTGACCTATGGTGAATGCCCAAAAAAATTAAGCTACAAAGAAAAACAAAACCTTAGGTTAAAAGTAGCTAAGTACATAATCTCACAGGGTATTCTCTACAAAAGAGGCATTGATGGAACCTTCCTGAGATGTGTGGACAATGAGAAATAGAAAAATTATTGAAATTATGTCATTTAGATGTTTGTGGTGGACATTTCTCCTCTATGATGACTGCTTTAAAAAAATTTAGAAATTGTTTCTACTAGCCAGGCATGTTCAAAGATGTGTACCTGTATGTAAAAGATTGTGAGAAATGTAAGCTTTTTATAGGTCGACCTCAACTCATAGCATTACCACTAAGACCAATAGTGATTAATGAACCTTTCCACCAATGGGGTATAGATTTTATAGGACCTTTGAACCCCCCATCCAGAGTCAATCATCTATATATCTTGATAGCTACAAATTATTTCACCAAGTGGGTGCAGGCAATCCCAACAAAGAAGGCTAACTCACAAGTGGTGTGTCATTTCTTGATGGAGTTTATATTTGTCAGATTTGGGGTTACATAGAAGATAGTGGTAGATAATGCAACCTATTTCTCATCTGAAGAAATCTCTATGTTTTTCTATGAACACGATGTATCTTCGGTGCATTCTGGATTATTTTCCTCAGGGCAATGGGCAAGTAGAATCTAGCAACAAGAACCTAGTCACCATAATGAAGAAATAGGTAAGTGAAAATGCTCAAAATTGGAATAAGAAACTATATGAGACATTATGGATAGAAAAAATCACACTGAAGAGAACTATTAGCATGGCCCCTTTTGAGTTGGTCTACAGTGTAGGAGCTCAAGTTTCCCTATCACTGAAATTATCTATTGTGAAGTTGCAATCAGTAATTAAGGACCCATTTTTCTAGGACTCTCTATAAAAGAGATTGATGTATATGAACAAGCTTGAAGAAGACAGAGATAAACTAGTGGATCATGTTACTAAGAACCAGATGAAGGTTAAGCAGATCTTTGATATGAGAACTAGACCTTGCAATTTCATTAAGGGCACTGAGGTCCTATTGTGGGATAAAAGGAGGGAGCTGAAGGGTGCACATGGTAAATTTGATTCATTATGGAAAGGTCCATTTTTTATTATAGAGGTCATTGGTTTGAATGCTTTTCACCTAAGTTACCCAAATGGTATAGGTCTTCCCTTTACTTATAATGGGAAAGACTTAAAATTGTTGAAATTGTAGTCCCTCTAAGCATCCTTTCGCATGTACATATTCTTTTGTTTTCCCAATTTTTATTGTTGTTGTTGTTTTCTTTTGTTTCCTATTTGTGTTCCCTTTCAGTTGGTTTATGTTCCTAGTATTCTAGTTTCTCTGTACACTCCACATACATAATCCCTAATCAGAGCCCCTATTAGCCCTAGTTTTGAGTCACCATTGTGGTTTTTCCATTTTCTCCCTTAGCTTTGAAAATTAGTATCAACAAGTTTGTCATACTTCTTCTATTTGGGTGTCATCTTATATTTCCTCTAGAAGTCAAGTCTTTTGATGACTCTTTGTGAATCTTTCCTTTTAACCTCCTTGACTTCAGGTCAAAGTAGTTCAAAGTAGTTCAACCAAAGTTTTGAGAATAACTCTGGATCTTGTAGATGTGACCCATCAAGCATGGAAGAGATGTTTGTCCAAACCTCATTGAACCTTGTTTCAAAGTAGTTCAAAGTAGTTCTACTACTAAGGATTATGCACATGAGTATTAATGATTCTTGGAAAGGTGACAATTTCCAAGATGTCAGATACAACATCAAAAAGATTAAGGCATCCATTCCAATTCATCATTACTTAATGTGGACGGTGATTTGTCATCATGAGTGATAAATGGGTAGATCTTTCACTTTGAAGATGGATCAATTGTCAGAGGTTTGTAAATATTGCAAGGACGTTCCCTTAAGGTGATCATTTAATAAGGAAGTCTTGTCATAGTTTTAATTGTGTGTGCTAGGCTATGATGATCTCATTATAAATGCCTCATTCTGAGGTGGTTCTTTCACTAGTATGTTAAAATTACCTATAAAAGTGCTAAGTTTACCATTTAATTGGTTTATCCTACGCCAAGGTGAATTGAAGGTGGAGCAATAGTGAAAGAAGGGAATTTTTCTAGTTTTCTTTCAATAGATTTTAGGTGAGAATGTGAAAATCTATTGTCTCTTCTTCTATGTTGTTTTTTTGAAAAATAAGAGCGGTGTTGGGGTGTTTGTTTCCTTTTGGTAGAATGAAGTGTGTTCTACATTTTTTGGGGAATGTTTCTAGTCTTGAATTTAAAAGGCCTGTAATTTTTGACACAAACCTAATGGGAGTTAGGGTTGATAAGTTACAAGAGAATTTTCTTGAATAGGTTGATGGGATTAAAGGATGTTTAGATGTTCTTACAAGTGGTTTTCTTGAAGTTTTTGCTTTCCCTCCTACTCTTTTAAGCCCAGAATTGCTTCAGTTGTGTATTGACTATTATGATGCAAGAACTAGAAGTATTTTGAATAGGAATGTGGAGAAAGTATTGACCATTACTAGGGAAAACCTTTCATCAGTCTTACATTTACCTAAATGCACCTTTGTTGCTTTTGGCCCTACTTGGTCCCTGGTTTAATACTAAGAGAACCCTACAAACTATCGCAACCTCATGGCTTGAAAGTGGATGGAAACAAATTATAAAGGAAATTCAAGGCTGCCCAAAATAGTTACCAAAGACCATATGAAACCTCATATCCATGAACTGATGGTTCTACTACACCGAGCTGAGGGGTCTGTAGATGTCTTACATTTTGAGGATTGGATGTACTGCTAAATAGATATTATCCTAATTGGGGAGCAGTTTCTAGATTAGGTAGAGTTGATAGCTAACTCTCTAAGGAATCAACCTAAGCACCTAAAGATCTCAAGATAAGAATTATATATGTTCTCTCACTTGACTTATTGTGTTGCATGTGTTAGTAATATTACCTCCATTCTTCATGAGCCTTGGAGAAAAGATATAATTGTTAATTAATATTACTCCTTTTTAAAAAAGGATAAAGTGTTAGAATAATTTTGTAAAGTATATGATGTCTTGATAGGGAATGTGCACCTTAGTCTCAAAAAAAACCAAATGCCAAAGATATCCCGAGAAGCCCAAAAACTAATCCAAACCTATGGGAGCTTTTATATCTAATTTCCAAGGTTCACATACCTACGAGTGGGGGGATTTGAAGAAGAGCCCAAGAAATTACCTGAGTATGCCTTAGATTGTTTTGTTATAATAGAGATATGGACAATTGTTTTCTGTAATTAAATATAATCTTTCTCAAGAAAAATGGGAGTTTGTTTTCCCTATCAATTGATGCAGGAGCATCCAGTGGTGTAAGGGCAATCCTATATCACCCAAAAATATGCTTAGAGATAGTTTCTATTTAATGTGTTTTTATTTTTGGATAGCAATTTGGGTCAAATAAAGGTTCCAACTCTCATGGTTCCACTATTAGTTTTATAGGTTAGAGTTTTTAAGCACCTTGGGATACGTGTAAATGTAAAAAAAGGGCTATTTTGTAATTAAGCCAAAATTGTGATGAGTTAGAGGGTGTAAGTTGGAGGGATTATTATAATTTTAATTTAAAGAACTCCAAAAAAATAATTAGGTCAAAAGGCTTTATGGTCAAAAAGTTATTGCAATTTTAATTTTCTTGGAGACCTTCTAAGATCGCTTCAAAGTCAAATTTGGGGCACTAAATGGCCTTGTACAAGGCCCAAAAATGGGGGACAATTTAAGCTATCCATAGGGCTATAGAGTGCTTTGAGAGCTTTCCAAAAATGTAAATGGTTCGTTAATCGAAGTCTCGATTCAAAAGTTATGCCTCCCAGAAGTTGGACTATTATTTCTGGATTCTTCTAATTTTACATTGACTTCTAACTTGACTTCTAGAACCTTTTGTTTTGGTGGGGGATGCCAACTAGCATATTCTAGAATTATTCCTAACCCTGAACCATTTAGGGCTTATTTAAGAACACTTCTGGCATTGTAAAGGCAGTTCTCAATGGAGTTAGAAGAGAAGGTACTATGTGGAGGATTTCTTTCTCCAAAATCATACTATTGTAAGCCCATAGGGCATTTTCCATTGATAATAGTATTTCCCTTTTCCTGTATGTTCATTCTAGTTTTTGGTTGTGTCTCCATCAAGTGGTATCAAAGCCTATTTTTTCCTAAGCGTGTAAACAAAGCATCGACTATGAGGTAGTTTGCACCAGGACTATGTGGTTGTGGGTTTGAGACAAGAAGATTTCTCCACAAAGGGAACATGGTGGAAGGGCCAAATTTGTTACTCCTAAGGTTAGAGACCTCCAGAGACAAATTCAAGCATTGCAGGAGGAGATCTAGAGAGGAATGATTGTTGCCACAAGCAACAAAAGTGAGGAAGAAAATGAAGAAGACAAAAATATTGGACAGGAAGGGGAAGGTGACAGAGAAGTCCTAAATCAAGTAGAGGAGAGGCTTTTTAGGGCCATTTATAAGCTTGGAAAAAGACCTAGAATTGATGTGGATATGTTTTTAGGAAATCTAAACCTAGATGAGTTGATCGAATGGATCAATAAACTAGAGGAGTATTTTGAGTACAAGGATATTAGGACCTAGAGAGGGTTAAGTTTGCGAAGGCCTTTCAAGAGATTTAATTGGAAAGGAATGGAAGAGGAAAGGAGAAAATAACAAGATGGGATTGCATGGTGGACAAACTAAAGAAGCAGTTCATTCATGTTGATTACAAGCTTGATTTGTTCAAGAAAATGCAAGGATTAAAGCAAGTAGGAAAATTTGTCTTGGAATATATGAAGGAATTTTATTGACTTCTTATTAGGGTAGGGCATGCAGAAGCAAATAAGGAGAAAGTTTCCTATTACCTCAGTGGGTTACGACCTAGCATTCAGGAGGAGTTAAGTCTGGTTAGAATGACTAGCATTAAAGAGGCATACGAATTTTCCCTGTGAATTGAAGAGAAGCTAAATAAAATTTTTGAAGGAAGGAAAAGAGGGCATGGTCAAGGAGGAAGGGGTGGTAGTAGGTCATTTGGAGGCTGAAATGAGACCCAAAAGAAAAATGAAGATGTGGGTACTAGAAGGGTTTCAACTGCTCCTGTGATCAAAACTTTGGAGATCAGAGAGGAAGAGGTAGAGGATGTGGAAAAGGATCACAAAGAGGGGGCTTCTATGATACCTATTTTCATTGCAATGATGAAGGTCATCATGCCTTTAAATGCCCTCAATGACAAGGAAGGATAGATAGGAGAGCCGATGGTCAAAAAAGGGTTGCTCACGTGGATGAGGATGCATAGTAATTTCATTTAGAGGATGAAAAAAGAGGAGAGGTTCTATTAAATGAAAGGGTCTTATTAAGTGATGAGACTAAACTTGGACAAAGGAGGAGTTTGTTCCATACTAGGTGCAAGTGTGAGGATAAGTGTTGTGATGTGATTGTTGATGGTGACAGCATTGACAACTTGGTGTTTGAGGAGATGGTATCTAAGCTAAAGATCAAGAGGTAAAAACACCCCTAGCCCTATCAGATTGCTTGGGTGAAGGATGATCACAAGGTCCTGGTTAGTGAACAATGTTTGGTGAAGTTCAAGATTGGGAGTTACCATGATAAAGTTCTCTGTGACATTATTCTAATGGATGTCTATCATTTATTGTTGGGAAGACCATGGAAATTTGATAGGCATGTTGTACATGATGGTCATGTAAATAAATACTCTCTAACAAAGGATTGGATTTGCCACAAATTGAAGCCCTTGATAAAGGAAGGTGAAAAGGTATGTAGTAGTGCTAGGATATGTCTTGTTGATGGAAGAAAATTTTTGGATGGTATGAAACATCAATGTATGTGTTATGCTTTGATTCCTAGAAAAGATAAGGAAAGTAGTAGTGAAATTCCACCTGAAGTTTTAGGCCTATTAAGTGAGTATGGAGATGTCATCTCTGATAATGTTCTAGAAGGGTTGCCACTAGTAAGGTAAATCAGTCATCAGATAGATTTAATCCCTGGAGCTAGTTTGCCTAACAAGGTTGCTCATAAGATGACTCCTACTGAAACTGAGGAGCTAAAATAGACAAGTTCAAGAGCTATTGATGAAGGGTTTGATTTGAGAGAGCCTAAGTCCATATGCAATACCTACAATATTGGCACCAAAGAAGGATGGAGAGTGGAGAATGTGCATAGACTCTTGAGCTATAAATAGAATAACCATCAAGTATTGGTTTCCTTTGCCAAGAATAGATGATCTTATGGATTATTTGAGTGGAACTCAGCACTTCACAAAGATAGATCTCAAGAGTGGCTATCACCAAATATGGATATAAGAGGGAGATAAGTAGAAGACTGCATTCAAGACCAAGGAGGGTATATATGAGTGGTTAGTCATGCCCTTTGGACTAACCAACGTGCCAAGCACCTTCATGTGGATTTGAATGAGGTACTAAAAAAATTCGTGGGAAAATTTATTATTGTCTATTTGGATGAAATTTTAATTTTCAGCAAGACTTTGGATGAACATTTATTGCACATTTGTAGTATCCTTGAAAGGTTGAGGGAAGAGAAATTGTTGGCTAATCTGAAGAAGTGTAGCTTTGTAAAAAAAGAGTTAGTCTACTTGGGGTTTTTTGTATCATCTGAAGGTCTCAAAATGGATCTAGAGAAGGTAAAGGCCATCTTGGAATGGTCTACTCCAAGGTCTACTATTGAGGTGAGATCATTTCATGGTCTAGTTATTTTTTATAGGAAGTTCATTAAGAATTTCAGTGGCATATGTACACTCCTAACTGAAACAATAAGGGGGGGTAGGAAAGAGTTCAAGTGGACTACAATAGCTGCAAGGAGTTTTGAACTGTTGAAGAAGGTGATGATAGAAAAACCTATGTTGGCACTTCCTGATTTCAGTAAAGTATTCCAAGTAGATTGTGATGCTAGTGGTAGTGCTATTGGGGTTTTATTGAGCCAGGAAGGTAAGCCTATTGCATATTTTAGCAAAAAATTGAATGATGCAAAGAAGAAGTATTTTGTTTAGGATCAAGAGTTCTATGCAATCATTTAGGCCTTAAAGAAATGGAGGCATTATTTATTTCCAAAAGAATTTGTCTTATATACTGATTACCAGGCATTGCAGTACCTAAATAGCCAAGGTAAATTGAACCAAAGACATTTGAAGTGGTAGAGTTCATGCAGAGCTATACATTTGTGTTGAAACATAGAAGTGAAAGGTCTAATAGGGTTGCAGATGCATTGAGTAGGAGACAATTCTTGTTGGCAGTAATGCAGGTTGAAGTGGTTGGGTTTGATGAACTCAAGAATCTGTACCCTGAGGATCCTAATTTTGTTGAAGCATGGAATGCTTGTAACGAACCTATTATTGTAGACAAAACTAGGTGGCTAGATTATTTGATTCAGGATGGTATGTTGTTCAAGGGCAATCAATTATGCATTCCAAGGAGTTCCATGAGGGAAAACTTGATCAAAGAGAAACACAATAGGGGGATGGTAGGACACTTTGGTCGAGATAAGACCATCGCCATTCTTAGAGAACACTATTTTTGGCCTCAAATGTCATAAGATGTGAAGAATTTTGTATAGAGTTGTCAAATATGTCAAGCAGCCAAAGGATTTAGTCGGAATACTGTACTCTATCAGCCATTGCCTGTTCCATCAAAGCCATCAGAGGACATAAGTATGGATTTTGTTCTTGGATTGTCGAGGAAAAGGGGTAATGACTCAGTGTGTGTGGCAGTTGATAGGTTCTCCAAGATGGCACATTTCATCCCATGCCATAAGACTCATGATGTTGTACATATTGTAGATTTGTTTTTCAGAGAGGCGGTGAGACTACATGGCCTCCCAAAGAGTATTGTTTTTGATAGAGATACTAAATTTGTGGGGTATTTCTAGAGGAATTTATGGAAGAAGTTGAGGATAGAATTGAAGTTCATTTCTACACATCATCCGTAGACTGAAAAATAGACATAAGTGGTAAATAGAAGTCTAGACAATTTGCTGAGGTGTTTAGTGGGAGATAAGCCCAAGGGATGGGATTTGATTCTACCACAAGCAAAATTTGCTTACAATAATTCTATAAATAGGAGTACTAGTAGATCACCATTCCAAATTGTGTATGGAAGTAGCCCAAGAACTGCACTAAAATTAAGGAAGATTGAGCAAGGGGAGAGGACAAGTGCCAAGGCAAAAGAATTTGTTGAACATATCAAGAGCCTACATGAGGAGGTCCATGCACACATTACCAAGATGAATCAATAGTATAAAGCTAGGGTAGATCAAAGGAGGATACATAAGGAGTTCCAAGTAGGGGATCTAGTTATGGTACACTGATGAAGGAACAGTTTCCAGTGGGTACTTACAACAAGCTAAAGATGAAGAAATTTGGCCCCTGCAAAATTTTGAAGAAACATGACTCAGGAAATGCATATGAGGTGGAGTTGCCAGATGGGATTTACATTTCTCCTATCTTCAACATTGTAGACTTAACAGAATATCATAATGACAATGTAGATGAGGGGTGGATGCTAGAGCCATGTCCAATTCCTACTTCTAAGGAGGAGATAGAAGAGATTCTAGATAGTTGCATGGGTAGGAGTACTAGGAATAGGTAGTATGAAGAGTACCTAGTGAAGTGGAAAGTGTAGACACCTAAAAATCCTTTAGAAAATAATATTTTTATTTTCTGAAAAAAATCCCTGATGACATCATCATTTATTAATTAATTATTTAATTAATTAATTAATTAATTTTTATGCCATTAAATCCCTTTATCTTAATTAAAAATATTTAATTAAGGAATCCCTCCCAAAAAATTTTAAATCTTATTTAAACATTATTTCCTTATTTATTAGTTATTTAATTAATAAATTGACCAAAAACCCTAAAATAAATTAAAAAATTATTTTTTGCCCAAAACTTGGCCAATTTCCTTAAGACCACTAACCTCTTCCAAAATCTTCTAATCCTTCTTTAATTTTGATTAAAGGCTAATCCCATCATTTCCTACCCCTAATCCCAACTCAAAATATTTAATCAAGATTAAATATTAATCTTCATGTTTATTAAAAATATTTTAATAAATATCTCCTCAACCCAAACCCTTGAAATAAATAAAACTTTATTTATTTCATAAAATCTTATCCTAGGAAGTTCTAGACTCTTCTAGAAAGTCTTCATCCTCATCCAAAGTCTAGACTCTTCTAGAAGATGTCTTTGACCCTAATCCTAATCCCCTCCTAACCTTGTCACATTCCCTAAACATGGGTTAAGATTTTCTAACTCAAGCCAAAGTTAACAAATATCTCCTCCTTCACCCACCCTCGTTAATTGCAATCCACTTGTCATCCACTTGCCTAGTCCTAAGCCATCTCTAACCCTTCCTCTAATCATTTTTACAACCCTAAGCAAGCTTAAAACCCCCCTAAATCCTCAAATTTGAATTTCATGGTATCTCTCACAAATATCTTCAACCACAAAACTTTATAAAGCCCACAAAGTCATAAATGTTCTTACAAAGCACTTATGAAGGGTCTTTATGAAAATTTTATCTCTTGAGCCTCCTTTGTTGACTCATCCTTGCCCTTTCCTCCATCCTCTCACCCTATGACATGTGCCACTCCCTGATTGGTTGTAAGGAAGCACAATCCATGTGCTCTCCTCTCATGCAATCTAAGCCCTCCATGAGCTTTTTCTCATCCTTGCATCCTAGCCCTTGATCCCTCAAGCCCTTTGCCTATTTAAGGAATCCTCTCCCAAGCCATTTTAACACAATCCATGAAGTAAAGTTATAATGCTATTTTGAGAGCCAAATCCATACTAAAGCCATCTATCCACACCAAAAATCCAAAATCATCCATTGAAGCCTTTGGAAGCATATTGAGCATACTACCTATCCATTTAGATAAAGCCACTCAACAAGAGAGCTTCTCATTGAGAGAGCCCATTAATGGCTCATATTTTCAATTGAGAGCTCATCTTAGTCTATCTTGAAGTTTATGAATTTTGTTTAGTTTGTAGAAGCTTTATTTAAATTTGGTTTCTATTAGCATACTAACATTGCTCATATATAGAAAGGACAACCAATAGAAGACTCAACTTGGATATCAAGAGTAGAGGCTTCCCATTTGGGTTTTCCTCTACCAGCCATTAAGTGACAGGGTCACTTTTCAATCTACCCTGGGTGTTTGATGCAGGAGCATCCAATGGTGTAAGGACAATCGTGTATCACCCAAAAATATGCTTACAGATAGTTTTTGTTTAATGTGCTTTTATTTTTGGATACCCATATGGGTCAAATAAAGGTTCCAACTCTCACAATTCCACTATTAGTTTTCTGGCTTAGAGGTTTTAAGAACCTTGGGATACATTTAAATGTAGAAAAAGGGATATTTTGTAATTAAGGAAAAAATATGATGATTTAGAGGGTGTAAGTTGGAGGGATGATTATACTTGTAATGTAAAGTGCTCCAGAAAAAGAATCAAGTCAAAAGGCTTTACAATTAGAAAGTTATTGCAGTTTTAATTTTCCTAGAGACCTCCTAAGAGCACTTCAAAGTCAGATTTGAGGCACTAAACGGCCTTGTATGGGGCCAAAAAATGGGGAACGAATGAATTTGGTACATAGGGCTGTAGAGCACTTCAAGAGCTTTCCAAAAATGTAAACAGTTTGTTAATCGGAGTCCCAGTTCAAAAGTTATGCCTCCCAGAGGTTGGACTATCATTTCTAGATTCTTTTAATTTTACATTGAATTCTAACATGACTTCTAGAACCTTCTGTTTTGGCAGTGGATACCAACTGGCATACTCTAGAATGTATTCCTAACCCTAAACAATTTGGGGCTTATTTAAGAACACTTTTGGCATTGTAAAGGTAGTTCTCAGTGGAGTTAGAAGATAAGGTACTGTGTGGAGGATTTCTTTCTCTAGAATCATACTATTGTAAACCCATAGGGAATTTTCCATTGATAATAATGTTTCCCTTTTCTAGTGTGTTCATTTTGGTCTTTGGTTGTGTCTCCATCATTAGTCTTAGCACTCTAGCTTGAAGCACTATGATTAATTCTTATGTAATCAAAAGTAATCTACTCAGATTTAATCTTAGGTTTTATCAAGGGAGGAGGGATTTTGACAGTAAAAGTTTTGCAATATCAACGCTTAGAATAAAGGGTCGATCTCAATTAGCTCCTCACCTAGAGGATTTATGGGAAAATTGTGGTGATGAGCATGAAGTAGTTAAGAGAGATCGTTTGAGGTTGACACTTCCCCAAATTACCTCATTAAAGATAAATTTCAAGTTGGAGGGAATGACTAAAGATGATTCAAAAATCATTGAACTAGACTAGGAGGAAGCAAATGAGAAAATTCAACTTGAAGTAGATTGAAGAAAAGTCAAAGAGGTTGATATAAATATTAGGACTAGATCCATTTTAGCCTATATAGACAACTAGTTGAGGAGGAAGAGTATGAGATCAGGAAACAAGAAATAGGTTGCAAAATCTCCAAAGGAAGTTTCTTTCTCTAAACTATTAACCTCTAACATCCCATTTTCATCTCATGCTGCAGGTGACACTCATAAAAAGCAAAAAGAAGTGGCATCCCCTAAGTGACTCATGGCTCCCAGGGGCAGATATAAAACCAAGTCTGTCACACTTGCAAAAGAAAAGGTTCAAAGGGAGACTACCTTGGTTTAGGAATAGAACAAAGGGGAAGAATTTAATCTAACAGACAACCAAGATGGAAATGTAGAATTAATAGAAGCCCTAAACGTAGTGTGGTCTAGTTTCATGACTCCTCCCAAAAATAATCAAGGAGTAGTGGCCACTTCCACCATTCTACCCTAGTTATCCAACTCAGTAAGTAAGAAGCACAGTCTCTAGCATGTGGTCATACATATTAAGGACATAGTCATGAAGTATATAGCTCATGTCTCTAAGAATAAGAAGGTGAAGAGCGATGTGAGGTAAATCAAAGATCCTATGATGGGTAAGGTTATAGTAGAAGTGGCTACCTACAAGCAAAAAGAAGGCTCTAGGGAGATTGATACTGAATACTTCAAGGTTACTACCATGGACTTAGGAGCCATCTCTAGAGACATAGCGAATCATTTCTTTAAGTTTTTTGCAAACCATATGTTGACTCAATCCAAAAAGGATAGTAAAGAAAAGAAGGAACTAAAGAAGCTGATCATCACCATTGTTGAGTAGATAGACTCCTTCGTTAATGTTAGTACTCTCCCATTGATACAAACACCACAATCTTTTGGTCCTAACTAGTCAAACCATAAATAGTTGATCAAGAAAATGTAGAGGGGAGGGTTACTCTTGGAGGTAATGAATGAATGGGTTGAGTCCATTATGAAGGAAGGAAGTAAATTTATCCTAGACTTTACCACTACATATGTAGAGGAAGAAGTATTGTTGGGAGAAGTTCATACCCTCATTCTAGTATGGGAGGCAAATCGGAGTTAGTGCCAAGCAATCATGTTTTAAGTACACTAAGTGGAAAAGTATGGCATGTTGAAGTTCTTGAGTGAAAACCCCATGAAGGTCATAGACTTCTGGATGATTTTCATCCTAAAAGCAACATGACTTGGAAGGATTATATCTACAAGGTAGCCATAGAAGAAATGTAAGCAGTCAAACTTGAAGTCACTAGGATGCACAAGAATATATTGAAATATATGTAGATCATAAGCCCCATAAGTATCTTATAATTTGATGATGGTAGCATGGAAACTAATGCCTTGACACAAATTTTTAGCAACACTATGTATGGGATCAAAGAGAGACATAGTCCTACTTCCTGAGACTTTACCACAATAGCCAACATCATATCGATGTTGTACCTAAATAAAGAGCTTATGCCATGGTAGATTCAGAGGATCAGGGAACTGAGGTGGAAAAAAGATGCATACAAATCAAAGTCAGTTGGTCTAATGAACCCTCATTCTTATGTAATATAGGAATTTATAAGCACCTTCAGGAGCTAGAAGTTGGTCAAACAAACTGTGGTAGATGGAGAGAAGCCCAACGAGGAGATTTAGTTATGGATAGTTATCTATGGGATTCTAAATATTAAAAAAATAAAACTATTTTCATCTATAACCATTTGTAACTGAAAGGCTGGGTTTTGATGGAGGCCTTTTCAGGTTAGTAAAAGACTATAAATGTTGGATCATTAAACTAGGAAAGGGTTAGCTTTTAGTCATATAGAAAAACACTCATAGCTTAGTACTATCAGAAGATTTTTTTGAGATAGTAATAGGCAGAAGGTGGTGATATATGCAAATATTATTTCTTTAAAGACTTTATGCATTAGAAATTCACTTAAATATATATACATCTATTAGTATTTTGTTGTGGTTTGAAACTTGGAGTTTGAGCTCAATTGTTTGTAGTTACTTTGAGGATTGTCATGATTAATCATGGATAATATCTATTACTATTTCTTCTGGTTATTGTATTTGTTCTTTATTAGTAGAAATTAGTTTATGTCACTATAGAATTAAACTTGTTCTTGAATCTTGTTCTATTATGGAAAGATTGTGTTATTTTTAGTTACTTGTTCAATTTTTGAATTTGTGAACCTTACATCCATACCTAAAAGTATGTGAGAGATCCTTAAGCACTTTCTTGAAAAGGTGTCCATTTTTTTTGTTTTTTAGTTAATTCAAATTCATTAATAATATTTTGGAAAGGGAGTTGTACCTATAAGAATTTAGAGGGAAATGATTAATGTAAAGTTTATCCAAGTATTGTGAGCATCATTGATTTTCTACCTTGGGCATAGATTGAATTATTAAATTTTATAGGGAAAGAAAATTTGTTCACCAACAAAGGTTTAAGCTGAAAAAGGGAGAAATTTGGATCATTGATCTTGATCTAGAACCTTCTCTAGTTTATCAAAAAGAAGGATCTAAACCATATTTTTAGTATGTTGAGTGTGTATGTGCAAGACGTGAAGTTTGGATGCTTGAAGCAGAATTCTAAGAGAGAATCAGACAAAGTGATCAAGTAGAGAACTGTGTAGTAAAGTTTTATTATATTAGAGAGAGGATAAAAATTTGGAAAGAGGAGATCCATTATCAATAATTAGAGTACTAACCAAAGGATCAGGTAATGATACACTCTAGCAAAGTGAATCAAGGTAATTATCTTAATGGAGTGGTCCTAATAGGCCTATGTAAATCTCCTAATAGAGTGCTTATTTTGTTGTAATTTTAAATCCTTTAATCAAGGTAGACTGAATATGTCTTGTATCTCTTAACAAGGAAGAATCCTCATAGGTTAGATGATCATAAGTGATCAAACTTGTAGCCCTAATAGGTGAACTTTATTTCTACAATAGTGAAGATTTGTGGGTGTCATCCCCACCCCAATTTTACCTTCACTTTGGAGGGTTTTTTGGGTCAACAAATCTTTTTGTTATGTGTTGATCTTTTATTTTCATGTTTATAATTGTGATCAGTATATTAGATCTAATACATCATTTAAGTACATGTTTATGTAATTTATGATATTGTTGAGATAAAGGTTAGTGGTGATAGATATCAGTTTGATAATTGATTCAAAGGACAAAAAATGTATAGATCTTGATTCAACCCCACCCCCCTCTTAGTATCTTCATTTCTCAATAGAGTTCCAATAATTGGTACTAGAGATTTGGTCTCTTAGAAGAAGTCTAACCACTTGAGAGTCAAGATCTTGCAGATGGAGGCTTATAAGTTAGGAAAGATCATTGAAAATCAAAAGCTACATATACAGCTTGCACTACAATATCTTGAAACAACAAGAGAGGAATTGAAGAAATTCTTAAAGAAAAGAAAGGAGTTGGCAATCCAGTAGAATGATACTCAATATCAAGAAAAAGACACTGAAGGAATAGTTGATGATGGAAATTCAAGTCAAAGTGATGCAGTAAGAGCAAATCTATTAGAAAGGAACAATACACTAAATGATGAATAAGAGGACTGAAGAGAGAGCATGAAATCTAATTAGTAAAATTGTGTGAAGTGAATTAACTAGAAAAAAAAAAAACAAAGGAAGATAAGTCAATGGTTGATGAGGATAAAAGGTAAATGAACACAAGACTTGGTGAAAGAATATTTGATGTGCAAAAACTCACACATAAGCAATTTGATTTGCTCAATCAATTAAGTGAAAATAAAGAACTTAATAGAAAATATGTGGAGATTACAAATTTGAAATCTAAGAATGATCATCTAAGGAATGAGTTGAGATCTAAAAAGGAATTGATTGAAAGGTTGAACAAACCTAAAGAAGCTATGAGATACTATGAAGAGTTGATGAGATCACAGAGGAAACCACATGATACATTTGGACTAGGCTATGTTGAGCACCTATCATCTACTGAGGAAGGGGAATCATCAAAGATAGGAGAACAAAGGAATGCAAAGCCAAAGAACAATAAACCTACATGTTATCGTTATGGAAAATTGGGTCATACATTTGCAGAAGAAAAATTGATAAGCAAAACCCTAAGCCCAAATTCAATGGATATTGTTTTAATTGTAAGAAGAAAGGACATCAAGCACATGAATGTAGATCCAAAGTCAATAATACACCAATTGCACCTAGATTTGAAGGTTATTGCTACAATTGTTAGAAGTATGGACATAGAGCTCAAGAATGTAGATTTAAGCCAAAACCTAATTGGATAGCCAAGAAGATAGGAAATACACCCAAACAAGGTAACTTTTAAAATTGGAATTACAACACATGATAAAATTGTCATTACTATGGTGAATATGGTCATATTGTATAAAATTGTATCAGGACACATTTCAGAGGTAAATCCAAGAGTCAGATGAATGGCAATATAGTTTGTTATTTTTTATAGTTATCATAAGATTGGACATTTGAGCAAAAACTGTACAACCAGAGCTCCAACACTAAGAAATGAACAAAATAAAGGAAAAGGCAAAGTTGATGTAGAATATACAAGAAACAAGATGAATCAAACATGGAGAAAGAAGGATGAAGGCAATAGCAATGGAACTAGTGAAAATGAGATCACTCAATCCAATGGATCAGGTGATCACACTACCTCAAATTAATCAAAGAAGATATGTGAGGAACTGTATTCCAAATGATTATCATACATTATTTCCTAACATGTGATGTAGTAAAGTCCATATCTGTATAAGCTAAGATGCATTGGTACAGATCTAAAGAGTGATCCTAGTAAAGGAAACATATATTGAGTTGGAGCATAGTTGATGTTGAGTATTGGGATTCTTTAGAATCAATGAGAGGGGGGGTGAATTAGTTATCCAAGGTCTATATATACAAATAAAACTTTTCATATCTTAGTGAAACCATATCCATAAAAACTTAATATGCATACATTCATTAGATCACACAATTCCTAAACTTTGTAGGTTATTATCCTAGGTCAAAATAACTTTGTAGAAATGTAAACATGAAACATAACATATTCAATAACACATTTGACACATGGATTTTACATGGAAACCCAATTTGGAAAAAACCAATGGTAACATGCTACTAATTCTCACTCTTCTAAAGTGATGCTTAGGAGTGATCCTTATTAGAGGACTTTAGATCATTCAGTTGGAATGTCACATTGTTAAAGGATTTACAAGTGATTTTTAGGTCAACCTTAAACTAAATGATATACCCTAGACTGATACAATGATTAGAAAGTAACGGTAAGACTTAATCTAATAATAATTTATAACTCACTTGCAAATTATAGATCTTTGTTTCAGTCCTCCATTATGCTTGGCTTTCACACACTTCAACTCTGATAGCTTGTTCACCCTTCAAGAATTCATACTCTTAAGTCTTATTGCTTTGCTTGCCAATAGCAGTATCTTATGTTCGCCTACTAAATGGAGAAATAACCTAGACTCCTTATCTTCCTTAGATTCTCACACATGACAACCTTTTCTTTTGACCAGCTCTCTCTATAAATAGAGATTTAATACAATTTGTTGTTCAACCTCAATTATCCATTTTAGGGTTAGGTAGGGTTAGGTAGGATATGATGAATCTACCCACTTTTCCATTTGGTTTCTCTAGAAACTTCTCCCCTAATCCTCTTTGAATTTGCCTCAAAATGGTTTACCTTGAATTTTGTGCCACTAGCTCATCATAGTTATCTTATACACACTTCACATAATTCAAGAAAACAAAATAGTCTACTTAGATTCATCAAATCTATGATTTAATATGAACACTAGCACTCGGCATAAATATGTTGTCACTCAACTTCCATACTATTCATCCACTCATCATCCACTACATAATTCAGTGAACACTAAACTTTACTATTGCTCATGATTCAGGGATGGGTAGATTCAAGAGGAATTAATCCAACTTAAATCCACAAACATCCCTTGCTTAGAGTTATAGATGGAAGAAACATTCAAATTAAATTAAAAACATAGAACAAGAGACTAAATTCCATGCAACCATATGAATGTAATCAATTAACTTTCATAATAGAGATCCAAACATGCCTAGCTATGAGGCCTTCCAGGTTATGACCATATACAAAGAATTATGAAATCAAGTCCAAACTTGCATCTAGCCTTCTTCTCTAGGATCTTTTCATGATCTATCTTCTACCTCATATCATGTACAATAATAATTTCCTACAACAATCCAAGCTCCTTATATAGCCAGCTAAGCCACAAGTCAATTAGTCAGGCATTTAATTACATTATAGGTCCACCTTGGAAGAGTAAACCAAAACCATCACAAATATTAATAAAACTTAATACCAATTTATATTTATGTCCACCCATGATCCAATAACATGGCCCTATCTTTAAAATATCTCATTTCCTCATACAAAACTACACAAGACAAAAACTCAAAACGTTTCTGCAAAAACCGCCTGAAAATTGATGTCTAAGGAAAACGATGATATCCCCTATCTCCAAATGAATAAAAACTTTTGCTTTGAATACAAGGTAGAAATTTATGTCCTATAAAAGTGCTAAAGTTTGAAAAATTTTATTCATTAAGGATAAGTGCACATCCATCCTAAATGTCATGCGTAGAAACCCATCGCAAAAATTAGCAAAAAATTGATGCATTAGCAAAATGACCATATCTCCCAAACCATGATGAATTAGGACTTGTTCCTTTAACCATATATACTACTCTAGGACCTATTCAATCCATAAAATTATCAACCTCTAAATCATTGCACAAAATTAGTTACATTTCCTGCAATAGGCATAAAGAATACATAAAATACAACTCCAACAGTAATGCTACTTTACAAACAACAAGCTGGTAAAGAAATTTTTTTGGTTGATGCAAGATTGCTCCAAGACACAAGATTCTCCTACATCAGACTCTTGGGGTTAGTAAAGAATTGATGTCCACATCAGGCATTACTCATATTCTAACCTGGATCATAAAGATCCAACTCATCTTGTGTAATCCAAGAACTATCTTCAATTGGCTTGTCTTTCCATTGAACTAGATATTCCAAATATTTTTTTCCTTGGGTGCTTTTGCTTATTCTAGTTTCCAAAACTCTTTCAATTCCATTAGCTTGCTTCTTATGATAATCTAGTTTATCAACTACTTCATGATTTGATTCATGGTACTCATATATGTCAGTGATGTTGAATATAGGTGAAATATTCATATCCTCTAGTAATTCAATCTCAAAAGCACTACCACTTTCAAACTACTTCAAAATTTTACAAGGCCCAAACTTCTTCATTTTCAACTTATTGTAGGTTCCAATTGGAAATCTATTCTTCTTCAAGTAAACCATTACTTCATCTCCAACTTCAAAAGATTTATCTATGTTTTTCTGATCCATTCTTTCCTTATATATTAGATTACCGTTAGTCAAGTTATCTTTGACTTCTTGATGTAGTTTCTTCATAAAATCAACAAATTCTTTAGCCTCAGCACTCCTATTTGTTTCCATGCTCAAGTCTCTCAATTCTATAGTTCCTTTAGGATGAAATCTAGTAACAACCTCAAATGGTGTTTTCTTAGTACTTCTATTCACAAAATTATTATATGCAAACTCTACTTGTGCCCAAACTAAATCCCAATTAGAAGGCTTATCCCAAACCAAATATCTCAACAAGTTACCCAAGCCTTTGTTCACAACTTCATTTTGTCCATCTATCTAAGGGTAAAATGTAGAACTAAACTTCAACTCTGTATTTAGCTTCTTCCAAAGTGTTTTCCAAAAATAACTAGTAAACTTAGTATCTTTGTCTAAAACAATAGATTTAGGAAAACCATGCAATCTTACCACTTTCTTGAAGAATAATTCAGCTACATGTAATGCATCAGATGTTTTCTTACAAGGTATGAAATGAGAAATCTTTGAAAATCTATCAACCACAAGAAAGATAGAATCATCATCCTTTTGAGTTCTAGGTAAATTAAGAACAAAGTCCACACTGATATCTTCCCAAGGCTTATCAAGTACAAGAAAAGGTGAATACAATCCTAAATTCTAACTAGTTCCTTTTGTTTTTTAACAAATTCTTCAACTCCTCACCATTCTCTACACATCCTTATAAATATGTGGTCAAAAGTGTCTCTTTGAAATTAGTTTCATTGTCTTATTAATTCCAAAATGTCCAGCAAGTGCACCACTATGTTTCTCCTTCATTATGTTTTCTCTCATAGATCTTCTAGGTATACATAATTGAATTCCTTAATACATGTCTTCTTGAATGAAATAATTAGCCCATTTATCACTCATTGTTTGTTCTTTACAAGCTATCCAAGGTTCTGCAAAACCAATATCAAACTCATATAAATTCTTCAAATCATCAAAACTAAGTACCTCAACTCTCATCTCTATTAGAAAATTTCTCCTTCAGCTCAAGCCATCAACAACTTTATTCAACTATCCACTTTTATGATTCAATGAAAAGGAAAAAAAATCTACAAAAACTCAGCCCACTTCATATGTCTTTGATTCAACTTATGTTGACTTCCCAAATACTACAAGGCTTTATGGTCAGTATAAAACACAAAATCCTTAGGCATAAAATAATGTCTCCATTTCTTCAAAATAATCAGAAACCTTTCTTCATTTAATTTCTCCAATATTGTTCTGATATTCTCAAGATGTTCTTCCTTACTCTTACTGAATATCAAAATTTCATCAAGGTATACAATCAAAAAATTACCCAAAATTTCTTCAAAACCTCATTCATCAATCTCATGAAAGTACTAGGTGCATAAGTGAAACCAAAGGGCATAACAATCATTCATACAATCCTTCATTAGTCTTAAAGAAATTTTCCATTCACCTCCTTCTCTAATTTGAATCTAATGATACCCACTTGTCAAATCAATCTTTGTAAAATACTTTGCTCCACTCAAACTATCCATTATGTCATTCATCCTAAGAAATGGAAATTTGTACTTCATTATTTTCTTGTTTATAGCTATGGAATTAATGCACATTCTCCATTCTCCATTCTTCTTAGGTGCTAACATAGTAGGTATTACACAAGGACTCAAACTTTCTCTAATCAAACCTCTCTCCAGCAATTCTTGTCTATTTAACTTAATCCTTTCATCAAGTGTCAATCTATGTGGTGCTTTATAAAACTAGCTCCAAGTATCAAATCCATATAATGACTTATACTTGTCATAGGAGGAAAACCATTAGGTACATTATCAGAAATGATGTCATAAAATTCAGTCAACAAAGTTTAAATCACAGGTGCATGTTCCAATTCATCTTGTTTCTCAGTCTTTCTAGGAATCAAAGCATAGAAAACATTCTGCTCTTTCATTTCCTTTACAAACTTTTTACCCTCTACTAAATGTACTCTGACTATAGTACAATGACTTTCATCAAATGTTTCCACCAAAGGCAACAATATTTGTTTCTTTCCTTCCATCCAAATAGTATATTGATTCAATCTACCATCATGGAAAACTTTTCTATCATATTGCCAAGGTCTACCCAAAAGAATATGACAACAATCCATAGGCATAATATCACACAAGACTTCATCATGGTAATTCCCAATTTTAAATTTGACAAGGCATTTTTCACTTACAAGTAAGTTATGCTCCTTCTGGATCCAAGCAACATAGTAAGGCATAGGATATCTCAATCTTTGCAACTGTAATTTGTTAACCAACTCTTCGGATGCCAAATTATCTAAACTTTCACTATTAATGATTACTTTGAAACATTTTCTAGTCATCTTACATCTAGTTTTGAACAAAACTCTTCTCAAAATAGGTTCCTCATCAACTTGTTCATTCCACAAGATCCTTCTTAACATCAGGTTCTCACCATTTTTCAAGTTCATTAGATATTTCAGCAACTTCTTCACAAGCCAAAGTATTTTTGCTATTACCTCCTATCTTCTTTCTAGATTTAGTACATTCAAAGGCCCTATGTCCTTCACCACATTTGTAACAAGTACCTTTAAACCAAGATCTCTCCTCTTTTTCCACTATTATTATTCCTATAGTAACCAGAATAGCTACCTCTAGAGTAATTATCTCTTTTAGCAGGTTCATCTTTCCATCCTTTATCTTGCATTATGTCATCAGATCTGCTACTTTCTCCATAGGTTGTACCTCTACTTCTTTCAAATCTACCACCCCTTCCTCACTTCCTTTGATCATGTCTCTTTGAAAATCTTTCTTGAGTTGTCAAAGCAAATTGATATGCCTATTCCACACTATCCATCTTAATATAGCTTATCTCATCTTGAATTGATGCTCTTGGGCCATTCAAGTATCTAGCCACTTTCTCAACTTCATCATCAACATGTCTAGATTTGGTATCTAGCTTGTAGAATTCCTTAGTATATTCCTTCACACTCATGTCCTTTTGTCTCAAATTTTTCAATTTTCTCAACAAACTAACCTAGTAGTCTACTGGGAGAAACTTCTTCATCTTTCCAAGCATCTTCACCCATGTTTTGATCTTTTCTTTTCCTCTCTTTTGTTTGACAGTTTTTAAATGATCCCACCAAAGAGATGCATGACCTTTCAAATTTGTGACTGTATATGAGCAATGTTAGTATGCTAATAGAAACCAAATTTAAATAAAGCTTCTACAAACTAAACAAAATTCATAAACTTCAAGATAGACTAAGATGAGCTCTCAATTGAGAATATGAGCCATTAATGGACTCTCTCAATAAGAAGCTCTCTTGTTGAGTAGCTTTATCTAAATGGATAGGATGTATGCTCAATATGATTCCAAAGGCTTCAATGGATGATTGTGGATTTTTGGTGTGGATAGATGGCTTTAGTATGGATTTGGCTCTCAAAATAGCATTATAACTTCACTTCATGGATTGTGTTATTTTGCAAAGGGGAAGGATCCAATTTATAGGCAAGAGGCTTGAGGGATTGAGGGCTAAGATGCAAGGATGGGAAAAAGCTCATGGAGGGCTTAGATTGCATGAGAGGAGAGCACATGGATTGTGCTTCCTTACAACCAATCAAGGAGTGACACATGTCACATGGTGAGAGGATGGAGGAAAGGGGAAGGATGAGTCAACAAAGGAGGCTCAAGGGATAAAATCTTCATAAAGACCCTTCATAAGTGCTTTGTAAGAACATTTATGACTTTGTGAGCTTTATAAAGTTTTGTGGTTGAAGATATTTGTGAGAGATACCATGAAATTTGAATTTGAGGGTTTAGGGAGGTTTTAAGCTTGCTTAGGGTTGTAAAAATGATTAGAGGAAGGGTTAGAGATGGCTTAGGACTAGGCAAGTGGATGGCAAGTGGATTGCAATTAATGAGGGTGGGTGAAGGAGGAGATATTTGTTAACTTTGCCTTGAGTTAGCAAGTCTTAACCCATGTTTAGGGAATGTGACAAGGTTAGGAGGGGATTAGGATTAGGGTTAAAGACATCTTCTAGAAGAGTCTAGACTTTGGATGAGGATGAAGACTTTCTAGAAGAGTCTAGAACTTCCTAGGATAAGATTTTATGAAATAAATAAAGTTTTATTTATTTCAAGGGTTTGGGTTGAGGAGATATTTATTAAAATATTTTTAATAAACATGAGGATTAATATTTAATCTTGATTAAATATTTTGAGTTGGGATTAGGGGTAGGAAATGATGAGATTAGCCTTTAATCGAAATTAAAGAAGGATTAGAAGATTTTGGAAGAGGTTATTGGTCTTAAGGAAATTGGCCAACTTTTGGGAAAAAAATTAATTAATTATTTATTTTGGGATTTTTGGTCAGTTTATTAATTAAAGAATTAATAAATAAGGAAATAATGTTTAAATAAGATTTAAACATTTTTGGGAGGGATTCCTTAATTAAATATTTTTAATTAAGATAAAGGGATTTAATGGCATAAAAATAAATTAATTAAATAATTAAATAATTAATTAATAAATGATGATGTCATCAGGACTTTTTCAAAAAATAAAAATACTTTATTTTCTAAAAGATTTTTGGTCAATTTATTAATTAAATAATTAATAAATAAGGAAATAATGTTTAAATAAGATTTAAACATTTTTGGGAGGGATTCCTTAATTAAATATTTTTAATTAAGATAAAGGGATTTAATTGCATAAAAATTAATTAATTAATTAATAAATGATGATGTCATCAGGACTTTTTTAGGAAATAAAAATACTTTATTTTCTAAAAGATTTTTAGGTGTCTACATTTTGCCCCTCTTTGATGTGATGCCACAAGTGGCATGGCATCAAAGATAAGAAAATAAGATGCCCAAGGCTAGAGCAAAAGAGGAGAGAATGGACTGTGAGATGCCCACTAAAGAAGGCAGTGGGGAGAGAAAGCGAGGCTCGATGGCTTCTTGAAAAGTACAAGAATTTGAGATGAGCAAGAAGACTCAGATTGGCAAAGAGAAGGGGCTGAATTAGCTCAAACTCTCACTACGGGAGAATGATAAAGGGAGAATCAGAGGCACAAGAGGAAGCAAGCTTAAGATCTTAGGGATTGCAGAGGATGAAGGAGCGGAGCACTATAAAAAAGAATCCAAGATACGGAGATGGATGAGGGGATTATAAAGCTGATGCAATAGGATTTCAAAGAGTCAGATTGGCGGAAGATGGGTTTCGGAGATCCCTAGGACTAGGATTGTGGATCTCGAAAGATGAGGCTTGGTGGATTGATTTGGATTGGTGGATCCTTAAGAATAGGATTATGGATCCCTAAAGCTAAAGGTGAGGAGTGATTCAAAGAGATACTGATGCATAAGCTGGGGTAGGAGAGACAAATGCTGGATATGGATGGGGGATAATGGAGATGAAGGAAAACCATTGAAGATTTTTGAGCGGGGGGATACTTCAAAGAGAAGTACCACCATGTAGTTGAGCACTAGATTTTCTATAGGACTGTTGGTTAATTGCCAAGGTTACCAAGAACATCAAGGCTTTTTCACCAACTATCCAGAGGACTGACGAATTGACTCAAAACAAACATGCAAGGATTGCCCCAGTATCACACATTAATCCCAGAGGAAGCAGTGTGGAAATGACACTGGGTAACCCACAAGCAAAAAAGAAAACAAGCAAAAGACATGATCAAGACCTTACACTCTGATTGCCCCATTCGCAGTATACCATGATATGGAAGATTGTGGCAACCTTGAGGAGGAAACAAGGAGATTGCTTGAAAAAGATATTTCAAGACCCAATAGGGAAGAGTCCAAATCAAAAGAAAGCAAAAATCCAAAAGAGAACCGTTTGCCAACGAGCTGGGTAGGAAAAGGTACTAACGGACCAAGATCAGACATGAGAAAAGCTATATCCTGCAAGGATCTATCAGAGAGGACCTAAGCTGATGGATCTAGATGAGTGATGCATCTGGCAAGCTAAACTAAGAAGGATAACACTTTGGTGATAGGAGATCTAGTTAAAGGATGCATTGGAATAGCTAACCAAGGGTTGTGCAATGTGTGCAAGATGTTGATCAAGGAGGAACTGGCACGAAAGCTGGATAGATACAATAGTACTAAGCTAAAGAGGATGTACAAGCTGACGGACCAAGATATTTACAAGTGGGCTAATCAAGATATGGTACAAGCTAATGGACCAATGATAGGTATGATACAGATGGATAAAAAGCTCAGGATGAGAGGATAGTGGGATAGCTCGATTTTGTGTAAGATGCAGAAACTAAGGATGAGGTGATAGCGTAAGATATGGATTTGGAAGGATGCATCCAATGATGATGATAGATGTGCGACCAAGGATGGGGAAAATGCTAAGGTTGGTGGTAGCTGAGCTGATAGATAGTGCTAGAGTGAATGGCTAATGAGAGGATGAGATTGGATTTGCATGAGGATAGCCTAGAGCAAGGTACCAATGACAAGGGAGGATGGACAAGACAAGATCTCAAAGGAATATAGTGCCCCCAGTTAGAAGATGACATGCGGAAGGAGGTCTTATGATGGATGTGATAGGATTGAAGCTAGGATGGAAAAGCTAAAGGCGCTAGGGAGATGGATGATAACTAGGATGATGGGGTGAGGTTGCAGAAGATAAGTGGATAGTGATAGATAAAAGCTGGAGGATGAAAGATAGGTGGATAGTGATAGATAAAAGCTGGAGGATGAAAGATAGGTGGATAAATTGGAAGATGGAGCTGGATGGCAAGATGTGACCAAAAGCATGAGGATGATAGGCTAAGCTGGGGATGGCTAGATTACACATGATGCTTGTTTGCCAAGTTTTCATCATGGTACTTGTCCAAGGCGCTTGAATTGCCAAGTTTTCACCCGTGGACACTTTTTTTTTATTTCTTTTTTTTTTTTGACTTTTTGACTTTTGGACTTAGCTGGAATGATTATGGCTTTCTTCAGCTATTTTGGCTTTTTTGGGATTTTTCACTGGCTGTTGGAATGTTCAATTTTGTTGCTGGTTGTTGGTACACCAGATGTGTGATTTATGCAATAGATTGGATTAGATGGGATTGATGGTAGGAGATGGAGGGATGAAAAGGTTGGAAAGGAGCATGATATGGAGATGCTTGCAAGAGCAACATTGGCACATGTTTGGACGGGTGTGAAAAGAGCATATGGGGGATAGATGGTAGATGCGAGCGTGATGGAGGATTTGTGGAAGCGTGCTTGGGGATATAGGCACCCAAGATGGAGTTAGGAGATGGGGGACATGAGTCACTAGATGGGGGATTAGCAATGGTGGATGCCATTATGCATTGGGTTTCAACTTTTTTCTTGGGGATCCACATGGTTTTGGATTTTCTTTTCATAGGCTTTTGCATTGTTTTGCATTCTTTGATTGGATTTTTCCTTTTTGGAGTATGTCTTTTAGAATAGACATATGATTGCCTAGGATGTGGATTTTTAGCTTTATGCATTTTGAAGTTGGCATTCACATTGCTGTGGTAAGTTTTGGGAGGATGGTTAGGAGAAGCTTTGTGAGATGGAGAGGATATGAAAGAGCATGTAGGGGGATGATGATGGATGATGTGCCCTGATATGTGCCTTTGTTGATCTTGCATAGGAATGGATGGAATAGGATTTTTATGATGGCTGATAGGAGGATGGAGGATGGTAGATTTTGGGACATAGGGACCCAAAATGGATTTAGTGGATGAAGGAGGGATATGGTAGGTTGTTTTGGGTTGCAAAGATGGTGGAGGCCGGATGACATAAGATTTCTTGAAGGAGTGATGGGAGGCTGGCATGGTGGGCTTGGAGATGGGCTTGGTTTGGGGGTGTGGTGTACCAACACCTTTAGATGGTGAGCCTTTCGATACATATCCAAGACCATGAAATCCTAGATTTTTTTGTGCAATAATAGGCTCTCTGATTCCTTGCTCTTGTGGTCCTAAACCTTGACCTTGATAATGCCATCGATTGAGCATTTGAACAAGTTGAGGAAACTTTTTGCTTGCAGAAAATGGTAGAAGTGATTTATTAGGTGTATTGCAATGGGGAGATACTGTTCTTAATTCTTCTTCTGAGAGAGGGCCACCGTGGATGAATGTAAGTGAACCAAGAGGGTAGATTATAGATGGTGGAATAGCTTGGATAGGTGGTAAGATGGAAGCATGGAGCGAGGGAGATGGAAGGATAGGATCTTGATGTAGCTGGTGGGATGACAAGATATCTTGTAGTGGAGGAGATATGGCTTGAGGTTTTGGAGATGGAGGAGATGGTGACTGCACTATGGATGTAAGACATGGTACGATGATATCTTCATTTATGCTTTGGGGGATGTCAACATGCTTTTGGGCAGGATCTTGATAGGATTGGTTTGGAGTGGATGGTGCGATAGGAGGTGAAGGGATGGATTCTTCAAAGGTAGCGGATGGATAGATGGGAGATTCAGTAGTGGAGATGGGTGAGTAGAAGATGGATGCATAAGGGTCATTACGAGAGATTTGGGAAATGCTTGGAGGCGATGTGGATAGGATTTGGAGGGATTTGATAGGTGGTGGGATTTTGATGCTTGCGGGAAGTGGAAGGATTTTAAGCAATTTGATGGATGGTATGGGGATGATAGCTATGGGATATGGAGGTGATATTATAGATGGGGAAGCTTCATTACTAACTACTTCACATGGGTTGATTAGATGACATGGCTTATCGACTATTGGAGGTGACTTTTCTTGTATTTCCTCTAGGAGATTCCTTGGAGACTCGTGTGTCAAAGGTGGAGGTGGATTCCTAGGAATAGCTAGTGTGATGGGGGTGGAAGATTGGAAGCTTGGTTGATGGGGTGATGGAGGGGAAGCTGGAATATCGGATGGCATGACTAGATAGTTTGGAATAACTCTTGGATTTTGGGGGATGCTTGGGGGAATGTTTCTAAGGCTTTCAATATACCCGTCATAGTCAACAAGATTTTCATCATCATTGGAATAGGAGGTGGCAGGAGCAAGGACAATGCGACCAAACACATCATGATAGGATTGGTACTTCATGCTTTGATGATGAGTTTGATGGGGATGGGGTCTTGCATATGGATGAACACGGAAGCTCATGGTTGGATTTGGATTAAGCACAGATTTTGGATTGGCTGATGAAAGATTTCCTAGGGAGAGTCAAAGCTGTATGACAGACCTAAGGAGGATTGGCTAGAGATTTTTGGCTTTCTTGTGGGTGGAAGACTTCAAGGGTATGCTATCAAAAAGTGAGAGTTTTGCTTTCCTATGTGCAGGATTCGTGGTGATTGTGTCAACTTAAGGATAGACTAGTAATCCTATGGCATGACACAAGATTGACCACTTATGGATCCCAACCTTTAGCTCAAGATGATGAGGGATACAAGTGACAAAGCTAGATTACCCTAGACAATGCTCTATCAAAGGGATAACCTTGGTGAGATTGGTTGATTGGTAAGATTGATTGGATAGCAAAATATAGCAAAGTGACAACAACTCTTTAAAGGCTTGGGTGATTTTGGATTGGGTTGCTAGCTGGCTGGGGGGATGATTTGGATGGACTTTGGATTTGGGATTTTTCTAAGGCAAAGAACTAGATAGATTCAGTTGCATCGAGGGAGCTTGGATGATTTTCTGATAAGGCAGTGACTACGCTAAGTATGCCTTGAGTTGGGAGATTTCTGCTTTTCTGGGATTTTGACCAAAATTGGCAAACATTCATTCAAAAGCTATGAACAAACAAGCATACAAAAGTTTTGAGCAAGCACGTCAAACACACCAACATCTTAGGAAGCTTTCTAAAAGGATGAAATTTGGTTTAGCTAGGGAGTCCTCAATATACACAAGGTACGTGAGGCCCAAATCTGTAGATGAAACCAAAAAGATGTCACACAGCCGAGAGGAGCGGTAACCCACTTCTCCTCTTTCACTTCTCAAGGGTATAAAGTTCCTTGAGGCTTAGCCCGAGTGACAAAATTTTAATCCCAAGAGAGGTGTCTTTGGATTCACCTCCCAATCTTTATACTCCGTTGGAACGCTAGAGTTGAGGTCGTCCCAAGGGGTGATGAAATCCCCAAGCAGGCCTCCTAAAAAGCTAAGACAAGATTTTGGATCCTAATCTTATGCACCCAAGATGGCCTCGAAAGACGACAAGGGGAGAGAAGACTTGGATGATCTTGGGCTAAAAAACACGCTTGTTCTTTTACCAACTGACGCTTAAGTTTTCTGATCTAGACTTTGCAAGCACTCATGTTTAAGATACAATGTTTATTCCAACTTTGAAGCGTCAAAAAAAATAAAATTGATCAAAGAATGCGAACAAGAAGAAGAGTTAGGGTCAACAAGAAGGTAAACCCGTGCGCCCGGAGGCCCTCCACGTCAAGTATCGATTGATTTTTCTTTAAGGCATTCAAGATTGAGTGTGAGTTTATTTTAAGCCCAAAACAAAGGTGTGTGAGATTCGATTTCAAGCACGCGCCCGGAGGCCCTCCACGTCAAGATTTGTCCAATTTTTATGCCCAAATGAAGTGTGAGCGAGATTAATGCATATTCAAGGAATTTTCTAACTTAGAAAAACCACTAAAAACCCAAGTGAGTGGAGTTTGATTTGCGTGGAGCACTTAACACCCTCTTAGGTGGACCCATCCCCATAGATGGCACTGAGATTGCAACCAATGGTTAAATTGATGGGTGATTAAAGAGGGTGAGTTCAACGACAAACTCACTCAAAGCATTTTTATTTGTTTTTATAACTTAAAAGATTACAAAAATGTAGATTCCTTTTATGCTCCAAAAGATGATTATTTGATCTATGGCATTCAAGATTAGATTTGTTGTTTTAATCATGCATTCATAAAAAAACAAACTTTGATTTTAATCCATGGCACTCAAGAGTGATTTTAGCAACATGCATTCAAAGACAAGTGATTAAACATTCAAGTTTTTTCCTTTGAGCATTCAAGATTGAGATTTTGTGTGTTGTTTTAAGAACTTTGAAGTGCTTTGTTTTAACCTTAGATCATTCAATATTGTTTTTAGACTCAAAAGTGAAAATGACTCTTTGGACTTTGCTTTTCATTCAAGATTTTGTGTTCTAGTTTGCATGTTTTAAGCCCAAAAATGATATTCCTAGATTGTTTTGATGCATAAAAAACCTAAGAAACATTCAAGATTTTACAACAAGACATTTGTTTGGAACAAATAACAAAGCTTTTTAGGACAATTTTGGCAACCATTTAGGACTCTTAGTTTTCATGAAATTTTTAAAAGAACTTTAACATATTTGCAAATGAGGTTCATTTTATCCTTGATTGATGCTTTGAGTTTGATTTAGATTTTAGTGTGCACTTAGTGTTGATTTTGAACCTTTTGAAATGGAAACTTGAAGTTCTTTTTAAATTCTCAAAAATGAATGTTCCTAACTTTGCATGAATGCATCTAAAACCTTGATGTTGCAAGGATGCAAATGATTAGATTGGTTTAGTTTCACTTGTTAAAAGATTTTTTCTTTTTTGCAAATTTTTAATTTTTTAATGGATTTAAGTATGATTTGGGGGTTCATTTTAAGCACTAAAAAGAAGTGTGTATGATTTTGCTTCCTTAAAAAAAAAATGGCCAAGATCTTCCACAAGAAGAAGAAGAAGAAGTAGATGGAATAAGAAGAATATAGACAAGAAGAGGAAGAAGAATTCCAAGTGCTTTATCCACCTATAAGCTTGAAAAATCTGCAAATACTATGAGATAGACTATGAGTTCCTTTGTCTTCTTCATGCTCATGTGGACCTACAAAACCAATTTATACAATCCTACCAATCACAAAAACAAGCAAAATTAGCCTAAATCAGCAAATGACATACAAAACTTGACTAAAAAAGCTAATGAAGATGACCCATGTGGGGTCCCACCGGGCGTGCCAAAATGTATATGAGCAATGTTAGTATGCTAATAGAAACCAAATTTAAATAAAGCTTCTACAAACTAAAAAAAAATCATAAAATTCAAGATAGACTAAGATGAGCTCTCAATTGAGAATATGAGTCATTAATGGCCTCTCTCAATAAGAAGCTCTCTTGTTGAGTAGCTTTATCTAAATGGATAGGATGTATGCTCAATATGCTTCCAAAGGCTTCAATGGATGATTGTGGATTTTTGGTGTGGATAGATGGCTTTAATATGGATTTGGCTCTCAAAATAGCATTATAACTTTACTTCATGGATTGTGTTATTTTGCAAAGGGGAAGGATCCAATTTATAGGCAAGAGGCTTGAGGGATTGAGGGCTAAGATGCAAGGATGGGAAAAAGCTCATGGAGGGCTTAGATTGCATGAGAGGAGAGCACATGGATTGTGCTTCCTTACAACCAATCAAGGAGTGACACATGTCACATGGTGAGAGGATGGAGGAAAGGGGAAGGATGAGTCAACAAAGGAGGCTCAAGGGATAAAATCTTCATAAAGACCCTTCATAAGCGCTTTGTGAGCTTTATAAAGTTTTGTGGTTGAAGATATTTGTGAGAGATACCATGAAATTCGAATTTGAGGGTTTAGGGAGGTTTTAAGCTTGCTTAGGGTTGTAAAAATATTAGAGGAAGGGTTAGAGATGGCTTAGGACTAGGCAAGTGGATGGCAAGTGGATTGCAATTAATGAGGGTGGGTGAAGGAGGAGATATTTAGATTGCATGAGAGGAGAGCACATGGATTGTGCTTCCTTACAACCAATCAAGGAGTGACACATATCACATGGTGAGAGGATGGAGGAAAGGGGAAGGATGAGTCAACAAAGGAGGCTCAAGGGATAAAATCTTCATAAAAACCCTTCATAAGTGCTTTGTAAGAACATTTATGACTTTGTGAGCTTTATAAAGTTTTGTGGTTGAAGATATTTGTGAGAGATACCATGAAATTCGAATTTGAGGGTTTAGGGAGGTTTTAAGCTTGCTTAGGGTTGTAAAAATGATTAGAGGAAGGGTTAGAGATGGCTTAGGACTAGGCAAGTGGATGGCAAGTGGATTGCAATTAATGAGGGTGGGTGAAGGAGGAGATATTTGTTAACTTTTCCTTGAGTTAGCAAGTCTTAACCCATGTTTAGGGAATGTGACAAGGTTAGGAGGGGATTAGGATTAGGGTTAAAGACATCTTCTAGAAGTGTCTAGGCTTTGGATGAGGATGAAGACTTTCTAGAAGAGTCTAGAACTTCCTAGGATAAGATTTTATAAAATAAATAAAGCTTTATTTATTTCAAGGGTTTGGGTTGAGGAGATATTTATTAAAATATTTTTAATAAACATGAGGATTAATATTTAATCTTGATTAAATATTTTGAGTTGAGATTAGGGGTAGGAAATGATGAGATTAGCCTTTAATCGAAATTAAAGAAGGATTAGAAGATTTTGGAAGAGGTTATTGGTCTTAAGGAAATTGGCCAACTTTTGGGAAAAAAATTAATTAATTATTTATTTTGGGATTTTTGGTCAATTTATTAAGTAAATAATTAATAAATAAGGAAATAATGTTTAAATAAGATTTAAACATTTTTGGGAGGGATTCCTTACTTAAATATTTTTAATTAAGATAAAGGGATTTAATGGCATAAAAATAAATTAATTAATTAAATAATTAATTAATTAATAAATGATGATGTCATCAGGACTTTTTCAGAAAATAAAAATACTTTATTTTCTAAAGGATTTTTGGTCAATTTATTAATTAAATAATTAATAAATAAGGAAATAATGTTTGAATAAGATTTAAACATTTTTGGGAGGGATTCCTTAATTAAATATTTATAATTAAGATAAAGGGATTTAATGGCATAAAAATTAATTAATTAATAAATGATGATGTCATCAGGACTTTTTAGAAAATAAAAATACTTTATTTTCTAAAAGATTTTTAGGTGTCTACAGTGACTACAATCTTAATTATTATTAGCAGTACCTTTATACTCAAAATACTTTTCCATCTCAGAGATCTAATCTAGCAATGCATTAGTCTCAAGTCTTCCATCATAGTGAGAAACTTCTTTAGCAAGTCTGAAATTAGCCTTAGAAAAAAATTTCAAAAGTCTTTCCTCATCTTTTTTAGCTTTAGGTATAGGCTTAGGATTAGGTGTTGCCTCTTCTTCATCACTAACATCTTCAAGATGTGCACCTCTTCTTCACAGTGTCCCTATAGCTTCAAGCCTGGTTGCAATTTGTCTCAACATGTCCATTATAGCATTGTCAACATTTCCTCTACCATGAACCATCTTGATAATAGTTCCTTCAAGACTATAACCTTCTACAAGTTATAGGTCATATTTCAGATCTACCACCCTACAACCAATCCAATAAGGTCCTCCACGATCCAATCCACAAGAAAGAACTTTGCTCTGATACCACTTGACGTAGGGACATGCAAATTCAAGAGGAATTAATCCAACTTCAATCCATGAACATCCCTTGATTAGAGTTACACACGGAAGAAAAATTCAAATTAAATGAACAACACTAAACAAAAGACTAGATTCCATGCAAATATATGAATGTAATCAATTAACTTTCATAACAGAGATCCAAACATGCCTGGTTGTGAGGCCCTCTAGATTACGAACATATACAAAGAATTATAAAATCAAGTCCAAACTCGCATCTAGCCTTCTTCTCTAGGATATTTGCATGATCTATCTTCTACCTCATATCATCTTCAATAATAATTTACTACAACATTCCAAGCTCCTTATATAGCCATCTAAACCACAAGTTCGCTAGTTAGACATTTAATTACATTATAGGTCCACCTTGGAAGACTAAACCAAAACCATCACAATATGAATGAAACTTAATATCAAGTCACATTTAGGTCCACAAATGATCCAAGAACATGGACCTATCTTTAAAATATCTCATTTCCTTATACGAAACTGTGCAAGATGAAAACTCCACACATTTTTGTGAAAACTACCCACAAATTGATGTCTGAGGAAAATGATGATATCTCCTAGCTCTGAATGAATTAGAACTTTTTCTTTGAAATGAAGGTATAAATTTAGGTCCTCTACAAGCCCTCAAGTGTGAAAAGTTTGATTCATTAAGGATAAGTGCACATCCATCCAGAAAGTCATGTGCAAAAACCTGTCACAAAAATAGGCAAAAAATCAATGCATTAGCCAAATGGCCATATCTCCCAAACCATGATGAATTACTACTACATTTAACCTCATTTTTTGACCAAAAATTTTTTACCATCAACTAAATAAGTTTAGTTTGGTCAGAATGTTAAGGAAAAAATTTATATTTTTTACATGTAAGCCCCGTGTTGGTCAAAATTTTGACTAACATGGGGGTGGGGGTTGAAATTTTGAAAAAAAAAATTAAAAAAAACAAAAACATTTCTTAGTTTGTCTTTCACGCGTGCGGGTTCATTTTGGTTTTTGCTTTTTGTAGAGGGTAGGGCTATTGTTTAATGTTAGATACAATCGCAAGCTCACACGATCCTTTTATTTTGGAAAAAGATGAATAGAAAGATGAAGACGTGCAAGAGTGTTTCACGCCTAAGTCACACCAGCTCCTCCTACAACTCCATATGCATTGGCTTTTTCAAGTTAATCTTCACTTTCAAGTCAAATAATCATGAGAAGCAGCATCAATAAAGACTTATCATATGCAGGCATTTTCTTGTACTATTATTCAATGTCAGAGGAGTGTAGATCTAAGCTAGGAGTAGAAGAACAAGGATTCAATCTTGTTTCTTTGGTTTTCAGTATGGCTTCAGAGAAAAAAGCATCCTTATCAAATGTTGGGGTTTGGACAATGAAGGTAATTAGCTCTATGGGGATCGTAATGGTTAATAAGCAACTTATTTCTGGATACAACTTTAGATTTGGTATGTTTAAATTATTTGTATTTATCAAATTTCATTTGAATAACTGCTTAATGGATACTTTCTCTAGGAAGAAATAGCATGGAAACTGCTTAATTTTTAGCTTTTTAATTCATTCATTAAGACTAGGATCAGTAAAATTGTAGTTGTATTATTTTGTCTCATAGTGACAAGATATGTTTATTGTTCATATTAATTACAATTTAAGATATGAATATAAAATCCATGGTCCTAAAGTGTACAATCCTATTTAATGATCTTTTACTATCATTGCCTCATTCTCGTTTATTCTGTAAACACTCCTTATTTTATAGAACTTGCAATTTTATAGTCAAAAATATTGATACTTTTTATAAAAAATTATTAAGGTATAGATGGAAAATTACTAGCCGCACTCAGAAGATGAATAAATTCAACTAGTTGTCAAACCACCGGCTAATTGTTGTCCTGCTGAACTGAGTTGCTCTCCTATTTTTGTAGTGAGGACTGCAGATTGTACACATTTGGTTAGCCTTAGTTTTGTTTTGAGTCTAGAATTGTACTTCTCTAAATATGTATGTATTATCAGTGTGTATTATCACTATGTAGAATGTGTTGTGTTCATAAATAAAATAATGATAATGCAGGGCAAGAGCCCATGGTATGTATGTTTTCTCTTCCTTGACATTTTGATTGTGTGGAAAATACCCAATTCAATTAAGTTCTTTTTATGTCCAAATATGGCATCAGCTAGTTTGTTCTTGAAATATTCCTGTACTAGTTCATTTTAGAACAATATTCACTCATTAACATCATACAAGGACATTGGGAATCAAATCCTCATTTCAATGAACCCAACATAATTATGGCTAAACATTGTGTCATATTATGTTTTCCATTGCTAACCAGCTTTGGTATTAATTAGAAACTATACTTATATAATTAGTTATTACAATTACAAATGCTATAATTCTCCATACCGTTTAGAAGTCAAATGTAAGCAAGCTAAAAATTTGTTTGTGAATGAATAGTTGTTTTTGAATGCAAAGTTGTAAGCTCAACTAAGATTTAGAGACAGAGTAGTAAGCTAAACCAACCCAACTCTGGTAGTAAGTGTTGTCTTTGTTATTTATTTGTTGAAAATTTTTCATCATAAGTTGGAAAAGCAATTGTAACTTTTCTTGATATTTAGCAGAGATAATTACTGATGGCTGATGACATTTGGCTATGGCTTTAATCAATGCATCAGAAATGCCACATAAATTACAATAATATAACACATTAAAAAGCTAAGAAATATTATTTACTTTTCTAATTAGATGAAATGATCTATATACAATTATAAAACACTAATACAATCAAGCAACATGGCAGTATAACTGCTGAAAGTAGCAATAGCAAACCAACAAAGCCTGTTGGAAAAAAAGCAGTAGTAGCAAGAAATTCAATACTTATGAGGGGAAGTATTGGGATTCATCAATTAAACCCTAAATAAAACACATATTCATCGTATGATTGAGGTTATGGTACATAGGCTCTACAATATTTTCTTTTAACTTTAACATTTGCCTTCCATTAATACAAATCTGAGATGAATACCTTTTAAAAAGTAGAAAAAGTAAATATTTAGGGATACCAGTTACAAATAACTTCTTAGCCACATAAAGACATGTCCTTATTGAATCTTAGTTATTTTATTAGTACAAATTGAAGACTTATTTTAGCGATGTTGTCACCAAATTTGTTTCAGCAATAGTCAATAACGTGGATTTCTTGATGGACCATGGTATAAATGTCCCTCTTGCGATAAAATAGTGTAGTAGTGTATTTGTTATATTAAATTACTAAAAAATATGATATATATCTATTTAAGTAAAAGACAGGTAAAACAGAATCAGACCAACTATTTGGTGAAGTGTAGAAAAAAGAGAATTAGTTGGATTGTTGTTACTAGAGCTAGTTGAATAGAAGATAAGGTTCATAATGAGGAGGTTTCCCTAGCCATATGGGAGGCCTTGGCCATAGAATAAGCTTATGCTTGTATCCATTTCTCTCCTTTTCTTGATCGATAGGACACAAGAAAAGATGAGACCATAGTTAGTGAAACTTTACACTATCACGTCAGCCAAGGATGCTATAGTCACATAGATCGGCCATATGATGGTGGAGAGAAACTTTAAAATTCATGTTAAAGGGACTTGAGAGATGTGTGAAGGGAGTATTGGCAAAATATGGGAGAGAAGTTTGAAAAAAAAACTAGTGTCCCTTTGGTAAGAGAAGTTCGAAAAAAACCTAAGGGAGTATTGGCTAAACAACAAACTAATGAGTAAAATATGTGAGAGAAGTTTGAAAAAAAAAACTAAGTGTCTGTTTGGTGAGTATTGGCTAAACAAAAAACTAATGAGTAAAATATGTGAGAGAAGTTCGAAAAAAAACTAAGTGTCCCTTTGGTGAGAGAAGTTTGGAAAAAAAACTAAGGGAGTATTGGCTAAACAACAAACTAATGAGAAAAATATGTGAGAAGTTCGGGAATAAAACTAAATATGTAAGAGAAGTTTGGAAAAAAAATTGTGTCCCTTTGGTGAGTATTGGCTAAACAACAAACTAATGAGTAAAATATGTGAAAATTTTACCAAAAGGAAATTTTGAGTCTGAAGGATGAACTTGATCAATTAAGGAGGGGTATTATTGTGACAACTAGTCAGGAGGAGCTTATGACATTAAGGCAATAGGTCCTTTGCTCTAACCAATTTTTTACTTTATCCCTAACATTGAGATGTCTTGTGTATTGCATTTTTGAGTTACATTTCTGTGATCCAATTTGAATGTTTTTTTTAATGGTAGTCAATGATTATAAATTGTGTTTCCCCCGCTTTTTTTACAATTAATCTATTTTGAAGTTCTTATTCATGACTCATATAGTGAAAAAATTTGGAAGATAGTGAATTATCTCATTGCACCTATATATATTTAGCCTTTTAGGTAGTTATACTCTATTGTTAATGAGTTTGAGAGTTGTACACTGTGAACAGCTTGAAGCTAGCCAAGTCAAAATGCAGTCAAGGTTAGAAGAAGAGGAGCAAGCTACGGCATCACTTATGAGTAGAATCCAGAGGCTGACCAAGCTGATTTTAGTATCTACAAAGAATGCAATTCCTACAAATCTTTCAGACATCCTTGCTCATTAGCACATACATTCTTTTGGTGAAGATGAGGTAATTATAATTTATATTCAAACTTTGCAAATTTTAGATGCTTCAACCAATTTGACAAGTTTTTGAAAGATCTGTGTGTGTATTTTTATAGATTAGTTTTTTGAAGCGAACAATTTACAAACTTAAATCTCAATTGGTGCAGCTAGTCAAATCTCAGGCTTATATTTGTTCATCTGATCAATAATGAATGACATGGATACATTTAAGTATGGAAACTTAATTAGAGTGCTCACAAGTTGTAACCAACTTGATAGGATGTTAGGAACATATGTTGCAATAAGTAGTCTACCTTTTCCAAAAGACCTATATCTACTTGTCATACCTAAATGGGAAAACTGGCATTTTAGATGCTACTTGATTATGTTTTGAAGCATATCCCTCATACAATGTAGGTTTGAGGCTTTATCACATGTCACATAAGGATTCATCTTTTGGGCAAAAGATAATTGCTATAAGAATGTAGCATGATTTCAAATCACTTAATTGGAGAGCCCCTCAAAGACATTACAACCATATACCAATGCATACAGACTATTCTCTCATAGAAGGATTTAAGGACCAAATAACCTATAAAAATGCATTAAGACAACAATTTTATGCCACAGTTCTCTTTATTCATGCTTGAAACCTACTTAAAAGGTTATCTATGCACAATTTTTGAGTATGCATGCTTGGTTCTTGTCTATTACACTAAAATCATTAAGATCACATCTAGATAAATTAAGAACCACTCCAAAAGCCTCCTACTTTACATGCTCTTCAAGTTTAGACCTATTGATAAAAGTTTGTATGATAATGTTGCCCAGGCCTTTTCCATTCTGATGCAGAGGTGTATTTTAATTTTGACAGGTATACGAGATATCTGAAGTTCTTGATTCTTCCATCATTTCTGTAAGATATAAATATATTTGAGTCATTCCAAAGGCCTTATTCATTGCATGTTCTTCAATTTTTTGCCTATTAGCAAAGGCTTGCATGATGATGTTTCCCAAGCCTTTGCCTCCAAGATGCAAAAGTGTCTTTTAATTCTGACATATATAAAAGTTACTAAAAGTGCATTGTCTGTATTGTGGAATGGAAGGACCAACTTATTCTAGATTTAATTGATACTTATCTTTATCAATTGATTTTTTGAATTTGAGCCAATGAGGACATGGCTCATATGTAGCTTTGTTTTTGTTCCTGTTCAATTGGTCTCAAGCATTAACACCATACTGCATAAATATATGTTCCTTTTCTAATAAATAATGATAGAATCTTTAGCCAAATGCACAACTAGCATACTTTTTCAAAGGTTCTAATGGTCAGGTTGATAAGATAACAAGTTTTGTGATTGTTGTGGCTACAATCCTAAATCTGTAGTCTCATCTACATAGGATTATGAAATATCATCTCAGAGTATAATAATGGTTGTAATAGTGCATACATACAGACACCTTTTCACAGGATTAGTGATCATTTTTTGTAAATGAATCATAAACAGTAGCAATTCTAAGGAACCACAATCTGATGAAGGGGCAGGGGTTACTTAAGATGAGACACCTAAGTGATGTGGCTCTTTTCCATCTCCTAAGGAAATCTCTTATAAATCCTCAATTTATCTATTAAATTAAATTGCCAATCTTTCAAGAAATATTAGTTTCCTACTATAAGGAAACTCAGGTGCAGAAACAGCTTCCTATAATAATCTCATAAGGAAAGTATGATGCAAATCCTATTAAAATCTTCTACACTTACAGATTCAATATCATGTAAACAACAATATTGCAGCCAACCATGCATATAGAAAATAGACAGAGAAAGGAACACATAACACAAGGATTTGCCAGTGGGGAAAAACCTTTCGATAAAACAACCCCACCCCTCCAGAACCTGCACAATGTATTATCTTCAACAAAAGGTTACAATACATTTGCAATGCAAGCCCAACATCGATAACAGAAGACTCCAGTAGCTACTTGCAGTACCAACAATACACCTTTTTCACATCACATCTCTTCGCAACCCTAAAAATGCTTATAATATGTGCTTCACTTTAGGGCTACTCCCAAAAGGTAAACCGTATTAGGGTTTTACCATTCTTCGAGAAAATAGGAACCCCAAAAAAAAATTTGAACGTAGATTGTACAGTACTCAAATATTTTAGTTGCCACATGTCTTCACCTGTCATTGAATCTTCCTAACATAGCTCTTACATGTCATAGGAATTTGTCATAACTATTCTAGTCATGATCTCCTTACACACAGTTCAATATGTCGACACATCAACATTATTTGCAAGAAATACATTTTACAAAACAAATAATAAGAATAGGAATTATGCAAGTTTGAGACACCTTATTCCTAACACCTACAAGCAATAATATCTGGATTAGAGAGGAAATGTGGTACAGAGGTATAGCAGTGCTAGTTTTCTCCAATTGAGTAGCCTGGCCCAACCTACTCGGTTCGTGTCCCATGAGGCAAAATGACATGGTTGGTCAGTTAGTGCTCACAACTTGGGTTTAGTTGTGAAGAACCAGTATCAAGGCTTCCTTCAATTAAACAGCCAACATCTAGTTGGTTAGCTTATGGACCAAGGGGTCAATTGACTTGGTTGGTTTTTCTGTGCTTTTGGGCTTAATTGTAAGGAATAGTCTCTAGGCATCCTATAGGTCGTTCCCCATTAAATTCTTAATATGCTTAGATGTTGGAAATATGTGAAGAATTGGATTCAGTGCATTTAGGATATTATATTTTTCAATAGGAATTATCTATATATGATCTACATTCTTGATTTTAATGATCTACAATAGCAAGCAACGAGTGATGATAATGGAAATTTAAGTGCATCCATCAAGGGCTCGTTTAACTTTAATTTGGTCTGATATATTTGGGTGTTACTTTGGTTAATCGACTTATGTTGTTATTTATGGAAGTTTAATTAGATGTAGTCATAAGTTATATCCATGGGTGAAGAAAAAAAATTAACTAGACTTTAGAAATTATTTGAAGTGTTAAATCTAGAAGGCATTCTCTAACTTATAACATTTTAAAATAAATAACAAGCAATAGATATTAGAAAAGCAAAGCAACAGAATGCCAAGAGCCAAAAATTTATGGGAACTTAAAATGATGTTTTATCCACAAGAGAGACCATATGGTTGAAGTCCAAGGAAGAAAAGGGGTTGCCATGTGTCTAGTGGTTTTTTTGTGGGAATTGGACCCTCTTCTTTCCGATTGAAGAGAGGAATCTAGGAGTACAGCCTGATATTCCTGCTGTCTTAATTTTTGATAACTGGACTAAAGAACAGTTTGAAGTATTAAATCTTAGAAGGCTTTCTCTAACTTGTGATTGTTATAAATAAATAGGAATCAATAGAAAATAAGTAGAGAAAAGCAACAGAACACCAATAGCAAGAAAAAATTCTTGGTAAATATTGTTTCCTCCACAAAAGAGATGTTGAGGTTGATGTCCAAGGAAGAAAAGGGTTTTCATGTCTCTACTATTTTTTTCTATTGGGAAATGGATCCTCTTATTTCAAATTGAAGAAAGGAATTTAGTTGTATTGGCTAATATATCTGCTATCTTGTTTTTTGTACCAAACTCATATGAATTGTCTTGGTAAAAATATTGTTTATGGCCCCAAGCCCCCTTCTATTCTGTAGCTAGACATATGTAGAGATATTCAACCTACTAACGTTCCTTGTATCTCTTTTACATTATATTTGTATTAGTTTACTAAAAATGGTTAGTATTAGCTTACTAAAAAGTTTACAATATATATGGGTCAAATGGGTAGCATAGACTGCAAAACTATTGGAACAAAATTAAATAATAGTGAGGAATAATCTAGCACATACATGATTAGTGGGAAAAGCGTGGAATACAAAGTGTACAAAACCACCTAAATTGAATTTTAAATTGTATCAAAATGGGTAAGCATCTTAGCAAGGTCCAAAAGCAACTTTAAACATTTTATTTGAAATCATTCTTAACATCATTTGATATTATCTTAGTTTCTCGCTATTATCCCATTTGATCTTTATTCATTGCACATGTCTTTGCTAACAATATTCTATTCTTTAGCTCATGATGTAGTGCGAACTCTATCTTCGGTTGGCAGTCCAGTATTTCCTGCCACATTGTCGGCAACAAGGACCATGCAAACATCATCGTCTATGCCAACTAGAACTAGTAAAACCTTGTTTTTCTATATTTTGTAATGTTTTATATTTTGTAATGTATTTCTACAAGTTGATGAACAACAAAGTAGCATATCAGTGCTTAAATGATGTCTACAAAAGCTTGCATACACACCACGCATACATACATACATACATATATACCCACACATAGAGAGACATGGGCATAGGCAGGGAGGTAGACCAATAGAGAGCAGTACTAAAATTGTCATTTAATTGTCATGATGTTTCAAGTGATAGACCAACAGAGAGCACTACTAAAATTGTCATTTAATTGTCATGATGTTAGAGGGAGGGGGGTGAGGCCAGATGAGCTTCCACCTTCACGTGGTTGGCCTTGTTAAGTAGAGAATATTATAGTATTCTTGAAACCAAGTGAAGCTCATTAGAGAATATTATAGTTTTTGGTCATTGTTCAATTCTCTATGCAAACTTGTGTCTGCTACACAAGCCTTTGCACCATTCATTGGTCAAAATTTCCACCATTCATTGGTGGAAATTTCAACCAATGAAGGTGGAAATTTAGGTCAATAAGTAATAGCATAATACAAAGTAGATCAAATTGTGAATTTTCTATGAATATTCTACAAATCTGTTGAATTAGAGGGCTTCATCAATACCAAAGACCTTGTTCCCAATATGTCAAGTGTAGGCCCTAATATGACAAGACTAAGGCCCCTGAGTGTATATTATATATATGCCATATATTTGGTCAATATATCCAGCTCAAAGCTTCAAGCTAAAATCTTATTCTACCATCTGCATTCAACCTTAGGATTCATGGCACTAAATTTTGTTTTAAGGTTACAGGACCATTTTAATATGAATAATGACATAGTATTTTATTAATATAGTTATATTAACATTTTAAGGTTACATTACCACCCTTCCATATTTACACAAAAACTTGAAGTAGCAAGGGTAGAGGAGGGAATGTTCAAACTTAATCCTAAGCAAATCCATGCTTGTGGTTTGAATGGTTGATTAAGAGTTTCTTTTAGAGCTTCTTAGGCTTTGTTTTACCAAATGGTTGATTACCAAATTTTATGTGTAAGCTAAGATTATATGTGTTGTTTCTTTTCAATTAGGTTGGCATGTGCTCAAACTAGTGATGACTGTGGCAGCATTTAAATCAACTTCTAAAAGATCTTTGACTGGGTCACAAGACAGGAGTGCAGCTACAACAAACAAAGGAAAATAAGATTCCTCTCAAAATGGAGCCCATAGGAGATCAAGGAGCAATGATGCTTCAAATAACTATTCTCAATCCTCCTCATTAGTAGACATTTTTTTGAATGGCCAAATGGATTTTGGAAATACGACAGTTAATCCCCTTTTTAGAGGATCCATAGTACTGGAAGAAGCCTCCAGAGTCATAGAGAAAAGCAAAAAAAGCACCATTCAAGAGATAGTAAAATAAAAAAGATACATATATTCTTATCTACAATAATCTAATCTACATTAACATTTTTGGGTATTTAAGTCATTCCAAGTACTATCCAAGGCATAAATATGTTATGAAGAGGACATATATGTTATTTATTATCACCATGTAGAATTAAGGAATTATTATTAAAGAGTATTGGAAGTATCTCCCTTGAAGAGAATTAGGAGGTTGCCCCCTTGAAATGGCATATTATTATCAAATATTTAAAGCATATTATATTTATCTTGTGCAAGTCTTTTCATTATAAGTTGTATGAAAGCATGATCTTGACATTGAAAGCAAATGCATTTTGTTAAAAAAAAATTAGTCATTTTTAATATTGTATCTTCCAAATTTGGAGAATTTTTTTTTGTTTTCAAAGACAAGAGTAGAGATTATTGAAATTTTTACTGTTCATTTGCCTCTTTTTTTCAGATGTGACATTTCCCTTGCTGGCCATACAAGCTGAGAGGTGGCAGGGGAGTTTGTAGAGAGTGGAAGCAAGGTTTTGGAGGGGAGTTTCTACTGCTATTGAGGCATCCGGGACCTTCCTTCTTAAACACATCCAATTTGTGGCTTTTGTAGGTGATATTGGGAAGTAGCATCCAAGTTCATTGATGACTATTTGCCAATTAAATTTAAAATCAGGCCTAAGCATTTCTAGAATTAATGAATAAGTTTGTATTGAGTAATTGAAGAATTTTAATTAATGAGTAAGTTTGTATTGTGTAATTGAAGCATTTTCCCTATCCAGTTAGTATTCATTTTGATGATGTATTGTATCGAAATTCTGACATCAAATGTCAAACTATTTCTATTTGTGGATATTTTTGAATATTGGGATTTGAATAGCTATTTGATTTTAATCATTGCAACAAATAGTTTATTGCAACATCTATTTCTGTACCTCTTTCCCGCATTGCAAGACACACTCAAATCAGAAAAAACACAAACAAAAATGAAAAAGAAAAAAGGGTGCATATTAAAACTTTCTAGTTTCTTCTGAGAGAAGCATTCAAAAAATGTTGTCCATATTTTTCTGTGCATCGCTAGTACAAATGGAAATGATAAGATTTTCCAAAGAAAATAAGATTCACTTATCATCATCTTTGAACTTAACAACTATTGTTGCAAGTTAATTTATAATCAAGTTAAATGCAATCAAGGAAAGAATTTTTTGACATGACTACTATTGCCCACCACATGCTCTAGTGCCTTGGCATGTGTGGGTTGCTTTTCTTTGTCTTTGTCTTTTTGCCTGCCTTGTCTAGGTAGTTTAATTTGTGTGGTATGGTTTTCTTCCTTCCTGTTTTCAAAGTCCTAGTATGTTGATTGAGGATTCACTCTCACATATCTGATTTCTCCTATGTGTTTGTGTGCTTGCATATGGACGGTAGCTTACAGGTTGATACAAGGGTGGAGAGTTGTGGAGAAGATGCTAATAGAATATAGAAAGATGGAAACCCAAAAATATTCAAATAATTTTTGTAGGAGGATCAAAAAATGCTGCTAGAAGAAGCTAGGTTCAAAGTGGAGCTCGGAAGACATCATGCAAGGACAAGCAAAGTAGAAGGTTTCTTTAGAGATGGACAATCCAAGGGAGGTAAGGATACTCTATTACCTTGATAATGAGGCTTCAAAGATTTACAATCCAAAGGAGGTAACGACCCTCTCTTATCTCAATTGTTAGCTTCTTCTAACAAGGTAATGTTGAATGGTCTTAATAAAGTAGAAGACGAGTTGTAGAATACATTAGCAATTCACTAACAATTAGCCAAATGTTAATGTAGTCACACACATTAGTGATTCACTAACAATACAATTTCAATTAGGGTTTCAGGTTATTAGTCAATGTCAATGCAGACCCACTTGAGCAATTCACTAACAATGCAATATTATGTAGGTTTACAAGTAAAGGAGAAGCAAAGGTAATAAAGGTAGCCGTCAAAAAAGATTACCTAGCTTCAAGACAACATATCAGTTAAAGGAAATTAAAAAATTTCCTCTTCAACTCTAATCTAAGGGAAGAGAAAGAGATGTTCACATCTTTGGACTCAAACTTCACTAGCTTCATGCCAACTGGTAAGTATCTTGACAACTTTTTGTTTGCAGGGGGCTAGTAAATCAGCACTATAGAACTCTCATTTTGAAGGTTCCTACAAAAGAAATTTCAAACATTATATAGGCCTCAGTCAAATATGTTTGCAAACTGGGACATGTTCTAGATTTCAAGAGATTAGTCATAGGTAGTATTGAAATTTTTCTTCTACCTCTTGTAGTGCAGGCATCCTGTATATTTTGCTTTGTCGGGCTAGGAGAAAGATTTGTGTTAGGATACTTTGTGAGAAACTTTTACATTTTCTTGTCTCTACATACTATTGATTCACTTATTAGACTATGTAATATGCTAGTGCCACCTTTAATAAATCTCTCACTGTAATGTCTTAGTCACAGACTCACAAGTGGAGAGAGTTTAATAGGCATAGTTTTTTATTGAAGTATGAGAGCCAGTTGACCAAAACAATAGATTAGTGAAGGAGAAAGAGAGTAAAAAAGTAGTAATATTAAAGCTTTAATGATTTCATCTTGTGCACTCGCTTCAAATACCCACACCGTACTGAGGAATTATGGAATATTTACATTAAAATTAATTTATAATAAGCCTTAGTTCTATTAGTGACCCACCTAATATGTATGATGATAACAAGTAGATTATAATAGTAGAACTGGTATCTTCCTCTGTCCAATTCATATGGTGAAAGCCATTTACTAGATTAAATAGTTTACAAGGTTGCATGGGGATGGGGGTACTTGGGGTACTTATGGTACCGATATAGGTATGGGTACAGCTATTTTTTATAATAGGGGACAGGGGTACTTGGGTATGTCAAACTTTATTTTTAATTATACTTTTATATTTATAGAGTTGCTTCAGGAATTAGTTTTCTCAAATTGCATATTTCTGGAGTTCGTGTAATACTAACATTTAAGAATAGAAACATAACAGTTAAAACTAATCAAATTGGTGTGAATTGTGTAGCCTTCAATGGATGCAAATGAAATAGAAAGAATCTCTTTGAGCTAGTTATGTGCATCCGTTTAATGTATATATAATGTTAAGGTCCATATTATGCAGTTAGTAGAATAAGGCTTTATAATTAGAATTGAATATAATGTAGCCATATGTTCAAACTCTATATTATGTGACACACAACTGCAGCAAGAAGCCTACTGTTGCTAGTTGGACATAACTATTGTTGTAATTGTCAATGACCACAGTTGCAAAGGATCAGTTACGTATTGATGTTTGGTCTCCTTTTGTGTTCTCTAAAATGATGTCAGTTATGAGCAAAGTAATTCTCTTGGATGCTATCTAAATACTTAGCTATTTTTTGGCATGGAAATAAGAAGCTTACTTTGTCTAGCTGAAAAAATTCCTTATCAATCACCTTTATGATGGAAAAACTTTATAAAAGTTTTAGTACTCAAGAAAAAGAGGAGCCATTCGAAGTTGGGCTTCTTAATTCATGTTGCTTTTGCAGTGTACAATTCATATCATTTGTGCTTTATGCATTTGATTATTTAATAACAATTGATCCTAATCATGTGCCATGCACATCATTACTTAAAAGAAACCAATCTGAATACTTGTAATTGACAACTTCCCCAATTAAATGCATTTTAACACAACTGCAATGCAATAATTTGAGGATAGATTGTGTCTGAATTCTAGCTAATTGGAAATGCACGGATTTCTAATGATTTGTATGACACTTTGTCTAATACAAGTTGGTTGATGTTCAATCCTGTACATTCTTATGTTTTTTGATTTCCCAAAATAAAGCATGTTCCCCATCTTAATCAGGACCATTGAAATGGTTAGTCCTGCTACAGAGGTCAAAACTTCAAATATTTATACAAGTATTCTTGAAATTGAATTTGACATTACTAGATCCAGAGTAGATTTTGTTCCATGAGAGAAGTTTTACTTCCCTCATGTTTATGATCTAAAATTTGAATATTCCCATTCAAATGATGAATTGGCAATACAATCTAGGGTGATACTTCATCATGTATATTCTCATATGTCTAGAAGTTTTCCTTCCCAAGAGATAGCAGTTGTCCAACTTTTAACTAGAGTCATAGAAACAGTTAGTCCTAATAAGCTAAGATCATAATTCAATACATATTAATGTACTCCCAAAATTTAAATGACACATGACTTGATCAAAAAGAACTTTGTTTTTACAAGTACTTCACTTATTCATGATATAAATTGTTCTATTCAAAGGATGAATCAAACAAATGTATCATTATATTCTGTTTGTTTATTTTTAGCTTCAATTTAATACCTTTTTTCTCTCTCTAAAACTCTTTTTTTCTTGCCTGTAAAAAGATGGTCTTGTAATTTTTAAACATAAAGAATTAGTTTCTGGGTAGATTGTTATTCATGATCTTTCCCTTTCCACTGGTCTATTGGCAGTTGCTTTGCTAACGTGGTGCTTCAATGCCTGATATACACAAGACCTCTTGCAGCCTATCTACTCCATGGATCGCATTCTCAAAAATGTATGTTATCATTTCTCAGTAGATTTATCCTTAGACACAGGCATTGCAATATTAGTTGCAGCTTGCAAAAACAATAACCTATACTATTTGTTGGGTCTGCTCAAGTTAGAAGAAAGATTGGTGCTTCATGTGTGAGCTTGTGTTTCTTATCTCGACGGTGAGAGGAGGAGATCGTGCCTTATCACCAATTAGAATACTTTCTAGAATTAAAAACATTGGCAATCACCTTGGATATGGAAAATAGGAAGATGCTCATGAGTTTTTAAGGTAACATGAATTGCAAAGTGCTTAGAGTCTTTCAATTTTTAAATCATACCAACATATATCAAGATAGAAATGCTCATAGAAAGGAGTATTTAAGGATATGCTACAAATTATGTGCACATAAAAATTAATCTCCATTGATGTGCTTAAACATACTTACATGGAACATGCATGCATGCTCGCATGTGTGCGCACACACACACAAATTGATATCTTGTTTTTCTTTTCCCTTTTAGATTTGTAGTTGATACTATGCAGTCAATATGCCTTGATGAAGCTAGTGGAGAGGAAGCCATTCATCCAATAGCACATGTGACTACGTTCATTCAACAAACATTTGGTGGTTATCTTCAGTAAAAGGTGGTGCTAGTATTAACTTTAAAATGCAAAAATGTCAATGAACAAATACACATGATTTGTAGATTTTGATTATAAAATTTATTTCTGTATAAGGAGTTCAAATTATGAGAGTCAGCCTAGTGAGCTGACATGGCGAGTCGACTTAAAGTGGTGAGTTGGTGGGGCAAGTGGGGTTGACTTGGTGAGCTGACCTAGAGAGTTGGCCTAGGGGGAAAACTTGGTGAGTGAACTTAGAGAGTCGACTTGGTGAGCGTACTTTAATTTTTAGCTTGGGGAACTAACTTGAAGAGCCAACCTAGTGATCTAAAATGGTGAGTGGGCTTAAAGTGGCAAGTTGGTGGGGCAAGTTGGCGAGCTGACTTAGCGAGGCCACTTAGAGATATGACATGGCGAGTTGACTTGGTGAGCAAGCTCAATGAGTCGACCTAAAGAATAACCTTGATGAGGCACTTTGGTTGGGTGACTTGATGATCGAACTCAAAGAATCACCTTGGCAAGCATACTTGAACAGTCGACTTGGTGGGGCAAGTTGGCAAGCCGACTTAGCAAGTTCACTTGGTGAGGCGAGATGGTGAGTCGACTTGGTGCAGTGACTTGGCAAACTAACTTGGTGAGAGGACTTAAAGACTGACCTTGATGAGGCACTTTTGTGGGGTGACTTGATGAGTGAACTTAAAGAGTCAACTTTGTGAGCGTACTCAAACAGTCGACTTGGTGGGTTGGCTTGGTGAGCTAACCTGGCGTGCATACTTGAATAGTAGACTTGGTGAGCTGACTGTAAGAGTCAACTTATTGAGGTGAGTGGGTGGGAGTGACTTGGTGAGCTAACCTAGGGGATGGGCTTGGTGAGAAAACTTAAAGAGTTGACTTGGTGAGCGCACTTGAATTGTTAGCTTGGTGAGTGGACTTGGGGACTTGGTGGGACATGTGGGCCAACCGACTTGGTGAGGTGACTTGGCAAGCTAACTTGGTGAGTAGATTTAAGGATTGACCTTGATGAGGTGCTTTGGTGGGGTAACTTGATGAACAAACTCAGAGTCAACTTGGTGAGCCCACTTGAACAGTCGACTTGGTGGGGTAACTTGGCCAGCCCACCTGCAAGCATACTTGAATAGTCAACTTGGTGAGCTGATGAAGTGAGCTAACATGGTGAGTGGGCTTAGAGAAGCAACTCAGTGGGGCAACTTGGAAAGCACACATAGTGAGCTAACTTATTGAGGCAAGGTGGTAAAACCACTGGGTGAGTCGACATGGTGACCTAACTTAAAGAGTCAACTCGTTGAGGTGACTCAATGGGGGTGACTTGGTGGGTTGACCTAGAGAGTTGACCTAGGGGTAGACTTGGTGAGAAAACTTAAAGAGTTAACTTGGTGAGCATACTTGAATTGTCAGCTTGGCAAGCTGATATGGCAAGTCAACTTAAAGTGGCAACTTGGTGGTGCAAGTTGGTGAGCTAACTTATCGAGGCCACTTGGTGAGGTGACTTTGCGAAGCGACTTAGTGAACCTACCTGTTGAGAGTGTACTTAAAGACTGACATTGATGAAGTGCTTTGGTTGGCTGAATTGATGAGAAAACTTAAAGTGTCAACTTGATGAGCATACTTGAATAGATGACTTGGTGACATGACTTGGTGGGGTGACTTCATTAGCTGACTTGGCGAGCCAACCTGGTGAGCGTACTAGAAAAGTTGACTTGGTGTGTCGACCAAGTGAGTTTACATGGTGAGCGAGTTTAGAGAAGCAACTCTATGGGGCAACTTTGCAAGCACACTGAGCGAGCCCACTTGCTGGGGCAAGGTGGTAAAACCATTGGGTGAGTCGACTTTGTGAACTAACTTAATGAGTCAACTCATTGAGGTGACTGGGTGGGGGTGACTTGGTGAGCTGACCTCAAGAGTTGGCCTAGGGGGTGAACTTGGTTAGCAAACTTAGAGAGTCAACTTGGTGAGCGTGCTTTAATTATCAGCTTGGTGAGTTGACTTCGAGAGTTGGCCTGGCAATCTAACATGGTGAGTGGGCTTAAAGTGGCAACTTGGTGGGGCAAGTTGGTGAGCCAACTTAGCAAGGCCACTTAGAGATGCAACATGGCAAGCTAACTTGGTGAGCAACCTCGATGAGTGGACCTAAAGACTAACCTTGATGAGGTTGTTTGGTGGGTGACTTGATGATCGAACTCAAAGAGTCAACTTGGCGAGCATACTTGCACTAGTACATTTGGGTTCATTTTTTGACCTTTATTGGTTGAATTTTCAACCCAATTTTTGACCAAATTTCAACCAAATTTGACCAACCCATTGGTTGAAATTTTTCTGGTCAAAATTTTGACCAACTCACTGGTACATGATTTGTCTCAATCATATAACTAATTATATATTCTTCATATTAGTTATTGTCGATGTTTTTTAGGCATTATGGTGAGTCGACTTGGTGAGTCGACTTGGTGAGTCGACTTGGTGAGTCGACTTGGTGAGGCGACTTGGTGAGTAGATAGGGGGGTGATTTGGTGAGGTGACTTGGTAAGTTGACTTGGAAAGCAAATTTAAGGACTGACCTTGATGAGGCACTTTGGTGGGGTGACTTGATGAACAAACTCTGAGTCAACTTGGCGAGTGCACTTGAACAGTCAACTTGGCGAGCGTACTTCAATTGTTAGCTTGGTAAATTGACTTGGGGAGTCAGCCTGGTAATCTAACATGGTGAGTGGGCTTAAAGTGGCAACTTGGTGGGGCAAGTTGGTGAGCTAACTTAGCGAGGCCACTTAGAGATGCAACATGGCGAGCTGACTTGGTGAGAAAGCTCAATGAACAGACCTAAAGACTAACCTTGATGAGGCACTTTGGTGGGGTGACTTGATGATCGAACTCAAAGAATCAACTTGGCGAGCATACTTGCACTAGTAAATTTGGGTTCATTTTTTGACCTTTATTGGTCGAATTTTTGACCCAATTTTTGACCAAATTCGACAAACCCATTGGTCAAAAATTTTCTGGTCAAAATTTCAACCAACTCACTGGTACATGATTTGTCTCAATCATATAACTAATTATATATTCTTCATATTAGTTATTGTCAGTGTTTTTTAGGCATTCCATAAAATAGTTCACATGCCTCCTGCACTCTCTCTCATTTGGCTAATGATGGATTACGCAGAGTGATTTGAAACCATGATGCTAAAAAACACACAATCAAATCCAAAATGAACTTACACTACAAATGGATTGTGGAGATTTTATATTGGTCAAATTGCATACATGTCTACCAGGACAATCACAACTTAATCATATATTTGTCCTGGTAGACATGCATGCAAAATTAATAATATCACATTTTCATAATCCATTTGTAGTGCAAGTTCATTTTGGATTTGATTGTGTATGTTTTTTATAATCATGGTTTTAGATCACTCTGTGTAATCCATCATCAGTTAGATGAGAGAGTGTAGGATGCATGTAAAATGCCATATCATAGGCAAGGCATGTGAACTGTTTTATAGAATGCCTGAAAAAAATTACACCTAGCTGTTGGTGGAAATTTCCACCTTCATTGGTCGAAATTTCTAGCAACACCTAGGTTTTTTCTACCTTTGTTGGTGGAAATTTCCACCAACGCCTAAATTTTTTTCTACCTTTATTGGTCAAAATTTCCACCTTCATTGGTCGAAATTTCCACAAATGCCTAAATTTTTTCTACCTTTGTTGGTCGAAATTTCCACCTTCATTGGTTGAAATTTCCACCAATGCCTAAATTTTTTTCTACCTTTGTTGGTCAAAATTTCCACCAACACCTAATTTTTTTTCTACCTTTGTTGGTCAAAATTTCCACCTTCATTGGTCGAAATTTCCACCAATTTCTACATTTTTTTCTACCTTTGTTGGTCAAAATTTCCACCAACGTGCAAATTTTTTTCTACCTTTGTTGGTCAAAATTTTGACCTTCATTGGTCGAAATTTTGACCAATCCCTGTTTGAACTTACACAATGGCTTTGGTAGGTTTTCAACCAGTGAGTTGGTCAAAATTTTGACCGAAAAAATATCGACCAATGGGTTGGTCAAAGTTGGTCAAAAATTGGGTCAAAATTTTGACCAATAAAGGTTGAAAAATGAACCCAAATGTACTAGTGTAATTAGGATTTGTTCCTTTAATCATAGATACTACTCTAGGACCTCTTCAATCTCTAAAAATTTTTGCCTCTGAATCATTTTGCAAAATTAGTTACATTACCCACAACAAGCACATGAAATACAAAAAATATAACTCCAACAGCAATGCTACTTAACAAACAACAGACTGGTAAATAAATGTTTTTGGTTAATGCAAGATTGCTCCAAGACCCAAGATACTCCTACATCATCTCAACATCAACTAAACTTTACTAAGTTCACTCAGGATACATTGAAACTTCACTTTACTCGACTCCAACTGATTTTTTGTTCGGGTTGCACTAACTTTGATCGGCACCTACTATCCACTTGATCAAACTTGGTAGACTTAATTCTTATTACTTTTTTTTGTAGACTTAATTAGTGTATCCATCCTTTGTAGCCTTAAGTAGATAATCAATACACTATGTCATCATTATCTTAACTGATCTATGTACTCCTTTTACATACCATAACTCAACCTTTCCTCTAGGTTTTCTTGTTATCTTATTTGATCAAAACCTCCTTATCAATCAAACAAATGATAGTACTCAAATCAACTAAGAAATTGTCTTACTAGCAAGTAGCAAGTTTGACATCAGTGATAAAATAATGATTAAAACATTACAATCTCATACTTATATCAATTTATTTTCAACAATATCCCTCTTTGGCATTAGTGGAAAACCATACCAACAACAATACCAAAAAGAAAATAATTCCTTGTATTGAATATCTCCCTCTATCATCATCTTTCATCTTTTGTATAGGCTACAAAATTTTATTCTGATCAAAAGACAATCATCGCATCCTTATGACTCCCTCTTGATCACTCCATGTTTATGATATTTAGGTATCTCTGTTCTATTGTTATATCTCCCTTAGCACTCTCTCCCTCTTACTACGTAGATGTACTTTTTTTAGTCATTTCTCCCTTTATAGTAAATATCATGTACACTAACTCCCTCTAAGTAGATATTTCATGTTTCTCCCTTTACTATACTATTTCTCTCACTATTTGGTATCCTCTATTTCTTTATTTCTCCCTCTTTGACAAAAATGCCAAAGACTTGTCATCTCAACATGCAGATATGAATAATTTCAGTTTCTCCCTCTATCACCTTACTTATCATTGATCTTCTATTTCAGCTATTTGATTACTTTAGGTAGCTCCTAAAGTAATACCCACTGCTTCATTGTGTAAGATACAACATTCAACTCTAGTTGATGCAACACACTACTTCACTTTTTAATCATCTTTGGATAGGGGTATCACCCCCATTTTACCTCTTAGATACTCATGAACATCCTTAGGTAATTCTTTTGTGAAAATATCAGCTATTTTCTCTTTTTTATTCACATATTCCATCTTCACCTCTTTGTCTTAAATTAATTCTCTCAAGTAATGATACTTGATTTCAATATGCTTAGTCTTTGTGTACATAACAGGGTTCTTTGATATATTTATAGCACTTGTATTATCACAATAAAGTATCACAAGTGCAGTATGTTGATCTCAAAATGGTTTTGACTAGTGAGTGTCTATACACTTAAGTCATTTACTTAGTTCATACCAAACAACTAACATATGTTGAGCACAAAATATAAGTTAGAGCATGCGAGTAAATAGTGAGTGTCGAGTTACTCATGTGCTGAGTCACTCAAGTGTCGAGCAGATAGTATGTGTTGAGTGATTCGAGAGCTAAGAAAATAGTGCATGTTGAGTCATTCAGATGCCAAGAAATAGTATTGAAGTCAATATGTGCTAAGCACCAAGGACTTCAGTTGCTAAGTAACACAATTTTGTCATAGTTGTTTGTATTGGAACAAACTACTATGTAAACCATTTTTGAGCCAATTTAAAGATTGAATTATGATATTTTTGTGATAAAGATGAATCTTAAGTTGGAATCTCTATGAATTGCATGCACCCAATCAAGTAAAGGGAAGGTTTAAGTGGCAATATGGATGAATCATAACTATTGATTTATACCTAACCCTAAGTCACCTAGATCTTCTTAAGGAAGACAAATGCTAGACTTTCTATGAGCATAAACAGGAATGGATGAATGATCAAGGAGAGTTTTTCATTCATAAACCAAGACATTCATGGTGACCAAGGCATCATGATCTAAATTTTATTGTAGAATTAGTTAAAGGAGAATAGAGGAAGGAAACAGTGAATAGCAAAGAGACATATGATCAAGAAGGATCAAGAACACAATAGGATAGAGGTGATCTATCATCAAGCATAAGAGTACTAATTGTAGGATCAATGTTGAGACATTCTAATAGGTGAATTAGTTAAATCTCTTAATAGAGTAGTCCTAACAGGCTATATTAAAATCCTCTAACAAGGTGTTTACTTAATTGTGAGTTGAAGTCCTTTAATCAGGAACACTTCTAATAGGGTTTTGAAATCCTTTAATAGGGTAAGACTTAATTGTCTTTGTAAGCCTTTAACAAGGTAGACCTTTCATAGGGTAGATCATGTTTCATGGTCAAACATTGTAACCTTCATTGGATACACTTTATTACTGCAATAGTGAAGATTTGTGGGTGTCATTCCCACCCCAGTTTTACCTTCTCATTGGAGGGTTTCTGAGTAATCATATCTTGTGTCATATATGTGTGAGTATTTATTTACATGCTTTCGATATGTTTTACATGGTATTTTAGTTTATTTATTGAATGTAAGAGATGGATGTGTGGTCAATATTTTATGGGTCAAAGTTTAAAGCACTGATTCAAACCCCCTCACCCCCCACGCACCCCCCCCCCCCCCCCCCCCACCAAAGAAGTTTACCTTTTCTATTGTAATTCCAATAATTAGTATTAGAGCAAATTTCTCTGAAAGAGATTCTTTGTAGTTTTGAGGAAAGATCTTGGAAATGGAAGTTTACAAGTTGGGAAAGATCATTGAGAATCAAGGAATTAAAATACAACTCATTCTACATCAATTGAATGAAGCAAGAGATGATATAAAGAAATCACTAAAGAGAAGGAAGGAAATTTCTATTGAGGAGAATGACACACAATACCAAGAGATGGACACTAATAAGCTATTTAAAAATGGATACTCCAATCAATTTGATGCAAAAATTGCAGATTCAATGGAAAATAATAGAATTCAAGCTGAAGAAATCAAAATCTTAAGTTACAACAAGAATCAAAAGCCATATTACTATGTGAGGTGACTAAACAAAAAAAGAAATAAAAGGAAGACAAAGCCATGATTGAAGATGACAAAAGATTTTTGACCAAAAAATTGGAAGAGAGATCATCAGAGGTAACTAGGATTGGTAATATGCAATTGGAAACTTTGGGTTAAATGATGGTTGCAAATCATGAACTAAATGCCAAGGACATTGAGATAACAACACTAAAGTTGCAGAATGAGTTGAGGAATGATCGAATGATTTGAGGAATGATATCAAAAGGGAAAAGGATTTTACTAAGAGTTTGAATAAACCTAGTGAAGCCATCAAGTACTTTGAATAATTGATGAGATCCTCTAGATCTAACAATGACACATCTAGACTGGGATACACAAGTATTGAAGAAGGAGAATCATCCAAAAGTGTTGAAGAAAAGGGTAACAAAGGTAATAATTCCAAACCTACTTGTCATAATTGTGGTAAGAAAGGACATACTACTAACATGTGTAGAAGCAAGACTGAAAATCAAAATGTTAAGCAGAAGAGCATGGGTCACTACCATATGTGCAACAAACAAGGTCATCAAGAACATGAATGCACAATCAAAATCATGCACACTCAAAGATTTGAAGGATATTGTTATAACTGTCAGAAGTATGGACATAGAGCTTTTGAGTGTAGATCCAACCCAATGTGGTCGTCAAACAAGAAAACAAAGGTAAAGAACAATGGCATCTTTTATAATTGGGATTATAATACAAGGTATAGTTGTCACTACTATCAAGAGTATGCACATGTTCCTGAGAATGGTATTAGAACACATTTTAGGAGTGACTACAAAAGGTGGTTGAGTCAAAGCACATGTTTTAGTTGTTTGAAGATTGGTCACATCAGTTGATATTGTCCAACAAGGTTAAAGGCACCAAGTTGTTAGTTCAGAAAAGGCAAGGCAAATATTGAAAATGTCAAAAATGAAATGAACAAGACATGGAAGAGAAAGGAGGATTGCAACACATCAAGTGGAGAAGGGATCACTTCACCCAATGGGTCAAGTGATCACACCTCATAAAACTAAGCAATCAATATGTATGTGTGATTGATATTTAAAATAGATGCATCATACATCAATTCCAAGGATTTAGTTATGAAAAGATTAGCATGAATAAAGATGCAAAGTGTTATTAGGAATCAAAGAAAAATATTCAAGTTTTGTTAGTTTGGCATGTTACTACTGTTGCCTCACTTTTCACCATGTACAAATTTTGCAAAGTGGAGATTAACTTGTATTGTGTTTAGTTTAGTTTAGTCAATTGACCCTTTTCTTCCTCAAGTGATAAGTATCTCCATCGGATCTTCATCTTTTCCCTTCTCTTGCATTGTATGGTCAGGTGGGTTTTTTTTATCATCATGAGTCTTTGGGGTGGTTTAGGACCTTGCTCGATTGAGATTCTTAAATTATGTTACTTAGATGAACTTAATTACAGCTCATTTTGTTTCAAACATATAGAAAGTTGAACTGGGTGAAAAATCTAGTTTCGTCTTCTCCTTGGCAGGTTTTCGCACCCTGAAGGTGAAACTTCGTCGAGATTCACAAATGTGATTTTTGAGCTTAAATGAAGAGAAGCGAGTTATGTTATGGATAGATCATTCAAGTGTTTCCATGTTCTCACTGTGGGAATCTTTCAAAACTTACTAAGATGATAAAAAAGGGCATCGACAAAAAACTCAGAAATAGCTTCTCCTCGATAGGTTTCGAACCAAGAAGTCAGTTTTTTGAAAGAGCATTTGAGAAAGAATAAAGTGATTCAATGGGTCCCACCTTTCACTTGCAAAGCCAGTTTTATATTTTCCAAAGGCTTAAAGTAAAATGGTTAGGGCAGAGAAGCTAAAACGAGGGTAAAAGAGAAAAAGTGGAAATCATCTTCTCCTCTGTGAGGTTTCTACCCTTGAAGGCAGTTTTCTGCATCCAATAGAAAATCACTCTTGCAAGCATGGTTATTTGAAAAATTGATTATAGGAGGCTAAAAAAAAGGCAAGGGAAGCATGTTGATCACTTTGAGGAAGGTATTCTATTCAAAATCTGGCTGAGTGGATTTTAACTCACGGAGTACTCTCTTCTTAATTCTCTACAGCTTTGTGAAAAATGGGAAAGTAAAACTGTAATAAAGGAAAGTAACCACTGGGCCAATGGAAATAGTGAAAAGACAAGAAAGAATCTGTATTAATCTCCACATTTACTAATCTAATAGATTTATCATTTAATTCGTTTGTGTGGCATAGATCTTAAAGATTAACGAGTGGATTGGAGTTTCTATATAGAGATGAACATAATGGATTTTCAAACTACTGCTTACTCATTTGAATTGTTATGCTGTTGAGTTGACTATTGATTTCAAAATTCCCATAGTTACAAAGTTCTACTCTCTATCTTATTTTTGAATTTTAAGATTTCCAATTTATCTCTACCTCAGTCGAGATGGCAACAAGATTTGTTGGATTTGATGGATTGGGTGGAATCAAATCTACATGGCAGAATATCACAGACACTTCACTTCATTTCTTTGACATACAAGATTTCCAAAGAAGGTTGAGGATGTAACCAACCCATCCCATAATGGATAAAATTCGAGGAAGTGGGCTGGTAGAAGCAGCAGGATTTCCCATAGCAGTACAAGCCCTGGAGCTAATTATTGAATGTATCAATCACTATAACCCAGATACAAAGAAAATCTGACTGCCTAATCAAATAGTGTTAATCTCAATTGATAGGCAAGTAGTAGTCAATTGTCTACAGATTCCAAAAAGAGAGGAGTTATCTAAATTAACAATTCAAGGAGCTATGTCTGAATTCTCTCTAAAGAAGATGGTGTGGCGAAAGGAGATCATGAGTTCTTGGTTCCAAAAGCCAAGGGGAGCTAAAAGTAAAGTTCCTAAAACCCTTTTTGGCATTGATCTCAAGCTCGAGATTCTGGACATTCTAGTTCGTTTGCATTGATTAAAAGGTGAGGTTGAAGCCCTTAACTTTGTAGAACAATACTTCTTTTTGGTGCAAATTATTTGCTCGGATACACAATATGTTAACAATTGGGGCCTACAGTTGTGAGTCCTGATTAAATGCCAAAAATACGCTCAAGGCATTCGAGAACAAGTACAAATTAGAAGAATATGAAGTTGTGAGGCCCATGTTTGACCCAAATGGGTATGCTAGAGATATACTTCAAATTGGGAGTGTGATCAAGCATGTTACTACTTTAGAAGATTATTGGGCAGATTGCAGAGATCAGTTGGAGAGTCGTGATCGTGCATTTTCCAGACTCACGATGGAATAGATAAAAGCATATGGCATTGATCTCAATGTAGAAGGACTAGAAGATGATGGGAAAAATATGTATAGTAATACATATTTGACCAAATTAAGGAATACTCCTATTAGTTCTGAGCCTTATGTGGATATAGAAGAAGATTTTGATATTATGATGGCTCGAATCATAAAAAGAACTAGAAAATGGGTTGAATGGATAGCCAAAAAGGGCTGAAGTAGGAGCAAGACTACTCAAGCTTCTCCAGCCACTGCTACTCCCACTTCTTCTCAAAGCACCACACCTAATGTTACAACTACGGTGGCTCAAGGACCTACTCAATCTGCAGGAGGAGGTGACAACCCCCAGAGAAGAAGATTTCAATAGCTCCAACTTGCCAAGGTGGTCCTCTACTAGTTATTGGAGCAAAATCTAGCACTAAAGAAAAGAGGACTAAAGAGCCAAAAGATGGTGTTACTGCTCTAGTTTCACCTCCTCATGTTACTACTCCAGTTTCATTTCCTCATGTTACTACTCCAGTCTCATCTCTTCATGTTACTCCAACTCCATCTCCTCATCATAGCCCTAGTCCATCTGCAAGCACTCCCCTTTTGAAGCCGACTAGTTCCCCTATTTAGATAGTAGAGATCAGGGATGAACAGAGTAGTAGCAGTGAGTCCTCTAAATTTGACGAAGCTGCAAGGAAAACTCAAGAAGAATAGAAAGCCCCGAGTTCATCTAGGCTTCTATTTCAAGATCCTAAGAATCCTTTTTCTGCAACTACATTGGTAGTGACTCTAGTGAAGAAGAAAATGTTTAGTATAGAGTCACTTGGGACTACTACTAAAGTGATTAGTATAGATTCTTGGCTAGAAGACACCTTAGAAAGGAAGAGAAAGAGGAAAGAGGAGAACATCTCTGCAAAGGATATTGTGTCTCAAGCAGTTTTCTCTGGATCTACAATAGTGAAAGCTAAGAAGCAAAAGACTTTATCAATACTTGGGCAAGATCTAGAAATAGGACACTTAACAATGGAGGTAGCAAAGCCAAACAAATCAGGGAGAATTGAGGACATGACACCTGATGATTTCACTATGCATTCAATTGATCTTGGAGAGGCTAGACATGATACAAAGGTGGGCCTATGGAGATCAAGTAATGAGGTGATAGAAGATCAATTGGAGAGCCTCAAATTGTCAAAAATCAAGATGAAGGCCGAGATTGAAGAATTGAAAAGATTTATCAAGCAGTTAGTTGTTCCATTGACAACCATTACTAGTGTGCCTACTACTGAGAATCTCATAGTAGAAGAAGTGCAAGCTTTCATCTCATAGTTTCAGAAGGATAGGCATTTTGGTCAGATTGGAAGAGAATGGATTGAGAAACTCAATGTAGATGGAATTGCTCTGATTGATCAAATTGGAAATGTTATCCTTTGATTGGAAATTGAGAAGGATAATATCATATCTAATCACAACACTTTGGCTGCAGAGAAGGCAAGATGTGATGAATGTATTTCTCTCCTAAAAATGATCATCCAAATGAAGGCAAAAGAGGTAGTTGAAGCAAATATTTTGAAGAAAGGGACTGAGCCTCTGTTCGAATGGCTTCAAAGTATGCAATTTAAGCTAGAGATGATTTAAGAGGCTGAAGAGGGACTCAAAGAAATAGGGGAAAAGGTCAGGAAGACCCAAGACAGAGCATTCAAACTCATGCAAGGATTACACACTGACCCACAAACTAGTGGGCAAAGGAAAGCTCTCATTGGGGTAGAAGTAATGAAAAACAACTTCTCCACATACTTGAGTAATCTATCTAGAATGACTTCAAGCAGTCAAAACAGAGTGGTAGAGTTGCAAACATTTGGTGGATACGTACATGTGGCTGCTAGAGAATTGACAAGTCAGCTAAATGCAGTGAAGGAGCTAGCTCAAGAGCATTTGAAGTGGCTCTTAAGATTCACTAATGTGCATGTGACTAGTCATGAAGAAATGATTCCAATTATAGTAGCTGCTAAGGCATATAGAGTGAAAACTAAAAAGGGAAAGAAGTCCAAGTGATTCAGTTGACACTCCCTTTTCACTTTCTAATGTAAATTTTGTAATACAAAAAACTGGCATCTTGCCATTTGTCATCCTCAGAAGATGAACCGATTAAAATTCCTATTGTAATGGTCATCTCTCAACTCTATATGTATGAAGTTGAACGATTAATGAAAGGTTGAGAAATTTTTGGTGTGAAGTACTTTTTGTTGCAGAGTCAATTAAATGGTATTTTATGTCAATCATTTTCTGTTCTAGTAGCTATTGTGTTTACTTCACGTTTCCTTTTTGTTTTACAAAGAACTAAGGAGGAACAAGGATTCATTTCCCCTAGTTTCAAGATCATGAATGAATGTGATAAGTATTGTTACGATTCATTCAACGAAAATATTTTGTTAACATTCCTGATTTGTCAGTTATTGTTTAGATTTGAATTTTGGCTTATTTTAGCATTATGTGAATAGATTTATGAATTCATAAGATTTGTGGGTACGTGAATCTGTTTCAATATTGAGAAGTTTTTCTTGCCTGAATTAAGTTTTGGTTAGGCTTAATTTGGTTTGCCTCTTCTACTCTCGGGTTAAGAGCATACCCTGCATTAGTTTTAGGAACAAAACATAATTCCTTGAACATCATTCACATAGGGAGTTGTACCTACCAAATCAGAGAGAAGCCGGTAATCAAAGAATGGCTTTTCAAATGTTATAAATAGATATTGTTCATCATTCGGGCATTAAGAGTCATATTTTTATAGGAAACAAGAAAAGTCAAATATGTTTACCAACAACTACCAAGCATGAAAATTTTCCTATGGTTGCCAAGTGAAATGCTAGTGGATGCCAAGCTAACAAATTGCTAGTTGATGTCAAGCTCGTAATGATTGTCAAACCAATAGAAAGACAAGTGGATGTTAAGTGAGCCAGAAATCAATTGATGTTGAGCTTCTACCTGTATAAGCACTTACCATTAATTGTTGTGTTCTAAAGGGCTATTTGATTGAGTTTTGCTCATTTAACATCATTTGAATTTGAAAGAGAGCAAGAAGAGTTAAAGGTGATCTGGAAATTTCATCTAAAGCATTTGTAGGAGATTTGAGCAACTATTTGACATCATTTCATTAGGATTTACAAGGTATTTATCATGTGCCGAGCTATGTTGTTTCAAATTTTGTAAACCCTAGATTTATATAATGGTGTCTAGTTCTTCAAAAATGAAATGTGTAGAAGGAAAAGAGTTTTTAAATATTTAGTTAGCAATGAGATAAAACCACATGTTTTCAAGGCTATTCCAAACATAACATATAAGCAGGATCCCTTTAGTGCGTTATCTATGATACCATTGCAAGTTTTAATGATTCAAGATGTTAGAAAGTGTTATAATTGTAATATTGGTAGCATTGATGACATGGAAATTAGAGAAGCATATGGAAAATTATGTGAAAATGGTGTGTTGAGGGAAGAATTCAAGATTGTCAAAAAGAAAGGGTTAACTCGTGCCCTAGACTTCCCTAACATTTTCAAAACTAAGTGGATCAGGATTTTTTTGAGTAGAATTCATGATAGCTTAGTGTGGTTAGATAATAGACCAATCAAAATCACAAAGAGGACAATTCATAGGGTAATAGCATATCCAACCCTAGATAGGCCAAAGACTATGAGAAGTGAGTCCAAAGAAGTTATTGAAAAGAACATAGGGGCTATGTGGAACAAGAGGGGAATGACCGTAGATACAATCATAGTTCCCCTAATAGCTTTTGTAGTGAGAGTAATTACACATAAGTTTTATCAATCAAGTAGATTGAATAGTGTACCCTACATTGCACTAGATATGGGCTACAAGATTGTGAAGAAGGATCATACATATGATCTTGTCAAGCTACAGCTACAACAATTGATTGAAAATATGGGATCAATAAGGAAATCAAAGAGTGCTTAGTGCAAATTTGGATCTATTTTGGTATGTATCTTATTTTATGTATAGAACACATTTCCTACATTTGGTAATGTTGCATGGAAGAAAAATACGTCTATTGCAATTCAAATAGGAGAGATCATTAAACAATTAGGTAATAAGTTTGAGTCAGTAATGGCCAGTTATTTTGAGGATTTCAAACAATCCATGAAGAAGATATTAAGGATTCCAGTGTCATTAGTGGAAAAATATTATGATGATGTTTGTTTCCTCATTGATGTTGATCACACATTTGTTCAAGTAGCAATTCCTAGAGTGAGATGCTAAGGCCATTAGGTTATGAGATTAATGTTAATAAGGCCTCTACAAAAATCACAACACTACTTGCAAAAGAAGTGGAAAAAGATGCCAAAGCTTTTGGTATCTATGAGTTGGCCAAATCAAAGATTGCTATCGAGTTGAAGATTTCTTCAATTAGGAAGAAGGATAAATTAGTGAAGAAACTAAAATAAAAAATTGGTGAAGGTGTCGAGGAGGAAGAAGAAGAGGAAGAGGATGAAGAGGAAGAAGACATTCATATTCAAGCACCACTGGCATTGACACAAGGTCTGGGTGAGGATCAGCAAGAGGAAGAAATAGAGACTATAGATGGTGTCAAGGAAGAAGAAGTCAAGGAAGCACCTATTCCTACTTATCAAAAGAAGAGAAAGGCCAAGGCACAAGCAGTGACAAGACCTAAAAAGGTTGCTAAACCAAGCCAGCCCAAACCAAAAACACCTACCACAAGGGCCAGTACACAAGTCATTGCATAAAAGACTAAAGAGGTAGCCAAGTCTATAGAGAAGGAAGGTGGAGCACAGAAAAGATCAAGAAAAAAATATGTTGTCCAAGTTGAATCTAATGAGGAAAGAACTAAATCTGATGACAACAGCCATTTCCAAGTGGTGAGTCATAATCCATCTTCAGATCTAGATAACTTATGTGAGAATGTTAGAAGCAATATTGATTTATCAGGTTTCTTTCACATTGATTTTCAAAATATTGGAAACATTGAGAAGAATCAAGTGGAGGAGGCAATATATGCCATGATGGCTACTTTTAAGAAAGCTCCTCTAGAAATTTCCAACTCCATACCTAAAAGTCTATATGAAAGAGTTGTGCAAAAATGGCACTATTTTTTAGATATAGAGAGGAAAATTAGGGAGACAACCCTCACTCAAGTTATGCTAGAACTTAGCAAGGCACATATATCTAAAGCCATAAGGAAATATGAGGTTAGATTTGTTCTTAAGTATAAGGCATTTAGCATACTATAAAACAACATAGAGGATGTTGTAAAGAAGTCCAAACAAATATGGAAGATCACATATGGATTAGCCATAGTCAAAGAAGGTGAATAAGAACCTATTAAGGTCAATGATGATGAAGATGATGACAATGAAGAAGGCATGATTGAGGGAGGCACTGATATGAATATAGATGATCAGGTAATAGCTAAGGAATAGCAGAAACAAGAACAGAGTGTACAAGATACACAAATGTCAAGTGTCAACCCTCCATAGTTAATAAGTACTAGTACTGAAACTATTACATTAAAGGATGTTTCTGATCCTACTACTTAGAACATTAATCCCTTGGTAGAGAAACATCTAAAAAAGATACTTGACCAATCTACACTACTAGCCAAATTATGTGACAACCCTATATTGGTTAGTGTAGATGAAATTCAGAAACTAGTGACTATAACTGCAAGGGAGGAGGTGAAAACACAAGAACCATCTACAATCACTCCTTGAGTCACTAGTCTACAACCTTGACAACCCTTGGTTGTATATTAGAGTAAGGAGATAGTAGAATGCAATATCTATGCACACACAGATGGCACTCTAGTCTGAGAAAATGTACCATCAGTTGTAACAGATAAGTTTGAGATAATTGGAGAAAATAAGGTGGAAGCATAAGTCACTAATGAGATATAGAGTCAAATAGGTCAGGTTGATTCACCTACACCTCCAACACAAGAACAGGGTGCAATTCAGATCAATGAGGTAGAAAAGGACAAGACTAAAGAAACTTCTTTGACACCAAAGCCAAAGGAGCTAGCAAAAATTTAGGCACTGGTAAGTTCACCAGAATCTGGCACTCCTTCCAATCAAATTCTTCAGAGGCCAAGCACAGAAGCAACACCTTAGCAATTCTTAGTGTCAAGTCTTAGTTCATCAAAGGTAGAAGAGGTAATAACCTATAGAGATGTTAGCCTAGATGAAAAAATTATATTTCCCAAGTTTGATCTTACAACAATAACAATTGAGCAAATGGGCATACTTCAAGAATCCCTAGCAAAAAAGAAACATCAAGAACTACTCAGAAGGGAGCATAGGCAGAAACAAGTTTTGATTGAGATCAAAGAAATTCTTTTAGATACATTCAGTCTGCCTACTCCAAATGAAACTAAGCCACTCATTGAATAATTGACCAACATAGTGGAAAGAGTAAGTGATACAGAACTTGATACTAATGCCAAATTATTAGAATGGTCTAAGAAGAAGTTTCAACATAAAGTGAATGAGAAGATATCTAGTGATATAGTACTTACACAAGTTGCATTAGAAACTAAGATAGAAAGTGTAAAGAAGTTACTAGAGAACATTTTCTCTTTGTACACCAAACTACATAATCCAACACTCTTCACACAAGAACTAAGGAATCACATCCTAAGCTTGGAAAATCAAATGCAGTCATCCAAAGCTAAATTGTTCATGACCCTAGCTCAAAGTGAGAAACATTTTAGAGCACTCTTGAAAACCCAAAGTCAGTTGCATTGACTCATCACATGGAGATTTTACACAAGGAGTTAGGTTATGCTAAAACTCTTATGAAGAATTACCCTAATTTTTCTATATTGGATGGCCTAGTACACCTTGTTGTCGAGTTGGCCATCCAAATCAAGTCTTTGGAGGTAGCATGTGATGATTGGGATGCAGCTCTTAAGATTATTCTTGAGTTCCATAAATCCTTTTTGGACAAACAAATTATTAGTGTATAACCCATTGACATTAGTGTCAAAAAGGGGGAGTAAGAACTATGGGGGAGCAAAGAGAGCAAGAATGGAAGAGTAAGAAAAAATGGGGAGTAAGAGAAAAAAGCAAGTGAAAGAGGATCAATTGAAGCAAATCTACTCGGTGAGAGAGATTTTGATATAGAATAGAATATATCAAACAACTTAGGGGGAGTTATGAGATTTTTGAGGTATAAGTTGTTGCAAAATTTTGATATTTTAAAATTTTGTATAGAAGTGGAATAGCCAATTATGTTATGCTAGTAAGAATAAGAGTATTAATACATGACCAAGTGTTTTTGATACTCATGTCAAAGGGGGAGTTTTTTATCTTACAATGGTTTGGACTAGTGAGTGTTTATACACTTAAGTCATTTACTTAGTTCATGCTGAACAAATAACATATGTCGAGCACAACATATAAGTTAGAGCATGTCAAATAAACAGTGAGTGTCGAGTTACTCAAGTGTCTAGTAAATAGTATGTACTAAGTGATTCAAGAGTTGAGCAAGTAGTGCATGTTGAGTCATTCAGATGTTGAGTGATAGTATTTAAGTTAGTATGTGCTGAGTACTAGGGACTTTAGTTGTTGAGTAACATAGTTTTGTCATAGTTGTTTGTATTGGCACAAACTACTATGTAAACTATTTTTGAGCCAACTTAAAGATTGAATTGTTGATAAGGACAAATATTAAGTTGGAATTTCTATGCATTACATGCACCCAATCAGGTAAAGCAAAGGTTTAAGTGGCAATATGGATGAATCACAATCATTGATTCATACCTAAGCCTAAGTCACCTAGGTCTTCTTAAGGAAGATAAACCCTAAACTTTCTATGAGCGTGAAAGGGAATGAATGAATGATCAAGGAGAGTTGTGCATGTGCAAACTAGGACATTCATGGTGACCGAGGTATCATGATTTGAATTGTATTGCAGAATTAGTTAAAGGAGAATAGAAGAAGGAAATAGTGAATAGTAGAGAGACATATGATCAAGAAGGATCAAGAACATAGTAGGATAGAGGTGATATGTCATCAAGCATAAGAGTGCTAATTGTAGGATCAATGCTAAGACATTCTAGCAGGTGAATCAGTTAAATCTCTTAACAAAGTAGTCCTAATAGGCTATATTGAAATCCTCTAACAAGGTGCTTAGTTATGTGTTGAATTCCTTAATCAGCACACTTCTAACAGGATGTTGAAATCCTTTAATAGGATAAGACCTAACAATCTTTGTAAGCCTTTAATAGGGTAGACCTTTCACAAGCTAGGTCATGTTTCATGGTCAAAAATTGTGACCTTCATTGGACACACTTTATTATTGCAGTAATGAAGATTTGTGGGTGTCATCCCCACCCCAGTTTCACCTTCTCATTGGAAAATTTTTGGGTAATCATATCTTGTGTCATATATGTGTGAATACTTACTTACTTACATGCTTTAGATATATATATGGTTTACATGGTATTTCAATTTATTTGTTGAATGTATGAGATGGATGTGTGGTGATTTTTTTATGGGTCAAATTTTAAAGCACTGATTCACACCCCCCCCCCCCCCAAAAGTTCACCTTTTCTATTTTAATTCCAATACAGTGATTTCTTTGTTCATACCTTTGAGTAGTTATTTGATCCATACAATGTTTGTACAATTTACTACAACAACAACACATTAAACCTTTGCAATGTTATTTCTTACCGGTCCAAGTAACCAACCTCTTTCCTAAGCAAAATGTGCCTCCACTAGTGTTCTTTATGTTATCAATGTTTCCAACCCAATTAGCATCAATATAGGGGGTGTCCCTCGATATTTGGTGGGAGGGGGCCCTCAACTCAAACTTTTCAGTTTTCTTGTAGTATAGACCATAGTCTTCTATTCCTTTCAAATATCTCATTATTCTCTTAACAATCATCAAATGATTCTCCTTAGGATTAACAAAGAATCTTGCAACTATCTCAACAATAATGCAACGCCAGGTCTACTATGCACTACATATTGCAATTTACCAAGCATAGACCTATCTAATGTTTGATTCACATCAATTGAATCATCATTCTTTGACAACTTTTGTCATCTCACCATAGGTGTGCTAACTGATTTTGAATCTTCCAATCCAAAAGTTTTCAATATTTCCTTCACATACTTAGACTAAGTGATGTATATACCATATTTCACCTAATATACTTGCAAACCAACAAAGAACTTGATCTCTCCAAACATAGACATCTCAAATTCTTTCTTCATTTCATTTGAAAATGCTTTACGTAATCCATCTTGACCTCCAAATATGATATCATCAACAAAAATTTCAGCTAGTAAAATACCTTTACCTCCTTCTATCTTCAAATATAGATTGTTGCTATCATCAATCCTCTCAAATCCATTTTTTGAAAGATAATTGTAAAGCCTTTCGTACCATGCTCTTGGTGCTTGCTTTAACCATATAAAGCTTTGTGTAGTCTACATACAATGTTCTTGTTTTTAGCATCAAAAAATCCTTATGGTTGTTCAATATATACCTCTTTGAACCTCTTCTTCTAATATTTCATTAATAAATGTAGATTTTACATCCATTTGATAAACTTTGAAACCTTTGTATGCAGAGTAAGAAAGCAGAGTTCTTACTCCTTCCAATCTTGCAACATGGGCAAATGTTTCTTCATAGTCTATCCCTTTTTCTTGTGCATAACCTTTGCAAACTAATTTTTCCTTATTCCTTGTGACTTCACCATTCTCATCTAACTTATTTCTATAAACCCACTTGGTTCCAATCACATTCTTATCTTTTGGTCTAGGAACTAGAGTCCATATCCTATTCTTCTCAATCTATTCAATCTCTTCTTTCAGGGCTTTACTCTAGTCCACATTGTCTAAGGAATGTTTTATTGACTTAGGTTCATGCATGCTTACCAGACATGTATCATTTCTTAGCTTATTCCTTGTTTTGGGTCTAGCATTTTTGTCTCCAATAATTTGTTCAACGGGGTGATGTCTTTTGACATACTTTGACAATCTTGGTTATGGTCTATTTTCCTCATTAGGTCTTTCAACTTTTGAATCACTATGTAATTCTCTCTCAAGTAATTCAACATCTCTTTCATGTACACTAATCTCATAATCATAATGTTTTTCAACTTCAATCTACAACTTGGCACTCGATTGTAGCTAGTTTCTGAATACATCTCAGCATTCATTGTATGTGTCTCAATAGTCACTAAAACTCGATGTTGATTTGTAATTTGATTTATAGTATCTTCATCAGTAGGCATACCTTCATAAAAGTATACAAAAGATTTGTATTTCTCTTGTTCATTAATAGGTTTAGCCTTGTGTACCTCTTTCTTGACTTGCACATGGTTCAAGGTATAAACAATTGTACTTAAAATTTCTCTCTAGTATTTTAAAGAAACTTTCTTCTCCATCATGAGTTTCCTAGCATAGTCCATTACAAATCTATTCCTCCTTTCAACAATTCCATTTTGTGGAGGGGTCCTATTGGAAATCTGATTGAAAAGCTCATTGTTGAAGATCAAAGAGGGAGATTGTTGTTAATAGAATATTTTCAATCATTTTTTTGTCATTGATTTTAAACCTATTATTTGAAGGAATGACATTTGCTTATAAGATCCAAGTACTATCACTTAGTTGATTGATGAAGAGGATTTGATCAACAAGATGTAGCAAGAGTACCTAAGGGAAAGATTGAGTTATGATGTTTTAATGAAGTGCAAGGATCAGTTAAAACAATGGTTAAATGATGTATTGATAACATACTCAAAGATACAGAGGTTGCTCACACTTAGAAACATTGGAGGTATAAGTTGTAACAAGGTTGATTACAAAGCTTAAACTAAGTTCATTAGTGGGTGCTGAGCAAGCTAGTTGAAGCCAAGAAAATTATCAGTTGGAGCCAAGCAATAGGAAGTTCTAGTGTGTGCCCAGTGAACTTTAGGTGCCAAACATCAGGAAAAACATAGTTAATGCCGAGTAACATAGTATGTGCTGAGCACCAGTATTTCAATAGTGTCAAGTTGCTACATTATTTTAAATGATGAAGATTCACCAATATACGCTGACAAAGTGGTTACCTTGAATTTTTTAGACTAGTTGGAGGATAAGGATAATGAGCTGGTGGCACAGAATTCTATGTAAACTATTTTTTTTGGTGAATTCAAAAGGATCATTCAAGAAGTTTCTAGAGGAAACAAAATATGGGTTAGATACAATGAATCCTACCTAATCCATACGAATTGAAATTAAAGAATGAAAGAATCGAGTGAGAAGAGAAGTTCTAGACTTCTATTTAAGGAGTAATAAACCAAGACACAAATGATTTTGCTGATGTTGCTACTGCTAATGAGCCAAAATGCGAAGTGATTAGAAGGGTGTCAAGGGGAAGACATCTAGGAGAAGGAAGAGTACAAAGGCTCTGCTTCTACAAGTGGTCAAGAAGAGATGATTGCACTGGTACATTGAACATGGAGACTCAAGGAGACTGAGCTTGAAAGGAGGGCAAGCTATCAAAGTTGCAGAGATTGAAGGCCAGGCAATGAGAAGAGTTGAAGAGTGATTTGAGATCTATAATTTAAGTTGTATTCTACAATCAAGTCAAAATCCCTAATTATTACTCTCTAGCAATTATGTCAGTTAGGATAGAAGAAAAATCCAATGGACTTAGGTTAGCCTAACAGCTATTTGTAAATCCTTTAACAGGGTGACATTCCAAGTGAATGTTCTAAAGTCCTCTAACCAGGCCCACTTCTAAGAGGGTGGATAAATCCTCTAACAAGGTCACACTTAATAGTGTGTTGTAAGCCTTTAACAGGGTAGGCCTTTCAAAGGGCATCACTTCAGAAGAGTGAGAATTGAGTAGCATGTTACTGGTGGTTTTTTCCAAATTGGGTTTCCACATAAATTACTGTATTATGTGTTGATTTCTTATGTGTTATGCTTGCATGTTGATTTACAGTACCTTGCTGATTAGAAAAGTTAATGCTTGGATAAATGAATGGTTGAATGGGTTCACTACACTTAGTGAAAAAGTTTGAATAGGACATTTGGACCTTGAAAAATTTGATTCACCCCCCCTCCCCCCCAACTTAGTTATTGTAAAGCATTTTTAATAGGTCCTAGGTGTAGATGTTTGTCTTTTGATTCCTCTGTCATTATAGAACATCTCAAACTCATTTGATGTAAATTAATCTCCTCTATCATATCTCAAAAAATTTAGACTTTTATTTGTTTCCTTCTCAACTCTTAATAAGTATCACTTAAACATTTGGAAAGCATCATATTTCCATCTCAAAAACATAACTGTCATCATCTTGGAATAATCATCAACAAATAGCATAATGTACTTATCACCTTTGTAGCTTTTCACATTAATTGGTCTACACAAATTAGTATGAACAATCTCCAAAATTATTTTAGAGGTGTGAGTCTTACTCTTAAAACTAGATTTTGTCATCTTGCCTAACTGACATTGTTTGCAAATTACGTTGTTAGGTTTCTTCAATTTAGGTAGACCTCTAAGACTTTTCATGTTACTAATACTAACCAAGTTATCAAAATTAACATGACATAACCTCTTGTGCCATAACCACACATCATCCAATTCTACAACAAACAAGTAGCATTATCCATATCAAGATAAAATAGACTACCTCTAGTTTGTTCACCTTTCCCAATTAGTTTGTCGTTAGTGTCATTTATCTTAGCTATCTTGTTCTCAAATTCAACCTTGCAACCTAAACTATTTAGTTGTGACATACTGAACAAATTATAGTTAAGTCCTTCAACATAATAAGCATTGTCACACAAAATTCTTTCTATGAGTTTGAAAGTACCTTTTCCTTTTATTAGATAGGGTGCATCACTACGAAACCTTAAAGTATTTCCATCATAATAATTTAGGGTACTGAACTTACTTTTATCTCCAGTCATGTGATGTGAATATACATTATCAAAGATCCATCTATCATTTTTGTTCACACTAGACACCAATGCAGTTGCCTCATCCTCATTAGATTCATCCTTAATTGTAACATACACCACTTCATCATCATGATCATCAGATCCATCTTTGGTTTCCTCTTTAGGAATGTAGCAAGACTTCTTGCTTTTATCTTTGTAATATTTGTTGTCCTCGTTTCTTCCACTTTTTTATTTTTCACCACTTCTATTGTTCTTCTTCTCTAGACATCTAGCAACAATATGAACAACCTCATTGCAATTAAAACACATGATAGGTAACTTACTTTTAAATTTTCCTTTGCCTCTATGAAATCTCCTTGCTAGCAAGGTTTCAAGTTGTTCTACATCCTCCTCATTTGTGTCACTATCACTAGAAACATATTTGACCTTTTCCTTCTTCTCTTTATGTTCTTTTAATAACAACTTAGCTTTGAAAGTAGATTCAACACTATCAGGTTTGAAATTATCAAAATTAGAGAGCTCAAAGCCAGTAAGCCTACCTACCAAACCTTCCAGAGTCACATTAGAACCTGGTATACATCTAAGCTCATGTATGAAAAAAACTCTAATAGTATAGATGGGCAGTATAGTTCTGAGTACTTTACTCAATATAGTATCATCATCTATCTTACAAGTAGCTCCTCTTATAGCATTAACAACTGTAGACATCTAAATTTGTCCAAAACCCGTTCCTAGCCAATTAAATAAATATTTATTATTTATTTAATTCCCCTACCTTTAATTAAATAAATTTACATTTATTTAATTATGTTTGCCTTACCCTAATTTAAATAAACTAAGGTTTATTTAAATCCTTTGCCTTTCCTTGATTTAAATAAACTAAGGTTTATTTAAATCCTAACCCATCCCCTTTAATTAAGTACTTTGTTTACTTAATTAATTCCTTGCCTAATCCCACTGGGAATTAAATATTACATTTAATCCTATTTGAGCACATGGCTCCTACATTTAACCCTCACCTAACCTCACTATCCTACCTAACCCATCATGCTAAACCTACCCACTTCCTTAATCATGCTTGCTTTGCATTATCATCCTAGCTAATCACCTCTTAATCCTAAGTGTGTTCTCACACGTGTGAGGAATCCTCCCACATGTGTGAGAGATGTTCACTCTTTCCTCATCCCTCATATCTTTCATGTCTCTTGCACACTTGTCCTCTTGCATGAGAGTCAAGGTGTCTCACACATGTGTGAGAAGCCATGCCTTCTCACACCTCTTGCACACTTGTCCTCTTGCATGAGAATCAAGTTGTCTCACACATGTGTGAGAAGCCATCCTTCTCACACCTCTTGCACATTTGTCCTCTTGCATGAGAGTCAAGTTGTCTCACATGTGTGAGAAGCCATGCTTCTCACACCTAATTGATCATATCACCATCAGAGGTTGCTCACACATGTGTGAGCATATTGCCCCCTTTGAATGGTCAAAACCCTAATCCATGTGGAGTCTACTTGTCCTCCACCTCATTGACACCTCATCAATCCTGAGAGATCCTAGCCCTCCATCTTGCATTCAATCTCAACCATCCGTTGCATCCATTTTCCTATAAATGGAGAGCCCTCTCCTCATTTTCACAAGCACTATCTACCCCATTGTTATGTTGCAGGAATTGTGAGCAACCACATCCCATGAGCAAGAAAATCATCTACACTTGGTGATTTGTGAGGTTTGCATAGTGTTATTTTGATGTTCATGTTATCTTTATTTTACATTGTTTTCTTTCATATTTTGAGGTATTGCATGATAATGTAGGAATGTGCATTAGTTGCTTATTGTTTATTCCTTAATTACATTTTTATGCAACACATTTTGGCACGCCCGGTGGGACCCACTTCACAGGTTCAAACTAACGATCTAGTGTGTTTTTGAGTGTTTTGTGAGTGTTCAAGCTTGTAGGTTGAAGACTTGCATTTGGAGATCAAGTTTCATGAGGAGCGTCTAATCAAGTCATAAAGCCCATCATTGCATTTAGAGGACCTAAGGGAAGTTTTTTGACATAAAACACTTTTATATTTTGCTTATGACTTTATTTTCAAGTTCTAGGGTACATATGCATTAAATATTCGTTATTAGGAAAAAATTTACTCCTTCTTTGTTCATAGATAAATAGGTTAAAAGCAAAAAAAAAAAAAGAGGGGGTTGTTTTTATTTTATTAATGCTTTGCTTTTCACATATACAGATCTTTTTTTTAAAAAAAATTTAATGGGGTTAGTTCAAATTTAAATTCAAAAATCAAAAAAATCAAATATCAAATATCAAAAAAAAAAAAAAACATTTTTTTATAGTTTGCCCGGAGGTCAACCGTGGCACCACTCACAGGCGGCGCCCGTGAGCGACGCAGTCATCGCCGCGGCCCTCGCTCCTCCCTTTCTTCCCCATCCCTTACCCCTGCTCCACTCCGCTGCGAACATCACCTCCTCCCGCTCCCCACCACCACAAACTTCCACCACTGCCACCGACACAAACTTCCTCTGCGTCCGCCGCCATTGGCTTCACTGCATTCGCGGCCCTGCGCTTGTCCATGGCCTATTCCTCTACTGCGCCCTACTCCCTCCTATCGCGGTCCTGTGTCAACTCCTCCACCGCAGTTGAGATCCTCACCTCCCACCGCCGCTGCTAACCCAAGCCCCGTGCCTGCAAATCTCCTCCGCCGCCCATGGCCAATCTTTCTGAAACCACTGCCGCTGCCTGTTCCTCACCCGTCACTCGCACTAAACCTGCGGCTCGCCATCCCCTCTGCCCCGCGGCGCCGCCACCTGTGGCCGCCCGCGGTGGCTGCTTTGCCCTCACCACCCACTGCAATCCCTCCCCAGTGTCTCCACCCTTGCTCCCGCTCTGCGCCGCCGCGGACACCACCTCTCCATTCGACCCCTGCCAAAACCCTAACCCACGGCCACACCGCCTCCCTTGGCTACCCCTCCGCCCAATTTTTAAAACAAAACAAAAATAGTTTTTATTTTATTTTATTTTTTAAAAACGCAAAACATCAAAACAAAAATAAAATAAAAAATAACAAACAAAAACTTTATTCCATTTCCCTTTTTGAATCTAGATACTAATATTACAAACTTTTGTTTTGTTATTTCACGTTTAGTTTTTTTTTTTAAATAACATTTTTTTTTAAAATCTCATGACTGTCTTTTTAAGCCAAAAAGTTCCAAAAAAAAAAAAAAAAATACTTGACGTTCTCCTAACTGTCAAATTTTTTCTCGCAGGTCGCTGATGTCAGCACTCCATCAGCAGTCCACATGTCCCTCTAGGCCATAAGGAGCAACCTTTGGTTTTTTGCTCATAACTTGAGCATACGGACTCCGTTTTTGAAAAATGAAATATCGCCGAAAAGCTGATTTCGAGCCCATCATGATGATATTGGTTTTATAAAATTTTGATGTAGTTTAGATCTCTATTTTTTTTTCAAAGTCCAAACTTTGTGCTAACCTTTTCATTGCAGGGTTGTTTCGCATTTGTCCTACATTTTCGTTGCATTAACTTATGGTTTTGCAGGGATATTTTCTCACTAACCATATTGCTTGAAGATTTTTGCTTTAATTTTATTTTTGGAATGAACATGTATGCTTAAACACATCTTTGAATGCATGGTTAAATGCTAAAACAATCAAATTCAATCTTGAATGCCCTAAGAGAATTGACATGCATGTTTAGGGTAGCAAACATTTGGAGTTGGTGCTTAAAATGAACTCACACAATCTTGAATGCCTTAAGAGAAATTGATTTCATTTCCAACAATTTTGTTTACGCACACTCAATTTACTTTCTTGTTGACAAATCTGCATTTTTCATTTACGTTGGCACTATTTCAAATTGGAACAAACATTGTATGCTTTAAGCACGTGTGTCTTCAAGTAGATTACATAACCTAAAGTTTCATTGGGAACAAAAGCGTGTCTTTTTGAACCCCAAGGCCACTTACGTATTCTCTCCCCTCACGCCTTCGGGTGATCTTAGGTGCACAAGAAATAAGTGGTCTTGTTTTTCTTTTTAGGAGGCCTGCTTGGGGATTTCATCACCCCTTGGGACGACCTCAACTCCATTGTTCTGGAAGAGTATAAATATTGGGAGGTGAATTGAAAGACACCTTTCTTGGAAGCATAATATTGTCACTCTTGACTAAGCCCCAAAGAACTTTATACCTTTGGGAAGTGAAGGAGGAGATTTGGGTTATCGTCTCCCCTCAGTTGTGTGGCAGTATTTTCTTTCATCCATAGATTTGGGCCTCACGTACCTTACGTATATCAAGGATGCCCTTTAGTTGATCCTTGTACATCCTAGTCAAAACCTTATAGGATTGTTGGTGTGTTTGACATTCTTGAGTGTTTGAAACACACTTGCCTTGTACATATTTCATTGTATATATTTTGCATATCAAATTTGAAAAATAAAAAAAATCATAAAAGTTCAAAAATTCAAAAAACAACAAACACAAGTCTTGGTCTAGCTCTTCTTAGTCAAGTTGTCCACATCATTCCACTTCACTTCTTCTTTCCATCATATTCATCACCTTCATACATCTAGTCTTCATCTTTCAAACTATTTCCTTGATGTCTTAATCATCTCTACTTGTCCAAATCATTTCCTCATCATTCAATCTCATTCCTCATCTTCATCCTAGTCATGCTTCATCATCATCTAGATTCAATTTCCTCCACCAATCTCATAATGCATTCATAATTCAATCCTTCGCGTCATCATCATTCTAATCCAATCCCTGGTCAAATTCAGTCATTTCTAATCAATTTCTAATTTAATCCATTTGCATATTCCTCCATAATCCATCTTCCTAATTTCATTTGTCTTCCTCTAATTCAACTTTTCATCAAATATTCTACTTTGGTCATAGGAGCATTTTCATAAATATTAGACATTAATTCAAATCCCACATTCACTTGTTTGCAATCTCATAGGGTTTTTATCAAATCAAATCAAACCTTTATCAAATCAAAATCAAATCAAATCAATCTCAAGTCAAATCCAATTCACCTCAAATCAACACAAAGTCCAAAGCTCCTAGTCCTAAGTTCATCTTCCATCCATCATCAAATCTTTCATCACTCTTCTTCTAACATCTATAGATTTGAATTTGCTTAATCACATGGTTGACAATCTTCAAAGACAATATGGAGTTATACCTCCCGTTCAACCTACATATCAAATCCATCCTTCACACTTCATATCCAACTCTAATCCATCTCATGTTCATTATTCCTCTACCTTTGACAAGGGAAATCCACCTCATTATCCTTCATCTACATACGATTCTTTTCATATCCCACACACTTCCTCAAACACAAATGACCTTGCCATGGAAATAGAGCAACTAAAGAATTATCTCTTAGCAAGCCAACAGCAAGAGGCCACCTTCCATGCCATGTGTCCTCTTCCCCCACATTTTGAAGATCCTGGTCCTCATGTCCCATCCAACCCCAACCCTCCATGCAATTCCCTTCACAATTCTAGTCCTCCAAAATCCAAATCCTCCCCACCTCGTAAGGGGTATTTCTCATCATTCTTAGCTAAGTGTAAAATACAAAATGAAGAGAGCCAATCACCCAAAGTGATACCCCCAATTCCATCTCAAGTTCTTCCTCCAAAGAAGGACATTATAGATTCCTTTTCTCCTCTAAATCTGAGCATTTCTCCATCCCCTCATTCCCCTATCCCTTAAGATCCATTTATCCCCCCTAGTCCATCTCATGATTCCCTTCCTAACCAAGATCAAGGCATTCCATGTACCATGCACATTATTGCTTCCATTCTCTCTCAAGAGTTCGCATCTGTAGATCGTCCACTTCATACAAAAGTTCCTTCCACTCCATCCACTAATCATCCTCCATGTCAAGATCAAATCCCTCCATCTCATGCTCTTATTCCATCTCATTATCCACTCATTCCACTCTGTGATCCTCTTTCAAGTCAAGATCAAAGCACCCCTTCATTTCCCTTTCATGATCCCACCCCATCTCAAGATACCATTAGCCCTCATAATATTCCACATGATCCTATCCCACCTATGCAATCCACTCATGAACCCCATATACCTGGACTCGCATCTTGTGTTAAAAATGATAACTATCCCATTGAAGAAATAATGTCTCAAGATGTTGGTACACCTTCCACTTCTTCCAACTCCAAAATTCCTCCATCCCAATCTACACATTCCCATCATCCATCTTCCAAGTCCATTTTAGGACCTTATATTCGTATTCCTATTCCTTCCTCACTTCCGTCCATTCTAGGTCCTTATGTTCCCCCACCAAACTCTTCATCCCTTCCTTCCATTTTGGGTCCTTACATACATCCATCTACCATATCCATGTTTTCCCCTTCATCCACTCATGCTCCTAAAGATCAACAAAGGCACACATCCTTGACTTCCTTCCAATGTTCACCATCCATACACTTTCCATCCCACTTACCTTCATGCACCCCTACCATGGCCAATGGAAGCACATTGGATGCCAAAGAAAAAGAGAATAAAGCCAAACATCCACAAAAGCCCAAGGATCAACATGTCCCCTCTAAATGACATGTCCAAGAAAAGAAAAATCTGATCCAAAGCAAAATCCAAAAGCCACAAAGGCTAGAAATGAAAAATGCAAAAATTTTGTGGATACCAAAGCTACTTAATGTAGTAATGAATCTCAAAGAAAGATTCACAATGACATCTAATTCTGCTAATCCAAAGGCTTCCCTTGGTCATGAATCATCCCAACCTCCATTTTTCAAATCCATTTTGGGTCCTTATACACCAAAATCCACCATCCTAAATCTATCACCTCCTTCATCCATTTTGGGTCCCTATATCCCAAAATCCCAACTTTCTCCTACCTATCCTCCACACTTTCCTCCTTTCCATCACCCTTCAAGGTGTGTGCCAATGACGATCTTTCCACCTCCTTCATCCACTCACTCACAAGCCTTCCAACCTAGCATCCATCAACCATGTCTTCCTCCTACCCACTCCACCCCCTTAATCCAACCTTTTTCATAAGCCATTTTCCTCCATTCACTACCCTACCAACATCTATGAGAAAATAGTAAAAATCCCTTGAAAATTAAAAAAAGAAAGAATAAAATCAAGGGATACCATCCACATAACTAGATGCTTGAGTCCTCCCTTCATTTCCCTATCGTGTATCCATTGCCTTCCACTTCCACTTATCCATCCATTCACTTTTCCTCTTCCACTTGCACTCTACACTGGTTCCATTTCGAGAGAACATCTGTGTTCTCCTAACCCGCATGTCCTCTCGAGGGGGCATACCCTTCCACCCTCGTCATCCTTCCATGACTGGGGCATCATGCTACTAGTCTTATCCTCTCAGCCACTATATTTTATTCTTCTTTGATATAACATTACTAATGCTATAGCAAAGAGGGGCAAAATGTAGACACGTAAATTTGTCCAAAACCCGTTCCTAGCCAATTAAATAAATATTTATTATTTATTTAATTCCCCTACCTTTAATTAAATAAATTTACATTTATTTAATTATGTTTGTCTTACCCTAATTTAAATAAACTAAGGTTTATTTAAATCCTTTGCCTTTCCTTGATTTAAATAAACTAAGGTTTATTTAAATCCTAACCCATCCCCTTTAATTAAGTACTTTGTTTACTTAATTAATTCCTTGCCTAATCCCACTAGAAATTAAATATTACATTTAATCCTATTTGAGCACATGGCTCCTACATTTAACCCTCACCTAACCTCACTATCCTACCTAACCCATCATGCTAAACCTACCCACTTCCTTAATCATGCTTGCTTTGCATAATCATCCTAGCTAATCACCTCTTAATCCCAAGTGTGTTCTCACACATGTGTGAGGAATCCTCACACATGTGTGAGAGATGTTCACACTTTCCTCATCCCTCATATCTTGCATGTCTCTTGCACACTTTTCCTCTTGCATGAGAGTCAAGGTGTCTCACACATGTGTCAGAAGTCATGCCTTTTCACACCTCTTGCACACTTGTCCTCTTGCATGAGAATCAAGTTGTCTCACACATGTGTGAGAAGCCATCCTTCTCACACCTCTTGCACACTTGTCCTCTTGCATGAGAGTCAAGTTGTCTCACATGTGTGAGAAGACATGCTTCTCACACCTCATTGATCATGTCACCATCAGAAGTTTCTCACACATGTGTGAGCATATTGCTCCCTTTGAATGGTTAAAACCCTAATCCATGTGGAGTCTACTTGTCCTCCACCTCATTGACACCTCATCGATCCTGAGAGATCCTAGCCCTCCATCTTGCATTCAATCTCAACTATCCGTTGCATCCATTTTCCTATAAATGGAGAGCCCTCTCCTCATTTTCACAAGCACTATCTACCCCATTGTTATGCTGCAGGAATTGTGAGCAACCACATCCCATGAGCAAGAAAACCATCTACACTTGATGATTTGTGAGGTTTGCATAGTGCTATTTTTATGTTCATGTTATCTTTATTTTACATTATTTTCTTTCATATTTTGAGGTTTTGCATGATAATGTAGGAATGTGCATTAGTTTTTGATTTGGAAAACAGGTTTTACAGGGATCCTAAAACCCAAAGTTTTACAACAATAAACAACTTAAAAGCATAAAAGTCAAAAAAAAAAAAAAAGCCTCAAAAGAAGGCCCGAAACCAAGAAACAAGAAGGCCCGAAACCAGGGAAGCTAAGGCCAAGAATAGAGCCTGGCGGGTAGACTAGTGCCCCTTCTTCTCCATTACCTGCAAGATTTCTACAGCATCACTTTCCTTCTGGATGGCTTCCTCCTCCTGGGTCGCGGGGGGGAAATGCATCTGGTCCCCTTGGCTTTCCTAGATTCCAGTCTCTTTCTAAGGATCCTCCCGGCTGGTTCCATTCTCTGTACTCTGCTCCATGTTCCCCACAAGACCGACATTAGTCAGATAGTCCCCCAGATTAACAATGTTTTCATTCAAGGTATGGAGGGTAGCCACAATCTGTTTAGTCACAACCTGGTGTACGAAATCTAGCCTTTGGACCTTCTGCTCGAGCCGGGTGATTCTATCCTCCTGATTGTCACTAGGGTCCTTGCTTCTGTCTTTTTCCTAGCTACCCACCTGGTCTTTACTGCCTCTGGCCTCATGATCCTTGTCTTCTCCCCTATTTATTCCTTAGTTACATTTTTATGCAACACAACATCTTTTATTCTAGAGCAATATTTAGCAACATTTCCACCTTCTTCCATTCTCATATCATCGAACTTACCTCTAAGACTTTAAAATTGGGCTCTTAGAACATTTGTGTCTCCTACATAAATGTGTGAAGGGCATCCCACATCTTCTCTGCACTATCACAACTGTTGATATCACCAAACTCAGAATAACTTAGGGTAGAGGCAATCTCCAGCATTGTCTGATTATGTTCTTTCTTCTTTTTTAGATCTGCAACAGTTAGGGATCTAGTAGGATTGACATGCTCAGTGATAATGGTAGACCATGCATGATCTCCAAGACCTCCTAGGTAAATCTTCATTAAAATTTTCCATGTAGGGAAGTTGTCCTTGTTAAGCTTGGGTACCTCTCTTTTTGACATCTTGATATTTTTCTTCTATTACCTTCAAACTTGTCCTCTTAAGTAGATGGCTAGATGATACTAATTGTTGGAATTCTTTAGAATAAATAAGAGGGGGAGTAAACTAGTGATCCAAGGTTTAGATGTACAAATAAAAAAATTCATAGCTTAGTGAACCCATATCCATAAAAACTTAATATGCATGCATCCATTAGATCACACAATGTCTAAACTTTGTAGGTTACTATCCTAGGTCAAAATAACTTTGTAGAAATGTAAACATGAAACATAACATATTCAATAACACATTTGACACATGGATTTTATGTGGAAACCCAATTTGGGAAAGACCACCAATAACATGCTACTAATTCTCACTCTTCTGAATTGATGCCCTGTGAAAGGCCAACCCTATTAAAGGTTACAATACACACTGTTAAATGTGACTTGGTTAGAGGATTGCAATCACCCTATTAGGAGTGAGCCTTGCTAGAGGACTTTAGATCATTCACTTGGAATGTCACCCAATTAAAGGATTTACAAATGACTGTTAGGTCAACCTTAATCCAAAGGATTTACCCTAGACTAATACAATGACTAGAAAGTAATAGTAATGCTTGATCTAATAACAATTTATAACTCACTTGCATATTACAGATCTCTATTTCAGTCCTCCATTATGCTTGGCTTTTACACACTTTAGCTATGATAGTGTGTTCACCCTTCAAGCATTCATACCCTTAAGCCTTCTTGCTTTGCTTTCCAATTGCAGTCTCTTCTATTCAGCCACTGAATGAAGCAATACCCTAGACTCCTTGTTTTCCTTAGGTTATCACACATGACAACCTTTGCTTCTAACCAGATATCTCTATAGTTGAGATTTAAGATCATTTTTTGTTCAACCTTAATCATCCATTTTAGGGTTAGGTAGGATTAGGTAGGATACAATGAATCTACCCACTTTTCTATTTGGTTCCTCTAGAAAATTCTCCCTTACTCCTCTTTAAATTTGGCTCAAAATAGTTTACCTTGAATTCCATGCCACCAGCTCATCATAGTTATCTTCCACACACTTCAAACAATTCAAGAAAACAAAATAGTCATCTCAAATTTGTCAAATTTACAAATTAAAAAGAATACTGGCACTTGGCATCAATATGTTGTCATCAACTTCCATACTATTCTTCCACTCATCATCCACTAGATAACTCGAAAAACACTAAAGTTTTCTAGTGCTTAGTATCAACTAAACTTTACTCATCTTACACTAAGTTCACTCATCATACACTGACACTTCACTTTACTTGGCTCCAACTAATTTTTTGCTTGACTTGCACTAACTTTTCTTGGCACCTACTATCCACTCAGTTAAGCTTGGAAGACTCAATTCTTCTTACTTATTCTTCTAGACTTAATCAATGTATCATCCTTTGCAACCTTAAGTAGGTAATCAGTACACTATATCATCATTGTCTTAACTAATCTTTGTACTTATTTTACATACCATAACTCAACCTTTCCTCTAGGTGTTCTTGTTATATTATTTGATCAAAGCCTCCTTATCGATCAAACAAATGATAGTACTCAAATCAACGAAGCAGTTATCTTACCAGCAAGTAGCAGGTTTGACATCAATGAAAAAACAATGATTGAAACATTACAATCTCATACTTATATCAATCTATTTTCAATGGTCGAGCATCAATATAGATGTCAGTTGTGACTGAGTCACAATGTTGATCGAGTTGTAATTGTGAACAAAAATGAAGTTGCGACCAATTTGTTGAGTCGACCGAGCTAGTGAATGGAGTATGAACACTGAGTTATTTTGTGTGAGCTAAGACAATTGTCACACATTTTGAATCTACCTACTATATGTACAGAACATTAAATGCAAAGGTATTTGAACTATTTGAAGGTGTATAGTGATTTTTTTGTTCATGTATTCATTTACCCACCAATTTAGTGTTTTCAGATCAATTTAAAGGTGATTCCAAAGCGATCTATTCATAGTCTAAAGAGATCTTATGCTTGTCGTTGGTGAAATTAAGTTTGTGACGTTTATTGGAACTGACTTTGTTACTTTGTAAAATCATTTGAAGTTTAGAAACTCTAGTTTGCAATGGCATCTTTTGCATCTAGAAGTGGAAAGAAGGAGGTATTGAAGGAAAGCCAAGCCCAAATTGTATGTAATGATGCATTCCCTCCACCAAAATTTAGGGGATACCCTAAATTTTCAATGACTAGAGATGCATCTAGTGCATTATCATCAACTCTACTATGAGTTATTATGGTAAGTGATGTGAGATCTTTCTTATGCTCAAGATTGGAAAAATTAGAGATTTTGAGCTAAGGAATGCTTATGACAAGCTATGTGAGAATGGATTTTTGAAGGAAGAAAACAAACTAATTGTTGAGAAAGGGCTTACCATGCCCTAGCCTTTTCTAAGATCTTCAAGGTTGAGTGGATCAAAATAGTTTTGAGCAAGGTACATGACATGAAGTTGTGGTTGGAAAATGGGCCAATGAAGATAACTAAATTGATCATCCATCAAGTCAATGGACACCCTACCCTAGAACAAGTGAAGATTGTATGATGCCAAGCCAAAAATGTGATTGAAGAACTTACCAAGGCAAAATGGAATGGTCAAGGGATGTCACTTGATGCAATTGATGATCTCATTGTTAAGTTTACAGTCTAAGTGATTTCTCACAAATTATATCAATCAAGCCAACTAAATAGCGTACCTTGCATAATAGTAGATTTGGATTATAAAATTGTCAAGAAAGACCACATCTATGATTTGGCTAAGTTCTAGTTGATTCAACTAGTAGAGAATATGGGAGTCATCAAAAAATAAAAGAATACTTCATATAAGTTTGGATCACTCATATTTTGCATATTCTTTTATGTACATAATTCATTTCCTACCATTGGAGAAGTAGGATGCCATAAGAATAAACCAATTACTGAGTAGATCAATGGTTACATTGAACAATTAGGAGATAATTTTGAGATAATTATGGATGGTTACTTAGACGAGTTCAAAAGAAAAATGAAAAAAAAAGGATGAGAATCCCTAAGTAAGTTTTTGATCATTACTGTGATAACATTTGTTTCATGGTGGATATCAACTACACCTATACTCGGGTTGTTATGTCAAGGGTTGCATGGTTGAGGCCAATGCATTATGAAGTTAATGTTGATGAAGTGTCTACAATAGTTACAACATTAGTATCAGAAGAAATTGATAAGAATGCCAAGCCATTTGACACATGCAAAACTATGAAGATCAAGATGCTGATGCAAAAAAAGGTGCCAAAAATGGACATGAAAAGAAAGAATGATTCAAGATTTAGAAGGAAAACTTGGTGAGGCACCCCTACAAATTATAGAAGGTAAAGGTCAAGATCAGGAGAGTGATGAAGATGATGAATCCAAAGGGAAAGAGTTAGTGGTTGTTAAGCCTTAGGCATCAAAAGGAAAGAAGATTGTAAGTGTTGATCCAAAGGTCAAGAGGAGTTTGTATAAAGTGGTTACTCCACCCACCTCTACACCTCAAAGAAGAGTGACAAGACAAGGATCAAAGGCAACATCTCTTGGAGCTACTGAGTTGAAAGGGAACAACAAAGATCACTAAGCCAGCAAAGGGAAAGTCTCCAAACAAGAGGAAATCGGAGGCAAAAGAGATTGGGAAAGGTCATAAGAAGAGGTCAAGGAGGAAGCTTATTGTAAAGCCTGATGAAGAGGAGGAGGATGAAGGAGAGAGAACATAACTTAATGATCTAAGTAAATTTTAGATTGTACCTAGACAACCTTCTCAGGACATAGAAAAAGTATTCAAAAATATTAGGAGTTCAATAGGCCTTACTAGATTTAATCATGTTAAATATGATTCTTTAGATAAAGGAGATAAAAAAAAATTGAGCAAGCATCTTCGGATATGATGGTAAACTTTAAGTATACATTCATTGAGTTAGGTAAAGATCTACTAGAGGAATTGTATAATAAAATGGATGCTAAATGGAAATGGGTATCATCTACTAAAAGACAAATAAGGAAACAACTTTAGCCCAAATAATGTTAGACTTAGGGAAGACTCATATGTCTATAGCCTTAAGATATTTTGCAAAGAAATTTGTACTGAAAAATCGAGCATATAAAATCATGAGAAATAGAATTGAGGAAGTAGTACAAGAGACCAAGTTGGTGTGGAAGAAAGCATTTGGGTTGATGTCACCAATAGTAGAAGAGGAAAAGGAAGATGAACAAGTAGAACTAGATAATATAGAGGATCTATATAATGACATAGAAAAATTGGTAGAGACAGTTGAGAAAATGGCTTAGGACAAGGAAAACTAGATAGAGACAATCATTATTGAGGATGAAACACCTAACAATACTATGCCCAATGTGACTCCAGTGCCAACTGAGCTAGAAAAGATAGTGTCTACCAAGCAAGACAAAGGGGAGAAAGCTCCAAAATCTATCAAAGACACTTTGATTAATACATTCAATCCTGTAATCATTCAAATCATGGGGTATCCTAAGATTGGAGAGCAAGGAAGAAAGCAAAAGGTAATTGTCTCAATAATTGAAACACTTATTGTTATTGTTGACTTCAATGAACAATTATAATGAATGAAACAAAATAATTTAGTCATTGATGTCGAGGAACAGTGTGGATTAGCAGTTGGAGAGAAGAAAGGTGAAGAGCCTACTAAGGAAAATTAGGCCATAGAGGGTCAGACTAGTGAGAAGAATTCAAAAGTAGATAATTAAACCATTTGTGAGTTGTAAGCACTAGTCTTAGGACCTCTTGTAGAGGGAATTAAGGAGACAGAGACACCAAGTGATATAGTGACTAAGGAACAAGGTCATCAACAAAAAGCAACAAAGAAAGAGACAAGACCAAGTATAGAACCTTCTACACAATCTAAAGCTAAGATAAGTGGTACACTTAAACAAGAAGTGATCATAACTTAGAATGAATCAGCTTCAGCAAGTATCCATGCTAGTGGAGCAAAAGAGCCACAAATATTAAGTGTTGATGTCTCATCATACTCACTTCAACTAGCATTGTCAACTAGTAGCACACCAAGAAAGAAAATGTTGAAGAGGAAGGCAAGGCCACCTAGCAAGCGTGTAATGTTATATGGAATTATAGTGCTCTCAAAGTATGACACCAATAACATAACTTACAAGAAAATGCAAATTTTTCAAGATTTATTGGCTAGGAAGACCAAACAAGAAGAATTGAGAAGGGAATGTCAACAGAAGCAAGTACTTCAAGAAATAAAAGATATTTTTGTTGATTCATGTGGTATTAAAGATGTAGATGAGAAAGTTCCCATTATAGACCAATTAGTTCATATTGTTGAGAAGATCAATAATTATGATATAGATGCAAATAAGAAGTAAATGCACTAGTATGAGAAGAAATTCTACAATAATTTTTTGGAGAAAGTGTCAAGAGAAATTGCTATAAGGCAAATTGAACTTTCTAAGCTTGTAAATAATGTAGAAGGAGTAGTTAAGAAAATTCAAATTTTGTATAAGACATTGTGTGATGTACCAACATTCACACAAGATATTCAATATCAAATTGAGAAATTGTAGTTAGATATGAAGTCTATAGGGCATTCTTTGAGCATGAACACAATTTCAAACTCTATTCATTTTAACAGATTGATTCTTGCTCAATGGAGATTGTTTGAATTACAAGCCATGGATGGAAGAACAAGAGATAAACTAATTTCCATTTAGTCAATGGTGATACCTCATTTGGAGGTGATGCAAAGAGAGTTATCACTAAAAAAGGAGATAGAAAATAGATATTCACATCTCTCTACTACAAAAAGTCTAGTTGACCTAGCTGCTCAGCTAGAGATTAAAATTTCTATTTTGGAATATATTAGATCAAGTAAGGACAATACTTTAGCAACGGTTATATAGATTCACAACCCATTTTTGGACAAGTATGGTTTGCTCCCTTCACCCCAACAACCATCGGTGACAAAAATAAGGGGGAATGTATATATGTATAGGGAAATGTCTATTAAGGGGGAAATGGAAAATATATGTAGATGGATATCAAATGTATGATTCTTTGAAAATTTTGTAACGGATACTCATTTTGAAGTCAGAGTATGTAAGTCATGTAAATATGTTGTATATAATGAAGTCTTTTGAAGACCAAGTCATAGTCTAAGGGGGAGTACTATTTTTCAATTTTGAATGTAATGTTGAATCATGACACAGTGTTTTTGCCACTAATGTCAAAGGTGGGGATTTTTTATCCCTATGGCTTTATGTCTATTAGTATCAAACACTTAGTCATTCTTATGGTAGATTGGTCAATCATCATTACAACTAAGCTATCCAATGAAGGTTGAGAAGTGTATTTATACTTGTTCATATTTAGTTTGAGCTAAGAAATTGTTATTGCCAAGCAATTCTATGCTTGTCGAGTACTCCTATATATGTTGAGTGAAATAGAATCCTACGCATGGTGAGTGAGATAGAAAATAGTTTGCATCAAGCGATAAACAGTTAGTTCATATCAAATTACACAATGAGTGTTGAGTATTTAGAAGCCGAGGGAAAACATAAATATTAGTGATGACTAAGCATCAGAGTGTTCATGTGCCTAGCAAACCAGGATTCACATATTTATTTGGAATTGCAAAAACATTGAGGTAAACCATTTTTGGCCCACTTAATGCATGTTTTTAAGAACTGAGGAGTAATTTAAGGAGTTGATTACACGTTTTGGCATGGATCATTAATCCCTATGCAAGGTGTTTAACCAATCAAATAATTGGAAGGTTTAAGTGGAAAAAGGGAGAAATCTAGATCATTGATCTTGATCTAGAACTTTCTTTGGTTGGTTATAAAAGAAGGATCCAAACCCTATTTTCAGTGTGGTGAGTGTGTATGTTTGAGAAGCAAAGTTTGGAGGCTTGAAGTGAAGTTCTAAGAGATAATCATACAGAATGACCAAGTAGAGAAATGTAGTGTAGAGTAGAATTCTATCAGATAAAAGAGAGGATCAAAAATTGGAAAGAGGAGATTCATTATCAAGCATTAGAGTGTTAACCAAAGGATCAAGTACTTATACATTCTAGCAAAGTGAATTAGGATAAATCTCTTAAAAGAGTAATCTTAGTAGGCCTATGTAAATCTCCTAATAAAGTGCTCACTTTGTTGTAAGTTTTAAATCCTTTAATCAAGGTAGACTAAATAAATCTTGTAGCTCTTAAAAAGGTAGACCCCTCACAGAGTAGATCTTTAGAAGTGATCAAGCTTGTACCCCTAGCAGGAGAACTTTACTACTGTAGTAGTGAATATTTGTAGGCGTCATCCCCACCCCAGTTTTACCTTCATCTTGGAGGGCTTATGGGTTACCAAATCTTTGTATTATGTGTTGATCTTTTATTTTCATGTTTATGATTGTGATAAGTAGATTAGATCTAATACATCATTGTAGTACATGTTTATGTGATTTATGATATTGTTAAGATAAGGGTTAGTGGTGATAGATATCAGTTTGACAATTGATTTAAAGGACAAAAATTTTATAGATCTTGATTCACCGCCACCCCCCCCCCCAACCCAACCCAACCCCCTCTCTTAGTATCTTGCTTTCCCAATAGAGTTCCAACATATCAATAACTCCAATACAAGATATGTATATCCATTCTCCTTGTGTTTCAGTCATAATATACATTACATTTACATTTCCCCTTTATATTTGATCATAATCATGTCCCCCTTGTTTTTGTCACTTATGCCAAGTAGTGACATTCTACTATAGTCTAGGCATTATACAAAATTCATCCCAAATTGGTTGATGTAATCTTAAGATAATAGACAATTATAGACTTTGAATAAGGTTCTTAGAAATATGTAAATGCCTTTGCATCACCTCGAAATGAGGTAATAACATTGCTTGTATAGATGTGACCTCTAATCTTATCATGCATTCCTCTTGCAATAATTTTGATTGTTTTCCCTGCAAAAATATGATCTTAGCAAAATGTAATGAATTGGAACTTTGGTCCATTTTCAAGTATTTACCACTCTTATGTAGATCTTCATCAATCTTATCCATATTCTCCCTTATTTCTTTTGTAAATCCTAGGATATCACATATTTTAGCAAACAATGTGTTTGCATTTTGCACTAACTATTCCAAATCAGTAATAAGAGTGGACAATTCAACCTTTTTAAGTGCAATCTTAGTTGTTGCTTTCTCCATCACTCTTTTCTAAAACTTTCTCTCTAGCCACTACATGATTTTTTCTTGTGTGTCTATGTCAGAGTCATTCAGTTTCTCAACAATCTTAATCAGTTATTCTATTATAGGGTCTTCTTCATCTAAGTTTTCTACATCAATAGTCTCAAGAAATATACCTTTGATACCATAACATACCCATCTCTATTGATGCTCTCTCCTCACTTCCTCTTGCTTGGCCTTTCTATCTAGCGAATAACTAAGTGTCCTCATTTTTTCAACACTTACAGTAGATGTGTTCCAGTTAGGAATCATAATCTCTTTATTAAGAGTAATTTGTTTATGAGCCCTTAGTGGAGATTGCTTCATCTTTTTCTTCAATTTTCTACCCTTGGAATCTAGAGTGTTGCAACTCAACATAGTTTGTTGCAGTCATTATGTATGGACTTCTAGATTATGAGTATGTGTCTCCTCTTTGGTCTCCTCAACCTTCTAAGGTTCTTAATTTGTCTTTTTTTCCTCAGGTTTTTTCTCCTCAATGCCATCAATCTAATATTTATATTTATTCTTCTATTATTTGTCATCATTAATTTTTAGTTCACTAGTGGAACTCTACTGTCTATCCCCTTTTTCTCCCTCATTTAGAGGTCCTGAGGAAATTGGTCTTTCACCAGTAGTAGATTGGTCTTCTTTTCCATCTTGGCTCTTTTCATTCTTCCCACCATCTGTATTAACATTATTATTTCCCTTTTTGACATCATCCTTTTTTTCTTGCCTTTGGGTGTTGTCACCTTCATTAGCTAACTAACTTTATTGCTTGGCTTGATTGACATTTACACAACCTTGCCTAAGTGAAATAGTAGAAATAATAGGTTTTGAATTTACCCGATGCATGCTTTCCTATGTGTCAATCTTTGGATAATCTTTCACTTGTTATATCATAGGATTTGGATTCAATAACATATCATGCGATGACTTGGATGGTAGAGCTTCATCCCTCTTCTTTGGCTTGATCAACATATGATTTTCACTCTTGGTTTTAGGTTCAACCATGATACTTTCTTCATGTGACACATCCTTTGCTAGGCTAACCTCTAATTCATCTTCAATTACAACTGTGTCAATTTAACCTTCATTTTGTTGAACAATGTCATCATTGGCATCGTTTGCTTATCCAACTCTACATTTTTAGGTTCATATTTTTCATCGTCATCTTTCTTTTCATCATTTTCCATTAGGCCATGTATTTTATTGCATATAACCTTGCTTTCTTCCAGTATATTTTCTATTTTACTTTTCAAACTCATTAATTCTCTTCTTTTAGGAATGAATTTGTTATTATAGTCACTCGAGGCTTTAGAAATTTGTTTCTTTCTTAGTTATGACATAGTATGGGCCAGTGTGCCTTCTCTAATTTGTCTCTTGGTCTTTAGTGCATACTGCCATCTTTCACAATCTTTCCATACAATTCATCAAGTATCAAGTTACCTAATTTCAAAGGTGTATACTTGAATTTTTCCATCATATCAAGAACTAATTTTCAACCTTAGCCTTGTCAATTTTATCCAATTTATCATACTTCACAAACTAACCCCCTTGATATTTTCACTAAATTCATCAATTTTTTGGGGTGGCTTATGTACTACAATTCTGAAGTGACTCATGTCATCTAACTCTGTCTTTTCTTCTTCATCATCATCATCATCTTTGGCATTTTATCTTTCTTCTTTGCTTCTTTGAGGGTTTTCTTGGCTCAACCTCCTCTATGATGTATTTCCTCTTTGTCAATCTCTTGCCTTGAACAAGCTTAGCAACTTTAGATACTTCTTTCTAAGGACCAACCACTTTGTAGTAGATGCTTGTATCCTTTGTCATGTAACTCAATGTGTTGTAGGGACATGCTTTGTGACATTCTTTGCATTTTTTCTTCCTTGTGACTCAAAGAAAACTATTATTTTTCCTTTACCTTCAACCTCTTCTTCTTCATCACTTGACATGTCTTCACCTTTTCCCTCGGTGATCTGCATGGTTTTTATTATTCTTCTCCTTCTCCAAATGTTCTTTCCAAAATTTCTATCATTCCTTTCCTCTTCTTATTTATCTTGGGAGCATTTATCTACACTGTGATTTTTGCCTTGGCAGTCTCATATTTATTGAATGGCTTGGCATCTTTATCAATGGGTTTAACCAATAAAGTTTGAGTAGTTTTAGTAGCCTCATCAATATTGATTTCATATGCTAATGGTCTTAACCATGTAATTCTAGGGATGATTGTCTATATATATGTTTTGTCTATGTCCACTAAGAAAAAAATATTATCATAGTACTTGTCCACTAAGAATTTGGGGATCCTTGTCATGTTCTTTATTTTTTGCTTAAATTCCTCAAAATGTTCATCCATGACTTTTTCAAAATTGTCACCCAATTTATTAATAAACTCATTTATTTTTTGTATGAAAAGCTTCTTCTTGTTCTTGGTAACATTTCCTATGGTAGAAAAATAGTTTTGAACATAAAAGAAAATACAAACAAATAGAGATTTGAACTTACACATATTGTTATTTTCCTTCCTTTTGCTCTCTAGGTTCTTGTCTAATTGCTTCAATTGTATGTCAACAAGATCATAACTATGATCCTTCTTCACAATATTCCATGAAACATCTACAACCACACAAGGAATGTTGTCTAGTTGGCTAGACTGATAAAACTTGTGCACAATAACCATAATAGCAAATTCAATCTTTGCATCTAAAATGATTAAAATTTTCATTCCACACTTGTTCCATTGTGCCAATGTATTATTATCAATAACCTCCTTTCTCTAGAAAAAAATGGTCTTGACCTTGGCCAATGACCTGGTGAATGATCTGCCTAGTGATCTCAATTGCTTCTCCTTCTAGCCACAACTTGAAATCATGTACTCGACTTAGCATAATCTTAATCCAATCAATCTTGAAAACCCTAGGGAAGTTTAGGGCATGTGTAAGCCCTTTCTCAGCAATATGATTATGTTTTTCCCTTAAATTTTCCATCTATACACAACTTCTCATATACAGTTCTCAATTCAAATGGCCAACCTCACCAATCTTGCACATGTAGCATGATCACACATCATGGATCAAAATAAATCTTGGTCCGATCAAGGATAGGGCAATAGAAGAATCTCTCTTAGCTACAATCTTAGGATATACCTTAAAGTTTTGGTGGTTTATACACTTCATTTATAACCAATTCAACATTTCTAACCTTTGTTGTCTTTGATTCCATCTTCTTCTCTACAACTGATGAGCTGGATGCCATAATCTAGATTAGGAATTGATCACACAAATTTTTGTGTTACTTGAATGTTGCACAATTATTTACAAATATACTTCCAATGCCAATAGTATGCACTAAAATCATCTTAGAGTCACTCAACCATGCATAGAAATTGCTCAAGCTAAATCTACTCTTCAAATATTGAATACAAAGTGATCAAGATTGAAAGAGAAATTTTTATTTATGGATTGAAAATGTGATTTTAGGGTCTTATTAATATTTTGTACCAAGAGTAGGTGCATGAAAGGTTATCTTGGCCACTATTTTGATACTCAGTAGTAACACTTTTTGCACTTCAATACTGACACTCGATCACTACTAACATTGTAACTTGGTATCCAAACACATTCACTTAGGTGATATTGTAAATATGTCCTTATGCATCTAATCTTATTCTTATTTGGACAATATGACATGTACGAAGATATCAGGTGCCTACTTTCACACCTTTGCTACTACAAGGGAACCTCTTGAAACCATCCAATTTTTATCATTAAAAGTAATTACACAACCATCATTACCTAATTTCCCTACTAAAATTAAATTCCTACTCGACCTTGGAACATTTCTTACCTTTTGTAATAGCCAATGATTCTCATTCTGCAACTTAATCTTTATTTTTCCCTTTCCTACAATCTAATAGAGTTCATTATCCCCAAATAAACAAGCCCAAAATCTCCTCAGATATAATCTAGGAAATAACCTCAATGGGGAGTAGCATGAAATGAAGCCCCTGAATCTAGAACCTATGAATCATCAACACTTTCTAAAGAAAGAAGCAAAGTATCCTCTTCATAATTGTTACTTACCATATTTGCCTCCTTATTTTCTTCTAATTTATCTCCTTCATTGTTCTTTTGAGACCAAAATCTTTCTTCTTATGCCCTAATTTCCCATAGTACCAACAATCTCTTGGTCCTCTGGATTGAGACCTCTTCCCCTTTGATTTTCCTCTTGATTTCCCGTGATTTCTTGAATTACTTTCTCTCTTAGTGATTCTCCTAATGTAGATCCTATACACGATAAAAGAATGCATATTCATGAAACTTTAATGTAGAAAGAAAATAGACTAATGACAAACTATACTAGACCCAAGATATAATCAACATCAAGTAATCTCTACAAGTGTCTCATGTCTCCCTAACTACAACCACTAAAATAGCTCTCAAACCAGCCTTTTAGTGATAGTTCTAGAATGGGATATTACTAAAAATGCATATCTATGATGAAAAATGCAAGATCTGACTATAATGAGGATTATATGTGAAATGCAACTCCTAGAAAATGCTCTTGAAATGATCATGCCATGAGCTAAATAAGCAATAAATGAAGCTAAATGATACAAAATGATGCTAAATAACATAAAATGATTCTAACAATACTATGAAAACACTATAATGAAAATGTTAAAATGATAAGTCTAAATATGCCTATAGTGTAGATGCATAGAAACTTGGGTCCCTTGTCTCTCAGATTTCCCTCCTATTTAAAGGATTTCAGAAGGGGTTGGGGTAAGAACCAGGATTTTCACTTTTGATTGGGGGTGAAAGTAAAACTCAAAATATCTCATCAGAGGCTAGGAGGAAGAGTCCAATAGACTTGGTTTTGAGGATAATATGAGGATTTTTCAAATTCTTTTAAATGGTAAAAGGGAGATTTCCATCTTGTGAGGATAAAGTGATTTTATTGATTTACTAAATGATTTATTTTCAACATTGTCTTTTTCTTTCCTCCCTTTTTGAATTTTATTTTGTGAATTTGAATTATTTTCTTCCTCTTTTAAAGTTGATTTAGGTTATGTTGATTTGGTAGGTGATTAATGACCTAATGTGATTTTTGATTTAAAAGTATGTTGTGTTTCTTCTAATTTTCTCTTTAATTTAATCATGATTGATCGGGATTGCATAATTTAAGTCTTTGCCAAATTTTGGGTGTCTACAAATTCCCCTCTTTGAGCTAATATGTGAAGCATATTAGTTCAAAGACTATTTTGATTTTTTTATTTTAGGTCAAATTCTAGTGACTGGATGTTTGATTGATGATATTATGTCCTTTCATTGTTGTCGTGGTCTCTGTTTGTTGATGGCTTGGTGTCTGATCATTGATGATTTGATGTTTGATCATTGATGATGTTTTGATTGTCATTGATTTGATGGTTGGATTGCAATGTTGATTTGGCATTGCAATGGTTTTGTTTGGATACCTTGGTTTTGATGTTTGCAAACTTTTGGCTAGGATAGATCATTTTTTATATTTTAGAAAATTTTAATGCCCCAACTTGGACGTCTCGATTTGATATAGATATATTGCCCCCTCAAAAATAAAATTGGAAGAGAGTATGAAAATGTGAAAGTTGAGTAAGGTCCAATTTTATTCCTGACATATTGGGAGAGTAGCAGGAAAGATAGAATGGTTTTATCCAATAACTAAGTTGGTTATGGTGATCAAAAAGGTGCCAAGATGGGGTAAATAATTTGAAAAGATGATGTAAATGCCACTGGGGAGTTAAATAGGTCAAAGAGAGCTTTTACCCTTGTCATTTTCACTTTTGGCTTGTGCATTTGGTGATTTGGAGCTCTAATCCAACGAAGATGGTGATGTCATTACGTGAGCACAAATTTGAGAGGGGTCATCGGTATGAGCATCCAGCAACCTACGGTGCCCTGGTAAGTCGTCAAGATCCTCTTTGTTTGAGATTTAGCTTTTTTACCTATATTTTGTGAGTTTTGCATGGATTTGTAGGGTAGATGTGTTTATTTTAGTACTTCAGCACGTTTGCATATTCTTTTAGCGCATTTGAATTGTTGTAGTGCATATATATAGTGTTTTAGCGCATGCACAAAGCATTTTAGCACATTTGGAAACCCTAGGTTTGTAATAGATTAGTGCATGTGGTAGATAATAGCACATTTCAGAAATAGAATAGCGCATTTGGACAAAAAAATGCATTTGAATTATGTAATAGTGTAAATGAAAAATGTTCTAGCACATTTCAAATAATAGCACATCTCTACCATTAAACAATGCTTTTGAGCATTGTTGTCGCACATTCAAAGAAATAGCACATTCAAGAAATATTTTAGCACATTTGGAGAATTTTGTAGCAGATTTACATAGAATAGCACATCTGCATGATGTAATAGTGCATCTAAGATGGAATAGTGCATATAATCTATATAATGGCACTTTTGATTGGTAGATTAGGGTAGTTGAATGTTGTGATGCATTTGATGAGGTGTAGATTGTTTGTCGAGCGTAACATAATGCCAAAGATTAGAGTCTTGGTTGGTCAACCAAGGATGGGCATAACAAGCAAACATTAGAAATCAAGAAGTCATGCGGTGATGTGTGTAGGATCGATCTAATGATAGATAGGTGATATCCCAACTCAGGATATAGAGTAGGGAAGCTGAGCTAGTCCAACCCAGGATAGAGGAAGACAAGCAGTAGGTCCAAGATAGAACTGGTAGCTAGATTAAGAGATTGATTTTTTATGGTCACTTTGTGATGAAGAATGACATGTTGTGTTTGCTTGATGAATAATAGGTGCATGGGAGTAAGCTCATGGTACAAGGGCTTTATCCATGGTCCTTAGAGTCAGTGGGTTGATTGTTTGATATAGATAGGTAGGTGATTGATAGGTGTAGCTTCACGTATTTGTTACAGATGCCCCAATTCTAAGTGAATAGGGATTATTGATAGTTGTGGCTGAGCAGTGGTACTCAGACCACAACACATTCCATTTCCTGATGGGGGAGATGATAGTGACTCTCAAGGATGTGTACAGGATTCTTCAGATCTTGACTATAGGGGATTTGGTGTATTATGATCAGATTGCTAGTGGGGTTGTATTCCAAGACTTTTTCGAAGATGACAATAATGGTGATGATAGTGTGTCCTAGTTTTAGATGTTGCAGTATGATGCGTTACTTGCAATGTTGGCAAGACTGATAGGTGGACTTCTATTGCCAGATCACCAAGGGCGAGGGTGTCCAGTTGGATGGGGTTGGTTGATTCAGGAGATGATTAATGAGCCAGAGAGATTTGCATGGGGCAGTTGTATTTTGGCTCATTTGTATCATGATTTACACTAGGTTATCTATTTAGGGGCCTCGTCATTATCAGCAGGGGTATTTTACTACAGGTATGGACATGGGAGCATCTACCCATTACACGTCCATTGTGTGTACAACAGCGGCCATAGGGCATGCCATATATGTATACTTATTTAGGTCCTATCATGAATCCCCATTTAGGCAAGACAAAGTACTGGCGCCAGATACTGGATGATATTGATGAGGTTTTATGGAGACCTTATAGGTTTACAGAGCCATGGGCAGAGGATGATGATGAAATGGTGTATTTCTTTAGTCAAAGGTTTTTGCTTGGTCAAATTCCTTTTGTACTAGAGCAATTTTGCTTCAGGCGAGTGGTGAGGTAGTTTGGTTGATGGCAGGGCATGCCAAGGGGATTGCACATTATGCTCAGGTTCAGTCAGAGAGAGTAGTGTGGGGACTGACTCTGGAGTACGAGGCTTGTCTGGAGGCCTTTTTACAAATGATAGACACACCACAACCTTGGGCCTTATGAGATGAAGTGGCCGATGTGGAGATGGAGGGGGATTATGCATGGTGGTTTTGGGATCATCTCTTCCCAAGATACACAGATCCAACCAAGCCGATGCCAGGTATTGATGAGCCATCAAGTAGAGGAGAGGATGATGATGATGAGGGTGGACTAGGGAGAGTTAGAGGGAGGTGATGAGCCAAGGTCAAAGTGGGCATAGTATGGGGGAGATGAGGTCGCATAGCCATGGTGTTACCACAGAGGGGAGTGGCATGAGGCCCAATACAAGGACCAGTGGGTGTAGGGAGAGCCAAGGATGTCCATGGATGAGGTGGTGCATGAGTGAGAGGAGGGATGGTTGGGTGACATGATGGAGCAGAGAAAAGGAGGGCAAGATTGCCAGAGGATGTACAATTTGTTTACCAATAAAGACCACAAGTCTAGGGGCCTATCAGAGATCCACCAAATGCACAGCTGTAGGTACCACCAAAGAGGTATGTGGGATCTATTGATTTAGAGACTTGGGTGAGTGCCATAGAGGCTTAGATGGGTGAGGTGTTGAGTACCTTGCATATACTCATAGTAGTGATTACACCGAGACCACCACCACCACCACCAAGGATAGATGGGGCATCGTCGAGTCAGATAGTTGTGGTTGCACCTATTGCACAATCGATAGAGGTGATAGAGTAGGTACGACAAGAGGATACAGGTGCCCCCAATGAGCAGGGACTATCAGATCAGGCACCCTCACAAGGATGAGTTTATATGATTGTACGATGGCCTCATTCTTCATTATGTATGATTATTCTCGTGACGTTTATTGGACATTTATGTTGATGTACTTATTTGACCCTTGATTGATGTACTTGCATGTTATATGATCATATGATTTTCATGTTGATGTACATTATATATTGTTCATGTGATTTTATCCTTCAACAGGACTATTTGATTGTCATGTTTCTCTATGAGATATCTAAGCTTCTTTGATGTTTTAGATGTGTGCATTTATTATGTCATGGACTTATGTTGTCATATGATTGTTTGATGTGATGATTATATTGATAGTGGATGCAGATATGTATACATATGTGAATGATTAATGTAGATGAATCATGATTTAGAGTAGATGGTAGGTTACTGATGATGCAATGAAAATGTGATGTGGTAATATGAACGTAATGACATTAAATGAAATGAGATGTGATAACATGATATGTAATTTAATGCAATGAACTGAATAGTGACATGAGATATAATGAAATTAAATGAAATATGATATAATGAAATATATCATGAAGTAATGAAAAGGATTTGGCAATGCAATATAATGCAATCAAAGGAGTAATGATAATGCAATAAAATGAGTAATGAAAAAGGCAATGAAATGAGTAATGAAAAAGGCAATGAAACGAGTAATAAAATAGAATGTAATAAACAATGAGATGAAATGAAATGAGGTGAATTGTAATGTGATACGTAATGAAATGAACTAAAATGAGTCATGAAATGAGATGAAATGTAAGATGTCATGAAATGAAGTGAGATGAAACAAGAGATGAAAATGGAATGAACTACATAATGAAATGAGATGAGTACGAAATGAAATAAGATGGGTAATGGAATGGGAGGGAATATGAAATGAAATGAAATATGAAATGAAAATAAAATGAAGATGAAATGTATCATGTAATGAAATGAAATGAAAATGAAAATGCAATGGGATATGGAATAAACGAAAATAAGATAGGTAACGAGATGGAAGATGGGATAAAATGAAATGATATGAGATGGGAAGTGAAAATGAAATGGATGATGAAATGGATTATGAAATGGAAATTAAATGGATTATGAAATGAAATGAAAAGGAAATGATAATGAAAATGAAAATGCAATGGGATATATAATGAAATGCAATGAGTAATGAAATATGAAATGAAATGATATGAAATATGAAATGAAAATGAAAGGATGTTGATTATGGAAACAAAATGATATGGAGGAGGGGATGAGAAGAAATGGCATGAAATGAAAAAATGAGAAATATGTTGTGAAATGCAATAAGAGGAGTCATGAAATGAAAATGAAATGGAATTTGAAATGAAATTGTTTGAGATTCAAAAGCTTTGAGTTGGTATGTCAATATTTGTGATTCAAAAGCCACTAAATGAATGGATGAAATGGTGAAATGAAAGAGATGGAGAATGAGAAAAGGTGATGCAATGAATCAGATGAAAATTGAAGGTGGTTAAATGAGATTGTTTGAGATTCAAAAGTCACACAAGGCAGAAAATGAGGTGATGCAATTTGATGGTGAATTTATGACATGTAATGTTGGAGTGGATGAGGTGAAGAAACAAAGTCCATGAGTGCTCATAAGCTTGCTCTAAGGGTGATGTTGATGGTGTTGCACATGTTGTTTATAACTAGTCGTGAAATTGTTGAGTAATGTCGGTGAATTGTAACCTAATTGTGTACCAACCATTTGTTTCGCAAGGAACCCAAGATGAAAAATGCAAACTAGATGAATGCAACTAATTGTCACTTTTTCAAAGAGAGGCAAACTAATTGTCATTATAGAGCATGTGATAAAAAGTGACTAAGTACAACCACCACTAGCTCAGCTATAGTGATATGAAAACTTTATCACACCGAGAAGTACCAACAAAGAGGAACAATGTACCAGAAAAAAACATAACAATCACTAAGAAACAGAAGCTATAGTCGTAGAATAACAAAAAATAGGCACACCAACTAGTCACATGTCAGAGAAAGGACCTCACCTAAGGTAATGCACAAAATTGGTCAAGGTACACATGGCATTCCATCCGAGAGGAGGCTCTTATAAGTGGACTCCAATAATGTGTGAAACCAAAGGATCATAGGAATTAAATAGTGAGAAATCAATAAAAGATCATGACTTTATCTCGATACCTCTAGTCAAACACATCATTGAGATACTAAAAGTGCATGATAGCATGGAAAACCATTATGTGTGAACCAAGTGTGCTTCTAGTTGTGCACAATAGTATCGCATTGTTTTGTTTGTTTTGTTTAGGTCTGCCAGAGAGTAACTTGTTGTATCAAGTGAATGAGAAGGCGTGGGATGTGTCAACAGTGATTTAGCAAGAGAATCCAATGGTCGATGTGCATCAGCAAAATTTTGGGTGGAAAAATGTCAGAGTTGAAGGTCAAATGTACTAGGTACCAATGTGGCAAGGTGCAGAGAGTGGATACGAGGAAGACTAGTGCAGAATGAAGCTCAGGTGAATGATGGCTATAAGGAGGTGGATAGTGGGATAATGAATCAAGGTAAAGTGGAGAGTAGAACACGATTATTGGAGACAATGAGAATTTGTGGGAATTATGCAAGTGAAAGTATGTTGGGCTCACCAGATCAATCATAACGAGAGGGTGATGCTAACTAGGGAAGGTGGAGGAGGCAAGGGTGGAGAGCAAAACACATTAGGCAAACTTTCAAGGAGTGGGTGGATCAACTGGAACTCCAAATGTTACTTTTGGGTCTAGATGAGACAAGCTAGCTAGGACAAAGTTCAGCGCAACCCAAAGAGGTGGGAATGGAGGTGGGAGAAATGCCCTTGTCAGCTTTAATGATGTTATTTAGGATGGCAGTGCAATAGGCACTACAGGAAGCAGCAAGTGATGGGCCAATGACACAAGTGGAGGATAGTCCATCTCAAAAGATGAAGAGTATGTTAGGAGTAGAGGAGGAAGTGGGGGAAATAAAGTCTCCTAAAAATTCTATGGGAGAAATTGCAAAGGATGTGGGGGGTGTTAGTGGTGGTGAAGTACTGAGTGGAACGTGATAGTGGATTAGCCTTGGGACGTCGGGACGAGGTTCAACAAAAGGGGGAGCGAGTGTTGTAAATGTGAGGGAGCCATAGCTAGAGGTGGGAGATAGTGATCAAGCATCATGAGATGTGGAAGGATTACAGATACTATTGGTGATAGAGAGAGTGCGAGCGAAGAACGCAGAACAGGAGGTTACACTTTTGCTAGGATTGATGGAGAAGGCTCGGGAGGATGGAGCACAAACAAAGGCAAAGTGACAACAAGCAATGATAAACATAGGGCAGGTGCAAGTGCAATCGCTAGAGATGGAGTTGTGTGTGGAACATGCACGAGTGGAGGGAAGCAATTCAGGAATGTGAGCTGAATGATCAAAGTCCCAGTGGTTGCAAGAATCAATTAAGATGGCGCAGGTAGGTTTGGAGAGTGCATAGAATGAGTTAGTGTTATTGCAGTCGTAGTCTAAGTTGTATAGGGAGGCGATTGCAAAGGCAAACTCCTTAGCATTGAAGTTGTAGAAGCAGTTAGCATTAAGTGAGGAGAAGGTAAGTCAACTACAATAGTGTTTGGGCAAGGCAAAAGTGGACATGGAGCATCGATGAATGATGACTGATCAAATGCAACAAGAGCAGGATGTAGCCCAATGAGCAATCATTGCACAAGGGGTAAGCAAGTTGGTGGAGAATGTGTTTGTGGAAATGCACTGGACGACCAAGGTACACCGAGAAGCTGCTTATTGGATGGGATGTTATTATCAAGCATTCCCACATGAGGATTGACAAGAGACGCAATTTATAGATAAAGAATTTACAGCTCTGTTAAATACATAATTACATGGTGAAAGGTTTCCAATTCCCATGGAAGTGGTATGGACACATAGGGGGTTGACACCAGGAGCTTCTTCATCTGGAGCTAGGCTAGAAGAGACACCATTGATTGGACATCTTGTTATGCCACCTCCTTTGGGAAGCCAGAATATATAATCCACTAGACATTGTTGGGATGTAACACAGTTAATGCTATTATAGGGGAATAAAAAGTTGGTGTCACCAACTGATGTTGATTGTAATGCATTGCCATGTGTGTTTTTGGTATTTTTGAAATATATTTGGATGTTTTTGTGATTTTTTTGAATATTTAAATTTTTTATTTTTTTTTTCAAATATTTAAATGTTTTTGTGATTTTCTCAAATATTTAAATGTTTTTGGGATGTTTGGAAAATATTTGGATGTTTTTGTGTTTTTGTGATAAATGTTGGAATAGTTTAACTCTTATAAAAAATGGGAACAACACCATTCGTAGAGTGAAGATAACAGTGATGGGTTAGCAAGAATGTCTATATGTATGTGAAGAACCAATACAGATAATAATAATGCTAATAGGAGGATGTTTCTCTAGATGTGTGATGAGATGGGCATTCTTGAGGCCTATGAAAAGGCGTTTGGGGCCCAAAAGAGGACATGTGGGTCTCAAGTATGCAAAATAGGACCTTGAAAAGATGTTTTTAACTCAAGAAAGGTGTGTTGGGGCCCAAAAGACATCGCGGGTCTTGAAAAATGGTGAAATGAGGCCTATAAAAAGATGTTTGGGCCGAAAAAAGCATTTGAGGGGCCTAAAAAAAGGAGCTTTGGGCCTAAAAAGGTGCTGGAGGGGTCCAAAAAGGATGCATGGGCCTTGAAAAAAGTGCCAGAGGGGCCTAAAAAGGCACTGGAGGGGTCCAAAAAGGATGCATGGGCCTTCAAAAAGGTGCTAGAGGGGCCTAAAAAAGGTGCTTTGGCCTAAAAGGCACTGGAGGAGTCCAAAAAGGACGCTTGGGCCTTGAAAAAGGCACTAGAGGGGCCTAAAAAGGCTCTTTGGACCTAAAAACGCACTAGAGGGGTCCAAAAAGGAGGCTTGGGCCTTGAAAAAGGTGCTAAAGGGGCCTAAAAAGGTGTTTTGGGATTAAAAAGATGGTTTGGGCCTAAAAAGGCAACGGAGGGGTCCAAAAAGGATGCTTGGGCCTTGAAAATGTGCTAAAGGGGAAGGCCAAGCTCACACGCTTACGCCTACCTATTATGTGCCTCTAGTTGAGTGAGGATGAAAGAGTCTGATGGATATTTGGGCTTTCAAGATAGCATTGACATAATTTTTGAAGGAGGCTAGACTAATCGTGGCCACTGCAACTTAAATAAGACTAATAATTTGTGGGGAATTATTGCTCTTGACAAGAGGAGGGAAACAAGGGCACCTCTTGCGCAATCCGCGTTGTGCCAGATTTTCCAAAGTCCTACGAAATGTTTCAAGACATTACCATGCTTCTTCTTTGGGAGTAGATGTTTTGTTGGATAGCCAAATTGAGAAATTGATAGGGATTTTGGGGTGTTGTTGATAGGAATTACCTCCATTTTGAATGCTTTGGGCTAGTTGTGAATTTTTAGATGACTTTTTATTTAAATTTTTTTTGGACATTTTGGATAATTTCTCATTTTTTTTGACATTTTGGATAGTTTTTGAATTTTTTTGACATTTTTAGACAATTTTTTTTTTTTGGGTAGTTTTAAGCTTTTTTTGGATTTTTGGGATTGCAGGGGGTGAAACGAAGGATGTGAGCGAGATTTGGTGGAATATGAGGGTGACCAGGACCATGTGAGGTACCTAAAGAGGCAATGAAGGAGTTTATGACACCAAATGGGTTGACTGTGGGCTAGAATAAATATTAGAGATCATTCGTTGATTTTTGTGCAATTCATGTCTATGGTATTTCAATACATAATCAGACTCTCTGTGTTGTTGAATTTGTGGTTCTCCCCATTGCGGCTGTCATACTAGTTGTTTCCACTACTGTGTACATTCACTCAAGGAAAAGGGCTTTTATTTGCTCTTGTTATTGTTATTATTATTGTCGTTATGAGCTCTATTTCCCTTACCTTATTGTTGCTACTGTACTAATTATTTTTGTTGCTATGAATCCACTCTTGATGCCAAAAACCCACAAATGTTTCTCAAGGGGGTATGTGTGAAATTAATTCTAGATTGAATACTAGCTTGATAGACTATGCTAGCTTCGCAACCCCAGATAGATAAATACTTTTTTGCCAAACACCTCCAAATAATTCAACTGTAAATGCTACCATTTTCTCTTATTCCCATCTTCTATTAATTACAATGGGAAGCCGCAAAGAACCAAAATGTGTCTTAGAGATAATAAATCAACCATTCAACTGTAGCCTGTTTTCAGCATTGAAGGCCTTGTTTTGCTTAGGGAAGCCTAAAAGTGTTATCTCTTGCCCCTTTTACAAAGTGGCATTCTCACTTCTTTTGTACCATTTTTATTTTTTTATTTTTTTTATTTTAAATTGATTTTTTCAATTTTTTTGGTATTTTTGATGTTTTTCTCAAAGCTTTTAGATATAAAACTGTTTGAGATGGATGATGTTGATAGGTTCTACTAATTCTGTACCATCACAATCTGAAAGTCAGTAGGTACCACTCCCAAAGGATTCTGTGACCAATCCAATTGGCCTCCCATTTCCCTTTCTTTTCTCTTGTTGCTTGGTTCTTGGGGTTTTCTCTAAGCACTAGGTCACCAGTCTGAAAAACATGAGGTTTGACCTTTTTGTTATAATGCCTTGATAATCTATTCTGATACACTTTGAAATGGTCATGGGATATATATTGATGTTCTTCTAACAACTCTAGCTATTCTAGACAGGCCACTCTATAATCCTCATTTGATAGGACATCTTGAAGAGTAACTCTCAAGGATGGGATCTCAACTTCTAAAGGGAGAATAGCCTCGTAGCCATAAACCAAAGAGAAGGGTGTCACACCAGTAGGTGTCCTAACACTTGTCCTATAGGCCCAAAGGGTGGAGTATAATTGTAAATGCCAATCCCTTCCAATATCATTTATTTTTTTCTTGAGGATGTTGATGATAGTTTTGTTGTTAGCTTATGCTTGGCCATTGCCTTGGGGATAATAAATAGATGAAGAATTGTGTATAATGTGAAAATTTTCACATAATTCATCAATTATTTGGTTTTTAAAATACAAGGCATTATCTATGAGAATTGCATGAGGTATGCCAAACTGACACATGATATGGTTGAGAATGAAAGAGGAGATTTGTTTTCTTGTAGAGTCTGCAAGTGGCGCACTTCGACCCACTTGGTGAAGTATTCAATGGCGGTGATAATCCACTTATGCCCACTAGAGGAGGGTGGATGGATGGCTCCAATCAAATGAAAACCCCATTGATAAAAAGGCCATGGTGTGGCCAAAGGATTTAGCTTTTGGGTTGGTGTGTGAACAAGGTTGCCATGGATTTGACATTTTTTACAAGTTTTGACAAAATCAATAGAATCCTTTTCCATGGTTCACCAAAAGTAACCCATTCTCATAATCTTCTTGGCTAATGTGAACCCACTAGAGTGTGACCTACAAATCCCTACATGGACTTCTTGTAGAGCGACTCTAGACTCGTCCTTTTTAAGACACCTAAATAAAGTATCATCAAGACCTTTCCTATACAGTGTATCAGCCACCAAGGCATAATGGGAGGCTTGGTGAATGAAGTTTTATTTTTGGTTACATGAGAGGTCAAACAAAATGGTGTTATCATGGAGGTAAGTGATAATGGGACCGTATCAAAGGGAATCAAGGGTGTTTAGATGGCAAACGATAAGGGAATCGAGTTGAGTAAACACGGGTTAAACCATCTCTTCCACTAGGAACTCGTACTGCTCATGCTGATCCTGGAGTTGAAGTAAAAAGGCCAAGGTGGCCATAGCATCAGCTACTCTATTTCTTTCTCTGGGAATTTGTTCGAAAGTAATGTGAACAAAACATGCCTTAAGTGTATTGACTATATGTTTATAAGGCAACAATTTTTCATCTTTTGTCTGATAAGTATCTGTAACTTGATTGATGACTAATTGGGAATCTCAAAAAACTTCTAGGGCCATCAATTTCCATTCCAAAGCTAGCTTGAGAACCAAGACCAAAACTTCATATTCGGCCATGTTGTTGGTGCAAGGGAAGAGTAGTTTGTAAGATTTGGGGATGGTAACACCAAGTGGCGTGATGAACAAAATACCAGCGCCCAACCCATGGTGTGTGTAGGAACCATCAAAATAAAATTTTCATGTTACTGGCTTTGCTTGAAGGATGTGCATATCAACGAAGTCAACTAAGATAGGATTGGAACTTTCTATAGGCGCATCTACCAATTGATCGGCGATGGCCTATCCTTTTATTGCCTTCCTGTACACATACTCAATTTCAAACTCACTTAGGATCATTACCCATTTAGCTAGTCTACCCATTAATGTTGTCTTGCTAAGAAGGTATTTGAGAGGATCAATCTTGGAGACGAGCCTAACTTTGTGTGTCAAGAGATAATGAAGTAGCTTTTGGGAAGCAAAAACTACGGCCAGGCAAGCCTTTTCAATGAAGGAATAATTAAGTTCATAGTTGACTAAGGTGCGACTAATGTAGTAAATGGCTCATTCTTTTCCTTGGTCATTTTCTTGTGCCAAGAGGGCTCCAATTGACTTGTCTATTACAGAAATATAAAATAGTAATGGTTTTTGTGATACCGAAGGTACCAACACTAGCGGATTCAACAAATAGGTTTTAAGTGTTTCAAAAGTCTTCTGACATTGATCATCCCACTTAACATTTATGTCTTTATGCAGTGTGTGAAAGGTATGCACTTTTCCACCAACTGAGAAATGAACTGATGCACTAATTGAAGCCTACCTTGAAGAGAGCGTAACTGATTCAGGTTACTTGGAGGTTGCATACTAACTATGGCTTGTACCTTCTCAGGGTCAACTTCTATCCCTTTAGTTGAGACAATATATCCTAGGAGCTTGCTTGATTTGATGCCAAAAATGCATTTCTTGGGATTGAGCCTGACCTTAAATGCTTCTAGGCGGGCAAATATTTTGGCCAATATGGGAAGATGTTCTTCCCAACTATGGAATTTGGCAAGAATATCATCCACATAATCTTTCATGAAGATATGCATCATATCATGAAAAATAGTGGTCATGGCCCATTGATAGGTTGCCACAACATTCTTTAACCCAAAGGGCATTACATTCCAACAAAATGTGCCCCATGCACAAGTAAAAGTTGTTTTCTCTTGATCTTCTAGTGCTATTCTGATTTGATTATATCCCAAAAACCCATCCATAAGTGAAAACATGGAATGGCCTGTTGTGAGATAGACTATGGTGTTGATATTAGGGAGAGGAAAGTCATCTTTAGGGCATGCTTTGTTTAAATCCCAAAAGTCGACACAGATGCATATGCTACCATTCTTCTTTTATATTGGCACAGTGTTGGAGATCCATGATGCAAATGCTAGGGGCAGAATGAAATTGCTATTGATTAATTTTTTGAATTCTTCTTTCACTAACATGGCTATATGCGGATGCATCTTTCTAAGTTTCTATTTTACTACCTTAACCTCTAGAGAGATGTTAAGATGGTGGAGGATTAAGGTTGGGTCTAAGTCGGGCATGTTCACATAAGACCATGCGAAGTTTATTTGTCTTTCTTCAAAGAATTCAATGAATGTCGTCCTTTCTTTTGGACTCAAAGATTGTGCTAAATAAATGACCTTTGGTTCTTGTTCTATGTCGATGTTGACTGGTTCTATAGGTTCAATCAAAATAGAAGATCGCTCCTCATAATGTTCAAGTAAGGTATCAATTACCCCATCTGCGGGTGCCATAGTTGGGTTTTCACCTTGAGATACATCACTTTTGTTTGTTTCTATTTTTTTATCAAGATTGGCCACAACTTGGTGGTGGTCAATAAGGTTGTGGGATGCTTGCCTTGCTCTAGTGTGATAGAGGTGATTGATACCTGACTTGACCATATGTGCTTCTTTCATTCCTTGTCGACGAGATGGTTCAACTACATTAAGGCAGATGAAAATGTCATGGTCGATGTCAAAATGAGGGAGGTGATGGGGTTCGGTTGTATCCCAGTTAATGAGCTCAAGATGGACTAGGGAAAGCAATTCATAGTATGGGAAGGGTTCAACGGGGTTTAGAGACATAACTTCATTAGATGGTTCATACGTTGTATCGGTCAAATCTATGGCATGGGCTTCTTCTAGAGTGTCGGGGAAAGTAGAGCTTATGAGAGGCCCATAGTAATCATCTTTGACTTCTACTGGAAAGAAGTTAGGGAATAAAGTTTGAAAGTGAAACCCTTCAATGTGTTCGTCATCTTCTAAGCTGCCCTGATGTGTTCTGTTTCTTGGGAAAGCAAATCTTGAACTATGAGTTGTTCTTTGCATGAACAAGTTGTCGAGGGTGGGTATGTTGACAACATCACATTCTTTGTAGTGGAGAGATTCCTCAGATAGTGACTCAAATTCCTGCTTAGTGAAATCGTCATTCTCTTCGTTATTGGAGGTATTTACAATTGGTTCTTCTGCAGAATGTGAACTGGAGAGGGCCAAATTCTTATTTATGTCTTTAGTTGTTACCAGGGTATAACTGTCGTTTGGTTTGGGTACCCACACCAAGGTAGAAGAGGTTTGAACCTTGTCTTGTCCATCATACCCTACCCCTATTTTGGATGAATTTGACCTGAACTATGCCATCAAAGGTTTGATGATTCCTTTCCCTTTCCCTAAGGGACCATCTCCCAAGTATCCCATCTTTTTTATGAGATCAAAGCCTTTCCCATGTAGGTAGGAGGAGATGTCAATGTTTTGTTGACTGATGTCTTCCACTAAGTTTGGAGGTGTGCCACTTGCTTTGACAAAATGTGCATGATATGGTTTGGTGGAAGTCAGTTTTCCATGAGACCTCAAAGAAAGTGGGGATCAAATAGGGAGACTAAGTACTCACCTACCCCTTTATGGTGCAACTTACATTTTCTATCAAATTCCCTCATTAGTTTATCCATTTCTTTATAGTGTAGTTGTTTGGGATCTTTTGATGATGATGGTGGTGAAGGAGCAGAGGAACCCAAACAAGCCACTTTCTCTTTACCCTTAGTTGATGGTGATAAGTGGTTTCTTGTTTGGTTAGTTGAGTGTGAAGTGCCTATAACTGTTGGCTGACTGTTGGCATCTATCAGTGCATCAGCTTCTTCTCTATTATGAGGGACAAGTGAGATACAATACTAAGAAAAGTGTTGATCTCTAAGCATGGTTATCTCTTGACCCATGTATGGAAATTTAAGGCACTAGTGGTAGGTGGAGGGAAAAAATTGCATGTCATGTATCCATGGTCTTCCCAATAGGATGTTATAGGTTAATTGTAGGTCTAAGACCTAACAGATAGTTTCTTTCATGACCATCCCTACTCTGATTGATAATATGACCATGTCTTTGGAGGACCTTTCTTCATCATCATAGGCCTTGATGGTAATCTTTTTTCTTGGGTCAAAAACATCCTCTACATACCTGAGGCCTTTTACTAAACTAAGTGAGCAAATATTGAGGCCAGGCCCACCATCAACCAATACCCTCTTAACTTGGTTCCTATGGATGAATACTTCTATGTGCAAAGGAGAGTTTTGTGGCTATATGACAGACATGTCATCTTGAGCTGAGAAAGACACGCAATGAGGAGCGACTAGATTACTGACCATGTTTTGGAATCTACTCACATCTAGGTCATTTGGCACAAAGGCTTTAGTGAGTATCTCTTTTATGCTTTGGGGAGATTTGCAGTAGTTCAAAAATGGAGATGTGGGCCAGAGTCTTAAGCAATTGGTTAACCAAGTTATATTTGGGCATGGAGGAACTTGGAGCTGCTTGGTTAGGATTTGTCACTAGTCTTGGTATGATAATTTTGGGGGCTTGACCTTGAGTGATAGCATTTGAGGACTATTTTTTATTTTTATCTTTGATTATGATGACATTTATGATGTCATCAAATCTAGAAATCATGCTAATGGTATTATCATAGTGGTGCACATAATTAACCTTGGTTTGTTGAGGTGCATTTTGATTAGCCTTGGAGGACTCCCCCTTTTCATGACTCATGAAGGGGTTCTTAAAGGTTTTATGATCTTCATTATTACTGAGATTGTTTACTTCAATGGTTCCATCATTTATTAATTTTTGGATGATCCCCTTAAGGGCAAGGCAATTATTTGTTAGGTGCCCTCGATTGTGATGATAGGCAGGAGTGTGTTTCTTGTTCCACTATTTTGGCTTGACTTGGGGTTCATATGGTTTAGCCTTGGGTAACACGATGAGGTCATCAGCCAAGAGTGTTTGTAAAGTGCTCACATAGGACACCCCTATGAGTGTATACTCCTTAGGTATATCAGAAGATTGATATCTTTGTGGTGGAGGAGCTTGATTGTAAGCAACTTGTTGGTTGGACGTAGAGCGAGTCTTTGTGTTACGTCGATAAAATAGGCTAGTATTATTTTTTTGAGGTGCGACACTGGGACCCAGTTTATTTAAAGGGGGTTGAATCTGAGTTTTGACATGATTGGCTTCAACTACCCCTCATTTGTGAAGTTTTTATTATTGTTTCTCCACCACAATTTATGTTTGTCCATGGATCGATCAGAGGAATTGTGTGTTTTTGTGGAATTGTTGGAGAAACCTTTACCATCTTTAGATAATTTGATTATGTCGTTGTTTACCAAGGTTTCTTCCACCTTAGCTATGTTTTCTAAAGTGGTTTTAAAATCTTTAGGCCCTTGATTTGGAGCCAATAATTCATCAATTTGAAGAGACTGCTGATGAAGATATTCTTCTTCTCCTTATCTGGTATGTCTCTATGGTATTTAGCAAACATGTGCCTCCATTGTTGTAGGAAGGTCTTGAATGACTCACCTGGGAGTTTTTTTGTGTTACATAGATCAATCATCATAACTTCTCTTTCAAAGTTGTAAGAATATTGGGTGATGAAAATGGAGGTCAATTGGTCGAAAGTTTTAATATTGGAGGGTAGCTTGGAGAACCGCTCCATGGCTTGTCCCTTGAGACTCCTAGGAAATAGACGCATTAGGTATGTTGTGTCATGGAAAAACTCCATGCTTAGCATATAAAATTGCCTCAAGTGATCTTGTGGGTTCAACATGCCAAAATATTTGTCATAATTTGGTATCTGCACATTTGGAGGAAAAGATGTGAAGGTAATATTTTTATCGAATGGCAGGGGACACACCTTTTCAAGGCTAAACTTTGCGAGTTGTGTGTTTCCTCTTTTCATCTTTCCCATTTCTAGTTGTAGGTCTTGCAATTTTTATGTGACTACATCTAAAGGTGATTCTTCTTCATCTCATTTCAAATTGGTCACATCAAAATCAGATGGCAATTTTGCACCTTATTGTGCTAATGCGAGTATGTATTGTTCTTTGTATTTTTCCAAAATCTCGTCCATGATGTCGACAAGTTCGAGATTTTGCTAAAAATCTTTGATCTTAGATTCAATGCTTCTATCATCCCATGTGTGAAATGAGCCCATTGTGGCTAGGGATTCTGAATTTTGATCAAATAAGGGTGACTCAGGAGTAACTTCATTCTATGTGTAATCCATTGTTGTAGTAGATTTTGGGAGGTTTAGAGGTTCTATGCATTTGACGATTCTACTTGCTATCCTGGCACTCACTCGTATGGGCGACTGTTTCAATTTTTTTGGTACACTTGTTTTGCATGGTGGCATGAAAAGTAAGTTGGATCCTTTTATTTTTTAAGCATTTTTCAAGAAGTGAAAGTTTTCATTTACCATGATTTATTCGTAGCAACAAGCTAATTTGTATAAGGTGTTTGCCAATGTTGATAGGATGAGGTCCACTTTTGCAAAGTTAGGTATAGATGTGTGTTTCTAAATGTTCCCAGCTTGATGTGCAAAGTGAGGTAATGGTAATTGTTGGGTTGATGATGATGTAGCTTTGCGTGTTTTCAAAAGATGTTTTCAATTAGACACAAAAAAATTCAGACTTTATAAAGTACCAGCACGGAAAAGGGTATCCAAATTTACAGTTTGTTTGCAAGTATCATGTTTGCAGATAGCCTCTATTTTGTGTTTTTGCTCATATGCATCACAGAAATGTTCAGATGCGCTATTTTAGTAATTAAATGTGTTTCTTTATTGCTCATATGTGCTATTTCAATACTCATATGCACTAGTTCAATTCTTATATGCATTGTTTACTAAATCAGATGCATTGTTTTAATTCTCAAGTGCACTATTTTATAGGTATATGCATCATAACAACAATCAAAAGCATTACAGGAATGTTCAAAAGCACTGTTTTATGCAATGTATGCGCAATTTCAAGGATTGTCCAGCAATGTCTTCATTTTACACTTGGTTTCTCAATACCAGTTTGAGGTTTGTCTTTTTGGAAGGTTTATGATCCACACTGGTGTTCATTATTAAGTTTGAAACCACTCAAGCACAATGGTAGTGAGATCAAAACAAAATGAAAAATCACATGCCCTTAGAAAACAAAAAAATGGCTTCCTAGCATAAGGCTGGTGACTAGTAGGTCTTAGTGTTCCAACTATGTTCAAATTTACCTCTCCTATAAAAGAGAGCTTCCCACCAATGCTAGGGAGGTTTGGTGCAATCTCTTGCAAGACTACTAGAGGAAGGTTATACACCAAACATGGATGGCTTGTATTTCATTAGGAATACAAGATTGGGGGCAATCCCTCTCACTGGCCCTACTAAGGCAACTCGAGAGGTAGCCCTTCTATGGCTAGATTATCCTACCTAGTGAAAAGTGAGAAATGGAAGTCAATAGACAAGTCTGGGAATCTGATCACTCGAGAGAGTGAGAGCATATATCTACTACTTTGGCTCCCCAAACACATCAGACACAAAGGATTTATTTCTAGCCCTTATACTACTGAAAATAAGGGAGGCTCCTAATTAGACTATGTGTGGGTTCTTTTCCTCATTCAATTGTAACCGATCTTTATCAAATCAGGCATTTTGATCAACTCAAAGGAGTTGAGAGCATAGGCCTACTTCTTTATCAGATCAGTGAGCTTGAACATTCTAATTTAACTATGTTTGAAAGCTTAGAAATGCCACACTTTTAATTGACAAGAGCAGTGGTCCACCTACCCGATTCGAAGCTAGCAAGGGCTAAATACATTTATGAGGGTCTTCATTCTTGTTGCGCATTGTCTATAGTTTAAAAGCTTGTTTGTTGATGTAGAAGGGACCTGTAAGCAAAAAAATGTTCAGATTTGGGAGTTACATTCAAGAAACTACAACTTTCATCAAATGCGCTACAAAAATGCTCATATGCATTACAGGAAACCTCAAATGCGCTATTCTATTATGCAAATGTGCTAAAAGAAAGTCAAATGCACTATGATATGCTTCATATGCCCTACAAAAATGTTTAAATGCATTACAAAACTCTTCAAAAGTGCTATAAGAATATGCAAATGCATACATGACAATGCAAATGCGTTATAAGATGATGTATAAGCACTACAGTAAGATTAAATGTGAAAAAATAGAGTTCATAAGCATTAGAATATTTCTCAAAAGCATTGAAATGAAGCATAGAAGCATCAGAAGACCTAGATCTGATTCTTCTATGCTCAGGAAAGACTTTGGAATGTTGTTCTTGTTGATATGAGGCCTCCCGTGTAAGGAAATTCAAGTGCGAAAACAGCTTCCTACACTAATCTCTTAAGAGAAGTATGGTGCAAATCTTATTAAAATCTTTTACACTTACAAATTTGATATCATGTAAACAACAACATTTCAGCCAAGAAAGCATAAAGAAAATAGACAGAGAAAGAAACACATAACACAAATATTTTCCAGTGGGGAAAAACCTTTTGGTAAAACAACCCCACCCCTCTAGAACCTGCACAATGTATTATCTTCAACACAAGGTTATAATACACTTGCAATGCAAGTTCAACAACGACAATCAAAGACTCCAGTAGCAACTCACAGTACCAACAATACACTTTTTCACATCCACATCTTCGCAACCCTAAAAATGCTTATAACATGCGCTTCACTTTTAGGGCTACTCCCAAAGGTAACTATATTAGGGTGTTATCATTCTCCGAGAAAATAGGAACCCCAAAAAAAAACCCCACTATTGGGGTAGAGTGTATAGTACTCAAATTTATCAGTTGCCACATGTCTTCACCTATCATTGAATCTTCCTAACATAGCTCTTATGTGTCATAGGAATCCATCATAACTGTTTTAGCGATGATCTCCTTATACACAATTCAAGATGCCGACACATCAACATTATTTGCAAGAAATACATTTTACAAAACAAATAATAAGAATAGGAATTATCCAAGGTTGAGACACCTTATTCCTAACCTTCTCCCACTTGTCAAACACCTTGTAAGAACAACAGGAACATAATAGGAACTAATAACTATAGGCCAAAAGGCCCATAGACTCCGAACACGATCTGAACTTCTCAGTGCCCACTGGTTTCTTTAATGCATCTACAACATTCTTCATAGTATCTACCTTTTCCAAAATTACCTTTCCATCTTCCACCATATCTCTCACAAAGTGAAACTACACATCAATGTGCTTCGTTCTAGCATGGAAAGTTGGATTCTTCGCAAGGCAAATAGCGCTCTAACTATCACACCAAATAGTAATTTATTCTGCATCAACACCAACATCAGAACACAATATCTTAAGCCAAATGGCTTCCTTACAACCATGAGTAGCAGCCATGTACTCAACTTTTGTAGTGGACAAAGCAACCACAGGTTGTCGCTTGCTCATCCAATTGATGGCACCACCAAACATAGTGAACACATAAGCACTGGTGGATCTCCTACAGTCAATATCACCTACCCAATCTGAATCTACAAACCCACAAATACAAATTGAATGTGGAAATCCAAAAGAGTTACCATGATAACATATGGAGTAATCTAATGTACCCCTCAAATATCTGAATACTCACTTAACTGCACCCCAATGTACCTATCCAAGATTAGCCATAAAGCGACTCAAGACTCCCACTGCTTGGGCAATGTTTGGTCTAGTACAGACCAAAGCATACATAAGACTGCCAACTGCACTAGCATAAGGTACTCTACTCATGTCCTCCACCTCAATAGGAGATTTTGGACAATCATCTACAAATAACTTTGTTCCCACAGAAATAGGAACACATAGTGGTCTACAATCTGCCATGTTGAACCTGTCCAACACAGACTTCACATACTTACTCTGACTCAACCAAAGTTTTTTGTTAGACCTGCCTCTACTAATTTCCATACCCAAGATGTATGTAGTTACCCCAAGATCTTTCATCTCAAACTATGCTGACAACTAAGATTTAAAATCAGAAATCATACCCTTACCCTTCCCAAACAGCAACATATCATCAACATATAATGCAACAATAAGAAGGTGATCATTTTCAACTCTGAAATAAACACAATGATTTGATTTCAATCTTACAAATCCAATTGACAACACAAAGGCATCAAACTTAAGGTACCACATCCTCGAAGATTGCTTCAAACCATATAGAGATTTCTTTAATTTGCAAACTAAGGATTCTTTAACTTTAACAATGTAGTGCTCAGGCTGTGACATATAAATCTCTTCCTCCAAATCACCATGAAAGAAATCTGTCTTCACATCCATCTGTTCTATCTCTAAATCATATGATGTAGCAAGAGATAATATAAATCTAATGGATGTCAACTTTGCAGTAGGAGAAAATATTTCACCATAATTTATTCCCTCTACCTGTGAATACCCCTTTGCAACCAATCTAGCTTTGTACCCTTCAACACTGCTATCTGCACAGAATTTCTTCTTGAACACCCATTTACAGCCAACAAATTTTCTCCCTTTAGGCAAAGGTACAAGGTCCCAAGTTTTGTTTTTCTCTAATGAATCCATCTCATCATCCATAGCCTCAATCCAGGAACCTGCATCTTCCATGCCCAAAGCCTCTTTCACAGATCTAGGCTCATTAGTGTTAGTAATCAAAGCAAAAGCACAATTGGAATCTAACATAGAATAACCAAACCTTTTTGGTTGCTTTCTTTCTCTCGTGGATCTCCTCAAGGGTTGCAATTGAGGTTGTTCTTCCTCTTCTTCTGAACTATTAGAGCTGCTAGAGCTCTCCTCATCATTAGACCCAACATGGTCTCTCTATTCAGTCTTCTCAGGGGTAGGAGGCAACTGAACAACATCTTTTTCCTTTTCTTTTTCATCTAGTTGTAGCACAATAGGAGAAGATTTTATCTCTCTAAAAATAACATTTCTACTATACAACACCTTACTAGTCACAGGATCCCAAAGCTTGTATCCTTTCACACTAGCACTGTACCCGATGAAAATACATTTAACAGCTTTGTTTTCCAACTTAGATCTTTTCTCCTTTGGAACATAAGCTTCACAACCAAAAACACGAAGATGTCTAATTGAAGGCTTCTTACTAGACCACACCTCCATGGGTGTCTTACCAACAAGGGTTGATGTAGGAGATCTATTAACCAGATAGCAAGCAGTGGCCACAACTTCGGCCCAAAACCTTTGTTCTAAACTAGCTCCACTAAGCATACTCCTAGCCTTATCCATTAGTGTCATGTTCATTCTCTTTGCAACTCCATTTTGCTATGGAGTATAAGGAGTTGTCTTATGCCTCTGGATATCTTGTTCTTTACAGAATTGTTCAAACTCTACTGAGCAAAACTCACCACCATTGTCAGTTCTCACATACTTAATCTTCTTACTAGTTTGATTCTCTACAAAGGCTTTAAATTCCTTGAATCGGCTAAAGACTTGTGTCTTACTTGTAAGGAAATAAATCTATGTCCTTCTACTGTAATCATCTGTGAAAGATATAAAAAATACAGACTTGGAGATTGAAGGAACTTTTACAGGACCAAATACATCAGAATGAATAAGATCCAAAATATCAGAAGATTTGTGAGAACTAGAGTAAAATTGAACACCTTTTTGTTTACCATAGACATAGTGTTAACAAAAGTCGAACTCGAGATCACAATCATTTAACCCCTCAACGAGATTTTTATTTTTTAGGGTTCTCAGACCCTTTTCACCAATGTGATCAAATCTCATATGCCACAACATTGTCTTTTCTGCAGGAAGCTTACCTTCCAAAGTGTTTGCATTGCCATCAAAACCAATAACCACAGTATTCTTCACTGCTTGTTCAGATGGTGAGGATGAAGAACTATTACATAGAGGAATACATGCATCTAGCTAAAATAAGGTACCTCTCCTAGTACCCCTTACAAGCACTATCGATCCTCTCATCATCTAGCATCCTTCTTTCAAAAAAACAACTTGCACACCTACATCATTCAGCATACTTACAGATAATAGGTTTAATGCCAAACTTGGAATGTGCATAACTCCATTGATTCCCTTTACTCATCCATCAGGAAATTTGATAGTGACCCTTCCACATCCAACTATCTTTAGGTGAGAATCATCACCCAAGTACACCTTTCCACCATCAAACTGTTCATATTTTGAGAACTAGTTTCGATGAGAGGTCATGTGAAAAGATGCACCCGAGTCAACCAACCACACATCATTAGATGCATGGGTTGCCAAAGCTACGATGAATGCATCGCCATCTTCTTGAGATCTTTCTAAAGCTAAATCTAAACCTTTCTTCTTCTTCTTCGGCTCTTTGCAATCTTTACAAAAGTGCCCAAGTTTATCACAATTCCAACATTTTGCCTTGGACTTATTGGAAGTCTTTTACTTCCCATGGGATTTGGATCTACCCTTATTGTCAGACTTATTGTCATTTTTCTTCCCTCTTTCCATGGATCTCCCACGAATAGCAAGGGCTTCATTTTTTGAAATGAAAGCCTTTCTTCTCATCTCCTTTGATAGTAGTGAAGACACCGCATCATCCATTTTCAAAGTGACTAACGTGCTTCTAAGAGCCATCACAAGATGGTCCCATGAATCTAGTAAAGAACACAAAAGTGTGTAGCAACAACCCTCCTCCTCTAACTTGACACCAGCTGATGTCAACTGTGCAGCCAGTAGATTAAAAGCATTTAAATGATTCATTAAGGATCCACCTTCCTCCATTCGCAAAGAGTACATATTCTTCCTCAGGAACAACTTGTTCACCAAAGATTTGGGCTGATACATGGCCCCAAGTCTTTCCCACAAACTATATGTGATTTTCTCATCTAGAACATTTAGAAGAACTGCATTAGTTAAACAGAGTCTTATGAGACCCTTAGCTTTACGGTCTTTGATATCCCAATCTACTTGAGCTATAGTTGGTGGTCTTGTAGTGCTTGAAGTCACTTCCCATAGGTCACGATCTTCCAACATGTCTTCCATCTTGAGTTTCCACAACTTTAAATTAGTGCCATTAAATTTATCCACCTCCATTCTTCCATATGATGAACTCGCCATCTCAATCTGCAAATAAGATTCAGGATGCTCTGCACAAGACTCCTACTCAACTTGAGATTAGCTCAAAAAACCCTACCCAACAACTAGGACCAAAAGTTGATCAAGCTCTGATACCACTTGTAAGGAAACTCAGGTATGGAAACAGCTTCCTACACTAATCTCTTAAGAGAAGTATGGTGCAAATCCTATTAAAATCTTTTACACTTACAGATTCGATATCATGTAAACAACAATATTTCAGCCAAGCAAGCATAAAGAAAATAGATAGAGAAAGAAACACATAACACAAAGAATAGGAATTATCCAAGGTTGAGACACCTTATTCCTAACATCCCGGACATAGTAGAACCTGTATTTGATCAGATCTGCACAAAAGAATAGCAAGAAAAACACAAACCTATACTAAAAATGAAGGATTAGATTTAAAAACTTGAAAGTAGTGAGGCTCTTAGTTTTTCCCCATGGTAGGCGCTATTTTGTACATGGTAAAAGAACACATACTCATGAAACTTTAACGTAGAAAGCAAATAGACTGATGAAAAACTATACTAGACCCAAGATATCATCAACAACAAGTAATCTCTACAACTGCTAAAATAGCTCTCAGACTAGCCCTTTAGTGATAGTTCTAGAATGGGATATTGGTAGAAATGCAGATCTATGATGAAAATGCAAGATCTGTGACTATAATGCGAATTATATGTGAAATGCAACTCCTAGAAAATGCTCTTGAAATGATCATGCCATGAGCTAAATATGCAATAAATGAATCTAAATGATACAAAATGATGCTAAATGACATAAAATGATACTAACAATGCTATGGAAACACTATAATGAAAATGTTAAAGCGATGAGTCTAAATATGCCTATAGTGTAGATGCATAAAAATTTGGGTCCCTTATCTCTTAGATTTCCTTCCTATTTACAAGATTTCAGAAGGGGTTTGGGTAAGAACCAGGATTTTCACTTTTGACTGGGGGTGAAAGTGAAACTCAAAATATATCATAAGAGGCCAGGAGGAAGAGTTCAACAAACTTGGTTTTGAGGATAATATGAGGATTTTTAAAATTCTTTTAAATGGTAAAAGGGAGATTTCCATCTTGTGAGGATAAAGTGATTTTATTGATTTACTAAATGATTTATTTTTAACACTTTGTCTTTTTCTTTCCTCCCTTTTTGAATTTTATTTTGTGAATTTGAATTGTTTTCTTCCTCTTTTAAAGTTGATTTAGGTTTTGTTGATTTGATAGGTGATTAATTACCTGATGTGATTTTTGATTTAAAAGTTTGTTGTGTTTCTTCTGATTTTCTCTTTAATTTGATCTTGATTGATTGGGATTGCATGATTTAAGTCTTTGCCAAATTTTGGGTGTCTACAAATCCATCTAAGGTTTTCTTACAAGTGTCCTCACTCAAAATAACACCAATCACATAATCAAAGTTTAGGGTATTAGATCCATAAATAAAATTACTCACAGCCATTACCAAGTCATTCCAACTTTTAGGAAATGAACACAGGATTGAGAGAGCCTTAATTTCTCCATCAAAGTTAACATTCACATTAGATAACTGACTAGTAACCATATTAAACTCATCTAAATGACTTGCAATAGATCCACCTTCTACTATCTTTATATTAAATAAATTTTTCATGAGAAATGCCTTATTTGAAGTGGAGGGCTTTTCATATAGTTTCACTAGGGTTTGCATCAACTCTTTCGTTATCTTCACTTTTGTAATGTTAAATGTCACTGATTGTATCAAGCATAATCAAATAATTTCAAGTGCCTTTCTATCCAAAATTTCTCACTCCTCATTTGTCAAAGTTTCTTGTTTCTTAAATTTTCCTTCTAGTGGTCATCATAAATCCTTCTGATAAAGATAGTCCTCCATTTGTATCTTCCATAATTGAAAGTTCTGCCCATTAAACTTCTCAACCTTTAGCTTCCCCTCATCTGCCATGACTCCCACTCAATCACGAGACTATACTATAGAGGATAACTAAAAAACAACCTCACTTTGATACCACTTCTTAGGATTTAAAGAGACAAAAACTTGATACAAAGGATAACCTTATCCGTCGAGGATAACTTGTTAGTATTACATACAAATATAACCAATATTAGAAAATAATAAATTGCACAAAAGGGAACACAAGACAAAAAAATTTAAAGTGGCTCACCCAATCCCTAGGCTACTTCCACCAGTAGTGACTCTAATATTTTATTATCTAGTGATTACAACCTAATTACAATCTATAATTCCTTACAACTCGATACCACCGCAAAATGCTAGTATCACATCACACATTATGAAATCCCTAACCCTAAGACATTTTATACAAGTATTTTTTTCACTTGAGGGTTAAAATTAGTTACAATATGTCAGCCCAAAAGTTTTGATAAAGTAGCCCCAAACCCCATCGAGGAATTATGGAGTATGTACAATACTTCTTTCATCAATCACCACAAACTAACAACAAGGATGTCATATTTAATGAGAAAGTGTTGTACAAAGATGGTGCAGTAGCATGAGAAGAAAGAAAATGATTATGTAGTGTTGGATGATACACAAAAGGATGATGTTCCAACAGTCCCTCATGCTCCACAACAATTGTAAAAACAAGTACCACAAACTCCAGTGAATGTTAGATTTCCAACAAAGCTAAGTAGACCTCTAGAAAGATTTTCTCCCCCTTTGTATTATCTTTTATTAATAGATGTTGATGAACCTGAATGTTATGATGAAGTTGTGTAGGTGGATACAAAGATTCAGTGAGAATCTGCAATGACAAAAGAAATGGACTCCTTTATGAAAAACTAAATTTCGTATTTATGCAAGTTGTTTGCAAGTAAAAGATCTTTACAGAATAAATAGGTTTACAGGTTAAAAGAAGAGGATGGAGGTGAGAAAATATTTAAATCCCAGCTAGTGGTAAAAGGATTTGCATAGAAAAAGGGCATTAATTTTGATGAGATATTTTCTCTTGTTGTTAAAATAACTTCTATTTGTATTGTGGCTATTAAAAATTTGTATTTGGAGCATCTTGATGTTAAAACAACCTTTCTTCATGGTGATTTGGATGAAGAGATATAAGGGACAACCACGGGGATTTGATGTTAAAGGTAAGGGTAATTTAGTGTGTAGATTGAAGAAAAGTTTATATGGCTCGAAGCAAGCACCTTGATAATGGTATCTTAAATTTGACAGTTTTATGAATGAGCATGGTTATACTCAATTCATTTTGACCATTGTGTTTATTTTAAGAGGTTAGATGATGATGACTACATTATTTTATGTTTATATGTTGATGATATGCTAGTAGTTGGGTCTAACATGGATCAAAATAAGGGGTTAAAACAATAGTTAGCACATTAATTTGATATAAAGTATTTAGGGACAACAAAGAAAATCCTTGATATCAAAATTTGTAGAGATAGAAAGAATAGAAAATTGACATTGTCTCAAGCTAATTATGTTGAGACACAAGAAGAGGAGGCTAAAATGTCCAAGGTACCTTATGCTTCTGATGTAGGAAGTTTAATGTATGCTATGGTATGTACTAGGCTAGATATTGCACATGGAGTAGGAGTTGTTAGTAGGTATATGAGTCATCCAAGGATTGAGCATTGGAACATAGTCAAATGGATTCTCAGATATTTGAGAGAAACATCCAGTAAGTGTTTACATTTTGGGGGCTCTCCTATTGACTTACATAGCTATGTTGACTCAAATTTGGAAAGAGATATTAATACCAAGTGAAGTACTACAGGTTATGAATTTATTGTTGGTAAGACAATAATGAGATGGATTTCTTAATTGTAGAAGCTTAATGATCCACTATAGAGGAAGAGTTTGTTGTTGCTACAAAAGCATCCAAGGGGATAATATGGATTCAGTTCTTCGTGGAATAATTGGGACACCCTTAAAGGGATAATTATTTGTTTACAGATAGCCAGAGTGTCATTCATGTGGCACAGAATTTGGCTCCACATTCAAAAAAAAAACACATACAATTGCGATACCATTTTATTCGATCAATTTTGGATGATGGATAGTCAAAGTTTGAAAATATACACATAGATGATAATCCAATAGCTATATTTACAAAGGTAGTGATAAGGGAGGAGTTCAAGTCCTCTTCAACATCAGTTGGTCTTCTAGATAGAATACAATCAAAGAACAATAGAGTCTAGGTGGTTTTATATTCTAGTGGGAGCTACATGTTTAGCTATGTTATGATTAGTCTCCAAGTGGGAGGTTATTGGTGTGGAGTTTGGTTAGTATCCAAGTGGGAGAATATTGTGTTGTGGAGTGTAATCAAGCTCGAAGGTTAATCCCCCCCCCCCTTATTTGGCATGGTTTCCCCCTAGATTATTACTATAGGGCTTTGGGGGTAGCACCCCCAAGATGGGGTCAAGGAGCAATGCCTCAAGTGCGCTCCCTATCGTAGTACAGGGTGGGATCAAGGAGCAATGCCCCTGCAGGGTTTTCAAGGGTAGCACCCCCAAACCCAAAAATGAATTAACTATTGTAAAAGGCATTTACTATTATTTTTCTATTGCATGACTTATTCTAACCCTAATTTTTTGCAAGTGACCAAAATGCTTGTATAAAATACCTTAGGGTTAGGGATTTCATAATGTATGATGAGATTGTAGCTTTTTGTGATGGTACTGAGTTGTAAGGGATTGCAAATTGTGATCACTAGATAATGATAATATTGGACTTGTTGTTTGTGGACATAGTCTAGGGATTGGGTGAACCACGCTAAATCTTTGTGTCTTGTGTTCTCTTTTGTGTGATTTATTATTTTCTAATATTGATTATATTTGCATGTAATTTTTATTTATGTCTATGGTTAATCTTAACAATATAGAATACCAATTATAGGGTCAAATCATTTCCCTATTTTCCTAATGATATATGATGATATAGTATCTGAAAGAGAACTCTTTTAGTTTGAAAAAATGTGGTTGCATCAATGGGGCTTCATGGAGTTGATAAAGATATGGTGGGATACAAACCCAAGACATTCTGGTAATCATGCCTATACATTTTTTTAAAAACTTTAGTTTTTAAAGGAGAAATTAGAAGTGTGGAATAGGGAGGTATTTAAGAACATTTTTGATGAAAAGTTTAAACTAAAAAAGGAGTTGGTAGATTTAAATGATAAAGTAATTCATGGAGGAATGGATGATAATGTCTTTGTTTAGGAAAGGGAGTTTAAAAATACTTATAATGAGGTTTTTAATAAGGAAGAGATTTATTGGGGGGAAAATTCAAGGGAATTGTGGTTTATGGGAGGGTAATAAAAATACTAAATTCTTTTACAATTTAGTTAAAGGAAGACATGAAATGAATAAGATTTTTTACATCGAGGACAAGTAGGGTATAGTTTTAACAGAGGATAAATAGATTAATAGAGAAGCAGTGTGGTATTATTCTAATATTTTTGCTAAAGAATTTGTTGATCATTATTATGATAATTCTCTCCTTGATGTCATTATGAAAAAACATTTCAAAGGATCAGAATGAGATTTTATTGAAGTAAATATATGAGAAAGAGGTGAAATCTTCTCTTTTCAATCTTGGGAGTGATAAGGCCTTAAGCCTTGATGAGTTTCCTACCTCATTTTTTAAAAGCTTGGCATATCCTTGGTAAAGATCTTTGTGAGGTGGTTGAAGAGTCAAGGAAATGGGGGTTTATTTTTAAATACTTTAACAATACTTTTATCTCTTTAATCCCAAAAAAAGGAGGGAAATAATCCTTTGAAGATTTTCAGCCTATTGCACTATGCAATACCAAGCACAAGGTTATAGCCAAAGTTATTGCAAGTAGTATAAAAAGGGTTTTACCTTCTATCAATTTAGTTGAACAAAGAAGGTTTTCCTTGGGTAGAGCTATTTATGAAGGTATTATTATAGTCCATGAAGCCATAAATTCTATAATGATGGCTAAGGAAGTAAGAATGATGATAAATCTAGATAGTAAGAAAGACTATGACAATGTGAACAAGCAAATTTTAATGAAGATGTTAAGGAGTTTTGGGTTTGATCAAACTTAGTGTGATTGGGTATTTAGTTGAATATCCACTCCACAATTTTTTATCTTGGTTAATGGAAGCCCTCAAGGCTACCTACAGAGGTATCACATTAGGTGATCCATTATCTCCTTTCTTATCTATAATTTTGGTAGAAGTGTTGGGCAGATCTATTAAAAGAACTAAGGATAATAGAGAATGGAGATGGATTAAAATAGCAAGAGACATTGACACGACAACCCACTTACAATTAATGATACCTATCTAATGGCAAAAGCCTTGGTGAGAGAAGCCAACATTATCAAATATACTTTAGAGGCTTATAACAATGCTTCAGGTCACTTCATTAATTGGAATAAGTGTGGGATTTTCTTTTTTAACACATCTCAACCACTGCAAGAACACATTTGCAAAATTACTGGTATCAAGGTTGGCTCTCTCCCTACTAAATATTCTAGGATACTTTTGTTTGGAGGGGAAAATAAAGCAAGCCTTTGGAAAGACTTGGTGGATAGTTGTGTAAAAAGGCTCGATAGCTGGAGAGGTAGGTGGTTGACTTATGTAGGAAGAATTTTATTGTATAGTTAGAGATTTATGCTATCCATACATTTTCTACAAGTTGTCTAAAAATCCATATAAAAGTCTTAAGATACATTGAATAGATAATGCATAAGTTTTTTTGGAATGGGACTTAGGAAGAGGATAAAATACCTTTAGCAAAATGAGAATAAATATGTAGATCTAAGAAGAATGGTGGTAAAGATCTTAGGAAACGGTAGGTGAATAATAAATCCTTAGGAGTATTTTAGAAGATAAATATTTAGACTCAGTGGATGACACCAAATTTTCACGATAAGAGATACTTTGAAGGGATCAACTATGTGGAATTCTTAATGGAGTGTAGGCTAGTGATTGTCAACCATCTCTCCTGGTAGATTAAGGATGGCTACAAGGCTTCCTTTTGGGAGGACTCATGGAATGGAGGGAATGTGTTATACAAGAGAAATAATGTTCAAGGTCATATGGAATGCATGAAAAACCTTTGGGGGAATGAGGTTAAAGATTATATGGAAAAGAAAACAACCCCGCTAGGACATCGATGGTGTTGGAGGGATGCCTCGTCATGTGGTCTTACTGAAGAATATAAGGAAATAATGATAAATATCTTTAATATCTTTAGTTGATGACATAGATAGAGTGATTTGGTGTACATCAAAAAGTGGTAACTATTCTACAAAAGTGGGGTATCAACTTATGGCTAGGGAAGCTGACGAGAATGAATGGCCTTATAAACTTTGTTGGGATAAAGATTGCTTATAGAAAGTTGGAGCATTTGCATGTCTAGCCATTCAAAACAAATTCTAACTTGTGAAAGAAGGAAAAAAATATGGGTTTCTAGGACTAACAATATGTATGATGTGTAGAAATTAGGTGCAATAGGTTGATCACCTCCTAGTACAATGTGATGTTGCTCGAGCATATTGTGATATACTGAAAGGTAAATTGACATTTTTTGGTCCCTTGCCTAATACTTTGATAGGATTATTTAAAGGTTGGCCAACTTATGGTCAGAAATCAACCCTTTCAAAGATTTGATAATTAACCCATCAATAATTATTTGGCAATTGTAAAAGGAGCATAATATAAGGATCTTTCACAATGAGTCTGAGTCAATTGAAAGAATTTTGAATAGAATTTAATGTTTCAATTGAAGAAGTTATGAGCTTTCTAATTAATAACTTGAATCCTAGCACAATTTTCTTCTTCTTGAGATATTCCTATACTTAAGTAATGGTTTGGGATTAAAGTAAGATATAAATATGATGGAAGTATGCCTTTAGAGTAGTCTATTTGTATGAATGAAGTTTTTTGGTGTCAATCAGAGCTAGGTTTAATTAAGATAAACTTTGATGGTTCCTCAAAAGGCAATCCAAGTATTGTGATGTGGAGCCTAATTAACCTTAGAGATTATTTTTTCTCACTTTATTTGATGTGGTTTCCCCCCACATTATTTCTATAGGGGGTTTGGGGGTGGTGCCCCTTGCAAGATCTTGAGGCAAAGGGACAATGCCCCCATGGGGGTTTTTGTTAGTCTCAGAATGGTTTTGACATTTGAGTGCCAACACAACTTAACCACTTTCTACATTGAAGCTGAGTACACTATGTATGCCGAGCCACAGCTTGTGCCGAGTCAGGAAATCCATCAGGTGTTGAGTGATCTTCAAGTGCCAAGTAGCCTTCTGATGCCGAGTGAAGATCAAGTGCCGAGTAACATTTAGGTGCCGAGTCATAGACGATGTCGAGCATCAGAAATCAGTAAGTGCCGAGTAACACAGAATGCACATATGAGTTTGTAACTTCACTAATTCAGATGTAAATCATTTTCATGATCGACATATGACGAATCTCAAAAGATTTAAGTGATAAGATAGAATCTTTTGTATCTTCTATGCAATCTACATGCAGCCAATAAGAAAAATGGAGAAGGCATGCAACCAATAAAGAAAGTGCAAGGAAGGAGTGGGAAACAAAGATTCAATATGGATCATAGATTCATGTCTAACCCTAAGTCTTTGAATGTCTTTATAAGGAAGACGAAATCTCATTGAATCATATAGATGGATGAAGGAGTGAATGGAAAACTCTAGTGGAGTTTAGAGTGAAGAGTAAAAGACTTAGAGGAAGAGAGCAACAGTTAAATATTCAATTGATCAAAACTAAGCAAGATATACAAACAGACATCAAATTTCATAGAATCAAAATCAGAGAAAGCAGATCAAGTGCCTAAACTTAGCAATCAAGGATTGTAAACCATCAGGTTTATTATACCTAATACTCTCTAGCAATTATATTAGAAAGGAAACCCTGTGGAGATAGGTTAGCTTAACAGTTATTTTGTTGATCATTTAAATAGGTGATTAAATCCTTTAACAGGGTAACACTTCATGTAAAGTGTTTTTAAATCCTTTAACCAGGTCATTATTGATACAGTGTAAAGCCTTTAACAGGGCAGACCATCAGAAGTGGTCAATATTATTGCTGCAATGATTTTGTGGGTATCATCCCCACCCTAGTTTTACCTTCTTATTCCTAGAGGGTTTCTGAGTTACCAAAATCTCAAGTGTTATGTGATGATGCATATGTGTTTCTCATAATTGCTTAATGTTGATATGCATGCATATTCATTTACAATAATATGTTATTAAGGGTTTGAGAAAAAATTGGACAAATGCTAGTACTTCTGATTCAACCCCCTCCCCCCCCTTAGAAGCATTTTTTCCATTAAGACATTCCAACAATTGGTATCAGAGCTGCAAGGTTCTCACAAGGAGAAGTCTAACAACTTGGAGAAAAAGATCTAAATATGGAAGTCTTCAAACTTGGGAAGATTATTGACAATCAAGTGACTGATGTGCAACTGGCTCTACACAAAGTAGAGGAAGCCAGGCAGGAACTGAGAAAATCCTTGAAAAGAAGGAAGGATATAGCCATAACTGAAAATGATATAAACTACAAGGAGATTGATACCACAAAATTGTTTTCCAATGGAGACACTAAAGAGTTCGATGCAACAATAGCAGAACTGATGGAGAAAAACAAAGTTCAAGCAAATGAGATAAGATCTCTCAAGATGGAAAATGAATCACAGGCCATAATGTTATGTGCAATCACTAAACAAAAGAAAAGAGAAGTTGAGGATAGAGTCATGATGGAAGATGACAAAAGAAATCTTGCAAACAGACTTGAAGAAAAATGTATTGAATTAACAAGGATCTCAAACATGTAGATGGATACACTTGCCCAAATGATGAACCTTCATCATGAACTTAATATGAAAGCTATTGAGATCTCTACTTTGAGGATGCAGAATGAACAATTGCAAAATGAATTGAACAGAGAAAAAGAAATAGAAGAGAATCTCAACAAGTCAAGTGAAGCCATCAAGTACTTTGAACAGTTGATGAAATTCCCAAGATCAACGCATGATACATCAGGACTTGGATACAACAGCACTGAAGTTGGGGAATCATCAAAGAGTGTTGAGAAAAGAAGTGACAAAGGTAAGGATTCTAAACCCACTTTTCATTACTATAATAAAAAGGGGCATACTGCTAATGTTTGTAGGAGTAGAAGAATCAATCAACTAAACACACTCAAAAGCAAGAGTTATTGTCACAAGTGTAACAGGCAAGGACATATAACACAAAATTGCAGATCCAAAGTCACCAGGACACAAAGATTTGATGGGCATTGTCATAATTGTAAGAAGTATGGACATAGAGCATTTAATTGTAGATCAAAGCCTATGTGGACATCAAATCAACTAGCAAAAACAAAAGGGAATGAAAGTCACTATCACTGGGATTATAACACTAGGTATAGCTGTCATTATTATCAAGAATATGGACATATCCCTAAAAATTGTATAAGGACACACTTCAGAGGGAATTATAGCAAGTGGCTAAGTCAAACAACTTGTTTTAGCTGCTTGAAAACTAGTCATATCAGCGAAAACTATCCTACAAGGTCCAAAGCACCAAAAACTAAATCCAACAAAGGAAAAGAAAAGATTGATGTCGAGAAAATAAGACAAATGAATAAGACTTGGAAGAAGAAAGATGAGTGTAGCACATCAAGTGGAGGGATCACTTCACCCTATGGGTCAAGTGATCACACTTCATCAAACTAAGCATAAGAGAGGTATATGGGACTGATATGCAAAGTTATATCATACATCAATCCCAAGACAAAGAAGTACTGAAAAAAAGAAATAAGCATGAAACAAGATGCCAAGACAAAATTTTAAATAATGATGCCGAGCTATATTTGGAAGCCGAGTAAAATTCTAGTGGATGGCGAGTTCTTAACAGCGATCGAGTTGATAACTGATGCCGAGTTAAATAAATCCAATGGAAGCTAAGTGAAGTGAAAATGTAGTACAAGCCGAGTGTGCAATTGAGCATTTAATGCGACAGAAATAGGGTATAATATCATGATTTTAATCACTTTTTCATTGCGAACTAGAAGCAAAGGAGAAGAAAAGAGCAAAGTGACTTGATAGCGGAGAATCCAGTGTTCCAAATAGATTTCAACTTCTTTCAATAGTGATTAAATGTAGTACAAGCTGAGTGTGTAGTTGAGCATTTAATGCGACAGAAATAGGGTATAATATCATGATTTTAATCACTTTTTCATTGCGAACCAGAAGCAAAGGAGAAGAAAAGAGCAAAGCGACTTCATAGTGGAGAATCCAGTGTTCCAAACAGATTTCAACTTCTTTCAACAACCATTAAGCATAAATCTCATTGATCAAAGGTATTTCATTCAAGTGTCGAGCTATGTAGAGTTTGAAAGCTTGTTTATATTTTAAAATCCTAGTTTGGAAAACAATGGCATCTAGGTCAGAAACCACTAAAGGGAAGGAAAGTCATGAAATACAACGGGTCAGTAATGAAGTCAAACAACCTAAATTCAAGCCCATTCCAGAAGTTGCCTACAAAAATGACCCTACCGGCGCATTATCCATTGTTCCATCCAAAGTAGTTATGGTGCAGGATGTAAGGAAGTGTTATAAATGTAAAATTGGCGCCATAGGTGATCTTGAAATTTTCCATGCCTATGACAAACTGTGTGAGAATAAGATTTTGAAGGATGAATACAAGATACTCAAGAGAAAGGGTTTGACCAATGCCCTAGTTTATCCTATGGTATTCAAAATTGAATGGATACAGATTATTTTAAGCAAAATCCACAATGGATGTTTATGGTTGGAAACAGGTCCAGTTAAGATTACAAAAGGGATAGTACATAGGGTTACAGGTTTCCCAACCCTAGATCAGACTAAGACCCTACGCAGTGAATCCAAGGAGGTTATTGAGAAAAATACAGGTGCTCAGTGGAATAAAAGAGGGATGACAATTCACACCATCTAGGATCCTCTCGTTGAATTTGCTGTTAGAATCATTGCCCACAAATTCTACCAATCTAGTCGATTGAACAGTGTGCCATGCATAGCTGTTGATGTAACATACAAACTAGTAAAGAAAGATCACACATATGATTTGTCAGAACTTATGCTGCAATAGATAAATGAAAACCTAGGAGCTATAAGGAGATCAAAAGGTGCTCAATGCAAATTTGGTTCAGTTCTTATGTGTATATTTTTTTATGTTATGAAAGAGTTTCCTTCTATAGGAAAGGTGAATTGGGACTCTAACAAAATTGCAATAACACAAATTAATGAGTTCATTGATCAGATGGGTGATAACTTTGAAGCCCAAATGACAAGCTATTTTGAGGATTTCAAGAAATCCATGAAGCAAAGGGTAAGAATACCTATTTCCTTAGTGGAAAAACACATCAATGACATATGTTTTCTAGTTGATATTGATTTCACCTATATCCAAGCAGCAACTCCAAGGGTGAGATGGCTAAGGCCATTTGGTTATGAACTAGATGTTGATGAAGCATCTGTAGCTATCACTGCTTTGCTTGCAGAGGAAATAGACAATTCTGCCAAATCTTTTGGCACATATGATATGGTTAAATCCAAGATTGAAACAGAATTAAAGACTACCTCTGTAATCAAGAAGAAAGATAAAATTGATGGGGACACGACCTAAGAACAGAATGGAACCAATAGAAAGGGAAAATTATATTAACTGAGAAAATAAGCTAGTACAAATAGTACAGAGAAAATAATCTTTAGAACATGCCCTAAGGGCTTACAATAGCATAAATCTGGAGAATATTTCTCCTTTTTGCACCTCCTCTCAAACTCCACTCCGAACTGCCTTTTACAATGCCAGAAATCTCCTTAAATAGACCCTGGAGGGTTAAGGACTAGGAGTACATTCTAGAAAGTGCTAGTAGGCATCCACCGACAAAATAGAAGGTTCTGGAAGCTGCGTTAGAAGTCGGTGCAAATCTAGAAGAATCCAGAAACGGTAGCCGAACTTTCGGGAGGCATAACTTTTGAACCGTAGCTCCGATTGACGAACTGTTTACATTTTCGGAAAGCTCTCGAAGTGCTCTATAGCCCTATGGACAAGCTTTGTTGTCCCCCATTTTTTGAGCCTTTTTGAGGTCATTTAATGCCCCAAACCTGACTTTGAAGCATTCTTAGGAGGTCTCCAAAACCCAAAAAATTGCAATAACTTTCAAACCGTGGGGCCTTTTGACCTGATTCTTTTTCTGGAATGCTCTAAATCACAATTACATCCATCTGGCCAATTCACACCTTCTAGGTCACCAAAATGATGGCAAAATTGCATGCTCCTATTTTTTTGAGATTTTCAAACACACTGATAGTGGAACTGTGAGAGTTGGAACCTTTATTTGACCCAAATGGGTATCCAAAAATGTAAAGACATGAAACAGAAACTAAGTCTAAGTACATTTTTTTTTGGGTGACACAGGATTGCCCTTATACCTCTGGATGCTCCTACATCAGACACCCAGGGTAGATTGAAAAGTGACCCTGTCACTTTATGGATGGTAGAGGAAATCCCAAATGGGAAACCTCAGCTGCTGAAATCCAAGTTGAGTCCTCGATTGGTCGTCTTTTCAATTTGACCAAATACTCTTCATACTGCCTGTTTTTGGTACTCCTACCCACACGATGATCTAGAATGTCTTATATCTCCTCCTTAGAAGAAGGAATTGGACATGGCTCTAACACTAGCTCCTCATCTGCACCATCATCATGATACTCTATTAAATCTGCAATGTTGAAAATGGGAGAAATGTGAATACCATCTGGCAGCTCCACCTCATATGCATTTCCTGAGTTATGTTTCTTCAAAACTTTGCAGGGGCCAAATTTCTTCATTTTCAGCTTGTTGTAAGTACCAACTGGAAATCTTTCTTTTCATAAGTGCACCATGACTAGATCCCCTACTTGGAATTCCATATGTCTTCTCCTTTGATCAGCCCTAGCTTTATACTCTTGATTCATCTTGATAATGTGTGCTTGAACCTCCTCATGTAGACGCTTGATGTGTTCAGCAAATTCCTCAGCTTCAGCACTTGTTCTCTCCCCTTGTTCTATCTTCCTCAATTCTGGTGCAGTCCTTGGGTTATTCCCATATATAATTTGAAATGGTGATTTTCCAGTAATCCTATTTACAGAGTTATTATAAGCAAACTCTGCCTGTGGTAGAATCAAATCCCATCCCTTGGGCTTATCTCCAACTAAACATCTTAGTAAATTGCCCAGACTTCTATTTACCACTTCTGTTTGGCCATCAGTCTATGGGTGATGCGTGGAACTGAATTTCAAGTCTGTTCTTAACTTCTTCCACAACGTCCTCCAGAAATACCCCACAAATTTAGTATCTCTGTCAGAAACTATACTCCTTGGAAGACCATGTAGTCTTACCACCTCTTTGAAAAACAAGTCTGCAATATGGACAACATCATGAGTTTTGTGGCATGGAATGAAATGTGCCATTTTGGAGAACCTATCAACCACCACGAATACTGAGTCATTACCCCTTTGTGTCCTTGGCAATCCAAGAACAAAATCCATACTTATGTCCTCCCATGGCCTTGATGGAACAGGCAATGGCTGATATAGGCCAGTATTTTGACTAAACCCCTTGGCAACTTGACAAACCTGGCAACTCTGTACAAACTTCTTCACATCCTGTGTAATTTGAGGCCAAAAATAATGTTCTCTAAGAATGGCAATGGTCTTATCCTGACCAAAATGTCCTGCCATCCCTCCACTGTGTTTCTCCTTAATCAGATTTTCCCTCATGGAACTCCTTGGAATGCACAACTGACTACCTTTGAACAACATGCCATCCTGAATCAAATAGTCTAACCACTTGGTTCTATCTACAGCAACTGGTTCTTTACAAGCTTTCCATGCTTCAGCAAAATTAGGATCCTCAGGGTACAAATTCTTGAGTTCATCAAACCCAACTACTTCAACCTGCATTGTTGTAAGCAACAACTGTCTCCTACTTAGTGCATCTGCAACCCTGTTAGATTTTCCACTTCTATGCTTCAACACAAATGTATAACTCTGCAAGAATTCTACCCACTTCATATGCCTCTGATTCAATTTACCTTGGCTATTTAGGTACTGTAATGCCTGATGATCAGTATACAAAACAAATTCCTTTGGCAATAAATAATGCCTCCATTTCTTTAAGGCCTGAACTATTGCATAGAATTCTTGATCATAAACAGAATACTTCTTCTTTGCATCATTCAATTTTTCACTAAAATATGCAATAGGCTTACCTTCTCGGCTTAATACAGCCCCAATAGCACTACCACTAGCATCACAATCCACCTGGAATACTTTTCTAAAATCTGGAAGTGCCAACACAGGCTGTTTTGTCACCTTCTTCTTCAGCAATTCAAAACTTCTCGTAGCTGTTGCAGTCCATTTGAACTCTTTTCTATCCCCTCTTATTGTATTAGTTAGGGGTGCACATATGCCACTAAAATTCTTAATAAACTTTCGGTAAAAACTAACCAGACCATGAAATGATCTTACCTCAGTAGCAAACCTTGGAGTAGGCCATTCCAAGATGGCTTTTACCTTCTCTGGATCCATTTTGAGACCTTTAGGTGATATAACAAATCCCAAATAGACTAACTCCCTTTTTGCAAAGACACACTTCTTTAGATTAATTAACAGTTTCTCTTCCCTTAGCCTTTCAAGGACACTACGAATATGCAGTAAATGTTCTTCCAAAGTCTTGCTGAAAATTAAAATATCATCCAAATAGACAATAACAAATTTTCCCAAGAACTTCTTAAGTATCTCATTCATGAGCCGCATGAAGGTGCTTGGGGCGTTCGTCAATCCAAAGGGCATGACTAACCACTCATAAAGACCCTCCTTGGTCTTGAAGGCTATTTTCCACTCATCTCCTTCTCGAATCCATATCTGATGATAGCCACTCTTTAGATCTATCTTTGTGAAGTACTGAGCTCCACTCAAGTAGTCCATAAGATCATCCATCCTTGGTAAAGGAAACTGGTACTTGATGGTTATCCTATTTATAGCTCGAGAATCTATACACATCCTCCACTCTCCATCCTTCTTTGGTGCAAGTACTGCAGGTACTGCACATGGACTCAGGCTCTCTTGAATCAAGCTCTTCCTCAACAGCTCCTGAACCTATCTATTTAGCTCCTCTGTTTTAGTAGGAGTCATCCTGTGAGCAGCCTTGTTCGGCAAACTAGCTCCTAGAATCAGATCTATCTGATGACTGGTTTGCCTTACTGGTGGCAATCCATTTGGAACATTATCAAAGATAATATCTCCAAACTCCCCTAGTAAATCTGAAACTTCAAATGGTATTTCACTACTACCTTCTTTATCTTTCCTAGGAATCAAAGCATAACACATATGCTGATGTTTCATGCCATCTAAAAACTTCCTTCCATCAACAAGACAAATCCTAGCACTGCTACATACCTTTTCACCTTCCTTTTTCATGGGCTTCAATTTGTGGCGAACTCCATCCTTTGTCAGAGAGTATGTGTTTGCATGTCCATCATGCACTGCATGTCTATCAAACTTCCATGGTCTACCCAACAATAGATGGCAAACATCCATCGAAATAACATCACAGAGAACTTCATCATGGTAACTCCCAATTTTGAATTTTACTAAACATTGTTCACTTACTAGGACCTTATGATCATCTTTTACCCAAGAAATTCGATAGGGTTGGGGATGTTTCTCCCTCTTGAGCTTCAGCTTAGAGACCATCTCTTCTGATACCAAGTTATCAGTGCTACCACCATCAATGATCACATCACAACATTTATCCTCACACTTGCATCTGGTACGGAACAAACTCCTCCGCTCTCCTGGTTCATTTTCACCGCTTAGTAGGACTCTTTCATTTACCAAGGTCTCTCCTCTTTCTGCATCCTCTGAATGTGATGATTGTGCATCCTCATCCACATGAGCAACCCTAGCTTGGCCCTCAGCTCTCCTATCTGTCTTTCCTTATCGTTGAGGGCATTCAAAGGCATGATGACCTTCTTCATTGCAATGGAAACAGGTACCACAGAAGCCTCCTCTTCCTTGTCCACGTCCTCTACCTCTTCCTCTTTGATTTCCAAAGTCTTGATCATGGGAGCGGTTGAAACCCTCATTCCTCTGGTTTCTGCTAGTACCCACATCTTCATTTTTCTTTTGGGTTTCATTGCGGCCTCCAGATGATCTACCACTTCCCCTTCCTCCTTGACCGACCCTCTTTGTCTTCCTTCAAGCCTTTTACTCAGCTTCTCTTCAACTCGTAGGGCAAACTGGTATGCTTCTTCAACACTGGTCATTCTTACCAGACTTAATTCCTCCTGGATGCTAGGTCGCAACCCACTGATATAAAAGCAACCTTCTCCTTATTTGCTTCTGCATGCCCCGCTCTAATCAAGAGTCCGTAAAACTCCTGTGTATATTCTTGGACTGATCTTCCTGCTTGCTTTAACCCATGCATCTTCTTAAACAGATCAAGCTCGTAGTCCACAAAAATGAACTGCTTCTTCAATTTGTCCACCATGCGATCCCATCTTGTGATCTTCTCCTTTCCTCTTCTAAGTCTTTCCAGTTGAACCTCTTGCCACCAGATTTTGGCATGGCCTTTCAGTTTGGTCTTTGCAAACTTAACCCTATCTGGGTCCCTTATATCCTCATACTCAAAGTATTCTTCCAGTTCATTGATCCAATCGATCAACTCATCTGGTTTCAGATTTTCTGAAAATATACCCACTTCAATTGTAGGTCTTTTCCCAAACTTAGTAATGGCCCTAAAAAGCCTTTCCTCTATAGGATTCAGAACTTCCCTGTCAACTTCCTCTTCTGGTCCCATTACTTCCTCTTCATTGTCATCCTCACTATTGTCACCTGCGGCAACATTTGCTCCTCTATGAAGCTCCTCTTGCAATGCTTGTACCTACCTCTGGAGGGCTCTAACCTCCTTAGGATCAATAGCTCTGGCCCTTCTGCCATGCTCTCTTCATGGAGGCATCTTCTAACTTGAACCCACAACCACACAGTCCTGGTGCAAACTGCCTCACAGTCGGCGCTCTGTCTACACACTCAGGAGAACCCACTCTGATACCACTTGATGGGGACACAACCCAAGAATAGAATGGAACCAAAAGAAAGGGAAAATTATATTAACTGAGAAAATAAGCTAGTACAAATAGTACAGAGAAAATAATCTTCAGAACATGCCCTAAGGGCTTACAATAGCTTAAATCTGGAGAATATTTCTCCTTTTTGCACCTCCTCTCAAACTCCACTCCGAACTGCCTTTTACAATGCTAGAAATCTCCTTAAATAGACCCCGGAGGGTTAAGGACTAGGAGTACATTCTAGAAAGTGCTAGTAGGCATCCACTAACAAAATAGAAGGTTCTGAAAGCTACGTTAGAAGTCGGTGCAAATCTAGAAGAATCCAGAAACGGTAGCCGAACTTCCGGGAGGCATAACTTTTAAACCGTAGCTTCGATTGACGAACCGTTTACATTTTTGGAAAGCTCTCAAAGCTCTCTATAGCCTTATGGACAAGATTTTCTTGCCCCCCCATTTTTTGACCCTTTTCGAGGTCATTTAATGCCCCAAACCAGACTTTGAAGCATTCTTAGGAGGTCTCCAAAACCTGAAAAATTGCAATAACTCTCAAACCGTGGGGCCTTTTGACCTAATTCTTTTTCTGGAATGCTCTAAATCACAATTACATCCATCTGGCCAATTCACACCTTCTAGGTCACCAAAATGATGGCCAAATTGCATGCTCCTATTTTTTCAGGATTTTCAAACACACTGATAGTGGAATTGTGAGAGTTGGAACCTTTATTTGACCCAAATGGGTATCCAAAAATGTAAAGACATGAAATAGAAACTGAGTCTAAGTACATTTTTTTTTTGGGTGACACAGGATTGCCCTTATACCTCTGGATGCTCCTGCATCAAAAATGGTGAAGAAAATAAAGAAGAAATTTGGTAAAGGAATTGAGGCAAAAGAAGAAGATGAAGAAGATGATGATGACAATGAGGATGAACAAGAACAAGGGCCAATGGAATTAACTCAAGGTCTGGGTGAAGACAAGGAGAAAGGTGTTGAGGAAGAAGAAGCCAAGGAAGCACCAACTCAAGTCGAGCCAAAGAAAAGAAATGCAATAGAACAGCCTCTAGCTCAGCCCAAACTAAAGAAAACTGCCATGCCATCACCCCAAAAGCCAACAACTAGAGCTGCAACAAGGGCCTCCACACAAAAGGCTAAAGAGGAAGCTACAAAGAAGAAAACAATCAAGATGGGATAGGAAGAGCCAAGGAAAAGAAGAAAATATGTGGCTCAACCTGATACTGATGAGGAAGATCAATCTGAAAAGGTAAGCCATTCTCCTAAGTCTTCAGTTGATACATTATGTGAAAAGATTGGTAATGGAGACTTAAGTAACATGAATAAAGTTGATTTCAATAAGTTCACTAAAGAGGAACAAAATAGAATATAAGAATCAATTTATGGAATGGTGGCACAATTCAAGTATACTCCTCTTGAACTAGATGGACGATTGCCAAAGGAACTGTCTAAAATTGTAGAAGACAGATGGCACTTTTGTTTGAAAATGGAGAAGGAGATGAGAGAATCAACCCTAGCAAGCATACTGCCTGATTTGACTAAGGAGCAAATAGAGAAAGTAATCAAAAGGCATAACACTAGGTTTACACCTAAGTACAGGGCATTCTTCATTCTCCAAAACAAAATGGAAGAAATTGTACAAAGAACAACAAAATCATGGAAGAATTTGTACAAAAAGGTTGAAGATTTTCTTGAAGAAGAATACAAGGAAGAAGCTACAACTCAACCAAAAGAGAGAAGAAAAAGGAGAGAAGAGAAGACAAAAGTAGAGAAAAATATTGAAGAGGAGGAAGGAAAAGATGAAGACAGGGGTACTGGTGAGCAGCAAGAAGATCAAAGTGTGCAAGACACACAACTTCCACCTCATAGTCCTCCTCACTCTACTGCCACACTTACAGAATTCATAAAAATTAAGGATGTTGTTGACACCTCATGTCAGAACATCAACCCATTAACTATAGAAGATCTCGCTAAGATCCTTGACTAAACAACTCTACAAGCAAAATTATGTACAAGTCCAATTTTGGTCAGTATGGATGACTTACAAAAGTTAGTAGAAAACACAGTTAGAGATAAGGTAAAACCACAAGAACCACCTTCCATTGTCTCTACAACTACTAGTGGTTAACATCAAACACCAATAGAAGTTACATTAGGAATAGTTGACACTACAGTGCAAAAGCCGAGTGCAGAAGGAGACAAAAATATAGCACAAACAAGACAGACTGTTGTTTCTGATCCTACAGCACAAACACAAGGTGCACCTCCTCACATTCTTATTATTGATCAAAGTAGCAGACATGAGGAGAAGGAAGTAGAGAAAACCCCCAAAGAGCGAGAGGCTATACAAGCATTGGTAAATTTGCCTACCTCTGGGACTCCTCCTAAACAACCTAGAAATGTTGCAATGCCTCTATAGATATCAACACCAGGGTCAAGTACTACAAAATTTGCAAGGGTGTTTCACTATAGAGACCCTAAATTAGATGAGGAAATAGTCATATCAAGTTATGACTCAAAAACAATAACCATTGATCAAATCACTGAGGTGCAGGAAGCATTGAACAAAAGAAAGAGGCACGAGATACTCAGGAAGGAGTACAAACAAAAGCAAACATTACATGATATTAAAGACATCTTTATGGATGCCTTTAGTTTGCAGTCACCAGATGAGTCCAAGCATATAATGGAACAATTGACAGATATTTTTGACAAGGTGACACATGTAGACCAAGAGAAAAATGCAAAACTTATGGAATGGTCTGAAAGAAAATTCCAAGGGAAAGTAAATGAGAAAATATCTAGTCAAATTGCACTTTCCCAGGTTGAATTGGCAAAGGTAATAGACAAAGTGAAAAAGGTACTTGAGAATATATTCTCATTGTACAAAAAGTTGTGTGACTTTTCATACTTCACACAGGAGACAAACCAAAAAATAATGAGCATGGAGAGGAATCTGAATATTTCAAGCATGTAGCTACCAAATGATCCAGCTCAAAGTGAGAAGCATTTTGCTCAAATGCTTCACACCCAAAGGGAAATTGTTGTATTAACAATAGAAGAGGCTAACATCAAGGCCAAACTGATGCAGCTCCAATCTTCCATTACTCCACATTTGGAAGTACTTCATAAAGAATAGGTCTATGCTGAAACTATTCTCAAGAAAGATCCTAATCTTTCTACCTTAGACGGACTTGTTCACCTTGCTGCAGAGACTGCCATCTAGCATAAGGCATTAGAAATTGCTTTGAATAATTGGGATGCAGCTCTCAAAATGATTATGGATGTAAATAGTACATTTTTGGCAAAATATGGTCTTAACCCTTAGTGCCCTTTGACATTTGTGTCAAAAAGGGGGATATATATATATATATATATATATATATATATATAAGGAGAGATATAAAGTTGTAAAGGGGGAGACAATGATCAAAAAGGGAGATATAATATTTTGGGAACTGTAAACAAAGAACAGATAAAGAGTATCAGTATAAGAGACATATTCAGCACAAAATCTTGGTCACAGAGATAGAATAGATAATGGCTCAATTAACTCAAGGGGAGTTATAATAATTTTGAGGTATATATTGTAAGTTACAAAATTTTGATCAAGTTTTTTAAATCTCTGTATATATACTGAGCAGATTAGTGAATGTACTCATAAGTTCAGATGAATAATGACTAGTTAAGTGTTTTTGCCACTCATGTCAAAGAGGGAGATTGTTAGTCTCAGAATGGTTTTGACATTTGAGTGCCAACACAACTTAACCACTTTCTATATTGAAGCCGAGTACACTATGTATGCCGAGCCATAGCTTGTGCCGAGTCAGGAAATCCATCAAGTGTTGAGTGATCTTCAAGTGTCGAGCAGCCTTCTGGTGCCGAGTGAAGATCAAATGCCGAGTAACATTTAGGTGTCGAGTCATAGACAATGCCGAGCATCAAAAATTAGTAAGTGTCGAGTAACACAGAATGCACATATGAGTTTGTAACTTCACTAATTCAGATGTAAACCATTTTCATGACCGACATATGATGAATCTCAAAAGATTTAAGTGATAAAATTGAATCTTTTGTATCTTCTATGCAATCTACATGCAACCAATAAGAAAAATGGAGAAGGCATGCAACCAATAAAGAAAGTGCAAGGAAGGAGCAAGAAACAGAGATTCAATATGGATGGTAGATCCATGTCTAACCCTAAGTCTTTGAATGTCTTTCTAAGGAAGACAAAATCTTATTGAATCATATAGATGGATGAAGGAGTGAATGGAAAACTCTACTGGAGTTCAGAGTGAAGAGTAAAAGACTTAGAGGAAGAGAGCAACAGTTAAATATTCAGTTGATCAGAACTAAGCAAGATATATGAATAGACATCAAATTTCATAGAATCAAAATCAGAGAAAGCAGATCAAGTGCCTGAACTCAGCAATCAAGGATTGTAAGCCATCAGGTTTATTATACCTAATACTCTCTAGCAATTGTATTAGAAAGGAAACCCTATGGAGATAGGTTGGCTTAACAACTATTTTGTTGATCCTTTAAATAGGTGATTAAATCCTTTAACAGGGTAACACTTCATGTAAAGTGTTTGTAAATCCTTTAACCAAGTCACTATTGATACAGTGTAAAGCCTTTAACAAGGCAGACCATCATAAGTGGTCAAATATTATTGTTGTAGTGATTTTGTGGGTATCATCCCCACCCTAGTTTTACCTTCTTATTCCTAGAGGGTTTTTGGGTTACCAAAATCTCAAGTGTTATGTGATGATGCATATGTGTTTCTCATAATTGCTTAGTGTTGATATGCATGCATGTTCATTTACAATAATATGTTATTAAGGGTTTGAAAAAAAAATGGACAAAAGCTAGTAGTTATGATTCACCCCCCCCTCTCAGAAGCATTCTTTCCATTAAGACATTCCAACAGTTTTGGGGGGAACCAACCCCGAAATATCAATTGACTCTATTATTGTGAAAGGTGTCAACTGCTATTTTTTCTATTGGATGACTTATTCTAGCCCTAATTTTGTAAGCAAAAAATATCTTGTATAAAATGGCTTAGGGTTAGGGATTTGACAATGTATGATGAGACTATAGTTTCTTGTAGTGATATTAAGCTATAAGGGATTACTAATTGTAATAATGTTGTAATCACTGGATAGTAAGAATATTGGTCTCACTGCTAGTGGATGTAGTATAGGGATCGGGTGAACCGCATTAGATCTATGTGTCTTTTGTTCTCCTCTATGCAATTTATTAGTTTATGATATTGGTTATATTTGCATGTAGTTGTTATTTATGTCTCTTTAATATTAACATTAAGGATCTCTAGTGTAGGTGTTATTGCTAGGAATTTGAAATGGGATATTATAGTAATGGAAACAATCATATTAGAAATATTGGTCAAACAATGTGGCAGAGGCACGGGTTGCTTTACTTGCAATAAGGTTCGGTTGTATGATTGGTCAAGATTATGTACATATTTACGGGGATTCTAAAATAATTGCGGAGGCATTGAAGTTTAAATATTTTTAGACATGGTATATACAAAGTTTAATCAAAGAAGTGGTGGGAGAGTTGAATAATTTCACACACTATAAGATTAGCCACACCCTTCGTAAAGGCAACAAAGAAGTTGATAAATTAGTGAATTAGGCTACAACTTTAAATAACATTAGGGAATTGGCCATTAATGATTTTAGAAATTTAAATCTAGATAAAGGGGCAATGTTTAATATTGTAGAGAGAATTAGTAAGTGAAGTAATTAATTTAAGATTAGGTTGTGCTAGTTCAATTAAATAGTAAAAATCTATGAAGGATCAGATGGTTTAAGTGTGGTTCAAATTCTCTAAACAAAGGTATTATTATGTTAGGAAAATAAGGGATGGTGTAATAAATGCTACCAAAAAATTGAAATAAGATATTTGTCGAAGGATTTAATTTGACTTCTTGCGTATGTAAAAGGAAGGTGTGCTTGGTAAGTCAATGGTGATCATAATGAAATAAATTGAATATGTGATTGCCCATTTGACAAAGCTGAAGGAAGAGTGAGTTGTTAAGGTGTTGCAAATAGAGAGTTTGAAGCTCGAGTGAAAGAAAATGGAGGCCTCCTCCTCCGTTGATATAGATAAACAAATGAAAGGCTTCAAGGGCCCAACTAGTAGAGAGTGCATGAAAGGCTTGTTGAAGATTAAGATAATGGAAATGGTTACAAAATTCATAGGTGTTATGGGCATCCAACTTTAGGAAATACAAATCAAATGCCACTCAAATTTGGATATCATTTCAATGTTTATCACATGGGGTTTGGAATTGAATGAAAGAATGCAAGTACTTGGTAGAATAACCAGGGATTTTTTTGACAGTGATATGCTTGGGGAGCTAGATTCAATTTTGGAATGGGCTATCCCTAGTGTAGGTGTTGATTTTATTGAGTGTTTTAAAGATGAGGATGATAGTAGATGATTTGGGTACATACCAATTTTTAGATGGCGTGTAAAAATGGACAAGATGCTAATGTATCAAAGTGAAACTATGGCAGATCAAAGAGTGAAGATGGAGTTGGATAGAAATAAGTTGTTAATGTATGAAGGTGTTGGTGTTCTGATTGAGAATGTGTCTCAATGTAGGAGAATTAATATTGGTGGGGGTGCAATATGAGCAATGGATTAAGAGTGGGAGGTGGGTTGGGACTTTTTTTGGGTTAGTTGATTATGTTCTGTGTGGAATTGGTGGGATGAGAATCATGTTGGCTTGACTGTAATGGGGGTGGTCTATGATTAAGCTGAGACAATCACAACATGATAAAGGGAATGACGATAGGATTTTTTGGATATAACTAGATGCAAGGTGCAAGCAACAACATGAATGAAGTAAAAAACTTTGATCACTACTGGTTTGAAATATGGATTGATCCAAAAATATATTTTTTGTATTGTTGATAGGCATTTGTGTAGATATTTTGTTGTTAGATACTAGTGGACAAAAGTAGAGTAGAGTTTTTGATACTTGTGATGATGGGATAAGTAGTGAGTATTTATAAAGTTCTTAAAAATAAATGTTTTTAGTGTAAAAATGGAGTAGTTATAGAAGTAGGGTGGGAGTTAAATAGGTCTGAGAGAATTGAAGATGGATAGAATGTTTTAAATGTAATAAATTATGGATGATGATGTACTCTTTATAGTTTTTTATTAATAAAATATAACTATTGCTGGCCAAAAAAATAAAATAACACACAACACAAAGTATTGTTCAAATCACTGCTATGAGCACATGAACAATAGCAAGAAATTCAACATATTATTCAGTATTAGCATCAAGCATTTGCATATCATGACTGTTGATTATGTTAAATGTTGCATCCCTATTCAATGTGCAAATCTAGACCCAATACTATAGGGTTCTTTCTAGAACATACATTTTCCCCTATTTGACATGTTGGAGTTCTTTGTTGCTCTCTTTGTTATGTTTGCCTTTACTATGTAAGAATGATTTTGATAATGTATTTAGAAATTTTAATTACATAATATAAATTTTATTCCAAGGATACCCTTATCAATTGAAACCTTTAGTCTTCCATCACAAGCCCATGATTAGCTACTGCTTTGGTAAAACAATCATGCCAAGTGCCACCTAAGTAGCATTCTTTAGCAACCACCTGCCTTCTCATGTAGCCAATTTGTGTATAGATTAGTGAGTATATATTTTTTACTAAAAGATAATCTTGAAAAAATAAAAATGCCCATGAAAATATATTCTTCATTCTTAGATCCACAAGAGTTTTATACAGCTTTGGCATGAGAAAATTCAAACACTAGGTTGACAATTTTTGGAATTTTGGCTTCCTTCTAAAGAAGGTACTTATGACCTCCATTCATCCACATCTCTTAACTACTTCAAAATTTCAACTCACAATATTTAAATAGAAAAAATACTACCACCATTTTTCTTTGAGCATTTTGTTGTGTTTTGATTGTCCAACAATTAATTAATAGTATGTGACCAAGTTGTTGAAAGGTTTTAGATTTGAGAATCTTAGACATTTGAGAATCCCATGCTCTAAATTCTTTGCTTCTCAACAATTCTAATCTTATTCAATGTAACATAATTGTAATCACTTCAATATTTTGTCAGTATTTGCACATATATGCTTGACTTGAAAGGTAAACATGGAATTGAGACTGAAATTCAAAGTACTCTCTTGACTTTCAAAAGTTATAGAAGAAAAAATTACAATCAAGAAAGATTTATATTCCAACTTTTATTCTCTGAGTTTCATTTACTAGCTAGCCTATACATTCTATCATGGATTTTTTATTTTTGATTAGGCTACTCAGTATACTTAAGTAATTTAAATTTGATGGATTGTCACCATTAACATACTTTATAACTTTTTCTATCCCAATTGAAATTCTCTTTGCTTCCATTCTAAGTTACATTCATGCAACAATTCTTTAGAAATACTTCCTAGTCTCTAATCTTATTGGTGATTCAAGAACCCAATTATTCTATAGAGAAATTTCTTTTCTCCAAGTCAATGATAGATTGCAATCCTATAGCTAACAAACCAGTGTTACAATGAATGTATTTTGAAGTGAAATTTTCAAAAAAAAAATTGTAATTTATGTTGCCTTTTATTGCTCATCTGATTCTTAGGAACCCACCTGACCTACCTAACTAGCTTAGCATTAACTCACACCCAACCATCCAACCTATTAACCAATTGTACTATGCCTATTTCCTAGGTACTATTCATGTTCTATTGATGGATCAATGGGTCATGGATAAGAAACAAAATGAAGGAGGCATTGCAAGCTATCAAACTCTAAATATGCTAGTTCATTGAGATGCTTTATTTCAAGCTATTGGTGCTATAACTAAATCAATTGGTCTACACATAAATGAAGCAAAAGTAGCACCTCTTATCTTGCTCATCTCCTAAAAAATGAATGAGATGATGAACTTATCTTCCTTCTCATTTTGCTTGCTCTCTAATACAATATTAATTTAGTGGATGGTGATGTCGATTTATACTCTTCTCAAGAACACCTTTTATTTATTGTTGGAGGAAGACATAGCAAGCCTTCTAAATTATAATGCAGGATTTATAAATTATGGCATTCCTTTGTGTTTTTAATTTATACGAAAAAATTATAATTTAAAATTCTCCTCTGCTACAAAAATGGGTCAATGCATTTCAGAGGCAACTCCAAAGATTGTTCATTATGGGAAGAATGTCAAAGAACTTGCAATCTCTCACATTAAAAGCCATCTCCAGGTTCATACATTAACATTCTATGCTATTATATTTCTTGAATGTATGCATAATATAGTTCAATTTGTTTGAATAGAATTATCTCAAGCTAATTATATTTCTTGAATGTATGCATAATATAGTTCAATTTGTTTGAATAGAATTATCTCAAGCTAATTATGTTAATAAACTTGATAAGTGTAAAGGAAAACAAGTACAAAATAATTTAAACATGACAATTCAAATAGCACTAAGAAAATTATAGGCTCATATTCTCATAGAACCTATAGCAACATCTCAACCATAACAAAAAGTGTCTTGTTCCAATAATTTTAAAAGTTGAGGAAAACCAAACTAAAGAAACTTAAAAGGGTTATTGGTGAGGGATAGAAGAGACATTTAGAAAGAAAAACATGTTGGTAGTAATGTTACTGAGGTCTTATCAAACGTTGTATTTCAATAAAAGATACAACATTTTTTTAGTCTCCAATGCAATCGCTATAGCAAAAAACTTTGTAAATAAAGATATGCTACAACAAAAGCAATACTATTTAAATATAAATTGTATAAAGCAAAAATGTTCTATAAAATAAGTTGTGTACATTTTAGATCAAAACAAGTAACAAATGAAAAAAATAAATGAAGAAATTGTTATTCTAGGCATGACGAATCTTATATTTTGAATCAATATTTTAATGTCTTTGGAAGTGCATCCTTGCATCAGTAGTATGGACAATTTGGTGGGAAAGAAACAAGATAATTTTTAGATGGCATCATCTCCAATCCCTCAATTTCTAGAAGGATTAGAGAGATCAATTATTGAGCTTGTTAATGTTTCAGTAAGTAAATGTAAGGGTAAACATGTTTTTTCTCCTTGGGATGGCTATGTTATTCATTGGTGGAAGGGTTTACTTTTTCCTTATCTTCTTCCATTGTATTCATCCAAGATTCCTCTTATCTAAGCACAAACCAAGTGGATTCCTCCAAGTGAGGGTTATTTCAAACTTAATTTTGATGGGGCCTCTAGAGGAAATCTAGGCAACTTTGGCTATGGCATGGTCATTAGAGACTTAAAAGGTCACATGATTCCAACAAAATCATCTCCTTTCCCTCTGTGTACTAATAACAAAGCTGAGGCCTTGGCCTTTCTTTTTTGGTTTGGCACTTGCAAAATCACTATCTATATCTATGTTACATGTTGAAGGGGATTCAACCATTATTATTAAAATGTGTGTATTAAACGTCATGTATATAATTGGTCCATACAATATACATTGCATCAAGTATGGTCTCTTCTTGATTCCATTTCGGAATGTTACATCATGCGTACTTATAGAGAAGACAATTTTTTAGCTGATTGTTTGGCTAATTTGGGTACTGATGGGGTTTATATTAACTCTTTACTTTCCCCACTTAACCTCCTTGATTTCCCCAACTTGGTTAATATTTTGACAGAGGAATATGCTTAGCATAATGTTGAGCCCTTGTCATATTTTATTTGTTAGTAAATCATGACTTCTCTATGATTTCACATGTTTTTACTTTTATGGATCTCACTTGTCCTTTTGAGATATTGTATGTAGTTTAGGGTCTTGGATTGCACTTGCATCACATGACTTTCTAATATCACTGTCTCAATTGGAGTTCTGGACGAAGATCAATGATGGAAACTTTTATGATAATTTTTGGCTTGGCTCTTGGTTTTGTCTCCGACACCAAAAAATGAATTGTATTCATATGAGTTTTGGGCTCTTTGTAATCACAATATTCTCAATTTAGGAATCACAAGGACAAGATTCACTAGTGTTGATAGATATTCTCTCTTAATGTAATAATTCTTCTTTTGCATCCTTTTTGTATCAGGCAATGACCATAGTTTTTATTTTCTGGTTATTTTCTCTAAGAGCTATTTTTGAACCAACCATTATTAATATAAATATAATGTTTTGGAAAAAATAAATTATATAATAAACATTATTAATTTAACCTTGCCCCATCAATCAATGAATTGCAATTGCCTTTAGAGGATCAACAATGCCAACCTTTATTGTATCAATCTACTTGTTGCCACGCAAAATGAAGGTCACACCTAGGAAATAAAAGAAAACTTCAAACATTATAAATTTACTCTAAAATCACTAGCTACAAAGGCCACCATCCTTTTCAATGTTTTTGATTAGATAAACAAGTTTTACAGGGAAGAGTTAAAACATTAACATGGCTGATAACAAGCATGAAAATTCCAACCAAAAGAGTTCAAGTTCAAAGACTAATAATAAGCCCAAGGCCCAACCGAAAAACAAAGATCATAGAAAAGACTAGGAATAGAAACAATAAGAAACGACAAAGGCAAAAGCCTTGAGAAAAAGCCAAAAAAAAAAAGATTGAGACAAAAGAACAGACAGTGGATTAGTCCTCGTTCTTTCTCTCCAGGTCTTGCATGGCCTAAGTAGCCTCATAGGCCATCTGGTTCTCCTTAGCCTCTTGTTGGTGTGCCCTATGATCCTCTTAGTCCTAGCCATTGTTGATGTTGTCCTTTGCAGTGTCGACCACCAGTCTGGGCTTTTCCCTATCTTTTCCTTCCTCTTCTTCCTTCATTACTCTATCTTTGATCCAGCTAGTTAAAGATAAGATGTTGTTGTTAATGGAGCTTAGCAGCGAAATCATCTGGTTTGAGAGATTATGATTGTAGATTTCGAGGTTGTTAATCCTTCTCTCTGCCGAACTGAGCCTCTCTCCGTTGTCGTCTCTATTATTAGAATATGCCCCATTCCTGTTTTCCTCCATATGACCCACCTACTCTTTGACCTCCTCCAGCTCATGGAAAAGCCACTTGATTGATCTGAAGTTATCAATCATACTGTTGCAGGCATTGTTCAAGAGGTTCAGCCCAGTTTCCCTTGCTTTATCTAAAATAGCCACAATCGTCGGGTCTATGAGTTCTTCAAGCCACGCCCCTTCTTGGTTATCCACAAGGACCTGCGAGTTCATGGCCTCTCTAAAAATGCCCATTTTCAAGGTCCTGAATTTAAAGTTTTTACAATATTTCCTCATGTCTTTAACCTACACCTCCCCACCCTCAGTATCAGATTCCATTTTTTGTCCTCGGGTTGGGCATGAATATAGATAGGAGAAAGAGGCAACGAAGACATATCCCGTTCTTGCTACAATCTCTCATCCTCCAGACCCACCCTCTTACGTTTCTTCCCTCCCTAGTCTTCCTTATTATCCTCCTGCATCTCCTTTTCCTCCTGTTTCATCTCCAAATCCTCCTCATCATCGCTGTCAACCTTCACATCCTTCACAGGTTGCTTTTGCCCATGAACCCTAGGGCTTTTTCTACTAGGGATTATGGAAGAAGGCGAATTCTTGACCTGATGGGTAACATTTTTGTCAGAGGAAAAAATGTCACCATCCTTAGAGCTAAAGTTCTAAATATCATCCAAGTCTGAAGAGAAGTTGGAGCTTCTAGAGGTAACATTCTCACTCTGAGGGGGGGCATTGCTTATTGTTTGAGCCTTAAAGTGCTCATAAATAAGTAGCAAGAGCCCCTCATGCAGAGCGGGGTGGGCTTCTTTTTGAAGCTAACCACTGCCTTGTTCAAGGAAGTTAACAAGTAAAAAGGAAAATAAATTTTACAACTATCCCAAAAATGATTCAAAAGAACAAAGTGGTGGGTACGAGCCCAATAAAACCTAGGGTCTAGAGTAATGTACTTGATTACAGCTCTCAGAACATACCTCCATCGTTTCTTCATGGTATCGGGAACATAGTATGTGTCAATCTTCTTCAAGGCTTTCAGTTCCTCCGCATCCTTCACAAAATCGTGCACAGCGTTAGTCGAGAGCTTCTTGTCCCTGAAAAACTTAAAACCCTCAATCAAGATTTCAGAAACGGTCGATATCACCTCCTCAGTGATCATGAAAGATACCTCGTTCACCTTAACTCTGCCTTCCTTCCATGAAACAACCATGCTATTGGTCACCTCTTGATCAAAACCATGTAGTTTCATCATGTATCTGGTAATCCCGCCCTAATCCAACAACTCCCAAACTTTTTCCCTACTCCTGCATTTCTCTATTTCACCAATCGGCTCCTTTCTGCACCTTTCGCCTACCATATTTGCACTCTGCGCACCCTCAATTCTCATATGCACCTTGCGCTGTAACTGATAGGAACCTCTATGTATGAGCAGAATGCAGAAAGAATTAACCTTTCTATTGCTCCTATTACAAATGGAAAAAAAGACCCACAAAGTGTGTCGAATAGTTTGTAATAAATTATAGCAATTACAATTTCCCATGCTACCTTTTTGGGAAGTACCCTTTCCCCTTGATCCATTCATTCTCATAATTACACATTGATCTTCTCCGTACTTCCTTGGATCTTGTCCAATTTGATCATGCTTTTGACATCTGTTGGCAAAATATTTCTGGGATGCCATGTCATTATTTGGTTTGCGCCGACCCCTATATTAGCAAACCTATCAGCTATTGGGTTAGCTTCCTAGAATATATGAGTGACGTGGACTCTACCGAATTTGGCAAGAGTCTCACGAGTCTCATCAATAAGATTTACAATTGACCATGATGGATGAGAGTTGCCATTAATAAATTTTATAATGTTGTTTGAATCCCCTTCAAGCCAAAGATTAGTAACTCCAACTTCAAAAGCTAGTTTGACAACATTACACGCAGCATTCGCTTCCGCAAAGTGGTTGGTTTGAAATCCTAGTGGGAGGGAAAAGCAACAATACCATCACCATTTTCATTCCTTATTATGCCTCCACTTCCCAAGGAGCTAGGATTTCCCTTGGACACTCCATCAAAGTTGGCTTTCTGCCATCCTTTCGGGGGGAGAAGCCATTTGGCTTCCTGTCTTTTCGTCTTTCTATCTTTTGCCTTCTCCTTTTTTCTGCCAACTAATTCTATATCTCCCCCTTTCCTTACTAAATAGTTTTCCTTAATGTTTGCAAATATTTTCTTTCCTATCACTATAGTCGGCTCCTCTTTATCTCTGAAGATTCTATTATTTCTCTCCTTCCGGATGCTCCAATAGAAATGAGGCAGGATCCAAGAACTTAATTTTTGAAGATCAGACCTATTGAACATGCATTTCCATTGATAGAAGAGATCCAAAAGGTTAAAAGGCACATACTAGCTGAAGCCCAAGTCCTGGGTAAGGAAAACCCAAACCTCCTTGGAGAAAGAGCAATGAATGAACAAATGATTGCCAGTCTCTGTCTAATCTTTACATAACATACATCTGTTGGGCATAATATGACCTCTTTTAATGAGGTTATCTTGGGTGAGGATTTTATCCTGTATAGCCAACCAATAGAACATATTAATTTTTGGAATGAGGCCAGGGAGCCAAGCCCTCGACCAAGGAGGAATCTCATTTAATCTCCAAAGGGCCGAATACTCAAAGGCAGCAGTATATAGCCCATTAGAGTTATCTCCCTAGACCAATTCATCCTTGTTGGTATTTAGGGCTATAGAGTTTAGCATAATCATAATAGGATTAAGATCTTCAAAAAGGACGGAAAGATCTATCCATCCCTGGTCGTTCCTATAGTTACTAACTTTCTGCCCAAAATGGTTGATGCAGTCATTCACCCAAACCTCATAGCTGGGGTTGTTCATAAGAGGGCCCTAAATAAGCCAGCTATCGGACCAAAACTGGATATCCTCCCCATTTCCCAATTTCCAAGAGACTCTAGAACTTGCCAGGTCCCTAGCTTTTGAAAAACCATTCCAAACAATGGATCCTCTTGGGATATCTTTGTTAAAGAGGGTAAACTGTTTAGAGGGCCTCTTTATATGCTTTTTTTTCCCATAATGTCTCTCCATTCCCCTGTGCTGCTAAAGATACACCATATTTTCTTCGCCAAAAGAGCCTTGTTGAGGTGAGTTAGCTTCCTGATGCTTGGACCTCCATATTTCTTGGGGAGGCAAACTTTTTCCCAAGAAATGAGTGGATACCTTTTATTCTTTTCAGTCCTCATCCACAAGAAGTCTCTCTAAATTTTTTCCATCCTCTCAGCAAATTTCACAAGGATCACAAAAAGCCTTAAAGCATAAACAGGCAAGTTTTGAAGGGTGGATTTAACCAGTTGGCATTTTCCAGCTTGGCTAAGAGAGACCCCTTTCCAACCAACTAGCTTCTTACTGAATCTGTCCATAATGTCATTCCAAAAAGAATCAGGAGGATTCGTGCCCAAAGGAAGCCCAAGATAGGTAGAGGGAAGCTTCCCCACACTACATCCCAGAATTCTAGAGATTTTCTTCTGTCTATCCTTAGGAGTGTTGATAAAGAAAACATAACTCCTATCCCAGTTGATGAGCTGTTTCGACCCTCTGGAGTAGATATCCAAGATGTCCTTCATTTCCTTTGCCTCCTTAACAGAAGCCTCCCCTCCCATAATAGTGTCATCAACAAATTGTTGATGCGTAAAAGGGTCACTTTTAGAAGAAGGTTTAAAACCTTTGATTCTCCCTTCCTTCTTATTCTTCTCAATAAGTCTGCCTATGCATTCTGCAAAGATTATGAAGAGAATAGGCGAAAGAGGATCCCCCTGACGAAGACCACGAGAAGGTTTGAAAAAATTAGAGGGGGATCCATTGACTAAGACAACAAATGAGGAAGTAGTAACCAGCTAAGAGATTAGCTTACAAGTTTTGTCATCAAACCCAAAAGCCTTAAGCACCACATCCAGGAAAGATCAATCAACTCAGTCATAGGCTTTTGAGAGGTCTAGTTTAAGTAACATCCCTTCCCTTTTTCCAGCATCCATAGAGTGAATCACTTCATGCACCATCATTATGGAGTCTAAAATTTGTCTGCCCGGGACGAAACCAATTTGCTGTTAAGAAATAATCAAAGGGAGGAGTTTGAGCAACCTAAAACTAAGAACCTTCAAAATGATCTTATAAAAAGAATTGTAGAGACTAATAAGTCTAAACTTGTCCAAGGAATTGGCTCCAAGAACTTTAGGAATGAGAACTAAAAAAGTAGAGTTAATCTCCTTTAGAATGCATCTAGCCCCAAAGAATTCTTGAACAACCTTCACCACATCCTACATCAAAATAGGCCAAAACAATTGGAAAAAGAAAGAAGGGAAACCATCAGGGCCAAGAGATTTATCTGTTGATAGAGAGAAGAGAGCTTCTTTAACTTTTGAATCAAAGGGAGTGGCTCAAAGCAGTTTATTATGGTGAGGAAGGATGATCTGAGGGATGCAGGAAACAATGTCATCCTGATCCACTTTGGATAGCATAGGATCCCAAGACAACAGGGAGGAGAAGAAAGAAACAACCTCAGTTGAGATTTCCTTATCGTTGGTTAGCATTCCCTTTCCTTTCTTTAAACCTATGATTCTATTATTAGCACGATGTTTTAGAGTAGTAAGATGAAAAAACTTCATATTTTGGTCTCCCTCTTTGAGCCAGTTAACCCTTGATCTTTGTCTCTAGAACTTCTCCTCTTTACTAATAATATTGTGTAAATCTGAAAGGATAGACAACTTAGCCTCCCTATTTAACTTTTCATACCCATCCTCCCAAATTGAGGCTTGGATAGAAGAAATATTGTTAGATAGGACTTCTTTCTCAAAGAATATGTGGCCAAAATTAGACTTGTTCCAAGCTTTAACCATCCTTTTAACATTGCTAAGTTTTTTGGCTATCCTGTACATAGCTGTGCCTTCCACATCAATACTCCACCAGAGCTTTATCTTGTCTAAAAGATCAGGGTGGGAGGTCCACATTTTTTCAAAATGAAAAGGAGGAGGCCTTTTGGGGCCTATAGGAACAACCAAAAGGGAAATAAGGGAGTGGTCAGAACCCACTCTAGGCAAAAGAGCTAATTTGCAAGAGGAAGATTGCAGCCAATCGGGAGCAATAAGAGCTCTATCCAATCTAACCTGAATACAGTCCTGACCAATGCATTTATTTGACCAAGTAAAGGTACCTCCCATGAGGTCCATATCCAAAAAAGCTAGACCATTAATGAAGTTTGAAAGGTCATTTTTACTTCCTAGTCTAGAGGCAGACCTCCCTTCTTCTCTTCATATAAAGTCACCCATAATAATTCCTTTCTTTAAATTGCTACTCTACACTAGACTTCAAGCCCTAGTCTAGTAATTCTTTCTTTCTCTCTTATTGTTGGGAGCATATAAATTCTGCAAGAATCAACAATCATTAGAAGGGATATGAAAAACTTTACTCAAAAGAATATTACCTTCATTGTAAGCAGATTCCATTCTAAAATTTTTGGTGTTAAAAAGGGTCACCAGTCCCCCAAAGGCACCATTAGAGTTCGAAGCCTCCCCACTCATCAAGTTGCTAAACCTAATCTTCCCCAAAAAGTCTATTTTCATCTTAGTTCCCTGGATCATCAAAATGTCTGGTCTCTGATCTCTGATCAGGTTCGTGATAATTTCTTGCTTATGGGCTCCATTAAGGCCCCTTATATTCCATGATATTATCTTCATGATTAATTCTTGGAACACTCTTGAAGAGTTCTCTGGCACCCATTCGCCAAGCTTCTTTTGGTCTCCTCCTCTCTAGCTTCCTTCTCTGATTTTCTACCTCTTTTGGCCGCTGAGCCCACATTCGGTTTGCAACTGCTTCTAGTCTCCACCGGAGAGGCCAAAGAAGGTTCTCTTACATTTTTCTTCCTAGGCTTTGAGGATAGAATAACTTCACTCTCCATGCCAAAATTCAATGACCTTGAAGCCTTGAGAGCAAACTTTGGGTTGGTTGGAAGATCCTCCCACTGGTCCAGTTCCTTCACCAAAACATCCAACTTTCCTATGCTAGTCCCTCCAACTATAGAGGAAACAATATTTTCCTCTAGGTCTTGATAGATGATAATATCCTTGTTAACTCTATTCTTCTCCACCTCAATGCAAGCTAGGTCAAGCCTTCCCACAGAAAGTGGAGAACTTAACATCACAGCCTCTTGAATAGCCTATTGTGGGGCATCCTTGCCTTCCTCATCTCCTGAAATCACTTGAGGATCCAACCTTCCCTCAACCAAAGCACCCTCAAACAGTTGGGGTTGGACATTAATCATTTGCCACTTCCTAATGACTAGAGAGGAGTTTGGGGCTATCTTCAACAGCTCATCCTGAGGAACAGTCTTTCCATCTGTGCCCAGAGTCAAAGTGGAATCAGAAGGTAGCAATTGATTTACCTTCTTTGAAGCTTCTGCTACCTTCTTATTTGCCGAAAGAGGACTCTTCTAGCCCTGGTTGGTGATCTTTTTTTTCTATACTTTCTTGACCCTGAAGAGAGAAGCAGCAGATGGATTCTTCTTCTGAGCTGACTTTGCTTTCGGGCATTGAAAAGCCTTATGGCCTATCTTAAAACAATGAAAACATCCAAAAGGGACACTCTCATAATCTAACTGTTGAATATGAGTGCCAAGTTTTGACTAAAATCATACCACTTCAGGCATATCATCCCCTTCCCTAACACCTATATAGATCCTTGCATAGGTCAGCCTGCTCTTAGAAGCAGTAGTTGGGTCTATGGAGAAAAGCTCTCCAAAAGAATTGGCCACAGCCATAAAAACATCCTCACTCCAGAATTCCAAGGGCAGCTCAGGGAGTCTAACCCATACTGGAGCATGCTGAAAGAAAGACTCATTTAAATCCAATTTTGAAGACCATTTTTGCAGCACCAGGGTAGCCCTTCCAATGATCTAGGGTCCTTCACACAAGATGTCAGCCATATCCTCTTTACAGGTGAATTCAAAAGAAAGAAATCCCTTTGCCATATCAGTAACACTAACCTACCCTTTCAAACTCCATTTCTTCATTGTGAAGGCCCAAACTACATCGATGTTTGGTCTCTGACCCATAAGCTTCCCCACAAGTGTGGAAGCCATCATAGTAATATTGTGGTCAACAATTTTGTCCGGAATGGCAATCGTGCACGATCCCTTTTCTAGACCTAACACAACCTTAACCGGAGGGAAAGAGGACTTACTCGAGGGCTTAACACCAAAGAGTGAGGCCCATTTCACTAGGAGATTCCCTGGTATGTCCACCTTGCATTGCGATTCTGGCTTTTGCTGGGTTCCATCGGCTGCATGTGGGTCCCCATCCCCAGACTCTGCCTCTCCACAGTCAGCCTGGATCCCATCCTGTGTACCTAGTTTCTGAGATCCACCTCCCTGAGATTTCCCACCCGGTGCCAGGTTTAAAATTTGAACATGCACTTCCTGATCTCTCCCCTGCCTGCTCCCCTTCCTACTCTTCATGTTGCAACAACAATAGCATCCTTTTCAATGTTACTAAGAATTAACACATATATAATTGAAAGAAAAAAGTTTAAAAGAAAGTTAGTGATTGGCTTAAACATTCCTCTATTTTGAACTGTAAAGAGTATAATATCAATATTTTAGGATTCAAAGACTTTAAATGTTAAAAATTGGAGCATTGAGAGCTTGGATACAATGAGTACATGATGATACTGTAAGATGAGACAAATGTGAAGTGTAAATGATATGCCAATAGAGCATTTTGATTCAATTCATTTCAAAATCTCCACCTTGGTTATATTTGGCAAGTTGAATCATTTGATGAGGAAGATTTTGCTAGGAACTATTTAAAGTTCAAACTATAAACTATACATAAAGTAGATTATATTAGTGTACACTACAAACTTTGTAATAAGTAAAATTCTCTAATGCATGAAAATCACCATGTTGAGTCGACAATATTGCACTTCTTAATGATAAGAAATTTGGAATAATTGTTATCCTCATTAATTCAATCGATAAATGTGGTTTAATGAAAGATATTAGTGCACATCTTATCATGATTTTTCATGCAAACATACATCATTTTATATAATTAGTGAGCCAAAAAAAAAAGGACATTGTGTAATGCCCTGCCTAGAGATCCTTGGAACAAGGTAAATATAAGACGAGATAAAAAATAATTTAAACAAGTATGAAAGCATAAGACAACCATCATACATAGATCATAAAGATCACAAAGAAAGACTAACCAACAACCAACCACCAAAGATCCCCAAGCATGACCATTGACGAAAACATAAACAAGAAAACATAAGAGATCAACCAAGTTGAAAGACAAAAGTTGACTCTTGAAAATTGGCTAAGTCTGAAATCCTAAAGCCCTGAAATTTCCTAAAATCTTTATCTTGGCTCGCAGATGTCTAGAAACTATCTCAAAAGACTCATCACATATATTGAAATATATCTTAAGTATAAGTTGTTAGATTGTGGTGACTGATCAGGAAAGTACTGTACATACTTCATAAATAGTGGTTTAATACTTGGTTTAATACATATTATGGCCGACATGTTATAACCCTAAAGTGGTTTAATACTTGTATAAAAAGGGCTTAGGGTTGGGTATTTTTTATGTGTGGTGATACGAAATTGGTTCTTGCGGAGGTATTGAGCTGTATGGGTTTATTTCCTTAGACAGAAATCTGATGTATTTCAAACTTTTAAAAAATGGAAATGCTTGGTTGAAAATGAGACTAGTAAGAAATTAAAATGTCTCAGATCTGATAATGGTGGTGAGTATTGCAGTCATGAATTTGAAGATTATTGCTCCACTAATGGTATTCGTAGACAAAAAACTGTTCCAAGGACTCCACAGGAAAATGGAGTGGCTGAACGCATGAACAGGACCATAATGGAGCGCGCAAGGAGCATGAGGTTGCATGCTGGGTTGCCCTTACACATGTGGGCAGAGGCTGTCAATACTGTAGTATATTTGATTAATAGAGGTCCCTCTACTCCTTTGGGCTATGGTATTCCAGAAGAAGCATGGACTGGTAAGAAGGTGAGTTATTCTTTTCTCAAGACCTTCGGTTGTGAAGCTTTTGCGCATATAGACTCTGAAAATAGAACCAAGCTAGAAGTGAAATCAAAGAAATGTGTCTTTGTTGGATATGGCATTAATGAATTTGGCTATAGGCTTTGGGATTTTGAAAATCATAAAATTATAAGAAGCCGGGATGTCATATTCAATGAAAAAGTGTTGTACAAAGATCTGTTGCAGCAACATGAGAAGAAAGAAGATGATTATGTAGTGCTGGATGATACTCCAAAAGCTGATGTTCCAGCCATTCCTCATGATGTGCAACAACTGCAACAACAAATACCACACACACCAGTGAATGTTAGACAGTCAACAAGGCCAATTAGACCTCCACAAAGGTTTTCTCCCTCTTTGTATTCTATTTTACTTACTGATGCTGGTGAACCTGAAAGTTATGATGAAGCTGTGCAGGTGGATACTAAGATTCAGTGGGAGTCTGCAATGAAAGATGAAATGGACTCTTTGCTGAAAAATAAGACATGGGATTTGTGCAAGTTGCCTGCAGGTAAAAAGGCTTTACAGAATAAATGGGTTTATAGGTTGAAAGAAGAGGAAGGAGGTAAGAAAAGATTTAAGGCCAGGTTAGTTGTAAAAGGATTTGCACAGAAAAAGGGAATTGATTTTGATGAGATATTTTCTCCTGTTGTTAAAATGACTTCTATTCGTACTGTTTTAAGTCTTGTGGCTACTGAAAATTTGCATTTAGAGCAGATGGATGTTAAAACAGCCTTTCTTCATGGTGATTTGGATGAAGAAATATATATGGCTCAGCCACAGGGTTTTGAGGTCAAAGGTAAGGAGAACTTAGTGTGCAAATTGAAGAAAAGTTTATATGGCCTGAAGCAAGCACCTCGGCAATGGTATCTGAAATTTGACAGTTTTATGCATGAGCATGGATATAACAGGTGTCATTCAGATTACTATGTTTATTTTAAGAGTTTGGATGATGATAGCTACATTATTTTATGTCTATATGTTGATGATATGCTTATAGTTGGGTCTAACATGCATCATATTAAGGGGCTAAAATGCCAGTTAGCACATGCATTTGCTATGAAGGATTTGGGGGCAGCAAAACAAATCCTTGGTATGAAGATTTGCAGAGATAGGAAAAACAGAACATTGACGCTATCTCAAGCTGATTATGTTGAGAAGGTGTTGCAACGTTTCCCTATGGAGAATGCTAAAGCTGTCAGCACACCTTTACCTGGTCATTTGAAATTGACTAAGGAGATGTGTCCCAAGACATAGGAAGAGGAGGATAAGATGTCCAAGGTACCCTATGCTTCAGCTGTAGGAAGTTTGATGTATGCTATGGTATGCACTAGGCCAGATATTGCACATGCAGTGGGATTCATTAGCAGGTATATGAGTCATCCAGGTTTTGAGCATTGGAATGCTGTCAAGTGGATTCTCAGATATTTGAGAGGAACATCCAATAAGTGTTTACACTTTGGGGGCTCTACTACTAATTTACAGGGCTATGTTGACTCAGATTTGGCTGGGGATATTGATACCAGGCGAAGTACTACAGGTTATGTCTTTACTATTGGTGGGGCAGCCGTGAGCTGGGTTTCTAGGCTACAGAAGATTAATGCTCTCTCCACTACAGAGGCAGAGTATGTTGCTGCTACAGAGGCAGCCAAAGAGATGATATGGCTTCAGTTCTTCTTGGAAGAATTGGGACATCCTCAGAAGGATAATTATTTGTTCACAGATAGTCAGAGTGCCATTCATCTTGCTAAGAATTCAGCTCTACATTCTAAGACCAAACACATACAGTTGCGGTACCATTTCATTCGGTCAGTTTTGGAGGATGGAAAGTTAAAGCTGGAGAAAATACATACCAATGAAAATCCAGCAAATATGTTGACAAAGGTTGTCACAAGGGAGAAGCTGAACTCCTCTTCAGCTTCAGTTGGTCTTTTAGACTAAATGTGAATAAAAGAACAGCAGAGTCCAGGGTGGTTTGATCTAGTGGGAGCCCCATGCGGTAGTTGTATTGCTACAGGATCAATCTCCAAGTGGGAGATTGTTGTTTAGTGTGGAGCCTGATCAGTCCCCAAGTGGGAGATTGTTAGATTGTGGTGACTGATCAGGAAAGTACTGTACATACTTCATAAATAGTGGGGTTAATTTTTTGGAAGTAGCCGACATGGTAGCCGACATGGTATCTGACATATTATGGCTGACATATGGCCGACATGTTATAACCCTAAAGCGGTTTAATACTTGTATAAAAAGGGCTTAGGGTTGGGTATTTTTTATTTGTGGTGATACGAAATTGGTTCTTGTGGCGGTATTGAGCTATAAGGGATTACGGATTGTAATCAGGTTGTAATCACTGGATTGTAATAAGATCGGACTTGCTGTTTGGTGGACGTAGCCCAGGGATTGGGTGAACCACGTTAAATCTTGGTGCCTTGTGTTCATTTCTGTGTGTTCTATTATTTTTGTTATTGGTTATATTTGCATGTAGTTTTTTATTTCTGTCTGTGGTTTATCCTAACATAAGTTATACGTCAACTTGTACTTAAATGATATATTTTAAACCCCATAAGAAATTTGTTCTGAACTAGGAAGGTGAAAAAACTAAAAGGGTGTCCAAAACCAACTTTTGAACTTTTATCAAACAAGCCTAGATACCCCATTTTTTTGCACAAGGCTTACAGAGTGCCAAATTCTCATGCGAAGATGTGTAGCATGTCTTGCAAGAAAGTGCATTCTACGTGAGGATGTGCACCATGCGATGTGAGAAAGTGCTTAGCCAAACAACCAAAGAACCCTACTCTAGTGTTGGGTTTTGCACGAGAAAATGCCAAGCCATGCAAACAAACCCAACACACTACATGAGATCTTGAATCCTCGTGTGAGGATGCATGATTTCGCGCAAAATCTCAAAACAACACGCCCAAACCAAAAGGCGTAAAAAGCTAATGGATGAATTTCCTCCACACCAAGGAGTACCAGATCCACATTTCGAGGTGTAAAGACTTAAGCACACTACTAAAATACGAAAACAACATCTGACCATCTAACAAGTAAAAAGGGAAAATACAAAAGGTAACATCACAATGTACTAAAGCAACATCGCAATAATAGAAATAACATTGCAATGAACAGTACAACCAAACTAAGTACGCAATTCCTCCCAACCATAATAGCATCATAAAACCATCGTGGACCCTAGCCATCCCCCATGCATAACATCCCAAGCTACTGATCAGATCATCAATACTATCATATAGGGACGCCACTACTAAAACATGCTACAACATAAGCATAAGGAAATATAACATGCTAGGAGTAAAGCATAAGATAATCCTACAAAGTAGATAACATCATCTATCGTATGCTAAACATCATAATAAGGAAATGCAATATTAACTAACATCATCTAAACATGATATACAAGCATTCCAGTGAAAGCATAAATCATAAGAAAGCATACTCTGGAACTCAAAGTACCAAGTGAAAACATTTAGCAATGATCATGCTAGGACAAGAAACCATCTTTGTACACCAATGCATAACAGTGGTATGGATAGCTATGCCTCCCAACCACATAGCACCCATAGGTCCACTCCCGTCATGTTGATGGAGATAATGATCCAATCACAAACACACACAAGCAAATGTCCATGGCTAACACACACCAAACAGTATAATGACTGAATCCAAGACATAGACAATGCATAAACTACAGGTCCTAGTCAGACACTCAATGGGCTACTAAGTAGGGGCTAACATTATGGAGAGTCGCTTGGCATCGACAAGCCCAAGCTCAGATCATGTGTTTCAACTCCTCAATGGAGGGCCCCGCACACACAATTTATTATCTTAAGTTTTATTACCACCCAATATTTTCTTTAGTTATCACTTAGTTTAAACTTCCTCTACCAACCCTATTGGACAAGGTCACCAGGCTGCGAGATAGAAGCCCCCTCCATATGCTACCCTACCCTACCCATTCTCATCCAATGATGAGTGCAACCTGTAGGCATGCAAATTCCCAACCCAACCCCAATGATCATAACTTTTGGAAGTATCATGGAATATCGAGACTCAAAAGTCACTCGACAAATGTATGCACATATACTCATGAGTGGTGCACCACCATCACGAAGATCATAACACAAGGATTGGATGAGAAAATAATACAAAAAGTCACTTAATCAAAAATAGACTCAGGAGGATGAATGCGACAAACATCCCAATAAAACATAAAAGTGCAAAAAAGGTCCAATCGACACCCAAACAAATAATCCACATCCATGACCAAACTCATGCCAAGAAAACTTGAGAAAACAGGGTGGCACGCAAAATGAGATAAAAACCCCAAAAATTAGAAAACTTCAAAATTAAAACCCATTTTTCCTTTGGGTACAAAAACCTTGAAAATCCAAAATTAATTGAGTTCAGACACTGTATGCAAAAAAACCAACATAGCGGTACAAAACCCCAAACCCCCATCCCAAAAATAGGGAAAATGTTCATACCTAACCAACTGAATAGAACCAACAAAAAGAAATAGAGGGGAACACTAATTCTTAGTCTCCCAATAAAGGGCTACCAAAAACAAAAGTTGAAATGGACCATAAATGATAAAATGGGAAAGCCCTACCTGACAACAAAAGAGGTAAAATCTGAAACCTGCACAATAAAATAAATAACCTGCTGATACTGCCAAAAATCACAAAAAAGCAAGGTCTCCTCAAGCCAGATCCAATGAGACTGATCTCGCAAAAATCTTACACTCACAGCGCCCAAAACAAACAAAAATCAAATCCTTCAAAAGAGGATTTTAGAAAAGCTCTCTAATTTTTCTATTTTCAAAAAGTGAGAAGTGAATAATAAAATCCCTTTTTCAATACTTAATTCACTCTTTGAGTGAATAGTCAATTAGGGCAAATAGCCAGTTAGACTAGCTAGACTCCAAATCGACCCAAAAAAAAAAAAGTTATTCCTCATAACAGGAATTCATGTAAGGCAAAGCTGCCAGAAATTAAATTTGAGAAGATTTAAAGCCTGAAAACCCAAAATCACAGAAATCACTAAACAACTTTCGCAACAATGCGAACCTCTAAATGCACAGACATGCTTCCTAGTCTAATCACATAATGTAGATGGGTTTGAATTTAATAATCATCGAAAGGTTTTAATTTATACAACTAAAATAAGGATATGTCAACCATACAAGGACGACATTGGTAAAATATGAATAGTTGAATCACTAACTCCATGTGCCACTGCTAGGGATATAATTCCTACACACAATCAAGTGTAATTGTATAATAATATCATAGCTGAAGAAATAATGCATTAAATACCTAATTAATCCATTTACATCACTCACATTCACATAAAGCATAAAGAGACGAGAATGACGTAAATCACGATAGCATAAAATCCATCACATAACATAATCAAAAAATATGTCCAACTACCAAATAATCAGATATTGTCATAGATCTACTACCATCTCAAAATGGCATCAACATGAAAATATGATAAACTGAATAGCATAGCAGTATAACATCTAACCCTCAGGTCATCTCAAGGTACATAAAATAAGAGTATCAAGTATCTCTCAAATCAAAATAGACAAGGCCTAAACTGCAAACATGAGAGGCACTACATCCTCCCCCACTAGCATAGGCTTACTCCTAGAAGCTAGCAAAAAGGTAGGGGTACAATCCCCTCAATCATGTAGCATCCTCCTAAGTCACAAAGGTCTCATTGCTCAAGTCCCATTGGACCCTTACCTGCTCTATGTCCTGATCTCGTATGGTCAACCTTCGCTATTATAGGATATGAATGGGCAAAGTAAGTTGCTCGTTCGCTACCTACAAAGCATCCCAATCAAGAACATGGGTCACATTCAAAATATACTGCCTCAAGATAGAAACATGAAAGATATCGTGGATGTGTGATAGGCAAGGTGGCAACACTAGACGATAAGCAACAGGATCAATCCTCTCGAGGACCTCAAATGGTTTGAAAAATGCGGTGCCAACTTAGAGCCTTTCACATTATGGATGTGGCTCTTCCTCAGCCGCACTCTTGAAAACACCCTATCACCAATAGAAAAGTGACAATCCAACCTATGGGCATTTGCATACTACTTCTACTTGTCCTGAGCAGTAACCAAATGCTCCCTAATGTGAACAACCTGCTACTCCATATCTTGAAGCATCTCTAGACCCAAAAGAACTAAATCCTCTAAGTGACTCTAGCTCAAAGGGGTACGACATGGTCTACCATACAAGGCCTAAAAAGGTGACATGCCAAGAGAACTATGATACCCATTGTTGTATGCAAACTCAACAAGGTACAAATAGTCCTCCCACTTCACCTCCCTATCCATAACATACATGTAAAGCATATCCTCCAGAACTTGATTCACTCTCTCAGTCTGACCATCAATCTCTGGGTGATAAACTGAATTAAAATTGAGTTGTGTACCCAATGCATGCTGGAAAGATGTCCATAGTGTAGAAGTAAACACTAGATCTCTATTTGAAATAATCTGACGAGGGATCCCATGCAAATGAATAATATCCTCTAAGAAAACATGCGCTATAAAAGAAGTTGTGTAGGATGCTCTCATGGGTGAAAAATGTGCTACCTTGGACAATTTGTCCACTATCACCATGATACAATCATGCCTTCGTGATGACATACGCAACCCTATGATAACATCAATGGATATCGTATCCCATTTCCACTCTAGAATGGTATGCAGCTACAAAAGACCTACTAGATGTTGATGCTCTGCCTTCACCCTCTGGAACTCAATACATCTAGCAACAAAATCAACAACATTGTGCCTCATTCTTGCCCAAAAGTATAGATGTTTGAGATCGACATGCATCTTCTTAACACCAGGATGTGCAAAATACAGTGCACAATGTGCTTTCGACAAAACCAAGTTATGAAGATCACTCGACACAAGTACATAGATATGCCCCATGTGTTGCAGTAGTCCATCAGACTCAAGAAAATAACTTGAAAATCTCCCCTCAAGGGTATGCCTGGACTTGATGTCCGCCCTCACCTCTTGATACCAAGTGTCATTAGGCAAGGCCTCCAAGATACGACCTTGCAAATCCACTCTCAATGACATCATTGATACCTCATGTCACCTCCTACTCAAGGCATCCATGCTGACATTCTCCTTCCCTATAATGTAATGAACATAAAAGTCATACTCACACAAGAACTCCATCTAATGACATTTTCGTGCATTTAGGTTTGGCTAAGTAAAAATATACTACAAGCTTCTATGATTGCTATGCAACTCAAACCTGCATCCCAAAAGAAAATGCCTCTAATGGACAAGGGCATGCACTACGTCTGCAAGTTCCAAATCATGAGTGGAGTAGTTAAGCTCATGGTCCTTGAGTTTCCTAGACTCATACGCAATTACACAACCATCTAACATCAACACTACACCCACGCCTTCCAACAAAGCATTTGTGCAAATCATGAAATCACCTACAAGATTAGGCACTACAAGGACTAGTGCATTGGTCAAACACTCCTTAAGGGCATTAAATGTAGGTTTTCACTGGTCTAACCAAACATATTTCTTTCCTTTTTGTTGAAGACAAACATATTTCTTCCCTTTTTGTTGAAGAGAAGTGATGGGATGAGCTACTCATGAGAAATCCTTCACAAAGTGATAGTAGTAACCCGCCAATCCCATGAAACTACAAATTTTTGAGACATTAGTGGGTACCGACCAATCCATGATAGCATGAATCTTCTCTAGATCCACTACAATTCCATCACTTGTAATGGTGTGTCCCAAATACTTCACCTCTGACTGGAAGAACCCACATTTACTCAAGTTGCCATACAACTGATGGTCTCTCAAGCACTACAATACTTGACATAACTAGACTTCATGCTCCTCCATAGTCTTTGAATAAATCAATATGTCATCCAAAAATACAATGATACATTGATAAAGGTAATTGTGAAAAACTCCATTCATCAAACTCATAAATTTTGATGGCGTATTGGTTAACCCAAAGAGTACAATCATAAACTCATAATGCCCATATCATGTACGAAAAGTTGTTTGATGAATATCAGCCTCTTGGATACAAAGTTGATGGTATCTAGACTTAAGATCAATCTTTGAGAACCCTTGTGCTCCCTTCGTCTGGTCAAACAAGTCATCTACACTTGGCAAAGGATAATGGTTCTTCAATGTCACCTTGTTCAACTGTCAATAGTCAATGCACAAACGCAATAAACCATCCTTCTTCTTCACGAAGATGACCGGTGCACCCCATGGGGATACACTAGGATGAATATGGCCCTTGGCCAACAATTCCTCCAACAACAATTTGAGCTCATTCAACTTCTAAGTAGTCATGCGATAAGGAGCTCGTGAAATTGGCTTCACTCCTGGAATGAGATCAATTTGAAAATCAATGTCACGCTACTGTGGCATACCTAGAATCTCCTTAGGAAACACATCAGTATACTCATAAAGGAGTGGGTGATCATCAAGGGTCACTATATGACTCTCGGCTTCCTCAAGATCACTGACAAACACAAGAAACAACTGACAACCCTTCCACACACTCTGCTTCAGTTGATTAGCTAAGATCATACAAAGCAAGACTGGTCTTTGAACTCCCAAAAGTTCCCCCTGCCCACTTGTATCATCAATACACTATACCATCTTATGAGGACAATCGATATTTGCTTGATGGGTGACTAACCAATCCATGCCCAACATAATGTCATATGACCCCAAAGGTAGAATGTGTAGATCCATTGTGGTGAAGGTACACAAATTCAAAACACAACTCCTAACCAACGAGTCAATAGCCACCTTAGAACTCATGGCTAACTCAACTGCCACCTATTGACCTGATGCATTGCCACTAGCCCACATCATTGAACAAGAGACAGTGAAATGAAAGAATTGGAAGCACCAGAGTCAAACAAAACTAAAGTTGAAATACCATGCAACATACTTGTAGCCTCAACTACCATACCCTGATGATCCGCTTGACAATTGTCAACCACCACAAAGACTGTGATTCCTACCCGCATCTCCTACAGTAGGCTTAGATCTTGATGTGCCCTTACTAGGTCCTAAAGATGGTTTAATGGAGGACTCAAAAGATTTATGGCTAGGCTAGCCATATGAATAACAATTTCCTCCAAATTTGGAACTTGTTCTGCGACCTCCCTGGGTAGCACTAAGATAAGGTGCACTACCCGTGCTAGAATTCCATTGAGCACTTTGAGGAGGATGATCCTACTAAGATTTCTATCCTTGGTTTTGGTTATCTCTATTCTTTCCTAAGGTACCAGAACACTATCTACCCTTGGTCCAAAACCCCTTTTGTCAATTACGACGAGATCTACCCTAAGAGGGTGCTAATTCGGTCTGGCCCTTCCCTAAGGACTAGGAATACTGTGCATCCTATCTTGAAGATCGTGCACTTTGGTTCCAGATTTACCTTTGAAACCCTTAGCCATATTGCTCTCTATGATCCTCACCTTCTCCACAGCAAGTGTAAGTGTCCTTGGCTAATGAGCACGAACATCTCTGATGATGAAGTCTCTGAGGCCTCTAACAAAATGTTGAGTGGTGAGTGCCTCATCATGCTTGTAGCTTGAGTATTGCTTCAACCTAAGGAACTTCTTCTCATATTGATCAACTATCATAAAGGCCTATTTAAGCTCATGGAATTCATCAATGTGAGCTTCATGGTATTGTGGCAATAGGAATTTCTCTCTAAATTGCTCCTCGAAGATCTCTTAGGTGAGATCTATGACACTGATTTGGAGTTTGTCGCTCTTTGAATCCCACCAAATGGAACCATGTTCCCTCAGATATGTGATCATGCATCGAGCCTTCACATTGCTCCCATAAGGTAGTAGGGATAAACAACGACCCATATCAAGCAACTAGGTCTCAAACTTGAGTCCTATTCCCTGGCCATCAAACTCTGGTGGTTTGGACCTCTGAAGTTCCTACATCATCTCAATCTGAGTGGGATCATCATCATTCTGGCCATGACCTCTCCATCAGTGCCTTCTTCTATCGAGTGTGTACTAGAATGTTCTCATTCATGTTCCTCCTCTCTATGATATGAATGATGGGAATTCTCGTGATGGGTCCCTCCTCTTGGTTATGGTCCTGTTGGCGCTCCTCCACACAAGGGCCCAATTGAGTAAGAATTTCCTGAAGCACTGGCATCAATGCTCCCATGATATTATGATTAGCATTACCATGTTCTCTCCCACCATCCTATAGTTCCTCCTTGTGGTGTTCTTCCTCTTGAACAACTCGTCGGTTACCGCCCTAACCAGACCTATGTATAGGAGGCATCATTATGGAAGCAACGAGATAAAGTCAGACATACAGATCATAAGCATAAGTGTCAAATGCATGAACTGATGAGATATCAAAATAACAACCATAATATAATAATACACATCAGAAAACAAAACCACAGTGGAAGCATAACACAAAATCCCAATGTTCCAACATGGGCTCTGATACCGGATGTAATGCCCCGCCAAAGATCCTTGGAACAAGGTTAAATATAAGCCAAGATTTAAAAAAAATTAAAACAAGTATGAAAACACAAGACAACCATCATACGTGGATCATAAAGATCGCAATTGAAGACTAACGAACAACCAACCACCAAAGATCCCCAAGCATCACCTTTGATGAAAACATAAACAAGAAAACATAAGAGATCAACCAAGCTGAAAGACAAAACTTGACTCTTGAAAATTCACTAAGTCTGAAATCATGAAGCCCTAAAATTTCCTAGAATCTTTATCTTAGTGCGCAGAGGTCTGGAACCTATCTCAAAAGACTTATCACATATATTAAAATATTTCTTAAGTATAAGGAATTAAATATTTGTCAATATACGTATGTCAACTTATACTTAAATGATATATTTTAAACCCCTTAGGAAATTTGTTTTGAACTAGGAAGGTGAAAAATCTAAAAGGGTGTCCAAAACCAACTTCTGAACTTTTCTCAAACAAGCCTAGATACCCCCTATTTTTTGTGTGAGGCTTACAGAGTGCTAGATTCTCGTGTGAAGATGTGCAACATGCCCTGTGAGAAAGTGCATTTTGCATGAGGATGTGCACCATGCGACACAAGAAAGTGCTTGACCAAACAACCAAAGAACCCTACACTATGTTGGGTTTCACGTGAGAAAGTGCCAAGGCACGTGAAGAAACCCAACACACCACGCGAGATCTTGCATCCTCACACAAGGATAAATGATTTAGCATGAAATCCCAAAATAGCACGCCCAAACCAATAAGGGGTAAAAAGCTAAGGGATAAATTTCCTCCACACTAGGGAGTACCGGATCCACATTTTGAGGCATAAACACTTGAACATACCACTGAAATATGAAAACAACATCTAACTATCTAACAAGTAAAAAGGGAAAGTACAAAAGGTAACATCATAATGTACTAAAGCAACATCACAATGAATAGTACAACCAAACTAAGTATGTGGTTCCTCCCAACCATAATAGCATCATAAGACCATCGTGGACCCTAGCCAACTCCGCATGTAACATCCCAAGCTCCTGATCGGATCATTGGTATTATCATATAGGGAGATCACTACTAAAACATGCTACAACATGCTAGGATCTTACAAATCAAATAACATCATCTATCATATGCTAAACATGATAATAAGGAAATACAATAGTAACTAACATCATCTAAACATGATATACAAGCATTCCAATGAAAGCATAAATTACAAGAAAGCATACTTTGAAACTCGAAGTACCAAGTGAAAACATCTAGCAACAGTTGTGCTAGGACAAGAAACCATTTCTGTATGGATAGCTACGCCTCCCAATCATGTGGCACCTGTAGGTCCACTCCTGTCGTGCTGATGGAGATAATGATCCAACCACAAACACACACAAGCAAACATCCATGGCTAACACACATGCCAAACAGTATGATGACTAAATCCAAGACATAGACAATGCATAAACTATAGGTCTTGGTCAGACACTCAATGGGCTACTAAGTAGGGACTGACATCATGGAGAGTTGCTTGACAAGCCCAAGCTCAATTCATGCATTTCAACTCCTCAATGGAGGGCCCTACACACAGATTTTATTATCTTAAGTTTTATTACCACCCAATATTTTTTTGTAGTTATCACTTAGTTAAAACTTCCTCTGCCAACCCTATGGGACAAGGTCACTAAGCTACGAGATAGAAGCCCCCTCCATATGCTACCCTACCCTACCCATGCTCATCCAACGATGAGTGCTCGTAGGCATGTAAATTCCCAACCCAACCCCAATAATTATAACTTCCAAAAGTACCACAAAATATCGAGACTTGAAAGTCACTTGACAAATGTACGTGCATATACTCATGTGTGGCGCACCACCATCACGAAGATCATAACATAAGGATTGGATGAGAAAACAATGCAGAAAGTGAATCTACCAAAAAAAACTCAAGAGGACAGAAACAACACGCATCTCGATGAAACGTAAAAGTGCAACAAAGGTCTTACCGACACCCAAATGGATAATCTAGGTCCACAATCTAACTCATGCCAAGAAAACTCGAGAAAACAGGGCGACATAGAAAATGAGGTAAAAACCCCAAAAATTGGAAAACTTGGAAATTAAAACCCATTTTGGCTTCGGGTACAAAAACCCCAAAAATTCAAAAATAATTGAGTTTGGACACCGTATGCAAAAATGACTAGCATAACAATGCAAAACCCCAAACCCCCATCCCAAAAATAGGGAAAATGTTCATACCCAACCAATTGGGCAAAACCAACAACTAGAAATGGAGGGGAACACTAGTTCTCAGTCTCCCAACAAACAACTACCAAAAATAGAAGCTAAAACGAAGTAGAAATGATAAAACAAGAAAGCCCTGCCTGACAACAAAAGGGGCAAAATCTGAAATCCGCACAATAAAATAAATAACCTGTTGATACTTACAATTGTTTCATTGTAGCATTTTAAGAAGCATTGGGCAATGCCTGACAAGTGCATTGTGAAGTTGGTCACTCTTCATACAATCCCTATAATCTTTATTGTTGGTTTCTTGTACAACCTTTGATTTATTATTTTTGTTATGCTTTAGTGGATTTTGTTGTATTTTATAAGACTTTATTGAAGAATTTATTGGTGCTCCTAAAAAATCCAAAATTGTTCTAAATTCATTGCTTTATTAAAAATTTGGTTAAAATATAAGACAAAATGGGCAGCCACATGCCAAATGATTTTACTTCAAAAAACTTCAGCTCAAGATGCCAAATAGTTTAGTTTGAAACTAGACGAAGGAGCAAAATGTTGAAATTTAGAGCATTTTTCATAAATGAGATAGTACAAAGAGAGGGACAAAATTCTAGAATAACAACTTGTTGACACAAAGAGCAATACATTTGTATAGATAAAGCACCATCGAACACAGACTACAACTCTATAGCATGTAATAACTTTTATTTAAATCAAATACACTTAAAAGCTAAGTATGTAATTTGCTTAGGCCCTAATTTTCCTCAATTCAATTTGAGATGTTAAATTTCTCATTGACTAATATATATTATCAATCACTAATTCATTTTCTCAAAATCCAAATCACCTCATTCTAAGGAAGGAAATTGAAAAAGCCACACAAGAGTGAATTTTGATAAACGAAGTGGTTGTTCTTTGGAAAAGTTCACAAGAAGGAAAATAATAGAACCTACAAGGATGAAATAAGGGCAATGTTGATATCCTACAACCAAAAGAATATCTGAGAGGAAACCCCAAATTGGTTTCACAATTCATAAAATGGATATGATCCCTTGATAAACTTGTGCTACATGTGTTTTAAAAGTATTGTAGCTTAACCTTATTGATAAATGACGTCCATCCTCACCAAATACTATTCAATTTAAAAGAGCATTAGAACAAGATTGCAACAAACCCTAACATAACTGGTCATTCAAAGTCAACCACACTTATTAATAATGACGAGCTTCGAGGTACATGTGTTGGTGGAGCCAATGCATTTTATGAGGCAAATTACATTCATGCCATCGAATACCTAACCAAAGATGACATGTTTTTCATTGACGCACTTTGTCTTGACAATGAAGATGAAGAATTGTGTGTCATTGACTTTCTTCTCAATGTTAGCCACATATTAGATGCAAGGTCCAATGCATCTCTTTTGAAAGTTGTTATCCTCAAATTTTGCACCCTGGATGGGCTCATCGCTAGCGCCATTTTCAGTGGTGAAGTCATTGTCCTAACACATAAAACTAGAGATAATCAGTTGGAAAGAGAAGACCTTGAAATGAAGGGTCTTTCGTGATGTTGGTGTTTTGAAACATTAGGAGTTTCAAATTTACCTCGATGAGAACAACATACATCTAGGGGCAACTAATTTCCATTTTCAACATACCCTTTCAGACACTAGGCTAACTATAAGGCTAGAACCTTCTTCTACTTTAGGCTCTGCAAAACCTAGGTGGGTGAACCTCATATTCATTTATATGGTACCAGTGCTAAAACATACACTTGAATCTAACAAAGTAGATAAAACCCTTAATCTTCTAACACTTATGCAAATATCCCAGACATGAAATAGCTAATGACATGGCCTAAGAACTTGATAAGCTAAGTGAAGGCATCCTTTCAACTCTTAAACGAAAAGGGAAATGGATGATTATAATTTTGATTTAAGCAAATCTCCAAAATATGTAGTAGTAAGAACAAGTTGATCCTGTAGCTGACCAGTGCCTTATCTATCGGGCATATCCACAAATCACACACATACATCTATGATACTAATGACATATTCCATACATCAAGATATTAGATCTATCTAATCACTTTGTGAATCAAACATCAGTGTTCATAAAGACCTCATTCTCATGAAGTATCCTTCTCAAATAACTAGCAACCCTATCAAATATATCAAGCATTTGTTGGATCCTTTGTTCCAACATCAAAACATATCAGACATACAACCTTACAGAGATGCAAATAGGTCTAAGTTCTTTGTCCCTAAACCACAAAACATTGCAAATGATAGAGATAGGAGATGAGAATTAAAATGAAACTAAGAGATTCCTGCTCATTTGTATTCATTTCTTTGAAACTATACATTCAAGATGCATGTAATCAACTCATAAAATCACGAAATAGATTAGAACTATCTATATTAGCTTAACTATTATTGTTCATACAAGAGAAATATGTTGAAGAATGTGGTGGGTTCACAACTCTGGATCCAACAATGTGGTCTCACTGATAAACTGGAACCAACCTACTCTTACATTGAAAATTGCCAACCCTTACAATGAACCAGAAAGAGAAAGATATAAGAAAGGAATGAAATCCCAAATTTGATCTAAAAGTGACATGTGTCCACTTGAATCTTCATTCCTTGTTGTTGTAAAACATCTCTCATCTTTCTATAACTGAAATCTGATATGATTTTCATCATTATTCTATAACAAACTTGGAAATATCTCTCTTGAATGATGAAAACCCTTGTGTTACCAAAATATCTGGAAATGCCAATAATATCTTGATTCAACTAACTTGTAGGTAACAAAATTCTCCCCTAACTACATTCATACTGCCTCTTATGTTCATTCAGTTCACCATTTCACTAGAAATCAAATCTTAACTATTTCAACTAAATGAAATTGAAAAAGGGATACCTAAGAAAAATTCTTTCATAACTTGAACTAGTGGCTCCTATGCAAAAACAAACTCCAAAAATGGAAAGTTCATTCTCTCTCAATTTCGACGATATATATGTTGGCATTATGATACATTTTTGTCATTAGTTACAACACTTATTGGATTCTGAATGCTTACCGAGCTCACACCGGAAACCAAGCTTTACCTAGTACTCAGTGTTTACCGAGTAATCAAGGTGAACAAAGAAGTCAGTGTTTACCGAGTGATCAAGGTGAACAAAGCAATCAGTGTTTACCGAGTGATCAAGGTGAACAAAGCAATCAGTGTTTACCGAGTGATCAAGGTGAACAAAGCAATCAGTGTTTACCGAGCATTCAAGATAAAGAAAGGAATAAGTTTTGACTGAGTAAAGATGTACTAAGATGTAGCCGAGAACTTCATGATAACCGAGCTCCTGAGGTTATCAAGGAAATTAATTTTTACCGAGCTCAGACGAATATCAAGGAAACTAACTATCACCGAGTCACAAGGTTCTATCAAGTATTTCCTTTGATCACCGAGCAACAGTTCAGAAAGAAGTATTCACCGAGTGACATCTCTTCTACCGAGTCTCCAGTGGTTACCGAGTTCAGAACTATTCGAAGTGTTTAGTATGAACCGTGCCTTCACTTCTACCGAGTGCATGACGATGCCGAGTAATGCAGTGGACGCCGAGTATCAGAAGGACACCGAGTCAGTTCAGTGAACCCGAGTTTTTACCTTGGGCCGACTTTGTATAGAGATTTGCACTTGTTGTTTTAGCCGACCTTGCATGTATTGTTTAGCCGACCTTGCATGTATTATTTATATGGATAGTATATATATGCAATGTATTGTATCATTAAAAAATAGATATAGCAAATGGTAATGAGTGGAAATATGAAAGTGTGAATATGTGAAAGTGCGAAAGAAATACATGCATGCGAAAGTATGTGGGCTGAATTGTGAAGATATTCAGCAGGTCTAGTTTTGAAGCAGAAAAGTTTTATCTATCACATCAAGGTGAATCAGAGCATAGTGGATCTTATCAGCAATCAGTTGTAATCAGATCCACTGTTTCATTCTAACAGGTGAATCAATTTTTGCAAATCCTTTAACAGGGTAGACTTAACAGTCTTTTGTAAATCTCCTAACAGAGTGCATACTTTATTGTATGTTTGGAAATCCTCTAACAAGGTGGATCTAGCAATCCTTTGTGCTCCTAACAGGGCAGATCACCAGAAGTGGTCATTGTAAGCCTTAACCGGCCAACTTCATACTACAGTAACGAAGCTTGTGGGTTTCATCCCCACCCCAGTTTTACTTTCTATTTGGAAGGTTTCTGGGTCACCAAATCTGTGTGTTCAAATGTTGCAAATGATTTTGTTTCATGCTTACAATAGGTTACTTGGATGAATGATGAATATATCAGTATACAGTTTTATTGTTTGAAATTTTAGAAGTTACTGATTCACCCCTCCCCTCTCAGTAACTTGTCATATCTTGAATATTTCCAACAATATAATAATGTCATATTTGCTTATCAGAAATGCCCAGAATCTCATTTTGAAAATTAGGCTCCAAGACTAGCCTTCTAGTCTGTATTTGCATTTTAAATCATATCTTGTTTCTAAAGTTAAAACTTTATGTTATAAATTTTCTTATATTTAAAATGCCTGCACATGCCTTTTGTGAAGAAAATAATAAAAAAATAATTTTATACATTTTATATTTTTCCCTCCATTACCAATTGGGGTTAATAAGCTTTAACTTTCCTATGACACGTGTCACCACTGGATTGGCCTAATTTTTGCATAATCATCTGACACCTACCACCTGGGTGCCATGTGTCACTGTCTTATTAGTCCCTGTCTTGCCACTTAGCAGCCACGCCATTGGTTTCCATGTCACCATCCTACTTAGCATGGTGCCATGTCATCATGACACATGGCACCTCAGTCCACGTCAACACCTAGTTAGCAGTGCCACGCCACCACCTTGTCATCCTGTCACATCATCGACTGCTATGTCACATGACACCTCAGCATGGTGCCACATCATCACAACATAGCGATGTCGTGACATGTGGTACTATGCCTCATCACTACCTCAGGAAGTGTGCCAAGTCTGGGTCACCCTGCCATGTGTCACTATCAAATTTGTCATCAATTTGGCCACATGTTGATTTGCGATTTGTCCAGTGGATCCAGTCACCGTGCGACATCAACATTTCATTTCAAACTTTAACTTAACACACCTTTCAACTAGCCATGAGCCCCTCACGAGAAATCTTGGGCTTATAAAAGCCTTGATGTCTTTAAGACATTACATCATGTGTGTGGAAATGTATTTATAGGCCAAGAATCTTGCCACAACATGCATATGGGACTAAAACTTAAAGTATATTCCTTAAGAATTTGGAAAACAACTACATATATGAGCTAGAGTTACACTATTTCAAATTATCGACACATGCCTTTTTCGGGAGCCAAGTTATTCATGTCGATGGCGGTTTGATGGAGAGGAGAACTATTTTCACAAGCTGCAAACCTCTAATGGTGGAGAAAATCGATAGCTCTAATGTACAAGTCGGTTCCCTTGCCAAGGTGGAAGTGTCAAATACATTTTTTTTTCCACAAACAAGTGACTTGGCTACATTCTTCCTCCATCTGATGCCCAATTAAGAGGATCAAATATGTTGCCTCATGGTTCACTCCCTCACAATAGACAATTGCCAAGAGTGCCTAACAAGTGTTGTAGTATATTATTGCGTATATAAAAAAAGATCTTTGGTGGTGTACCTCTTTAAGAATCTCCCTCCAATCTTTGGGCTGCGGCTTCCTCAATCGGCAATAGGGCCTCTCCTTCAAGTTCAAACATAAAACATGGTGCTCCCTCCTTGTCATTGTTGTGGGATGCATTCACCATTTCATTTCTCTTCTTCTGTAGTGCCAATGTAAGGGAGTAGGGAGGATCTAAGATCCAGCTTGCATTGATCTCCACACAATTTTCCTTCCACATGTTCCTCTGCAAATTCTTTGCAAGCTTGATGGATTAATGATGATGCCTTCTTTCAACAATTGCTTCCTTGGCCTTTATCTTTTGAGACCTCCAATTTCCTTTTACATCTTAGCAACATGAAACATTCACATCACCCCCCTCTTAAAAACCCCTCTACTGGCCCCATCTTGAATGTTGTGTAATGAAAATGAATAGATCTTTTTCAAGGGCAGTGGCTAAATATGTGTTTCTCATTTTCAACATTTAACCATTGTGTCAACTAATATTCTTGCTAAAACAACACCTCACAGCATAAGATATGCAACTTTCATGTAGCATTTATAGCTAGGTAAAAGTGAGAGCTAGCTCAACTTCAGACAAATGTTTATCACCATCAGAATCTAGGTTACCAAATATCCTTTTAATAACATTAACATCAAGTTATCCATCTTCTTGAAGGAGTCTTTGAATTCAAAAGAAAAGGAGTTTAAAAACGAAGTGATGAGAAGAGGAACAACATTTTCCTTCAAGTTTCAAATCCACATCCTTAATGATATGCTTAACTTCGAGTTGATTCACATGTGTATGCCCCATATACTCATGTGACCTTGAGCAACTCACGTGTCCACACTCAAACTTATAACGATGAAAACCATTACAACTCTCTCATGGAATCTTTTAATCCCCAATATACCTTATCAGTTTGATACCATCTAACAATAGTAGATTTCCACAATCCATTTGTAAAATAAGTTGTTTTCTGGATTCGATTTAACATCAATGTCTTGGATCACACTACATGATCCATCATCAGGATGAGAAAGTGCAAGATAGTAAAGATATCATTTTCATTTTCAAACACTTGACTTCTCAAATTGATCCATTAATCATCTAATACTTGATCAAAATCAAAATCTATCACTGAACTACCAATTAAGACTCATTTTATCATTTTCTACAAATTGTAACTTTTGTGCCAAGAGGTCCTTTGGCTAGCCTTAAAAACTGGCCAAAACACATGACCGGGCTTTGAAATCAAACTTTATGATTCTTTGTTCTGCATTCTCTTACCCCGTTGAATCTCATCTCATGATGAATGCTTAGTCAAAAGATATTGACTGTCAAAGTTGCCTTCTCACAATTGCCTACAAGAAAATATGTTAGAAAACAATAAATCGTGTTCGGTTTTGGCTTTGAAAATAGGTCAAATGGACACCTGGGGGCATGAAAACTGGGGAATTAGTTCACTGTCATGAGGAGAGTACAAATATGTGATTTGGGCTCATGACGAAGAACTGGGTGTGTTTGGTGAGTGGTCAAAGTGGGCTACTTGGATTTGCAGAACTCAAAACACTAGTAGAAAAATAATTTTTGCAAATGGAATGGACTTGAGAAAGTGTGCAAATGGATTTTTCAAGACTCACAAACTGGCATAGTTAAAGAATTTTCAGATTAGAACACAACGGTACAATCCATTTGATCTCGCCTATCACAGATTTAGAGTTATGACATCCCGAAAAGGGGTACCGATCAATCTGTACTTCTTGACACTAGTAAAACTTTACAAATTGCAAATGGAATCATGTTCGAAAACTGATCAAACAGATTTGTCATAAGTTCAAAATTGAAACATAACAAGTCTTTGACCTCTAGAATACAATGCAAAAGGAATTTTCTCATTTCGGTCAACAGGGTCAAAGTTATAACAAGTCAAATAGGGCCTCCCAGAATTTTAAACAATATACATCAGCATGACAACAATAAACAACCAACTTTGAGGGAATCAAAACCTAATCAAAACATGTCGAAACAATTTGAAAATAGAAACATAAGTTCTCTGATGTGGATATTAAACACTCCCAAAGCAGTGAGTCATGAAACATTATTGGGTGCAAGATATTCAGATGCAAACTAGGCCTCCTGTCGTTGTTTGACACTTAGGCAAAAATGTAGATTTGGATATTGCTCAAAACGAAACTTTACAGAATAACTCGGAATGACAATTTATCTTTATGGGACGCGTGGATATACTGAATGCAAAGTGTTAGAAACATTAAACACCTATTAGGCCTCAAACGAACATCCAGATAAACATACATTAAAAAGCACTTATAGAGCTTGATTTTTAGAATGGTACTCAAAATCAGGGCTTCAATTTTGAGTCCCAACATGTGACTTGCTTATACTCTTCTCATTGGTGCAAAGTGCTTAAATATTATGTAGTGCACAGGGTCAATTAAGATTAATATTAATAATTTTTTATTTTTTTATAACAAGAATGTATCACCAATCAAAAAGTAGATTTAAAAATTCTTATCCTCCAAAAATATTTTAAAATTCTTTAAAAAAATAATAATAATCAACTATAATGTTCATGTCCATAGAATTTAAATTCTTTATCTTGATTGGCTAATTGACTTGTGAAATATGAAAAGACGCACCTATACGGCAGGAACTATTCGAAGGTCGGTACATACAAGTGACCTTATGAAACTACCCTACTCGCTCGAAACACCCACGAGATTTCTCACATATATTAGCTGTAGGGGCCAAATCCAACTTCAATAAAACCTTTTTGACCGCACCTGGAGGCATCCCTCTATCTTAGGTCACTGATTCTTCCTCTTTTTTCTTTTAGGTCTACTGAATCGGTGATATTTTCTTTCCTTTTCCCTTAGATCCACAACGTGCTCAGCCTAGGTGATAACAGATCACAATTTTAAGGATTGATTTCTGAGGTCTCTTTGCTTCCTTGGTAGAGAATAGGAGGAGCTACAGTGGACACTCAGTTGGGCATGCTACGAATCTTATCAGGTAAGATGATTTTTCTGAGTCGGGCATGCTACGAATCTTATCTGCAGAAATGGGTTGGACTGTTTCAGTTTCTTTGTTAGCATATACATTCATTTATCTATGTTTGTCTGATCATTTTATTATGGCTATCTGAATAATATTTTTCGAAGTTTTCCGTTAACTGGCCTCGTGTGAGTGTAATGGAGAACCAAGTTGGTCACCCATGTTTTCGAATAAAAGAAGAAGCCTTCTTTTGGACACTGGTAGTGAATCTTTAACTGAAAACTTATTGATTTCCTAGTTGATGGGTCTGTACCTAGTCCTGGGTGTAGAGGGAATCATGTTGGTCGACAAGTTTTTCTCGTGGGTATTGCTGTTGAGTTTTAAATCCAGAGCCTTTAAGCCTATATGTGACAAGTTTATTCCAGGTTTTTCGAGGCCTAGCTGCCCCGGGTGATTTATATTTTAATCTTGCCGTACAAAGAGTCGCTATGTGCCATTGGAAAGTAGATATATCATACGCTTACTTCATGGCATTCTTGATGTCAAAACTAATTTTTCGGGTTGTGAATCGAAAGTGTGCTGTTCATATTGACTTATTTTGTGGGTTGGACTGAATGCCTTTTAATTTCTGGTTCTTGATGCGTCAGAACATCCGCATAGAAAAAAATGGCAGGAATAGTGTAGTTCAGTTTAGGTCTATGCACAATGCACATATATAGAAGTATACAAATGAAATTTTTACTTTTCTACTCTTGGGTCCTCCAAATACAAAGAATCCTTTACCTTTATACTCTTGGATCCTCGAAGTACGAAGTTCTGAACAAAACTTCAAGGTAATAGGAAAATACTCCTGACGCCTGAGAATTTTGGTTCTCTGCCTGGACGGTGCCTTCGGCTATATTGTGTTGCAGGGTCTTCAACATGCTTTTTCAAGGGTTGCTTATTTTAAGCCAACCCATTTTCTGTCTAGACTTTGTTTTTTCTGTTTTGATTTTTTTCGCTTCATGGCTGGGATTGATTTTTCCTTCGTCCGTTGAGATTGTACTTGCACTGTGTTCCAGGCCCTTTGATTCTTTTTGGACTTTTGTGGATGTTAATATATTTTCTTTCTTTTCTAGCGAGAATCTGATATTTGAGATTGATAGTGCCTAATTAATTTATTGAGTGCCTTTTACTTGTTTTAATCTACTGCAGACTATTGATAGTAGCTTTCTCCAAGAATGTGATTCAAATTTGTCATTCTTTTGATTGTCCACTATCTACATCAGTATTCTAAGTTCTTTAATTGGAACCACATTGCTCTTTACCTGTGCAGGATTAGTTCGTTCTAAGTCATTTTTAAATTATAAATATAATGCTAAAATGCTAGTGTAGTGGCGTTAGGCTGATGGTTGGGTTGTTGGGGTTTCCAAAGTGGACTGATTTATACAAGTAAATTGGTTTCTGAGCAATTTGTGCATGTGTTTGTTTGCGTATTTATTTATTTACTGTGATGTATGTTGTACATTTGCATTGGGGTACTTAGAATTCCAGATTGCTATGCCGCTCGATTGAATATTGTTCAAGCTGTAGGCCAGCAATTAGAACTTTGCTCGGTAGCCCCTGCAAAAAAATGAAAACCTCTGTTGGCAGAGAAAGGATTGAGGTTCCTGATGCAGGTCTTCTCGTGTTTATGTATTTGTAATTGGTTCCACCCTGTTATATGCAGTTTAACTTTTAAGTCATACATCTGAGGATTGACTTATAACTGCTCAACTGGGGGGTCAAAAATCAGATTGTTTTTAATGGAAAGCTGAAGCTCTTTCAAAAACTTCAAAATTTTGAGGTTATTGAAGGTTGGTTTATATTAATATTATGCACCAATCTCGGCTGAGCTTTTAGTTGACTCACTCTGACTTAATGACTTCATGTTTTATGATCTGAAGTCCAAGTTGTATAATTATTGTATTGAGGATCTCTACTACAGTCTGCAAATTCTTAAGCATAGGCTGCTTAGATGGCGAGTTGCTGCTTTGTCAGTAGATTTGTGCTTATTCAAATAATGAATGATTTCTTTCTAGTTTTGTCAGGACTAGGGAATACAGACAATGATAACTTTGGGATATTAAATAAGAACTTTCATTCTAGTAACTAGAATTTTCACCTGGAATTGAAGTCAATATTTTCCATAATTCTATCTGAACTGAACCAAGTGGGTTCCATTTCATGCAAACCAAACAAAGTTTTGCATATATTCATATGAGACAAAATAAACCTCCCAAATAGAGCTTTCAGATGCCCCATTGGGATTTCCTTTCTAAAATCTGAAGGTTTGGCTTAGGTGGTCAGGGTTTCACCAAGTTGTTTTAAACAGATTTGGTAATGGATGGGTTCACGTGTACTATAATTATAAATTTGCACATTTCTTTTACAGAATATTGGCATAGGAATATGCCCTTTTGCAATGGGTGAATGCTTATAAAACTGAAGCTCTGAGCATTTATAGATTAATAACTCTTTGTCTGTGGTTTGTGTGTTGTTGGTACCTTAAAAGTTGCTTTTTAGGATTTGCTGGAATTAGTAAAGTTTTAATTTACTCTTTCATTTTGATTTTAAAAAACATCTGATTTTTGCAACATGTCCTTCTGCTGTATCTTTTTTTGCTTGGGTATATCCAGGGACATAGTGGAGCCTCTGCATCTGGCTCAGGTACGTCTTAGATGTACCTGGGGCAAATGTACAGGTCGGTGTGTTGCCTTGGATTCACCTACGTCATATCTGTCATGGGATCTGAACTCTGAACAAACTGGTTTGGGTATGGAAGGGCATCGGGGTGTACCCGGTATTGCAACATAAAAATGTAACTACAGTTTTTCATTCCTATATGTCAAAATGTGCAATAAGACTATTGGATTCTACCGAAAGGATGTTATTTATTTCTCAGATAGACCATTTTGCTTGCATTTGTATGGAGCTTCTTAGCTTATCCTGTGGTAGCTGCAGAAACTGAATTGAACCAGAGTAAAAGCCTTACCGCTTTCGAACTGATTGACCAAATGCTGCAAGATGACAATGCAATTCAATGAATGCTGACAGTGTATGATAGTACCTATGAAACTAATGAATAATAATGTTAACATTTGATCTGGAAAAAATAAGTTTAGTATTTACTATTAGTATTAATATATCAAGGGGACGCATCAAGCACGGTAAAGCTACTGACAAATTGAGTATTGCAGTGTTATCTTCTTAGTTTTAAAATAAGACTGAATTGGACCAGTGCAAGATCTACACCAAATATGATTCCTTTTTACACATTCGCAATGTTTAACTTTCTCCCATTTTTATGGACTCAAAAACATGCGGTTAAAAAATGATGCCTGCGTAAAATGCAGGTTAAAATGTGTTTTTGATTTTCACATTTTTTTGCTATAAACTATGTGTTTTCTATCTTGATGTGTCAATTTTAATTTAATATATTTTGTAATTGAATTTTACAAAAAAAAGTGTCCTTAATAAATTTTAATTTTGAATACTTTTTAAGTTGCCTAGATGAAAATTTTGGGCTTGCTGAGTACTTTCTGAGTTGGAGTCCGCGAACTATGGCTTTATCTATATTTGTTGAACAGAGCAAACTGATCATGTCATTACCTGTGCCTGCTCATACCGGAAGCAAACTATGATTTTAAGTGTTGTGAGTTGGTAAATGGGTCAGTCTCCACTTAGGTTGACTAATGAAAGCTAATAAATTCAGTAGGTATGGAGGTATTGCACAGTCTATCTAGTAATGGAAATGAGAAACCATTTTTGGTGAAATGTATTGTATACTGTACTCTTTTAGTTTTTGATTTATTACTGTCTACCATGTCAACCATGCGAGCTTTACTTTTAACTGTTTGATACACATCTGTCGTGTCCATGATTTAACGACAATTGAGCTTCTGAGAAGAATCTCTCATTTATAATGCACCATTTGATTTCCAAATTTTAGTATCACTTTTCTACATCAAGCTTTACTTCATTTGGGATACTCATCTGGGGAGTCTTGAGGATGTCAGTTCGCTGTGATATTTCATATCGAGTGTGTGTTGCTATATTTTGTGCGTCATCTATATATAGGGTATTGCAATCTGCAGTGTGCAATTTTATGATAACTTTGTTATATTGATACTTACAACCATCTAGGCTCGCTGGCAGCAAAGCGTAGCTAGATTTGTTATTGAACTCAAGTTGATTCAATTTTGTTGCATTGCAAAGAGGTATTAGCACAAAGTTAGGATTTGACGTATTATATGTACTTCAGCAACTGCAATAGATATGGAGAGTTATAATGAGATGTTAGATAGCCAGTTAAAGCTGTGCTGGTTATTAGTGGGCAAGATGAGCATAGGATTGCTCTCTGGAAAATATCCAGTATCGATTTTCTTAATAATTTATGTTTTACTTTATATACTCGTTAAAGTCTGTAAAAATCAATGATTATTTTGTGTACCTTATTGAAATATGGAGAACATTCTTTAAGGGACAGATTTGTGTCTCCTGGAAATCTTGTGTTGCGTGTTCTGTAGGCTTAAGGCTCTCTGCACAAGAGGAAATTTCTTTTGAAAGTGGCATAATAGGTGAGCTTCTGTTGCCTGATAAAAATGGTGCAAATGCAATCAAGATATCAAAAATCTTATGGCTCGCTTAATTATAAGTACAGTTAACACTTATTTTTATGAGTGCTCAGCTGCTTAGCATAATGTCTAGAGGTGAAGCACAGAAAATTCTAAAAAGATAGGCTTTCTTGTCTAATGGGCTAGCAATTTATGATTGAGAGTCCTGATGGGCACTTTCCTTTTTACACAAAGTTAATTGAATGTGTTGACTTGAGGTAGAGAGCAAGAGAGGGAGGGTCATTTCTATTACGAGGTAATTGGTAAATACTTGCTTGTTAATAACAGAGACCGAAAGGTCAATTCATACAAAAGAATGAGACGATGTTTCCTTAGGAAACGATCGTAAAGAATAGAAACATTCTATTCTAGAGAAAGCAAAAAACGAAAGCAAACTAAAGCTAAAGATATTTACAGGATAACCATTAACATACCCTATTATTGTAATACCCTCCCATAATGGTTAATCTTTCTAACACACCAGGCTGTCCTCGGAATTTGACAAACTTATCATGACCAAGAGGCTTGGTGAGAATGTCTGCAGTTTGATCTGTGGTAGGAACATACTGCAGATCTATAGTCCTGTCTTCAACCAGCTGTCGTATGTAATGACAATGAACATCCACATGCTTGGTTCGTTCATGGAAGACTGGATTCCGTGCTAACTTGATAACGCCTTCGTTATCAACAAACAGAGTAGTCGGTCCTGCTGGTGACATCTGCATATCCCCAAGAATCCGACGAAGCCAGACAGCTTCACATCCTGCCTTAACAGTCCCTCTGTATTCAGCCTCTGTAGAAGAGAGAGAAACTGCCTGTTGCTTCTTGCTGGTCCACGTGACTTCATCGGATCACAAACTGAACACATATCCAGATGTTGACTTTTTATCATCAACAGAGCCTGCCCAATCTGAATTTGTGAACCCACTGAGTTTAGGATTAGAACTCCAAGAATACAGAAGTCCATAATCAAAAGTGCCCTTCACATAACGAAGCACACGCTTTGCTGCTATCCAATGATCAGCCTTAGGAGCTGTCATAAAGTGTGAAATATAGCTGACTGCGAAGCTGATATCAGGCCTAGTAGCAGATAGGTAGATGAGGCTGCCTACTAGTTGCCTATACATAGTATCATCAACGGAAGGAGAATCAGACTTGGCTGATAACTTGAGACTTTTCTCCATAGGTGTAGATGCAGGTTTGCAATCCTGCATTCGAAATTTGTCTAACAAGGCCTTGGCATATTTGGACTGAGAGATGAATATACCAGAAGACTGTTGCCAAACTTCAACACCTAAGCAATAATGCATGAGCCCAAGGTCAATCATATCAAAAGACTGGCATAAGTGTTGTTTGATTCCCTGAATCAAAGATGCCGAACTGCCAGTGATGATCAGATCATCCACATAGATAACCAGAAGGATGATGTCACTGTCAGTAGTTTTGATGTACAGATTTGAGTCTGAAGAACTCCTCTTGAAGCCTTGATCACTGAGGTACGTATTAATCTTGATGTACCATGCCCGAGGGGCCTGCTTCAAACCATAGATAGCTTTTACCAATTTGAGAACTTGATGGTCTTTACCATAGTTGGAAAACTCGCCAAATGCAAAAACTCGCCCAGCCCCCCAAAAGTTTAATCGGGAAAAACTCGGCGATTTAAAAAAAAACTCGGGAACCTAAAAAACCGCTGAAATTTAATTAAAAATACATTTATTTTGCAAAATTTAATGAGAAGATGAATTTAATAAGTTAATTAAAGACATACAAAAGAAAGAAACAAAGTTTAGATATATATAAATGCATAATGCGTACAAAATTGCATTCTCATGCAGAATGCTCATGGTAGGAAGCAAAATAGTAAATTACTAAATAGTTTCAATTTGTCAAACTAGAAGTAAATACTGAAAGTCTAAATACATCAATACAATGTCAATCACATCTTCCTCTTTCCACTTGCACTAGCAGGAAAGCGAGGGGGTCTAGTCCTAGAAGAAGTGCCCCGCATTGGGATAGGGTGTGAGCTGCATGACTGTGAACTCTGTGGCTGTGCCCCCTCGCTCGATGTCCCTACTGACTGGCTCGGCGTCCTAGAAGAGGATGCATCTCCTCCTAATGGTAATGCCTGATCCTCGCCTGAATCATCATCATCCTCGTCCTCATCCTCAATGTCATCCATAGTGAACTGAAAATCAGTGTTAGCCTCCCCCTCCATGGCCTGCCTCTCCAAATCAGCGATCTCATCTGGCGTAAACAATGGACTTGGCTCCTGTGCTGTCCAATCAGAATAAGGATCTATCTCATCTAGATCAAGCGGACCAGGTAGTTCTAAGAGCTGTGCCTTTTTTATGCGCAACTTAAGATTATAGTGCACATAAACAAGATCATTAAGCCGTTTTTGAGTCATTTTGTTTCTTTTCTTTGTATGGATGGACTCAAATAAGCTCCAATTGCGCTCACAATGGGATGAGCTACAAGGTTGGGATAGGACTCTGAGAGCAAATTTCCTTAAATTGGGGGTATTGCCACCCCAACTTGCCCACCAAGCATCTGCAAAACAAAATTAAAAAAGTTATAAAGCAATAAAAAAAAAAATCAGAAGCACAACTTATCAATTAGCAAAAGTTTTAAAGTTTGATGCTTTACCTGGTGCTTGAGTAGATCTTGCTCTCTTTGTTAGCATAGAAGAGAACAAAGGACCCCTTGATTCCACATAGATTTGTTCTTCGGTCACAATAAGGTCTCTCTCCTCTTCACTTGATATCATTCTCTCAATGCATTTAGAGAGACCTTCCATGACCTCTCCATTAGAATCTGAGTAGGAATCATCAGCCCTAAAACAAATAGAAAATGATATCAAGTCTTACTACACAACCTTAAAAAGTAAAGTAAAATAAAGACTTATTAAAATTCCAACTTCAAGGACAATCAATTATCATAGTACCTGAATTTGGGATTGAGGAAGTAGCCTGCTGCATGAATAGGTTGGTGGAGCATATTGTTCCACCTCCTATCAATTATTTCCCAAATGGGGTCAAATCTGAGACTGTCCCCGTGATTGTAACTTCTAACAGCCTCTTTCGCCCTATCCATGGCCTCATAAAGACTTCCCATTGGGGATTGCTGCCCATCACATGTGCGCAAGACTAGAACCAGGGGCAGAGACATCTACATTTGAAATTTGAAAAATACAAATTAGTTAATAACATAGTAAGTTATGAATTGATAATGAAACTTGAATAAACTAAAAATATAATGAAGTTACCTCCACAATCTCCTTAGCCTTTGCAAAAAAGCTATCATCAAAGACTACTCGTGCCACAACCTCTCCTTCGGGCTTCTTTGAGTAAGGTGAAGCAACCCAATCAGCGCACACAAACATTTGCTTCAAAGCCAATATGTGGTCAAGAATACTTTGCAACGTCAAGAAGACCGTTGCAAACCTTGTCATTGCAGGTCTCATCAAATCTTTTCCTTTAGTGGCTTTTCTCATCAAACTGAGAACCCATGGGTGATTATAGATATATTTCGTGACTCGCCTAGCATCTTCCACAACTAGACTCACCCAATCAAGTTTTCCTATGTCCTCCAAAAGAAGGTCAAGGACATGTGTTGCACAAGGTGACCAAAAAAGTGTGGGATGCCTCTCTTGGAGGATTCTACCTTAAAAGATTAGCAAAAAATCAATAATCAGTAACAAACTTTCCATATTTAGTATTTACAAATTACATCAAATCTAAATTGAATAATACCATAGCATTACATTCATGATTCATATTGATTCAAATATAAAAAATTAAATCTACCTGCTGCCACATATGCTGCTGCATTATCTGTGATTATTTGCACCACATTCTCTATTCCCACCTCCATGACAACATTCTCCAACATTAAAGCCAATGTGGCTGCATTTTTCACTTTGTTGGAAGCATCGACAGATTTCCAAAACACCACATCATCTTTGCAAGCAATCAAGAAGTTAATAATGGTTCTACTTCTTCCATCTATCCACCCATCAGATAAAATGGTGCAGCCATACTTTTTCCACTCTTTCTTTTGGTCTTCTATCAACAATGTTGCCCTACCAACCGCTTTGTCAAGCAACCTACAAAATTTAGGTATAATATTAAATAAAGTGTAAGTGTTAGTAAAAAATTAGGAAATAAGTTATAACAATTAAGATTTAAAATATAACAATGAACTAAAGTGAATCACAATTATTTACAATTACTAAATAGTAAAATACTAACCTTCCACTCATATCCTTGCGATTAGGTGGCTTGTACCCTTTGCCTGATATTGTCATTGCATTCACCATATTGACCCAATGGGGACTATCAGCGGCATTCATTGAGATATTGTTGAAAAATCAAAAATCAACTGCTGCAATATCAGTTTGCTCATGCACCTCCTTAAACCATGCAGTGCCCTCTAATGAATGGCTGTGCTCCAAGTGTGTACTTGGGCACAAAATAACCACCTATCCCTGATGGGGATCTGGATGGTGATGATGAAGAAGTAGGAGATGTAGAAGAAGTGGAATCGGTAAAAGAGAAATTTTGTTTGCGGATCCGTGGGCCACGAAGAGATCTTCGTATATTCTCAAGTGCTTCTTCTTCCTCTTGCATATCAAAAGGAGCTCCTTCAGATTTAGCTATGGCTGCCTTCATAGATAATTTTGCCCTCTCTCTATTCAATTTTTTCTCTTCAGCAGCTGCAAGTAGGGCATGGATGAATCTTTTTTCTTCATCAGTTACCTTGAGACAAGGATTTGAGTCATGTTTCTTTATGCCTGCAAGGTGGTATTTGAGGTGGTTTATGCCTCCAGAAATAATTCTCTCACAGGGAATGCATATCACCTTCCCAATATCATTTGGACTTGGAGCTTCATAGGCATACTGCCATGCTTTATCTATTGCATTTTTAGGCCGAGTGCCTATATATCCAGATGGGCATGGTGTTTGTGGCCACTCTTCTTGCGGATTTGTCATGTGTTCTTAATGCTTGTCCGCTGCCCTACACATAAATAATTAAATTTATAGAAAAACGAATAAACAAAGTTAGAACTTAGAGTTAGAACTTAGAAGCTAGAAGTTTAGAACAACTAGGGTTTCAACTTTCAAATGATTTGAAATCATTTACAAACAACAACAAAAACAATAAAAGCTTTGCTTAAAACTATAAAAAGTTTTCAAACAATGATAAGATGAACATACCTAGAAAGAAATTTCTCTTCTAAATTCGGTTAGAATCCTCCAAAATCCACTCCAATTTGCCTTTAATCACTTGCAATCAGCTAAAACCTTCTTTGCTCCATAGAAATGAAAGAAACAATGCAAAAAACAATGCATTTTGACCTATTTAGGCGTCATTGGCCGCGGGTTCCCTGAACTGCGAGTTTTTTTACATAACTCGCCATGTTTTTTACTAAAACTCGCTGATTACTCGGCGAGTTTTTGGACTCACGCCGAGTTTTTTGGCAGGCGAGTTTTTGGGCGATTTACTCACCGTCCCAAAATACTCGCAAGTCTTCCATCTATGGTCTTTACTAACAACCTTGAAACCAGGAGGTTGCGTCATGTAGACCTCTTCATGGAGATCACCATTCAGGAAAGCACTCTTTACGTCCATCTGATGGACCTTCCAGCCAAACTGTGCTGCCATGGCTAGGACTAATTTGATGGTGCTCATCTTTGCAGTAGGAGCAAAGGTCTCCTCATAATCAATGCCCTGACGCTGAGAAAAACCCTTTGCCGCTAAACGAGCTTTGTACTTATCCAAAGTACCATCTGATTTGTATTTGATTTTGTAGACCCATTTGCAGCTAATGGGTTTCTTCCTTGGGGGAAGATCAGAAAGGACCCAAGTGTTGTTCTTTAACAGGCTTTGGTGTTCAGATTGCATGGCCTGTTCCCACTCTGGAATTCCTTTAGCCTCTGAATATGTTTGAGGTTCAAACACACTGTGAATGTTGGCCATAAGAGCAAAGTTAACAGAATCTGTAGTTTTGCTCTTTTTTCGAGCAGTTCTCCCATCAATGAGCTCATCATCATGAAGATCAGCAAGTGTCTTAGCCCACCACTTAGGCCGGAGAGGAGAATGACCAACAATAGTACTAGGAGATGCTTGATCAGCAGGATCCTCATCAGAAGAATCTGGATCAAACTCAGGTGAAGCATCTTCAAAACGAGGTGATCCTGCAGGAGAAGCCGGAGGTGTCTGTATAGGTATCACTGGCAGGACTGGAGTTGTAGGAGCTACTGGAGCCCTCCCATCAGGTGGACCTAATGGAAGCCGAACTCCCAAATCATAAACTTGCATAGGCTGGTCTGCTGGATCAGGAACAGGAGAAACAGGCATGAATGGTCCTCGCTGCTCATCAAAGACTACATCGCGGCTGTATATGAGACGAGATGTCTCAACATCAAGAAGGCGGTAGGCTTTGTGAAGACTGCTATATCCAGCAAGCATAAGTTTCTGACTCTTGGCATCTAACTTGGTGCGTGAAGCATCAGGGATCCAAACAAAAGCAAGAGAGCCAAAAACCTTCAGGTGACTGATTCTGGGCTTGCGACCTGACCAGGCCTCTTCCGGAGTTTTACCTTTGACCGCCACTGTGGGTGACCGGTTCAACAGATAAACTGCAGTGTTAACTGCTTCTGCCCAAAAACGCTTCGGAACATGTTTGTGTTCGAGCATGGAACGAGCCATCTCGGTGATTGTCCTGTTCTGACGTTCAACTACACTGTTCTGTTGTGGCGTTTGGGGTGTGGTGAATTGGCGTTGGATGCCATGTGTATCCAAGAAGCTGGAGAAAACATTAGAACAGAATCCCCCCCCCATTGTTTGATCTAAGAGTAATAATAGATTTTTCAAACTCTTTTTCAACTAAGGGTTTAAACTTCTGAAATACAGTAAATGCATTGGATTTCTTTTTAAGGAAATACACCCACATTTTTCTACTGAAATCATCTACAAACAACAGAAAATACCTGTACCCAAGAATAGGAGTGGCCATAGGGCCGCAGATATCAGCATGAACAAGCTGAAGTACTTGAGAAGCTCGCCAAGAATCGCCATTGGGGAAAGGTGTGCGATGTTGCTTCCCAGCTTGACATGCATCACAAACTCCAAGGTGTTGGGTTTGAATCTTTGGCAAACTATGAACAAAGTCATCCCGAGCAAGTTGTGAGAGATAATGCACATTTAAGTGCCCATATCGCTGATGCCAAAGTGTGCTGATGGAAGATCGCCAAGTAGCCATAGCTAAGTCCTGAGAATTACCAGAATCAGTAAGTCTGAAAAGACCATGATCCTCAAGACCAACTGCAATAGTAGACTTAGTCGCCTGATCAGTGATGGTGCACTGATGTGAACTGAAGGTGACTGCCAAGTGTGGAGAATGTCGCAGCAACTGACTGACCGAGAGTAGATTTAGTTCCATCCCTGGAACGTAGTACACATTAAGGAATATGAGCTTCCTCCCAACAGACTGAATTTGAATGTTGCCTTTACCAACAACCGTGTACTCTTCTCCACCACCAAAGATAACAGAATCTGAATAAGGCTGGTAGTCAGTAAACCAGTCTCTGCGGTGAGTGAAATGTCGAGAGGCACCTGAATCAATGTACCAGGCAGATGACTGCACATGATCTGCGGGTCTTTTAGCCATGAAGGTGTAAAAGGCAGATTTCGCCTGCTCAGTGTGCTCTGCACTGTTCGCTTTGGGTTGCGAACCTGATTACTTAGACTGGGCAGCTAAGCGTTTCCGACATGCAACCTTCATGTGACCATACTTGTGGCAGTAGTTGCATTGAATGTTCTTCTTTTTGGTACCATCGGATGCTGGAGCAGAAGACTTCTGCTGAGATGGTTGCTGAAACTTGCTTTTATCCTTTTGAAAGGATTTCGCAGCAAAGGCTTGCTCAGTGGAGGTGGAACTGGAGCTGCTACCGAACTGTTGTTTCCACCGATCTTGCTGAAGCAGCAAGGTGCAGAGATCGGTGAACTTTAGATCAACACCAGTAGATGTGATGTTGAGAGTCTTGATAAAATGTTCATAGGAATTTGGTAAACTCCGAAGAGTGATTACCACAATATCCTCTTCGTCCATCTTGCGATCGATGGCAAGTAACTAATCACGGATTTCCTGAATCCGATTCAGGTGTGCCTGGAGCGAGGTGCGCTCATCCATGACAATAGAAAACAGAGTGTTTTTCAGAAAGAAGGCTCTGCTTTTGTCGGAAGTCTCATGAAGACCTTTGAGATGTGTCCAGATTTCGGCAGCTGTCTTGCCGGATGGAATCTGAGAAAGCTGGTCATCAGCTATGGATAGTTTGAGAAGCATTACTGCTTCTCGATTATTCAGATCCCATGTATCTTGATCAATACTCGGAGAAGTGGGACGCTGCCTAACACCCAAAACAAGTTGATCGGTGTTTCGATATTCGAAGATTGCGATGATGCGCTGCTTCCAGGTTCCATAATTGCAACCATTGAATTTGGAATTATACTCGAGCAGAATATTTGTCAGAGATGCCATGGCACGTTTTCCAATGAAAAATTGTGAAAATCTGTGAAGGCACGTTCTTTGAGGCAAAAATACGGAAGACCCAGAAGAATCAGAGAATGACCCAGAAGAGAGCTCGAAAAACCCAGAAGGAATCTACTGTCGTTTTATGAATTTGTTGGCTCAAAAATTGAGGCACAAAAATCAAGGCACCCAGAAAAACGGACGACAACCCAATTGAGTTCTCGAAAAACCCACAAAGAATGTGCGAACAAAATATTTTTTTGACCCCAAAAATTAGGGTTTCGAAAAAAAGGCCCTAGCTGAAAAAAGCTTGAAAAAACTTCAGATTTCTTGATAAAAAATGGTCGAATCTGCTCCCCAAAGCACGATGACGGACTGAGACGGCTAAGAGCATGAAGATTTGATACAGAAACATGCAGATTTTCACCCCAAAAACGCGAGTCTGCTAGTCGCGCGGCTGTTAGAAATGATCTCAAAAAAAAGGTCTTAGATAAAGATCTGAACCAAAACTGTTGATTCCTCGTCTTTGGTAGGAAGTACAAGCCCCTGCAACTACAACATGAGCCTCCAAATCGCGCGGGTGCAGGCTGAAGACGCGAAAATGGAGTGAAAAAAAAACGCGAGTTGCAGAGGATGTTAGGCAAAAGAAATCGCGATTTTCAGATACCAGCTGAGAATGGTACAAAACCACCACGATTTTCATGCAATTTGTAGACCCGAGTTCAGAATTTCTCTAGACAGAAAAACCTAGGCGGGTTTTTGGAGAAAATAGCTGCAATAATTTTGAAAAAATTTAAACAAATAATTTCAAGAAGAAATTATAAATTTTAACAAAAAAATTTAAGCATTTAGCTCTGATACCATATTACGAGGTAATTGGTAAATACTTGCTTGTTAATAACAGAGACCGAAAGGTCAATTTATACAAAAGAATGAGACGATGTTTCCTTAGGAAACGATCGTAAAGAATAGAAACATTCTATTCCAGAGAAAGCAAAAAACGAAAGCAAACTAAAGCTAAAGATATTTACAAGATAACCATTAACTAATAATAGACGTCTTATCTATTATTGTAATAATTTCCTTGCATTTTGATGTATATACTTAATGAGAACTCGTTTTGAGAGAAGAATGCATTTGTATAAATAGATTCGTTAAGTCATCCCTAATTCAAATGGATGTACTAATCTGGCTTGGAGATTCAAGATTATGCGTGACATTGATGAATTTAATCTGGGGACAAAGCTAAATCAGAATTAATGATTGCCAGCGACAAATGGCACTGAGTTTTAACCTTAATTATGTGGCTTATATGTTCTATGATGGTCACTATATCAACACATCTTGAGAATCATTTTCTTACATTTTTATGTATATATGTAATGTGAACTCGTTTTGAGAGAAGAATGGATTTGTAGAAAATTTATAAATAGATTACTGAAGTCATCCCTAATTCAAATGGATATACTAATCTTGCTTGGAGATTCAAGATTATGCGTGACTTTGATGAATTGAATCTGGGGACGAAGCAAAATTGCAACTAATGATTGCCAACAACAAATGGTACAAAGTTTTAACCTTAATTATGTGGCACATATGTTCTATGGTGGTCACTATATCAACACATCTCAAGCCTCAGCCCCACTTTTTGATGAGAAGCTTAGGATTATTCTAAAGTCATCTTATCTAACACAATAGATATAGTTGAGACAATTTGGTCTTCAATGTTTATCATTTGCAGGGAGAGGGTATTTCTCCTGCAATTATGCATAATACTCAGGTCATCTGGATTGCCAGGCCTCTGGCCTGGGTTGCTTAGTTCATATCCTTAAGTCGAGAAGTTCTCTGCATCCAATATTTGAGTTTCAAAGTGTCCTAATAAGCCTTCAATCTCATCAAATCAAAAGAAAAAGGTCATATTTTATTCATTGGAAGCTTAGTCTCTGGGTGCATGCACCCTGCCCTGTATCCAGATTCTGGTGCTGGTGTGTTTTGATGTGCCTATTTCTCCCTGTGGAAGAAAGAGGTCATATTTTATTCATTGGAAGCTTGGTCACTGGGTTCTTGCACCCTGCCTTGTATCCAGATTCTGTTCTGTCCGGATGCAGATTCTGGTGCTGGTGCATTTTGATGTGCCTATTTCTCCCTGTGGGTGCATGTGCATCTGGATGCACCTACAGGGAGAAAACATATAAATGGTATTAAAAGCATGCTTTCAAAAATGCTCTATTCATCAACAAACATGATGTATATATAGCAGGTGACAGTTATAGCAAGATCTAACCTAGAAAGCTGTTTAAAACCTGTGATATCCTTTGTAAATGTTGTGTTGGTCGATCAAATAAAACCGCTAACCAAAATTATGTATTTAAATCTGCAGAAAATCTATAACCATGTGAAGCTTTTGTTGTAGGATATCTGTAAAACTGATTTAAGCCCAACAAGAATTGTAAATATGTCCTGAAGTTTTCTCCACATTACACTGATTGAACATTTCTATGAGGTCGGTAGTGAAAATTAGAACTATTTAAATGCATACAAGCTTTCTGCTATAGACAAGGCTACACGCACTCTTTCAATGGAATTGTGAACATACTTTTTGTATTTATAGTTGTAGCAGTAAAGTTCTTTGTATTTATACTTATGTGATTGTAATGATTCTCTGATTTTCATTGGAGTGGTGTACAGTCATATACGATACGGCTTATTTGAATATTTGTGAACTATCAATTGGCATTTAATATTTATCTTTTACATTGATCAGTGATGAAGAATGATACTATCAAATGATTTAATAATGTATATTTCTTTAATTTTAGTATATATAAATTTATAATACACACACCCACACCTAAACACATCCAAACTCCCCCCAAATCACATATCCACGTATTGGGTTCTTGTACCTGCATCCGGATTTTAACTGGGAAGAATATAATGATGCATATACCATGGTATTCTTGCAATCAGCAAGCAGTAAGTTTAACATGGTTTGACATACTTATCAGCTTAGAAGTACGATTGTCTGCATTACTGATGGTGGATCATTTTGTTTCATATTGGTATCTGATTGGCTTCCAAGAAAGTGTTTGAGAAAATGAAATATATGATAATTTCATCAGATTCTGAAAGTTGTTAATGGCTGGAGTTGTAATAAGTAGAAGGGAAATTATTTTTGGCCTCGTTGCAGGTTATCTGTTAGTCATGTTCGCTATCTGTTTAAACGCGCTTAACCATTTTTTGCTGCCAACAATAAATGAATTCTCTTGTTATGTGATGATTCTGAGGGCGTATCCCTGGACCTAAAGAGAGGGTACAACTAGGGCTGATGGGCCCTAAGAAATCCAACAATTATGGAAGTGTCAATACTTTTAAGTAGATCTGCCAAGGAATGAGATCTTTGCACATGTTAGCTTTTCGGAAAAAAATGCACTAACTGTATGTGATTGGGTTAATGTATTTCTATATGATATTCCCTGTCATAGTTATACTTTGTGCTTCTTATTAAAGGAGGTGCAGCTATGTGTCATGAATAAGGAGTAATGAGATCTTGTTTTCATGTTGTTACTGTTAGGTTTATTCTCTATATTGATTTCAAGATGACAGAACCATCAAAAGTTCTTCACATTCGTAATGTCGGACCTGAAATATCTGAGGTAATTCTTTCTGCAAATGGTTATTATTATTTTTTTTTCCTGACAGATTGTCTGTAGAGTCATTTTTCAGTACCTGTTTATATTCATGGTTGTGAGATCTGCAGGCAGACTTGTATAAACTGGTAGAAACTCTTGGTACTGTAACCAAGCTTGTGATATTGCGTGCAAAGAATCAGGTCAGGACTTGAATAGAGAACTTATTCTAGCAAACCTTTAGATTTCTTTTTGTGTTGAATTAACTACTTTTGTAATGCTTTTTAGGCAAACAACATTGACAATTTATGTTTCTCTTGTAGGCTCTCATGCAAATGCGTGATATTACTTCTGCAGTGAGTGTTTTAGAACATTACTCAACAATTCAACCAAGCATAAGGTATTGTGCATGGATAGTTGTGCAATTTAGACTTACGTTTGGCAAAATACTTTTCTTATTTCGTCTAATCTAACAATGGGATTATTCACAGAGGTAGGAATGTCTACATCCAGTTCTCATCTCATCAGGAATTGACAACAGCAGAGTATTCAGGGCAGACACGGCGCAGTGGAGACCAGGTATGCGTTAGTACATATTTTTTCAAATTGATGCTGCTTTGAGTTAAAGTGGAATAGGTTTGGCTTTCAAATATCAAATAGATGTCTTTTGTGCACTACCTTACTAAATCTCTTTTCTCACGCATTCCTTTCTGCTTTTCTCTATGTATGTCTTCTTTCTCCTGTCTTTGCTATGCTGGATTGGTGATGGCCATTCTCAGGATTCACAGCCCAACCGAATCCTCTTAGTTACTATTCATCACCTGCTCTATCCCATCACAGTGGAAGTGCTGCATCAAGTTTTTTCCCCTCTTGGTTTTGTCGAGAAGATCGTCATATTTCAGAAGTCTGGTCAGCTTCTTCGAGTCTTCTAAACATCCAATTCTAATTTCTTTCTTTCCATGGTGCTGTATAGTCTCAGAGTGTTGGTTGCTTTTTCTCTTTCTATTCTATGTTTTACTCTTTTAGAATATATGGATCATTATACTTCACCCTATGCTTCTGGAGCACAAAAATAAATATCATGAACAGATTAGACACATGTCGGTGAACTTATCATACAATATGGTATTGTACGTTAAATTAACGTATTGTGAATCTGGGAGTGATTTCAATTTGGCAATGGTTAGAGTTGATATTTTAATTGTCTGTATGCAGGTTTGCAAGCTTTTATCCAGTATTCTTCAAGACAAAGTGCCATTCAAGCTATGAAAAATCTGCAGGTATGTTACTGCTAGGATATATGTACATTTATATGGTTAGTTGTCTCATCTTTGAGGAGCTGGTGTAATTCATATAGTTAGTTTTCTTAACCTTGTTTGTTGAGGTTTGGTTTAGATTGAGTCATCTTGGCATATTTTTGCAGAATCGTAATATCTATGATGGATGTTGCCAGTTAGAGATTCAGTTCTCAAAGTATGGCTGCTCAATATTACCAACTTTTACCTTTGTTTTAGACTTTTAGTCATTAGCATTTTAAGATTGTCTTTCGGTTTTGCCTGATAATGTAAATCTTTTTTTTTGCTAGTCTTACTGAGTTACAAGTGAACTACAATAATGAAAGAACTAGGTAATTATTTGCATTGCACCAGTTAAGCTCTTAGTTTTTCCTTTATCTCATAATGTATAATCTTTGGTGCTATGCTTATCCTTAATTATCTTTAAGTTGAATAAGTTTTGGCAGGGACTTCACAAACCCCGCATTGCCTTCAGAGCAGAAGAATCGGATGCCAACCCAGGTGATACTTAACCTACATTTAATGCGAATGTAAAGTTAAAATGGTCCTACTGTAACTTGGCCTACATTTAATGTGAATGTAAAGTTTAAAATTTCCTAATGTAACTTAATCTGGTTTTTTCTGAGTTGCATCTTTTTGTATATTAAATAAACAGTCTTTTGGTGACGTGGGAGGCATGTATGGCATACAACCAGGTGGGTATGGTACACAACCATTTGTTCTAAGCTTGAATATTTACCATTTGAGGAATTTATGGTCTAAACTACGTTTTATAATGATGCGTTCTCTCTTGAGAAAATTTACAGTTTCACTCCATCATATGGTTGCACCAGCGATGGGACTAAATTCTGTACAGGTTTGCTAATCAGCTTGAGCTATCGTTGCATTCATTGAAAATTATTCTAAGTTGTAGGGCTATGCATCACATGGAACAGATAATGAAATGTCAAGGAAATTATATATCTATAATCTCTGAATTCTGACCTATCTAATTTGACACATTCTGATAAATTTTTTCACTACCTCTTCCCTGTAATAGATGCCTACTGCCAGTGGAGCTGCTATAATGGAAGCCTTTGGTGGTGTCTTACCACGAGGAGTCACTGGTAACAATGATAGATGCACGATTCTAGTTGCCAACTTAAACCCAGAGGTCCTGTTTTCAGAGCCTTTTTAAAATTGTGCTCTCTGCTTTTCCACATTGATTTTCTCTAATTGTTTACTGACAGAAATGCTGACTGCACTTATTGAATTTCTGAAATGTTTTTAGCTTGACAATTATGAATTGAGTACTCAAGCTGATATTATGACTTATTTCAGAAAATAGATGAAGACAAACTTTTCAACTTGTTCTCCATTTATGGTAATATATTGCGCATTAAATTGCTCCGAAACAAACCCGATCATGCACTGATTCAAATGGCAGATGGTTTTCAGGCAGAATTAGCTGTCCACTTCTTGAAGGTATACTCTTTGGTTTCTCAAATGATTTTAACTCCAGTATAACTGTTTTTATTTATTACAACTGATATTTAACAATGTGAACTGTCACCCAGGGAGCTTTGCTTTTTGGAAAACATTTGGAAGTGAACTTTTCTAAGCATGCACAAATACATCCATCTACAGATTCAACTGATTACTCAGGTTCTAAACTGAATCGTTTTAACCGCAATCTGGCAAAGAACTACCGGTACTGTTGTGCTCCAACAAAAATGATTCATGTTTCTAGCCTACCTGCTGATGTGACAGAAGTTGAAGTTGTGTCTCATTTGGAAGAACATGGAAATATAATTAACAGCAGACTTTTTGAGGCTAATGGTAAGAAGCAGGCACTGATACTTTTTGAAAATGAAGAACAAGCTACAGAAGCACTTGTTTGCAAACACGCCAGTACCATTGATCACTCAACAATTAGATTATCATTTTCTCAGCTTCAGTCCATTTCAGCAACTTGACTGAAAGTTGACATGTTAGCTGTGAAATTTTATCTCCCATATGTATGTAGGTTGCGATTGAGCTGCACTGTTGGTTTTTTTCTTGATTTGATGTTTGCACTTTTTTGATGTTTCCAACTTAAAGATGAGCTGAGCCAATGAATCACTTTCTATCACATGCTTCGAGTAACTATTGTGATCATGTTTGACATTACTCTGGACGTCTATCAGATGCCACAAAACAAAGCAGAACAATTATTAAGTGTTATTAAGAATCATCTTTTCATTTTAGTCTGATTAAGGGTTCACCTGGATGTCGGTGATTGGGTGGATTGGGTTGTGAACTTGAGTATCCCTCTATTACCAAGATCCCAGGTCTTTTCCTACCGATAGTTACCCCATAGCATCAAATTGGCGATATATGGCACTTTGTGATTTTGATGCCTTGTGCTATTGAAGGTCCAATTATATATCTAGGGAGTGCTATTATGGCATTTTAAAATTTAACTATTATGGCATTTTAAAATTTAATTATGACAAAAAAAATGCAATGCAATTATTGAGATATTGTCAATTTTTGCTGTTTATGGATTCTTTGTGGTTGGTCATGCAAGTTCCTTGAGTACAATTTAAAGAAGTGTTTGATTCCTTGGAGAGCCTTGAATTTTGTTAATTTTTTGATGTACATTCTTTATTAAGCTTGTTTTTGTTATTCCAAATGTATTATTTGTTCTTGTGAGACTTTGCCTCTTGTTGGCCTTCAGAATTTGGTGGGTTTTCTCTAGCCATCTCTGAAACTTGAAATTCAGTAGTTATTTCTCCCACGCCCTAGACTTTGATGGAAGATAGGTGTAATATTTTAATGTCTTCCATTTTTAACATAATTTATTGGGTTGCATTATAAAAAAATATTCTAGTATTCTGATGACTTCATTATGGAGCAATGACTAATTTATTTTTGCCCCAAGTCAATTTTAAAATTTCATGTTAGATGATCTCATTGCCTTGTATTGCAATTTTTTGGTCTGTGCTGTAATATAGAAGAAAAGGCTTTATGACATTTATTTTGCGTGGGATTTTTCTTTCCATTTTTTATCTTTGCAAATTACTGCCATGAGCTTAAGTCAGCAGATTCTTCTCTAGCCTTGGTTTATATGAATTGGGTTAGTGTGAGATTGATTTGAGATTGATTGATGCACTTGTCTTAATTTTCTAGTAGAAGCTTCACTTACATCAATCTTATTGTCTTATCTAGTACTTTAAGTGTGAGACTTTCACTGGAGTTGTATGATTCTAGAATCAAAATCTTATCTTGCCTATTTGTATATTGTGTCCATATGGCCTAATGCATTGATGAATCCTTGCCATATTTTTGTTGCATTTTAATGGGATTCAGAATTTTAAGGAATGTTTCTTGTTCAAGATTTAAGCTTTTACGAAGGATTTATCAATCGACAACTAGACTAATGCCATTATCTGTTTCCTTCAAGAGTAATATTTTGCTGAAATTTTAGTGAGATATGTTTCAGATGCATGCATTTGAAGATTAGTTTTCTTAAATATTACTGTCAACTGGAGCTGTATGCATTTTTATTAGAATCTTGTTTCATTCCAACTCTGCTAATGCAACCTAGCCTAGAGATGTCATAAAATTAAACTAGGTTTTTGAATGGTGCTTTGTAAATCCTTGAGTTTGTATGCCTTCTTTTTATGTGTAATGTTGGATCTTCAGCACTTGTTGAATAGATATATTATGTTTTGTTGAAAAGAGCACTTTTGGAATGTTTGATTTTGATTAAATATTCAATTTCAGTTATTATGCAAACGAAGCCACATGTTGATGCATTCCTGAGCTTAGTTAGGATGGGGACAAGCAAGGTTGATAATGCCAGCGATGCATTCCTGAACTTAGGTGTTGCGAATGGGGACAGGTAAGGGTGACAATGGGATGCCCTGCATGCTCCCCACTTTTTTTTGAGGATTTCTGAACATGTTGAGGTTTTTTCCCTTTTTTGGAGCATTTTACAAGGCATGCCGAAATGCATCTGATCTTAGGGTGTCCAGATGATGTTCGCTGTGGCATGTCTTCAAAAAGAAGGAAAATATCAACAGCAGTAGTTTCAACCTGTAAAATGCGACTGTACTTTGTTTCTTTAATTAACCTGTAAACTTTTAATTGGTCAACTGTATCAGTTACCTGAGATATCCAACAAAATTTTGTTATTTTATGTTTACCTTGATATTGCCGTGTTGCTGTGTTTGTGGACATCCATGTTCAAATCAAAGGCCTGTGATACTTAATGGTGCTGGTTGGCATTTAAAATTTATAAATTTCCTAATGATTTGGGTGGAGTGTTAGGCCAGTACCAGTAGGTGGGTAACATTGGAATGGATTTTGTTAAATGACATTGCAGCATCCCTGGATGCGGTGGACATCTCTCCTTGCTGTAGTGGGCCAAACAGCATTTCATACACAAGTTAAGTTGGAGAATTTTACATTTTGGATAAACAAGCACAATTTTCTATAGGTGGTTTGATGGGGCAATTCCTTGCCCTGCATGAGTGATGATAAGCAGATGTTTTGTAAAATTATAGGTTGTTGGATATGCATACTGTATACAATCAATCCAGTTATGAAAGTATTTGTTGCAGATTTAATGCCAATCACAATAGTTCAGACAATTTGTTTATACCTTAAATTAGTGGGTTCTGCAATATGAATCGAGATTGGGTAATTGGATGACCATTTAACTGGAATGAGGAATTTTGAAACAGGAATTGAAACAGAAATTTTCTCTAGTTGATCAGGTGCAACAGTATATTTACTTATATTTCTGGGTCAGGGAGACGGGGGAGAGAATACTGGGTACCTAGAACTAGTGCAATGCATTTCAAGTGGTACTGATAGTGTGGTTAATGGTTAATTTTTTTTCTTAAAACCTGAAACGAGTTTGCATTTTGTTTAATTAAAAATTGATTGAAGTGCCAAATCTATGTCATGGTTGTTGAGTTGGAAATTGCCTACGATGTATTGTTTTAGACTTCTATTTTGTCAATTAAACAGTGTTTTATCTCTCACCACTGTGTCAAGAAACACTATTTATTTCAGTTTTGAATCTTTAACCCATCCATAACTACTATTTATGCCAATAGGTAAACATCATTTTTTTGGGCAGGTTTTCTATATTTGTCGACTGACTTGTTAAATTTTCCAATTAAGACAATCTCAATGCAAAGCTTTATAAGCATCAAATAGCCATTCCTAGCATTGTCAGTCTTAAAACATCTATTGCCTCCTCATTTCTTTGGCTCATCTTAGCAACCTTTATATTTCGTATCCTTCGTATGCAAACGCTGAAAGCACAAGCAAATTTTTTTCTAGCATACGAACCAAATTCCACTTTTGTGAGCAGCATGACTTTTCTTAGCTATATGACCACAATTGTGACGTCCGCACGATAAATTCATGTTTGTTGATCTAGAGTTTATTGCTGTTATTGTGTGAAGGCCAACGGTCATACTCTACTTTCCCCTCCGATTATGTATCTTTTTGGAGCCTTTATACATGCTGCTCCTGCATTGTTTGTAACTGAACTTTTACATAATCAATTCAATGCTCTGCTTAGTTTGGATGTAGCGACAAGTTTGTGGTGAACCACAATAAATATCATATTGTGTTCTCTTCTGTTAGTTTACGTTTGTTGTTTTCTTTTTGCTTTCAAATCCTTTCAATTGGTATTAGAGAATAGATGTGCTGATCTGGAAATTGGTGTTGATTTTTTGGAAAGATAGAGGATGTGAAAGTACAAAAATTCGCAGAGCAGAATTTTAGCCTTTGGAAGGTGCAGATGGTGTAGACACCTAAATCTGATTATATCATTAGATAATCTATCTTATTCATCTTTTAGGACATTATGGATTAAATATTTATTATTTAATTAATTAATTATCATTTTTTAATTAATTAATTAATTAAATTAAATATAGTGCAATTGATAAAATCAAATGATAACTCAAAATCAATTTATTAATTAATACTTTATTTCTCTATTAAATTAAATAAACTTTCAAATTTATTTAATTTAATTCCACTTTTTTTGTTGTTAAATAAATCATCTTAACCCTTAAACCATCCCTTAAACTTATTTTTACCCTTAATCCAATCCATCCAACCATACTAACTTCAATTAGTTTCCTAACTAACTTATCCCATCAAAGTTAAGCCACTTACATCTTAACCTTTTTTTCTAAGCTAAGTCTAATTCCTTTTTTAAACATGTGCACAACTTTAAGCAAGAGTTACCACTTGCTAACTGAAACCAAAGTCAATAAGTCTCCCTTGTCTCCTTCCATCCTTATCCAATAGCATTAATGACTCTTACATGACATTAATGTTTCTTACATCCTTTTTACGTACTCTACCTCTCTCATTACTCACTTTGACCATCCATTTTGTCTATCCCCTCACACTCATCCTCTTTGTGACAAGTGTCACTTCTTAATTGGCTACAAACAAACACAATCCATGTGCTCCCCTTTCAAAGCATCTTAACCCTCGCTCACCATTCTTCTATCCTTGTATCTCGACCCTTTATCTCACTACTCCTCAGCCTATAAATAAAGCCCTTCCCTTTCACAATTCATATCATCTACCCATGCAAACTTACAATGCTCGATTGACCACTACAAAATATCCATTTACACCATCACCATGTTAAAATCCCCCTTCAATTCCATTGTTGAATCCTTCATTTACCCCTATGCTTGATAAACACCCCATCACTTGAAGCTTAAGGACAATCGAGCACACATCCTCTAAGCTATCTGGACATATCTAGGTCATCACAGGTCACACCCAAGGAGCTTACAATTTTTGGTTTGCCTTCCTTCCAGGGGTTCACCTCGTCTACTCATGAATGTTTCTATTAGTTTGTTTGTTTAATGTTCTTAACACACTAGGTTTTTAGCATTACATTTTGCCACTTTTGGTGTGACCTTGCACTCGAGTCACTATAATAATGTCTTTTTGCTTATTTTTGTTCACTAACCAACTTAATGTTTTGTGCTTGTTTGTGGAGTTGGTTTTCTAACATTGTTTGCAGGCACCAAAGTCTCCAATCAAGAAGCGTGCTCTCGGCCATACAACCAAATCCCAACTCAAACACACTTTAAATACCTTTTATTTGTGAACTTGTAGTTGTGAATTCATAATTTTATATTGGTGGGAGTGCGAAGCTGCGCGAGCATGATCACGATTTGTCCTAAACTCCACCACGTGGCATAAAAAACCACCCTCAACATTCCTGCAAAACACTCTTCCTGCGGGAATGCAAGATTTTATTAGCGGGATCGTTGTGAAAATTGTGGGAACACCTGACCAGGTTAACTGAACTCTAAATCTCACGTTTTTCTCCCATCATCAAACCCGTAGATAGACTTGTTAGTGGGAACACTACCCCATTAACTCACGAGATCACACTGTTGCAGTAACGCTACATGATTTTTCTTCCCGCAACTCGCTTTCCCTAAAAATTCACTAGGTTCTTGTACCACGATCCCACAAATATTAAATTGCTTTCTAGTGTTGTGGGATCATAGGTTAAAACCCATAGGTTTGTTGTTTTGATCAACTAGTGTTAACTATTTAATGTTTTCTGATATGGGAGACTTTTGCCGATTTACATTTTTGCTAGTTTTCTTAAAATGCTTGTTAGAAAATCACTCTTGAATGCTTAAAAGGAACAATTATAAGTTTTTTTTTTTATTGAATGAATGTCTAGATATTAAAACTTTTTCCTTGGAATGTTTGATTAGATAATTACAAAATCGAATCTTGAATGTTGAGTTTTATAATTGAACTAATGCGATGAACATTGTGTACAAACACTTCAGTTTTGGAGTTTAAAATGAATTCATTCAAAATCTTGAATGCTATAAAGACAAACTCATCCTTATTCCCTCTTTTTCAAAGCTTTCACACACAATTTCCTTTTGTTGATGCGGTTTATTTTGTTATCCATCGTTGTAAGTTGGAAATGAACATTGTATGTTAAAATCACATGTGTTTTCAAGATTAGCTATTAGGATAAATTAAAGTATACAAAATAGAAATGAACCATGTGCCTTGCGTGTTTTGAGATTGTGCCCTTTAGCACATCTTTGTCTTCTCTTTTTTCTGCAAATTAAGACCTTAAAATACGCAACACATGTACTAAAAGTTGTTAGTAAGATCATTCGCAACAACTTAGGAGTGCTTCTAGTGAGTTCATCCACATTTGGGAAGCACGTCCCCTCTGGTGAGAAGCTCAAACTGGTAAAAATTTAACCAATATATAAATGAGAGGAAAGGTAAATTTTCTCGCTCTATCAAGCAAGTTCAGGCATTGTGTTTCTAGGGGTAGCTTGAGGTGGGAAAACTTTCTCACGAATTCAGCATGTCCAGAATAGATCCTTAAGTGGATTACATATGTAACAACCGATTGGCTGACTCCACAGACCTATTTACAACCCAATTTAGTCATCATGATTTTATCCTTGGTATGTTAATTCATGATGCAAGGGAAATAACATCCCTCAAGATTACTTACCATTGTGCTCCCTTGGTAGAGGCATAAGGTTACTTGGGTTTCATCTCCAAGAGTCGTTGCCCCACATAAGGGGAACTTCTATTTGCCATGCCTTGAAGATTCTTTGATGTGTATCATTTGTCGATCACCTTTTGTATTGACTCACCTCTTTGATTAGAGGGGCATACTGCACTAGAATCAGGAGACATCAAGTTGTGGGCTGTTGAATAACATATTGCAACCAAAAATTGACTTTAGGGATAAAGAGTGTGTTTGAATTGTCTCATTTCTGCAAAAGATCCGTGAAAAACATTTGTAAAACATACACATTTTCTATGGTTACTATCAAATCTTTTTGTTAAAGAGATCACTTGGTTGTCTTTCTAAAAGTTGCTTTGTCCTTTGAGAAACTGTTTGCTCATAATCTAAAAGAGTCTTATCTTTGTTATTTCAAAAATAGTTGTTAGCGAGTCCATTTGCAACAACTTTATTCTCATTGGTTGAAGTTTATCTTTTTTCAAACTATCATTGTTATCTCAAACACAATTGTTAGCAAGTCTATTCGCAACAAGTTTAGTCTCATTGGTTCAACTTTACCTTTTTCAAACTATCTTTGTTATTTTAGAAACAATTGTTAGCAAGCCCATTTGCAACAACTTCAAGTTTTAGGCCACTTTTACTTTACCTATTTTCCTTGATTGATAACTTTCTTTGTAAGCACTCAACAACCATTCATCTTCAAAACAAGTTGTCCTTACCTTTTTTCAAAAAGATTGTTAGCAAGCTTATTCGCAATAGTCCTAGGCCTAGTTCCTCCCACTTTGCTACTTATATCCTAAACCCAAACCACTTTCTTTCTGTAAAAACACCATTTCTTGAGAGTTAGTCACCCCCCAACTAATTTATGTTTTTCAACCTAAGGTAAAAAGGTATACTTAGCATAGTCATTACCTTAAAAGCCCACAGTTTTGATAAATCCCATAGAGTTATCTCATGTCAGGCCTATCCAAGGCCAAGTTCAAAAAGGATAAACTTCCACAAATACTAGCTTACAAAGAAATAGAAACAAAATGCAAGAAGCATACCCCCGACCCAAGGATCGCTAAACTAGACCAAATTGAGAAAGACAGTGTTGACATTGCACTACAAACCAAGTGGGATTACAAAATTTAGAACTTAACTCTTAGACATGGTGTCAACCACAACCTTATCAATAACTCTAGTGTTACTTTGATTGGCTCCTTTTTCCACACAAACTTATGCACTTATCCCCTCATAGGCTTAGTCTTTCACATAGCTCCTCATCTTATTCAAGCATTTGGTAGACTCATCTCCTCCCTTATTATCATCAACCTTGGGGTTTTTAAAAATTCATCCAAAATAAGCATCATAGGTCCAAGCATCCTCCATTATTTACTCACCACTTAAAGCATTTAACATCACCTCATTCAGAATTGTTTACCGTAGAAACCTCCATCCATTTGACCATCACAGTTATCCTTAAACTAAGCATTGTTTAGGACAAACTACCACTCTCATTTGTGTCCCTCATCACCTTGAGCAAAAGATTGGGCTACACACTTGATCACCATTTGTCTTCCAAAAGGTCACAAGGCTACCTTAGGATTTGATATCACCATCACATTTTCAAGTTCACACATAAGAGAAACATACTCTCTTTTACTTAGCACCATCTCATTTAGATTCCCTAGATATCATCAGGAACATTTCCACACACACTCCTTTGCATCTTATGAAGTCCTCCACCCTAGTCATACCTAGGCAAATCACCTCCTCACATACACTTATCTCCATCCTTTTTGCACTCCATCCCTAGGGAAGTTGTCATTTCATGCCACCTACCACACGTCTCGGTAAGAATAAACAAAAAAAGGACATGGATCTTAGTCTTTGTAGTAGCACAACTCAGGCACAACCATACCCCGTAGTTTCCACGACACTACTAGATCAACCACCACAAATTCCTGACAAATCAGGTTCTGCACTAGACATTGATGCTTTCATGAACCAATGTGGACACACAACCATTGTTAATGCCATCATAGATCGAAATAGGGAGATCATCATGGAAAACTTCTTAAGGGATAATGTTGGTGCCTTTGATTTTGGAAGATCACCACCTACTAACATTATAGATCCTGCACATCCTTTGTTTGGATGGCAAGCACCATCCACAGGGCAATCTGCCCCTCATGATCCTTTCTTTTTACCAAGCAACAGGTACCAACCAATGCAAACAAAACCAACAGACCCGAATATCCCTTCAACCCAAGTCAATGCTCCCATTCCACAAAACAATCAACCCATCATCACTCAACCCTTAGTCCATACCACATCCCAACCAACCACAAGTGTACCATCTGCATTTGCTTCCACTACCCCTATCCTTGTTTCACAATATATTCCTTTTCCACCTAGCACCACTGGATTTTCTCTTCCATCTCAAAACACATCCAACCTACATCCCAGTACACTACATGAATGCCTCCATTAGGGTCGAATACGTCATCTTCCATCTCGCCCAACATCACTATCAATCAATTTGTCACTAGCCAAAGTACTTCAACCTCATTTCCACTAGGACCTTGGAGTTTTAGTCTAGCACGAGGGCTTGCCCCCAGTATTTTCTTTAGCACTACATCCATGTCAATACCTTAATCACATCCATCCCTTTCCCCTCAAGTCTATTCATCACCACCCATTACCAACTACTTTTCTATGCCACCCTTAGGCAATAGCCAAGTCACCCTTCCATCACAATACTCGGTTGTGAACACCCTTCCTCACATCAATTACCTAGCACCCATTAATACTCAGTTGCTTTCTCAAGTAGGAGCACAACCAACGTATATCAGGTAGGGTATAAATTGTCAGAGCATGGCCCAGGTATTACCCATGCTACCATCTATTTAGCCACAATCATCACACCAACAGTATGCCCAGGCACCCCTGCAGAATTATCTAGTCGGGCAACAACCCCGCACCTATGTTCCCCAACCACAACTCCCTCATCAACAATCTGCCCAGTAGATGTAGTAGTATGCCCAAACTATATTTCAACAACCAATCACATCCATCCCAATAGTTGCACAACCCATATTTCAACCATCACCATATGGCAGTCAAGGTTTTCCATATCAACCTTCAACATCCGCTACATACCTCACACCGGGGGCACCCATTATCTTGCCTATGAACTCTAAATGGGAAGAGATGAAAAATGCTCTCAAAGCCCTCAAAGATGGGACAAAATCCAAAACTTTCAAATTTGAAAATGATTGTCCATACCCATTTGACAAAACCATTATGATGACACCTTTTCCTAAACACTTTGAAAACCCAAAATTTGATAAATTTAGAGGGAAAAGTGACCTAGTCACACATGCCAAAGAGTTCTATATGCACTTCCAGGAAGTGGCCTATAATGATGTTTTCCTCATGTAACTTCTTTCGAAGAGCCTAGGAGGCCTTGACCTTGAATGGTTCTATCGTATACCCTAGGGTACCATTAAGACTTTTGCTGATCTTTCTAAAGACTTTGTGGCTCAATATTCTCATCTAGTTGAGACTGAGTTATTTGTAGTAGACCTAGTTCATACCAAACAAAAGGGAGAAGAAAGCCTTGCAAAATACTTACAACGATGGTAAACTCTCACAACTCGGATCTCATGCATCATCCCCAAATGTCACCTTGTCAAGATGTTCATTAACAACACACATTCTAGTCTTGCCCATCACATGGTTATGAATTGTTTACAAACATAAAAGACACTAAGGAAAAAGGGATGAGACTCAAGCAAGGGCTCATCAAAGATGGTGTCATCAAAATTTATAAGCAAAACATTGAACACCACAGTCCAAGCAATGACAAACCACGGTATTGGAACAAAAATAAGAACATAGTTACTGATGGTGTCATTGACACCCAACATGTTCATGTTGTCGGAGCAATGACCAACATCCCCACCACATTTTGTCAACAACCTTATCAACAACAACCACAAATCTATTAGCAATTGCTTGTACAAAACAATCAACACAATGTCTAAATACCTAGCCATCAAAATTAGACTAACATTATCACACCTTCGACTGGACCTAAACCACGCGTTTAGAGGCAACCTCATATATACACCCCGTTGGGTGAATTGTTTGATGCAATTTTTGAGAAACTAGCCAAGGATAACCTTATTCAACATTCACAGACACAACCTTTAGAACCTAATCAATTGAGGGCATCTTGGTATAAGGATAATGAGTTTTGCAAATTCCATTGTGTCAAGGGGCATACCACCCTCAAATGTATGCAACTCAAGGACTATAAACAAGACCTTATTGATAAAAAAGAGATCACAATGAGGGCACATGCCTCACCCAATGTAGGGCTATTGATGTATTAAAATGTGTTCCCTCCCCACAACACAAACACAGGCAAAGCACCTACAAACACTCCTATCAATAACAAACCCAACAATGCTCAAAACAAACAAGGTGATAACAAAGAAGTCTTAGAATTACACCTCATCATACTTGGACTATGAAAACCTCATCGAATGTGTATCACAAGTTGAGCCTTCTATAAATGTTATAAATATCAAAGGCCCAAAAGCCCAATGTGTAGCCACCACTCAAAAAGCTCGACTCAGCATAGCTGGCCCATCTATATCTACACCATCAAGACCACCTTCATCAGGACCACCCCCATTAGGACCACAATATAACATCTTGGAACACCTTGGAAATATGCCAACCCAGATTTCTATTTTAGATCTCTTATGCACAAGCCCACTTTATCAAGAGATCCTCGACAGTGCTCTCCATGAGTCACGCGTCCACACCGACATCAATGCCATTGAGTTTCGCAACTTGGTCGGCCACCTCTTTGTATCATGTGCTTTGTCCTTCAAAACCTTTGACATCCCAATAGTCGAACTCAATCATATACTTCCACTTCGCATAACTGTCATAGTTTTCAACTTTGTAGTCAAATAGGTCATGATAGATAATGGATCGACTCTAAGTCTATTTACTTTAAAGTTTATCAAACAAGCAAGATACATTGAGGCAGATATCCTCAATGAGGTCATTACCATCAAAGCATATGACAACTTAGAGTGCACCACTTAAGGAACCATCTTGCTACCTCTTAGGGTTGGTCCAACCACTCAAGAAATAATTTGTCATGCAATTGATCTTAACCTTCCATACAACATCCTCCTTGGTTGACCATGGATTTACGCCATGAAGGCCATTCCATCCACATATCATTAGTGCATCAAGTTCCCGCATAATGGCACTGAGATAACAATCCATGTAGATCTCAAACCCTTTGCTTACTACAATGCAGTAGAAGCTTCATACACCAACTATTGTCCTAGGATCAAAATTGGCCACACCATGGCTAGTTCCTCTGGCACCTGCCACTATTCAGATACCATTTTAGCCTCCACCCTTTCCATGGTTAAGATCAACTACCAAGATTGCAAAGAATATAGTTCTTTAGATGCTTTACTACTTGATCCACATACTCAAGGACACCGAACATATTAGGGGCCAAAGCTAGATACAACCCCCTAGCTCAGACAACTGGGCTCTGCCACATTTATTACCAAAGGTATCCTTGACAGAGAGGAAACCGCTCCTGATATAAGTACATAGCTATATAGAGAGACACCTTTGAAAAGTGAAGAACTTCTAGATCACTTCAAACAAAAATACCCATGATCGCATTGACTTGCTACTGAGCAATGAGATTATCAGGGAGGTGGTTTAGGCTGTCAGGAGTTAGGCATTAAGCAGCCTTTGGAAGCATACAAAGAAAATGTAAGGAAACTTGCAACAAAGACTAAAATTGTTTCCACGTAACCCATAATAGATCTTAAACAAATTTGCAATTGAAATCCACATGCAAGAGAATAGGAAACATACCCACAAAAATGTGACACAAGATATACCCTGGGAAACCCTCATTGAAGTTAAAAACCCAACCTCCAAAACCATCCATCACCATGTATTATTCAGCAAAAACACCATTGCAATACAACCATGGAAGCCTTCAAATCCATAGCCACAACCAAACAATCCATGTGAGCATGAATGCTCACATCGCATGCCATGCTTCCAACCTTCACAAATGCTCACATCGATGTGAGCATGAATGCTCACATCGCATGCCATGCTTCCAACCTTCACAAATGCTCCCTTGGCTAACCTGTCAAGCCTTGTCCTGCTCGACTCTTTCTTTTTTGCTTTCTGTCTTCTCACACCAACAACTACTCCTGTGGTTTCTTATATAGTAGCAAGTCCCACAAAACCACCAAGTGGTATTACATAAACCATGTGCTACCTAATTGACCCCACATATAATATTAGAAATTTAATTATTTTTCTCAATATTAAATAATTACATGAAATATTATTACAGTTACAATACAACTCATCAAGTATATCTCATGATAATCTTTACATGTTGCACATCCATCTAGGTGCAACATTACATCATAAAATAAAATAATACAATATAACAATATTATGCAATGTGTGCAACACCTGTTATCCTAACAAAAAGGAAAAAGAAAGGCTTAGGCTACAGACTCCTCACAACTAGGGGCACCATGAAAGAAGGCCACGCCTTCATAAACATCCAAAATAGTCCTGTTGTGGTTGAAGACATTCCTGAGGAAGTAGAAAAGAAAGCCTATGATGATATCTTCCTTGATGAAATTATCCTAGGAGCCTCTGTGCTTTGTCAGTTATCCCTAAATCGCATAGACTTACCACTCGCTCATCTTGAACTCATTGATTGGGCCCAACCAAGTGTTGTCTCCACAGAGTACACATTCCTTAGATTGATTGGAGCAGAAACACCACATAAACAACTGCCACCACTATCAGCATATGTCTACAAGTTGGATCCAACAGGTTACTTTAGGGAGGAGGAAATATCTACTCTGAATATTGAACTGAAAAATGACAAAAAAAGAAGAAGCAAAGCAAAGATGTCATTTGGTGAAAAATCCTCTAGAGCACCATTGAATGGCTCAAAAAAGTGAAAAGAAAATAAAGGATGCATCCAATGGTGAAAACCTTTTTGAGGCACCCAAGGATGGAGATTTCATCCTTCCTCCCTAGGATCACATGCCCAACGTATCATCAGTCTTGACAGAAGAAACTAGACTGATCAATATCAGTCTAACCAATGTACCAAAGATCACATACATTGCGACATCTCTACCACTCTAACAAGCAAGAATTCTCATTGAAGTTCTTGGTGAAAATGTAAGACATGTCGGGGTTGGACCCCAAGTTAGTAGTACACCATTTGGCCATGGATCCAAAGACTAAACCTATCAAACAAAAACTTTGTAAGATGCATCCCAAAGTTTCTTTATTGGTTAAAGTAGAGCTAGAAAAACTGCTAGAGGCAAAGAGCATTTGCTCAATTGACTATTCAAAATGGATCTATAACATGGTACTTGTCATGAAGCTTTATGGTGATATTAGGATTTGCATAGACTTCAGAGATCTCAACAAAGCTTTTCCAAAAGATGATTTCCCATTACCAAACATAGACATGATTGTTGATCTCACCACAGGCCATGAGCTCTTGTTACTCATGGATGATTTCTCCAGATACAATCATATTCAGATAGCAAAGGCAGATCAACATAAGACAACTTTTACCACCCTTTGGGGAACATTTTGTTATAACATGATGCCATTTGGATTAAAGAATGTTGGGCAACATATCAATGCACCATGATAGTCATCTTCCATGACCTAATCTATTAGACTCTTAAGGATTACATAGATGATATTCTAGTCAAATCCCTTAATGCCCTTGATCACTTATCTCACCTCGAGGAAGTGCTTGATCAATTGGCTAAATGCCATCTTATGCTCAACCCCAAGAAATGCGTCTTCGACGTTACATTGAGAAATTTCCCGGGGTTCATTGTATCATGACATGATATTGAGATTGACCCTAAAAAAGTCATGGCCATCATGGATATGGCTCCTCCTAAGACACTCAGACAACTTTTCTCTCTCCAAGGGAAACTACAATCAGTCAGAAGATTTATCTCCTAGCTCTCTGATAAGTGTCAAACATTTACACATTTACTCAAAAAGGATAAAAAATTTAGGTGGGACCCTATTTTCCAACACAACTTTGAACTAATCAAGCAATACTTGGCTAATCCACCTATCTTGGTTCCTCTAGTTGTAGGATGCCCACTCATATTATACATCACAACTACCCCAACAACACTAGGTGCTCTTCTAGCACAACTTGATGATGAAGGGAAGGAGATGGCTATTTACTACATCAACAATACTCTAGTTGGGTATGAGCTCAATTACACACCAATGGAAAAGGCTTGCTTAGTTGTGGTCTTTACCACTCAAAAGCTGCATCATTATATGTTGAGCCACATAGTACAACTAATATCCAAGATTGATCCATTAAAATATATGTTTTCACACACAATACTCATAGGGCGTCTGGCTAAATGGGTCATGCTTCTTAGCAAATTTGACATCCAATATGTTGACAGGAAGGCTATCAAAGGTCAAGCTATAGTAGATCACTTGGTTGATGCACCTTTGGTTACGAATCACCCTCTCATTATGGAGTTTCCAGATGAACACCTCTGTTTGATTGAGGAACAACAATCCTAGAAGTTATACATTGATGGATCTTACACATCCCATGGCTCCGGAGCCGACATAATTTTGGTCACCCCTCAAGGTGATTACATTCCTAAATCTTTTAAACTACATTTCCAATGTACCAACAACATCTTAGAATATGAGGCCCTTATTGCAAGGCTCAAAATAGTAGTTGAATGGAACATCATAGAGCTATAGGTCTTCAGAGATTCACAACTTAATATCAAACAGGTTTTGGATGAATATCAGACCAAAGATGACAAGCTTCAACCTTACAAAGAATTGATAGATCAGTTGAAGAAACATTTTACTCAAATTCAATTCACACAAATACCTAGATTGCAAAACAAGGCTGCAGATGCCATAACTACTATTGGTTTACTTTTGGAGATCCCTCGGGAGGCTACACAATAGGAATTCTTAGTTGAGAAACTACATGAGCCTACACATGAGAATGATGAATCCAAATGGGTATGCATCTTGGTTGGTCCCCAATCCCCATGGTACCATAAAATTCATGCTTACCTACTAAATGGTATCATATCCCCCATCTCACATGAACCCAATGCCATAAACTTATTTTCAGAGCATCTCATTACACTATCATAGCTCAAACCCTATATTTGTGTGGCTATAATGAAACTCTCTCTCAGTGTTTAGACCAAAATGAGCCTGCAATGGTTCTCAAAGAGGCACATGCCATACTTTGTGGTGCTCACATTAGTAGAATAGTTCTAGCTAAGTAAATACTTCGGGCTAGATATTATTGGCCTACTCTAGAGCATGATGCATGAAACTTTGTAAAAAGGTGTCTACCCTATCAACAACATGCTAATCTAATTTGAGCCCTAGCTCAAGATCTTCAACCTATTGTGCCACCCTAGCTATTTGCATGTTGGGGGTTTGACCTTGTTGGTGTTATAACACCTCTCTCTTCGGAAGGGCACAAGTGGATAATCACTGCCACTGATTATTTCACTAAGTGAGTAGAAGCAATCCCACTTATCACTACCACAGGAGTTCAAGTGTCCAAGTTTATCCTCTATCATATCATATGTCGCTTTGACATCCCAGTTACCATTTTCATTGACTATGGAGATAATTTTGAAAAACTCAATATGGAAGAATTGTGCACTTCCCTTCATATCCATCATCATTTTTCTAGCCCATATGTAATGTCCCCATTTTAGCAGTTGACCAAGTGTGTGTGCGTTAGCCTTATTCTACATGGTCCTGAGGGCTAACGAAGGGTTTAATGGGATCTTGGAGTGTTTTGGCCTAGTCATTTCCAGTTTGGGCCAAAACGAAGTTGATTTACTCAGTTTCAGGCATACTTACTATTTTTAGTAAGTCGGCAGGACACAGTGCAGGTCAATTTTGGTGATTGGATTCGATACTCCTTGGTGAGAGCTTTCCGATGAGCTATCACTCGCATTATTCGGAGTCCGATTGCTAATACATTTTAATGCCTAAAGTTTTATTAAAGTAACGTCTAATTTAATTGTAAAATATTAAAGTGTTACTTTAATATTTATTTTATGGTAATGTGTACCCAAGGGAGACATAAGGGGTATTTTAATATATGTTTTATATTACACATCTTTTATCCTACATTGCCCATATGAGTTGAGCGGACCCGTGGGAATAGAATAAAAGGAAGCATTTGTGGCTTCATTAGGGAGGTTGAATATGAGAAGAAATTGGTGTGTGAGTTGCAGCTTTGTTCTTGGCATTTGAGGACGTCTATCCTCTCTTGTAACATTCTAGACGTCATTCCCTTGGGGTTTGGCCTTTGGAATTCTTTCTTATTGGCTTCATTATCAGGCAGTTTAGTTGCATTTTCGGCTACAGGCAGATTTGATATTTTGCTCATATCTTCTTCACTACTTGTCTGACACTTATGCCGCTTGGAGGGAATGGTATTATGAAGGTAGTGGACTGATTGGAGGACAAAGTATTGTAGCAGCAGTTCATAAGCATGGGCTGGAGTATTAAGACAATATTGCTATAGTAATTAGTGAGTTGATAAATCTGCCATGTATTTGGTTTTATGAATTCTGAAAATAACATTTTATTAGCAACAGTTCATTTTCACTTTGCATATTATTGTAGTTTCTTTCTTGTTTATGTTGTATGATACCAATTCCATAAAAACGTTTGATTTTCAGAGTAATAAGGGGTTTTAAGAAATTGAATGCAAACTGTTTGACATAATTCCTTTCAGCAATTTGGTTTAGTTTTTGGGACATTCAGGGGTGCGCATTACAGTGGAGTATTAAGACAATATTGCTGTAGTAATTAGTGAGTTGATAAATCTGCTATGTATTTGGTTTTATGAATTCTGAAAATAACATTTTATTAGCAGCAGTTCATTTCCACTTTGCATATTATTGTAGTTTCTTTCTTGTTTATGTTGTATGATACCAATTCCATAAAAACGTTTGATTTTCGGAGTTATAAGGGGTTTTAAGAAATTGAATGCAAACTGTTTGACATAATTCCTTTCAGCAATTTGGTTTAGTTTTTGGGACATTCAGGGGTGCCCATTACAGTGGTATCAGAGCTATAAGTCCTACCATCCTGTGGAGGTCTTATAGGGAATTTGGAATAGCCGGATAGAGGGAAAAAGTAAGTAAAAAACACAGGCTAAGCATTTATGTTTGAGCACGCGACAGGGGTCTTATAATTTTCGCGATACCAGAACAAGACAAAATAGGATTTCAGACTTGCAAAGCAAACAGTCGAGTACATCCGTGTAGGGGGACATTGAATTCAACCATACAGACACAGAGGAGATATTCTGTGATCAGGACAATAATATGGGTGATCGAGATGATAGGAATACAGGATTAGGCGGAGGCAGAAATGCTGGTCCAGATCAGGGGGAGGTACTGCTTCGACAGTTACTGGATACATTAGAGCAGGGGCAGCGTATGCAACAGGAGCAGAATAGGCGAATGGACATGATGTTGCAGCTCATGGCTAGACAGATGGGTGTCAATATTAATCCAGGTGATGCCAACAACAGAAACAATAACAATGAGAGAAACAATAACAACGGGGGAAACAATAACCATGAAGGCCAAGGCAACAACAATGGTCCTGAGAATAACATTAATGGTAATAATGGACACGACAACAATGGGAATGAGGCTGATAACTTTAGACACGTTGCACGCCCAGCACGGACTGCGAGCTCGAGACCTCTTCTACCCACTTTTCCACCCAGAGATCCAGTTCAACCAGTAAACGAACCGCAGATTACCGAGTTACAGGATCAGTTCAAGAGGGACTGGGAGGCTAGTGGACTAGAGTTTCAGGCGGATATTTCTCTTAGAGATTATATGGACTTGAGGATGAGACACATGCCTAAAGCAGGAGGGAGGAATCAAAACTTTGAGCTGAGGAAGAAAGTTGGAAAACTTTCTTTACCTTATTATGATGCTTCAGGGAAGATGAATGCACGAGCTTGGGTGCATAAGGTAGATACATACTTGCAGCTAAATCCTATGCTTGAGGAGGAGGCTATCAAGTATGCGGCTATGCACTTGGATGGCGTTGCACATGAATGGTGGCATCATGGCATGGTGACTTTGGGGCATAATCAGATTACATCCTATGAGGAATTCACCGAAACATTGATTGGGAGATTTGACACTAAGGATCCCGAGTTACATTTCAAGGAGCTAGCATAGTTAAAACAGTCAAGTTCTGTGGATGCTTACATTGCCGAGTTTCAGCGCTTGTCTGTACTTGTTACTGATATCTCTCCTAGGAGATTGGTGGTGTTATTTTGTGATGGTCTTGCTGATCCATTACGAGGTTGGGTGAAGGGACATGATCCACTCACGTTAGCTGAAGCAACTAAAAAGGCACGAGATTTAGCCCCTTCGGTATACAAAGGAAAAAACCATTCAACAGATTCTTCCTACCGCAAGGACAAAGACAAGAAATCATTTCAGAAAGAGTATAGCAAACCCAAAGAAGGATCAAAAGGACTAGAAAATGAAACCTTGAATGAACTTCGAAAGAAGAAGCTATGCTTCCATTGTAGAGAGCCTTGGGACTTATCTCATAAATGTTCTGTCAAGGCTAAGGCAAATCAAATGGAGTATTTTTCAGCAGAAGAGTCAGAGTCAGAAGGGGAGGATCAACACTCCGATTCAGATGAGGGTAACACTATAGAGGAGAGCAACATTCCTAAGGATGATAGATCGTTGGAACACTTGACAGGGGCCCAAAAGGCAATCACATTTAAGGTCAGGGGTACTATCCAGGGGCAGAAAGTGATATCTCTTATTGACACTGGGGCTACACATAACTTCATAGATGCACAGTTGGTAGCCAGGAGAGGGTTACAGACAGAGGAGCATGATGGGTTTAGAGTCATGTTGGCTAACGGTGATAAGTTATTATGCACTCGGAAGATATCTAATCTTCGCATCAGGTTTGGAGATGGCTACGAGTTGGAGGATGAGTTCTATGTTGTGGACATGGGAGATTATGATGTCATCCTCGGCATGACATGGATGGCTTCACTAGTTGAGTTCACACTCAATCTAGCGAAATTGGAGATGAGATTCCAGCATGAGGGCAGAACTGTGGTACTTAGAGGGCTTTCAGATGGAGGTTGCAGAGTAGTGTCCTTGAGGAGAATGCAGAGACTTTTTCGTCATGATGACATAGAGTGGGCAGCAGAGTGCCACATTATGCCAACTTCACCAGAGCCACAAGAAAAGAGTCATCCACTAGATGTCTAGAAGATACTTGATAGACACGCTAAAGTATTTAGCGATATTCCTCATGGGGTTCCTCCTGACAGAGGGATGGAACATGTTATTGAGCTCGAGGAGGGAGCCAAACCAGTTATGATTACTCCCTATCGTCATCCTAAGAAACACAAGGATGAGATAGAGAAGGCGATTAAGGATTTGTTGGAGATGGGGCATATCAGGCCCAGTAAGAGCCCTTTTGCTTCAGCAGTAGTATTGGTAAAAAAGAAGGATGGGACGATGCGCATGTGCATTGATTACAGGGCACTGAATAAGAAAACAATTAAAAACAGGTATCCCATTCCTAGGATTGATGAGCTGATTGATGAGTTGCATGGGGCATGCTTCTTCACCAAAATTGATTTGCGATCCAGATACCATCAGATTAGGATGAGAGCAAAGGACATTGAGAAAACAGCCTTCTGATGTCACTATGGCCACTTTGAGTTCATGGTTATGCCATTTGGTCTAATCAATGCACCTGCTACATTTCAAAGTTGTATGAACCAGGTATTCAGGAAGCAACTGAGGAGATTTGTCTTGATCTTCTTTGATGACATCTTGGTCTTCAGTAAGACCTGGGAGGAGCACTTACATCATCTAGAGGAGGTGTTATCTATTCTGGAGAGAGAGTCATTGTATGCCAAGGAATCTAAATGTGAGTTTGGCATGATTGAGCTCCTTTACCTGGGGCATATCATTAGTGCAGATGGTGTTCGGGTTGATCCCGAAAAGATTAGAGCTATTGTAGAATGGCCTACTCCCACAAACCTTACACAGCTTAAGGGATTCTTTGGTTTATGTGGTTTTTATAGGAGGTTTGTTAACAGATTCTCACAGATTGCTACACCCTTGATAGATCTTACCAGGAAAGGAGCCTTTGTGTGGACAGCGACAGCACAGAGGTGTTTTGAGCATTTCAAGCAGGTAATGTCTTCATGTCCAGTTCTAGCTCTACCGAATTTCAGAAAGCCTTTTGAGCTTCATTGTGATGCATCAGGTGATGGGATTGGAGCAGTATTGATGCAGGAGAAGCATCCCATTGCATTCGAGAGTAGGAAGCTCCGAGGAGTTGAGAAAAGTTATTCTGTCTATGATCGGGAGATGTTGGCCATAATGCATGCATTGGCCAAATTTTGATCATATTTGGTAGGTGGACATTTTGTGATCAAGACTGATCACAATAGTATTAAATACTTCATGAGCCAGCGTGATCTTAATGACCGGCAACAAAAATGGGTGACTAAATTGCAGGCTTATGACTTTGACATAGAGTTTGTCAAAGGTAAGAAAAATGTGGTGGCTGATGCCTTATCTCAGAGACCTCACTTATGTGCTCTGGCAGAGATTTCAGGAGATTGGAGAGATCGGATTATAGAAGAGTATGTTGGAGATGCTTGGGCTTTTGGATTGATTTCAGGTACCATACAGGATGATCGCTATGAGGTGATAGATGGATTGATCAGAGTTCAGGATAGGGTTTATTTGATTCCGTCATCATATTTGAGAGAGGCGATACTGAAGGCATCTCATGATGCACCCACAGCTGGACATCCGGGAGTCTTCAAGACCTACAGGCAGATCCGAGAGCGGTTTTCATGGAAAGGGCTCAAGGATGATGTTCAGAGGTATGTCAGGGAGTGTGTGGTTTGTCAACAGAATAAGGGAGAGCGCACATTTCCTGCAGGTTTATTACAGCCCTTGCCCATTCCTGATAGGAAATGGGAAAGTATTTCGATGGACTTCATCACTGGTTTACCACGAGTGCAGGGAAGGGATTGCATCTATGTGGTGGTGGACTGCTTGACGAAGTTTGCTCACTTCTTTGCTATTCCGTCCACTTACACAGCAACACAGGTGGCAGATCTTTTCTTTAAAGAGATATTCAGGTTACATGGGCTGCCCAGATTCATTGTCAGCGACCGGGATAGTAAGTTTATGAGTGTTTTTTGGCAAGAGTTGTTTAGGTTGTGTGGTACAGATCTTACACCTAGCACTAGTTATCATCTGCAAACAGATGGGCAAACAGAGATTGTGAATAAATGGGCGGAAGGATATTTGAGGAACTATGTAACTACACAACAAAAGGCTTGGATCAGATGGTTGCATATGGGAGAGTATTGTTATAACACCACTTATCATATGTCCATCAAGATGACTCCTTTCATGGCACTCTATGGTTATGAAGCACCTAGCTTCATGGATTTAGTTTTGGGGGACAGTAGAGTGCCCAAAGCCAAAAACTTATTGCAGGATAGTCAGGACATCCCGAAAGTGCTCAAAGAGAATATACAACAGGCCCAGAATCAACAGAAATTGTATGCTGATCAGCACCGAAGAGAGCGCAGCTTCGAGGTAGGGGATATGGTTTACTTGAGGCTACAACCATATAGACAGTCATCGCTCAAGAAGAGCGAAGCTGAAAAGTTGAAACCTAGATTTTATGGTCCCTACAGGGTGATTCACAAAGTGGGCAAAGTCGCCTATGAGCTTGAGCTTACAGAGGGCAATCGAGTGCACAATGTGTTTCATGTGTCTAGGCTTAAGAAAGCCATTGGTTAGAGTGTAGTGCCTTCTGCAGATTTACCCCCTTTGGATGAGGAAGAGAAGCTTGTGTTAGTACCTGAGGCTATTCTGGATACCAGAGAGAGGAAGCTTAGAAACAAGATAGTGAAGGAGTATTTGGTCAGATGGAAAGACCTGTCGGAGGAAGATTCTACATGGGAGAGTGAGCAGGTTATTCAGCAGGCTGGATTGAGATTGCTTGAGGACAAGCAATTTCAAGGGGGGCGAACTGTAATGTCCCCATTTTAGCAGTTGACCAAGTGTGTGTGCGTTAGCCTTGTTCTACATGGTCCCGAGGGCTAACGAAGGGTTTAATGGGATCTTGGAGTGTTTTGGCCTAGTCATTTCCAGTTTGGGCCAAAATGAAGTTGATTTACTCAGTTTCAGGCATACTTACTATTTTTAGTAAGTCAGCAGGACACAGTGCAAGTCAATTTTGGTGATTGGATTCGATACTCCTCGGTGAGAGCTTTCTGATGAGCTATCACTCGCATTATTCGGAGTCCGATTGCTAATACATTTTAATGCCTGAAGTTTTATTAAAGTAACGTCTAATTTAATTGTAAAATATTAAAGTGTTACTTTAATATTTATTTTATGGTAATGTGTACCCAAGGGAGACATAAGGGGTATTTTAATATATGTTTTATATTACACATCTTTTATCCCACATTGCCCATATGAGTTGAGCAGACCCGTGGGAATAGAATAAAAGGAAGCATTTGTGGCTTCATTAGGGAGGTTGAATATGAGAAGAAATTGGTGTGTGAGTTGCAGCTTTGTTCTTGGCATTTGAGGACATCTATCCTCTCTTGTAACATTCTAGATGTCATTCCCTTGGGGTTTGGCCTTTGGAATTCTTTCTTATTGGCTTCATTATTAGGCAGTTTAGTTGCATTTTCGGCTACAGGCAGATTTGATATTTTGCTCGTATCTTCTTCACTACTTGTCCGACGCTTATGCCGCTTGGAGGGAATGGTATTATGAAGGTAGTGGACTGATTGGAGGACAAAGTATTGTAGCAGCAGTTCGTAAGCATGGGCTGGAGTATTAAGACAATATTGCTGTAGTAATTAGTGAGTTGATAAATCTGCCATGTATTTGGTTTTATGAATTCTGAAAATAATATTTTATTAGCAACATTTCATTTCCACTTTGCATATTATTGTAGTTTCTTTCTTGTTTATGTTGTATGATACCAATTCCATAAAAACGTTTGATTTTCGGAGTTATAAGGGGTTTTAAGAAATTGAATGCAAACTGTTTGACATAATTCCTTTCAGCAATTTGGTTTAGTTTTTGGGACATTCAGGGGTGCCCATTACACCATACTTCCCACAAGGTAATAGTTAGGAAGAGGCAACTAATAAAACCCTACTCAAAATCCTAAAGAAAGCTATCAATGATTTCGATCGCGATTGGCATTTAAAAATCAACCTTGCCCTCTGGGCCTACTGCACCTCATTCTGTACATCCACAGGCACAACCCCATACTCCTTGGTTTATGATGCTGAAGCAATATTACCTATTGAGGTTGAACTCCCATCCCTAGGCATTTCTCTACGGGGCTAGATAATAGTTGAGGATTATAAAGTGGCTAGACTCACCTAGCTAGATTTACTTCATGAAAAATGACAACAGGCATATGACCATCTCATGGTCTATTAGAATAGCCTCAAGTGCAACTTCAACAAGAAGGTCCATCTGTGCCAATTTCAAGGAGACATGGTCCTCAAGGAAAACATGAAGGTCCAAGATGACCGAGAAAAGAACAACAAGTTCAAGCCCACATGGCTTGGTCCTTACGTGGTCACAACATGTTTTGGCTCAGGGACCTATCAGCTATCTACACTTGAAGGTAAATTCATGAATGATCCCACCAACATCATTCACCTCAATAAATTCTATGCCTAAAATCCTCAGTCTATCTTTCTACCTCAAAGAAAAAATAGAAAAGAAAAGAAAAAATAGTAAAGAAAAATAAGCATCTAATGGTGAAAACTTTGCAATTCAAGCGCCTTGGATAGGCACCCTGGTGAAAACCTACCAAATAGGCATCATGTGTACTTAACCTATTCATTATCTATCAATTACCTACATCTCCCCCATCACCTCATCACCCATCTTCCCATTTTCCAAGGGTGCTCCAAGAGTTTCATCCCCGCACTCCCACAACTCATGACATATTCCCATCATCCCTTGGCTTGGAAAACCTATCTAGATCATGTATTCTACTACGTTTTGTGCATCTATCCTCCCCCTGTACCTTATCACGTGTATCATTATAGTTGCATCTTATCCTTTGTACCATGCCCATGTATCATACCCTTGTAACAATAATAGTATATGTATCATACTCTTGTAACAATAGCAATATGTGTATCATACCCTTGTAACAATAACCATACTATATGATGCTACCTCCTCATCTTGAGCTTTCCCCCATCATATGAAAACTAGCTACTATATTTTACCATAGTTCCTGAGTCATCCACATGTTGTATAAATCCCACTTGTACATTTTCAAAACCTATAGTGAAACCCCGCATCACCAATAGGATGTCTATAGAAAGTTATGGTTGCCAATTGTGTCATAGTCCCAAATACTATAGCTAAGTCCCTATAGGAAGCATCCTTGCTCCTACCTAACATTGGTCTATCAGTATCTAGTTGTATCGATCTCTTTGGAAAAAGGTTACTTTTTCATGAATTTATTCTTTCTTCTGATGTTGGTTTTTTTGTAGTTTCATCAAATAGATCTTTTCCAAATGATTTAGTTGTTCCCTCCTCACAGTCACCATGATCTTTTATATCATGGTGTGCATTGACTAGAACAATTTGAAAGCAAGGTTTTGATCAAGGTCTTTTTCTGCTTCTGCGTCAATCAGATATGACCCTTGCATATTCCAAACATGTTTTCATTCATGATCAAATGATACAATTGAGGAATATTGTTTGCTTGTGGATCACCTAGCATCATTTCCATGCTGATTTCTTGAGGACTCGTGTGATGTTGGGGCAATCCTTGCATGCTTGTTTGAGTTAGTCCTATGTAATATTAGGGAAAAAGGCCTTGATGTTCCTAGTAACCTTGGCATATCCCTAATATCAAATAAAGTGCTCACAATAAATGGTGGTACTTCTTAATGAAGTACCTCACCCTCAAGCTTCAAGTGGATCCCATCAATATGGAAAATTACTTGTTCGTACCACCTTTTAATGCATTCGTACTAGTCACATCCTACATGTTCTCTTCCTACCCTACACATCTATCCTCTCTACCCCCACTCCTTCCCAAGCTCCTGTCTACCATGTTCTCACCTCTCCTTGTCATCCCAATCTCCTACCCAATTCCATCTCCCTGAGTCTCCTACAAATGTTGTGTTTAAAGTTGTGCATATCGTTTCCACTTCCAAACCAAGGTTATGATTGATCAGTGATATGCTGCACCATCTTCCTAAACACCACATATGTTTCCCTATCATTCTACTTGCCTTTCATATCATGACCACTCATCTCCCTTGCATTCCCTTGATCTTTTCTCCTATTTTTCTTCATCATTTGCCTCATCTTAATTCTTTATGTCACTCATCTTTTTCACTCATTCCAATCTTTCTGATACATTTTTTGGGTCCTCCTTGCACTATCACAACTTTGGATCCCTCCATTATTAGAATCTCTTGATTCACTTTCCTTACCTTGAACATTGCATTCATCTTCATTATCATAAACTTACAAATGATAAACCCTAGGCTAAGGTTTCACCATCATAGATTGAGTTCTTTTATCATATTCACCACCATCGATTATGTTCATTTATCATATCCATGATCATAGTTTTAAGTTTATTTAACATGTGTTATCATCATAGATTATTTTCATTTATCATATCCATCATCACAGTTTTAAATTTATTTATCATGTGTTACCATCATAGAATATGTTCATTTATCATATCCATCATCATAGTTTGAATTCATCTTCTCATGTTTACCCATCGTAGTTCGAGTTCATTTATCACGTTTTATCATCATAGTTGGAGTTCATTTTAATCATGATCCACCATCATAATCTTAAGTTCATTTTATCATAGTTTGCATTTATTTTATCATAGTCATTATCATAGTTTATGTTCCTTTTTATCATAGTTTACATTCCTTTTATTATATTTTATAATCGTTTGAAGTTCATTTTTATCATATTTCAGCATCACAGTGTGAATTCATCTTATCATATTTCCCCATCATAGTTTGAGTTTATTTATCACATTTTATCATCACAGTTGGAGTTCATTTTAATCACATTCCATCATCATAATCGTAGGTTCATTTTATCATAGTTTACATTCCTTTTATCATATTTTATCATAGTTTAAGTTCATTTTATCATATTCATTATCATAGTTTGTGTCCATTTTTATCCTATTTTATCATCATAAGTTTACACTCATTTGATGTATTTTCTCATCCTAGTTTACATTTTATTCTTTTTTATTACCCTCATTTAAAAAGTCCATTTCATTTATCTTTCTCATTCTAACAATTGAAACACATTACATTCGTCATCATATCTTTCATTTCCAATTATTTTTAGTTATCATAAACATCATCATAACAAAATTTTCCAAATATCATCATCAAGCACATCATATCCTGCGTCACAAAATGTCAACATCATCCAACAACTCATCATAAAACACATACATCCTACATCACAACATGTTAGTAACATCATATATCTGATAAACATCACATCCTGCATAAAACTATGTCAGTCTCTCTTCTACATCTCATCATATGCCTCTCATACAAACACACCTCTAATAACCAAATCAAAACATAGTAAATCTATGCATCCAAATCCCACCCAAAAGAATGATTAGATCTATATATCTCACCCACAAAGAATAAAAAAAAATCACCCATCCCTGCAAAAATACCAAAGTCCATCATAGTCCAGATATCCAGTATCCATATAAATACAAAGACCCATATCAATACATCCGGCCTATGACCGCACAAATACATCCAAGGATACATCCAAAAATACTATGTCAAAAACAACACATCACTAATCCCCCTCATCCATCCCCTCCTCATCATGAGACTTATAGGTGTCTCTCTTTGCATCAGACACTATTGTTGGTGGAGGTGGAGGCCTCATCTGTTCTCCTCCAGTACCTGAGCTCTTCACCTCATCCCTCCTTCCAGTCACACCCTATCTCACCTCTGGCTCTACCTTGTCCTATGGATTTTCCCTATGCGCTTGAACCCACTAGTCCTCTGTCAGCCCTCGATGTTCCATCCACTCTCTCCCCCTCCCCACATGCTTGTATGGATCCCAACTGTACCTGACCATGTCAGCTATCTATAATGCTCTATCTAGTTAGCTGGCATTGCTGCATGATATCTCCTATGATAAAATCTTGCTCTGTCATTTAGATAATCCACCTCCCCCACAACCTCCTCAACTCCTCCAATTCTCCACTATGTCCTTAGGGTTTCCACCTCCACCACCAATCTATCCGTCTCCTCCTTGATGATGTCCATGCTCGCCTGTAACATCTATCTCTCTAATGTCACCACCTCCAATCTCCCCTCCAAGTGCTCGCCCTCCCCCTGTGGTGTCCCCAACTCTGTCCCTGCTCTATCTACTTATCCCTGCACCACATCACACTCATGTCTAAATTGATCTTGATTTATCCTGAGTTGATCCCTCTCTTGCTATCTATCCTAAAACAACTGGCTAGTTGCCTCATGTGTTTTCTGCAGGGACACACACCTGCTAGCTAGTCCATCATCCCCTCCCCTTGATGATGAGCCACCTACACCTCCCCTCCACCTTCCCCTCCACCTACTAGCCCTTGTGGCCCCTTTCTACCATCCTCTTGTGGTCTCCTCTCCTCTGCTAACCTCTCCTCTCCCCATGAATCCTCCTACTTCCCCTCCCTCATAACCCTTTACCTCTACCTCAATGGTGCCTCCTCCTATATTGTCACTGCTGCCCATTTTCGTAATCCCTTGGCAACATATCTACTCTGTCGTGCCAGTCAGGAAATCTCTCCTGTCACCACTAATTTTCTTGTAACTTGATCCTAGCCTACTGGTCTAGGATGCTCAAAGCCATCTTAGTACTCCTGTGTTGAGCTCACATCTACATCAATGTGGATGTAGTAGCAAGTTATGGTGAACCAAGATAACTATTGTATTGTCTTTATTTCTATTCTCTCGTCTATTCATTTACGTTTGCTTTTTTCTTTTTTCTTTCAAATCATTTCAATTGGCATCAAAGCACAGGCTGTGCCAATTCAAAAATTGGTGTTGATTTTCTAGAAAGATAGAGGATGCAAAAGGAGAGAAATTCATAGGGCAGAACTTTAGCCTTTGGAAGGTGCATATGGTGTAGACACCTAAATTTGATTACACCATTAAGTAATATTATTTAGTCATCTTCTAAGACATTAATGATTAAATATTTATTATTTAATTAATTAATCATCATCCTCTAGTTAATTAATTTATCTAATTAACTATAGTCCAATTGATAAAATCAAATGATAACCCAAAATCAATTTATCAATTAAAACCTTATTCGTCTATTAAATTAAATAAATCCTCAAATCTATTTAATTTAATCCCACATCCCCCTCTTTATTAAAGAAATCATTTAATAAATCATCCTAACCCCTAAACCATCCCTAAAACCTATCATTACCCCTAATCCAACCCATTGACCCATACTAACCTCACTTAGCCTCCTAACTAAACCATCCCATCAAAACTAAGCCACTTACCCCCTAACCTCATTTCTAAGCTAAGTCTAATTCCCTTCCTAAATGTGTGCACAATTTTAAGTAAAGATTAAGACTTGCTAACCGAAGCCAAAGTCAATAAGTCTCCCTTGTCCTCTTCCATCCCTATCCAAGAGCATTAATGGATCTTACACGCTATTAATGTCTCTTTTATCCCTTTTACACACTTTTCCTTTCCTCATTACTCTATTTAACCATCCATTTTTCTCATCCCCTCACACTCATCCTCCTTGTGACAAGCGTCACTCCTTGATTGGCTACAAACAAGCAGAATCCATGTGCTCCCCTTTCAAAGCATCCTAGCCCTCCCTCACCATTCTTCCATCCTTGCATCTTGATCCTCTATCTCACTACCCCTTAGCTTATAAATAAAGCCCTTACCTCTCACAATCCATATCATCTATCCATGCAAACTTATAGTGCCCCACTAATCACTACAACATATCCATTTACACCATCACCATGTTAAAATCCCTCTTCACTTCCATTTTTGAATTCTCTATTTACCACCATGCTTGATAAACACCCCATCATTTGAATCTTGAAGACAACTAAGCACACATCCCGTAAGCTATCTAAACATATCTACGTTATCACAAGTCACACCCAAGGAGCTTACCATTCTTGGGTTGCCTTCCTTCTTGGTGTTCACCTTGTCTAATCATGAATTTTTCTATTAGTTAGTTTGTGAATGTTAAATTTAATCTTAATGTTCTTAACACACTAGGTCTTTAGCATTATAGATGGAGTTGTTAATTAAACAAGATCTTTCTCTCACATTGGAAGGAAAGGTAAAGAGACTAGCGACTATGATAGATGAAAATTGGGAAACCTTAGATATGAAGGCGAAGGCACCAATTTTTCTTAAGCTTGTAGATAATGTTGTCTTAAATATCATACACGAGAATACCACCAAAGAGCTATGTGATAAGTTTGTAGGCATGTATACAATGACATCGACTACAAACAAAGTCTTCATCATGAAAAAAATGTATAAACTTAAGATGAAGGAAGGTGGAATTATTTCTAATCACATCAATTAGTTCAACACTCTAATTAGTCAAGTAAATTTGGTGGGTATGTCACAAGACATTGAGAACAAAGCTATTCTCTTATTATGTTCACTTCCTAGCAATTGGGATGGAGTTGTTACGGCCATTATCACTTCAGCTTTAGCCAAAGCAAATTGGTTTTTGATGATCTAGTTTCCACTCTTTTTAGTGAAGATATGTGAAGAAGAAATCAAGAGACTCTTTTGGTGATACACTTACTATGGTCAACACCTAGTGACATAGTGCAAGGTAGGAGAATCCCCAAAGGAGATGGCCTAGCCCCAAATAAATAACCACACAGTGGATGATAAAAAATAACATAGATATTTAGATCTAGGTTATAGACAGAACATAAGCAATTACAATAACAATTCTACAAGATCTCGCAAGATCCAAATTCTAGCTAGCCTAGATCTATAATCTGGTAGAAACCCCAAGAAGAATCTAAACTTGTGTTCACAAGCCACCAAGCAACCTTCTTGTTTCCCAAGTCGTAGCTACTATCTTTGCTCAACTTCTCTCTTCTCAAAGACTCCTCTCTAGCTAACTTTCTCCATAGTGAATGATCAATAATGAGAAGAAAAGACCCTCTACTTATACCAAACCAAGCCACAAGTCAGCCTAGCAAGTTACATTAAATAAACCCTTTCATTAAATTAATCCACCTATTAAATTCCTTTTTCCCTTTTTTCTCCATTTTTATTTATTTATTTTTCTCTAATTTTTGTCACCTTCTCTCTCCAAATTTTTTTATGTCCCCATTTGTTTTTTGATGCAAGATGCTCCTGCGTCAGACTCCCCAGGTAGATAGAAAAGTGCGTCCCACACTTTGATGACAAAAAAAAATTTGCAACCATCTTCATCTTCACCAAAGGCTTCCAATCCATTAAGGGCAAGAGAAAAAATATCCACTCAAACGAGTGAATCTTAGTAACCCAATCAGCATGCTCATTCCTAGGAAGAAATTGAACATAATGCTTCACACATAAATCCTTATCCATGTCAACCATTAGCAAATTGAGAACATACAGATCTGTAGTATCATGCAAACCCTCAAACATATTAGCAAAATCAAACTCCACATCAACAAAAATATGTAGATCTCTGTCAACATGTGCCAAACTCAAGACACCAACAATCTCATTGCTCACAACAAGATGCTCTACAACATGTAAATCATTACCCACATCAACTTGATTATCCATGACCAAGTGCTATGCAATTTTCATGTCAGATCCATTCAACTTATCATGAAAACACTCCTCCATCCCAACATCAATAAGGTTAGAAATATCCTCAACAACAACCTCAAGCTGCTCTGCAGGTCTTGCATCAGACTCCTTAAACTAATCAACAAAACCAACTTCCACCTCAACATTTCCATGCCCTTTTCTCTATCAAAGAATTCTTTTAACTAGCCAGACAACTCTCTTCTAGGTCATAGACTCCAACTCCAGTAGTATACAACTCTCTTCTTCTGTTTCTCAACTCTTTTAGAAAGAACAACATCCACAAAAATGTCCACTTGAGAAATCATCTCATTTATTCTCTTCTCCACTATATTATGGATATTAACAATTATCCTAGGGTCCAATATTCTCGAAAGCATCTTCCAAGATCTTTGCAAACCCTCTACAACAAATCCTTCCCACAATCCTTGTGAAAAAATCATTTTTTTGAAAGTCAGATTGCAACCTATCACCTTGCATGAACAACCAAGAATGAATCACAAGTCTAGGAACATAGATCTGTAATACATACCACACAAACTCCATGTGATCAACCTTCCATATTTACAACCATCGATCCATCTAAAAGTCCTCTAAAAGTGTAGGTTAGATCACAATCCACCACCCCACACCAAGAATCACCAACTAGGACTTTAGAAGAAATCAATCCTCAACACACTCACCACTAGATCAAGATCTTCTCCCAACCCAAGATCTTCGTGCAAATTTCCTCACATTCGATGATCTATCTACATGCTTAAGAACAAATATGCTTTGATACCACTTAACACAGTGCAAGGTAGGAGAATCCACAAAGGAGATGTCCTAGCCCCCAATGAATAACCAAACAACAAAAGATAAACAATAACACAAAATTATATCCAAAATAATGCCAATTCTCATAATATAATCATAAAGATTTACATCCAACATGCCCGAATATAAGGCCTTCGAGGTTACAGCCAAAATATAAGAAATTACAATAGTAATTCTACAATATCTTGCAAGATCCAAACCCTAGCTAGCCCAGATCCATAATCTAGTAGAAACCCCAACATGAATCTAAACTTGTGCTTGCAAGCCACCAAACAATCTTCTTGTTTCTCAAGCTGAAATTACTAGCTTTGTTCAACTTCTCTCTTCTCAGCTACTCCTCTCTAGATAACTTCCTCCATGCTAAATGATCAATAATGAGAAGACAAGGCCCTTTACTTATACCAAACCAAGCCACAAGTTAACCTAGCGAGTTACATTAAATAAACTATTATTGTTGGTAAAAACTATATTATATCAGATAGGTTTAGTTAGTATCTGAAAGGTTGCATGACGATTGAGTCACCCCTTTGAGAAGTATATATACATAATCCAAATGGATTTATGAATCATCCTACCATCGCAGTAGATCCACCACCACCACCACCTCTGACAGGGAGTGTTGCGGAGAGGATGTTGGAAGCAATAGAGACATCAATGGCCATAGAGAACACCGCACCATTGGGCCATTTGATAGCTATAGAGGAGGAGGATATTGAGATGTACTTAGCAGATGTTCTATCTCAAGGTCACCAAGTAGTAATCTTAGCATAGAGATGTGCTTTGGAGTCAATGGTACAAGAGTTGGAGTAGGTCTTGGCATTTATGCAGTTTGGTTTTCCATTGGTCTTCTCTATATGTTTCGAGGTGAGAGGATGGCCAAACATAGAGACCCCAAAGATGCAACAAGAGTGGAGCCTATGGTGGAGAGAAAAATTGTGTAGCTCATGTGAGGGATAATATAGGTGTATCAAGAGGTATACTATGCTCTACACAGGAGTGAGGAAGATCAGATAGTAGCAGTATGGGTTCAAGAGGAGACAACTACCAAACTAGCCACATTGGAAGTAAGTTTGGCCACCCATTAAGTGTTGGATACAATTGTTCAATTGTGTGTTGTCTTTGATGTTACACAAATGTCATATCAGTTATCAAACAGAGTCTACCGAGCATAGTTGGTCAGAAAAAGAAAAAGATATAATCTACCAAGCTTAGTTGGTTAGCAAAGCAAAAGACAGAGTCTACCAAGCTTAGATGGTCAGCAAAGAGATTTACAGAGTCTACCAAGAATTCCTGGTAGTTACACTATGGAGACAGTTTCTGTCGAGCTCACTCGGGCGATGAAGAATTCTATGGCAAAAGTCAGTTTCTACCGAGCTCACAAGGTTAGTGAAGGAAAGTTAGTGTTTCCTGAGTTCACTCGATCTCCAAAGGATTTTGCAAAATTCATAGTGTTTACATAACTTCACTTGGTTAACACTAGAAATCATTTCTGGAGCAGTGTTTATCGAGCAGGGTCGGCTAATGAAGGATTTCATTATTTTGGGAAATAAAGTTTAATTGTTTCATGTAAAGTTTGTAGCCCACTGATGTAACGATTATTGGTAAATGTAACTTGTAAATGAGCCAACTTGACAATTTGTAATGTATAATAAAAGGTCAAGTTGTGAATTCTAAATTATGGATGGATGTATGAATGAGCAAGAAAGCAAGTGAGTTAATTGTGTGAGTGAATTTTGAAGAAGGATCAAATATCCTTGAGGAGTAGCAAAGTTGTATTCGATCAGTAAGGATCCCGGAACAAAGATTTGTAATAGCCAAGTTTAGTTGCATCTCATTCAAGTCACTTCATTGTTACTTTTTCATCATTGTAGCAGTGATTTCAAAAATCTCTTAATAGAGTTGGTTTAACAACCATTTTGTAAACCCTCTAACAAGGTGGATAGTTCTATTGAATTGTTCTAAAAGTCCTCTAGCAAGGCCACTCCTAGCAGGGTGAATAAATCCTCTAACAAGGTCACACCTAATAGTGTGTTTTGTAACCTTTAATAGGATTGGCTCCTAACAGGGCTTACTTCAGAAGAGTAAAAATTGGTAGCTAGTTACTTGGTAGTTTTTCCCATATTAGGTTTCCACATTAAATCTGGCGTCTCTTGCGTTGATGTTATTTCTTTTATGCATGCATGTTAAATCTTTGTGAATGCTTAATAAGTTAACATACATCTACCGAGTTACAATATTTTTTCTATGTGGCTACTGAGTGACAATAGTAACTAGTTTTATAAGACATCTAAAGGATTTGTGGATTTGTTTTTGTAGTCACTGATTCACCCCCCCTCTCAATTACTCCATCTATAATTCCAAAAATTGGTATCAAAGCTTTTGGTGCTTGCAGGAAGGATTTCAAGGATCTACGCTAAAGATCAGGATGTCTTACAAGAGGGAAATTCCAAGGCTTAATAGGGATAACTTTTCAGCATGGCAAGGTCTCATGAGACTCCATCTGGCTTCCATTGGAGATACAGGATTAAAATATCTTGATGAAGCATATGTGTTAGGATAAACCACGGATAGAAATAAAAAATTACATGCAAATATAATCAATAACATAAAATAATAATAGATCACACAGAAATGAACACAAGGCACCAAGATTTAATGTGATTCACCCAATCCCTGGGCTATGTCCACCAAACAACAAGTTTGATCTTATTAAAATCTAGTGATTACAACCTGATTATAGTCCGTAATCCCTTACAACTCAATACCACCGCAAGAAGCAATTTCGCATCACAACATATTGAAAATACCTAACCCTAAACCCTTTTGTACAAGTATTTTATCCAAAGCTAAATAGGAGTTTAGCTTCTCCCTTGTTACAACCTTTGTCAACATATCTATTGGATTGTCATTTGTATGGATCTTCTCCAACTTTAATTGTCCATCCTCCAAAACTGACCAAATGAAATGGTATCACAACTGTATGTGTTTGGTCTTAGAATGCAAAACTGAATTCTTTGCAAGATGAAAGGCACTTTGACTATCTGTGAAAAAATAATTATCTTGCTGAGGAAGTCCCAATTCCTCCAAGAAGAACTTAAGCCATATCATCTCCTTGGCTGCCTCTGTAGCAACAACATACTCTGCCTCTATAGTGGATAGAGCATTAATCTTTTGTAACCTAGAAACCCAGCTCACGGCTGCCCCACGAATAGTAAAGACATAACCTGTAGTACTTCACATGGTATCAATATCCCCTCCCAAATATGAGTCAACATAGCCCTGTGAATTAGTAGTAGAGCCCCCAAATTGTAAACACTTATTGGATGTTCCTCTCAAATATCTGAGAATCTACTTGACAACATTCCAATGCTCAAATCTTGGATGACTCATATACTTGCTAATGACTCCCACTGCATGTGCAATATCTGGCCTAGTACATATCATAGCATACATTAAGCTTCCTATAGCTGAAGCATAGGGTACCTTGGGCATCTTATCCTCCTCTTCCTATGTCTTAGGACAAATCTCCTTAGTCAACTTCAAATGACTAGGTAAAGGTGTGCTGACAGCTTTAGCATTCTCCATAGAGAAACATTGCAACACCTTCTCAACATAATTAGCCTGAGATAGTGTCAATGTTTTTTTCTTCCTATCTCTACAAATCTTCATACCAAGGATTTTTTTGTCTACCCCAAATCCTTCATAGCAAAAGCATGTGCTAATTGGCATTTCAGCCCCTTAATATGATCCATGTTAGACCGAGCTACAAGAATATCATCAACATATAAACATAAAATAATGTAGCTATCATCATCCAAACTCTTAAAATAAACACAATAATCTGAATGATTCCTATTATAGCCATGCTCATGCATAAACCTGTCAAATTTTAGATACCATTGCCGAGGTGCTTGCTTCAAGCCATATAAACTTTTCTTCAATTTGCACACTAAGTTCTCCTTACCTTTGACCTCAAATCCCTATGGCTGAGCCATATATATTTCTTCATCCAAATCACCATGAAGAAAGGCTATTTTAACATCCAACTACTCTAAATGAAAATCTTTAGTAGCCACAAGACTTAAAACAGTACAGATAGAAGTCATTTTAACAACAGGAGAAAATATCTCATCAAAATCAATTCCCTTTTTCTGTGCAAATCCTTTAACAACTAACCTAGCCTTAAATCTTTTTTTACCTTCTTCCTCTTCTTTCAACCTATAAAACCACTTATTCTGTAAAGCCTTTTTAGTTGCAGGTAACTTGCATAGATCCCATGTCTTATTCTTCAGAAAAGAGTCCATTTCATCTTTCATTGCAGACTTCCATTGAATCTTAGTATCCACCTGCACAGCTTCATTATAACTTTCAGGTTCACCAGTATCAGTAAGTAAAATAGAATACAAAGAGGGAGAAAATCTTTGTGGAGGTCTAATTTGCCTTGTTGACCATCTAACATTCACCAGTGTGTGTGGTATTTGTTGTTGCAGTTGTTGCACATCATGAGGAATGGCGGGAACATCAGCTTTTGGAGTATCATCCAACATTACATAATCATCTTCTTTCTTCTCATGTTGCTGCAACAGATCTTTGTACAACACTTTCTCATTGAATATGACATCGCGACTTCTCACAATTTTATGATTTTCAAAATTCCAAAGCCTATAACCAAATTCATTAATGCCATATCCAACAAAGTCACATTTCTTTGATTTAGCTTCTAGCTTGGTTCTATTTTCAGAGTCTATATGAGCAAAATCTTCACAACCGAAGGTCTTGAGAAAAGAATAACTCACCTTCTTACCAGTCCATGCTTCCTCTAGAATACCATAGCCCAAAGGAGTAGAGAGACCTCTATTAATCAAATATAATACAGTATTGATAGCCTTCGCCCACATGTGTAAGGGCAACCTAGCATGCAACCTCATGCTCTTTGCATGCTCCATTATAGTCCTGTTCATGCGTTCAGCCACTCCATTTTTCTGTAGAGTCCTTGGAACAATTTTCTGTCTACGAATACCATTATTGGACAAATAATCTTCAAATTCATGACTGCAATACTCACCACCATTATCAAATCTGAGACATTTTAATTTCTTACCAGTCTCATTTTCAACCAAGCATTTTCATTTCTTAAAAGTTTGAAATACATCAGATTTCTGTCTAAGGAAATAAACCAATACTTTTCTAGTTGTGTCATCAATAAATGTAACATAATAATGAGAGCCACCAAGGGAAGATACCTGAACTGGTCCCAATACATCTGTATGCACAAGCTCTAATTTCTCCTTTTTGTTTTCCTTCCTAGTCTTTACAAAACTCACTTTCTTTTGTTTTCCATACACACAACTTTCACAAAAATCCATATTAACATATTTTAGACTTGGTAAAAATTTCTTTGAATAAAGTACTTTCATACCTTTCTCACTCATGTGCCCAAGTCTATTGTGCCACAACGCTGTATCAGAATCTACAGCAACTATTTGTTCTCCCTGCTTAACTGCAGCAATTGTTCTTGAACATTCATTTTTCTCTAAAAAAATCAAAGTAGAAGGAACAATATAACCTGTACAAAGATATAAGGTGCCTACTTTCACACCTTTTGCTACTACAAGGGAACGTTTTGAAACCTTCCAATTTTTATCATTAAAACTAACAACACAACCCTCATCACTGAGTTGCCCCACTGAAATTAAATTCCTACTCAGCCTTGGAACATGTCTTACCTCATGTAGTAGCCAATGATTCCTATTCTGAAACTTAATCTTAATTTTTCTCTTACCAACAATCTGACAGGGTTCATTATCCCCCAAATAAACAAGCCCAAAATCCCCTTGGACATAATCAATGAAATAACCTCTATGAGGTGTAGCATGAAAAGAAGCACCAGAATCTAAAACCCATGAATCATCAACACTGTCTAAAGACAAAAGCAAAGCATCCTCTTCGGATTTGTTACTTACCACATTTGCCTCCTTGTCTCCATCTAATTTATCTCCTTCATTTTTCTTTCGATTCCAGCAATCTTTCTTTTTGTGCCCTGGTTTCTCATAGTACCAGCAGTCATTTGGTCCTCTCGATTGACACCTCTTCCCCTTTGACTTTCCTCTTGATTTCCCATGATTTCCACAGTTACTTCCTCTCTCAGTTGTTCTGCCCCTTCTTTGTGCATTCAAAGCACTTCCTGATGTAGATCCACTTGAGGATTTCCTATGATTTCCCTCACTCAAAATAACACCGATCACATCATCATATTTTAGGGTACTAGTTCCAGGAACAAAATTACTCACCGCCATTACCAAGCCATTTAAGCTTTCAGGCAAAGAACACAAAATCAAGAGATCCCTAATTTCTTCATCAAAATTTATACCCACAGAAGATAACTGACTAGTAATAGTATTAAACTCATTTAAATGATCTGTAACAGATCCACCTTCTGCCGTTTTCATTTTAAATAAATGCTTCATGAGAAATACCTTGTTTGAAGTGGAGGGCTTTTCATATAGTGTCGCTAGGGTTTTCATCAACTCTTTTTTCATAGTTTCTTTTGTAATATTAAATGCCACTGATGGTGCCAAGCATAATCTAATGCTTCCAAGTGCCTTTCTATCCAAAAGATCCCATTTAGCCTCTGACATAGTTCCCTGATTCTTGGCTTTTCCTTCCAACGGCTTCCATAAATCCTTCTGATACATATAGTCTTCCATTTGCATCTTCCGTAACTGGAAGTTTTTCCCATTAAACCTATCAACCCTTAGCTTACCCTCATCTTCCATTGCTCTCACTCAACCATGAGACTCATACTCAACCATGAAACTTTCCTACAGAGGATAACTGAAAAAAACTAGGCTCTGATACCACTTGTTAGGATAAATCACAGACATAAATAAAAAACTACATGCAAATATAACCAATAATAGAAAAAAATAATAGATCACACAGAAATGAACACAAGCTACCAAGATTTAATGTGGTTCACCCAATCCCTAGGCTACATCCACCAAACAAAAAGTCTGATCTTATTACAATCCAGTGATTACAACCTGATTATAGTTCGTAATCCCTTACAGCTCAATACCATCGCAAGAAGCAATTTTACATCACAACATATTGAAAATACCTAACCCTAAACCCTTTTATACAAGTATTTAATCCATTTTAGGGTTACAACATGTCGGCCATAATATGTTAGCCATAATATGCTTGCTACAACTAATTATGAAGTATGTACAGTACTTTCCTGATTAGTCACCATAATCTAACAATATGTAACTCCTTTTAGCACATTACTTGCTAATGAGATTGCTAAGAAGAAGACCCACAACATCATGATGATAAACATTGCATATGCCCTAAGCTATGAAGAATTTGATGATGTCAAGGACTGCAAAACTACCTTTGAGATGTGGAACAAGCTAAAATATATCTATGGAGGTGACGATAATGTGAGAAGAGCCAAAGAAAAAAGTCTAAGAGGAAAATTTGATCAAATGAAGATGAGAGAGGATGAAAACATTGCCAAATATGTTGAAAGAGTCAAAGTAGTTCTCAGTGCAATCAAGGCTTCTAGAGCAAAAATTGAGGAGGAAACAGTTGTAAGCAAAGTTCTTAGAAAATTACTTCCCATTTATGCAATTAGAGTTTCTAAAATTCAAGAAAGAAGATGTGAAGCAAATCATAAGATAAATTTAGAGGCCATAGTAGGAAGATTGACTGTGTTTGAGCTAGATAACTATGATAACTATGTTCCAGCTTCCAAGAACATTGAATCAGTATTTGAAGCCAAGCTTTCACTCAAAGAGAAAGGAAAGAAGATCAAGGATTCTCAATCAGAAAGTGAAGAAGAATCAAAATAGAGTTCAGACAGTGATCTTGAGGTGGTTGAAGCTCTACTAGCAAGGAAATACTCTAGAGGTAGATAAAAATACGAAGGTAAGGTTCCTGTAATCTATTTTTCATGTGAACAAATTAGACATATTGCTGCTAGGTGCCTAAACAAATAGAAAAAGGATGAGAAGAAAGGTAATAAGTGGAATGGCAAGAAATATTTCAAATCACTCAAGGACAAAGGTAAGAAAACATGTTTCATGGCTAAGGATTCTAATGATTCTAATGAAATTGTTTACATTGCTATGAAAGATGAATCTGATAATGATAAGGAAGATAAAATGACACTTATCTCTCATGTAAGAAAAAATGATACATGGATTATAGATAGTGGTTGCTCTCATTATATGATTGGTGATAAAACTAAGTTTGAATAATTTGAAGACTATGATGGTGGTAGTGTGAGGTTTAGTAATAATGGACCTTGTTGCATAAAAGGAAGAGGAAGAATCTCACTAACCAAAGAGGTGGTATGTGATAATGCCTATTGGGTTGAAGGTCTAAAAAAAATCTATTGAGTGTGGCAAAACTACTCAATAATGGATTCAAAGTGGAATTCATGCATGGAAAAACAAGATTGCTGGATGACAAAGGAAAGCTGATTGGATCAGGCATACAGATGCAACTTTTTTTTATCTTGAACTTGGTAAATGTTCACGCTTTATTGCTCAAGTTGAAGAAAGTTGGTTATGGCACATAAGGTTATGTCATGTGAACTTTGATAATCTAGTGAAGATAAGAAAATTTAGAAAAGTAAGAGGCATTCCTAGTATAAAGAAACTTGATGTTGGTCTATGTAAGAATTGTCAGATTGGTAAGATGGGAAACACTACCTTTAAAAGTAAGAACTATCAGTCTGAAAAAGTTTTGGAAATTGTGCATACTGACTTGTGTGGACCTATTAGAATTAAAAGCTATACTAGAGAAAATTTCTTCATTCTTTTTGTTGATGATTACTCTAGAATGATGACTACCATGTATTTGAGAGAGAAATCAGAAGCATTTGGGAAGTTTGAATGGTATTTGGCCAGAGTAGAGAAGGAAATAGGGAAAAGACTAAAATGCTTGAGGTCAGATAGAGGTGGTGAATTCATCTCTTATGAGTTCAATAACTTTTGCATTAAAAAGAGAATAAAAAAATAGGTATCAACACTTGGAACTCTCAAGAAAACTGGAATAGTTGAAAGGAGGATCTATCATAGGCTGTGTGATTGAAAAGAACATTGCTATCAAATACTGGAAGGAAGCTATCAACACTGCAATTCATACCTTGAACTGAGTACAACTAAAGAAGGACTCATTCAAAACCCCCTATGAGTTATGCTATGACTATAAACCCAATGTAAGTTACCTAAAAGTATTTGGAAGCAAATGTTACATTTTGAAAGAATCTAGAAAAGGTAAATTTGATGTGAAAGGTGATGAAGGAATATTTTTGAGATATTCTTGCAAGAGTAAAGCATATAGATGTTTGAATTTGTCTACTCACAAAGTCATAGAAAGTGCACATGTGAAAGTTGATGAGTTTGTAGAAAGGATTGAAGAAGAAAGCAAAGAGGAACTAGACAATTACAAGAGATTTTTTTTCATTGAACCTGATACAGTGCTAGATACATCTATCAATAAGGAATCTTCTACACTTGAGGCTTTAGTAACCGAGCTACAAGAACCTGAGTCACATTCAAATGCTACCGAGCCAATGCCTACCGAGTCTGAAGGACCCGAGCAATAGACAAAATAGCCATAACCTAAAGTTGAAGTGCAAGAGGATGAAAATGCAATTCATTGAAAAGGCAAGGAACCTATTTTAGCCAAGTATGTGAGGAGACATCATGCACCAGATTAGATTATTGGAGACAAATTTGAAGGTACTATGACAAGAAGTAAGCTAAAAGGTACTTGTTTACTTGCTGATTTTGAACCTAGAAATGTCAAAGATGCATTAGCAAATGAAAGTTGGATTGAGGCTATGAATGAAAAGATAGAGTAAATAGAAAAAAATAAAACATGGACTCTTGTACCCAGGCCTAAAGATAAAAATGTGATTGGAACTAAGTGGTTATTCAGAAATAAATTAAATGAAGATGGTAAGGTGTCAAGGAAGAAAGCTAGACTAGTATGTAAAGGATACTGTCAAGAAGAAGGAATAGACCATGGAGAGAATTTTGCTCCTATTGCAAGATTGGAAGGTGTCAGGACCCTACTTGCATATGCTACATACAAAGGATTTAAGGTATATCAAATGGATGTCAAATTAGAATTTTTTAATCGTATACTAGATGAAGAAGTCTACATCGAATAGCCTAAAGGTTTTGTTGATCCAGACAAGAAGGATATGGTTTGCAAATTATACAAAGTATTATATGGTTTGAAACAAGCCCCTAGAGCATGGTATGAAAGATTGCATAACTATCTTATTCAAATTGGTTTTCATAGAACTAATGATAATAGTAGCTTGTATATCAAGGAAGGACTAGATAACAAGATTGTTTTGGCAAAAATATTTGTGGATGACAGTTTGTTCATAGGAAATGATGATCTTTACAAAGAGTTTCAGAGAAAATGAACAAGGAATTTGAGATGTCTATGTTTGGTGAGATCAAATTCTTTGTTGGCCTTCAAATTTAGCAGAGTAAGAATGACATCTACATTACTCAGTCAAAATACATCAAAGAGATACTGAATTTTTTTGGTATGGAGGATTGCAAACTAGTTGGGACTCCTATGTGCACTAGTCTAAAGCTTACCAAGGATGATGGATCAAAAGAGGTAGATCAGACATTATATAGATCAATGATTGGAAAGTTGCAGTATGTAGTTCATACAAGGCTAGATATTGCTCTTGTGGTTGGTATTGTAGCAAGATTTTCAGCAAAACCAAGAGAAAATCACATGATGGAAATCAAAAGGATCATGAGATACCTGAAAGGCACTAAAGATTATGGATTATGGTACAAATTTAGAGGTAATCTAGATTTGAAAGTGTTTATTGATGCAGATTGGGTAGGAAACATTGATGAAAAAAAAAGTACAAGTGGAGGTGCATTCTTTCTTAGAAAAAGGTTGGTTTCTTGGAAAAGTAAAAAATAAAAATTGTTCATCCCAATCCACATCAAAAGCAGAGTATGTTGTAGCAGCAGTAAACTATTCTAATATTGTTTGGTTCAAACAATTATTGGAAAGCATGAAGGTAGAAATCAAACAAACGATTGTGATGTTTTGTGACAATACAAGTGCAATCAACATTTCTAAGAATCCAATAATGTATTAAAAAACCAAGCACATTGCTATAAAGCATCCATACAAAGGAACAAATTGCTAACATGTTCACCAAGACTTCACCTAAAGATGCATTGTTGTATCTAAGAGGAAAGTTAGGGGTCATTCCCCTATCTGAAACTCACTAAAATGAAGTTTTAGTGATGCATCAACAGGTATCAAGTTGAAGATTTTTCAGTTGATGCAGCATAATCATGAGAACATTGCATATGAATTAGTACTAAGGGTACATTGCTACTCATTTGGTTTATGTTGTCTTTGACATGTGTTTTCAAAGAGGGAGAGTATGATGTCGTAAGCTTTCTAAAATTTGAAGCTATGTAATTCCTTCATAGAGGGAGATTACTGTATTTGAGAAGTTTGTAGAATAAAATCCAAGAGGGAGAAATATTTTGTCAGAAAAAGACTTTTTCTCAAATTTCATTCTACTATGACATGCTGTGTTTCCATCAATGCCAAAGAGGGAGATTTTTGGATACAATTTTTCAATTGTGTGTTGTCTTTAATGTTACGCAAATGTCATATCAGTCATCAGACAGAGTCTACCGAGCACAGTTGGTTAACAAAAGAAAAAGATAGAATCTACCAAGCTCAGTTGGTTAGCAAAGAAAAAAAATAGAATCTACCAAGCTTAGATGGTCAGCAAATTGATTTACAGAGTCTACCGAGCGTTCCTGGTAGTTACACTGTGGAGACAGTTTCTACCGAGCTCACTCGAGCGATGAAGAATTTTATGGTAGAAGTTAGTTTCTACCAAGCTCACAAGGTTAGCGAAGGAAAGTTAGTGTTTATCGAGTTCACCTGGTCTCCAAAGGATTTTGCAAAATTTATAGTGTTTACCGAGCTTCACTTGGTTAACACTGGAAATCATTTTTGGAGCAGTGTTTACTGAGCAGGGTCGACCAATGAAGGATTTCATTGTTTTGGGAAATAAAGTTTAATTGTTTCATGTAAAATTTGTAGCCGACTGATGTAATCATTATTGGTAAATGTAACTTGTAAATGAGTCAACTTGACAATTTGTAATGTATAAATAAAAGGTCAAGTTGTGAATTCTAAAGTATGAATGGATGTATGAATGAAGGAGTAAACAAGTGAGTTGATTGTGTGAGTGAATTTTGAAGAAGCATCAAATATCCTTGAGGAGCAACAAAGTTGTATTCGATCAGTAAGGATCTAGTGAAGTAGAATAGAGATCTATAACAAAAAAGTTCAGTTGTATCTCATTCAGGTCACTTCATTGTTACTTTTTCATCATTGCAGTAGTGATTTCCAAAATCTCTTAACAGAGTTGGTTTAACAACTATTTTGTAAACCCTCTAACAAGGTGGATAGTTCTATTGAATTTCTCTAAAATTCCTCTAGAAAGGCCACTCCTAGCAAGGTGATTAAATCCTCTAACAAGGTCACACCTAACAATGTGTTTTGTAACCTTTAACAGGGTTGGCTCCTAACAGGGCTCACTTCAGAAGAGTGAAAATTGGTAGCTAGTTACTTGGTGGTTTTTTCCATATTGGGTTTCCACATTAAATCTAGTGTCTCTTGTGTTGATGTTATTTCTTTTATGCATGCATGTTAAATTGTTGTGAATGCTTAATAAGTTAAAATACATCTACTGAGTTACAACATTTTTTCTGCGTGGCTACCGAGTGACAACAGTAACTAGTTTTATAAGACATCTAAGGGATCTATAGATTTTTTTTTGTAGTAACTGATTCACCCCCCCTCTCAGTTACTACATCTATAATTCCAACAGTAAGTAGCTTGGGAGGAACAAGAAAAACTCATTACTAAGAAGGTAAGTTGGGGGATGCAAAGAAAGAGTTAGAAGCAAAGAAAGCGGAGCTTTGAAAGATAGCTGGCATGATGAAGAGGGCACTAGAACTCTAGATGTGGGCGAAATTGAATTTGGATGCTCAGACACAACAAGTACATGAGTTTTGGGCACAACTGAACGAGCTCTAGGCATAGAGGATGTCTACCACACTAGCTATATCAGGGATGCAATCCTCTGCTTAGCTTAAGTCTTGATGTACTTAGTAATTTAGGTTGTCTCTATTTTGTCATCCAAAGATGACTTTTCTTTTGGGGGGATGATGTTGTTGGTAAAAACTATATTATGGTTGATGGGTTGAATTAGTATCTGAAAGGTTGCATGACTATTGAGTCACCCCTTCGAGAAGTATATGTACATCGTCCATATGGATTTATGAATCATAATTGTAATTGGAATTGCATATTTTCTTATATGAATAAAATATCTTGTTCTACATACATTCTAGTCTCTTAATGCGATAAACATCCATTTATCCTATACGATAAACAACCGTCAAGCCACAAGTTACATTAAATAATGCCATCTATTAAATGCACTTTTCCCTCTTTTCTCTATTTTAATTAATTAACTAATTTATTTTTCTCTAATCTTTGTCACTTTCTCTCGCCAATTTTTTTAAAAAGATTATTTGATTTTTTTAATGTCCCCCTTTATTTTTGATGCAAGATTCTCCTGCATCACCTAGACAAGGAGAATAAGCCATCATAGAGGTGACAATCATAATCAAAGGAAATCTAAATAACCTAATAGATTAAGGTCAAGAGGTAGAAATGGAGAGTGTTGGTTTTGTGGTAAACTTGGCCATTCAAAGCAAAATTGTTGGGCTTACAAGATGGCACAAGATAAAGTGTGGAATATTGAAGCAAATACAACCTATGAGAAAGATGAAAGTAATCTATTTTTTTTCAACAAGTGACACCAAATCAGATTCTTGGGTGATAGATTCTGGAGCCTCCTTTCATGCCACCTCTTAAAGTAATCCAAACTCTGCAAACAATAAATCAGAAAAAGATATGGCATAGAAGTTTCAAAACACCAGAATTCTTCGTCAAACTTTCCCAACTCTACTCTGCTTTTATGATGAAAGAAAATAGCTACTTGTTACATTTTTGAAAATTATTATATTTGGTAGATTTTTGGGATTTTTTTCCATTTTTGGTAATTTTCAAAACCCATCCTATGAATCCCAATTTTTTTCCATGAAAATCCCCCAGCTAAGGCAAGACAAATTGGAAACTAATCAACAAAATCAAAAATATGATTTCAAATTTATTACAAAAACAACTTTATAAAAGAAATTGTAAAAAAACATAAAAAAGCCAATTTTGGAGGCCAAGATGATATTTTAGGCTCCCGAAAAAATGTTGAAATGAGCACCTATCAAGCTGGGCTTGATTAAAAGTTCAAATAAATCCTCCTTACGCAACTGCCTGTAAAATTTGACTGAAACCTACATTTGAGTCAAAAGTTATGATCTGCAGAAGAAATCTCGACCAAGACCCACATCTCAGTCAACAACCTTGACCCTCAGATGCCCTTGCATCACCTCTTATATGAATTGTTTTACAAACTATCATAAAAGAAAATTTGAATAATTATTTCTTGGAGACAATAAGTCTTGTGAGATAGTTGGTAAAGGTGATAATATGTTGTAGCCAAAAGGAGGCCAATGGTTGCTAAATGGTGTTCACTATGTTCCCAAATTAAGGCAAAATCTGATTTCAGTTAACTTTTTGCACAAGGATATCATCCATTCTTTCATCCGAACTCTTGGAAAGTCACTAAAGGCTCTATGATTAATTCCATGGACAATAAAGTTGGTAGTTTATATCTCTTTGAAAGACCTACCAAAGTAGGTGTTGCTATGACTATTGTGGGCAGGGATGTGACACTTTGGCATCAAAGGTTAGGCCACATGAGTAAGAAAGGACTTGAAGTAATGCTCAGAGGGGATCAATTATTGGGTCTCCAATCAAAAAATTTAGAGTTTTGTGAACATTGTCTCTATAACAAGCAAAACAGGCCAGCTTTTTGAAAGATGGACATGATATGAAGACTAAACCATTGGAACTTGTGCACTCAGATGTCTTTGGTCCTACCGAGTTAAGTTCTTTAGGAGTTGAAAAATGTTTTGTTACTTTCCTTGATGATTCTAATAGGAAAGTTTGGATATATATGATGGCTAGCAAATTTGAAGTGTTTTCTAATTTCAAAGTTTTCAATGCACTTGTTGAAAACCAAAGAGGTCAAAAAATTGAATGTTTGAAAATAGATAATGGAGGTGAGTTTTGTTCATTGAAGTTTTATAATATTGTACAAATAATGGTATTCAAATGGTGAAAGTTTTCCCCTACACCCCTTAAGAAAAGGGGGTAGTGAAAAAGACTTAATAGAACTATACTTGAGAAAGCTTGGTGTACGCTTTCAAATGTAGGTTTGAAAAAAGAGTTTTGGGTTGAAGCATGTAATACAATGGTATATTTAATCAATCAAAGTCCTTCATCATAATTACATTTTGGAATTTTGAAAGAGGAATGGTAGGGACGAAGAGTTTCATCTTCAGGTCTTTGGTTGTTAGGCATTTTTTCATGTTCCTAGGGAGAAGAGAAGCAAGCTAGATTCCCAATCTTAGCCTTGCATATTTCTTAGTTATGGAGAAGATCAGTTTGGCTTCAAACATTGGAGTTTAACCGATAAAAAAAATAGAAGTAGAGATGTAGTTTTCAATGAGACTATATTTCCTCATTCAAAAGATGAGATCCCACACATAGAATATATCCCTCTACTTCATATTGTCAATAATGACAATTTTCTTCCCTCCCTCTCATAAAGAGATATTGCACTAAAAATTCTCAATTTAACACCCCATCCCACCACCTCCCATTTCCATTTTAGTTCCAATTCCTTGTTTGCTCAGTCTAATAATACTAGCAATGAACACATTAATGCTTTCTCTAGAGGACATAATACATGTTCCCATGTTGAGGATCTTATAAATTACAACTTTATTGAGCATAGATTGCAAGGCACCTTAAGTCCCTCTAACAATCACGGTGATCAAATAATTGACAATGCACATACTCTTGATCCTTGCACCGCATATACACTGCAAACAATGCACACATACCAAACACCTGTGCAAGAATGTCCTCCATTTAATGATTGTGGCATCCCAAGTCCACATGGGTCTGAAGAAATATGCGAGCCCTCAAACATTAACTTGCATCCAAGTAGTCAAAGACTCCATGATAGTGGTAATATGTAGGACATTGATGAATAGTTTGAGAAAAGACTTGCCATTGTGGATCCTAACCATGACATGGAAAATGCCATAACACTGTAACAAACATTATCTCCAACATCAACACATAACAATCATAGCATCTACGATATGGACCGCTTCATTGAGGAAACCTCCAACTCAACTCTTGATAAAATGTTTGGGGAATTTCATCCATCATTAGAAAATAGCAATGGTCAAATTTGCACTTCTTCCCAAATTCCAAATAGAGCCAACACAGAAAAAAGAGAATTAATTTGTGTGGATCAATTACTACCATCTTCTTTCAATCTAGAGAATGCTTGACATGAATGAAGGATGCGCAATACAACTAGAACACATCCTCAACAAAATACGACAAGACCCTTTGATTCTACAAAAAATTTCTTAAGTGTTGTCAAGAGATAGCGGGCAAAATCACATCACAGGTCATGGTATTGGTCAAAAATTTCATAGTTCCAATACAAAGAAGAAAGAATGAACCTTTTCAAAAGGAAGTGCTCATGAGTTATGTGATGTGACTTATACAATCTAGTCTGATGCCATTTCTAAGAGGATTGCTATTCATAAAATAAGGGAACAAGAAGAAAATATTTAGGGATTGATGAGGTCTAGTAGAGAAAGATTCTTCTAGCAAAAAATTTAGATTATGAGTTTCTTAGAGCCTTCAGTATTGGTTTCAAAATTTTCAAAACCATCAACCTATAAAGCCGCTCTTGAGGATTCAAACAATGATCAATGAAAAGCACAATGCATGAAGAAATATACTCTTTAATTAAGAATCAAATTTGGGATTTGGTTACTCTTCCACCAAATCGAAGACCACTCAAGAACAAGAGGGTATATAGGTTGAAAGATGAAGAGGAAGGAATTGTAGTAGTAAAGGGACTTGATCAAGAAAAGAGGATAGAATTCAATAAGATCTTCTCACCAATTGTTAAAATGACAACTATCCAAAGAGTTTTAAGATTAGTACCTACATGAGATCTTGAGTTGGAGTAGCTTGATGTCAAGACCACATTCCTACATGGTGATTTATAAGAGGAATTGTATATCGAGAAGCCTCAAGGATTCATCAAGAAGGGGCAAGAGAAAATTAAATGGGGGCTTGTATGGCCTCAAACAAGCCCAAAAACAATGGTATTAAAATTTAATCACTTCATTGCTAAATAAAAATTTACAAAATGCAAATTAGATCCATGTGTCTACTTCAAGAAACTTCCTAATGGTGAGTTCATTATTCTTCTTCTTTATGTTGATGACATGTTAGTAGCTAGCACAAGTAAAATAATTATTGATGAATTAAGGAGAAAATGATAATAAAGTTTGAAATAAAAGACTTGGGCAGCTAAGAAAATTCTTGGCATGACGATCATAAGAGATAGAAATAAGAGGGAAATCATGCTGCCTTGAAAATAATATATTGATTAAGATGTTGAAAGGTTTGGTATGGATGATGCAAAAGTTGCTCCTATTTCACTTACTGGTCATTTTCGATTAAGCTTTGAATTGTGCAGAAAAACACAAGAAGAAAAGGAATTTATGGAGAATATTTCTTATAAATTTGTAGTTGGTAGCATTATGTATGCTATGGTTTCTACTCCTCCTAACATTGCTCATGTTGTAGGAGTTGTGAGTAGCTACATGAGAAATACCAAAAAGGCTCATTGGGAAGTTGTTAAATGGATACTAAAATATATAAAAAGGCACTTTAGATTATGTGTTATGCTTTGGAGGTAATAAGGTTCAACTAGAAGGCTTCACAGATTTTGATCTTTCTGGAGATTTAAATAAAAAAAGTTCTACTATTGGTGATACCTTCACATTTTTTGGAGATGCTATCATTTGGGCTTCAATGTTGCCACATTCTATTTCTATTTCTTTAGTAGAAGCTGAGTATTTGCTCTTTCTGTAGGTGCAAGGGAAATGATTTGGCTTTAGCATTTGGTTGGTAATTTGAAATTTCAAAAAAGTGATTATACTTTGTTTTGTGATAGTTGAAACACCATTTTTATGGCTCATAATCATTCATCTCAACATTTCTCAAAGCATGATGACCTGCATGCTCAGTTTGTTCATCATGCAGTTGAAGAAGGAAAATTGAATATTGTTAAGATTGACACAAAGGTTAATCTGATAGATATCTTCACAAAGGTTGTTGCCAAAGAGGATTTTGAATGTGCCATGACTTCTCTCGGACTTGTGAAGAAAAGGTAAATCAATTATTAAGCAAGGTATTAGGTGATTAGACATTGTTTGTCCTTCAGGAGGGAGATTGTTATTGTGTGAATGCTAATGGTCATACTCTATTTTTCCCTCTAATTATGCATCTCTTCATTTTAAAAATGCTTTAAAACTTTATATAGTTAAAGCCTTAATATATGTTGCTCCTGCATCATTTGTAACTTAACTTTTACATAATAAATTCAATAATCTTCTCAGTGTAGCCACAAGTTGTGGTGAACCATGATAAATCTCGTGTTGTGTTTATTTGTGTTTTCTCTTGTCTATTCATTTACCTATGCTATTCTCTTCTCGCTTTCAAATCCTTTCAATTGATTCATATTTTAAAACATTTTTATAACTTTGGTTTTTAGAAGTGGTTAATTTATGTTCTTTATTAAAAGACAATTTTGGTTGCATTTCTTTATCCTATATCAAAGAATTAATGAACCTTCCTTAAAAATATATTTCCCACGATGAAGAAAAGCTATAGTATTAATTATATATTTTTTCTTATAATAGTACTTTCAAAAACTATGTAAGATTATAAATACAAAACAATCTTCTTTTCCACTTTAATAAAACTTAGGTGGAAATCTAGGAAGATTTATTCTAGCCAATTAATGATCTCTTAAAGATTTTTTGAGTTAGTGAGGAAAGATAAAATGGTATATGTATTTTAATGGATTTAAATGATATGATTGTTGATTGTATTACCTTAAAAAATTAAGAAGTACAATTATAAGTGGTTTGGGTCCATCGAGATTGAAAGATATTGTTAAGATTTTAAATAAATGATTTTGGCAGCGTTGCCTGTAGATCCAATTTTTAAATTTTCTATGTCAAGTTTCAATTAAATCATGTGGGTCTAGTTTTGATAAAAATAAATAGTTAAAATTGTTTTTACAATAGTTTTAATTATTTTATCTTTCTCCACATAGTTACCTTTGAAATGAGCCTACTCATATTGAAAATGAACTTAAATTGCCAAAGTCATGTCTAGTTGCTCTAAAACTCACAATTCCTATCCTAAAAGGTTTTTAAAATACATGAAAATGCTTAAATTATGAAAATTCTAACTTTAAAAGTTAAAAGTGCTAAAAAATGGAGCACTCATAACTGAAGGCCCGTTTGGCCGCAGGAACAAGAATATGGGAATAGGAATACATTTTATGGATTTGTTATTCTAGAATAGAAAATGAGAATACATATTCCCACTAGTAGAATTGGCCTCTATTTTTGATGAAAATTGGTCGAATGATCCACAAATGGCCTTGTCGGTATTTTTCTCATGGAAATTTTGACGAATCCTTGTTCAGGTCAAACTTTCTATGCAATTACTTGTCAAAATTGGCACCAAAATTTGGCCATTGTGGTCATCACAAATTCAACCATTGTTGGTCAAAATAGGTGCCTCATTTGACTATGATGCCAAACTAATGATGGTATCTTGGTCAGCCATTTTGTCAAAATTTTGACAAAAGTTGGTTGAGCTTTTGACCAACCTTGGTTAAGGTTGAGAAACTAACATTTACATTTTGCTATATGTGTTGTTGAACCTTCCACCAATGTTGGTAAAAAAGGGTGGCCCATTCGACTAGGATACCAAACCCACGATGGTGACTTTGTTAGTAGTTTGGTAAAAAATTTCACTACTTTTGGTTGGAAGTTGACTAAGATTTTTTTGCTTTCGACCAAGACTGGTTGAAAGTTTTATGAATATGGAAGGTTTAAAAAAAATACAACTGAAAATAAATATCTAGACTAATCACCAATGAGATCCTGCTCCGTGATTGGTCTGAATATTTATCTTCAGGTGTTACTTTGCATTCTTAATACCCAATCCATGAGAAGCCACTCCATGTATGACTATGGAACAACCTGCAGCTAGAGAGACAATTGAATACCTCAAGAAGGCATAACTACAAGTCAATTCTTTCCAAGTGTTGAGGAATACTAAAGAATTCACAACCAAGATGGATAATAATAACCAATTTTTCTGAGAAGACAAAGTGAATTCCATAGATCAAAAACATATGAATGTGCTAGGATGCTATTGAAGAATGTTGAAATCCTTGAAGGCCATAAGTAGGTAGTAAGTTTGTAAAATTGCGAGAACATAGTAGAGATAAGGAAAGAAATTTTCTACTTCGCATGTTAGGTTTCTATATAAGTATTTATTGTATTTTTCTCTTATTTTTTATTGCATTTTTATTCAATTGTATATATAATATTTCTATTTCAAGCTTAATGCACTATTCTAGTCACCTCATGGAGCATATAAACCAAGTAGGATGCATGCAATAACCACCACATATTTTTTTGGAAAATGTGTTTGTTGCCAAATATTTTCCAAATAAAGTGTTTTTTATGCTTACTTTTAGTTTGCATTCATGACAAGATAATAAGTAAATGACATGACATTTTGCATAAAAACATTGTAGGTGAACTATTGATCATGATATGTCTTCATTCAATTTTTATAAGATAAATTCATACATTATAACGGACCTTGAAGTAGAGATCTAGTATAAACTCCAAACAAAACTTAGAATGCTCAATTTTGATACCATGTAACCTTCAAGCATAAGTAAGAAGGAAAATTCATATGAATTTCCTTCTAGTCTCTAAGATCATATGTCTTCTCTAGCATTGATAGAATGTTTACCAACAGTATGAGCACCCAAGATGGAAGACATAGAATTAACTAAGTGTAGGCATCAAACTTGATACAATCTATCAATTACCTAGTTGTTAGTGAGTTTTAGTAAAAGGTAAATAAAATTAAAATAAACTTGTAACTAAATATAAAGAAAATGGAAACCCTCTTCCCAACCCTAATTTAAAAAAGGAACGATCCAAATTGATTAAACACAAGGTGTTCAATGTAGAAATGGATCAAGTGATGAAAAATAGGGGGAAAGAGGGGGGTTATGTATGATCTTTCTATTATGGAAGAGTATATGACAAAAATCTAAAATAGAATAAAGATAAATAATTACCTTGAATCTGGAAAATGCTATTTTCTGATGTCTGTATGAAGTTTCTAGAAAATTTGCAACTTGTTTCGGATTGAAAATGTGGAGACAGAGAAAATCCATAAATATTTTTTCTTTTTGAAGGGAGGTAGACCTTGACCTTGTTGGCAGGGCATAATCTTACCCTGAGGCACAATTGTACCCCAAAAAGTTGACCTTGACCTGCATTGCTTTGACAATTTTTTTGTTTGTGGATCTCATAAGTTCAACAAAAAGGGTATTTGAATGTGCTCTCTGATTCATTGTTTCACACCTGTATCTGCAAGAAAAATGATTTTATTTCTTGGATGGGGGGTTTTCCTCAGTTAAACCCCAGTTTGGGATTAACCTTGAAATATAATTGAAACAATATATATGCATAAATAAAGTAAATGAAACTATTCACCTTGCTTGTGTTGAAATCCTTGTGGAGGATTCAAATCCTTGAATCCACAAGTATAGATGCTCCATATGTATTTAGAATGTATGTAGGATGTCTCAAATTAATGTCATTAGATCTTCAACACCAATATTAAATGTATCTTTGCATAGAAGAAGGCTTGGATGAATGAGAATAGAGAAATCTTCTACAAGAGGGCTCCATAGAGATTGAATCCTTCAATGGCTAACAATGGTCCTCCTTGATGAATTGGATGCTTGAATACTTGAATGCTTGAATGCTTGATAAAAATTCACTTTATTGATCATAGGTAGATTGTATATAGTGGATGCATTCATGAAATATGGATGTTCTATCTTAGAGAAAATGAGGGAAGAAGGCTTCCTTATATAGAGATCTAGGGCAATAACTCCTTGAGAAGACTAATATAGGAGCATTAAATCCCATTTAACCTTAACCCTTAAGAATAGACCTAGATTAAATGTAATTTAAGAGTCTACCATTCTAAAACCTTAGACCCCAAAGCGGGAAAAGAAACTTTTCGAAACCCAAGATCCCAAAACTTCTAGAAATTAAAAATAGGACCTGGAGTCAGGGATGAGATCAACCGTGCCCTAGGTCAAGGTTGAGGTCATCCTTGATCTAGATTAAGGTCAATGTCAACCTTGAACCAAAAGGTTATCCTTGACCTAGAGGCCAAAGTCCTCAGTTCCATAGAGCAGTTTGTCAGAAATAGGCCGAAAATAAGGAGAGAAAAGAAGAACAATGGGAAAATAATCAAATCCATGCAAAGATCCATTCAAGGTGCTTGACATGACTCTAGACCACCTACTTAGAGGGCTAAACACTCTTAACATGGAAGTGCTTCCATTTTAAGATGATACATTAAGCCCCCACTTTAGCAACAGTATAGACTTGATGCAAACTCTTGGTAAAGTGGAGATCATAATGAAAATATAATCTTATTAAAATCAAAGGGAAAAAGAAATCCTGAAGCCCCCCAAGACTCAAGTCTTTGTCAACTCCAAGATCACAATAAGAGAGACATCTCTAGAAAAAGAGAAAAAGAAAAAGAGTGTGATTATCTTGCCTAATGAAAAATTATGTCCCATTGTGAACCACACAAGGAAATTGCACAACTAGAAAGATGGAATTGAACTGCATAGTGAATGTGGCTACTCACTAGTCAACCCATCAAGGATTCATACTCAAGAATATCCTATTCTATAAGTGTAAAACTAAAGGATATCCAATCTTAAGGACACCTTCAACCTTAATGGATAAAAAATATTTGAAATTGGAGGATCAAAAGATCCTAAAATGTTAATCCATGCTTTAAGGATTAGTCACTAATCCAAAAAGAGAGAAAATTATCTTGAAAAATAATATATATGTGTTGAAAAGTGTGTGTGTTCAATAAGTGAGCAGAACATATGCCCCCATGTTAAAGTCATTTCTAACACTTTAATAGGAGCAATGGCTTAAATAGAAACATAATCAAATCCACTTATTACATTTCCACTATGAGATGCCCCCCAACAAAGACAACTCAAGGGAAATACCACATAAACATACAAAGAACACAGAAGGGATCTACCTATTGTGGGGATAGTATGATCATAATATAATATAAATATGATATTATTGCAAATGAATTGACATCATTCTCCAAAGAAAGTAGAACTACAATCACAAAGGAGGAAAAATCACATACAAAATACAAAGAAGAATCTTTTTGGACCAAGCAGATTACACAAGGCAACATGTATGAACAATAGCACAAGTACAACATAACATGAAACAACATATGGAAGAATAGAGATACATATAGAGGAATAATACAACATTTTTGATTATTTTATCACCTTGCATAAACAAAGAAAAAAAGATTGTATAAAAGAAGCTAACAATATTTAGCAAACATAGTACGAGAGAAGCACAATAAAAAAGACAAACATATAATAAAGTCTACCATGAAGGACTAGCCAATCAAGTGTGTTGCCTACTTTCCCCATCTCATTTATTATTATTTTGGGAAGGTGGGTAACTCACAAGAGGGACTATATCCAACACAATAGGAATGATAGCCAGTTCCAAACAAGGATACTCTTGAGAATCACAATGTTCAATACTAGGTGTAAGTGTTAATTGTAAGGAAAAAATATTAGGTAAATCAACATCAATGTCAATAGTTTCAGATTCATCGTTAACATCATTAGTATCATGAAGAGTATATTCATAGTCTAAATTAATCAAAAAAAGGATCTAATATATGAATATAATAATTAGAATCATGCAACTTAACATCATTATTAGTAACAACTTCTTCAAACACATCATGCATAGTTGTATCTAAAAAAGATAAATATTTTTGAATAGTAGAATTAAGAGCTTTAGCTTGAGCATGATGCCTTTTATGATGTTCATTAGTAGGTCAGTTACATTTTTCTTTACTTGAAATTGGTTGAGAAATAGGAGGAACAATTACAAGATCCTTCATAAGTTCTATAGGAGAATTGATAGGATTACTAGCAAACTGACAAGCAACAAGAGAAGTTTGATTAACAATGATAGAATCCATAGATAAAGGAGGTATAGAAGGTGTAGGAAAAGACCATGATTAAGATCCTTAGGAGGTAAGCTTAACTCAAGAATCTTCTGCTACTTATAGATTTGATATGAACTAAAAAGATGATCAGGTTGAGCAGGACATGAATTAGGTAAAGAAGGCCAAAAGCAATCAATAGTAGCAACATCCATGGGCCTAGAAGTATGATATAATCTATGATTAAATTTTGTCACTTCATCATCATAAATAAACTTAATAAAATTATGAATATGTAAAGCAACAACATGCATGACATTTAATTGTGGTAAACTAAGCTTAACTTGAAATTGATTAGAAGAAGGAAAAACAACAAAGGTGGTGTTTACAATCTTTCCACAAAGTTGAACCGGTAAATCAATAAAACCAAATGATGGATAAAGAAAACCATTACAAGTTTGAATCCATACATCCAATTTATTATAAAAATCACGTTGCAAAATTTTCATAAAAAGATTTTCTTTTGTAATAACATTGACTAAGGAGTAGGACAAAAAAGACAACCAAGAGTAGGCATCTCAGAAATCTTAGCATAGATATAAAGGGTCCCATTATGAGCTTTAGTAGTCTCAAATCATCAAAGGTAATCAAAATTTCTCGAGGTTGTTTTTTAGGTTGTCGAATCATAGGTTGAGGCTTCAATTTAGGCTTAGGTTTCAGTTGAGGTAGAGCTAAAACTTGAGATTGAAGCAAAGGTTGAGATTGAGGTGGAGATACAGATAGAACCACATGCTCCACTTGATTAACCACATGATTAAGATCATCCATCTTTAAATCATACATAATATCCATAGAAGATGGCTAGGAAATAGTATTAGTATCATGTGCAGGTAAAGGATTCGTATAGATTTTCAAATTTTGATTAGGAGGGGAAAAAAAATTATTCCCACTACAATCAAAATTATCAACAAATAAATTATTAGAATCAATTAAGTCTCGAATCTAATGTTTTAAAGTATAACATTTCTCAAAATCACAACCATTCTAGTGCTGATATTGACAAAAATCTTTCAAACCAAAAGATTTATCTGACATTGTAGTAGGTAAAAGAGGAACAATAAGAGGTAAAGTAATCATATTAGTAGTTAAAAAACTATTCATAATAGAATGTAAAGATTCAGAGAGAGAAGTAAATGTATGATTCAATCAAAAAGTAGTAGGTACAGAAGTAACATTCTGAGATGCAACAACAACTTGATCAACAACTACATTTTCTTGTTTATTTATCTTGACATAGTTGTTAAATTATTAAACTTTATTTGGATTAGGATCAACATCACTTTTATCAACATAAATAGGAGCCATTGGAGTGGTGCTCTCAAACTAACTCACTTGTAATTGATAATGATGAAGTACTACACAAAGTTGTTGAAAAGAAGTATATTCAGTAAGCAAAATCTTATCTATAATATCCTTTTTGCAAATTTGAAATAAACATATGTTGAATATCAATATTAGGAACATGATAGGAAATTTGAGGATGCAAATGCTTAAATCTACCAATAAATTTAGTCAAATTTTCTTTAGAATTTTGTTTACAATACATCAAATCAATCAAAGACACTTGTGGGTCAATGTTGTTTTGAAATTATTGAATAAAAGAATTAGAAAGTTGAGGAAATGAATGAATAGAATAAGGAGTCAAAGAACAAAACCATTGTAAGGCCTTGTCAGAAAATGTTCAAGCAAACAACTTCACTAAAATCCTATGATCATGAGCATAATCACTACAAAGGATCTTAAATGTTTTTACATGATTAACACGGTCTCCCTTACCATTATAATTCTTAAGATGATGCATATTGACTTGGTGAGGAATAGGAGTATGAATAATATCATGAGACAAAGGACTTCCCATGTCACGAGTAGGGATACTAAACTTGTTTTGAGTCAAGGATGCAAGTTTTTGTTGTAAAGATGACACAGTTTGAGCCAAATTGATAATTGTAGAATTGTGAGTAGAAATACAAGAATAACAAAATTAGATATGCTAGGTAAAGTGTAAGAAGCTGCAGGGCTAGAAGGCACAACTATAGGAACACTAGAAACTATAGTTGGTAGAGGAGTAGAATAAGTAAAATGAACATTATGATAAGAAGGTTGTGAAATAGGAAGGGACACATGAGGAACACTCATATCAATAAAGGGAACCATCATAGTCACCAAAGAAGGAGTGTAATTAGGAACACTAGGAAGAGGAACAAAAGAAGGTTCAACAGTAGTGATAGAAGGAAACAATCCTAAATCTTAAGCTTCTTGAGCTAAATGTTTAACATAGGAATGCGCAAGGCGAGTAACACCACACAAGAGATTAACACCTTGGTCACTATCATGAAGAACTTTCTTAAAAGATTTTATAGCTTGAATATAATCTTGATTATGGTTTTCTTGAAGAAGCCAATTACACATTTTATCAAGTTTGTTTGCAAGGTTTTGGACTTGTTTAGGAGGAACTCTTAAAATATCATCTTCATCATGAGATGAATGAAGAGAGTTTTTCTCCATAAAAGGAGTAGAATCAAGAAGAATCAAATTTTCATCTAGAATCCTTAGGAAAGGAGAAGAAGACTCAAGCTCAAAGTTACCCATAAGTCTACAACTATGTCTAACCCTAAGATTAGAAGTAGGACTAGAAGTAGTAAAGCTCATAAACCAATGCAAAGCAAACTAACTAAACTATAAAACAATAATATTTTTGTATTTTGAAAGAGATTTTGCATTTTTTTTTTGTATTCTAGAATTTAAAATGCAAAAGCATAAACTAAATCTTATCTTAATGCAAGAAAAAACCTAATAAAATGAAAGAAAATATAACACCACAAATCACAATGAGGCATCTAATTCCTCAAAATAAAAGTGGGTAAGCATGTTGGGTTCACCAAAATGAATAGAAAGAAAATGAAAACCCTCTTCCCAACCCTAATTTCAAAAGGAATGATCCAAATTGATTAAACACAAGAAGGTGTTCAATTTTGAAATGGATCAAGTGATGAAAAATAGGGGAAAGAAGGGGGTTATGTGTGATATTTCTATTATGGGAGAATATATGCCAAAAACATAAAATAGATAAATGAAAAATACTCACCTTGAATCTGCAAAATGTTGTCTTATGATGTCTACATGAAGTTTTTGGAAAATTTGCAACCTATTCTGGATTGGAAATGTCGAGACAAAGAAAACTAAGAAATATTTTGTCTTTTTGAAGGCAGGTCAACCTTGACCCTATTGGCAAGGCATAATCTTACCCTAGGACATAATTGTACCCTAAAAATTTGACCTTGACTTGCACTACTTCGATGAAATTTTTGTTCATTGATATCACAAGTTTGATGAAAAGGGTATCCAAATTTGCTCTCTGATTCACTGTTCCACACCTATATTTGCAAGAAAAATGATTATGTTTGTTGGATGGGGAGTTTGCCTTAGTAAAACATTAGTTTTGAATTAACCTTGAAATATAATTGAAATAATATATATGCATAAATATATGGAAATATTCACCTCGCTTATGTGGAAATCCTTATGGATGATTCAAATCCTTCAATCCATAAGTATGGATGCTCCAAATGTATGTAGGATGTTTAAAATCAATGTCATTAAATCTTCAACACCAATTTTGAATGTATTTTTGCATAGAAGAAGGCTTGGATGAATGTGGATAGAGAAATCTTCAACAAGAGGGCTCCATAGAGATTGAATTCTTCAATGGCTAACAATGGTTCTCCTTGATGAATTGGATGCTTGAACACTTGAATGCTTGATAAAACTTCACTTTATTGATTGTAGGTAGATTGTAGATAGTGGATGCACTCATGATTATGGATGTTTTGTCTTAGGGAAAATGAGTGAAGAAGGCTTCGTTATATAGAGATCTAGGGCACTAACTCCTAGAGAATGGTAACATAGGAGCTTTAAATCCCATTAAACCTTAACCCTTAGTAATAGACCCTAATTAAATCAGAGATTACTTCAGCAGTGAATCTTCACCATTTGGTGATCCCATCTCATGGGTTGATCATCATTTAGTGAAGAGCGCATGTAACATAGGTCAACTATGTCACCAGATATTTATTAGATTTGGGTCTAATGCCTGTGGTAGTTGCCCATTAGTTATCACATGATTGGTAAAAAATATCGATCCAATCGCCAATGCAATATACATTTTGGATACATTTATTCTAAACATTTTTCCATCCTTTGCATGTTGTTTCTTATTGGCCCACATTCTTTTGCCATTACTACAACCAAATAACTTTCCCTTGGGTTGGGCATCACCTATCATTTTTTATTGTGGGCTTGTATGGGAAGTTGCATTTTGCCTATATTTGACATTCCCACTTGTTAATCCCACATAATTTGCCAACCTAGATTAGACTATAAGATATTGTTATTCTACACAATTCACTCTTTTCTAGTTTGGAGTTTGACATTTCTTATTATTGTCAAAGTTTTAGAGTGTTGAGTGCATTGCCCATTGACTCGTGGACCATGGTTTTCATAAAAAGAAAGTGATTTTTAATTTATTTTTTATTTTGACAGTGGTACTAGTACAATGGTATTGGTTATTTTTTTGGTTTTATTGTCCAGTGTCCACTAGTGACACCGTGACTAGACATCTCACATGCTAAGATAGCCTATAGGTTTGTGAATTATATTGGGTAGTACCATAGACTATAGTATCATAGCAGCAGTACCCTTTTTGAGAATGAATCATATAATTGTTATTATATGTAGTCTAAGTAGTCTACTATCACTATTCAGTCTTTGACTCGTCACTATTTGAGTCTTTTGTTCAACAACTAAGTTGATTTATTTTTTGCAACCTTTATCAGCTTACAATGTCAAAAAAAAGTGGTAACAAGGGTTCTAGTAGGATCCCTAAAAGCCAAGAGAGGCCACCATTACCAAAATGTAGAACCATATCAACATATTTTGGTGGTGGAAATGTTGGCAAGTTATAAGATTCAAAAGTTAGATCTCCAGTGCTTATTGAAAAAGGAGATTAATCGCAAGCTAGAGACTCAAACCATATTGAAGAAGTTCAAGTTGGTGAACCTAATATATCAATCAAGGATGAACTTAAACATGATTTGGAGGCACTTACCTTGAGTAGAGAGTCACAAAGTGATATTGTAGAGTTGGAGTCAGTTCTAGACCAGTCGAGTGAGAAAACCAAAAGTGATTCCATAAATCATGTTCATGCACAAAAGGGGAAAAGAAAATTGGAATCAAAGAAAGATCAATCTCATTGGGATCTATCCAAAATAAATTTTCAATTAGAATGGGTGGAGAAGTACTAGTTCATTGAACCAGTGGCCAATCCAATTGATGGTGAGCCTCCTATAGAATGTAGATGTAAGATTTGCACAGAGATAACAAAGAAGGAGAAGAGGTTGCAACTTAAACTTGATACCATAGAAAATCATGTTGGTAAAGTTTACAAAGAGGAAACTATAGATATAGTTGAAAAATCTATGCTAACTTGGAAAACAAAGGACAACTATTTGCATATTAGAAATCCTGAAATATACAAGTTACACCAATAATTATAGGAAGAGCATTCTGGGGTAAAAGGTTCCATTGAAGATTTCATTGGAAAAGTAATGGAATTGAAAAATATGGAAAAAGTAGTTCAATTAAGTGTGGTCTTTTATATTTTGAGTAGAGGATGTCCTATGATGGACTACCCTTCAATTACTTCCTTATTTCACTTTTTCAAAATTTGAAACTATTTGAACAGTCACTGGTTAGTAAATAGCGGGCGGGAATGGGATGTCTTACATAGGTTGAAAAAGAAGATATGAAGGAAAAAATAAAACACTCAAATTTCATTGCATTGTCTCTAGATCAAGTTACAACAATTGGTAATACTTCTTGAGTGTACATGCATGTTTATATTGTAAATGATCTTTGTCGTCAACCCTTTTTACTATTTTTTGCTAAATTGAATTGTAGTGCGATAGCTAAAAAATTATATGATTTATTAAAGAGTACTCTAATTGGATGTCAAGGTTTAGATAACATGGAGATTGCCAAAAAATTGGTGTTTGTTGGAGTGAATGGAGATTTGGTTATGCAAGGTCATAAAGGTAGTCTTTGCAAAAAGATCAAGAATGATTTTCCACCCTATGCTATTCCTATTCATTGCATGGCCCACCAAATGAATCTAGCTTTTGGAATTGTCAGCGATTTTGGTTGTGTAAGTAAAGTGGAATCTCTAATGAAAGAGATTTACCAATACTTTTGTTGAAGTCCAAAATGAGTCCAGGAATTTCAACACTTTGCTTAGGGACTTACTAATGGGAGGAAGCTTTTTAAAGACAATGATACCAGATGGATCTCTTTGGATGGACCAGTACATCAAGTATTCTTTGAATATCCATCATTGCTTGGACTAATCCGCGAGATAGATTCCCTCGGTTATATTCAAATCTAACTAATGTTAAGATACTCTTAACTTTAGCAGCTATTCTCCCCATGCTACAAGACATGATAAATATTATAAAAAAGGTTCAACAAAGAGCTATGTACATTGTAGAATATAATAAGCTACATAAAATGACATGTAATAGCCTAGATACTCTGTATTGATTACTACCATTAGATGAATCAAAAGTTTGCAAAGTGGATAGAAATCATAGATTTGAACAATTTTGGGAACTTTTTACATATTGGTGCAAATGATAAGGTATGTGTTAGGGTAGATGGAGTCGACATACCATTGTAGTACTATGCCTGCATCAACCTTGATTCCAAATAGAATCAAAACCAGATAAGGTACTTTCACGTGTTACAAGTGAAGACTTCAAGAAGATCAAAGACTCTGTGCTTGACTCTGTCAAGTGAGTTTTCTATAATATTTCATTAGAAATGAGATTCAAATTCTCTCCAGAGGAAATGCTCGAAACAATCTCAATTGTTTTTCCTCAATATTGGTTTCTAAACTATTTGACTGATTTTCAAAGAAGGATGACAACTTTGATTCAACATTTTTGAAAACCTAAAGTAATCAATGAAGTAACTATAAATGGAATTTTAGATGAATCTCAACTAAGATATCAATCATATTCTTTTGCAAACATAATGAGGGAACAATATGTTCTTATGGAGAATCCAAATGCAGAGGGAGTGGTAACAAAGCTTTGGAAAAACCTTAGTGAGAGCAATCGATTGAGAGAGTCAATGCTAGAATATTTCAAGCTTACCAATTTATGTTTGACAATGATATTGGGTTCAGTGGAGGATGGAAATTTTTTTAGTACTTTGGGCTTCTTGAAGTCAAAAGTTAGAATTAAATTAGACAAAAATTTGAATAATTGTTTGAGGCTCTATAATTCTAGTTATGAAGTAGACAGTTTCCCTTATGATAGGGCTCTTAGCATTTGGAGAAACCAATGTCAAAGAAGAGGGATGACCAACATTTCAAACCCAACTGGCAGTGGCAGTGGTTCATGTCCTGATATTGGAAGCAATGAAGATGATGTTAACGTTGGCATGCATACTAACACTGACAGTGAATCTAAAGAAAATACAACAAACAATGAAATTTTATATGCAATAAATGATGAGGATTCTGATGATAGTGATACTGAGCTAGTCCAGGTGGAGTGGCAACAATAACAACTTCACAACTTCAAGTTCTAACTTCTGCGTGAGTCAAGTAGTAGGCTAGTAGCTCTGATCTAAGACTCTATCTACTAATTAATTATGTTCGTAGAAGTTAATTTATAGCCTTCATACACTATCCTTTTATAGATGCTTAATTTTTTTTTTTAAACATGTTGATGTTACAAACTTACATGTTGAGATTTTCATTGAAACTAGTTTTTACTTTTAGAGTCTACACATGTTGAGATTTTCATTGATTGTATTTTTTAAACATGTTGATATTTTCATTGATTCTAGTTTTAATACAATAGTACATGTTGAACTTGAGATTTTCATTCATTCTAATTTTTAGACATTTTTACTTTTAGATTTTCATTGATTCTAGTTTCTTTAAGAAATTGTAACATAATGCATTTAACAAAATAAGCTCTATTTAAAAGAAATTGTATTATAATTTATAATTATAAATGAGCTCGCAACATAATACATTTAATAATTACAAAAAATTACAACCCTTTGCAAATGACTCAATGTCAAATTGAAATGACCCTAAATTTCCTTTTGCAGATACAAGGGAGCAACAATAGTTGTAGGTCGGTTTGTAATTGTATATATAATCAAATTATTACTACATAATACATTATGTGTGTACAATCACATTGCCAATTGTACAATTTTTTCAAGTACAAGTAGGAAATTTTTTTCCATTTGCTCTGTGTAGTAATAGTATGCCAGTGCTTGGCTATTCAACTATCCTGATATGCTAGCTCTTGATTCCTGTAACAATTAATATTAAAAAAGTTCAAATTAAATCCAAAATTTGAAATTAAAGAGAAACAAGTAACAAAACAATTATAGTACTATCAATTACTAAGTTATTATTTATTAGTGCTATCAGCTATGACTGCCACTAATAACAATAGTAATAATTTGAGAAGATGACCCAACTCTAATGAAGTTCTTTAGGGTGCTCCCTTCTGCATCATTTGGAAGCTCCAGTTGTTTGAGCTTGTAGCTAAGTAGTTGTAACCTTGTCAACAATGAATACTTCATAGAGATAGTTTTATATGAATCAAAGAATTTATCTATAACTGCATTCATTGTTGATAGTGGTTTGATGCACCTTGCAATTCTTTCTGGAGTGGTTTCCTCAGGAAAGTTGTCTAAATCAGAATTCATGGTGTTCTACAACTTTTTCATGTAATCTTCTTTTTCAATGAATTTGTCATCTGAGTAAGCTGGATTTGGTAATCCAACATTTAGCAAGTTTAGTATGTTGTAATTCATCTTTATCAAGTCTTTGGAAGCAGATTTGAGAGCTTCATCTATTTCCATTACTTGTTCACAATTGTGACAGACAACAAAGGACATTACATAGGCATCCAAGTGGTTGTATATTTCATGGTTTGCCAAATCCCTGTCACTGGATTGTCTTCACAGTGGACTCCTCCTTTTTCTTCACATTGTCCAATTCCTTCTTCAAATCATGGAGTGTTTGAGTAGACTTCTCTTTCCTTGCATTCTCCAATTCCTTCTTCAAATCTAGGATTTTCTTTGTAGTTGAATCCTCTTTTTTCTTTGCATTCTCCAATTCCTTCTTCATATGGTGGATTGTGTTACTATTTGCAGTAGCATTAAACCCTATTTTCTTGCATTCTCCAGTTCCTTCTTCAAATCAAGGATTGTTTTTGTAGTTGACTCCTCTTTTTTCTTCATATTCTCCAATTGCTTCTTCAAATTGTAGATTATGTTTGCACTAGACTCCTCTTTTTACTTCTCGTTCCCCAATTCCTTCTGCAAATTATCATTATCCTTGTCTTAGACTCCTTTTTTTTCTTTTCATTCTCCAATTCAATCTTCAAATTATTATTTTCCTTGATATTAGATTCCAGGTCAATTTTTAATTTATTGTTGACTTGTGCACTACTCTCTATAGACTTGAACAACTGTGCAGTAGAGACTTTTTCATACTAGATCTTTTCTTTGCACTTATCCAATTCTTTAGTCAAATTTTGCACTTGTTCATGTAGCTTTTCTTATTGGAAAATTTCTTTTGTAGGAGAAGAATTCTTTATCCTATTTTGCAATTCTTTGAACCTATTGTCTGCTACTTTCTCCTTGGCATTCACATTATCAAGGTTTGCCTGTAACTTTTCTATTTTCTTTGTAAGCCTTTTTTTTTCTGTCTCCACCTTTAGAAGTGTGGAGTAGATCATTTTGTTGCTCTCTTTTGATATATTTATTTTGTCAATATTTTTCACTTTTGACAAATCCATTTGAAGACTAGTAACTTATACATCATTACAATTTATTACATTTTTTGGTAGATTAATATCTATAGCCAGGGGCATAACTGCCATGGCGTTCATCATTTTATTGTTTGGATCATATGTTGAAAATATTTTGTTAGTAGATCCCTGACATTCAACAACTGCATCACTTTTCAAAGTCTTCATAATTTGCCCATTTCTTTGGCTTATCTGATCAAACTTCGATGCAAACTCTTTCAAACTAAAATTTGGGTTTGCTAACACAATTGAGTGTTTGAAAGGTGAATTAATAGTTGTATTATTGTATGCTCCTCCAACTTCAGTTAAACTTACTCCACCTACAATTTTATTTTGAGGATTTCAAACATATTGAAGATGACCCATTCCAAATCCTAGCATTTTAAGACTATTTTCAAGGTTTTGTATAGAAGCTACTAGTGCATACATTGGTGAAGTAATCACTAACATTTCTTGTAGTGTAATTTTCATAACTTTTTCCTTTTTTGCACAAGGTTCATCCATGCTAGTTCCAATGCCAGTGCTAATGGGATCAACTACAACTGGATTTGAAGATTTAACAAATAACGTGTTGGAGTGACCTTCAGAAGTAGAAGTATAATATTTTTTGCCCTTTCTAGATGAATCATCTTCAATCTCATTGGAGAGTCCAATGATTGGTTTACTTCCTCTTTTGGGTGGGTCTGGTACTGGAATTGGATTCCAAATACCTTCACCACTTGCACCAATGGGCTCTATACCTGCATAACCCATTTTTTGTATCATAGTTGTCCCTTTACTATAAATTTGTTTAGTAGAATCACTCATTTGAATATTAATAATATGTTTTCCCCCAATTGACCCATAATTTTGAATACCTTGAATGTTAGCATTAGACTCGAAGTCCTCCTGTCTTTGAATATCATTGTCACTACAACTGCCAAAATCATATAGTACAGTTGGATGGTCTTTATTCCATTAATCACTGAAAAGTTCATCCTCATCAATTTCCTCAAAACCTATTGATCTCTTTGATTCACCCAAATTTTGCCTCATTTTCCAAAAGTTAGTCATCTTGGTTTGACACCACAATTCAGATGTGCATGTCTCTTTAATTTCTTTCAGCATAGACCTCTTAGAAGGTTGAGATACTTTCTTATAGAAATTTAAGTATGTCAGAGGCTCCGATTTGTGTGACTCTAATATGTGCAATGTCATAAGTTGTGATGACAATTCTTGCATTGAAATATTATTCTCTGTTGCATGTTTCTTCATCTCTTTCTTAACCTCATCCCACAAATCCTTGTTTTTTAAACTTTTCTATCAATGGCATCTCCTGATGTTGATATTTTCTCACAAAGTTCTCATTGGCAATAAGTCTTGTTTTTATTATGTTTAGTGGATCATAATTCTAGTGACTAACAAAATCAAAGCCAACAAAAGTTACAAATTCATTTGCCACTTTGAAAGCTTTTCTCTCAAATGTGAGGCCTCCAATTGCAGAGGACAAGGAAGAAAATATCATTTTCTTTTATTGTCCACTAAAAAGTTCATCTATGCTCTCCATCTTCCATACATATTCTAGTGCAAAAAATCTTTCTGTAACATGCATTGGAAGTTTGAATGGTTCAACCGCTGAACAAAACATTAAGACAATGCATTCTTCCATGAAGAACCATTCAACCAATTGAATTCGACTTCCCAGTTGAATGCAATCTTTACAAGACACAAACAATCTAGGCATTGCAATGCCTATGATTTTTTGGTCAATAGGTGCCAAAAAGAAGTCGAAAAAATGGTTGTAGTTATTATTATTAATAGTCATCCTCATCTTATATGTCCACTCATATACTGGACTTGGAGTCTGATTTCTTTTGAGATTTCTCATCAAACTTATAGACCTCAATATCAAGCTTGTTGTTCTCTGTCTCAAATATTAGGCAATGCTTTGCTAAAAGAAGGTAGCACAAGTAACTTGTGAACCTACATGTCTTTGTCTTACCTATAGTTGTACTTTTTTTATTCATTATTAATTGTTGTTGCATAGATTCAACAATGTGCTAAACAAAATTATATCTTACATCTACCTTCTCAACTGACTGATCTCGACAATGGATATTACAAATCATTTCAAGAACACTGGCCCCCACTTCCCTTTTACTATCTAATCCCAAACAAAATGATAACAAAGAAATAGTATTCTAAACCTATGGCACAAAAATATCATACTAATAAGGAAGCTTATGGTCTATGTCTAGTGTAACACTAGCAGACAACTTTGAGTTTATTAAACCCTTAATATATGAATCTTGAAAAACTCTTACCAATTTTTCATAAGCCTGTGCTAGTTTATCCAAGTCAATGCACTTGTTAAAGATTTTTGGTTTAAACACTAGCCCTAGGTCTAATAGAGTGAAAAATTCACTTTCAGTTATGGATAAAATTTCCTCCTAAGTGTTTTGGTTTACAATTTGCCTTTCTATTTTCATCATAATTTTGCGCGCATAGCATTACAATTTCAGGGCAAGGGAATACTTTAGGTATAGTGAGGTTTTCTAATCTAGTAACCAAAATAGCTAGTTTATTTGTATGTGCACAAATATTGTTGTTATATTTGTAAAAATTTCTTCCCTTTTGTGTATCTTTCCACTTATTAAACAATGAATGTCTAATTCCCATGATTTCAAAATCTCCATGGATAATAGGATAAAAAATATCATGACATTCATCGGTGAAATCTGGGGTTTGTAACACTTGCCTGAGTTCTATAATGTCTTTCTTTCCCTTTATGCTTGCACTTGTACTGAAGGTTTTTAACTTTGTTTTATCCATGCCTACTACTGGTTATTACAAAAAATTCTTCTTCAAGCCCTATTTAAAAAAATTGTAAAGTGTTAAGCTCAGACAATAAAAATCAAGATTTCTATTTCTGCAAATTGCAATGAGATTTTTTTTTTAAAAAAAAAATTCTCAGAATCAAGATTTAATAATTGGTGTTGTCTTGTGATACTCAAGTTTCACACTTTTAGTCTTCAGAACACAAAATGGAATTCAGCGAGTCTTTGAAAAGTTGAAATTTGAAAACCCTATTGTATTGGACTCTCGACTTGGAAAAGTTTCAACTTCATACTCTAAAAACATAGAAGGTAAATAGTTAAAAGTTAAAACAAAAGTATTATGTAATTAATGGTTTTAGGTACTTTACTAATAGTATGTACAATGTACATGTAAATGACACAAAGACTCAATAATGTAGTAATGTACATAACTATAATAATAAAAAGTAAAAATTTACTACATTAATATCCATTTAAATTTTGAAATTTTTTCATTTTAAATAAATAAATTAATAAAAATTGAACTTAATTATCGATATGATTTTCGGGTCAATTTGTGGAATGCTATCACTATTGTCAAGAGTCATTTGGAATCATGATAATTGTCAAGGACACGTGTCACGATTATGGATGTTTCTTGACAATAGTGATAGCAAACCCAAAATTTACTTGAAATTAATTGCGGGTTGTTGCCGTTGGTGTTGATTTGCCTTTTACTTAACAATCATACCATCACCAAGTCAGGATTAAGTAATATTTTTTTAAAAGACTAAACATAATTATTAATAATATTTACCGAGTCCTGACACTTAATTGAGCCAAACACATGTCACAATTTCAAATGAATCTAGGCACATGGGAAACCATTCTCCAATTGGCCCAGAATTCATCTCGGGCCATCGATCTTTCTTTTAGTCAATGGTTGGGATTTTGGATAGAATCTTTGAGTACACATGTCCCGATTTTAGGTAGAAATAGAATTTAACTTCAATCTTTTAAAATTTGGCTTGAAATAGAGCCACGATCGTTGATCTAAATTATGGAAAGTCTAGATCAAATCATGAATCATTAAAACTTAAAACTTTCAAATAATTAATATTAATTATTTAAACAAGGTTCCATAGCAACTAAGTTCGTGGCAAAAAAATGATAGAATTAGTAAAAAATTGATTTAAAAAAAATTAGCATGAAAAGAATTTAAATTACATATTAATTAAGATAAAGAAAAATATTGAAATAAATATTGTTAAAGAAATTGTTATTAATTATTATTATTATTATTTTATTTTTAAGTTTGAGCATGTCAAAATCATGATGTTAATTTAATTATTTATATAAAATATTATATATATAATATAATTTATAATTATTATTATAATAGTCATAATATAATATAAATAAAGGATTTTCTTTTCTATCATAAACTTTTTATTGTAAAGATGATATGAAAAATTCAATGAATATATATTAAATTTTATAAAATAAAATTGGTGCAAGTTATGAAATAATAATGATAATAGTTTAATTTAAATAAAATAATTAAAATTTAGAAATATAATTAAAAATGCTATATTTTTATTCATATGTATTATTTAGTTTCAAGATTAAAATGTAATGTAGTTTAATTATCTATAAATTATTAACATATATTGAAAATTGTGATAATTGTTTATAAACTATTCTTCATCATTTAAAATATTTCATAATGAAAAAAGTTAGGTGACAAGATAGGTATGAAATAAAAATTTAACACAAATTATCAAAATTTTATTTAACTTTGTTAAGGTTATAATCTTTAGTGTTCTTTGAAATCCACTCTTATCGCTCCATTTGTTTTAACCAATCAAATTAAAGAAAAATAGTTTTAGAAATTATAAAACTTTTAATTGGATGATTTTCAATTGAATAATTTTTTACTATAAATCATTAATCAAATATGAAACCATAAAGGGATTGTTGAAATCCTTTTTTTCTTTCTAAGTTCTAACTTTATAACTATTAACAGTTAATTTTTTTATAATAAAGTCGCAGATTAACGAAGTCGTAGATTAACATTTCAACAGTGCATTGAGATGCCAAAAACAAAGTCATAGACTAATAGGAACAACAATTTGAGAAGACAAAAACTATTGTTTTCATTGATAATATTTTAGAGTGTACAATGTACATAATACTGATTCATACCATAGATATTCATAATAGTTGATTAAATCAGACTGATTTTACTATTTCGTAATTTACAATATACATTAAAGGGCAAGGCCCAATCCAAAAAAAAAAGATATCTTAAAAACATTTCTTTTCCCAAATTGCAAGGGTTAAGCAAACAAGATTTAGGAAATGGGAAAAAGGGAACTGGGGAACAGGGAGGCTGGAAGCATCAGTGAGCTGAGGGGCCGAGGGCTTGTAGCCTTCAATTAGAAAAGTCTTCAAGTCCCTCCACAAGGAATCTGTTGGAGAAGATGATGTTGCTAAACTTGTCCAACCATGTGAAGTTAGTCTCACTAACATCATCTAACAACAACCACTTCCATTGAAAATCCCTTCCAAGCTGCGTCCACTTCCGATGGCAAGTCAATTTCCATTCATTCATGCTGAGCACAAAGGGATACTTTTGTATAATGCTCCCTATGCCGTGCTCCCAACACTTGTATGCTACATCTGCAAAAGGGATGTCAATGCCTGGTCTCGATACCTATTCAACCAATGCAAGAATTTTGACATCATCTTCTAAAAATTTTTCCTCAAAAATGTTACACAAAAGCATCAAAACGTCTATTTGATTGCCTCCAAGGTTGAGAAGAGATGCAAGGAAGTGGGAGGTGTAATAACCCAAAATTGGCTCATTGCCATGATCACCAATTCTCGTCTATTTTGACCAATTCTAAGACCTATTCTAATAGGCAATTCTCATTTTGCTACTCGCTACTTGACTTAATTGTTAGATGTAGAAAACCCTAATCTGCATTCATCATACTCATTATTTAATCCCTATAGTACGCACTCATATTAGCCACATTAAACCTATTTGATTTCAATTTAATTTAATCTAAAGTGTTCATACTTTATTAAATTAAATTATCTCCTAAGGCTAATGTACTACGGGATTAAATTTATTTAATTTAATAAATACGACTATCTCAATTAATTAAAAGGAATTATTTAATTAAATGAGGAAGCTATTTCTAATTAATTAAATGAAATTATTTAATTAAATGGAGAAGCTACTTCTAATTAACTAAGCAAAGTTATTTAATTAAATGGAGAAGTCATTCCTAATTAATTAAATAAAGTTATTTGATTAAACAAAAAAGTGTCTCTAATTAATTAAATCAAATTATTTAATTAAATAGAAAATATATTTATGAGAGTATATCTCATTTTATTAAATTAAATCTCTCCTATTTTCTCTTCAGTTCAAAAATGGAAATTCCTAGTTCACTGTTGATCATATTAGAAGTGACCTAGATCACTTACTCTCACACTAAAGTTTATCTGAGCTGACTGACTCTTACAGTCAAATTTGAGCTAGTTAACTCCCTCTAATTTGGGAATCTTCCACCTTAACTAAACCTCATCTTCAATCCTGACCGTTGATTGAAATTGATCTCAACCATTGATTCATTTCAAGAAAATCTATTTAAGAGACCCTCATTTCTTCATTTTGAGAGGATGAATTGAATTGCTATCGAAGTGCTGTTGAAATTCATACTCACATTTTCTCACATTTTGCATACACTTGCATCCTTAGTTTAATTTCATTTACCTTAACTATGCATATGTTAATCTAGTTTGCTTTGTTTTGTTCTTGGATTACATTGCATATCTCATTTAAAATAATTTGCACATTCATCTAGACTCGCTGCATTCATCAAATCCTTCATTCTTAGAGGGTTTGGTTTCCTACACCTCGATTCTAATGATAATAATAGGCAAAATCCCTTTAGATTGAAGGCAACAGGTTGGCTTGTAGGGCTAATCTTGGGTGAACAATTTGATGTTCATTCTAGGATGAATCCACAAATAAAGACCGTGTTGAAGTGTCTGTAAGGTTCAGAGGCCCACATTTCATAGGTACATTTTTGGCGCCCACTGTGGGGTCGAGAAAATAAATTTCTTAGGCCTTTTCTGCACTTTTAAAATCAATTTTCAAGCTCTCTATCCATACAGTTTCGTACAGTTTCATGCAGGTTCAGGAATCTTCGCGCGAGATAATCCATTTTTGCGCGAGGATTCTAAATCTTTGAATGAAGACTCTCTTTGATTCGTGCGAGAAAGTGCCCGAGTGCATGAACTTTCGCGTGGCAACTTGTTTCTTCATGCAAGCCATAAAAGGATTTCACACGGCTCTGCTAGAGATCTCCCGTGAGATCTTGTAACAACAGCCTTTGTTTCGAGCATTTTTACTTTTCAATTTACTCAATCTTCTTAATGTAATTTTCTTGGAATTTTTGTTGCTCTGTTTCTCTAATTTTTTGTAGCTTAACTGTTGTTTGTAGGACGATTTGTCAAGGATTCCTCATATAACCCACTCAAACATGGACTAATGGTTTGCTTGCAGGATGCTGTCAAAGATACGTTTGTCGAAGACCAATTTTCAAACCCACAAAACAACGTGTCTTATTTATTGCTTTCAAAACTAGATTAAATAGGGCTTGTGAACTTCTTAGGGTACAAGACGAAAGAATAGGGGATTATGCTCTTCACCTCTTGAAGGTCATGACTAATGGTGAATCAGAAACCTAGACACTTCCAAAAGATGGCATTGTGAGGGAGGAAAGCAACTTACTGGTTCTCTAGTGCTTGTTCTCTTCTATGATAAGATGATGATTTTATTTTAAGGGAATCCAAATCTTTAAGGAAGGATGAGTCTAGATTGATTAAGCTAAGTGGGTAACCAATTTTTTTTGTGTGTTTGGGCGAGAAAGTAAGGTAGAGGAGTATGCTCTTTCCCCTTGGGGGAAATTAGAAACTTTGACCCTTGTGATCAAACCACCAGTCTGAGTCAATCCTTTAAAGGGCCTACCAGAGTGATCCAACCTCCAGAAATGACCCAAGTGAGCACACTCCTTTTGTTGGAGATTCACCCTCACTATAATCAAGATGCTTTGTAGACCGAAAGACTCCAAAGTCAGATTAATTTCTTCCCCTTGATTCTTGATATCACATATCAAGGGTAAGCTTTGTCTGTGCACTGGTTGGTATCGACCCCTGGCTTGCTAAGCAAGTAGTGTGCACTTTCAGATGTTGGTGTAGGCTATTGGTCTCAACTCCACTTGTGGAGCCACTAAGAATTAATATGAACATAAGCCAAGTAAAAACCTCTTAGTTAGAAGTCACCTAGTTCACCTCTGAAAGGAGGCATAATCTTTGTGCAAGGAGGGGGAAGAATCTCTTCTGTAGAACTCACCATAAGCATGCTACTAGATGTTTGAAGGTGGTATATTTTCTTGTCCCCTACCACAAGGGTGCTCATTCAGTCTATACTATTGAGTCTTTTGAATATACCAAAAACACGAATGCCCTCTAGGGGGTGACATGGCTGTGTGAGGTACACGCATGCGCATAAGATGTGGGACAAAGGTTTTGCCTTCTCTACCAATTTTTTTTTTTAGGGATAAAAGCATGTTTGTTCTTGAGTCATAAACAAGTTCAAAACTATCTACAACAAATAAAGGTCAAGACTCCCCTATCCTGTCAAGTTGCTTTGCCCTCGGTAGGACTATTTTTGACTACTGCTTGCTTCCCACTGTCTTGTTCAAACACATTGCCTAAATTGAATCCTAAAACATTGTCCAAATGTCTTGCTGAGTTAACCTCGCTGTCTGTCTAATTGAATTTGTTTGATAAATCTATCCAATCTATCTAAACAGTCTAAAAATCTCTTCGAAATCTAACATTGTTGTTAATCTGGTCCTGCTTTTTGTGCAGACTTGTACTTTCTCACTTAAGAATTCATCTTTTTGTGCAAGCCTGTTCAGGTCTTCGTGCAAGATCTTGCCTCTGCCCTAAGATGTCCTATCATTTTTTCGCGTGAGATAGAAAAAGTCCTTGTGTGAAATTAAATTGTCGTCATGAGTCTTCGCATGACCCGATGAACTTCGTCACGCAGCTTGTGGAGAATATTTGCACAAAATCCTGCTCTAAAACTATCAAATTAGTCAGTTTGACCAATCTACGATCTTATTCCAGTCAGTTTCCTACACTAAGTTGTCCTTTTCTATCTGTGCACAGTCTTGAATAGTGGCATTTAGTTGAACCAAAGATTTGTGATTCACATTTTGACTAGTCTTACCTTTTACTTCTCTGGATTCTTGTTTCTTAATGCTTGTCATACTCTGTGTTATTATAGTCAAAACCTTTGGCTGTTCTAGCCTTCAAATCAGATGAATCGTGCCTTAGTATATGACATTCTTGTCCTACCCTAATGAGACTCAGTCTTAGTGCAATCCTTGTCTAGGTTCTTGCTTCTTGTCCTTGTCTATGACTGTCACAACCAGGAGCGGCAACATGTTTTATCCTCTTAGACTTAGGTGAGGTCATGCTAGGGGTCGTAATCATGGCAAAGGTCACTTACCTTTCATTACACAATCTATATCTAGTTCGGCTAGTGAGGCATCTTTACGATCTTCCTCACCTGCCAGGTCACCTCAAATTTAGCAAACATTTTCCATAAACTTGCAAAAAATTAGGAATCCTTTGTACCAAGAGGACACTGAGATAGGTAGAGGTCTTGCATCACCAAACATGATGTTTGATTCCTTTTTTAGAGGACCTTTTGAAACACAACACACTGAAACTGAACACGTTCCTAGAATGACTAATCGTGAACCTAAACATGGTAATCATAGTAGACATCAAGAACCACCCAAGAATGACAAAGAGAAAGAGAAAGACCATGACATCGATGAGGAACAGGAAGAGGTGGAAATACTCCCTAAACACATAGTAAACTGTTGAAGAGACAAAAACTTTCAAAAGGTCATGGGAATCCTACTCAATGAAGAAAAAGAAAAGTACTTTCTCAAACTTGCCGAAGAGGGAGCTAAGCTACCCTCTCATTTCAATGTGGAAACCATTATCATGCCTAAAGAAGAAACTGAGACTTCTAAAATCCAAAAACAATTGAAAATTATGCAAGATTGACTGGCTCAGATGATGCATGAGAAGGAGAAACCCACGAAGGCATACACATTGGACACTCTTTGTCCATTTCCATTTGACAAAAGCATAAACATGCTGCCTTTCTCACAAGGCATAGAGCTACCCAAGTATGACAAGTACTTTGGTACTAATGATCCCCAAGATCACTTGTGGAAATTTGGTGCTTTGTCTATGGAGTTTATATATGATCAAACATACCTCAGGCATTTATTCCCTAGAAGCCTAGGTGGTTAGGCTTTGGAGTGGTTCTCACATTTACCTCTTGGCATCAAGACGTTTGACAAAATTGAAAATCTATTTGTTCAGCTATATTCTCATAACATACAACACCCTGTCAATAATCGAGATCTATGCAACCTTAAACAAAAAGTTGGAGAACCTTGTCTCACATTCCTCTAATGGTGGAGACAACTATACACTAAGTATTCCCACAAAATTCTAGAAATGGAGAAGCTTGACATTTTCACTGATAACCTCCTACTTGATTTCAGATATAGAGTCCAACTTCAAGGTCTACGTACCTTTGAAGACATGATCATGCAGGCTATCTGTATTGAGGAATTTATGGTCAAGAAAGGTGAACTCACTCTTTAGAGAGACATAAAACAAGGTTCCACTTCCAATAGGGATAAAACCAAACATGTCAACAAGAACCGAGAAATCAGACATGATGGAGTCATTGACAATGTCATGCCCAAACCTGCTAAAGTGACATTTAATCTCATAGACAACCTCAAAGCAGCCAAAAATGTTGGGAAACCTCCTCCTAACAACGAAACATCTAGGAACAAACCAAGAAATTCCTGGGCCACATGCCCTAAGCGAGAATACACACCCTTGGGTGAACCTCTGGATGTGGTTTACAAAACATTGCTACAACATAAGCTTATTTCACCAATGGATAATCTTCATCCCTATGTTCTACAACCATGTCCACCATGGTGGAATGAAACTTCATTCTATGAGTATCACCAAAATAAGGGACACAAAACTAGCAATTGCATGAACTTGCACCATAAAGTCCAAGACATGATTGATGCTGGTGATCTTGTGGTAGATGGACATAACAAAAACTCAGACCACAAGGTGTTCAAAGAGCCTTTCCTAGCTTATGAAAAAGGAGGGACTTTGAAACCACAATCCAACAACAAGGTCAACTATGCATATTCCAATGATGACAATGTCATTCACATGGTTGAACTTGTGGATTATGAATACTGCAACATTATTACCATTAAGGGCAAACAAGATGACGACAAACCCAAGACACCATTTGTCTTGAGGGGCTCTACTTTCAATGCAATGGATAATATGCCCTCATAACACTATGCTAATGCTGTCACTTGCTCTCGCGCCAAGTTGGTGCTCAAAGGCCTTGCACCTCCTACTTCAAATCTTGAACAACACAAAGACAAAGCCCTTGCTGGTCCATCTGGAAAAGGTGCAAAAACCACAAAAAACTTGACATTGACTAGTTATAGTGTTCTTGATTAATTGAAATGAACTAATGCTCAGATTTCCATCTTTGAGCTACTTAAAATATGGCCTGCTCACATGCAAATTCTAGATAAAGTCCTCGCTGAGGAAAATGTTCCTCAAGATCTTGATCTTGAGCGATTCCAATCCATAGTAGGTCACTTGACCTCACCTTATTTTATGACCTTCTCCGAGGAGGATGATAACTCGATGAGTCACCCACACAATCAACCTCTACACATCGAGGTTATGATCCATCAAACATGTGTTCATCAAGTTCTCATTGATAACAACACTGGCCTAAATATTATCTCTGCTGCTCTTCTTAGACAATTGAATTATTTTGAGGACTTTGTTGATCTTCAACATAAGATCACCATCAAAGTGTATGATGAAGTGGAACAAAGTCTCTAGGTCTTGTGGTTTTACCAATTTGCATCAGTCCTGTAGAAAGGGATGTCACCTGTTAGGTGCTTGACATTCCCTTGGCTTACAACATTCTGTTAGGATGACCATGGATACATGAGATGCACGCTGTACCATCCACATACCACCAACGCATCAAGTTCCCATTTCATGGCTCTGAAGTTACTATTCCTACCACTACTAGCTATACCTGCAATATGCTCAAAGCTGCTGAAACTTTCATCCCTGCTAACCATGAGTCCACTGATTATCATGAAAATAAGCTGAAATAAATTGAGCAGTCATTCAAACTAAAAGAAACTGGCATGGGAGAGTATCATATTGAACCAGTGCTGTCATTGAAATCTCTTCCAAAATCCCCTCCTCATTACAAGAGACCCTCAGAGGAAAAGAAGCTATTTGTGCTGACACCCCATACCAAGTATAATGGTGCTTTTGTCAAGGCTATAGTGCCCTTAAAAGATAAAAGTGAAAACAGAGCCACTGCTACATGGATTTACAGAGAAGAGGCTCCAATGGACCTAACAGAGCAAGCTCGAGAAATCACTCTTGAGAAATATGGGCCTGGTCTTAGGCTTATGAAGCATTTTGGTTACAAGGGAACTAGCCCTATTGGATGCAATAATAATGGCCTAATTGATCCTATCAAAGAAACAACTTGAAGTAACAGTGATGCAACTGGCCTAGGATTTAAGAAGGTCCCTTTCCATTTGGGATCAAATAAATTCATACCAGAACTTGAGCATTCATCTGGAAACGAGTCACCGAATGAGTCAGATACTCAAGAGGAAGAATCTAATGATGAGGATTCCTATCCTCATCCTATTCCTCATGATTTTGCTAAATTCTTCACTAAGACAAATGACTTTGTGCTATGTATTAGCACTATGAATGATATTAGTGATTCTTTTGAAGACAATACTGAGCAACTCAAATATCATTCAAAAAAGGGAGAATCGAGTCAGTCATTCTGTATTGAGTATTTGTGTAAGAACCCAGAGGATGAAGGTGAGTATGTCCCTATCACTATTGGGGAGTTCTACAACCTCTTTCCATGTAGCACTGATTCTAAGGAATATGAGTTTGACTCTCTTTCGAAAGTGACTACTGATAAAGACATTGACCAAGTGCATGTCTATGAAAACCAAATTGAAATGGGTGAAAAGTCTAGGGTTAGGTCACATGGGTCTGATCCAACTAGCATCCTAGAGTCATCAATTACTAACATTCATACTCTGAGGTGTTTGAAAAAACCTATGGACGAGGTCACCATAGGTCTCAAATTGCTGGTCCAAGCACTTAATGACTATACTATGAACGCAATTGAACCAGCCACTACTCTCTCACTCACACATTTTGAGCTTATAGACTAGAACCCCAATGCATCTAGCAAAGTCCCCACATTCCAGAATGACTATTCTCTTGCCTGTTACCTAAATGCTATCGAACCTGTAATGTCTTCCACCATTGAGTAGAGTGTCAAAATGACTGAGGCTAACATCAAATATCTCAGTCATACAATTAAAAAGAAAAAATGCAAAAGTTTTGATGATGAAAACCACATTGTGGTAGTGTCAAAACCCAAAAAAGTAAAAAAAAAAAATGTATCCAAGGGCGAAAACCTCTCTGAGGCACCTATAGATGAGATATTTGATGTACTTCCCAATCACTTTCAGAAGAGATCATCAGTGTTGATAGAGCCAACACAGTCAATTAATCTTGGCACAAAAGAACATCCTCATATGATACATCTGGCACAATCACTATCACCTGAAGAGAAGGAAGAATTCATTGCCTTTTTCAAAGAAAATAAAATAATTTTTTCTTGGACATACTCTGACATGCCAGGATTGGATCCTGATGTTATCATGCATCACTTATCCATAGCACCAGGCATCAAATCAGTTAAACAGAAGCTTCGAAAAATGCATCCTCAAATTGCATTTCTCGTCAAAGCAGAATTGGAGAAACTTCTAAAAGCTGGTTTCATCCGTGCTATTGATTATGTTGAATGGATATCCAATATTGTTCAAGTTTCTAAGCATGATAAATCTATCAAGGTTTGTATAGAATTTTGTGATCTTAACTTGGCATGTCCTAAAGATGACTTTTCACTCCCTAATATTGATATGATCATGGACATGATGGCTGGCTATGAGATGTACTCGCTTATGGGTGGTTTTCTTGGATATAATCATATAAAAATTGTGCCAAAAGACCAGGAGAAAATGGATTTCACATGTGCATGGGGAACCTTTTGTTGGAATGTGATGCCATTTGGTTTGAAGAACGTTGGTGCTACGTATCAGCGGGCTGTTACTACAATTTTCCATGACATGATGCATAGAACCATGGAGGACTATGTTGATGATAACTTGGGCAAAAGTGCTAAATGCAATACTCATCTGCAAGATTTGGGGCCCATCCTAGATTGTATGGAAAAATTTATTCTTCAACTCAATCCTAAGAAATGCGCATTTGGAGTCACATCAAGGAAGTTTTTGGGATACATTATTTTTGCAAAAGGAATTGAGGTAGATCCAAAGAAAGTACAAGCAATAATGGATATGCCACCACCTTAGAACATTAGCCGGATGAGAGGACTACAGGGAAGGCCCCAATCTATTTGTAGGTTTATCTCACAATTAGCAGATAGATCACAACCCTTCACAAAGACCTTACATAAGGGTGTAAAATTTAATTAGAGCTAGGATTGTGAGCAAGCTTAACACAGATCAAACAATATCTTGTAAATCCACCAATCCTAATGACTCCTATTCATGGGAAGCCTTTTCTTTTATACATCTTAGCCACTGAAACATCTCTGGGAATCCTGTTGGTTTAGGAAGATAATGAAAACAAAGAAAGAGCTATTTACTACTTGAGCCGAACACTAGTCTCTTATGAGAAGAACTACAACATTATTGAGAAAGCTTTCTTGGCAATTGTCTTTGCTTCCCAGAAGTTGAGACATTATATGCTTGCCCACACTATGTGGCTCATGGCTAAAATAGACCCACTAAAGTACTTGCTTAGTAAGGCAACTCTCATTGAAAGATTGGCTAAATGGGTTATGATACTCAATGAGTTTGACATTCAATATGTTGAATGTAAGCCTATAAAGGGATAGGCAATTGTAGACTAGCTGGCCGATGCACCCATATAGAGTCTTCTGTTAATGAACATTGATTTTCCAGATGAGTCGATTCTAACACTAACACACCACACATGGGTTATGTTCTTTGATGGGTCCTTCATACAACAAGGATCAAGTGCTGGATTACTCTTTATTACACCACAGAGATACTCACTACCCAAAGTGTACAAGATTCTATTTCCTTGTACAAACAACATTGTTGAATACGAGGCTTTGATCAATGGCATGAATATTGCAGCTGAATGGAGAGTGGATTAGTTAGATATCTTTGGTGACTCTCAGCTTGTCATCAACCAAGTTAATGATATGTACCAAACAAAGGATGAGAAACTAATTCCTTACAAGTGCATGGTTGATGACTTAAAGAAGTATTTTGCACACATCACCTTTCAACAAGTTCCACGAGCAGATAATAAAGTGGCTGATGCCATGGCCACTTTGGCCTCCCTACTACAAATGCCTAAAAATGATCTTCAACATGAGTTCTTAGTGGAAGCGTTACTCTACCAAGCCTATGACACCCCTGATTCTAAGATGATCTATTCTGTTATAGGACAAGAATCATCTCACTACCATCACATTTATTCCTACCTTCACAATCAAACCACTCTGAAAGGTTTGACCGAGAATGAGAAAGGTTACCTAATTCGTAATGCTTTGGATTATGTCATTATTTTTGATGATCTATATAGGAGAGGTCTCGATGGAACACTCCTTAGGTGTTTATAACCTGAAGAGTCCAAACACGCACTAATTGACGTTCACGAGGGGATTTGCGAATCTCATTCCAATGGCCTGACACTAGCTCGCAAACTCCTTAGAGCTAGTTACTATTGGCCCAAAATGGAGCAAGAAGCTATCAAGTATGCTAGGTCTTGTAAGAAGTGTCAACTACATGGGAATCTCATCCACGCTCTAGCCAAAGAGCTGATTCCGTTTACTACAACATGGTCATTTCAATAATGGGCCTTTGACTTGGTGGGACAGATCCACCCAACCTCCTCTAATGGACATAAGTTCATCATCATGGCTATAGATTACTTCATGAAGTGGGTAGAGGCAATACCTCTCATAGTTTCTGATGGCAAAACTGTAGCACTTTTTATCACAAACTACATCATTTGCAGATATGGTGTGCCATCCTCAATCATTACTGACAATGGAGGACAATTCAAGAACAAAGAGCTCAAGGAACTATGCAAGAAATTCAAAATCACACAACATTGGTCTTCCATTTATTACCCCCAGGGTAATGGCCAGGTTGAAGCATCCAATAAGACTATCCTAAATATACTCCATTGCACAGTCATCAAATCAGGGAGAGACTAGCATCTCCAGATCAATCCAACCTTGTGGGCCTATAGAACAAGCATCAAAACTCCAACGGGCACGACTCCCTTTGCTTTGGTGTATGGCACGAATGCTGTGCTTCCAATAGAGGTCGAGATTCATACCTTGAGAATCTCTATGAAGGGCCATATCACTGATGATGACTACATAATAGCTTGGCTTCAAGAGCTAGTTTTACTGGATGAACGACGACAAGTGGCATGTGATTGTCTGCAAGCATATCAAAAATGAATGGCAAGAAGCTACAATTAGAGGGTCAAGCCATGTGACTTCCAGCTGGGTGACCTTGTCCTAAGAGAGAACCATAAGAATCAACAACAATGAGTACAAAAAGGAAAGTTTGAACCAAATTGGCTTGGTCCCTACATCATTACTGCAGTATATGGATCTGGCGCCTATCAACTTTTCACAATCAAAGGAGAAGTGCTTAAAGAACCTGTTAAAACTCTCCACCTAAAGTGGTTTTATAGTTGATATAATATCAATAAGCTCTTTGTACATATCTATATGTCCTGAAAAAATCCTAAAAATCAGAAAAAGTCTTGAAAAAAATTGTTATCCTAGTGAAAACCTAGCAATAGGCGCCTTGGTAACACCAAAAAACAAAAATAAAAAAATACCATTGGTGAAAACCTGGAAACAGGCATCATGGTAGCAAAAAAAGGAAAATCCTACCGAGAAGGTGAAAACCTGGTAAATAGGTGCCTCTTTTTTCCAATACTCCATCTTACAGTGCATCTTTTGGCTATTCTGTACAGTTGATTTCATGCTTTCACTTTCCTACTTTTTGTACTTTCTACTCATGTATCAATGTATTGAGTCTTGTCACAACTTAGGGGCATTACCCTTTAAGTGTCATTCCTTTCGAGATTCTCCTCATAGAATCTCCTTCATGACAGTCACCAGTGGTCCTCACTACGTCTACCTACTTTCGATAGTGTCACTATTTTTGAGATTCTCCTCATAGAATCTCTTTTGCAATAGTCACTAGTTGTTTCAGCTTTGTTTGCCTACTATTGCTTGGGTCACATCTCTAGATTCCTTTATGGAAGATCTCTCTTGCATCAGTCAAAATTCATCCTAGCTGTGTCTGTCTACTTTCACTTAGTCCTTTTTAGGTTCTTCATTATGAAGATCCCCTTTGACCTTAGTCCCCAGTCGTTCTGACTGCATCTGCCTACTATTATCACCCTACTGAAGAGATTCCTTTCAAATATGTTCTAGACACTGACACTTGACATCAATCCCATGAAAAATAATGATTTCAAAATGACATACTTGTTTGGATATGTTGAGAATTTGGTTTGTTTGCTTTGTTTCACTTTATCATATCTCCTCGAGCAACTCGATGATGTCATCTTCAACTAGAGAAGTAATGACTAGGGGCATGATCTTTTCTTTTCTTTCTGCTTGTAGTTTAGTTCCAATTCATTGACCTATTCCTATAAAAGGGGTGTCCACTATAAGAGCCTCCATCTCGTATTGGATGGCTATGTGTACCTCGACTCCTTTTATATATTATGTCAATAACGTTGGTTCTTCTCCTTGTTTTTTGGAGTGAACTCTTAATGCTATAGTAATATCTAATACTCATCTTGCTAAGTGAGAACATGATGGGGACACAACCCAAGAACAAAATGGACACAACAGAAAAGGGAAATTGTATTAACTAAAAAATAATCTAGTACAAATAGTACAGAGAAAATAAACTTCAAAATATGCCCTAAGGGCTTACAATAGCATAAATCTGGAGATAATTTCTCCTTTCAGTACCTCCTCTCAAACTCCACTCCGAACTGCCTTTTACAATGCTAGAAATCTCCTTAAATAGACCTCAAAGGGTTAATGACTAGGAGTACATTCTAGAAAGTGCTAGTAGGCATCCACTGACCAAATAGAAGGTTCCAAAAGCTGCGTTAGAAGTCAGTGCAAATTTAGAAGAATCCAAAAATGGTAAATGAACTTTCGGGAGGCATAACTTTTGAACCGTAGCTCCGATTGACGAACCGTTTACATTTTTGAAAAGCTCTCGAAGTGCTCTATAGCCTTATGGACCAGCTTCACTCGTCCCCCATTTTTTGTCCCTTTTCAAGGACATTTAATGCCCCTAACCTGACTTTGAAGCATTCTTAGGAGGTCTCCAAAACCCAAAAAAATTGCAATAACTTTCAAACCATGGGGCCTTTTGACCTGATTCTTTTTTTGGAATGCTCTAAATCACAATTACATTCATCTGGCCAATTCACACCTTCTAGTTCACCAAAATGATGGCCAAATTGCATGCTCCTATTTTTTTGAGATTTTCTAGCACGCTGATAGTTGAACTGTGAGAGTTGGAACCTTTATTTGACCCAAATGGGTTTCCAAAAATGAAAACACATGAAATAGAAACTAAGTCTAAGTACATTTTTTTGGGTGACACAAGATTTCCCTTATACCTCTGGATGCTCCTACATCAGACACCAGGGTAGATTGAAAAGTGACCCTGTCACTTTATGAATGGTAGAGGAAATCCCAAATGGGAAACCTTAGCTTCTGAAATCCAAGTTGAATCCTCGATCGGTCGTCCTTTCCATTTGACCAAATACTCTTCATACTACCTGTTTCTGATACTCCTACCCACACGATGATCTAGAATGTCTTCTATCTCCTCCTTCTTAGAAGCAGGAATTGGACATGGCTCTAACACCAGCTCCTCATCTGCACCATCATCATGATACTCTGTTAAATCTGCAATGGTTAAAATGGGAGAAATGTGAATACCATCTGGCAGCTCCACCTCATATGCATTTCCTGAGTCATGTTTCTTCAAAACTTTGCAGGGGCCAATTTTTTTCATTTTCAGCTTGTTGTAAGTACCGACTGGAAATCTTTCTTTTCGTAAGTGCACCATGACTAGATCCCCTACTTGGAATTCCTTATGTCTTCTCCTTTGATCAGCCCTACCTTTATACTCTTGATTCATCTTGGTAATGTATGCTTGAACCTCCTCATGTAGACGCTTGATATGTTCAGCAAATTTCTTAGCTTCAGCACTTGTCCTCTCCCCTTGTTCTATCTTCCTTAGCTCTGGTGTAGTCCTTGGGCTACTCCCATATACAATTTGGAATGGTGATTTTCCAGTACTCCTATTTATAGAGTTATTATAAGAAAACTCTACCTATGGTAGAATCAAATCCCATCCCTTGGGCTTATCCCCAACTAAACATCTCAGCAAATTGCCCAGAAATTCTGTTTGGCCATCAATCTGCAGGTGATATGTGGAACTAAATTTTAGGTCTGTTTTCAACTTCTTCCACAATGTCCTCCAAAAATACCCCACAAATTTAGTATCTCTGTCAGAAACTATACTCCTTGGAAGACCATGTAGTCTTACCACCTCTTTGAAAAACAAGTCTCCAATATGGATAGCATCATGAGTTGTGTGGCATGGAATGAAATGTGCCATTTTGGAGAACCTATCAACCACCACGAATACTGAGTCATTACCCCTTTGTGTCCTTGAAAATCCAAGAACAAAATCCATACTTATGTCCTCCCATGGCCTTGATGGAATAGGCAATGGCTGATATAGGCCAGTATTGTGACTAAACCCATTGGAAACTTTACAAACCTAGCAACTCTGTACAAACTTCTTCACATCATGTGAAATTTGAGGCCAAAAATAATGTTCTCTAAGAATGGCAATGGTCTTATCTCGACCAAAATGTCCTGCCATCCCTCCACTATGTTTCTCCTTAATTAGATTTTCCCTCATGGAACTTCTTGGAATGCACAATTGACTACCCTTGAACAACATGCCATCCTGAATCAAATAGTCTAACCACTTGGTTCTATCTACATCAACAAGTTCTTTACAATCTTTCCATGCTTCAGCAAAATTAGGATCCTCAGGGTACAAATTCTTGAGTTCATCAAACCCAACTACCTCAACTTGCATTACTGTAAGTAACAACTGTCTCCTACTTAGTGTATCTGCAACCCTGTTAGATTTTCCACTTCTATGCTTTAACACAAATGTATAACTCTGCAAGAACTCTACCCACTTCATATGCCTCTGATTCAATTTACCTTGGCTATTTAGGTACTATAATGCCTAATGATCAGTATAAAAAAAAAATTCCTTTGGCAATAAATAATGCCTCCATTTCTTTAAGGCCTGAACTATTGCATAGAACTCTTGATCATAAACATAATACTTCTTCTTTGCATCATTTAATTTTTCACTAAAATATGCAATAGGCTTACCTTCTTGGCTTAATACAGCACCAATAGCGCTGCCACTAGCATCACAATCTACGTGGAAAACCTTTCTAAAATTTGGAAGTGCCAACATAGGCTGTTCTGTTACCTTCTTCAGCAATTCAAAACTTCTCATAGCTGCTACAGTCCATTTGAACTCTTTTCTATCCTCTCTTATTGTATCAGTTAGGGGTGCACATATGCCACTAAAATTCTTAATAAACTTCCTGTAAAAACTAACCAGGCCATGAAATGATCTTACCTCAGTAGCAGATCTTGGAGTAGGCCATTCCAAGATGACTTTTACCTTCTCTAGATCCATTTTGAGAACTTCGGGTGATATAAAAAACCCCAAATAGACTAAATCCCTTTTTGCAATGTTATACTTCTTTAGATTAATTAAAAATTTCTCTTCCCTTAGCCTTTCAAGGACACTATGAATATGTAGTAAATGTTCTTCCAAAATCTTGCTGAAAATTAAAATATCATCCAAATAGACAATAACAAATTTTCCCAAGAACTTCTTAAGTACCTCATTCATGAGCCGCATGAAGGTGCTTGGGGCGTTCGTCAATCCAAAGGGCATGACTAACCACTCATAAAGAACCTCCTTGGTCTTGAAGGTTGTTTTCCACTCATGTCCTTCTCAAATCCATATCTGATGATAACCACTCTTCAGATCTATCTTTGTGAAGTACTGAGCTCCACTCAAGCAGTCCATAAGGTCATCCATCCTTGGCAAAGGAAACCGATACTTGATGGTTATCCTATTTATAGTTTGAGAATCTGTACACATCCTCCACTCTCCATCCTTCTTTGGTGCAAGTATTGCAGGTACTGCACATGGACTCAGGCTCTCTCGAATCAAGCCCTTCCTCAACAGCTCCTGAACCTTTGTATTTAGCTCCTTTGTTTCAGTAGGAGTCATCCTGTGAGCAGCCTTGTTAGGTAAACTAACTCCTGGAATCAAATCTATCTGATGACTGATTTGCCTTATTGGTGGCAATCCATCTGGAACATTATCAGAGATAATATCTCCAAACTCCCCTAGTAAATCTGAAACTTCAAGTGGTATTTCACTACTACCTTCTTTATCTTTCCTAGGAATCAAAGCATAGCACATATGCTGATGTTTCATGCCATCTAAAAAATTCCTTCCATCAACAAGACAAATCCTTGCACTGCTACATACCTTTTCACCTTCCTTTTTCATGGGCTTCAATTTGTGGTGAACTCCATCCTTTGTTAGAGAGTATGTGTTTGCATGTCCATCATGTACTGCATGTCTATCAAACTGCCATGGTCTACCCAACAATAGATGGCAAACATCCATTGAAATAACATCACAGAGAACTTCATCATGGTAACTCCCAATTTTGAATTTTACTAAACATTTTTTACTTACCGAGACCTTATGATCATCTTTTACCCAAGCAACCCGATAGGGCTGGGGATGTTTCTCCCTCTTGAGCTTCAACTTAGAGACTATATCTTCTGATACCAAGTTATCAGTGCTACCACCATCAATGATCATGTCACAACATTTATCCTCACACTTGCATCTGGTACGGAACAAACTCCTCTGTTGTCTTGGTTCAATCTCACCACTTAGTAGGACTCTTTCATTTACCAAGGTCTCTCCTCTTTCTGTATCCTCTGATTGTGATGATTGTGCATCCTCATCTACATGAGCAACCCTAGCTTGGCCCTCAGCTCTCATATTTGTCCTTCCTTGTCCTTGAGGGCATTCAAAGGCACGATGACCTTCCTCATTGCAATGGAAATAGGTACCACGAAAGCCTCCTCTTCCTTGTCCACGTCCTCTACCTCTTCCTCTTTGATTTCCAAAGTCTTGGTCACGGGAGCGGTTGAAATCCTCATTCCTTTGGTTCTTGCTAGTACCCTCATCTTCATTTTTCTTTTGGGTTTCATTGCGGCCTCCAGATGACCTACCACTTCCCCTTCCTCCTTGATTGTGCCCTCTTTGTCTTCCTTCAAACCTTTTATTCAACTTCTCTTCAACTCGTAGGGCAAACTAGTATGCCTCTTCAACGCTAGTCATTCTTACCAGACTTAATTCCTCCTGGATGCTAGGTCGCAAGGCACTAATATAATGAGCAACATTTTCCTTATTTTCTTCTACATGCCCCGCTCTAATCAAGAGTCAGTAAAATTCCTCTATATATTCTTGGACGGATCTTCCTACTTGCTTTAACCCATGCATCTTCTTAAACAAATCAAGCTCATAGTCCATAAGAATGAATTGCTTCTTCAATTTGTCCACCATGCGATCCCATCTTGTGATCTTTTCCTTTCCTCTTCTGTTTCTTTCCAGTTGAACCTCTTGCCACCAGATTTTGGCATGGCCTTTCAGTTTGGACTTTGCAAACTTAACCCTATCTGGGTCCCTAATATCCTCATACTCAAAGTATTCTTCTAGTTCATTGATCCAATCGATCAACTCATCTAGTTTCAGATTTCTTGAAAATACACCCACTTCAATTGTAGGTCTTTTCCCAAACTTAGTGATGGCCCTAAAAAGCCTTTCTTCTGCATGATTCAAAACTTCCTCATCAAATTCCCCTTCTAGTCCCATTACTTCTTCTTCATTTTCATCCTCACTATCGTCACCTGCGACAACATTTGCTCCTCTACGGAGCTCCTCTTGTAATGCTTGTACTTGCCTTTGGAGGGCTCTAACCTCCTCAGGATTAATAGCTCTGGCCCTTCCGCCACACTCTCTTCGTGGAGGCATCTTCTTAACTCAAACCCACAACCATACAGTCCTGGTGCAAACTACCTCACAGTCAGCGCTCTGTCTACGCACTCAGGAAAACTAGCTCTAATACCAATTGATGGGGACACAACCCAAGAACATAATGGACACAACAGAAAAGAGAAATTGTATTAACTGAAAAATAAGCTAGTACAAATAATACAGAGAAAATAAACTCCAAAACATGCCCTAAGGGCTTACAATAGCATAAATATGGAGATAATTTCTCCTTTCAGTACCTCCTCTCAAACTCCACTCCGAACTGCCTTTTACAATGCCAAAAATCTCCTTAAATAGACCCAAGAGGGTTAAGGACTAGGAGTAAATTCTAGAAAGTGCTAGTAGGCATCCACCAACCAAATAGAAGGTTCCAGAAGCTGCATTAGAAGTTGGTGCAAATCTAGAAGAATCTAGAAATGGTAACCGAACTTTTGGGAGGCATAACTTTTGAACCGTAGCTCTGATTGACGAATCTTTTACATTTTTGAAAAGCTCTCAAAGCACTCTATAGCCCTATGGACTAGCTTCACTCATTCCCCAAATTTTTTGGCCCTTTTTGAGGTCATTTAATGCCCCTAACCTAACTTTGAAGCATTCTTAGGAGGTCTCTAAAACTCAAAAAACTACAATAACTTTCAAACCGTGGGGCCTTTTCACCTATTTCTTTTTCTAGAATGCTCTAAATCACAATTACATTCATTTGGCCAATTCACACCTTATAGGTCACCAAAATGATGGCCAAATTTCATGCTCCTATTTTTTCAAGATTTTCTAACACGCTGATAGTTGAACTGTGAGAGTTGGAACCTTTATTTGACCCAAATGGGTTTCCAAAAATGAAAACACATGAAACAGAAACTAAGTCTAAGTACATTTTTTTGGGTGACACAAGATTGCCCTTATACCTCTGGATGCTTCTGCATCAAACACCTAGGGTAGATTGAAAAGTGACCCTGTCACTTTATGAATGGTAGAGGAAATCCCAAATGGGAAACTTCAGTTGCTAAAATCCAAGTTGAATCCTCAATCGGTCGTCCTTTCCATTTGACCAAATACTCTTCATACTGCCTATTTCTGGTACTCCTACCCACACGATGATCTAGAATGTCTTCTATCTCCTCCTTCTTAGAAGCAGGAATTGGACATGGCTCTAACACTAGCTCCTCATCTGCACCATCATCATGATACTTTATTAAATATGCAATGTTGAAAATGGGAGAAATGTGAATACCATCTGGCAGCTCCACCTCATATGTATTTCCTGAGTCACGTTTCTTCAAAACTTTGCAGGGGCCAAATTTCTTCATTTTTAGCATGTTGTAAGTATCAACTAGAAATATTTCTTTTCGTAAGTGCACCATGACTAGATCCCCTACTTGAAATTCCTTATGTCTTCTCCTTTGATCAGCCCTAGCTTTATACTCTTGATTCATCTTGGTAATGTGTGCCTGAACCTCCTCATGTAGCCACTTGATATGTTCAGCAAATTCCTCAGCTTCAATACTTGTCCTCTCCCCTTGTTCTATCTTCCTCAGCTCTGGTGCAGTCCTTGGGCTACTCCCATATACAATTTGGAATGGTGATTTTCCAGTACTCCTATTTATAGAGTTATTATAAGAAAACTTTGCCTGTGGTAGAATCAAATCCCATCCCTTGGGCTTATCCCCAACTAAACATCTCAACAAATTGCCCAGACTTTTGTTTACCACTTCTGTTTGGCCATCAGTCTGCGGGTGATGCGTGGAACTAAATTTTAGGTCTATTCTCAACTTCTTCCACAATGTCCTCCATAAATACCCCACAAATTTAGTATCTCTGTCAGAAACTATACTCCTTGGAAGACCATGTAGTCTTACCACCTCTTTGAAAAACAAGTCTGCAATATGGATAACATCATGAGTTTTGTGGCATGGAATGAAATGTGCCATTTTGGAGAACCTATCAACCACCAAAAATACTGAGTCATTACCCCTTTGTGTCCTTGGCAATCCAAGAACAAAATCCATACTTATGTCCTCCCATGGCCTTGATGGAACAGGCAATGGCTGATATAGGCCAGTATTGTGACTAAACCCCTTGGCAACTCTGCACAAACTTCTTCACGTCCTGTGAAATTTGAGGCCAAAAATAATGTTCTCTAAGAATGGTATTTGTCTTATCTTGACCAAAATGTCCTACCATCCCTCCACTATGTTTCTCCTTAATTAGATTTTCCCTGATGAAACTTCTTGGAATGCACAATTGACTACCCTTGAACAACATGCCATCCTGAATCAAATAGTCTAACCACTTGGTTCTGTCTACAGCGACAGGTTCTTTACAAGCTTTCCATGCTTTAGCAAAATCAGGATCCTCGGGGTACAAATTCTTGAGTTCATCAAACCCAACTACCTCAACCTGCATTACTGTAAGTAACAACTGTCTCCTACTTAGTGCATCTGCAACCCTGTTAGATTTTCCACTTCTATGCTTTAACACAAATGTATAACTCTGCAAGAACTCTACCCACTTCATATGCCTCTGATTCAATTTACCTTGGCTATTTAGGTACTGTAATGCCTGATGATCAATATACAAAACAAATTCCTTTGGCAGTAAATAATGCCTCCATTTCTTTAAGGCCTGAACTATTGCATAGAACTCTTGATCATAAACATAATACTTCTTCTTTGCATCATTTAATTTTTCACTAAAATATTCAATAGGCTTACCTTCTTGGCTTAATACAGCCCCAATAGTGCTACCACTTGCATCACAATCTACCTGGAAAACCTTTCTAAAATTTGGAAGTGCCAACACAGGCTGTTCTGTTACCTTCTTCTTCAACAATTCAAAACTTCTCTTAGCTGCTATAGTCCATTTGAACTCTTTTCTATCCTCTCTTATTGTATCAGTTAGGGGTGCACATATGCCACTAAAATTCTTAATAAACTTCCTGTAAAAACTAACGAGGCCATGAAATGATCTTACCTCAGTAGCAAACCTTGGAGTAGGCCATTCCAAGATGGCTTTTACCTTCTTTGGATCCATTTTCAGACCTTCGGATGATATAATAAACCCCAAATAGACTAACTCCCTTTTTGCAAAGTTACACTTCTTTAGATTAATTAACCGTTTCTCTTCCCTTAGCCTTTCAAGAACACTATGAATATGTAGTAAATGTTCTTCCAAAATCTTGCTAAAAATTAAAATATCATCCAAATAGACAATAACAAATTTTCCCAAGAACTTCTTAAGTACCTCATTCATGAGCCGCATGAAGGTGCTTGGGGCATTCGTCAATCCAAAGGGCATGACTAACCACTCATAAAGACCCTCCTTGGTCTTGAAGGCAAAGTTATCTTACCTCAGTAGCAAACCTTGGAGTAGGCCATTCCAAGATGGCTTTTACCTTCTTTGGATCCATTTTCAGACCTTCGGATGATATAATAAACCCCAAATAGACTAACTCCCTTTTTGCAAAGTTACACTTCTTTAGATTAATTAACCGTTTCTCTTCCCTTAGCCTTTCAAGAACACTATGAATATGTAGTAAATGTTCTTCCAAAATCTTGCTAAAAATTAAAATATCATCCAAATAGACAATAACAAATTTTCCCAAGAACTTCTTAAGTACCTCATTCATGAGCCGCATGAAGGTGCTTGGGGCATTCGTCAATCCAAAGGGCATGACTAACCACTCATAAAGACCCTCCTTGGTCTTGAAGGCTATTTTCCACTCATCTCCTTCTCGAATCCGTATCTGATGATAACCACTCTTTAGATCTATCTTTGTGAAGTATTGAGCTCCACTCAAGCAGTCCATAAGGTCATCCATCCTTGGCAAAGGAAACCGGTACTTGATGGTTATCCTATTTATAGCTCAAGAATCTATACACATCCTCCACTCTCCATCCTTCTTTGGTGCAAGTACTACAGGTACTGCACATGGACTCAGGCTCTCTCGAATCAAGCCCTTCCTCAACAGCTCCTGAACCTTTGTATTTAGCTCCTCTGTTTCAGTAGGAGTCATCCTGTGAGCAGCCTTGTTAGGAAAACTAGCTCCTGGAATCAGATCTATTTGATGACTGATTTGCCTTATTGGTGGCAATCCATCTAGAACATTATAAGAGGTAATATCTCCAAACTCCCCTAGTAAATCTGAAACTTCAAGTGGAATTTCACTACTACCTTCTTTATCTTTCCTAGGAATCAAAGCATAGCACATATGCTGATGTTTCATGCCATCTAAAAACTTTCTTCCATCAACAAGACAAATCCTAGCACTGCTACATACCTTTTCACCTTCCTTTTTCATGGGCTTCAATTTTTGGTGAACTCCATCCTTTGTTAGAGAGTATGTGTTTGCATGTCCATCATGTATTGCATGTCTATCAAACTACCATGGTCTACCCAACAATAGATGGCAAACATCCATCGAAATAACATCACAAAGAACTTCATCACGGTAACTCCAAATTTTGAATTTTACTAAACATTGTTCACTTACCAGGATCTTATGATCATCTTTTACCCAATCAATCCGATAGGGCTGGGGATGTTTCTCCCTCTTGAGCTTCAGCTTAGAGACCATCTCTTCTGATACCAAGTTATCAGTGCTAGCACCATCAATGATCACATCACAAAATTTATCCTCACACTTGCATCTGGTACGGAACAAACTCCTCCGTTGTCTTGGTTCAATCTCACCACTTAGTAGGAATCTTTCATTTACCAAGGTCTCTCCTCTTTTTGCATCCTCTGAATGTGATGATTGTGCATCCTCATCTACATGAGAAACCCTAGCTTGGCCCTCACCTCTCCTATCTGTCCTTCCTTGTCATTGAGGGCATTCAAAGGCATGATGACATTCTTGATTGCAATGGAAACAGGTACCAAAAAAGCCTCCTCTTGCTTGTCCACATCCTCTACCTCTTCCTCTCTGATTTCCAAAGTCTTGGTCACAGGAGCGGTTGAAACCCTCATTCCTCTGGTTCCTGCTAGTACCCTCATCTTTATTTTTCTTTTGGGTTTCATTGCAGCCTCTAGATGACCTACCACTTTCCCTTCCTCCTTGATCGCACCCTCTTTGTCTTCCTTCAAACCTTTTATTCAACTTCTCTTCAACTCATAGGGATAATTGGTATGCCTCTTCAACACTGGTCATTCTTACTAGACTTAATTCCTCCTGGATGCTAGCTCGCAACCCACTGATATAACGAGCAACCTTCTCCTTATTTGCTTCTGCATGCCCTGCTCTAATCAAGAGTCGGTAAAATTCCTCTATATATTCTTGGACGAATCTTCTTGCTTGCTTTAACCCATGCATCTTCTTAAACAAATCAAGCTCATAGTCCACAGGAATGAATTGCTTCTTCAATTTGTCCACCATGCAATCCCATCTTGTGATCTTCTCTTTTCCTCTTCTATTTCTTTCTAGTTGAACCTCTTGCCACCAGATTTTGGCATGGCCTTTGCAAACTTAACCCTATCTAGGTCCCTAATATCCTCATACTCAAAGTATTCTTCCAGTTCATTGATCCAATCGATCAACTCATTTGGTTTCAAATTTCTTGAAAATACACCCACTTCAATTGTGGGTCTTTTCCCAAACTTAGTAATGGCCCTAAAAGCCTTTCCTCTACATGATTTAGAACTTTCCCATCAAATTCGCCTTCTAGTCCCATTACTTCTTCTTCATTTTCATCCTCACTATCGTCACCTGTGGCAACATTTGCTCCTCTATGGAGCTCCTCTTGCAATGCATGTACCTGCCTTTGGAGGGCTCTAACCTCCTCAAGATTAATAGCTCTAGCCCTTCCACCATGCTCTCTTCATGGAGGCATCTTCTTAACTCAAACCCACAACCACATAGTCCTGGTGCAAAACTACCTCACAATCGGCGCTCTGTCTAAACACTCAAGAAAACTAGCTCTGATACCACTTGATGGGGACACAACCCAAGAACATAATGGACAAAACAGAAAAGGGAAATTGTATTAACTAAAAAATAATCTAGTACAAATAGTACAGAGAAAATTAACTTCAAAACATGCCCTAAGGGCTTACAATAGCATAAATTTGGAGATAATTTCTCCTTTCAGTACCTCCTCTCAAACTCCACTCCGAACTGCCTTTTACAATGCCAAAAATCTCCTTAAATAGACCCTGGAGGGTTAAGGACTAGGAGTACATTCTAGAAAGTGCTAGTAGGCATCCACCAACCAAATAGAAGGTTCCAGAAGCTGCATTAGAAGTCGATGCAAATCTAGAAGAATCCAGAAATGGTAACCGAACTTCCGGGAGGCATAACTTTTGAATCGTAGCTCCGATTGACGAACTGTTTACATTTTCAAAAAGCTCTCAAAGTGCTCTATAGCCCTATGGGCCAGCTTCACTTGTCCCCCATTTTTTGGCCCTTTTTGAGGTCATTTAATGCCCCTAACCTAACTTTGAAGCATTCTTAGGAGGTCTCCAAAACCCAAAAAACTACAATAACTTTCAAATCGTGGGGCCTTTTGACCTGATTCTTGTTTTGGAATGCTCTAAATCAAAATTACATTCATCTGGCCAATTCACACCTTCTAGGTCACCAAAATGATGGCCAAATTGCATGCTCGTATTTTTTCAAGATTTTTTAGCACATTGATAGTTGAACTATGAGAGTTGGAACCTTTATTTGACCCAAATGGGTGTCCAAAAATGAAAACACATGAAATAGAAACTAAGTCTAAGTACATTTTTTTGGGTGACACAAGATTGCCCTTATACCTCTAGATGCTCCTGCATCAAAACACGGGTCATTATTAGTATACCTAGCACACTTTTGTCTCAAGTTACAAATGCAAGGGTCATTGTAGACAAAATAAATACTAAATACTTAGCATAAGATGGATCCCCCGTGTGTTTGGTGTGTCTGTCATACAAGCAACATTCTATTCATCCTAACATTTATGCTTTGATGTTTATGTTAACTTGCTATGTTAACTATCGGGAGGCCTGAAGAATCCACTCTCGGTAGTATTGTACTGTGTCTTGTATCCTAGCAACAGGCTGATCAGGCATATCCTCATCAAACATTTTAGGTGCCTACTGCTATGGTGGTGCCTGTTGCTGTGGCGGTGCCTACTGCTACAGTAGTGCCTGTTGTTGCGGTGGTGTCTACTCCTCCATCCTCTACCTCTGGTGTTGACCATGTCATGTCCCACTACCTTTGGCACCTGTGTCTGATCCCATCTAACATGGAGGAATCTATATCTACTGTACTTGATGCCAGACCTATGATTGCACCTATGGCTATGCTTGCTACTATTGAGGCACTTGTCTCTATGTCTGATCTGCCATCCCTAGTGGATCTATGAATCGCAAGAATGGATAGCTAATCAAATGAGCCTGATAGGCAGGCATCATCCCTACATCTACTACCTTTGGAAGGTAGTCCCACTAAATTGTAGCTAGACTGCACATGTCTATCATGGATTGGATTGAATCCATACATGGAGGCCACCCTCGTCCTGCATCCCTCACTAGTCTGGCATAGGCACAGTACTCCTGTGAAATATCTTGTGGTCGGCCATACTGCCACCACACCCGTGAAATCGTAAATTTCTCTATGATCTGTGTGGTCCTGCCCAACAGTGGCTGCAAGTTGAACATCCAAGGCAACTCTCTCTGGGCATCATCCCAATCCTCTATCTCTTGCTAGGGTTATCATATGATAGAGACTAGGTCATCGAGACATGTCCTCCAATGCTCTATCTTACCTAAGAAGACCTGGGTAATATGCCCTCGATATCTATAGATATATGGCTACATCGACTCTCAAGAATCCTCGTGAATGGGCCTACATATGGAAAGATGCTCCCATGCCCATATTTGCAACACATAAACACAAGTGGCCATAGTCTTCTTCTCATGGAAGACTATCTCATGCATCTCATGGAATAAGTGGGCTAGCATACACTGACCCTACCCAAAAATCTTAGGTGTCTCTACCATCTAGTGAAGCATAACACCCCATCCACACTCTAGCCTATGCTATCCTCTGTTAGGCATCAAAAAGCAACTCAGGAAGATCACTAGCATAGATGTTAGTTTGTGCGTCTATCCATATGTGTGCATCAGCTCATCCCAACTGATGGCTTGACCTCTTTGTAGCTCCCTCCCAAACACAAAAGAAAGTGTCTTTATACCTTCTCAGGGCATTGTATCATAAACAACATGGGATCCATGGAAAGGGATCTACAATATCCTCTAGATGTCCTTCGGGGTTATCGTCATCTTCCCCACTGGTAGATGGAAGGTGTTTGTCTTTGAATGGAAACACTCCACCAAAGTTGTGAGTAGGCCATGATTCACCATCATGACTAGGATTCAAAATAGAGAGGACAAACCAAATCGAGTGATATGTGCCCAATTAGCATCATCAAGACTCTGCAAAAACTCTCCATATGGTGGATAATGTGATCTAAATGCGACATCGTCAAAGACCTCCTGCACACACACACAAACAACAATGACAAGCAAACAATTAGTACCAAAATGAACTGGTAGAACAAAGCTAATAAAAATGCAAATTTTAAGTACAAAATTGAAAAATTTAACCTTTGCTATCATGGGTTCTCATGCGAAGATCTTCAGATCTCGCACAAAGATCTCAACATCTCGCGCAAAGTTTCTCTCTTTCGTGCAAAGAATCTCTTTGTCATGTGAGAGACGAAGTTCTTGCATGTGAAAAATCTTGTTCTTTACGTGAGAGGTGGGTATCTCCCATGTGAGAAACCTCACCACTACATGCGAAGAAACAACGCACCCTGTTTCTTTGCACAAGGTAAGAACATCTTCATGTGAGAAAGGACAGTCTTTGCGAAGACTGATTGAATAACCCTAAAACATGCTAAAACATGCAATAAATGACCTCAAACTATGTAAAAGTGAAAGTATGAAGGTGAGAAATCAATGACTCACTGGTGGTCCATAGTCTGCTAGCCAGCTGTGTCGTCTAGAGCGCTTAAAATGATGATATCTCACATTCACTGCCATGTCTCTCTCAGAGCTCAATTCACTAAAGGACAAAAAGCACAAATGAATTGAAAATGACCCCTTGGGCCCTTATATCGTTGTTGAACTAATTTTTCAAAGTGCTTTGATTTGTGCAAAAATTACCCCTGGCTAATTTGACTGTTTTGAATCTATTTTTGAGATCAAATTCAAAATCTGACACACCTCAGTACCTCAAAAAATGCATTTTAAACTTCTGGGACTAATGTGATTGAACGCTTGTGCACTCCAAATTTTTTTGAAACTTTCTGATTATTGGAATCTTTTCAACTCAAAATTCTTCATGTTTTCAAAATTTATTTTTGAAAAATTCAACTATGGTCATATCTGGTCAACTTTCAGTCAAACTTGGTCTTCGAGACCTCAAAACCATGCCGAATTAACTATGAATCTTCTTCTGATTTCTTGTACATTCTATTGAATCTCAAATTTCTTCTACTACTTTACATCATATTTTTGGTGTCTCATCTTTTGGTTTTGCTCCCGAGGGGGCAGGATGATTACATCATTGAACTTGAATTTCAAATCAATCTGAATCACTTGGGGCATCTTGTTCCTATCTTATGTCCTTGCCACTTGGGGCATCTCATCAGTCAGGGCATATTGTTTCCCTCTTTCTGGCATCTCTGTCATCTATTTCATCTGGTCATCAGTTGATTATGGGTATCAGGACTATCTAAACCTTGACTCCTAAGGATCAAGCCTCATTCTGGGGATGATTCTATGACTCATAATTTGATCTTGCTATCTTTTATCAATCTCAAGTATCTAGGCATTCTATTTGGATCCTTAAAGGTTAAGCTCCATTCTGGAGATGATTTTTTAAATACTTATCACTCTCAGGTATCTAGGTGTTCTATCTAGATCCTTAAAGGTTAAGCTCCATTCTGGAGACAATATTTTAAATGCTTTCAATCTCGGGTATCTAGATTTTCTATCTAGATCCTTAAAGGTTAAGCTCCATTCTAGAGACAATCTTTTAAATGCTTTCAATCTCAGGTATCTAGGTGTTCTATCTAAATCCTTAAAGATTAAGCTCCATTCTAGAGATAATCTTTTAAATGCTTTCAATCTCAGGTATCTAGATGTTCTATCTGGATCCTTAAAGGTTAAGCTCTGTTCTAGAGATAATCTTTTAAATGCTTTCAATCTCGAGTATCTAGGTGTTCTATCTGGATCCTTAAAGGTTAAGCTCCATTCTAGAGACAATATTTTAAATTCTTTCAATCTCAGGTATCTAGGTGTTCTATCTGGATCCTTAAAGATTAAGCTCAGTTTTGGAGATAATCTTTTAAATGCTTTCAATCTCAAGTATCTAGATGTTCTATCTAGATCCTTAAAGGTTAAGCTCTATTCTGGAGATAATATTTTAAATGCTTTCAATCTCAGGTATCTAGATGTTCTATCTAGATCCTTAAAGGTTAAGCTCCGTTCTGGAGATAATCTTTTAAATGCTTTCAATCTCAGGTATCTAGGTGTTCTATCTAGATCCTTAAAGGTTAAGCTCCCTTCTAGAGACAATCTTTTAAATGCTTTCAATCTCAAATATCTAGGTGTTCTATCTAGATCCTTAAAGATTAAGCTCCATTCTAGAGATAATCTTTTAAATGCTTTCAATCTCAAGTATCTAGATGTTCTATCTAGATCCTTAAAGGTTAAGCTCTGTTCTGGAGATAATATTTTAAATGCTTTCAATCTCAGGTATCTAAATGTTCTATCTGGATCCTTAAAGGTTAAGCTCCATTCTAGAGATAATCTTTTAAATTCCTTCAATCTCGGGTATCTAGGTGTTTTATTTGGATCCTTAAAGGTTAAGCTCCGTTCTGGAGACAATCTTTTAAATACTTTCAATCTCGGGTATCTAGGTGTTCTATCTAGATCCTTAAAGGTCAAACTTCATTCTAAAGAAACCTTTTAAATGCTTATCAATTTTAGGTATCTAGGTATTCTACTTGGATTCCTTGGGATTAAGCTCTGTTCTAGAGATAGTCCTTAAAAGCTTATCAATTGGTCTTCGTATCATCAATTTCAGAACCAATCTCATTTCTTGATCCTCGCATCATGCTTTCTAATTTTCTTTAAATTGAATGTGTTGCTCACACATTCATTCAAAGAGGAGAAAAATGTAATACCCCAAAATTTTCTCATTGCAATGATCACCAATTCTGGTCTATTTTGACCAATTCTAAGACCTATTCTAATAGGAAATTCTCATTCTGCTACTCGCCACTTGACTTAATTGTCAAATGCAGAAAACCCTAATCTGCATTCATCATACTCATTATTTAATCCCTATAATATGCACTCATATTAGCCACATTAAACCTATTTGATTTCAATTTAATTTAATCTAAAGTGTTCATACTTTATTAAATTAAATTATTTCCTAAGGCTAATGTACTATGAGATTAAATTTATTTAATTTAATAAATATTCCTATCTCAATAAATTAAAAGGAATTATTTAATTAGATGAGGAAGGTATTTCTAATTAATTAAACAAAATTATTTAATTAAATGGAGAAGCTACTTCTAATTAATTAAGCAAAGTTAGTTAATTAAATGGAGAAGTCATTCCTAATTAATTAAATAAAGTTATTTGATTAAACAGAAAAGTGTCTCTAATTAATTAAATCAAATTATTTAATTAAATAGAAAATATATTTATGAGAGCATATCTCATTTTATTAAATTAAATATCTCTCCTAATTTTCTCTTCAGTTCAAAAATGGAAATTCCCAGTTCACTGTTGATCAAATTAGAAGTGACTTAGATCACTTCCTCTCACACTAAAGTTTATCTGAGTTGACTGACTCTTACACTCAGATTTGAGCCAGTTAACTCCCTCTAATTTGGGAATCTTCCACCTTAACTGAACCTCATCTTCAATCCTGACCATTGATTGAAATCGATCTCAACCATTGATTCATTTTAGAAAAATCTATTTAAGAGACCCTCATTTCTTCATTTTGAGAGGATGAATTGAATTGCTATCGAAGTGTTGTTGAAATTCATACTCACATTTGCTCACATTTTGCATACACTTGCATCCTTCATTTAATTTCATTTAGCTTAACTATGCATATGTTAATCTAGTTTGCTTTATTTTGTTCTAGGATTACATTGCATATCTCATTTAAAATAATTTGCACATTCATCTAGACTAGCTACATTCATCAAATCCTTCGTTCTTAGAGGGTTTGGTTGCTTGCAACTCGATTCTAAGGATATTAATAGGCAAAATCCCTTTAGATAGAAGGCAACATGTCAGCTTGCAGGACTAATCTTGGGTGAACAATCTGATGTTCATTCGAGGATGAATCCGCAAATAAAAACTGCGTTGAAGTGTCTGTGAGGTTCAAAGGCCCACATTTCATAGGTACAAGAGGTAATATCTATGGACACACACTACCTCTTATCATTTCTTAAGAATTCATGACTGAGGACCATGAATATAACATGGCAGATAAAAGGAATTTGGGAATCTAGCTTGCAAACCATGGCAAGGACATCGTTAGGAATCCTACTCAAAAAGGGCTTTTGCAGAGCCATTGTAGTGCATTTTAGGCAAATTGGCATATCCATGACTAAAATTCAAGAAACTTTGCAAATTAAATTCAGATTAAAGAATTTGAGAAATGATAATGAAAGAGGAATTGAAGAGGCTATTTAATGGAAATTCCATTTAATTGTTTGGTGTTTGTGATCTTTCATATCTTATTTTTTTCGTATTCCTATTAATTTTCAACTATGTGTAATGTCAAAATGTACTCACATTAATGTCAAATAGTCAATTTTTTTTGACATTGAACACATTACAGTTAATGCCTTAATGGTTTCTTTGCCCACATGTCTCCATTCTAGAGAATTTCATGTGAGTCCAGGTCTTTTCAAGCAAGTGGTCCCGAAATGCATCTTCTATCATTGATCTCTAATTAATCAATGATCGATAAAACTATTGTATTAATAACATGAAACTTGAAAGTGATGGTAGCTGACTTGGTAATAGTGACACTAATGTAACAACATTACAACATTATTAATAATAGATCTAAGACAATACACAAGTTAAAACTTGAAGTGACTACTAATTCGCTTTCAGATTAAACAATTTTTCAGTTTACCACTAAAGATTAGCCAAGATCATTATTATTCATTTTCCTACAAAACAAGTAATTCACCTCTAACATTATTGATTCATTTTTGGCAAGGGAAAAAATAGCCATCATTTATTTATATGTCAGTAAGAAAAAACATTATTTCGCCACATTTAAAATGATTTTTGCTAGGGCAAGAAAAAATTTGCCAACATATAATATTTTATTTTCCTATATGAAACAAAAAAAATTTCCCTTGAAATTAAAATTTTCCTGCCCACAAAATGTTGGATTTGCCAGCATTTTAGGCATTTTTTTTTCGGTAGGGGTTTCTTAAAGCTATCACTAGATTAAATGTAATTTAAGAATGTACCATTTTAAAACCCAAAATAGCCGACTTGGAAGCAGGAAAAGAGAATTTCCAAAGCCTAAGATCCCAAAATTTTTGGAAATAAAAAATAGGAACTGGGGTCAGGGGAGAGGTTGACCCTACCCTAGGTTAGGGTCGAGGTCGACCTTGACCTAGAAGGTCATCCTTGACCTATAGGCCAAAGTCCTCAGTTTTACAGAGCAATTTGACAAAAATAGGCTAGAAATAAGGAGAGAAAAGAAAAACAAGGGGGAAAATAGTCAAATCCATGCAAAGACCCATTCAAGGCGCTTGACATGACCCTAGACCACCTACTCAGAGGGCTAAACACTCTTAACATGGAAGTGCTTCCATTTTAAGATGATACAACAACATAACAACAATCACACATTTGACACCAAGATTTTTAATCTAAAACCCTTGTAAAGGGAAAAAACCACCTGGGACAAACAACCCAAAATTTTTACTCTTTCGAAGTGAGCTCTACTAGGAGTCAAGCTTGTTAAAGGTTTACATACACATTGTTAATATGATCTTGTTAGAGGATTTACCCCAAAAGATCTTTTAGACCTTTTCACTCCTTGATCCTATTGGGATTCAAAATTTAAGCTATGAGTTTGAGTACCATTTTGAAAATTGAGTCAAATTGAGCCCCTATAAGTGCTTTTCATGCATGTGTACCCAACTATCATTTTGAAGCCTATGACATGTTTCATGCATTTAACAACTTTCATTCAGTATATGCATGTGTTCCATAAAGATAATTTATCATTATGAGAAGTTTTATTTTGAGCGTCATTCAAATTTGCATTTTTGCGTTAGTGTTAAACGATGACAAAAAGTCTAGTTTACAATTGAATATCTTGCACCTGGTAATGTTTTGTGACTCACCACTTTGGGAATTTTAAGTATACACATCAAAGAACCTATATTTTAGATTTCAAGTCATTTCAATATGCTTTGGCTAAATTTTGAATCCCTCAAACTTAGTTGTTTGCCGTTGTCATGTTGATGCATATCTCTTTGAATTTTAGGAAGCCCTATTTGAGCAGTTATAATTTTGACCTAGTTGAACAAAATGTAAAATTTCCTTTTATGTTGAATTCTGGTGGCTAGAGACATGTTATGTTCTAGATATGAGCCTGTGACAATTCTGTTTGACTAGTTTTCAAATACGATTCCAAATGCAAATTTTGAAGTTTCACTAGTGTCTAAAGGTGCAGATTGGTCGGTACTGTTTGGATATCATAACTTTGAAACTATCATTGTATAAGCCAAATACATTGTACTACTATGTTCTACTTTGAAAATACTTCAAATATGCTAGTTTTCAAGCCTTGATGAATCTATTTGCACACTTTCCAAAATCCATTCCATTTGAAAAATCATTATTTTGCTAGTGTTCACGGTTCTGCAATTATGAGAACCCAACTTTGACCACCTTAAAAATTCTCTTATTTATTCTTCATGAGATAAAATAATATATTTATACTCACTACATGACAGTAAACTGATGACCCAATTTTTAGGCCTTCAAGTAATCATTTGACCTATTTTTAAAGCAAAAACCAGGTGCATTTTATTGTTTTCTGACATGTTGTTTATAGGAAATTTTTACAGTCAATATCTTCTGACCCTGACGTCATCATGAGACAAATTTGATAGGGGAAAAGAAATTGGACCAAAGAGTAGATATGTCAGATCTCAAGGCCCAACTGTTTAATTTAGTTAGTTTTTAAAGCCAGCTTAGAGGCCTTCTTGGCAGAAAATTATTGTTTCCAAAAGATTGAAAAAAGAGTTTTAAAAGTTGAATTAGTGGCCCAAATTGAATCCAGTCATTTAAAAAGTTTGATAAATGGATTTTAGAAGTTAGCTGTTTGAAATGATTTTTTTTTTTGGCCAGGTCCACTTTTGAACCCAACCAACAACAACAAATTGATAAGACATTATGGGTTTTCAAAGGTGATTAATAGGACCAAAATATCATGTCATTTGGATGTGATGAGAACAAGGTGATGCTATAATGTTGAGTATTGTATGTATCTTTTCTTAAGGTCAAGTTGTATATTAGACTATATATACAATGGAGAATAAAAATGAAACTAAGACATCAACCTAATCTTAACATATATTAGAGAAGTATTACCCATTGGAGCGAAACACTACATAAGGTGAATGTTTGGGGTGTTTAGACCAGCCTAGTGAACACAAGTGAATGTTTGGGTTTTCTCTGCATATTTTATGTCTAAAATACAAGAAATAGATGTTGGTAGACACTAGAAATGGTACATCAACCTTTTCATGACTGGACTAAGCTCCAAAAATACATCATCTCAGTTTGGTGAATTGAAAAAATAAAGGGAGTGCCTAAAGTTATTGCCATGTCATAAGCACTTGTGGAGGGTTGTTTATTTCTAGTGAATACCAATGACATCTATTTTTTTAACTAGCTCGATAACTATAAAAAAGGAAATGAATTTTCCAAGGGAGTTCATGTGTCACAATGGCAAATTAGCTGGGGTCAAAAATCTAGTTTGTAGAGTGATTATGGATATGGGAAAATGCCTATAGGAAAGGTTACTTGAAGTCAATATTCTATATTGCCAATAGAAATTTCTATATATCCTCTCAAAGAAAGTTGGAGGAAAAATGTGGGACCATGTGTGTAGGATATATGTTATGTACATTGGGACATGATTTGGATTTAGAAGATGTGTTATTGCCTTTTATTGTCTCTAATCTTTAAAGGCTCAACTGTTGTTTCCTATTTTACAGAGTTTGAAGTAATATAAATATGTAGAAGGGGATTCACCAAGAGAGTTATTAGAAACCCATCTAATCACAAAAGAAAATTGTATAATGGCTGCTTAAAATAGATGTAAATGGTGTATGGAGTTTGTAGGTTGAACCATTGGAAAGTTTTCACTCTAATTCTTTTCCCCAATCTACCATATGCAACATAGGAAAATGAGAAATAAAATGAGTTAAAAAAAGGGAATAGAGTAAAGAAAATTGTTTTGTTCCAAAACACCCATCAAGATGCACATGTTTACATAATTGAAGATGGGTATGTATCATTTTCATCATGACTGTATCCAAGACATGGCCAAATTTTTCTCTTCAGTCACTAGAGCTTGATTAATTTTTAAAAAAGGATATGGATGTCACTGAAGGTAAAACCCATGTAAATCAATACAGGTAGCATTTTAAAAGATAAAATGCAAACCATCATGATATCTTAGCCCTAATTTCCATGTGCTCACTTAAAAGGTGGAATGGAGTGGATTATTGTGCACTCTTCTCACTGTAACTGCAACAATCTACATTTGAGAGCCCCCATTTTCCCATAATATAGGTTGCATACATTATGAAAATGAGAAAGAGTTTGAACAAGAAGGGGTGACATCATTGTTGTAATGGTGAATAAGCACTTACATGCACGAGGCTAGTGCATGAGAAAACTCAAAGTCCAAACTGAAGGCACCTGTATGAAGATGGTATAAAGATCTAACTTTCTACATAAAGTGTTTAGCAGAAGATAGTGGATGTGATATATACCACATTTCCTAAAGGGTGGTATTTCTTATTATTTTTATACTCCAAGCCATAAAAACTAATTTTCTTAAGTGGTTAGGCTTAATGAAAAAGGATTTCTCGCGTAGGTCCCTGTCTAGATGGGCAACAAAGAAATTTTGACAAGTCAAGTGCATGATAAGAGGATGATGTGGTAGATGGAAAAATTGGACATCAACACATGGAAGCCAAGTGAACAAAAGGAAAGGTTCCACATGGCACATGTTTCCAGACCTAGCATGGGTCCTATGACAAATAAGATGGCAAAGAAGACACTTGTCATGATGTCCCTATGTCATGATGATGTGTTAGAGTGTTGACAAGGATAATAACCTAGCGACATGTGGCAATATGTATTGAGGTGGAAATTTCAAGATGGAAACACTAGATTGTTCCACGTGGTGCAATAAATGGATATTGCTGTGTTGCCATGGATAGTTTCTCAATAGTTAACCATGATGACATGGCAACCCAATCAGAGTTTTCCATGTGGCAACAGGCCCTGTCAGACGTGAAAATCTTTGGGCAAATAAAAAGGTGCCAATTAGAGCCTACATGGAAAGCAAGGACCAACCAATCAGAGCATGACACATGTCATAGGCTAGTCAAACTAGGTTTCACACAGATGAAGAAGGGAGGGAAAAATTAAAAAGTTATATATTTCAACATTTTATTGGTTTTTCCTCTCCAAATGTACAAGGTCATTTGAATTCAATAAATTTTACATTATAAAGTTTAAACTTTATAATGTGATTAATCTTTTCAAGAAATTAGGCTTGAGAGTCAATTCTTGAACTTGGTTTTCAAATGGTTACCCTAGGCATTTTTCTTAAGAAAGTATAAGACTATTATAAATTGACGGAAAGCTCTTAGAGTCTAATTTTGATATTTTCCATTTGTTTATACACATGTATTAGTGGATAAAATTTATACCATAGGTTTTTTGAGGTGCTTCTTATGCAACTACATTCTAGCATAGGCAGTTCATTTTCAATTTTTGATAAAATAATGAAGTGGGTAGGTGCCAAATTTGGAGAGAGTCTTAGTAGCAACATTATTTCTCCTCAAAAGTGGTATATTATGGATTTTGGAATTTTTTTGCATCAAATATGATACTTTATTAGAAAGGGGCTTTTCTCATCATTAATGAAGATATTTTTAGAGTTTTTTGGACATAATAATGAGATATGATTTGGTTTTTAGTTCTAGAGAGATGAAATATATTTTACAACATTGGAAGGAGATTCAAGTGGAAAAGTGTTGATTACAAAGTAGATCCAAGATTTCTTCCTCATCTATATCTTTCTTTCCTTTCTCATTGTACAAGGTTGTATCCAATTAGTGGAGGTTGGTTTTAGACTCTTGGATAGGTTTCCATGACTATGATAGCACCAAGGCTGAATTTTTTTAGTTCTAGTCTATTGAGTAGAGCTCTAGCTATTATTCCATTACTCTTCAAAAATTTATCTCTTGTATGAACAACAACAATAAAAATAGAGTACAATTATGATTTGTTGGTGTGTTTTATAGGTCTTTCATGCATCTTGAATGGAATTTTTTCAAATGAATGAATACAAAGAGCAAAAAATTACTTTGTTTCATTCTAATTCTTGTATCCTTTCTTAGTTGTTTACAAACTTTTTTGGTTTATGGATAAAGAACATAGATCCAGTTGCATATCATTTCAAGTTGTATGTTTTGATGTGATTTTCCTTTGATTAAAAGAATCATGTAAATGTTTGACACATTTTTTCAAGGTTATTCATGAGAAGGATGTTTGATAAGTATGAGGTTCTGTATGAACATTGATGTCTGATTCACAAAGTGATAGGATAGATATGATATCATGATGTATGAGATAGATCATTGATACCCTGGATGTATGTGTAATATGTGGGATACCCAATGGATAGGACACTAATCAACCACATGATAAATTTAGCTTGTTCTTTCATATGTGGGATTTTGTTGGTTTAGAATAAAATAATCCATCATCCATGTTCCATTTTTGTTTAGGAGTTGCAAGGATACCCTAACTCAGCTTGTGGATTTCATAGGTTTTGTAATTTTCTATGCATACCTATGTTATTGCATGAGTATATGAGAAATAAGGCTTAAATAAGCTTTGTATTGATTCAAATATATGCTTTGAACTAGTACCATATGAGTGAATCTAAAGGTCTACCCATCAAAGTTTTGTAGAGCCTGAAGTAGAAGAAGGAGTTCAACCTTATAGTTGGCCCAGGTTCTTGACAAATTGTGTATGTCATAGGAGATAGCTACCCTTAGATGCAATCTCATCTTGTCTATCTGGTAATTAAAATCATTGTTAATTAGGAGCCAACAAGATGATGACTCTACTGGGGACTATGTGACGAAATTCATTGTTAAAATTATTGGAATCTCTGGTATAATCTATGGATTTTTTGTCATATATGATAGACAAACCTTGAGAATCTAAAAAATATTCAATACAACAGGAAGAATTTAATACAACAACAAGGTGAATTTATCATCAATCAGTTAAGCTAGATAGTGTTTTAAAGTGTAATTGTAAAATTTGGAGTCAAGACTTACCATGTGTTGTTTCCTCCTCTCCAAGTTTGTAAATCTCCAAGAGTGGTTTGATGATTTGAAAGTTTCTACAAATTGAAAGTCCAATTTAGATTTGTTAAGTTAAAAATTATGTTTTAATATATTTCTCACAAGTGTGAGTGGCAACTCTAAAATATTTCTGTATTAGTTCCTAATTGATTTCATATTGAATATTTAAAGACTTTCAACATTTTATGGGAAGATCTAAAGCTTTTGATAGTAGTTATTGAAAAAGAAAGTTATAAGTTCTTGATTAGAGAGTCTCAATGTTGTATGCATCTATTGTTTCATGGAATGTGGGTGTTAAAAATTAAATCACAATAGTGATTTCTTTATCCTCATTCAAGGAGGTGGTGGCTCTAAATGGTTTTTATGAATGGTGTGAAGAAGTTCATGTTTACACTTGTGCCAAATCAATAGTTCTCGTTACAACATTAACACTTGAAGGTTTTTCACTTTTCATGAGTTTTCTTTCCATGAAAATTAGGTGATAAGAATGGTTGCCTCTATTCAATGATTTTAGCACTAATGAAAGAGATATAAGTTTAGTTTAAAAAAGGATTCAGATTTTAGATCTCAAGTTATTTTACCAAGTCATGAAAGTGCTTAAAGATATTGTAAGGTTAGAAAAGGAACTTTGTAATCAGATTGTAAACTTCATAAGAAATATAGTAGGAAACATTCAAGGTCTAATATATGATCAAGTTTATATGAATTCTAAGTCAACACTCATGGAGCTACATGTTTCTTTAAGACCTAAGGAATCTTCATTACCCATTATTTTCCTAAAAGTCTTTATGTCTAATTCAGTTGATTGGCCAACACATTTAAGATTACGAAAGCTTTTTTAAATTGAATAATACATCACTAAGATGGAGAATGATATATATAACAATAGAATTTATGTTGAATTTTCTAATGATGAATGTGAATGTGCTAAAAATCATGGTTAGTGTAATGAATCCATAGCTAACGAGAATTTGTCTTCTGATTGTGGAGAAAGGGATTCAAGTTTTGGTGAATCAAGTGATTATAGTCAGCATGAGGAAGATGGATACATAACTAAAAATGAGTCATGTGATAGTATGTGTGAGAGTGAAGAAAAATCTAGTAGTAGTATTGATAACTCTTCTTGTGATGAAAATGAATATGGTGATGTACCTCGTGATGAGGTATTATGCAAAGAAGAGGAAACAAGTTATGATAAGGCCTCTAATTTTTTAGATTTCTATACTGATGTTATTGCTATTAAAGTATTTTAGATCAGCCAAATTATGATCAAAGCCAAGGAGAACAGACTTGTGATGACGTCTTGTTAAATGCTGAAAAAGTTTCATAACTATTGGCTCATGAGTGTGAAAGGTATGGAAATGTTTCTAAGGATGCTTTGGTTTTCCCTTTTAATATTTTTTCCCATGATTAAGTCCTTTCTGCAAATTTTGATGTTGATAGAAATATAAAATCAAAATACTTTTTGTCAAGTTTTGGAGGTGTATATGACAATAGTCAAAATGTCAATACACATGACAACTTATCTAATGTGGGGAGTACTACTAAGGGGAGATTTAGTGCTGATTCAAATTTCTCTCATGTTGTTGATGTTGCAATAGGTTTTGATTGTCCATATGATGAAAGGGAAAGGGCTAGAAGTTATGATAATCTTGAGTTTCCATTTTGTGCTAATGAGTGTAGTGATAATAATTTTGATAGATTTGAAGTTCATTCCAATGAGTTTTTGGAAAGAGACAATGACAATTATCTGTTGGAAAATGAAGATGGTGTAACTGAGAGGGGAGGGGTGAATCAGTTACCACAAAAACATTTTCAAAAGTCCCAAAGATGCCTTAAACTTAGTTGCTGCTGCTACAAAAATCACTGCTTAAAACTTGATAGGTGTTTAGTTAATTTATGAAGCATTTACTGAAATAAGCGACTATGCAAAAGAAAGTAATCATTAACACAGTAGACACCAGATTTACTTGGAAACCCAATATGGGAAAAACCACCAGCAACTAGTCACCAATTTTCACTCTTTTGAAGTGAGCCCTATTAGGAGCCAACCCTGTCAAAGGTTACAAAACACACTGTTAGGTGTGACCCTGTTAGAGGATTTAATCACCCTATTAGGAGTGGCCTTGTAAGAGGTCTTTTTGAACAATTCAATTAAATTGCCACCCTGTTAAAGGATTTATGAAATGGCTGTTAAACCAACTCTTTTAGGAGATTTTGGAATCACTGTTACAATGGTTAGAAAGCAACAATGAATGATCTGAAAATACATGCAACTTATCTTGCTGAATACAGATCTCAGTTTAGCTCCACAAGATCCTTACTAATCAAATATATATCTCTGCAGCTCCAAGATTTCCCTCTGCTCAATTCTGCTTAGGCACACGCAAGTCTCTTCCTTGCACTTCCTTGCATTTTTCGTATATTCATTCTCTCCTCTACTCTTTTTCATCTTGAGCACCTCTTTATATATTATTCATAATACCAGGTCGGCCCAACCAATTTGTTAAAACAATTCCAAAGTCGGCTTGCCCAACCAACTTGACTAAACATATTCTAAAGTCGGCTTGAACAAAAAAACTTTCACTGGCCGACGCTGCTCGGTCAATACAGAACAAAAACTTCCTTCCTGTGTTAACCGGCAGAACTCGGTAAGAACTACAATTACCGGGAAATTTGATAATCCTGCCACTTCCTTTGGAAACCGATTGGACTCGGTAAAAGCTGTCTTCGACTACCGAGTAAGCTCGGTGAAAACTCAGTTTTCCTTAGCTTACCGTGCGAACTCGGTTAACACTTAACCGTTCGTTACAAAATCCTTTGATACCTGAGTGATCTCGATAAGAACTAAACTTTCCTTAGCTTACCGAGTTAACTCGGTTAACACTAACTCACCGTGTGACATACCGAAATGCTCGGTATACACTGCAAAAGGCTTTTACTGACCAACTGAGCTCAGTAAGCTTTGTAAACTATTTTCCTGGTTGATAGAACTCGGTAGACTCTATCTGATAACTGATATGACATTTGTGTAACATCAAAGACAATACACAATTACTTAATTATATCCAACATTATCAACATGTTGTATGTGAACAATTTCATGGCATGTTTTGTAACTTGGTAATGAATCAATTGTTTGAAGACTCTGAAGGAGTTTTAGAACATGTTATGTGATTGGATGTCAAACACGATTGCAAATGAGGAGAAATCAGATTTCATGCACCCTTCATATGCAGTTACATAATGTGAGTTTCAAATTCATGACATATATGATTCCTTGAATCAAGTAGAGTATGAATTCTTTGTGTTTCCATTGGATAGCATGTATAAGTCATTTAGTGCAAATGAATTTAAACATGACTTTGAAATCCAAGAGCATGCTGATCCATACTTTCACAATGAGCAAGTTATAGGGAATGATTCTAGATTTTACATGCATCATGAAACTGAAGATGTGGAACTAGTTTTACTAAATGAGCTAAGTTAGAAGGCTAATTTGATTGGTAAAACTAATGTAAGTGATATTTTCAGCTACCTCCTAAAAGTGCAATGGAAAATCAAGTCTATGATAGAGGTAAGAAGCTTTGTTGAAGTTCGATGTCGCAGGGCCATCATTTGTACAATTTAGGAGTAGTTTTTATTGATTTCAATAAAGTTGTTTGAGAGAAATTTTTGGAGTGGTTTGATTCTTCCAAAGATCTGAATCCTTTCCATGCCCATAGTTAGGATTAACCTCAGATAGAAATAATATTTACATACAAATATAACCAATATTAGAAAATAATAGATTGCACATAAGAGAACACAAGACACCAAAATTTAACGTGATTCACCCAATCCATGGGCTACGTCCACCAACAAAAAGTCCAATATTATTATTATCTAGTGATTACAACCTGATTATAATCCGTAATCCTTTACAGCTCAATACCACTGCAAGAGCCAATTTTTGCATCACATGTTATGAAAATCCCTAACTCTAAGCCCTTTTTATACAAGCTTTTTTTTGCTTCCAAAATTAGGGCTAGAATAATAGAAAAATAGTAGCTGACACCTTTTATAATATAAGGGAATTTTTGGCTTAACCCCCATGAAGGCACTCGGTATAGGCACTATCCCTTGACCCTATCTTAAAACCCCTATAGAAATAATCTATAGGGAAACCACATTGAATAAACCTTTGAGTCTAATTAGGATCCATATCATGAAAATCTCCCACTTGGAGACTAATTAGGCTCCATAAAAATAACCTCCCACTTGGAGATTGATCATAGCACTACTAAACCTGTAGCTCCGATTGGAGTATCAAACCAACTTGAACTCTATTGTTCTTTTATTCTGTGCAGTAAAGAGGACCAACCAAAGCTATAGAGAAGTTCAACTCCTCCTTGTCACTACCTTTGTGAACATATCTATTGGATTGTCATTTGTATGTATCTTTTGCAACTTTAATTATGCATCAGCCAAAACTGGCTGAATGAAATGGTATCACAACTTCCTTTTTGTTTTCTTTGAATGTAGAGTTGAATTCTTTGCAAGATGAATGACATTCTGACTATCTGTAAAAAAATAATTTCAATATCCCCTACCAAATCTGAGGCAACATATCCTTGTAAATCAGTAGTAGAGCCCCCAAAATGTAAACACTTAATAGATGTTCCTCTCAAATATCTGAGAATCCATTTAACTACATTCCAATGCTCAATTCCTAGATTACTAATATACCTACTAACAACTTCCACTACATGTGCAATATCTAACCTGGTACATACCATAGCATAGAGAAATGTTGCAACACCTTTTCAATATAATCAGCTTGAGATAATGTCAATTTCATTTTCATCCTATCTCTGTGAATCTTCATACCAAGGATTTTTTTTGCTGCCCCCAAATCCTTCATAGAAAATGCAAGTGCTAACTGGCATTTCAACACCTTAATGTGATCCATGTTAGACCCAACTACAAGCATATAAACAACATATAAACATGAAATAATGTAGCTATCATCATCCAAACTCTTGAAATAAACACAATGATCTAAATGACAGCTAATATATCCATGCTCATGCATAAACTTGTCAAATTTTGTATACCATTGCCGAGGTGCTTTCTTCAAGCCATATACACTTTTCTTCAATCCGCACACTAAGTTCTCCTTAGTTTTGACCTCAAATCCTTGTGGATGTGCCATATATATCTCTTCATCCAAATCACCATGAAGGAAAACTATTTTAACATCAAGCTACTCTAAATACAAATCTTCAGTAGCCACAATACTTAAAATAGAGTGAATAGAAGTCATTTCAACAACATGAGAAAATATCTCATCAAAATCAATGCCCTTTTTTTGTGCAAATCCTTTTACAATTAACCTAGCTTTAGATCTTTTCTTACCTCCATCCTCTTCTTTCAACCTGTAAACCCATTTATTCTATAAATCCTTTTTACCTAAAGCAACTTGCACAAATCTTGTGTCTTATTTTTTAGCAAAGAGTCCATTTTGTCTTTCATTGCAAACTACCACTGAGGCTCTGTATCCACCTGCACAACTTCATCGTAACATTCAGGTTCACCAACATTAGTAAGTAAAATAGAATACAAAGAAGAATAAAATCTTTTTGGAGGTCCACTTATCCTTGTTGACCATCTAAAATTCACTGGGTTGTGTGGTACTTGTTGTTGTGGTTGTTGCAGATCATGAGAAATTGCTGGAACATAAGCTTTTCGAGTATCACCCAACACTACATAATCATTTTCTTTCTTCTCATGTTACTACAACAAATCTTTGTACAAAAATTTCTCACTGAATATGACATACCTACTTACAATTTTTTGATTTGAAAAATACTAATGCCTATAACCAAATTCATTAATGTTATATCCAACAAATACACATTTCTTTGACTTATCTTCTAGGTTGGTTCTATTTTCAAAATCAACATGTGCAAATGCTTCACAACCAAAGGTTCTAAGAAAATAATAACTCACCTTCTTACCAGACCATGCTTCCTCTGAAATACCACAACCCAAAGAAGTAGAGGGACCTCTATTAATCAAATATACAATAGTATTAATAGCCTCTACCCACATGTTTAAGGGCAACCCAACATACAACCTCATGCTTCTTGCACACTCCATTAAAGTCTTGTTCATGTGTTCAACCACTCCATTTTCTTGTGGAGTCCTTGGAACAAATTTCTATCTATGAATACCATTTGTGGAGCGATAATCTTCAAATTCATGACTATAAATACTCACCACCATTATCAGATCTGAGTTATTTTAATTTCTTTCCAATCTCATTTTTAACCAAGCATTTCCATTTCTTAAAAGTTTGAAATACATTAGATTTCTAAAGAAATAAACCCATACTTTTTTAGTTGCATCATCAATAAACATAACATAAGAATGAGAGCCACCAAGGGAAGATACTTGAGCTAGTCCCCATACATTTGTATGCACAAGCTCTAATTTCTCACTTTTATCTTCCTTCCCAATCTTCACAAAATTCACTCTCTTTTATTTTCCATATACACAACTTTCACAAAAATCCATATTAACACATTTTAGACCTGGTAAAACTTTCTTTGAATAAAGTAATTTCATATATTTCTCACTCATGTGCCCAAGTCTATTGTGCCACAACACTATATCATAATCTATAGCACTATTTGTTCTCCTTGCTCAACTGTAGCAACTATTCCTGAACATTCATTTTTCTCTAAAATAATCAAAGTTGAAGGAACAATATGATCTGTACAAATATATAAGGTGCATACTTTCATACGATTTTATACTACAAGGGAACCTTTTAAAACCTTCCAACTTTTATCTTTAAAAGTAACTGCACAACCCTCATCATCGAGTTGCCCTATTGAAATTAAATTCCTACTCAGCCTTGGGACATGTCTTACCTCATGTAGTAGCCAATGATTCCCATTCTGCAACTTAATCTCAACTTTTCCCTTTCCAACAATTTGATAGGGTTCATTATCCTTTTGAATCCAATAATCTTTCTTCTTATGCCTTGGTTTACTATAGTACCAAAAATCTCTCGATCCTCTGGATTGATACCTCTTCCCCTTTGACTTTCCTCTTGATTTCCCATAATTTCCAAAATTATTTCCTCTCTCATTCGTTCTACCTCTACTTTATGCATTCAAAGCACTTCCTAATGTAGATCCATCTAAGGATTTCATATGAGTTTCCTCACTCAAAATAACATCAATCACATCATCATATTTTATGGTATTAGATCTAGAAATAGAATTACTCACAACCATTACCAAGCCATTCCAACTTTCAAGCAAAGAACACAAAATCAAGAGAACCCTAATTTCTTCATTAAAATTAATACCCACATAAGATAACTAACTAGTAATAGTATTAAACTCATTTAAATGATCTACAACAGATCCACCTTCTGTCATTTTCATATTAAATAAATGCTTCATGAGAAATACCTTTTTTGAAGTGGAGGGATTTTCATACAATTTTGTTATGATTTCCATCAACTCTTCTATCATCTTCACTTTTGTAACATTAAATTTCATCGATGGTGCCAGACATAACCAAATGCTTCCAATTGCTTTTCTATCTAAAAACTCCCATTCCTCATTTGTCATAGTTCCCTAGTTTTTGGTTTTCCTTCCAATGGCTTCCATGAATCCTTTTGATAGAGATAGTCCTCCATTTACATATTCCATAATTAAAATTTCTACCCATTAAACTTGTCAACCCTTAGCTTACCCTTGTCTACCATTGCTCCCACTCAACCTTGAGACCTTCCTACAAAGGATCACAGAAAAATAAAACAAAATAAATGCCAACGGCCTGGCTAAAAAAAATGATGACCATTTGGATTTGATAGCACTTGTTAGGATTAACCTTAGACAAAAATAATAGTTACATGCAAACATAACCAATATCAAAAAACAATAGATCACACATGAGAGAACACAAGACATCAAGATTTAACGTGGTTGACCCAATCCCTGGGCATCCATCAACATCAAGTCCAATATTATTATTATCCAGTGATTACAACCTAATTACAATCCATAATCCCTCACTGCTCAATACCACCATGAGAACCAATATTTGTATCAAACGTTATGAAAATCCCTAATGCTAATCCCTTTTTATACAAGCTTTGTTTTGCTTATAAAATTAGGGTTAGAATAATAGAGAAATAGTAGTCAATGCCTTTTAAAATATAAGGGAACTTTTGGCTTTGGGGGTGTTTCTCCCCAAATCCCCACAGGGGCATTGCCCCTTGACCCCACCATATACTGAGGGAGCACACTTGGGGTGCTACCCCTTGACCTTGTCTTAGGGGCATTGCCCCGAAACTCGCATAGAAATAATATGCAAGGAAACCACATCGAATAAACATTTGAGTCTGATTAGGATCCATATCACAACATACACAATGGAAATGCATCCCTAGGAAAGAGCCACTAGTGGGACTCAAAATTGAAGCTATGATTTTGAGTACTATTTTGAAAATTGAGTCAAATTGGGCCCCTATAAGTGCTTTTCATGTATGTGTACACAATTGTCATTTTGAGGCCTATGACATGTTTCATGTGTTTAACACCTTTCATCAAATATATACATGTGTCCTATAATGATAATTTTTCATTCTAAGTCATTCCATGAAGTTTTGTTTTGAGCATTGTTCAAATCTGTAGTTTTACCCAAGTGCCAAAAGATGACAAGAAGCCTAGTTTGTAATTGAATATCTTACACCCGGTAACATTTTGTGGTTCACCACTTTGGGAATGTTAAGTATGCATATCATAGAACCTATGTTTCACATTTTAAATAATTTTGATATGTTTTTTTTCTAGTTATTGAATCCCTCAAAGTTGGTTGTTTACTATTGTCATACTGATGCATATTTCTTTGAATTTCGGGAAGCCCTGTCTGACCAATTATAACTTTGATCCAGTTGACCAAAATGAAAAATTTCCTTTTATGTTGTATTCTAGGGACCAGAGACATATTATGTTCCCAATATAAGTCTATGATGAATCCATTTGACTAGTTTTTAGACGTGATTCCAAATGCAAAATTTGAAGTTTCATTGGTGTCTAAAGGTGTAGATTGGTTGGTAGCCCTGTTTAAGAGGTCATAACTTTGAAACCATGATTGTCTAAGAAAAATGGATTGTACCACTATGTTCTAACTTGAAGATACTTTAAGTATGTTATTCTTCAAGATGAATCCATTTGCACACTTATCCAGGTCCATTTTGTTTGCAAAGTCATTATTCTTCTAGTGTTCTTGGTTCTGCAATTCTGAGAAGCCAGCTTTGACCACTTGCCAAATTCATCCAGTTATTTGTCATGATACCAAGCCATACATTTATACTCTCTACATGATATTAAACTAATTCCCCAATTTTCAAGTCCTCAATTGATCATATGACCTATTTTCAAAGCCAAAACTAGGTTCATTTTATTGTTTTCTGACATGTTTGTAGGCTGTTTGAAGTAGGTAATTTTGGTAGACAATATATTTTGACTTATAAGTATTCATGAGATGAAATCTAATAGGGTAGAAGAATGTGGATCAAAGAGTAGATATGTCAGATCTCAAGGGCTAGTTGTTTAATTTATTCAGTTTTAAAGTCAGCTTAGAGGCCTTCTTGGCAGAAAATTGTAGTTTGGAATAGATTGAAGAAAGAGTTTTAAAAGTTGAATCAGTGGCCCAAATTGAATCCAATAATTTCAAGGAGTTTGATAAGTGGATTTTAGAAGTTAGTTGTTTGAAATGTAATTTTTTTCTTGCCAGATCCACTTGGATCCAACTGACTGTAGTAAAGTGATAAGGATTTATGGGTTTTCAAAGGTGATTAATTGGGACCAAAAAATGATGTCATTTGGATGTGATGACAACAAGGTGATGCTATAATTTTGAGTATTATATGCATCTTTTCTTAAGTTCAAGTTGTGTATAGGACTATATATATAATAGAGAATAAAAATGAAACTAAGACATCAACCTAATCTTAAAATATATCAGAGAAGTATTACACGTTGGAGTAAAACACCAAATAAGGTGAATGTTTGGGGTGTTTAGATTGGCCTAGTGAAAAAAAGTGAATTTTGGGTTCTCTCTCCATATTTTATGTCTAAAATTTTATTATCATACAAGAAATGAATGTTGGCAGACACTAGAAATGATACATCAACATTTTCATGACTGGACTAAGCTCCAAAAATATATCATCTCAATTTAGTGAGTTGAATAAATAAAGGGAGTTCCCAAAGTTTTTCCCATGTCTTAAGAATTTGTGGAGGCTTGTTTATGTTAGCATGAATGTCAATGATACCACATTGGTGGAGTATCCTGAGCATTAGAGAGTATTGATATGTTGCATTCATGACTATGTTTGTCATTGATGTCAACATAACATTATTTTTGTAAAGATTGGCAGAGTGGCAGACAAAGATCATAATAGTACGAAAAATGGTTTGATTTTTTGGTCATGCACAATTATGGACATATACAACACAATATCATGATGACATGATTAAGTGCACACAGTCTAAGTCGATGGTGTATGGAAGTTGTACATGATTCATAGAAAGCAATTCAGAGACAAAGTATTGGAAAAGTACTTCCTGATGATTGTTGTCTATCTTACATCCCAGATGTAATGAAGTAATGCATAGTTAGACAATGATAAAGGAAAACCAATTGATGACATCAGTGAGTGTGCAAGTCTTAGTAACATATGCGTAAAGTTTTGTATAAACTGTGAGATGATAGTGCTATTGGAATTGTAATTTAATTAATTATCTTATTTTAATTAATTGGGAAAGTCTCAAGGTTGACTCAAGGAATTATTATGAAGCTATGGCATAAATTAAATATGCTTTCCTTAAATGTAATGTGTTTTCAAGCATTATGATCATTGTTCAAGTGTGAATTATGAAAAGGAGTAGAGTGTAATGTGTGTAAGCTATCCAAGGGATTATTGGATGCATAGTTTGAGATCTGGTTACAAGATCTAAAGGAGAAGAAGTTTAATTGATAGGATAGAGATAGAGGAAGGAAGTACAATTTAGTTCTATTATTCTACAAGGAATGATACATAGATCATTTGGACAGTGGGTTCATTGGTCTTACCCTTGAAGCTGTTTGGGCAATGGGTCCAACTATCTTCCACAACTCCTAACAGGGTTGGCACAACTCCTAATAGGGTTGGAATCTCCTAATAGGGATTCAAAGTCTCCTAATAGGGACTCATATGTACCAAATATTTTAATAGACTCCTAATAGGGTCTATCCTCTAACAACAAATATTTATATTAGTACATCATCTTGTGGGTACCATCTCTGCTGGGGTTTTCCCTTTGATCAAGGGTTTCCCTAGTTAACATATCTAGTGTTATTGTATATGAGTATCTTGTTGTGGTTTCAGTTTATATTACTCATATGGTTAAAGATTATTTAAGATTATAATTTGTGATATTAGTTGGATAACTGATTTGCCCCCCTCTCATTTATATTATTTGACTATATATTCTAACAATTGATTTCCAATGAATACCAATGATATCTATTTTTTTAAATTGGTTCGATAACTAAAAAAAAGGAAATGAGTTTTCCAAAGGAATTCATGTGCCATAGTGGAAAACTAGCTGGGGTCAAAAGTGTAGTTTGTAGAGAGATTATGGATATGGGCAGATGCCTGTAGGAAAGGTTACTTGAAGTCAATGTTCTATATTGTGAATAGATATTTCTATATATCCTCTCAAAGCAAGTTGGAGGCCGAATGAGGGACCATGCAAGTAGGATAGAGATTATATACATTGAGACAAGATTTGGATTTAGAAAACTTGCTACTACCTTGTATTGCCTCTACTCTTCAAAGGCTTAATTGTTGTTTTGTATTTTATAGAGTTTGAATTAAGACAAATACATAGAAGGGGATCCACCAAGAGAGTTATTAGAAACCCATTTGCTCACAAAAGGCATTTTTGCAATGATTTCTTAAGATAAATGTAAATGGTGTATGGAGTTTGCAAGCTAAACCATTGGAAAGTTTTCACTATAATTCTTTCCCCCAATCTATCATATGCAACACAAGAAAATGAGAAATACAATGAGTAAAAAAAAGGGAATAGAGTAAAGAAAATTGTTTTGTTCTGAAACACTCATCAAGATGCACATGCTTAGATAATTGAAGATGGGTATGTATCATTTTCATCATGACTGTATCCAAGACATGGCCAGATTCTTTTCCAAAGTCACTAAAGCTTGATTAGTTTTTTAAAAAAGGACATGGATATTGCTGAAGGTACAACTCGTGTAAATCAATACATATAACATTTTAAAAGATAGAATGTAGAACATCAAAATTTCTTAGCCTTGATTGCCACATGCTCACTTAGAAGGTGGAATGGAGTGGATTATTGTGTGCTTCTCTCACTATAACTACAACAGTCTACATTCGACAGCCTCCATTTTCCCATAATATAGGCTACGTATTTTATGAAAATGGGAAAGAGTTTGAATTAGGAAGGGCTAACATCAGTGTTGTAGTAGTGAATAATCACTTACACGCACAAGGGTAGTGCATGAGAAAACTTAGTCCAAAGTGAAGGCACCTATACCAAGATGATATAAAGATTAAACTTCATACAGAAAGTGTTTAGCAGAAGAGAGTGGATGTTATCCCACATTGCCCACAGGGTGATATTTCTTATTATTTCATACTCCAAGACATAACAACTAATTGTCTTAAGTGCTTGAGCTTACTAAAAAAGGATCGTTTGCATGGGTCCCCATCTAGATGGGCAATAAAGAAATTTTGACCAATCACGTCCATGATAAGAGGATGATGTGGAAAATGGAGAAACAAAATGTTGATACATGGTAGATAGGTGGATAAATAGTAAGGCAACATGTGGCACATGTTTCTAGACCTAGCACAGATCCCAAGGCATATGAGATGGCAAGGAAGACACATGTCATGATGTCTCTATGTTGCAATGATGTCACAGAGTGCTAATGAGGATAGCAAAAAAGTGACATGTGGAGGCAGGTGCTAAGGTAGTAATTTTAGGATGGACATACTAGATTGTGCCATGTAGTGTAATCAACAATTGTCACTATGTCACCATGGAGAGTTTCTCACCGATGCCATATGGTAGTCCTCAAGCAAATTAGGAGGTACCATGTGGTAGCCAGATGGCAAAGCTATCTAGAGGGTGCTAATAGGGCATGTGACTCAGCAAGGACAAACAAATCAGAGCATGACATGTACCACAAGCTGATCAAACCATGTTTGAATTGCATGGAGAAGGGAGGGAAAAATTAAAAAGTTATAAATTTCAAGATTTTATTGGTTTTTCCTCTCCAAACATACTAGGTCATTCAAATTCGATAAATTTTATATTATAAAGTTAAAACTTTATAATGTGATTTTTTTTTTTACAAGAAATCATGTCTGAGAGTCAATTCTTCAACTTGGTTTTCAAATAGTTGCCATGGGTATTTTTCTTAAGCATAGTTGGCCTAGTTTCTTGATAAATTATGTCTGTCATAGGGGATAACTTCCCTTAGATGCAATCTCATCTTGTCTACTTGGTAGTTAAAATCAATGTTAAATCCAAAGCAAACAAAATGATGACTTTACTAGGGACTATGCAAAGTAATTCATTGTTAAAAGTACTAGAATCTTGGGTATGATCTATGCATTTTCAGTCATATATGATAGACAAACCTTGAGAATCTAAAAAAGATGAATACAAATGGAAGAATTTGATACAATAGCAATGTTGTGATGTGTTTTCCTTTTCTTTGTTGAAGATTCATGTCTCTCCATGGTTACCTTATTTAGGAATACAATACTTTGAAGGTTGAATGAAAATTGTGTGCTTTAACCATTGTAATTTATCACCAATCAGTTTAGCTGGATAGTGTTTTTAAGTGTCATTGTAAAATTTATATTCAAGAATGATCATGTGTTGTTTCCTCTTCTCCAAGTTTGAAAGTCTCCAAGAGTGGTTTGATGATTTGCAAGGTTCTACGAACTAAAAGTCCTCAAGTTGCAAATTATGTTTTAATATATTTCTCATAAGCATGAGTGGTGACTCTAAAAGATCTCTGTACCAATTCCTAATTGATTTCATATTGAATGTTTATAGACTTTCAAAATTTTGTGGGAAAATTTGAAGCTTTTGATAGTAGTTCTTGGAAAATAAAGTTACAAGTTCTTGATTAATGAGTCTTAGTGTTGTATGCATCTACTATTTTATGGAATTTGAGTATTAAAAAGTAGATCACAATAGTGGTTTCTTTGTCCTCATTCAAGGAGGTGGAAAATATACATGGTTTTTATGAATGGTGTGAAAAAGTTCATGTTTATACCTATGCCAAATTAGGATATCTAGTTGCAACATCAACACTTGAAGGTATTTCACTTTTCATGAGTTTTCTTACACTAAGGAGAGAGGTAGAAGTTTAGTTTCAAAATGGATTCAAAGTTTAGACCTGAGGTTAGTTTACCAAGTCATGAAAGTGTTCTTGAAGATATTGTAAGGTTAATAAAGAAAATTTGTAATCAGATTATCAGCTTCATAAGACGTACAATAGGAAGCATTCAAGGTCTAAGAGATGATTAAGTTTTGTATGAAGTTTAAGTCAACATTCATGGAGCTGCATGTTTCTTTAATACCTAAGGAATCTTCTTTACTCATTATTTTCCTAGAAGTCAATGTGTCTAATTTAGTTGATTGGCCAACACATTTAAGATTACAAAAGGTTTTGCAAATTAAAGAATGCATCAAGAAGATGGAGAGTGATATATATAACAATCAAATTTATGTTGAATCTTCTTATGATGAATGTGAATGTGCTAAAAATCATGGTGAGTGTAATGAATCCATAGATAATGAGAATTTGTCATCTAATTGTGGAGAAAGGGATTTGAGTTTTGGTGAACTAGATGATTGCAGTCAACATGAGGAAGATGGATACATAACTAAAAATGAGTCATGTAATTGTATGTGTGAGGAGTGAAGAAAACTCTAGCAATAGTATTGATAAATCTTCTTTTGATGAAAATGATTATGGTGATGTAATTAGTGATGAGGTATTATGGAAAGAAGAGGAAACAAGTTATGACAAGGCCTCCAATTTTTTAGATTGCTATACTAATGTTTTTGATTAAGGAAAATAGGCATTAAAAGGGCCTTGAAACCCTGAACATAGATTAAATAGTCAATAGTAAAACATCAAAGGCTACCAAGAGCCAGAAAGAAAAACAAAAGACATCTCCCTAAAAAAGAAATACATAGGAAAAAGCTAGAGAGACACACCAAAAAGCCAAGGCAGCCCATAAAAGGCCAGGGGGCTTTAGACAATGTCTCTAAGCATCTCAACAACATTGATCTCGAGCTCAGACAACTTTCCAGCCACCTCTTTCATCTCTAAAAGCTCTTGATCAGGGGTCAGAGTATCTTTTTTCCTGGTGCTTGATCTGGTTCATTTCCTAGCTCCTTCATTAAAAGTCCTGTCCTTAAGGCTGATGTCTGGATCCTACTCCCTACATATATTCTGGTCTTCCACATAGTGAATGAACTTCTTGATATTCTCATTATCCTTGAGAATGATAATTTCCTGCTCAGCTATTCCTTGCATAGTCTTATCCATCTCAAGGGTTTTGGTATTCACTGCATCCACTCTCTTGTCCATACTTTGCTCATCCTCGCTGACCCTGTTCTTAAGGCTATATGTCTCTCTTTCTAGAGTGCTTAGTTTGTGTTTGAGGTCAAGGATTTCATGGTATATCCACTTAGTGGTTCGGTAGCTATCCACTACACTATTTCTCACATTGTTCAGAACATCCATATCTAGATTCTCCCTAGCTATGTCACTGAGGAAAACTGGGGCTGGATCAATAAGCTCCTCCAACTGGATTCTATCCTCTTCATTTTCTCTAATATGGGTTCTAATAAGTTCCCTTTTGATACCCAAATTGATTGAGGCATGGTTAAAGTTCCTCCATACCACCTTCTTGTCCTTCCCTATAACTGAGCATTTGTAGGTGGTAGTGCCCACATCATCATAGCCCTATTTAGGTTCTAGCTCTGGCCTGTTGATGGGATCCTCCTCCACCTTCTCACTTTCCTCCCCATGTCTATCCTTGTTGTCATCCAAGCTTTTCCTTTTGCACTTTCTAGTCCTCATAGCCTCGTTCTCTCTGTTGGTCAATTTCTATACTAATGTTACTACTATCATAAATATTTCAGATCAGCCGAATTATGATCAAAGCCAAGGAGAAGAGACTTGTGATGACGTCTTGTTAAATGCTGACAAAGTTACATAACTTTTGGCTTGTGATTGTGAAAGGTATGTTAATGTTTTTAAGGATGCTATGATTTTCCCTTGTAATGTGTTTTCCCATGATGAAGTCCACTGCCCAAAGTCTAATGTTGAAGGAAATATAAACTCAGAATACCATGTGTCAAGTTTTGGAGGTGTATATGAAAATAGTTCAAATGTCAATACACATGATGACTTATCTAATGTTGGGAGTACTACTAAGGGGAGATTTAGTGCTGATTCAAATTCCTCTCATATTGTTGATGCTACAATAAGTTTTGACTATTTGTATGATAAAAAGGAAAGGGCTAAAAGTTATTATTCTAATCCCAAGTTTCTATTTTTTGCTAATGAGTGTAGTGATAATGAGTTTGATAGATTCAAATTTCATTCCAAATAGTTTTTGGAAAGAGACAATGACAATAATAAACATGTTGTATGTGAACACTTTCATGGTATGTTTTGTAACTTGGTAACAAATCCATTATTTGAAGAGTGTGAAGGAGTTTCATAACATTTTAAATGTGATCAGATGTCAAAAAATATTGCAAATGATGAGAAATGAAATTTCATGTACCCTTCATATCTGGTTACATAAGGTGAGTTTCAAATTCATGACATATGTGACTCCTTAAATCAAGTAGAGTACAAATCCTTTGTGTTTCTATTGGATAGAATGCATAAGTCATTTAGTGTAGATGCATTTCAATATAATTTTGAAATCCAAGAGCAATGTGATCTATACTTTCATAATGAGCAAGTTATAGGGAATGATTCTAGTTCTTACATGTATAATGAGAGTGAAGATGTAGAATTGGTTTTACCAAATGAGTTGATTTAGAATGCTAATATGATTGGTGAAACTAATGGAAGTGATATTATTATCTTACCTCCTAAAAATGCAAATGAAAATTAGGTCTATGATAGAGGTAAGAAGCTTTAGTAAAGTTTGGTGGCCCGAGGCCATTGTTTGTATAGTTTAGGAGTAGTTTTTTTTGCTTTCAATAAAGTTGTTTTATAGAATTTTTTGGAGTGCTTTGCTTCTTCTAGAGATCTAAATATTTTCCATGCCTGCAAGGGAAATGAATCCCTAGATAGAGCCACTTTTGGGATTCAAAATTAAAGCTATGATTTTGAGTACCATTCTGAAAATGGAGTCAAATTGAGCCCCTATAAGTGCTTTTCATGCATGTGTACTACCCAGCTATCATTTTGAGGCCTATGAAGTGTTTCATGTGTTTAACACCTTTCATTAAGTATATGTGTGTGTCCCATAATGATAAGTTATCATTCTAAGAAGTTTCATTTTGAGCATTGTTCAAATCTGCACTTTTGCCTAACTGTCAAACAATGACAGGAAGCCTACTTTGCAATTGAACATCTTGCACCTGGTAACATTTAGTGACTCAACACTTTAAGAATATTAATTATGCATATTAAAGAACCTATGTTTCAAATTTCAAGTTGGTTCAATATGTTTTGACTAGGTATTGAATAACTCAAAGATGGTTATTTACTATTGTCATGCTGATCCATATTTATCAGAATTTTGGGAAGCCCTATTTGACCAATTATAACTTTAACCTAGTTGATAGATATGTAAAATTTCCTTTTATGTTGTATTCTAGGGGTTACAGAGATGTTATGTTCTTTATTTGAGCTAGTGAAGAATCCATTTGATTACTTTTCAAACGTGATTCCAAATGCAAATTTTGAAGTTCCACTGGTGTCTAAAGGTGCAAATTGGTCGGTAGCCCAATTTGGGATGTCATAACTTTGAAACCATCATTGCATGAGCCAAATAGATTGTACCACTATGTTTGAATTTGAAAATAAGTCAAGTATGCAAGTTTTTAAGTCTTGATGAATTCGCTTCCACACATTCCCAGCTCCATACCGTATGCAAAAATCATTATTCTATTAGAGTTCCCAGATCTGCAATTTTGAGAACCCAACTTTGACAACCTACCAAATTCGTACAATTATTTTTCATGAGACCAAATCATAGATTTATACTTCCTACATGACAGTAAAATAATGCCACATTTTTCATGCCCTCAAGTGATTATATGAGCTATTTTCAAAGCCAAAACCAGGTGCATTTTATTATTTTCTGATAGTTTGAAGTAGGCAATTTTGGTAGTCAATATCTTTTGGTAGGGTAAGAGAATGTGGATCAAAGAGTAGATATGTCAAATCTCAAGGCCTAGTTGTTTAATTTAGTTAGTTTTTAAAGTCGGCACAGAGGCCTTCTTGGCAAATAATTGTAGTTTGCAAAATATTGAAAAAGAGAGTTTTAAAAGTTGAATCAATGGCCCAAATTGAATCCAGTCATTTCAAGGAGTTTAATAAATGGATTTTAGAAGTCATTTGTTTGAAATGATTTTTCTTTTGGCTGGATCCACTTTTGGACCCAACCGACTATAGCAAAGTGATAAGGCATTATGGGTTTTCAAAGGTGATTAAAAGGGACCAAAATATGATTTCATTTGAATGTGATGAGAATAGGGTGATACTATAATTTTGAGTATATTATCTATCTTTTCTTAAGGTCAAGTTTTGTATTGGACTATATATACACCAGAGAATAAAAATGAAACTAAGACATAAATCTGATCTTAACATATATTAGAGAAGCATTACCCATTGGAGAGAAACACCAAATAAAGTGAAATTTTAGGGTGTTTATATCAACCTATTGAGCACAAGTGAATGTTTGGGTTTTCTCTCCATATTTTATGTTTGAAATGTCATTATCATAAAAGAAATAGATGTTTTTAGACACTAGAAATTGTACATTAGCCTTTTGATGACTAGACTAAGTTCCAAAAATATATCATCTCAGTTAAGTGAGTTGAATAAAAAAATGGAGTGCCTAAAGTTGTTGCCATGTCTTAAGCATTTGTGGATCATTGTTTATTTCTAGTGAATACCAATGATATCTATTTTTTTTAATCTACCTTGATAACTACAAAAAGAGGAAATGAGTTTTCCAAAGGAGTTCATGTGCCATAGTGGAAAATTAGTTGGGGTCAAAAGTATGGTTTTTAGAGTGATTATGGATATGAACAAATGCCTATAGGAAAAGCTACTTGAAGTCAATGTTCTATATTATGAATATACATTTCTATATATCATCTCAAAGAAAGTTAGAGGCTAAATGAGGCACCATGTGTGTAGGATAGACATTATGTACATTGAGACAAGATTTGGATTTAGAAGACTTACTACTACCTTGTATTATCTCTACTCTTTAAAGGCTTAGTTGTTGTTTCCTATTTTACAAAGTTTGAATTAAGCCAAATACATAGAAGGAGATCCACCAAAAGAGTTATTAGAAACCCATCTACTCACAAAATACATTTTTGTAATGGTGGATTAAGATAAATGTAAATGATGTATGGAGTTTGTGGGCTGAACCACTGGAAAGTTTTCACTCTAATTCTTTTCTCCAATCTACCATACACAACATAGGAAAATGAGAAATACAATGAGTAAAAAAAAGGAAATAGATTAAAGGAAATCATTTTATTCCACAACACCTATCGAGATGCACATGTTTAGATAACTGGAGATGGATATGTATTATTTCATCATGACTATATCCAAGACATGGCCAGATTCTTTTCCTAAGTCACTTTTTAAAAAAGGATGTGGATATCACTAAAGGTACAATCTGTGAAAATCAATATAGGTAACATTTTAAAAGATAAAATGCAAACCATCATGATGTCTTAGCCTTGATTTCCATGTGATCATTTAGAAGGTCGAATGGAGTGGATTATTGTGCACTCCTCTCACTGTAACTACAATAATCTACATCCAACAGCCTCCATTTTCCTATAATACAAGCTGTGTACTTTATGAAAATGGGAAAGCATTTGAATCAGGAAGGGGTGACATCACTATTGTAATGGTGAATAAGTACTTACATGCACAAGGCTAGTACATGAGGAAACTTCTAGTCCAGAGGGTACTAATAGGGCAGGTGACTTAGCAAGGGCCATCCATTCATAGCATGACATGTGTCACAAGTTGGTCAAACCAAGTTTGACCTGGATGGAGAAGGGAGGGAAAAATTAAAAATTTATAAATTTCAATATTTTATTGGTTTTTCCTCTCCAAACATAGAAGGTCATTTAAATTCAATAAATTTTATATTATAAATCTCAAACTTTATAATGTGATAATTTTTTTACAAGAAACTAGGCCTAAAAGTCAATTCTTGAACCTGGTTTTCAAATGGCTACCCTAGGCATTTTTCTTAAGCAAGTATACAACTATTATATATTGAAAAAAATATCTTGGAGTTTAGTTACCACATTTTCCATTTGTTTATGCATAGGTATTAGTGGGTAAAAGTTATACTGGATTTTTTCCAAGGTGCTTCTTACATAATTGCATTCTGGTATAGGCAATTCATTTTTAGTTTTTGATAAAAAGGTGAAGTGGGTAGGTGTTAAATTTGGAGAGGGTGTTAGCAGTAGTATTATTTCACCTCCAAAGTGGTCTATTATGGATTTTGGGAACCTTTTGCATCAAATATGATAGTTTATCAAAAAGCATCTTTTCTCATCATTCATGAAGATATTTTCAGAGTTTGTTGGGTAGAATGATGAGATTTGATCTAATGTTCAGTTCTAAAGAGATGAAAGATTTTTTGCAACAACATTGGAGGGAGATACAAGTGATCAAGTGTCAATTCCATATTAGATCTAGGATTCCTTCCTCATCTATATCTTTCTTTCATCTCTCATTATATAGGATTGGTTCCAGTTTATTGAAGTTTGGTTCCAGACTACTGGACAAGTTTCCATGGCTGTGATACCAGCAATATTGAATGTTGCTAGTTCTAGCTTACTGGGAAGAGCTCTAGCTATAATTCCTCCATTCCTCAACATTTTCTCTCTTGTATGAATAACAATAATAAAGATAGAGTACAGTTCTAATCTATTGTTGTGTTTAATAAGTCTTTCATGCATCTTAAATGTTCTTGTTTCAAAGGAATGAATACAAAGAACACCAAATTACTTAGCTTCATTTTGATTCTTGTCTCATTTATCTGTTGTTTACAATCTTTTGTGGTTTATGGAGAAAGAACATAGATCTAGTTGCATCTCATTTTAGGTTGTATGTTTTGATGTGATTTTCCTTTGATTCAAAGAATCATGTAAATGCTTGACACAATTTTATAGGCTTGTGAGTTTCATGAGAAGGATGTCTGATAAGTATGAGTTTCAATATGAAACATTGATGTTTGATTCACAAAGTGATATGATAGACATGATATCATGATGTACGAGATAGATCATTGATATCCTAGATGTGTGTTGTGATTTTTGGGATATCTAATGGATAGGGCATCAATCAACTACAAGATCAATTTAGTTTGTTGTTGTATATGTGGTTTTTTTCTGATTCAAAATCAAATAATCAATCATCCATGTTCTTTTTCTATTTAGGATTTGAAAGGATACCCTTACTCAACTTGTGGATTTCATAGGTTTTGTAATTTTCTAAAACATACCTTTGTTATTGCATGAATATAGGGGAAATAAGGGTTTAATCTACTTTGTATATATTCATATATATTGTTTGAACTGGTACTATATGAGTGAATCTAAAGGTCTACCTGCCTAGGTTTTGTAGAGCCTAAACTAGAAGAATGAGTTTTATATTTGAGCTAGTGACAAATCCATTTGACTACTTTTCAAATGCAATTCCAAAAGAAAATTTTGAAGTTTCATTGGTGTCTAAAGGTGCAAATTGGTCGGTAGCCCTATTCGGGGTGTCATGACTTTAAAACTGTAATTGTCTAAGCCAAATGGATTGTACCACTATGTTCTACTCTGATAATACTTCCAATTTGCCAGTTTTTAATTCTTGATGAATCCATCTGCACACTTTCCTAGGTCCATTCCATTTGCAAAAAATATTATTCTGTTAGTTTTCTTGGTTCTATAATTTTGAGAACCCAACTTTGACCACTTGCCAAATTTGTCTAGTTATTTGTCATGAGCCCAAATCATAGATTTATACTTTGTACATGACAGTAAACTAATGTCCCAATTTTTAGGCCCTCAAGTGATTATATGACCTATTTTCAAAGCCAAAACTAGGTGCATTTTATTATTTTTTGATATGTTTGGAGGCAGTTTGATCAAAGAGTAGATATGTCAGATCTCAAGGCTTGTTTGTTTAATTTAGTCAATTTTTAAAGTTGGCTTAGAGGACTTCTCGGGAAAAATTTGTAGTTTTCAAAAGATTGAAAAAAGAGTTTTAAAAGTTGAATCAGTGGCCCAAATTGAATCCAGTCATTTCAAGGAGTTCAATAAATGGACTTTAGACGTCTATTGTTTGAAATGCAATTTTCTTTTTGGTTGGATCCACTTTGGACACAACTGATTATAGCAAAGTGATAAGACATTATGGGTTTTCAAAGGTGATTTTCAAGAACCAAAATATGATGTCATTTGGATGTAATGAGAACAGGGTGATGCTATAATTTTGAGTGTTGTATGTATCTTTTCTTAAGGTCAAGTTGTGTATTGGACTATATATAAAGTGGAGAATAAAAATGAAACTAAGACATCAACCTAATCTTAACATATATAAGAGAAGTTTTACCCATTGGAGAGAAACACCAAATAAGGTAAATTTTTAGGGTGTTTAGATTAGTCTAATGAACACAAGTTTTGGTTTTCTCTTTGTATTTTATGTCTAAAATGTCATTATCATACAAGAAATAGATGTTGGAAGACACTAGAAATAATACATCAGCCTTTTCATTACTAGACTAAGCTCTGAAAATATACCATCTCAGTTTGGTGAGTTGAATAAATAAATGGAGTGCCTAAAGTTGTTGCCCTATCTTAAGCATTTGTGGAGGGTTTCTGATTTCCAGTGAATACCAATGATATCTATTTTTTTTAACTAGCTTGATAATTAAAAAAAAAGGAAATAAGTTTTCCAAAGGAGTTCATGTGCCATAGTGGCAAATTAGCTGGGGTCAAAAGTCTAGTTTGTAGAGCGATTATGGATATGGGTAGATGCTTGTAGGAGAGGTTACTTGAAGTCAATATTAATGACTAGACATTTCTAGATATCCTCTCAAAGAAAGTTGGAGGCCAAATGAGGGACCATGCGTATAGGATAGACATTATGTAGATTGAGATAGGATTCGAACTTAGAAGGCATGCTATTGCTTTGTATTGTCTCTACTCTTTAAAGGCCTAGCTATGGTTTCCTATTTTATAGAGTTTGAATTAAGACAAATATGTATAAGGGGATCCACCAAGAGAGTTATTAGAAACCCATCTACTCACAAAAGAAATTTTTGCAATGGTTTCTTAAGACAAATGTAATTAGTGTATGGAGTTTGCAGGCTGAACCATTGGAAAATTTTCAATCTAATTCTTTTCCCCAATCTATCATACGCAATACAAGAAAATGAGAAATACAGTGAGTAGAAAAAGGGAATAGAGTAAAGAAATTTTTTTTGTTCCACAACACCCGTCAAGATGCACATGTTCAGATAATTGGAGATGGGTATGTATCATTTTCATCATGATTATATCCAAGACATGGCTAGATTCTTTTCATGAGTCACCAGAACTTGATTAATTTTCTAAAAAAGGATGTAGATATCGCTAAAGGTACAACCCATGTAAATCAATACATGTATTATAGAATTTAGATCATCATGATGTCTTAACCCTAATTGCTACATGCTCAATTAGAAGGTGGAATGGAGTGGATTATTGTGCACTCCTCTCACTGTAACTGCAATAGTCTACATCTGAGAGCCTCAATTTTTCGATAATATAGGTTGTGTACTTTATGGCAATGGGATAGAGTTTGAATTAGGAATGGATGACATCATTTTACTAATGGTGAATAAGCACTTACACTCATAAGAAGAGTGCATGAGGAAACTCACAGTCCATAGTGAAGGCACCTGTACCAAGATGGTATAAAGATCTAACTTCTTGCACAAACTATTTAGCGGAAGATAGTGGATGTGATATATCCCACATTACCTATAGGGTGGAATTTATTATTAATTTTATACTCCAAGGTATTAGAAATACTTTTCTTAAGCACTTGGGCTTTATGAAAAAGGATTGCTTGCATGGGTCCCTATGTAGATGGGCAACAAAGAGATTTTGACTAGTCAAGTGCATGATAATAGAATGATGTGGTAAATGGACAAATTGGATGTCAACGCATGGAAGCTATGTGGAAACTAACAAGGTTCCATGTGGCACATGTTTCCAAACTTGGCACAAATCCCAAGGTATATGAGATGGCAAGGAAGACAAGTGTCACAATTTTGCTATGTCATGATGATGTGGTAGAGTGCTGATGACGATAGCAACATAGCAGCATGTGGTGACAGGTGCTGAGATGGTGATTTTAGGATGGATGCACTAGATTGTGCCATGTAGTACAATCAATGATTGTTACTATGTTGCCATGGAGAGTTGCTCATCGGTTACCCATGGTGACATGGTGACCCAATCAGGGGCTTGGGCATGGTCAGATGTGGTAGTCTAGGAGAATCAGGAGGTGGCATGTGATACCAAGGAGCAAAAGCTATATAGAGGGTGTGGATAAGGCAAGTGACTCAGCAAGGACCAATCAATCAGAGCATGACATGTGTCATAGGCTGGTCAAACCAGGTTTGACTTGGATGAAGGAGGGAAAAATTAAAAAGTTATAAATTTCATTATATTATTGGTTTTTCCTCTCCAAACATACAAGGTCATTTAAATTTGATAAGTTTTATATTACAAAGTTCAACCTTTATAATGTGATTAATTTTTTACAAGAAATTAGGCCTGAGAGTCAATTCTTGAACTTGGTTTTCAAATGGTTGCCCAGGCTTTTTTCTTAAGCAAGTTTAGGACTATTATATATCAACAAAAACCTCTCAAAGGCTAGTTTCTATATTTTCCAATTGTTTTTGCATATGTATTAGGGGGTAAAAGTCATACTGGGTTTTGTCTGAGGTTCTTCTTATGCAACTACATTTTAGTATAGGCAGTTCATTTTCAGTTTATGATAAAATGGTGAAGTGGGTAGGTGCCAAATTTGGAGAGGGTCTTAGCAGTAGTATTTGTTCACCTTGAAAGTGGTCTATTATGGATTTTGGAAATTTTTTTCATCAAATCTAATAGTTTATCAAAAATGACATCATTGAGGAAGATATTTTCAGAGTTTGTTGGGTTGAATGATGAGATTTGATCTGGTTTTTAGTTGTAGAGAGATGAAAGATGTTTTACTATAGCATTGGAAGGAGATTCAAGTGGATAAATGTTGAGTCTAGATCATATTTGAGATTCCTTCCTCATTATATAATTCTTCTCTCTCTCATTGTACAGGGTTGGTTCTAGTTTATTGAAGGTTGGTTCCAGATTCTTGGACAAATGTCCATAGCTATGATACTACCAAGGTTTAATGTTGTTGGTTCCAATCTATTGAGTAGAGCTCTAGCTATGATTCCACCATCCTTCAACATCTTCTCTCTTGTATGAACAATAATAATAAAGATAGAGTATAGTTTTGATCTGGTTGTGTGTTTTATAGGTCTTTCATGCACCTTGAATGTACTTTTTTCAAATGAATGAATACAAAGAACAAAAAATTACTTAGTTTCATTATGATTCTTGTCTCCTTTCTCTAATATTTACAATCTTTTGTGGTTTATGGACAAAGAACATAGATCCAGTTGCATCTCATTTTGGGTTATATGTTTTGATGTGATTTGCCTTTGTTTCAAAGAATCATGTAAATTCTTGACACATTTTGATAGGGTTGTGAGTTTCATGAGAAGGATTTCTAATAAATATGAGGTTCATTATGAATGTTGATGTCTGATTCACAAAGTGAAGGATAGATCTGATATTGTGATGTGTGAGATAGATCATTGATATCCTAGATGTGTGTTGTGATTTGTGCGATATCCAAAGGATATAACACTTTTCAGTTATAGTATCAATTTACTTTGTTGTTGCATATGTAGGGTTTTTCTGGTTCAAAATAAAATAATCAATTATCCATGATCCTTTTCTATTTAGGAGCTGAAAGGATACCCTCACTCAACTTGTGGATTTCATAGGTTTTGTAATTTTCTACTGCATACCTCTATTTTTGCATGAGTATAGGAGAAATAAGAGTTTAATCTACTTTGTAGAGATTTAGATATGTTCTTTGAATTGGTACCATATGAGTGAATCTAAAGGTCTATCTACCTAGGTTTTGTAAAGCCTAAAGTAGAAGAATGAGTTCAACCTTATAGTTGGCCCAAGTTCTTGACAAATTGTGTCCGTCATAGGAGATAGTTGTCTTAGATGATATCCCATATTGTCTACCTAGTAGTTAAAATCATTGTTAAATCAAGAGCCAACATATCTTGTCTAAAGAGTAGCCTTCTCTAAAGGACTTACAAACATCACTAATCGATGTCACCATATAGGATTTTATAGACTTGTTAGGTCTACTCATTTAACAAGATTTTTCTCTACTATGATGATTAGAAAGTAACAGTATAAATTGATCTATTACATTTATCACTACCTTTCTTAATCAGATATATTTTCTACTCAGTCTCTTTCTAATATCTTTCCTCCAATCTCTTATTGATTGATTCACACTTGCACTCTTCACTTTTTCACTTAACACTACTCTATCTTCTCTTTTCTATTCTTGGTTCTCTCTGGATCTTCTTTCCTCTTCAATAACTTCACACTTTGATGTCCTTCCTTTACATTTCACCAACACACAACCAACAACATCATCAGTATCCAAAAAACTTTCTCAACTACTCAAATAGTATTATTTGTGCTTCCAAAATCTTCCAAATATTGTCACTTAATCACAATCGTTGATCTGAGATTCATTGGATGTAACTACTTAGAAAATAGAATTTTGTGCTCATCCTTATTCTTCTTCAATCTCCATCATCATATCTTTATTATATTTTTATATTCGTTTATCTTGTAACAAACTTTGACTCATGCATTTGAACTTCTCAAACATTCTTTATTTCCATCAAATTTTGGCTTTAGATTCCATCTTTTCAAAAAAATTATTCTTGTTCTCACTCTATGAATATAAAATTTCATTAGGGTAAAAAATCACTTGATCAATACTAAACTCACTCGGGTAACACTAACCTTTGTCTTTTCTTAGCCAATTGCTCAACAAAAACTATAGTCACTCGATGAACATAGTCTTCCTTCTTTAACCTTGTCACTCGATGTAGCTTGTATAACACATTACATTACAATTTTACATGATTCTAAAATAATCAAATAAAAATTATATTATCACTGACCAACTCATTCAACTGCCCATTGAATACCATACTTATACTCTATCTTCAACATACTTTCTTTAAATCCTCTTATTTAATCAAATTGATATAGACTATACTAAGTTAGAAAAATGTATAATTAACAAATACTTGACATCAATGACTACATAACAACTAATATGACTCTTTTACATATATTCTTAGCATTCTTAGTTGCATCATCATTTGGGGCTAACAATCTCCCCCTTTGGCATTGATGACAACACATAACATATGACTTTACATTACATAAGATAATTAAATGTATGCATTGAAAGAAATACAACTTTTTATTTCTTTGGCTTCATCATCAGGTTCTCTATAACTCAATTTATATCTTCTATAGCAATGATCTTCAACATTTCTAACCCTTAGGATATGATATTCTATTCAACTCTACTATCATTCTTTTCAAATTGCTTTCCCTTTTTATAGAATTCTCTTATTCTCACTTATCTCGTCTCTTCCTTTGGTATATTTTTCTTCTTTACAAATTCTATCCCCTTTATAGGTTCTCTCCTTTTCTTATTCTCTCCCTTTTTGACAATGGTGCCAAAATTCGTTATAAGTTCCAATGTGAAACTTACAAAACCTTGTAGTTATTCTTGTACCTTACATGCACAATTTTCATTGGTTTCATCATAGTCATCTTCACAACTTCTCAAATGTTTATTAAATGTAAACTCTTGCATCAACTTTACAAAGATATTTTTGTTCATCCATGAATTGATACAACATGCATCTTCACCTAGTGAATTTTTGATAGGGGCAAGACACCTAGTTTAATTCTTAGATAGTCAAAAGAATCCTTAGACAATGGCTTAGTAAATATGTATGTAATTTGATATTTAGTCTTCAAATATTCAAGACTCACTTGTTTCTCTTGTGATTTCTCCCTCAAGTAATGATGCTTGATTGATATATGCTTTGTTTTTGTATGTATCACTAGATTCTTTGATATATTAATTGCACTAGTGTTATCACAATAAATAGTGACAATATAGATTATATCTTCTGGCATACCTTCCAATACTTGCTTAATCTATATAATATTTGAACAATTGATTACAACAAAAACATATTTATCTTCAATAGTAGATTGTGGAATACAACTTTATTTCTTGCTTAGCTATGTAATCAATATTTCTCCTAGAAAGAAAGCTCCACAACTTGATCTTTTTCTATCATCAAAATTACCAACCCAATCAAAATTTGTGTAGATTTTAAAATTAAAGTCATCATCTTGCTTGTATTGCAGGCCAAAATATTTAGTTCTATTTAGATATCTAAATATCTTCTTTACAACAGTCATGTGTGTCTCCTTTGGATTGGATAAAAACCTTGCAACTATACCAAAAACATGTTCAACATTTGATCTACCATGCACAACATACTATAGTTTTATAGTCATAGATATGTATTGTGTTTCATTTACTTCTATAGATGTATCTTCCTTTGATAATTTCACTATAGTCACCATAAGTATATCGTCTAGCTTAGACATATCTATACCATATGTCTTCAATATTTCCTTCACATAGTTATATTGAGTAACATATATACCATTCCTTGTTTGATGAATATGTAATCCAATGAAAATTTTGATCTCACCAAACATAGACATCTCAAATTGAGTACTCATTTGATTAGAAAATGTCTTACACAACATATAATTTCCTCCAAATATAATATCATCTACAAACATCTTAACACTCAATATCATATCATTAGATTTATATTTCAAATATAAATTATTGTTCTCACTTGTTCTAAGAAATTCAATATTAACCAAATATTAATGTAACCTTTCACACCATGTGCTCGATGCTTTTTTTAGTTCATACAATGCCTTGTTTAATTTGTAAACCACATTCCTCTAATCAAGTTTAATGAATCGTTCAAGCTATTCAATGTAGACTTCTTCTTCGAGTATTCCATTTAGAAATGAAAAATTTAACATCCATTTGATAAACTTTGAAATTATTGAAGATAGCATAGGTGATCATTGTTCTTACTCCTTCCAATCTTTTCATAAGTGCAAAAGTCTCACCATAATCTATTCCTTCTTCTCGAGCAATACTTTAGAAACTAGTCTAGCCTTGTCTCTTACCACTTCTCCAATTTCATTCAGCTTATTTCTAAAAATCCATTTTGTTCCTATCACATTCTTGTTCTAGGTATTGATAGTAATGTCCATGTATTTTTATTCTCAATCTCTTCATTCGTAACATTTATCCAATTCTCATTCTCCAATGTAGCCTTAACTCTTCTTGGTTCAAAATCAATGATCAAATAGGTACTATCTCTTATCTTACTTCTTTTTTGTACTCTAATGCTTTCATCACCAATAATTTGTTCATAGGATTGATTATTCCTCATATACTTTTCCAATATAGGTTTAGCTCTCTGATTTTCAATATTTGCTTCATTCGGTAGGGGTTCAAATTTTTTTTTAGTTTGTATTGTTTAGTGCTAGGGTAAAGGAGTCTGTGACTTAGATAATAATGTATGATTCTCAATATCCCTTCATTGTAACTTGGGTAGTGTGTATGGTTCCTCTTCATACACATATAAAAATTTGTTGTAATCTTCAAGTTTCTTTTTGCTTTCCACTTTGTTCCTTTTTGAAACCTCATCAATCCTTACATTTGTACTTTCAATCTTTTTTTAGTATCCTTGTTCAAATGTTTATAAAATTTTCTCTTATATGAATAGCTAAGGAATATACCTTCATCTCCTTTTGAATTAAATTTACCATTTCTTGCATCCTTGTGAATATAACACCAACTTCCAAAGATTTTGAAATAAATTACATTAGGTGTATGACCATGTTGACTAATGGAGGAATAACAACATAAACTAGATACTGAGAGTGGGGGTGGGGGGTGGGGGGGGTGAATAAGATTCTTAAACACTTGAAACTTTTCCCAATTCACTCACACCTATCAATAAACTTGTGCATGTAAAAATTTTAATGTAAATATCTTGTAACATATAAATTTGATCAATCACATGCATGAAAATGAAACACATAACACACAATTTGTTACCTAGAAACCCTCCAAGGTGAAGGTAAAACTAGGGTGGGGATGACACACATATATCTTCACTATTGTAGTAATAAAGTTAACTAGTTAAGGTGATGGGGATCTTCTTCAACTAAGAGATTCTAGCTCTTCCTAGGCTACTCCTAGCCCACTATAGGGTATTCTCTGCTAACCCTAACTTAGAGGATCCCTCTATAATTCCCTTTCCCCAAGAAACTCACCTACTAGTTCAAAACTTCAATGTCATTCCCCCAATTCACCTAAAATGCATTCTTTGGCTTAGAATGCAAAAAATTCCCCAAGAACACCAAGTGCCTAAAAATATGGTAGCAAACTCCTATTGAGGTCCTTAACTGATTCCTCATCATTTTGCACCATTCTTTCAAGGTTTTTTACCCAAATCAACAAATTGGCTAGTTAGGCCTTGTAGCTCTAAGAGCCCCTATTAGCCATCCTAGAAACAAGGAAAGAGCTGTAGCTTACAAAAACCCTTAACAAGGCCCCTTGGTGTATAATATATATTTTTTCCCTATGAACAACCCTTGAGGATTTTGTAGGTCTAGGTTCCAACAATGTCTATGCTATACTGATTCAAAAAACCCTACTTTTAAGGGTTTTAGAAGCAATGTTAGTGTTTTCTCATTTGCAAGCATCAAAATATATATCCGACTTCTTCCTTTGAGTTTATCTTCCTTTAAAAATTTATCCTACCTTACCAATTCAACATTGAGCCATGCCAATCGTCTATTTTCACAAGAACTCCTTATAAGCATCTCCTTGCACCTTGCCAAGATTGCTAGCTTGCCTAGGGCTCACTTGTAGAAATAGCATCTAGCCTTCCAAAACCTCCAAAAACTATATTAAAAATATGTAACGAGGCTATTTCTTGGTTTCCAAGAGCCATGGTGATTAGACCAAGGACACTCATGCTAAAGCCCATCCCATTCTTGCTACTAAAAACTGGACAACAAGATTAACAAAAACAAATAATTTTCTAAACCTTATTGAATGCCTATTTGAAACCAAAAAAAATTACACATAGATTAAATAAATGAATAAAATATTATACTTCATCAAAAATAGTCTTCTATTCAATCCAAAATCCCAACCAAAAACTCCAAACTACTCTCAAACGCTCAAAAATTGTCTTGTTGCTGGTGTTGTCCGTACAACCAATTGTCCAACCCTTGGAACTAAGTTGGAAAAGTCTTAAATATAATTCACCTTTCCTGCTAGTCTATAGTTCAAACCATAACTATCCAAATCATTGGTTTTTCAAAACTACCTAAAAAGTTGTCAAGCAATTTTGCAAAATTGCAAAGTTGTCAATGCAACTTTTTGACAACTTTTGCAATTTTGCTCATAGACTCTCCAAAATTGCAAAGAATGTTATCAAGCCTCCTAGGATGACCTAGAACAAATAAAATCCATATTTCCACAACACTTTTCTCATTTTCATGGAATTTTACCTCATTTTTCCTCCTAAAGCAATTTTTGCAATTTCCTCTTGCCAGGACCTAATTGACCACATTAGACTCCTAAATCAAAAGCTATCAACACAAACCTCTTAAAAAATCCTTGGGAATTTATCATTAGTCCTTATTATACCCATTATTGGTTATAACATCCACAAACCAAAAAATAAACTTAGGGTTTGACCTTTCCCCTAGGTGCTCCTGCACCATAAGGTTACAATGTTTGATCATAAGATATGATCTACCATTTGAGGAGTATACCCTATTTAAGGCTTAAGAGACTGCTAGGTCTCACCTTGTTAGAGGATTTAAAAAATTACAAAAAGTAAGGAATCTATTAAGAGATTTACAAAGATCTATTAAGACCACTCTGTTAAGAGATTTACCTTGATTCAAGTCAGTTAAACCTAATTCAGTACCTGACTCTCAATTTTCTTTTTAGGCTAATTTTGAGTCTTCTCCTTGCTAACTGATCCTCTCCTCTAATTTTTTATCACTTTTCTTTCCCTTTCACTTCACTTTCATGACTAGGTCACTTTCTTTGTTAGATGATATCATAACCCTTCATTGACTCTAATCTATTCTCAATCCTTCTCTTGCATAATACTTCTTATACACATGCATACAACTCTCTTTCCTCACTCCTAATCCACATGCCTTCTATCTAGGTTAAGATCATCACTATTTAAAGAGTTTTGTAAATAATTTTCTAGATTCTTCCATAATAGCCTCTTCATCTTGATCATTGAACACACCATATAGGGATTTGTGATCTACATCATGTAAATGTTCTATAAAAACCTCTATCAGTATTAAATATTCTATAATGATGTCTTCAAAACTTAAATATTCCCAAAGTTAGCCTAATAATCATTTCTCCTCAAACTACATTCCATTCCTAACTTTTGTGTAAACTCTACATTGCTTGGTCTTTACTATTCCCTGATGCTCGAGATTGTTGTTGCTCAAGCAATACTACCCTTCTAATGCTCAACATGTATTATGCTCTACACACACTATATAACTCAACACTTGTATACTTGGAATTTTATCGATCACTAATGAGCTTGAATCTTATAGAAAATACTCTGTGACCAAAATGTTACTCATCTCCTATAGAGCTTGTTACATACTTGCTTATGTACATGACTTGACCTATATAGAGTAGCTTAGTCACAGTGATGATTGTTTGACTCTACCTTGTAAATGATTAAGTTGTTGATACTAATAGAAAAAAATGGTTAGAGATACCAAAAATATCCCCCTTTGACATTAGTGGAAAAAGATTTTGTCATATTTACATTGTTACAATACAATCTGATAAATGAGCTCTCCCCTATGTCTTATGACTTATGCCTTTATTCATTGGCATACAAATCCATTTCACCTTTATTTTAATTATCTTTATCAAGTCTATTTCCCCCTTATTTTTGAACACTATATGTCACTCTTGTTGGGGTTGAATGGGTGGAAGTAATCCATATGTTTTAATGAATTCCTTGTGAACTCTGGTAATCATAGACAATGCATAATCCCATGTGGTTCTTGCTGATTCCAAAACATTATTTTTCAATTGAATTCTTATAGCCAAATCAATTAAACTATCAACCACTAAAAGATTATGATCTTCTTTGATAAGATCCTAGACTATTTTCAATTCTCTTTGCATGAACTCCAAATGAGGTATCATCATTTCTTGAATAGAGATCAATTTGGATCTCATGTTGCAATTAGCTCCCTGAAACTCAGCCAATGTGCCTTGAGAATTTGGTAGATTATTGTAATGGTTAATGCTTGATCCTGCTAACTCAAAAATAATGTTGTTGGATCTCTTTATATCAGCAATCTGATTTATTGGTGCTTGAATGGTTTTAGTGAATCTTGGCACATCTGACAAAATGATGTATAAATATTGTACCTTTAAAATTAATTCAATCATAACCTATACATTCTCTAGTAGTTGCACTTTTTTCTCAGCAATGGTTATGGAAACTTTTTCTACAACCTTAATTTCAAATCTTCTGGAAGACAAATCCATTAGTTTATCATTTGGTTCCATACTTCCAATATTCACTTGATCAACTATATTTACAAGCTAGTTTATGATTGGTGCATCATCTTCAAAATTTTGAATGTCAAAAGCATCAATAAAAATATGCTTTACATCATACAATACATGTTACTATTTGTGCTCTCTTATGATCTCTTCTTGTCTCTTCTTCTTCACCAATTTTTTTTTGTAGAAAATAGTTTTCTATAAGGTGAGATTTGCTAGGTTTGAATGTGGCATCTCAATTATTTCATCTATACTAACCTCAATATCTAGTGAAACATCTTTTATTTCTTTCCTCTTTCTATTAGGTAAAGGAGTGATGCTTCTTGGCATTGCCTTGTGAGTTGGTGAAGGGGTGTCACCAGCTGATCATGCTTTTTCATCTATGCTCGAGAAAATAATAGTTACACTCAATTCAAATTCATTTGATTCTTTACCTTCCTCAATATGAGGTGCACAAACAATCTTATCGTTTGAATTTATTTCTTTCTCTTCACCGTCTACCTTTGTATCTATGAGCTTTGGTTGCTTGACCTTTGGAGTGTTAGGTGTGTCAACATGTATAGGGGATATTTTGTAGTGAAGGAGCATCCTAGGTGTAAGAGAAATCTTGCATCAACCAAAACTATTTCATTTTAGTTGTTTCAATAAAGGGTTGTCTTAAAAAAAGATTGCTATCTATGGATGCTTTCTACTTAGTAATTCAATAATTCGAGCCCAGAATGTCCTAATTTCAAAGGTGGATATTCATCTTAGATATATCATCCTACCAGTTGAGGCTTAGTGCCATGTCATTCATATTCATGGATTTATTGTGGATTTTTTGTTTACAATTTTGGTATATAAACTTCAAGCTCATCGTTGGAGGCCTAAAAGTGCTTGGATGAGGGCCAACAACTCGATGGATGGGTGCTTGCATAGATCTAAGGTTGTAAATCACTGACTGTGAGGTAGTTCACACTAGGCTCATGGTTTGAGTTGAGCGTATAAACATATCACCAATTGTGAGGCAATTTTCACTAGGGTTTTAGTGAAAGTGCTAAAAAAATTGCCTCCATGAAGAGAGCATGGTGGAAGAGTTGAAGGTGTTACACCTAAGGATTTTAGAACCCTCTAGAGGCAAATGCAAGCAATGCAAGAAAAAATATGCAAAGGAATGAGTATTTCCATAGAAGTGTTGGGGTTCTTTAGAATAACTAAGGTGGTGAATTAGTTATACAAGGTCCAAATGTAGAAATGAAAATTTTCACAACTTAGTAGACCCATATCCATAAAACCTTATTATGTACTCATCCATTAGACCATACAACTCTTAAACTTTATAGGTTACTGTCCTAGGTCAAAACAACTTTGCATAAATGTAAACATGAAATATAATAGATTCAATAACACATTGGACACATAGATTTTACATGGAAACCCAATTTGGGAAAAACCACTGGTAACATGCTATTAATTCTCACTCTTCTAAAGTGATGCCCTGTCAAAGGCCAACCTTGTTAAAGGTTATAATACACATTGTTAAATCTGACTTGGTTAGAGTATTTTAATCACCCTGTTAGGAGTGAGCCTTGTTAGAAGACTTTAGATCATTCACTTGGAATGAAACCTAGTTAAAGGTTTTACAAATTATTTTTAGGTCAACCTTAATCTAAATGATTGACTCTAGACTAATACAATGATTAGAAAGTAACAATAAGGCTTGATATAATAACAAATTACAACTCACTTGTAGATTATAAACTTGTGATAGCTTGTTCACCCTTCAAGCATTCATACTCTTAAGCCTTCTTGCTTTGTATGCCATTTGTAGTCTCTTCTATTTGGCCACTGAATGAAGCAAATACCCTAGGCTCCTTGTCTTCCTTAGGTTCTTGCACATGACAACCTTTGATTTTGACCAACTCTCTCTATAAATAGAGATTTAAGATTTTTTGTTGTTTAACCTTAATCATCCACTTTAGGGTTAGGTAGGCTTAGGTAGGATAAAATTAATCTACCAACTTTTCCATTTGGTTCCTCTAGAGCCTTCTTCTTCACTCCTCTTTGAATTTTTCACAAAATGGTTTACCTTAAATTCTGTTCTATTAGCTCATCATAGTTATCTATAAGTGTTGAGGAGAAACTGAGAATAAAGTTTGACAACAAGAATAGTGGAAGAGGTCATTGTGTAAGATCTGGTGGATGATATTATGGAGGTCGAAATGATGATCAAAAGAACAAGGATGATGCTGAAAGTAGTAGTCAGAACCAGAAAGAGAAAAATTCCAATCATTTCCATGATCAAAACAATAGAGATCAAAAAGGAAGGGGCAAAGGACAAGGATTTGGAAGAGGAGGCTTTCATGGGAAATGTTTTCACTACAAAGAAGAAGGACATAGAGGTTTTGAATGTTCTCAACACCAAGGAAGGACATATTGAAGAATAGAAGATTAGGCTAGATTTGCACATATTGATGAAGATGCTAGATCATCACATTCTAAAGATGTTGAAAGAGGAGAAGTCCTAGTTAACAAAAGAGTCCTACTGAGTGGTGAGAATGAACTTGATCAAAGAAGGAGCATATTTCACACAAGGTGTAGATGTGAAGATAAGTGTTGTGATGTGATCATTGATGGTGGAAGTACTCAAAATATAGTGTTAGAAATGATGGTCACAAAGTTGAAGCTGAAGAGATAGAAACACCCTCACCCATACTGTATTGTTGGGGTGCAAGATGAAAATAAGGTCATGGTCAGTGAGAAATTCTCAGTGAAGTTCAAGATTAGAAGCTACCAAGATGAGGTACTTTGTGATATCATAGCTATGGACATATGCCATATGTTTTTGGGTAGGCCATGGTAGTTTGATAGGCATGCTATACACGATGGACAAGCAAATAGCTACACTCTAACCAAGGATGAAGTGAAACTTAAGTTGAAGTTGTTGAAAGAGAAAGAATAAAAGGTATGTAGTGTTGCTAGAATATGTTTTATTAATGGAAAGGAGTTTCTCCAAGGTATGAAGCATGAGCATATGTGCTTTGTTGTAATTCCAAAGGATAGTAAAGAAGAAGTTGAGGAGGTACCTGTAGAGGTTGTAGATATGTTGGGAGAGTTTCTTGTTATTGTGTCAGATAATGTACCTGATGGATTACCCCCAGTGAGGAAGATTAGTCACCAAATGGATTCAATTCCAGGAGCTAGTTTTCCAAACAAGGAAGAACATAGAGTGTCGCTAGTAGAAAGTGAAGAGTTGAAGAAACAAGTTCATGAGTTGTTGTAGAAGGGGTTGATTTGAGAGAGTCCAAGTCCATGTGTTGTAATAGTAGTTATAGTACCAAAGAAGAATGGAGAATGGGGGATGTACATAGATTCTCACACTATCAACAAGATCACAATCAAGTATAGATTTCCATTACCAAAGATTGATGATATTATGAACTGTTTGAGTGGGGTAGAGTATTTCACAAAGATAGATTTGAAGAGTGGATACCATCGGAATTGTATTGGAGAAGGTGATGAGTGGAAGACTTATTTCAAGAAAGGGGAAGGACTGTATAAGTGGTTAGTCATGCCTTTTGGGTTAACCAATGTACCAAGTACTTTCATGAGGCTCATGAATGAGGTACTGAAGGAGTTTATGAGTAAGTTTGTCAATGTTTACCTAGATTATATTTTGATCTTTAATAAGACATTCGAGGAGCATTTGATGCATATCCGAAAGGTGTTTGATAAGTTGAGGGAAGAAAACTTGTCGATAAACTTGAATAAGTGTAGTTTTTTGAAGGAGTTAGTATACCTAAGATTTGTAGTCTCAATAGAAGGTCTAAAAATAGATCTTGAGAAAGTGAAGGCTATCCTTGAATGGCCTACTCCAAAGAGTGCTATAGAGGTAAGATCTTTTTGTGGATTGGATAGTTTTTACAAAAAGTTCATAAGAGGTTTTAATAGTATTTGTGGACCCTTAATTGAAATAATGAAAGGGGATAGGAAATCATTTAAGTGGACTGTAGGATCAGAGAAGAGTTTTAATCTATTGAAACAGAAAGTTATAGAGCAACTTATTTTAGCACTTCTAGATTTTAACAAGGCATTTCAAGTAGATTGTGATGCTAGTGGTACTGCAATATGAGTTTTTTTGAGCCAAGAAGGTAGACCTGTTGCTTATTTTAGTGAGAATTTGAATTATGCCAAAAGAAAATATTGTCATGCCCTAATTTTATCGGCAAAACACAATCAGAATTTTTTTTTTTTTTTGAAATAGAAAACTAAAGGTAATGTGTATAGAACTATACTTTTTATGAATGTCCTATCGAACTATGAGGTGTCTGAATAAATAATTCATGTTTCCTTGAGGATGTTATAAGGTTACTAATTTGATCATTGAGTTTGAAGAGGAAAATGTTAGTTGGTGTAAAGGAATTTGTTTCCTTTGAAAATCTAGACTACAAGTTTTCCATGAGAGTTCACTTAAGTTTCCATCATTGGTTGAAATTCCAAGTTATAATGATAGAGTTAAATGATGCTATTGTTTCAAATTTTCACCTTCTATACCCCAATTAGACGCTTAGTAAAAGTATGTGAAGTATGAATTTTGTATCAATATAGTTGCACTGATTCAATGGTTTGTGAATGTAAAGACATTTTATAGTTGTCCTACATGTTTTGAATACAAGTTGTTCTACCACATACCTATATACGCAACCTTATTACGTACCTTCTCCATTTGTCTTCCATTTCCAATTATTGGTACATATGTAAATTCCCTTTAATGACTTCTTACATCTTTTTTTTCAACATCGTTCATATTGATAATTTATTATCTATGTACTATTAACTAGGTTTTAGATTAGTACTAATTGTTTATTTGATTTGATTTTAATTAATTAATTAATTATTATTATTCTCTCTATTTACTAATTACATATAATTTATTCCCACTTAAGCCTCCAACTTACTTTATTAACTCAAAGGAAAAGAACAAAAGAGAACCTATCAATTAAGCCTATTCTACCTTATCCATCCCACCCTTATCACTATATTATAATAAAATAATAGTTAAATTAATAGAACATAATGATTTTATTAACAACTCAAAACCCATCTTTCTTACCCATAATTCTCTAACTATATACATAACCACTAAAACAAATCTATCAATTTACATTTGATTAACATGTCCTAATTGCCAACTTTATTATTCACACTAGTCACTTATGTTAACTTTGATTAATTAATCTTTGTCTTAGATTACATTAGCCCTAACTATCCTACCTAGCTACCTTCTACCCACCCACTTCCATCTTACAAACTCTCCATGGCTGAAATACCATAAAATATGGTTTCAAAAAAATAACATTCCCTTACCCCTAAGTCCATCCCCTTTCCCAAGGTGGGTGCCTAGTAAGTAAGCTTGGATATTTTCAAAAAGCATGAGCATTCTCTTTAAACAACTAAGCCGAAGGTAAGTTTGATTTGCTTTTCCCAAGGTTATTCTTTTCCTCCCACTTCCCCAAATTTGGAACTACTCCTCCCTAGGCATGGAAGGTAGGGAGATCTCCAAAAACAAATAAACCTTTTTACATACTCACCAATAGATGCCTGGAAAAAGAGGTTGAATCATGTCAGACTGGTAAAAGTTCACATCATGTCCATTACATAAAACAAGAGGTAAGGTTGTCTTGGGGACCACAACCCACTTCCTTTCCATGTTAACCTTTTTTTTGTTGGAACATGGTATTAAAGGGATGCCTAGGTAAGAGAGATTCACCAATAATGAAGTTTGGTATGTATATAAATTATTATCTTTTTATTTTATTTTGCTTTGGTTCAAGTTTAAGATTACTTAATTGTTATTATTTTATTTTATTTTATTTTTATCTTTGTAAAGTGTTATGAGTGGATTTTGTACATCCCTCTTAAGACCATGGGATCTTCTTGGGGATGGGTTTAGGAGTCACATTATGTTAACCCCTCAACCTATAGGTTCCTACTAGGAGTATCAAGTATATTCCTTATTATTTTATTGGTCTATAATCTTGGGGGAGGAATTATTTTCTTCCCCCATAAATTTTCCAAAGAGTAGAATATGCACCTACAACAACTTTTCTAATGCATTTTGTATATGTATTATTTTCAAGCCAAATTTTCTTTTTACCCTACCATGGAATTTTAGTGAATATGTTTGATGATGTGATGGTGTTATCTAACTTAGAAGTTTATTAGAACTTGGAATCCAAATGAACTAATTTTCATACTAATGAAATGAACTATCAAATATGATAATTTTCTTCCTTTATATTGAATGCATAACATATAGACTTACAATGCAATCATCAATATTTTGATTTAAATCAACTCTATCAAAAGAAACATGACCATTATGAAATATTTCGACCGATTGATTTATAAGAAGTAGTGTCTCATTTACATGATTCTTCATATTACATCAAATCATGTAATGTAAAAACTTACAATGAATATCTCCTTACAAGTAACTATATACAAAGTCTCAATCTATCCTTACACCAATTCAACAATATACAATAATATGAAAATTTTCATTTTACATCACATTGAAAATAGAATGGAGACTTAACATCACAACACATCTTGTGATAACACGGGAAGATTGGTCTCTCTACACACTTGATCTTTCAACATTGTCAAGGGTGAAACCCTAATATCTTCAAGGAAACCATCTTCACAAAGCTTGCAACACAACACAAAACCTGAAACCATGGAGGCTCACCTCCCATCCTAGGCTTCCATGAAGCCACCCACCAAGCAGGGGAAACAAGGTCCAAATGGGATACACACACACACATCACTTGTCAATGCATGAAACTCATCACATAACACAAAACAAATCCCTCCCTTGGCTTGCACATTGATTCACACTCCTTGAATTCACCATACCTCTACAAGGCTTGCAACATACATGCTTTTCTTCACTAACTTCCACTTATCACCCCCAAATCCATATTTATACTTATCACCCCTAATCATAATATCAAGACAATGGCTTCAATGGAGCCTATACTCCATGAAAATTTCCCCCTTCTCTCCAAGAGAAGAGGCTCTCTACTACATTTTTGAGCCCAACTAATCCCTTCACCCAAGACTTCTCTTCCCTCCTAAGGGTGAGTGAAGCCTTCACACCCATAATCACATTCAACAGCCAAATCAAACAAAAAAAATCAAGAAGAAAAGCCAAGAAATTTACATGAAACACAATACACATTCCTATTAACACAACACAATACCAAAATCTACAATACAAAGATTCATTACACAATGCATGATTCCATGACACATAGTCCATAATTGCAGATTAATTATGTAATCCTAACAAGAAAGAGAATGAACATGGTTTGAATCACCAACCTTGGCCCAAGCTAAAGGCAATGATAGTTATTGTAGAGCTCCCTTAATCTCCCTCCAAAACCTAACTGTCTCTAAATTTAGAGAGTGGGTGAAAAACCCACTAATTTGACCAAGACTCTCTAATAAGGCCTTCTCACTAACTATTTTAGCAAAGACACCTGGCCACTTCCTCTTACAAACTTGTCTCCTCTAAATTTGCTAAATTTGACTTAGTGGGAACATGGGAGAAAAACACATGTGACAACTCAAATTTTGAATTGATGGAAGAATGCATGGGTAAAGGGCCCCCCTAGGTTGTCTAGGCTCTCACATGGCTAAAATTAGGTCCCTAACTTGATATACTATCATATGGGTAATTATTTTCACCTAAAAGACACTTTGGGACCACTTAATGACCCCTCAAAACCCTAGCCAAGTCTAAATTCGAATTTCATTTTATTGTGACCCATCCTACCCCTTGTCAAGTGGGTTTACTTACTCATTAACAAGTTAATTAGTTTTAAGGTAAATTGCCACCATGATCAAAACTCTAAATGGCATGTCAATTACACACAAAGTCCACCAATGTCAAGTGATACATAAAAACACATTTCATATCACCATGACATGTCCCTAATGCATCTTTATGATTAAACCTTTTCATTCAAGAAAACTCAAATTTACAAAGAAAAATACTTTTACAATGGGGCTTTTGAAAAGATTCACCTTGATTAAACTATGTTCAAAAAGGTTTGGAACTTGTTTCTCCCAAGAATTTCCATGGTTCCACTTCTTGCACATTAAACTTGAGTATTAGTAGTCCAAGGAGGTCATATAAAATGTATATCATAAATACATAATTTTGAATTTTATGAAATCCATATTAACATAATTCAAATTAAATTCCCTTTCCTAGGCATTCAATTAAATCATTCAAGATGTTAGAATCTCAAATTTGCATATCATAAACCATCATAATAAAGTTAACGTTTACCTGCATATCATAAATCATCATAATCAACTTAACATTTATCTGCATATCATAAATATTCATAATCAATTTAACATTTATCTTCATATCATAAATCATCATAATCCAATTAAAATTTTGCATCACATTATAATCTAATACTATCATGCCATAAAACTATATCCATATGTGTTCAATCATTTCATACACAATATCAAGTTTTTAGTGCATAGCATAAATGTAACACACTACTAAAGTATCAAAATTAATAAATAAAACAATCCACTATCCATCTAAGTCTCAAATAATTGTCAAAATATCAAAATCTCAAATATCAAAATGAAAGTAAAAATATCTATGCTATGACGGGTCGGGGTGAGGCCTCACAAATATTCTTTTTATGATCAAGAATTTTATGCTATAGTTCAGGCATTGAAGAAGTGGAGACACTATCTTCTTCCTAAGGAGTTTGTTTTGTATACTAATCATCCAACTTTTTAATACTTGAATAGTCAAGGAAAATTAAAGCAAAGGCATTTTAAGTGGGTTGAGTTTTTGTAAAGTTATACATTTTTTTTGAAACATAGGAGTGGGAAGTCTAATAGAGTTGTAGTTGCTCTTAGTAGAAGATATAATTTGTTGACATAGATGCATATTGAGGTGGTTGGGTTCAAGTAACTCAGTAATTTGTATCTAGAGGATCCTAATTTTGATGAAGCATGGAAGGATTGTACAGAACATGTTACTCTTGACAAGATGAAGTGGTTGGATTTTATAATCCAAGATGGTATGTTGTTCAAAGGAAGTCAATTGTGCATTCCAAGGAGTTCAATGAGAGAGAATCTCATCAAGGAGAAGCATAGTGAAGGATACACTAGACACTTTGGTAGAGATAAAACTCTTGCTTTGGTTGTAGAGAATTACTACTGGCCATAGTAGTAGCAAAATGTGAAGAAGTTTGTACAGAGTTGTAGATTTTGTTAGATGGCAAAAGGAGTGAAGCCATTATGTATACTAGAAAAGCCATGGGAGGATGTCAACATGGATTTTGTTCTTGGATTACCAAGGAATCAATGAGGGCATGATTATATTTTTGTGGTGGTTGACAGGTTTTCAAAGATGACACATTTTATCCATTGCAAGAATACTAGTGATGTTGTTCATGTGGTAGAGTTATTTTTCATAGAAGCAATGAGACTACATGGTTTGCCAAAAAGTATAGTTTTAGATTGAAATACCAAATTTGTTGGGTATTTTTGGCATACATTGTGGAAGAAATTGAAGATATATTTAAAGTTTAGTTCATCACATCATCCACAAACTGATGGACAAATGAAAGTTGTGAACCAGAGTTTGGGAAATTTGCTAAGATGTTTGGTTGGAGATAAGCTAAAAGGATGGGATCTAATTTTACCACAGGCAGAATTTGCATATAATAATTCTATCAACATTACTACTAGTAAATCACCATTCTAGATTGTATATGGGAGCCATCCTAGAAATGCTTCTGAATTGAGGCAGTTGGATAAAGGAGAGATAAATAGTGCTAAAGAAGAAGAATTTGTTGGACATTTGAAGAACGTTGATGAGGAGGTGAGGAAGCACATTATAAAGATGAATATGTAGTACAAGGCTAAGGAAAATGTGAAAATGGGGTATAAGGAATTTCAAATTGGAGATGAAGTCATGGTTCATTTGTGAAAGGAGCATTTTCCAATGGGTACCTATAATAAGCTAAAAATGAAGAAGTTTGGACTATGCAAGATTGATTACCCTCACTGATATTAGATTGATTACCATTATTTTAAAAAAATGTCTTCCTAGACAGTTTCGGTAGTTTATAACTAATATACATGCTCAGCTTGCAATTCCTACTTTAACTACTTAGTTGATGTATGTGATTTTTCAAAAATTATTGCAATAGAAAGAAGCTAAGCTAATTTTATTTGGTGATCTTAAATCAAGTGAGCATGCATTTATGTCTAGGGATTCAAATAATATTATATTTAAATTCAACTAAATGGTTTGAAAAATTACTTTGTAAAAGAGACAAATTACTAGAATGGATGGACTTAAACCTGGGAGAATTAATTAGTACAAACATGGTTAGATATCTTATCTTACGAATTCTACTAATCCTAATTCAGAATCTTTGGTATTTCTCTTTAATATGTTGAAAACCTAGAAATTATTATGTTGATTTTATCATTTGATTGTACATTACTTCAAATAATTATGTTCTATTAACTATTGACTTTCTGTGACTTTGATATGATCTTAATTGTATTTTCATGATTTCATACCATGATATTTTAAGTAGGCCCACATATATATCTCGATAAATATACAAACGATTGTGTCTATTGTGACTTGCCAATTATGAGTGCATTTTAATATGTTTTATTCTTCACTTGGACCTCAAAAAGTTCCCTTGTTCACCCTCAATGCAAGTATCATTTATATATCTCATTTTGTTGGATACAATTGTTCAAATTGTGTGTTGTCTTTGATGTCACACAAATGTCATATCAGTCATCAGATAGTGTCCACCGAGCTCAGAAGGTTAGCAAGGCAAAGGACAGTTTCTACCAAGCTCAGAAGGTCAGCAAGGCAATAGACACTATCTACTAAGCCCAAAAGATTAGTAAGGATAGTTTGCAGTGTCTACCAAGTAGACAGTTGATTATTGAGCTTTCAAGGTAATCAAAGAAATCTAGTTCTTACCGAGCTCACTCGGTAATCAAAGAAAATGTGACAGAAGTAGTTCATACTGAGCTCACTCAATCATCAAAGGGAATGTGGCAAAAATAGCTCTTACCAAGCTCTCATAAAGGAATTCAGTTCTTACCAAGTAAACTTGGCAGCCAAAGGATTTTTGCAATGTTAACCGAGTCATGAAGGTTAACTCAAGAAATTTTTGGAAGCAATATTTACCAAGCAGGGTCGGCCAATAAAGGATTTCACTATTTTATGAAATAACGTTTAAAATAATATCTATAGTTGACTAATGTATGGTTTATTGGTAAATGTAACATGTGAATGGGCCGACTTGACAATCTAAATGGTATAAGTAAAAGGTCAAGTTGTGAATTCTAAGAATGTGGAAGATGCAAGTGTGGAATTGATATGATATGAGGACTGATTATTGTGAAAGTGAATTGGAAGGATGATCAGAGATCATTGAGGAACAACAAAGCTATATTTGATCAAGGAGGATCTAATGATGCTGAAAAGAGACCTGTAGCTAGCAAATTCAGTTGCATCTTGTTGAGGTCAATTCATTTTTTCTTTCTAACCATTGTAGCAGTCATTTCAAATCTCTTAACAAAGTTGGTTTAACAACCATTTTGTAAATCCTCTAACAAGGTGATAGTTCAGTTGAATTGTTCTAAAGACCTCTAGCAAGGCCACTCCTAACAGCGTGATTAAATCCTCTAATAGAGTCACACCTAACAATGTGTATTGTAACTTTTAACAGGGTTGGCTCTTAACAAGGCTCACTTCAGAAGAGTGAAAAATTGGTGACTAGTTACTTGGTGGTTTTTCCCATATTGGATTTCCATGTTAAATCTGGTGTCTCTTGTGTTCACTTTATTTTTCAGATACATGCATGAATGCTTGAAAAAAAAGTAATAGTTTAATTTACCGGGTTACAACATTTGTTTACCAAGTATAAGCAGTAACTAGATCTTTAAGACATCTAAGGGATCTGTGGATTAATTTTTGTTAGTAACTGATTCACCCTCCCTCTTAGTTACTATATCTTTAATCCCAGGAATTGGTATCAGAGCTATTGGTGCTTATAGGAAAAGATTTCAAGGATCTAAGCTAAAGATCAAGATGTCTTACAAAAGGGAAATTCCAAGACTTAATAGGGACAACTTCTCAGCATGGCAAGGATTGATGAGGCTTCATCTGGCTTCTATTGGTGATACAGGGTTGAAGTACCTTGATGAAAAATATGAAGGACCTTCTGGTACATTACCTGTCAATGATATTGCTGAAAAGAAGACCCACAATAACATGATGATAGATATAGCATCTGCTCTGAGTTATGAAGAATTTGATGACATCAAGGATTGCAAAACTGCCTTTGAAATGTGGAACAAGCTAAAAGAAATCTATGGAGGAGATGATAATGTGAGAAGAGCCAAAGCAAAAAGTTTGAGAGGACAATTTGATCAAATGAGGATGAGAGAGGATGAAAACATTGCAAAGTATGTTGAAAGAGTTAAAGCATGTGTTAGTGCAATCAAAGAATTTGGAGGAGATATCAGTAAGGAGATAGTTATAAGTAAGTTCCTAGAACTCTACTTCCCATTTATGCAATCAGAGTCGCTACAGTTCAAGAAAGGAGATGTGAGGCAAATCATAAAATAAATTTAGAGGCCATAGTTGGAAGATTGACTACATTTGAGCTAGACAACTATGACAATTATGTTCCAGCTGTCAAGAATGTTGAATCAGCATTTGAAGCCAAGCCTTCACTCAAAGAAAACGGGAAAAAGATGAAGGATTCACAATCAGACAGTAATGAAGAACCAGATCAAAGTTCAGACAGTTATCTTGAAGTGGTTGAAGCTCTACTAGCAAGAAAATATTCAAGAGGCAAAGGGAAATACAAAGGTAAGGTTCCTCTAATCTATTTTTCTTGTGAAGGAATTGGACATATTACTGCCAAGTGCCCAAATAAGCATAAAAAAGATGAGAAGAAAGGTCACAAGTACAATGGCAAGAAAGACTTCAAATCATTCAAGGATAAAGGTAATAAAACATGTTTTCTGGCTAAAGATTGTAATGATTCTGATGAAGAAGAAAAAGATGAAATTGTCTACATTATGGTGAAAGATGAATCAGATAATGATGAGAAAATGGCACTCATTTCTCATATGAGCAGAAATGATACATGGATCATAGATAGTGGTTGTTCTCATCACATGACTGGTGATAAAACTAAATTTGAATACTTTGAAGACTATGATGGTAGCAATGTAAGATTTGGTAACAATGAACCTTGTTGCATAAGAGGAAAAGGAAGAATCTCACTAAACAAGGAACTTGTATGTGATAATGCATACTGGGTAGAAGGACTAAAGCATAATTTTTTGAGTGTGGCACAACTACTAAAGGTAACTTATTTTATCTTGAACTTGGTGAATGTTCATGTTTTATTGCTCAAATTGAAGAAAGTTGGTTATGGCATAAGAGGTTGTGTCATGTAAACTTTGACAACTTAATAAAAATCAGTAAATTCAAAAAAGTAAGAGGTATTCCTAACATAAAGAAACCCGAGGTTGGTCTATGCAAGAATTGTCAAATTGGTAAAATGGGAAAGACTAGTTTTAAAAGCAAGAACTATCAAACTGAAGAAGTTCTAGAAATTGTGCATACTAATTTGTGTGGACCTATTGGCATTAAAAGTTATACTGGTGAAAAATTTGTCATTCTATTTGTTGATGATTATTTAAGAATGATGACTATCATGTACCTTAGAAAGAAATCAGAAGCATTTGAAAAGTTCAAATGGTATTTGGCCAGAGTAGAAAAGGAAATATGCAAAAGACTGAAATGCTTAAGGTCTGAAAAAGGTGGTGAATTCATTTCACATGAGTTCAATAACTTTTGCATTGAAAGGGGAATCAAAAGACAGGTTTCAACACCTAGAACTCCTGAACAAAATGGAATAGTAGAAAGAAGGAACAGATCTATAATGGATTGTGCAAGAACCTTAATGATTGAGAAAGGCATTGCTATCAAATACTAGAAAGAAGCTATCATCACTGCAGTTCATACCTTGAACCAAGTATAGCTGAAAAAAGACTCATTCAAAACTCCCTATGAATTATGGTATGGCTACAAACCCAATGTAAGTTACCTAAAAGTATTTGGAAGAAAATGTTACATTTTGAAAGAATCTAGAAAAGGTAAATTTGATGTAAAGGGTGATGAGGAAATATTTTTGGGATATTCTTACAAAAGCAAAGCATATAGATGTTTGAACTTATCTACTCACAAAGTCATAAAAAGTGCACATGTGAAAGTTGATGAGTTTGTAGAAAGAACAGAAGAAGAAAGCAAGAAGGAACTTGAAGACTATAGAAGATTTTTTAACATTGAACCTGATACAATGCCAAGTATACCTATTAATTAGGAATCCTCAACTCTAGAGTCTTCATTAACTAAGTCACAAGAAGTTCAAACCGAGTCAGCATCTACCAAGTTGCAAGAGCCTGAGTTGCAAAAAGAAGCTACTGAGTTAGCATCTACTGAGCTTGAGCAACCAGAATAAAAACCAGAAGTTGAGACACAGAAGGATATCACTACAAGTGATTCAAAAGGAAAGGAGCCCATGTTAGCCAAGTATGTCAGAAAGCATCATGCATCAAATCAGATCATTGGTGATAAATCAGAAGGAACAATGACAAGAAGTAAGTTGAAAGGAACTTGTTTACTTGCTGATTTTGAACCTAGAAATGTCAAAGATGCACTAAACAATGAAAGTTGGATTGAAACTATGAATGAAGAGATAGAATAGATAGAGAAAAAAAAACTTGGACTCTTATACCAAGACCCAAAGACAAAAATGTGAATGGAACAAAGTGGGTATTCAGAAATAAACTAAATGAAGATGGTAAGGTATCAAGGAACAAAGCTAGACTAGTATGCAAAGGATACTCTAAAGAAGAAGGTGTAGAGTATGGAGAAACTTTTGCTCCTATTGCAAAATTGGAAGGTGTCAAAACCTTACTTGCATATGCTGCATTCAAAGGATACAAAGTTTATCAGATGGATGTTAAGTCAACATTTCTCAATGGCATATTAGATGAAGAGGTTTATATTGAACAACCTGAAGGTTTTATTGATCCAGACAAGAAGGACATGGTTTGCAAATTGCATAAAGCATTATATGGTCTGAAACAAGCCCCTAGAGCATGGTATGAAAGATCGCATAACTATCTTATTCTGATTGATTTTCAAAGAACTAATGACAATAGTAGTTTTTACATAAAGGAAGGACCGAATAATAAGATTGTTTTGGCAGAAATATTTGTAGATGATACTTTGTTCATAGGAAATGATGATCTTTGCAAAGAATTTTCAGAACAAATGAACAAGGAATTTGAAATGTCAATATTTGGTGAAATCAAATTCTTTGTTGGTCTTCAAATTCAATAGAATAAGAATGGCATCTACATCACTCAATCTAAATACATCAAGGAGATACTGAAAAAGTTTGGTATGGAAGATTGCAAACTAGTTGGGACTCCTATGTGTACTAGATTAAAACTCACCAAGGATGATGAATCAAAAGAGGTGGATCAGACATTGTATAGATCTATGATTGGAAAGTTGCAATCTGTAGTACACACAAGACCAGACATTTCCCTTGTAATAGGAATTGTAGAAAGATTCTTAGAAAAACCAAAAGAAAATCACATGATGGCAATCAAAAGGATCATGAGATACTTAAAAGGAACTGAAGAATATGGATTATGGTATAAACTTGGAGAAAAACTGGATTTAAAGGTGTTCATTGATGCAGATTGGGCAGGAAATATTGATGACAGAAAGAGCACAAGTGGAGGAGCTTTCTTTCTTGGAAAAAGGTTGGTTTCTTGGACAAGCAAAAAGCAGAATTGTACATCTCAATCCACAGCAGAGGCTGAACATGTTGTAGCAGCAGTAAATTGCTCAAACATTGTGTGGTTTAAACAATTATTGGAAGGTATGAAGCAAGAAATCAAAGAACCAGTTGTTATGTTTTGTGATAACACAAGTGTAATTAACATCTCCAAGAATCTAGTGATGCATTCAAAAACCAAGCATATTGCCATAAAATATCACTTTGTTAGAGAATTGGTGCAAGAAAAGGAAATAAGATTGGAATATGTGCATACAAAAGAACAAATTGCTGACATATTCACTAAGTATTTACCTAAGGATGCATTCTTGTATCTAAGAGGTAAGTTAGGGGTCATTCCCCTATCTAAAGCTCACTAAAATATAGTTTTAGTGATGCATCAACAGGAATAGAACTGAAGATCTATTAGTTGATGCAGCAAACCAATGAAGACATTGCATATGAATCAGTACATTAGCTATAATGCTATTCAGTTGTTTTGAGTTATTTTTGGCATGTGTTGTCAAAGAGGGAGAATATACTGTCATATCTTTCTGAAATTTGAAAAATAATAAGAGTTTGTGTAAGAGGGAGAGATTATTGTGAAAGAGGGAGTTTTGTATTCTGTCATTAAAAGACTTGTTTTCAAAATTCACTCTACTATGACATGTTGTGTTTCCATCAATGCCAAAGAGGGAGATTGATGGATACAATTGTTCAAATTGTGTGTTGTCTTTGATGTCACAAAAATTTCATATTAGTCATCAGATAGTGTCCACCGAGCTCAGAAGGTCAACAAGGCAAAGGACAGTGTCTACCGAGCTCAGAAGGTCAGCAAGGCAATAGACAGTGTCTATCAAGCCCAAAAGGTTAGTAAAGCTAGTTTGCAATGTCTACTAAGTAGACAGTTAATTATTGAGCTTTCAAGGTAATCAAAGAAATTTAGTTCTTACTGAGCTCACTCGGTAATCGAAGAAAATATGACAAAAGAAGTTCTTACCGAGCTCACTCGGTCATCAAAGGGAATGTGGCAAAAATAGCTCTTACCAAGCTCACATAAAGGAATTTAGTTCTTACCAAGTAAACTCAGAAACCAAAGGATTTTTGCAATGTTAACCAAGTCATGAAGGTTAACTCAGGAAATTTCTAGAAGCAGTATTTACTGAGCAGGGTAGGCCAATAAAGGATTTCATTATTTTATGAAATAATGTTCAGAATAATATCTGTAGCAGACTAATGTATGGTTTATTGGCAAATGTAACATGTGAATGGGCTGACTTGACAATCTAAATGGTATAAGTAAAAGGTCAAGTTGCAAATTCTAAGAATGTGGAAGATGGAAGTGTGGAATTATATGATATGAGGACTGATTATTGTGAAAGCGAATTGGAAGGATGATCAAAGATCATTGAGGAGCAGCAAAACTATATTTGATCAAGGAGGATCTAATGATGTTGAATAGAGACCTATAGCCAGAAAATTCAGTTGCATCTTGTTCAAGTCAATTTGTTGTTTCTTTCTAACCATTGTAGCAGTGATTTCAAATCTCTTAACGGAGTTGGTTTAACAGCCATTTTGTAAATCCTCTAACAAGGTGAAAATTCAGTTGAATTGTTCTAAAGACCTCTGGCAAGGCCACTCCTAATAGGGTGATTAAATCCTCTAACAAGATCACACCTAATAGTGTGTACTGTAACCTTTAATAGGGTTGGCTCCTAACAAGGTTCACTTCAGAAGAGTGAAAAATTGGTGACTAGTTACTTGGTGGTTTTTTCCATATTGGGTTTCCACGTTAAATCTGGCATATCTTGTGTTCACTTTATTTTTCAATTACATGCATGAATTCTTGAAAAGAAAGTAATAGTTTAATTTACCGAGTTACAACATTTGTTTATCGAGTATAAGTAGTAACTAGATCTTTAAAACATCTAAGGGATCTGTGGATTAATTTTTGTTAGTAACTGATTCACCCCCCCTCTCAGTTACTCTATCTTTAATCCCAACACACTCTTCCATTTCTAATTCCTTGATATTATGAGTTATTATACACAACTGCCTTCAACATTACTATGGTGTGCAGTTCTATGCTTTTATAGCATCACTTTATGCCCAAGTTGGCACTTTATTGTTATACCATTTATTTATATTGTGGTTCTCTCTATTTAGTTATATTGGTTTTTCTTTGAAGGTTGATGTATATAGATTTTCCCTCCATGTTGTTCCATTTTGTCCCTCATGAAAAGGATGCTATTCTTGAAATTTCCCTCCAATTTTAGTTAATTTGACCCATCTTGAAGACACTTTACTATTATTTGAAGGTAATCTATTGTTAATACTCATAATCTTTCCCTTTGGTATCTTTGAAATCATAACGTATAATGTTTTGCATACTTCATTACTTAAATAAGGAGCCATGCATGTTATGGATTGATCACCCATTAACTTGCAATGAGATGACTTATTAGTGGACTATCTATATCCATGTGATTGATACATTGTTGATGTTGGATTCATTACCTAGCCTTGTCTATGGTCCTTTCTCAAGAGCTTTGATAACATATTCATGCTTTGAAGAGTATAATTTATGTTGATTACTTTACATTTATATTTGTCACTCTATTCCAATTTACTCTATGTGAGTCTACTTATACTTACAAATTTTCTAACTTGAATATAAGATAAAATTCTCCTCATGGATAGTTGTCTTGATTCTTGTTTCCATGTTTCAGGTAATACATTGTGGCACATACAAGACCTCTTGAAGATGTATCACACTTGAAGGACTATCCACTTATCTTGGCTCTCCAATAATGTAGCCATGCTAATACTAGACCACTTGCACAATTGAAGAAATTTTAAAAAAATCAAGTTGTATTATTGTAAATTGGGTTTGACACCCTTTGATGTAATCTCCACAAGTAAAGATTGAAAGGGGATGTTAGAATTAGTAATCTTTCCTTGGTTTTATTTATTCATTGTATGGTATAAACCAAGGTATCCCTTGTATTGTTTGTCCTCTAGTCCACATGTGGAGGACTTGTCATTTCTTTTCCAATTGTCCATGTGTAAGGACAACTCTTTTTTTTGTAATTCCTTTATTAAGGAAAATATTTATTCATCCTTAAGAGGATCTTGACACTTTGCACATACTTATTATCAATGGTGGCATTCATAGAAATGGGAGTTAGACATGCAACCACATGCAACTACTTTCTCATCTCTATAAAAGAGATGTCTCTCTCACATTCTTTAACACTTCTTCTACACATCAACTTGATGTTATTGTAATGAGCTATTTGCTCCACCCTCTTTCTCTCTCCTTTCTTAGGGCTTTTTCCTTCCATTCCTAATATTACACATGGGGTTTTCTTTTCTTTCCCCTTTCAAAATCTCTTGTCTTCATTGTTGTTGCTTTATTGGGTTCCTCATTTGGTTTATGGTAAATTCCTCACATCAAGGTCTCTTGGATTATTTTATTAGTTTAATTTTTCTTAATTTCTTATGATAATGAAAAGGCATGATTTTGAAAATGCCTCTAAAGTGGAATTGCCTACTGAATTGAATTATTCACTAGTATTTAACATTTTAGATTTGACAGAGTATTATGAGGGAGGTTATGGAGATGAAGTTGTAGAAGTGCAATGGATTATTCTAGTAGCTGGTTCGACAAGAAAGGAGATTGAGGAGATACTAGACAGTTGTAATGGAAAAATAAAAAGGAACATAAATTATGAAGAATAACTGGTCAAATGGAAAGGGAGGCCAGTAGAAGATTCATCATGGCTAGCAAAGGAAGAGGTTAACCATCTTGGTTTTCCTCTTAATACTTAAGACGTGACCGAGTCACTTCTCAAATTACCTCAGGTGTCTAATGCAACAACACCTTGGTTGTAAGAGCAATCTTGCATCAACCAAAACTATTTCATTTTAGTTGTTTCAATAAGGGTTGTCTTAATATAGAGTTGTTGTCAATGGAGGCATGCTACTTAGTAGGGTGTTTTTTAGTGGTGAATATTCGTAATTTTGAAAATTTTAGAATTTTTTTTCTAGTAATTTTGCTAGTAATAAAAGATTTAATGCAACTTAAATCGCTACATTTTTATTAAATTTAGTTCTAAAATATTTCAAATTGCTTAATAATTTATCTTTAAAAAAATTAAAACTCAAAGATTCACCACAATATTTGATACATGATTAGATTTGATTCACCTAACTATTATATATTATCGAAAAAATTAAAATTAATTCATGAATAATTATCATAATTAATAGTTACTTTAGGTATATATTACCAATATTTAGTTTTCACTATTGATTTAAAATATTATGTAATTATCATCATAATTTCCATGAGATAAAACATGTTCAATTTTGATTTGTAATATTCCATGATGATTACTAAACTTCCTATTATAATTGAGATTTGCCAATATTTTCTACTCAAAAATTATGATTCCAAAATAATCGCTAGTGTAAATTATATTTTTTTTTAAAAAATTGAGAGATTTGCTGATAAAAATAATTTGGTTTTTCAAAATAATGAAAGATTCACCAATGATTTATATCTTTTTCTGGAGGGGGTTTTCTTAAAGTTTACCCTACTACTTAGTAAGTCAGTTATACAAGCTCGAAATGTCCTAATTTCAAAGGTGGAAATTCATCTTAGATATATCAACCTACTAGTTTAGGCTCAGTTCCATATCATGTGTATTCATGGATTTATTATAGATTTTTGGTTTGCAATTTTGGTATATAAACTTCAAGCTCACCGTTGGAGGCCTAAAAGTGCTTGAATTAGACCCAAAAACTCGATGGATGGGCACTTGTGCAAGTTTGAGCTTGTAGATTAGGAGCTGAGGTTTTCAAAAAGTGGTTAAAAAACCAATCAGACCAATTATTCGAAAGTTATGGTCTTCCAAAGTTGGGCCAACCAAACATCCAAAATAAATGTCAAAAATGTATTTGGCTAAATTTATATGTATTGTTAGGGCTTTTCAGCCCTAAGTATTAAGTTTGAGTGTCTATAACTTTCTTGAGTAACATAAAATTGCCTATTTAAGAAATGCTCGAACATTATCTAGGACAACTCTAGGTGATAGCTCACAATTTTTTTTAGTAGAATACTGTAATGAAGGCACCCATGTGGGTTAGCATATTGTAATTGTGAATTCTATAATTTTTCATTTGTGGTGATAATAAGAAGCCCATATTTTGTTCTTGCAATTGTTTTTGTTTCTTTGTTTACGTTATGTGTTTATGGTACTAATGGGAGCACCCTTTATCATGCTACCTTGCAAACTCAACATACCTAAAATTTATCCACTGCTATAATCATCTTTGATGTTTATAGTGTCTATCTTTGTTACTTTTTTGTTAACCCAAACATTCTCTTCCACAACAACTCACTTTGTTGTTGTACAACTACCTCTTTATTTCTATAATATCAAAAACATTCTATACTTAGGAATAAATCTACTCCTATTCTATTCCAAAAATGTGTCTTGTTTCTCTTGAGACAGATTAGACATTACTGTGACTAGTGTATCAATTATTATCTTTTTCTCCTCTACTTCAACCTCCTACCATCTCCTTTCTAATCTATCATACAAATCTCTAGATATCCTTTCCTCAATTTTGCTAGGGGCAAGCTTCTGATTTGCAATCATTTCTACCATAGCCTCCTAAAATTTATTTTTATCATCATTATTGAGTGTATCATATTTTACAAATTTAAAAATAGATAATCATGTAGCTCATCTTAGATATGTGCGTACTCATTAAAATAGATTTAGCATTCTTTATGGGTGGTCCTCTGACCAATATCCTTCTTCTAGTTTTGGGTGCACTGGGCTCAGTAGACTCTGTTACTTTCTACTTTGTAGACTACTCGACACTAGAAAATACACTGTTCCTTGGCTTATTTGGTTGTGGAGGAGAGAGTGATGTCACTATTGGTTTCTTCTTTTTTTCTTGAACCTTCTTGCTCAGTGGCAAGACAACAACTAGGGTTTCTCCCTTGTCACCTTCTTCTTCTTCCTCTTCCCTAAGACCTTGTGTCAATCATAATGGTTCTTTTTGTTGGAAATTTTGTTAGATATATATCTTGGTATTTTTCATTTATGGAAACATGTATTCAACATTCCATTTATGCATTTAGAGATATAAAATTGTCTCATTTAGAGATATAAAATTGTCTAAGTGTTAAAATTTTTGCAGTAGCACAGAGACATATGCGATGTGTACATATGACTCATTCAGATTTATATTATGTGAAGTTAAGGAAATATTTAAGACAATATCATGATGATGTGTACTAATTCATAGATGTATATGAATAGTATACCACAAGTTATGATTGAAATACCAATATGAGTATTTGACATAGTAGAACAAAGCATAGTAGAGAATTGAGTTGTACGACTTGAGGAATCATTTTGGTAGCAAAATAATTACTAAGTCATGTTGAGATAACTTTTTAAATGTTATTCCATAATTTATTTTATATTATATCAAGCATGTGAAGACATGAAGGTCAACTATGGAAAGATTTACCAATATACAAGGTATAAGTAAAGATCTTATCTTGTGAAGATAAATATGTGATATATGTGCTAGATGTGAAGTTATATATGATGCAAAATATTGTACAAAGAGATTGAAAGATATGCAAGCCTTATGTAATGTGAGATCTAATGTACATGATCTAAGGAAATATGAATTACAATAGTAAGCAAAAATTGTATGTATACCTACTCTTTTGAAGAACTAAATTGTACAATTGCATGTTATGGTAGTGGGAAATTCTTGCATACATTTTATTTGATCTACTAACTCCTAATAGGGTTGAGGCTTCTAACAAGGCACACTATATGTACTTCACAGACTCATAACAAGGTCAATATCCTTAACAAGATCCTTTTGTTTAGTGAGTCATCTTGTGCATATCATCCCCACTGGGGTTTTCCCTTGGCCAATGTTTCCCTAGTTAACAAATAATGGTGTTATGAGTTCTCTATATGCATGATTATATTTACTATTCAACATTATTGATTTACTTCCATATTCAAGTTATAAAGTAACTAACAATATTCACTTGTGGGCAAAAGTTTTTAGAATACTAATTCACCCCCTCTCTTAGTATTATCTATTTCTAACAATTGGTATCATAGCAAAGTTAATTTGAAGAAGTTTAACAACTTGAGTAATATCCCTATAGATATGGAACAATTGAAGAAAAACCTTGAAGAAGCTCTTGTACATATTGACCTTCTTACTAAAGAAAGAGATAACCTATAAGATAGATATGAAGATGCAAAAGTCTAAATTGGTAAACTAAAAGACAAGATTGATGATTTGAAATATGGAAAGGAATCATTTGTGCAAACTAGTGACATTGATGAAGTAGGAAATCTAAAGAAAGAAAATGAGATCTTGAAACATGAATTGAAAATTGTTGAACTTGAGTCTTAAGAAAGATGGTAGTAAGAGTGAACCTGATTTGAAAAATGAGAATCTAGACCTTAGATCCTTGTTGAGTCAAGTAACATTTGAATTAGATACCATCAAGATTGAGCATGTAGAATTAGAAAAATACAATATCGTTGTTAAAGGATAATTGAAACAAGATAAGAAACATTTAGAGAAACTTTATTCAAGTAGTGAGAAGATAGATGAGCAAATATTTCACCAAAGATCTTCTTATGATAAGAAAGGACTTGGATATCTTATTGGAGAGAAATTAGCCAAGAAAGTTGAAATCATAAGAGAACTAGATCTAGTTAATGAATCCCCTAAAGAATCTATTCTAATTAAGGTAGAATCCAGCACAATTACTAAAATATCAAAAGAAATTGAATTAGTTGATTTTGCAGCAAAACATGATGAACCTAAGAAAATAGAACAAGTTGATAAATGTAAGCAAGATGAACCACCCAAGGAAGTAAGATGTGAGTTCAGAGGTGGATGCTTCATATGTAATTAAGTTGGACATATGAAAAGAGATTGCATAGGCAAGTCTTTTAAACCTATTATTAATTTCTATTGTTATAATTGTCATGATTATGGACATAAAGCACTAGATTGTAAGAAACCTAAGTTTGATGGTAATAATGCAAATAGTAGAATGTTTAGGAATACTAATCCTATAGGTAATGAAAGAGGGATATCAAAAAGCATATCCAATGATGGAGAGAAGTCTAATGAACAAAAGAACCAATTTGTGTGTTACAAGTTTAACAAACCTAGACACATTGCAAGAAATTGTAGAGCACCTAAAAGTCAGAATGGAACCAATCAAAGAAGAAATGCACTTGCATGTTAGTTATGTAATAACTTCAGACACACAACAAGATATTACATAATGGAAAAAATAAATTTCAATAGGAATCCCAACTATAGAAGAAACAACAATAGAAATGATAGAAGGAATGAAAATGGTGGTGATAATAGTTAGAAGGAAGCAATCAAGCAACATGTTGATGAATTAAAGGAGGCATTTATTACATCTAAGGATCTAGAAATCTCTTATATAATTTTGGAGGAACAATATTTTGATGCACCTAATGAGAAATTTAAGTCACAGATTGTTTGTGACTCATTCTATCTGAACTAAGGAGTTTTAGAAGAGGCATAACATTAGTTGGCCAGAACTGATGTTAGAGAGTGAGTTGGAAGTTGTGTAATTAATAGGAGGTAGTTGATATAGAAGGGAAGCTATGGTCAAGTGCTCAAGTCTAGATATGATCACAATAAGCAGGATTTCAGAAATCAAGATTAGTGGTGAACATAGACAATATTTAAATTTGTGGTAGATATGCATTTAATGTGCAATGTAGTTTGAAATTATTTAAGGATCGTGAACAAGATTGTTTGTACCATTTTTTCATGTAAAGTGTTTTGAGTGAATTGAAAAGCGATTTATTAGCGAAGTAAAGTGTGAAGAAAGGCATTTGAAGGGTGAAGTTGTAGAATCCCTAAAACATGATTTTAAAGTATTTTATGAAGCTAAAACTAAGTTTTTTAGTGCATATAGTTGAATTGCAATGGCAAGTCAAATTGTTTATAATGTGAGTGAAAGAACATGACATGCATTCAAGAAACATCCATTTATTTCACTTATGGATGATCCATTGGGTGCATTTTCACAAATTTTGGAGAATGTGCTTCATGTCAAAGATGTCAAAAGCTATATATACAGTAAGATTGAAAGCATAGCTTATGAAGATATATAAAATGACTTGGGGATTATGTGTCATAATGACCTATCCTTTAAGTTTGTGTATGCACACCTAGATGGCTTGAATCTAGTGAAGTATATGTTTTATATGGAGTTTGACAATCATGAATGGACCTCGATCATTCTGAGTAGGGTACATGATTATATGTTTTGTTTAGGTGATACATAAGTAGCAATTGATAATGACCTAATTCACAAGGTCATAGGTTTGAGAAATGAGGGATGCAATCCTATAAATGAGAAGAATGTAAGGAAAATGGTTGAGACAAACCTATACACAAGATTTGATAGAAGGAACATGAAGGTATATACACTTCAAGACAAATGAGTAAAATATTAGGGTACATGTTTGACCATGTCTCAAGGGTTAATTCAGTACCAGCTAGATTTTTACATGTCGCTTATGTAATGGAAATTTAGGGAAGAAAAGTAAATTTGTGTGAGATTATCATATTGTAGTTGTTAGACAATATTGTAAAAATTGAAGAAGACAAAGAGTGCAGTCTTTAGATTTGAGTCCCTACTAGCTCATTTGTTCTTTTATACAACAAGGAAGTTCCCAAACATGAAAAATTGGGATAACAATGAGTGCGCAATGAAATTGGTGACTCAATGCTACAGATCAAAGTTGGAGAATATCAGAGATGATGAAATTCATAGAATTATGAAGAGTTTCTAGTTTGAAATGAACCAAAGGTACAAAATACCTTCATCTATGGTAGAGAAATATAAGGATGAGATATGCTTCATGGTGGAGATAGATACAACTTGTATAAAAGTTGTGATACCAAGGGTTAAGTTCATTGAACCCATGGGATACGAGATAAGCACATAACTCATAGAAGGGTGTGCATAGATCATACTCCAATGAAAGAAGGACACAGGGTGCCCTAGATGATGAACCTATGAGGAGAAAATGAAAATAGTTTAGTCTAAGCTACACAACAAGGAGAGCAAGAAGAAAGTAGAGAAACTAATTGATTCCATCATTAAGGAATTAGGTATGACTCGAGATGAATTCAATGAGGTGAAAGGGATAACACTTGAGATGAAAGCAAGTGGGTAGTTTGAAGTGATAGAAACAACTCCTATTGCTATTGTAGGACCTTCACTAGGTGTTAAAATAGCACAAGCATGTGTGCAAACCCCTATTCCACCATATGCAATAGTTGCAAAAGTGCAATCAGTAAGGACAAGAAGTGATCATCCTAGGATGCAGCCAGACATGGAAGCACTTATTTCATAGAGGAAATAAGAGAGATTGGTGAAGCTGAAGCAAGAACCTACACCATCATCTAAGAAAAGGATCAAGTAGACCACCAATGGACCAAGTAAGAGAAGGAAAATGATGCAAGTTAGTGAATCTGAAAGTTTTAAGGATGAAGCTAAAGATAGACTAGTAGTGCAAGATGCATAGAAAGGCAAAACATTAGCTAGAAAGAAAGCATGGAAAACACAGGTAGATAAAATTAACATGCAAATAATTAATGATGAAAATTTTGTATAATTAAATAAGTATTCTAGTCTATACAATAATATGGATAGAAGGCAATTTGAAAATGCAATTGTGAGAAACATGATTGTGAGATATAAGAATTTTGGGAATATTTGGAATAAGATACCTGAAGACCTATATAATAGGCTAATAAATAGAAAGAAGAGAATATTGGAAGAAGATCGCAATTTGAGAATAATGATGATAAATAAACTATGTGAAATTGACTCTAAAGAGGACTCTAACATAATTTTGAAGGGTATTGAGCCCTTGCTGAGGAACAAAAGAAGAGAAATTCTTCTTATGGGAGGCAACTATGAGGATTCTAGGAAAGAAACAGAGGTGGTAATTATTAAATTCATGATCACAGTGACAAATGTGAGTGCACAATCCAATGCTGAGAGTCCAATATATATACACAACAGTACACCTTCAAGTGTTGAGGGAGAAGCATAAGAGACACAACAAGCACCATCACCACTACACATTTTTATGGGTACTGAATCCATGCAAGTGGACAATACACACATAACTGTAGATGCAAAGGAGAACCATTTTGTAGGTTATGGGGAAATATTGTTGGCAATATTAACAATATTACAACATACACTAGCTTAGATGATGACAAAGAAGAGGAGAAGAAGAAACAAGCTAACGAAAAGAAGAGAGAAGAATAGAAAAAGAAAGAAATAGAGAGGACAATAGAGGTAAAGAGGTTATAGGATGAAATGAAAAAGAAAGAGGAGGAGAAGAAAAAGAAAGAACAAGAGGAGAAGAGAAAGCCATAAGAAGAAGAAAAGGAAAAGAAAGAAGAAGAAGAAAAGAGAAAGAAGGAACATGAAGAAAAGAAGATAATGAAGGAAAACAACTTAGAGATTGGAAGAAGAGAAGAAGAAAGTTGAGGAAGAGAAGAAGAGTACATAACTAAAAGAAGTTACACTTAATCCTACAGTAACTCCAGTAATAGCAGCAACAATGTTAGTGGCATCAGATGATGGAGATGATAAAAAGGGATTGATGAGCTTGCTGAGCAAGTTTTTTGAAAAGAACAAATCAATAAAGTCTTTGGAGAAGACACTAACTAAAGTTATGGATAGAATGCAAAAGATAGTTACTATAACTATAGCTAATCTAGACTTGTAGTCAAAGGCCAAGGAGTTAGTGAACACCTTTTATGAGGAATTCACAACTTTAGCAGAGGTAGCTTCAGCACAAGCACAAGCAAAGCATGATGCATCACTGTTTCATATAATATGCATTAATGTGAGAAATGACTTGAAAGCACTTGGTGGAAGCATCAAGGAACTAAGGAAACACATTGATGAAGGAAAGAGGTTGTATGGATGGTGCACCCTGTCATACAAATATCTGATAGACTTTGAGATTCAAATTAAGGGTAAAGTGAGTGATCTTGAAATAGTCGCTACAAAATTACAGCTCCTAGAGACCAACATTGAGGATTTTGGAAGAGAAGTGGAGAAGATCCATAGTGTAATCAAAGGCTTGGAATCTAACAAGGAGAAGGTAGCAAAGAGATTCTCTAATCTTAGAGAAGTTCTGTCACTAAAGATCAATATTTTGCAGAGGTAATTAGAGGAATGTCTTTCAACAAAGACTTCCTATGACAAATTTTCCTATATTGACTTGAGCGTAGTTAAAGTGGCATCTTATGCACTATGCACACTAATTAGTATTTTTGATACAGTGAAGGAGAATTGGAAGAAGGAAGTGGATAGGCTAAAACTTGTATATGTAGATTTTTTTTCTAGGATAACAAAAAGTAGCAAGACACACATTTTTGGATACAAATTTTCACACCTTTTCCATGGATGTAAAAGGGGGAGTAATATGTAAAGGAAAACTGAATGTATGTATGTTCTAAGAAAATTGTGTATTGTATATGTAAGGGGGAGTAAACTTATGCACTTTTATTGTATCAATGTAAAGGAGAGATAAGGAATCTAATGATCCATCAAAACATGAATAAAATTGTTAGGTTTTGAAGGCAATTTTGTGTAGTTACTTTTCTTCATTTTTTATGACATCATTTTGGGACTTAGCAAATTTTACCAAATGTGGAGATTGTTGGCAATATGGTTAGATAGATGTCTTGATAGTTGTCATTTATGGAAACATATATTTGAGATTTCATTTATGCATTTAGAGATAGAAAATTGTCTACGTTAGATAGATGTAATGTGTACGGCTGAATTGTTGAGAGTTACCTTATGCATAGTTGAGGAAATCTCCATGATAGTATCATGATGACATGTACCAATGTGTAGATGTACAGAGATAGTACACCATGAGTTATGATTAAAATACCACTACATGTATTTGATAGAGCATAATAGAGCATAGTAGAGAATTGAGTTGTACGACTTGAGGAATTATTTTACTAATAAAATAATTACTAAGTCATGCTGAGCTGACTTTGTAGATGTTATTCAATAAGTTATTCTATATTATGTCAAGCGTATGAAGACATAAATGCCAACTAAGGAAAGATTTTACAATATGCAAGGTATAAGTAAAGATCTTATCTTGCAAAGATAAGTGTGAGATATATGTGTGTTGCCATGATTTCAGTCCCCTATATTTTGCAAATTTCTAGGGTTATGATTAAGTCAATGTGATGTCATGTTTGTGTCTATATTTCCTTTAAGGAACTTCTCTTCTCATCTATTCCTTTGTGTAAACCTAGGTGGGCATTCAGAAGAAATCTAATGTATTAATTCATATTAAGTGATTAGGGAAGGGAGGGTAAGTTTATGCATTTCCCAAATGAGAAGAAAGTTTAAGTGCACTTAGCCTGGAGTAGTACTGGGATGGGTGACCTCTTGGGAAGTCCCCGTGCCTAACCCTTATGAGAATCACCTAGATCTAATGAGTGCTAAGTGCTCTATTTATTCTCATGAGATATGGATTCATGTTGAATCACTACTCATGAAACATAGGTCAATGACTTTGACTCAAAAATCACATAGTTAAATCCTAATAGCAATATCACAAGAAGAAAGATGTTCAGAAAACTTGAACTCTATGATCAATTATTTCATTGAAGGCATGATACATCTAAAATAAGGGATCACATTTCATTCAAAATAGATGGTGACTAAAATCATTTGGATAGAATCTCAGGGCCAAGGTGTAGATCACAGGAACATCATGGAAACTAGAGAAGTTAAATCAAATGTAGGATAAATAGATAAATCATTAGAAATGGTGAAATAACTTGGTCAAAGGTGGTATGACTCTCTTCAAAATCCAATTGATGGCTTATATTTAATTTGTGCATCTATGTTGCAAATTTGACAAGTCAAATGGCTTAGAGATTAAATCTAGATCATCAGATAAAGACTAGATCAATGTATGGCATTTTAAGATGAAATTATATGGTCCTTAGAGATGTATCTTCTTAGCCATTAGATCTTAAAGATCAATGATCATCACATGGTCGTAAGGGTTAAAGATAAATCATGAGTAAACATAGTGAAGCAACAAAAACTCATTGATTGCATGGTCACAAGGGTTAAAGATAAATCATGAGTTAATGTGGCAAAACAACAAAAACCAATGATTGCATCATCGTAGGGGGTTAAAGATGACCCAAGGTTACTGTCATGATAGAGAGAAAGACATGTTTTCACATATTCAAAAAGAGTTAAGAGTAAACTATGGTTAAGGTTGTGATGCAATGAAAAGCTAAAGGTTCGATTGTCGCTATTAGTTTCAGTTGACATGAGTTATGGCTGGGATAGAGTAAAGACAATCTTCTAGCCAGTGATTGCATCTTCATAGGTAATCATGTAGTTAATGGTTTGCAAGGTGTGAAGCTATGAAGGCCAAAGATTGCATGGTCATTGGCAGTTAATGGTAATGTGAAGTTAAGGTTGTGACAGTGCGAAAGATGACAACAATTAAGGTAAATAGTTTTTGCAAGGTAACCAGTTAAGGAGCATTCAAGACATTTTAAGTTATGACCTAGCAAAAGTGTTAATTGTTAAACCTTAAAATAAAAAATCACATTGTCATAGGTAATTAGATAGTTAAATGGTTTTAGGTTGTGACATGATGAAATTGATAATAGTCAACCTCAAATGGTCATTGCAAGGTCGCAGGTTAGAATACATTGAAGTTGTTTCAAGTTGCGATGTCACGAATGCCAAAGATCACATGGTCACAAGTAGTTGAAGGAAAATTGAGATTAATGTTGCAATGAAGAAAAAGTATGTATTTGCATGGTCACATGTGGTTAAATACAACCTTGAGTCAACACAATGAAGTAGCGAAAGTCAATCCTCGCAATATCACAAGTTTGAAATTATAATTAATTTTAATGTTGCAAAAGTGTGATCATGGTTAATGTGCACTTGTTGCTATTAGTAGAATGGAGACATGTCAAGTTTTGAAGTTGTGATAAATGATAATAGTAGAGTTAAGATGAGGTCACCCAACCTAAACGAGAAGGTGATCATGTCATCTCTAACTAAGAAAAAGAGTTATGTATGGAACTGTATTATTAAATGATACATCATACAAAAGTTCCTTACATAAATGTGTGCCAAAACTTCATATCTACATATATAAGATGCATGAGAAAAAATTTTGTGAAAGTTTTTTGAGTATCAGTATACTTTCTATGTTGATCGAGCATTGCAACAAAGACCGAGCATTCTAATAAAGACCAAAGGCTATGGAAGAGACCTAGCTGTTATGCTAGTTGTCTTCCACTCAATGAAAGACAAAAAATTAATAGAAAACCTAATCGATCAAAAGATGAGGTGTATAAAAAATATCAAATAAATTATTTCATACCTTGCATATATATTTTCATAGAGCTTTGAGTGATTAAGAAATCAAGTGATAAAGTGCATACAAGAAACCAACAGAGATTTCAAGGATCAAATTGAACAAAAAGGTTAAATGAGAGCATGATCGAGTGTCAAATATCCATAGAAAGAAATACATCAAACCCTAGTTAGGATCATGATAGCTTCATCGACCATTGGAATTATCCAAAAGGTTAGTAAATTTCAATTGGTGATGAGTGATTCCTATCCTCCACCTAAATTTTGTATTATTCCAAAAATTGTTGTTAAAGGAGACTCAGTGGTTGTGTTATCCTCAATACCACCTAAAGTCATCATGATTCATGATGTCAAAATTTGCTACATATGCAAAATTGGAGAAGTAGGAGAGTATGAGATTAGAGAAGCTTATGAGAAGCTATATGATGAAGGAAACTTGAAGGATGAGTTTAGATTGTTGAAAGGAAAGGGTTAATTCAAGCCCTAGAATTTTTGAGAAATTTTAGAAGGGAATGGATCAAAGTGTTTTAAAGTAGAATACATGATATGAAGTATTGTCTATAGGATGGACTATTAGAAATCACAAAGATGATGATTCATAGGGTTTACTAGCTATCCAACCCTGGATAGGAAGAAAACCATACGATGCTTGAGCCAAGGAGAAGTTGAGGCTAATATAGGAGCCAAATGGATTAGACATGGTATGTCCATTACAAGCATTTCTGATCCACTTATAGAATTTTTAGTGAGATTCATTGCTCACAAATTCTATCAATCTAGCAGATTAAACACTGTTTCAAGTATGGCTATGGACCAAACATGGAAGATTGTGATGAAAGATCATGAGTATGATCTTATCGAGCTACAATTGTTACAACTAGTAGAAAACCTATCATCCATAAGAAATGAAAAGAATTCAATGTGTAATTTTGGTTCCCTAATTGTTTGTACATTCTTTTATGTTCAAAAGTATTTTCTTGGCATAGGTAATGTTGTATGGGAACAAGACAAACTAGTTACAAGGAAAATCAATGAGTTTATTACTCAATTGGGAGACAATTTTGATAATGCAATGAATACATATTTTGATGAATTCAAGTTGAGAATGAAAAGGAGAATGAGAATTCTAGAGGAATTGGTCACAAAATACTACAGTGGTATTTATTTTCTTGTTGATATAGACAACACATTTGTGCAAGAAGTAAAGCCAAGGAAGGCATGGCTACAAAGTTTTGGACATGAAGTAGAGAGTGATAATGTTACTGCAAACATTGACACATTATTAAAAGAAGAGATAAATTTTGAGGAATAACCATTTGGAAGATATGAAGAAGAAAGGCAAGGATAATAGTGAACATAAAGATATCTTCCAAAGAAAATAAAAGAAAGAAGATGATTGAATAACTAGAAGCTAAATTAGGCACCCTAGGCAAGGGAAAAGAACCATTGCAATTGACTCAAGGTCTTGGTGAAGATGAACAACAAGAGAATGGTGATGAGGAAGAAGAAGAAAAAGAAGAAGAAGCTAACAAGGGTAAATCCCTAGTTGTTGTCATGCCACCAAGAAAGAAGGCTCAAAGATCAAAGAAGAAGAAGGTAGTGACACGTCCACAACCAACTAAGCCAAGGACTAGGGAAACTACTACTTTTGAGTAGTCTATGAAGCTAAAAGTAGCAAAGACTACTGAGTCAAGTGAACCTTGAACCAAGAGATCAAGATTGGCTAGAGGACCACCTATCAAGAAGATCAAGACTATTGAAGAGGTATGTGACAACCTAAGAAGATTTGTAGGTTTATCTAGTTTCAAATATGTGAGATATGATACACTAGATAATAATGATAGAAATAAAGTTGAGGAATATATGATAGAAATGATTGCAAATAAAAAGATAGCTCCTAGTGCAATAGAGAAGAAGATACCTAAGGATCTATATGATAGATTAGAGAGGAAATGGAAGTAGGCTGAAGTAATAGAAAATCAAATAATAACTGATACACTAGTTAGAGTTATGCTTGATCTATCTCAAGATCAAAAAGACTTGTTTTGAACAACATAGGAAAATATTTGTTCCTAAATAAATAATGTTCTTGATACTAAAAAATAAAGAGGAAAATGTACAACAACAGAGCAAATTTTTGTGGAAGAGCATTTTTGGGCTTACAACAAAGAAGGTGGAAACTGTGAATATTGATGATGAACACAATAGTGGAGAAATCTCAAGTGTGCTAAGTCCACAAGGAAACATGTCTTCTATATATGCCAACACCCCTGACACTCTAGAAGTCAACCAGTCAAGGCTTACCAATGAAAAAGAAGATGATGAAGATGAAAATGATAAGACTATTTCAGCACCTCAAATTGAGGGAAATAAAGAATTAAATAAGGATGAGCCAAGTGCTACTATTATTGTCTCGAGAACCAATGCACAAGAAAGATTAAGTGGTGACACCCCCTCACCTACTCCTAAGGTAATGCTGAGTAGTAACACCCCTTCATTGAAAAGGAAGAGAAAAGAAATAAAGGAAATTTCACCAGATAGTAAAATTATTTTGGATAAACATATTGAGATACTGTAGTTTGATTTGGAATCTAACCTTGCAGGAAAAAAAAAATTCTACAAGAAATTTTGAAGAAGAAAAAGAGGAAAGAAGAGGTCGGGAGAGAGCTAAAGTAGCAACAAATGCTACAAGATGTAAAGCATATTTTTGTTGATGCTTTTAACATAAAAAATGTAGATGAAGAGACACCAATCATTGATTGACTTGTACATATCATTGATCAAGTGAGTGCTAAATTTTTTGAACCCAATGACAAGTTAATGGATTGGTTAGCAAGAAGAGTAGAGACCAAGTTTATGGAAAAAGTTTTCTTAACTATAGCTGAGAAGAAAGTTCTATTATAGGAAAAAATGGTTAATTTGGAAAAAAATTTCTTAACTATAGCTGAGAAGAAAGTTCTATTATAGGAAAAAATGGTTAATGTTATACAAAAGGTACAATAGGTGTACACAATTTTTTCAGATGTGCCAAGATTTACAAATACTATTCAAGCATAGTTAGATAAGACTCAGGCTAAGATGAAGGCATCTAATAGTGTTATCTCAGAGTCAAAATGATCTAGCATAGATCACTACAATATTCTACTAAATGCTCAAGGTACAATGGATGAACTTTAGGTAGATGAAAACACCATGAGATCCAAATTGATCTCAATTCAGGAAATGTTAATACCTCATTTTTAGGTCATACAGAGAGAACTAAAAATAGTCCAAGACCTTATCACAAAAGATCATAACTTATTAGTGGTTAAGAGTCTAATTGATTTAGCTGCAAGACTACAACTGTAGAATCAAAATTTGGAGGCAACAAGAACCACATGGAATCATGCATTGTCCATGATTACCAGAGTTCACAAATAATTCATTGAAACATATGGATTACTTCAACTCTTTCAACCTCGGCAATAGTGACATCAAGTGTTCAAAAACAAGGGGGAAATGTATACAAGGGAGAAATGTATATAGAAGGAGTATCATGTACAAGCCATGAACAAAGTTTGTGATGAATTTTTGTATTCATTTTTCACAAGTCATAAGTCTTAGGGGGAGAGCTCATTTTTGTATTGATATGATAAACTATAAATATGACTGAGTGTTTTTTCCACTAATGTTAAAGGGGGATATTGTTGCTATCTATAACCACTATTGTCTATTAGTGTCAATCATTTAGTAATTTACAAGGTAGAGTCAAACAACCATCACTATGATTGAGCAACTCTACATAGGCCAAGTCATGTACATAAGATAGTATGTACCAAGGATTTTCATAGAAGATAAGTATGGTTACAAAGTACCTCTCTATTTAGATCGAGCTCATTTAGCATCCAAGCAAGTCATCAGCAATAGATTGAAATTCCAAGTATAAAAGTAAGAAGTGATATAGTATGTGCCATGCATAGTATATGTTGAGCATCAAAAGATTAATCAAGGCCAAGAAATAACAATGCCAAGCACCAGTAATAGTACAAGTTGAGCAATGCAAAGTCTACATAAAAGTCAGGATTGGAATAGAGTTTTAGGAAAAATGATTATTAGGCCAATTTGGAAGGATTGTTTACATTTTGAAGAGGTTTCTATAGAACATTTAATACTTGAAGAGGTTGATACATGGTGTGGATCACATATCCCCATGTATGTGTTCAATGATTAAGATGAAGAGGCAAAACATGGAACCATCTATTGTGGTTTCATAATGAATGCTCTATTTCTCCTAGAAATGGGGACCCCCTAGTAAATTTCTATCTCCAGACCCCTAGTCAACCTTGGTCATGGTGGAATTCTTCATGAGTCTGGGTGAAGGTTCAATCTCTAACTGGGAAAGTTTGGAGTGTCATAGTTGGGGAGAAACTAGAGATTTTTGAAGGTTTTAGTGCAAAATTATACACTAATGCGCATTTGTACTCCATCAGGGTGTGCAGGTGTACTCAGTGCATAATTGTGCATTCATCTTCCTCTAGAGATGCACACATGCATAGGTGCGCACCCCAAGTATGGGTCTATATAAACCTGGGACCCCTCCCTCTCCACACACTTGTCTCCATGCCCCAAAATCAACTACACCTCCGCACCCATAAGGTTGTACTCATTCTTGAAAAACACAAAACATAAAAAATGTAAGACACCAAAGGTGCACATGTGTGCACCTTTTTTCACTCAAGGAAAACTAAAAAAGAACCTAAGACTAAGAGAGTGCCAAAAAAATATGCACATGCACACCTCCTCAAGGTGTGCATGTGTGCACCTTCTACTTAAACTTAATCAATGCAAAGACACCTAAGGAAAGATGCACATGTATGCACCTTCCCAAGGTGCACACATGCACACTTTTTTAAAATCAACCTAAGGAATATAGGGTGCCCACCTGTGCACTCCAATGCATTAAGAGATAAGTAAAATTCCCTCCTTTGTACTTGCCACAAGAACATGTCTAGGGCTTGTAGGGGAGAATTTTACTATTTTGGGGCAATTGAATGCTAGGTTTTTGTCTATTAGGGTTTTTGTTTAGGTTCAATTTTAGATTTCTAGACTAATGTCTTATTTCTTGTGTAGATAAAATGGTATCATTGTCATCTTCAATGGTTGAAAATATTGCTCCCAAACTTGTTGTTTTCAAATACCAAGGTACACTAAGGAAATACGACTTTCAAGATGGGCATTCTAAAATCAGAGATACTGAGCTTGGACACATTGACTGGAATGTCTTCCTTACCATTTTTAATAAGCCAAGAGAATGATCCATAATGGTATAAGCACTAATCAAAACTAGGCTTGTTAATGCAGCATCACATCCTACTTTGGTGCAGTCTTTAGAACTCATCATGGCTCTTACACAAAACTATATCACTGAAGAAAAGGTTGTCAAGAGTGTCATAATAGAGATAGTCCTAGACATCTGACCTTGAAACATTGAGAAGGTATTCCACCTTCCAAGGGTTGATCAATACTTGTAGATACCATATGAGGGAGTAGAAAGATGGTATCAAGAAAATGAGAAGGAAACCAATGAGATAATCCAATCATCATTTTTTATTGATAGAACACCAGTGGGCTATAGAGTCAAAAAAGTAGACATGACCCGTGGATAAATAAAGGATGATGTGGGATATTCCATCATGCTTTTAAGTAGAGTCATGGGCCTACTGACAACTAGACATCTTCATATCTAGATGGTCCATTTCATAGAAACCATATGAATGGCCAAGATAACTATTGACTAGGCCATAATGCTGAGTGATAACCTAGATGAGTAGTTGGTAGTTGTCAAGGCCAACCCTAAATTCTAAATGACATCATATTTGGTGAACTTATTGGCAGCCAGAACAACTAACTACCCAAGACTTTAAAAAAGATGTAGCATGCAAGATGCTAATGCATGGCCCTATGTAGTGTATCCTCACCTAATAAAAAAGAAACTCTCAAATTAGATAAAAGAGTATTGGATAGTGAATGGCAATTTTATATTCACAATTATCTAATTCATAAAGGGTGATTATGCCAAAAGGATGTTAGTAGAGGCAATAGCCATAATTATAGATATGGATGCCTACTACATCCAATTTAAAACATTCACCTACCTAAGGGTAGTAGGTTTTAGCATGAATGCTGATGCTATTGGGGAGCATTACAAAAAAAATTTATGATGTGTTTATAACTGTGTTTTTCATTAATGATAACATAGTAATAAGTTTGCAAAAAATTGACAGAGTAGCAAACTGTGATTTTTTATTGAGAACATTGTATTACTTATATGATGATGCGCAATTACCAATACATACTACATTGTGTATTTGTTACATGGGCAAGTGTGCAAAACCTGAATTGACAGTGTATAGAAGATATGATTGATTTACGGAGAACCATATAGAAATAGAGCATTAGGAAAGTAGTTTATATTACATGATTGCTATAGCTCATTACAATTGCAGCGAAGGGTTGCACAGTGAACTGGAGATAGTTTACTAATCATTGATGATGTCAAAGAGTGTGCATGTATGGAAGTAGCATGTGTAAAAGTTTGTGTATAACTATGATCTGACAACATTAATTAAATATGCATTTCATTTAATTAATATATGATAATAAAGTGTGAAGCTAACTCAAGGATTTATGATTGAGCATGGTATAAAGGAAAGATGTTTTTGTGTTTTACAAACATGATGAAGAAGTGAAGACTTATGAACTACTAAGAAGTAGAGAAGAGTGATTTACTAATGCATGTAAGTGACTTTAAGGGTTATTGTTATTGATCATAGAGTTCCAGATCTAATTGCATGATTTGAAGGTAAAGGAGTCCAACATATTGGACAGAGGAAGAAGTAAAAGCCTATTACACATCTATTATTCTGAAAGGAATAGTATCGAGGTCAATTAGATAGTGGGTTCATTGATATGATCCTAAAGCTATTTGGACAATGGGTTTAGCTTCCTTCCACAACTCCTAACAGGGTTGGAATCTCCTAATATGGATTCAAAGTCTCCTAATAGGGACTCTTGTACTAAATGTTGTAATAGACTCCTAATAGGGCCCATCCTCTAACAAGGAACATTCATATTAGTACATCATTTTGTGGGCATTATTCCTACCAGGGTTTTCCCTCTAATCAAGAGTTTCCCTAGTCAACATATCTAGTGTAATTGTTCATGTGCATCTCTTTATGGTTGTTTTTTACTTTGAATGGTCAAGATTGTTTAAGAGGTTAAATGTTTAACTTGTCATATAAATGATTCACCCCCCTCTTAGTTATATTGGTGGACTATTGTTTCTAATAGTAGGTACCATGGTTAACCCAAAGAAGCTCTTGAGATATCCATCAGATAGGCTCATTTTTTGTGGAGATTGTCAGGCATCTCACATCTACATATGATAGAGTGAGGAAACAACACAAAAAGACATGGGTGTGGCCAATCACCATCACTCCTTTCAAGGTCAAATGTAATGATCCCATCTTTTAGCAGTTGACCAAGTGTGTGTGCGTTAGCCTTGTTCTACATGATCCCGAGGGCTAATGAAGGGTTTAATGGGATCTTGGAGTGTTTTGGCCTAGTCATTTCCAGTTTGGGCCAAAACGAAGTTGATTTACTCAGTTTCAGGCATACTTACTATTTTTAGTAAGTCGGCAGGACATAGTGCAGGTCAATTTTGGTGATTGGATTCGATACTCCTCGGTGAGAGTTTTCCGATGAGCTATCACTCGCATTATTCGGAGTCCGATTGCTAATACATTTTAATGCCTGAAGTTTTATTAAAGTAACGTCTAATTTAATTGTAAAATATTAAATTGTTACTTTAATATTTATTTTATGGTGATGTGTACCCAAAGAAGACATAAGGGGGTATTTTAATATATGTTTTATATTATACATCTTTTATCCCACATTGCCCATATGAGTTGAGCGGACCCGTGGGAATAGAATAAAAGGAAGCATTTGTGGCTTCATTAGGCAGGTTGAATATGAGAAGAAATTGGTGTGTGAGTTGCCGCTTTGTTCTTGGCATTTGAGGACGTCTATCCTCTCTTGTAACATTCTAGACATCATTCCCTTGGGGTTTGGCCTTTGGAATTCTTTCTTATTGGCTTCATTATCAGGCAGTTTAGTTGCATTTCCGGCTACAGGCAGATTTGATATTTTTCTCATATCTTCTTCACTACTTGTCCGACGCTTATGCCGCTTGGAGGGAATGGTATTATGAAGGTAGTGGACTGATTGGAGGACAAAGTATTGTAGCAGCAAGTTTGTAAGCATGGGCTGGAGTATTATGACAATATTGCTGAAGTAATTAGTGAGTTGATAAATCTGCCATGTATTTGGTTTTATGAATTTTGAAAATAACATTTTATTAGCAGCAGTTCATTTCCACTTTGCATATTGTTGTAGTTTCTTTCTTGTTTATGTTGTATGATACCAATTCCATGCACGAAACACAACAAACAAATAAACGTTTGATTTCCAGAGTTATAAGGGGTTTTAAGAGGTTGCACGCAAACTGTTTGACAAAATTCATTTCAGCAAATTGGTTTAGTTTTATGGGACATCCAGGGGTGTCCATTACAGTGGTATCAGAGCTTGCTTGCAAAGTGTTTCACGAAGTTATAACCAGTAGGTGTCCATTACAGTGGTATCAGAGCTATAAGTCTTGCCATCCTGTGGAGGTCTTATAGGGAATTTGGAACAGCCGGATAGAGGGAAAAAGTAAGTAAAAAACACAGGCTAAGCATTTATGTTTGAGCATGCAACAAGGGCCTTATAATTTTCACGATACCAGAGCAAGACAAAATAGGATTTCAGATTTGCAAAGAAAACAGTCTAGTACATCTGTGTAGGGGGACATTGAATCCAGCCATACAGACACGGAGGAGATATTCTTTGATCAAGACAACAATATGGGTTATCGAGATGACAGGAATACAGGATTAGGCGGAGGCGGGAATGCTAGTCCAGATCAGGGGGAGGTACTGTTTAGAGAGTTATTGGGTACATTAGAGAAGGGGCAACGTATGCAACAGGAGCAGAATAGGCAAATGGATATGATGTTGCAACTTATGGCTAGACAGATGGGCATCAACATTGATGATTTGTATGCTGCTCCAGAGCAGAAGATAGTTGATTCCTTAGGTGGGATCGAGACATGTATAGAGCCAACCAATTATGATGTTGGTGATGTGGGCATTTCGATAGAGTCAGTAGAGACATGCGTGCAAAGTCAGGAGACCACATATGAAGCCTTGTCAGGGGATGATGATGTAGCAATAGTGGAATTAGGAGAATGCAAGGGAACTGTCATATCAACAACCACTTCTATGTTAGTTGAACCATCCAATGAGGAGTTTGGTAATAAGCATGCGGTTGTAGATGTGTGCTCTGATGATAGTACACTTGTTATTGCTAATGAGGTGAGCAATATAGTGACAGAGTCATATTATACTATCGATCAACAAAGTGTTAATGTTCACTCTTGGGATAGTACTATGTTCAACATGGATGCAACATTGTCTTATGACAATCTGATGTTTGAGGCTGATGTTAATCATTCACCTGAGTGGAGATGGGCTCAGTTTTCACTATCTACAAAGATTCAATTTTGTGTTGCAGCAGTTGGGAGGAAGAGGTTTCAGAGATCTTCTATGGAGCCGCCTTCTGGTGACATCCAGACTTATACTTCATCAGCACAAGTTTTGGGAGCTAACTTGCAGGACATGTGGTTGGTCCTAATGATGTTCATTTGCAGTTTGTTTAATGTCTATATGGATATCACACATTACTTCAATTGGGATCCAGGTGGAGGTTGGAGTTCATTATGTTGCTTAATTGCTTGAGGACAAGCAATTTCAAGGAGGGCGGATTTCTAATGATCCCATCTTTTAGCAGTTGACCAAGTGTGTGTACGTTAGCCTTGTTCTACATGATCTCGAGGGCTAACGAAGGGTTTAATGGGATCTTGGAGTGGTTTGGCCTAGTCATTTCCAGTTTGGGCCAAAACGAAGTTGATTTACTCAGTTTCAGGCATACTTACTATTTTTAGTAAGTCGGCAGGACACAGTGCAGGTCAATTTTGGTGATTGGATTCGATACTCCTCGGTGAGAGTTTTCCGATGAGCTATCACTCGCATTATTCGGAGTCCGATTGCTAATACATTTTAATGCCTGAAGTTTTATTAAAGTAACGTCTAATTTAATTGTAAAATATTAAATTGTTACTTTAATATTTATTTTATGGTGATGTGTACCCAAAGAAGACATAAGGGGGTATTTTAATATATGTTTTATATTATACATCTTTTATCCCACATTGCCCATATGAGTTGAGCGGACCCGTGGGAATAGAATAAAAGGAAGCATTTGTGGCTTCATTAGGCAGGTTGAATATGAGAAGAAATTGGTGTGTGAGTTGCCGCTTTGTTCTTGGCATTTGAGGATGTCTATCCTCTCTTGTAACATTCTAGACGTCATTCCCTTGGGGTTTGGCCTTTGGAATTCTTTCTTATTGGCTTCATTATCAGGCAGTTTAGTTGCATTTCCGGCTACAGGCAGATTTGATATTTTGCTCATATCTTCTTCACTACTTGTCCGACGCTTATGCCGCTTGGAGGGAATGGTATTATGAAGGTAGTGGACTGATTGGAGGACAAAGTATTGTAGCAGCAAGTTTGTAAGCATGGGCTGGAGTATTATGACAATATTGCTGAAGTAATTAGTGAGTTGATAAATCTGCCATGTATTTGGTTTTATGAATTTTGAAAATAACATTTTATTAGCAGCAGTTCATTTCCACTTTGCATATTGTTGTAGTTTCTTTCTTGTTTATGTTGTATGATACCAATTCCATGCACGAAACACAACAAACAAATAAACATTTGATTTCCAGAGTTATAAGGGGTTTTAAGAGGTTGCATGCAAACTGTTTGACAAAATTCATTTCAGCAAATTGGTTTAGTTTTATGGGACATCCAGGGGTGTCCATTACATCAAATAGAAGCAAGAAATCATGACCTTTAATTCTAAATGGGATCAGTATCCCTTAGAAGAGTACAACTCCCCTCACCCTTATTTTGACAATATAGGGATGGTCATGCATCTAGCAGGAAAGTTGTTTGTACATGAAGATGCACCAGATGAATGCAATAGATGACTATGATATCCAAATAAGATATTATAGTAGAATGACTCTATATCTAGCAAAAAAGGCCTTGAAAATGAAGATTCTAATCAAGGATATCAAGAAAGGCACTAAAGATGTCTTGAATCCATTGCATAATTAGGACAAAATCTACGACAAGTCAATCATGAATGTAAAGATTGGTTGGGATGAGAACGTTGAAATCAACAGCAGAGCTTGCCACATAGTCCAACTAGTGAGGGAATGGATCAAGAAGCCTTTCAAACCTATTCTATCTCCATACGTTATTCATCTACAAGCCATATCATGACCTACTAAAGGAAAAGGTGTAAAAGTTCTAGTACCAACTTTCTCAGCTCAATCCCCAGTGAGGTTAAAAATGGTTCATCAACATGAGTGGGAAGTTGAGTATTTTGAAATGGATAAAGGAGTGAAAAGGAAGAGAGGGAAAAGGGTAAGAAAAAAATAGCTTAGGTCCAACTGCCTCAACAACCACAAAAAAATCCTAAACAAGTGGAGCCTCAAGATGAGTCGACAACTCAAGTCCAAGAGACTAAGAAAGTGCCTCCACTAGGACAAGAACATGAATGAGAACAAGATGAAGAAGAAAAAATGGTGACACTAGTAGGTCAAGAGGAAGAAGCCTCCCACTAAGCTCCTAAAAAGGCAAGGGTTGAGCTCAGTGTAGGAGGGACACAAAGGATAAGATTAAATAAAAAGAATACTCCTCCCCCACACATGCCTAAAACCATTCATGAAGTTGAAGTAGTAGAAGAAGAAGGGGAACAAATTGAGTATGTCTTTTTGAGTTAGAGGACTTGCTCAGATGAGGCTATGGAAGAGGAAAGAAGAAGAAACTCCACTACAATGCCACCATCTATTCCAAAAGAACATATTCAAGTTACTACCTAAGGAGATCAGTAGCAATAGTGGATCACAGATATGGAGGGTCAAGAGATAGATTTCTTTGACCTCTCTAATTTTGATTTCATGTCAACAGGAACTGAGATGGTGAGTGAGAAGATATGAGATACTCCTACGAGTTAACCCTAGGAGAGGACTAGAACCAATTACCACCTCTACCTCAAGGACCTTTCGGGCTACCACCACTACCATCTTAGGATTTTTCATTCCTAAACAAAACCTCATCAACACCACTTCCTTCCATTATAGACTCAAAAGAATAGGCAATGGAGGAAGAAGATCCCCAACAATTGCAAGCCAATGAAGTATTATAGGAGGGGAAAATACATGAGGAATTGTTAGAAATATTCAAGTCTATGCTAAGATACTGAGAGGGGAGGGGTGAATTAGTAACTTCTAAAATTTCAACACTTTCAATTCTTAATTGAATAATTTAATTAGCACTTAATTCATCACATCTGATCTAATTGCATGCATGAGAAACTGAAAACATAAAGCATCCATAACACTTTGACACAAAGATTTGGTGATCCAGAAACCTTCCAAATAGAAAGTAAAACTAGGGTGGGGATGATACCCACAAACTTTAGTATTGCAACATAAACTTGGCCTGTTAAGGCTTACATTGATCACTTCTAATGATCTGCCCTATTAGGAGAAATTAGGACTACTAGGTCCACCTTGTGGGAGGATTTACAAACATACAATGAAGTATGCACTCGGTAAAGAGATTTATGACAGACTATTAGATCTACCTTGTTAAAGGGTTTTGACTGGTTCAACTATTAGGATGAAGTAGTAGTTGATCTTTGATTTGCAACCAGGTTTGCTAAAAGAGATTCCTTTGTGTATATATCACCTTTCTATGATAGATATGTCTCTACTGCTCCTTATGCTATTATGGCCTTTACAATTTTCTCTTTTTTTGTTGCATTCATAACTTGAATTTTTCACATACATAATCACATTCACAATGACATGGTACATTACATTACATATATATAGCAATCCAAATTACATAATCACAAAGTCGGCCATGATACAAGTTAACACAAATATTACAAAGTCAACCCACATGAAAACACTCAGGTTCTGAAGATTGACTCAGTGAGGTTCTACTACTCGGCATCCATTGGTAATGCTTGGCATTGTCATGCACTCGGTAGACATAGAAGCTCGGTCCATACTAATCACTTTCAAGTAGTCTTGAACTCAGTTTGCACTAGTGACTTGATAGATATTGTGCAACTTGGCAAACACTAAATCACTTGGTTAGCATAGAGTAGCTCGGTTAACACTGGCTTTGCATCACATGAACTGAAAACTCAGTAGACATTGCAATGCTTAGTAACCACTAATAAACTTGGCATATACTGAAATGCATAGTTTAAACTATTGGACTTTACACTGATTATATCTACTCGATAACCACTAGGATTTGTCCAAAGGACTCAGTAGCAACTAAAATGCTTGGAAAACACTGTAAACTATTCAATAAGCTCAGTAGTTATATACAATCTAAATAAGTGTGTGTCACTAATAAAAAATTTGACTGATATTGTCAACAGGAACCTCAAAAAAATCCTCACAGTACTAAGTCTGGGACCTTAGCCCAAGCAGATACAAAGAGTCAAACTAGTGATCTCTCTCAATGAGAAAAGACTCAAGAGAGGACTGATAAGGGAAAGCTATTTTTAGTACAAACCCCCTCTTTAGTCAAATATATATCTCCAATGGACACTACACCTGCTTGGCTAAAGAGGGAGGTCATGGTTTGACAAAAGAGGCATATGAATGTAACTATTGAGGAGGGAATAGATGAGCTAGTAAAAGCCATCAAGAAGCTTGAGCTACCTACGAGTGATGTATGACCACCACCCTTCATTGTGAAGAATCAAGATTAGGACTTGCTCGCACACATAGCCATCACTCCTCTACATACCGACACTAAGGATTTGACTCCTAACGATTATCAAATCAAGGAGGTCCTATTAGGAAGACCCACGGTAGATACTGCCAAAGTATTGATCACAATGGGCATAAAGGAGGTGTTCAAACACATGGATCAAGATGAGTCCTAGCTAATAATACTACAAAAACAAAATGATCTTTTGAGAGGATACTTGCATGGAGTAGTAGGTCCAATAGATCTAGATAATCTAGAGATCACTCTTGTTGCCACACTAGAGAGAAAAGAGAAGGGGACTGTACATGTGAATTCATTTTTGGAAGCATGTTAGCAATGGCATGACAATTTTAAGGAAAAGGGAGTTCAAATAATATAGGGCAATTTGAACTTGTTACACTATATTCAGTCGAGCGCAAATAAACTAGTGTCCATAGTGAACTAGGATTTTGGGTTGGTGGATGAGGTACATACTTGGGGAAAAGACCAACAAATTTTGACATTGGTAAAAGGTCAAAGGTATTGTACCCTCATGGATGTATATATAATGGAAGATCTTGATAAGATCCATGATTGGATAGAGAAGATAGTTGTCGATAATAAAGTCAAGGAGGGATTACATGAGGATATTTAGAGATTAAGAGACCAAACTCAAGAGCATATTTTGGAACCAAAGAGGTATTACAACGCTACCTACCTTGAAATTTTTAAAGATGAGTCAAAAACCAAGATCAATTAAGTATAATCAGTAGTCCAACAATTTTGAAGAACTTTCAAGGATGCTTCATCAAATGAAGATATTAGGCAAGCATTTAAGATTGAAGAGGTATTGTTAGAACTGGACACTAAACTTGAGGATTTTTCAAAAAATCATATGGAGGTTAGCAGTTACAGGAAAATAGTTAAAGATAAATATGGAACTTTGGATTTTCCAAAAGCTACCTAAGTAACAAAGATCATAGAGAAATTCAAGAGCAAACATCTAGACCCCATTTTGGTATAAAGGGGAAGAAAACCCAGATGCTAGAAATTCAATTTTGACATTGGGAAATTTTTGGATTTTTTGAACTTGTCATCAAGGTGCACAAGGTTTGCAAGGTGTGTAGGTGTGCTACTCATAGAGGTGCAGTGGCAATTTTGAAGAAGTAACAATGTGCTTATAGTTAACTACCAGTTTATAATTTAGAGCATTTCATGCATCGTAAACATATTTTGATGGCAGTTCAACTTCTAGAAACATCCAAAGATGGTCAAGCTTCCATTTTTTGAGCTTCCACTGACTCTTTGATCATCTTGTAGCTTCCTTCTTCTTTTATTGTTTTAAGTCATGTAAAGGCTCATGCACTAATTAATTGATATAAAAAAGGGTGGAGACCTACTTAGCACCATTTAGAGAGTCAGTTTGTATATAATTAGATTTATTTTATTATTTTTTAGCATGTGTTTGAATTTTAAGAGCTCTCACTCTCATAAAAAAAATATATGTTTCCTTATAAATACATGGATGTAATATGTACTCCAAGCCATTATTTTGATGCAATAATATATGCTATTGGTGCTTTCATTTTGAGTGTAGTTATTCTTGCTGGAGTATTTTATTTTTTTGAATTCATGTTCATGAATAATAATGGAACCAATGGTTTTATTGTGTTGTTATGGTTGTTAGACCTTTTAGTTCTAGTCTTTGTCCTATGTTAACAAATTCTACTAATGTACTGAGTTGGAGAAATGATCACCTATTATTCCAGCATAACTTCTTGTCTCACATGAGCGCACTTTTTGTGACCTTGTTATTTGATGAGAAGTGAAACATCTTTCGGTTATTATTGAGTTCCCATCAACAATTGCATTAGTGAAATTGAAGAAGTGCTACTCCTATTTAATCTTTTTGACGATTCAACTCCTAGACATGTTGTTACCTTGGTTTATGTCCGCTAGGATTTATCTTTCAAGTTATTTTCTTTAATATCTCATTACCTTATCTTTGTTATTTTCTTTGTTAACACTTGGTTAAAATAGGAATTCATATAGTTGCATCGATAAATTGCATTCATCACAAAATAGAAAATAAAAAATATATATCTCGTTTGTGGTTACTTCTCAAAATAATAGATCAAACATCTTATCTAGAATTGGTCAAACAAGAAAAGGCCTCCTCATAAACATACACATTTATCTTTAAATGAGTAGATTCTAGTAGGTCAAAATATCACCCAGAACCTTGGAGTTGATCCTAGATTATCTTTTCAAGAAAGGAGTTCGAAAGTATTCTTGTTGTTAAGCACCATGCAAAATGATAGCTCAACAAAAGTGGCACTAGAAGGAGGGTCCAAACCATTTGGAAGAGTAAAAAAACTTGCTGCTTTGAAATTCTAAAGTTTTTGGAAGTTCAAAAAATTTACCATCTAAAACTGTCAGAAGGTGTGCAGGTGTGCAAGGTGTGCTATTTTGAGAAAGTGTGCTTCTGTAGAGGTGGACTTTTTCCATAATTGATGCAAACTAGAAGATCTTAATCCATCACCTCTATTTTAGTGAGCTTTAAGATCTTTAGATAGCTAGACTTCTTAGAACTCAGTCATTTTCATAAGCCTCACAGTGACAAAGCATTGCCCAGAATTATGCCACTTCCGTTCCAAATTTCAATATCTTTAGTTCCACCCCCGAACCAACCTCCACCCATTATTCTATTGAATCCTCCATTGATGCCCTTCTTTTTAAATGCAATAGATTCACCAATTAACTTAAAAGGTGCACTTAGTGACCTTCCTAAGAATCTTGAGAAATTTTTTCCCAAGGTTCATCTCTAGAGAAACATGAACAGCTGAGGACCATATCAAAGTCTTTAAAGAAATATGCAATTGAAGCAAGTTCAACAAGAGAATGCAGTCCTTCATTTACTCCCATACTCATTGGGAGAAGTTGCATTTAACTATTATGTGAATTTGCCACCAGGATGTATCCAAAATTGGGTCACCTTCATAAAATTGTTCCTTGAATAATTCAAAACATTCAACCCAGATGTGATACATCATCAATTCACATGAATCAAAAGGGATCCAATAGAGACCATTTCACATTTCAATCATCGCTTTCATATGGATTTCTACACGTTGGAAACACCCTATACTATACTAGTTGAAGTTGCAATTCATATTTATCTTAATGCTATGGACCATCTCACTATTATCTTTCTACAAAGGCTACCTACTGTAAACATCAACACATTAGAAAAGGTCTTCGATGAAGAAATTACCTTTACCAAGCAAGCCAATCCTAATGGAGGAGGATTGAAGGTTTCATCTCAAGTGACTATATTGATACCAACATATCCTATTAAAACATCGTTGATGCCTAGTCAATTCATTCCAATGAATCTAATCCCACTACAACAAGCACCAGTTGTACTGGTTCCAGCCATAACCTATCCAAGATATCAACCTCCAAAAATTGCTTTCTTTGAGCAAAAAGAGACAACTTTGGTTGAACCAGAAAACAATGTCACATTTGAGATTGGTCAAGTGAAGAAAACTGTCTCAGATTACCAACAAACTAACCTGTTTGAGGTTGTCACAGGGACAGAACAACAAATTTAGAGAATGAATAAAACCCCTTACAAAAATAACTATGGTCATAACTCCAACAAGAATTTTAACATAAATAACAATGCATAAAATTACAATGTAAGGAATAATTATAATCCTTTAGATCGCAACAATGGCTTCCAAAGGAAAATTTGATAATGGAATACTCATCCAAACAATGGAAGCATCCCTACTGATAATAACAAAAATGCTCAGTTTGTGGACACCAACCAATATGACAATAACCAAAATGTACCTAATGATGGTGGCTCATATTTCAATAGAAATCAAGAAATGAACTAGAGTTCACAAGGCAATAATGGTGAGTCTTCCATGCAAGTATGATGTTAAAATACTATGATTCTCCACAAAATCTTGGAATTAAACAACCATCTAGTGAAGAATTCACTTTTATGTTCAAACAAGAATTGGATCCTCAACCAAAAGAGATGTTAGCTTTTCAAAATGACAATCAGAATACTTACAGTTTGCGTAATTGGAAGGGAACCTATGACCGATGGGATTCCTCTTATCTTGCATCCAAAATCTTCTGATCCAAGAGCTAATAATAATCTAGTACCAATTAAGGCACCCTACGTTGGGAAACAAAATCAAAATCAAGGGAACGTACCTACAATCTTGAAGAATCCTATATGGGCAACTGAAAAATAAAATGCAGTGGAAGATCTAAAGAGAACCAAGGATAATATGTCCATGTTTGATATGCTACAAAATTTTCCTAATCAAAGGGAAGCAGTGTTGAGGACTCTTGATCATGCAAAGGCAATGCCAAATGCGAATACAATCCCTCAAAACATAGCATCACACCAAGTCAATACTTTTGAGGCAATGCCTACCATGTATAAAGACAAGGCTGAAGTGCCTCTTTTTTTTCTTAGTCTTAGAATTTTTGGAAAGAACCTACATAATTGTCTTATAGATTCAAAATCTTATTGCAACATCATGCCACTTTTGATAGCTCAAAGGTTGGGAGTCACTTTGCAACACTCAAATCAAATAGTGATATAACTTGACAAGATAGAAGTAAAAGTTATCAGAGTTAGTTTTCAAAACAATACATCAAACATGTTATCTGAAATCGATCGAACCAGAAAAGGCCTCCTCATGAACATATAGATTTGTCTTCAATTGAGTGGATTCTAGTAGGTTGCAAGATTACTCAGAACCTTGGAGTGGATCCTAGATCAGATTTACAAGAAAGGAGTTTTAAATGATTCCTTCCATTAAGCATCGTGCAAAATGACAACTCAACACCATATTGAAGACTCTTCATGGAATCTTTATATAGTGATGATCTTAACCTAGATTATAAGCGATCATGTGCATGCATGTGAAGATCAAAGCGGAGAAGATCAAAAGTCATTCAAGGGTTATGTTATCATCTAATAGAACAAGTGACCTATTCATAGCAATAAAAGTGGAAGGGAAAGACAAGAGTATCAAATTAGAGGAGAGGATCAGTTAGAAAGGGGAAGACTCAAAATCAACTTATAGAGAAAACTGAGAGTCGGGTACTGAGTTAGTTTAAATAGACTTGAATCAAGATAAACCTCTTAATAGAGTAGTCTTAACAGATCTTTGTAAATATCCTAACATAGTCTTTACTTAATTGTAAGTGTCAAATCCTCTAACAAGGTGAAACCTAATAGTTTCTTAAGTCTTTAACAAGACAAACTCCTTATATAGTAGATCATATATTATGGTCAAACATTGTAACCTTAATTAGTTAACTTTATTACTACATTAGTGAAGATTTGTGGGTGTCATCCCCACCCTAGTTTTACTTTCACCTTGGAGGGTTTTTGGGTAACAAATATTGTGTTGTGTGTTATTACTTTCATACATGTGATTGAATTGATTTACATGGTACAACAAGTTTACACTTATTTATAATTACTCTGATTCAAAGATTCTTTCCTCAACGAGTCTTTGAATCAAAGTAATTATAAATATATATAGTGGATAGCCCACTTTTTCTTTATAAAAAAAAAGTTTACATTTATAGATTTGCATGCATAAGTTATTATTGGATTTGGATGAATCTGTGTAAAGGTGTAAATTGTTATAGATTCAGATTTGTACCCCCACCCTAGTATCTAGTTTACTCCTCCATAAATCAACAATTGCTCCTAAATTTGGAATGTTTCCCAAGGCAGTGATTTTATGATTTTTTTGTCATAGAAATCAAGGTTTTTTGGCACAAAAATCAAGATTTTTCAGTACATAAAATTGAGACTTTTTGGCATGGAAATTGAGGTTTTCTAGTACAAAAATAAAAAATTATGCCACGAAAATAGAGACCATTTTTGGTACAGAAGTGGCACGCTTCCTGATGTATTTTGGGCATGAAACCAGTACGTTTCCCAAGTTAATTTTGGCACAAAACTTGCATGCTTCCCAAGATAGTTTTTGGTACGAACTAGCATGCTTTCTGAGGTAATTTTGGTACTATTAGTCACACTTCCTAAGGCATTTTGGCATGCTTCTGAGGCAGTGATTTTTTATTTTGCCCTTCCAACTCTTTTTCAACCTACCTATGGATTTTTGGTCATAACTTGCTCATCCAAACTCCATTTTTTGTAAATGAGATATCGTTGGAAAGCTAAATTTGAGTCCGTTGTGATGGTGTAGTTTATTTGTACTTTTGATTCTATTTAATTATCAGTTTATGAAGTCAAATTCATAAGTTCTATTTGCACTCTGGGAGACATATCTTAAGACATTTTATTTTCCAGATTCTACTCTAGGCACATCCCATTCAATTTTTTGATTTTTGGCATTCTAGTGGATATCTTGGTTATTCAAGTCTAGAGATCAATTTTGTTGCTTCATATGATTTTTCATGGGTTGTACTATCTCTTGTATCATCCTTATATCTCTTTTTATATTTTTTGACATCCTTTTGTAGTACTTTTGCAAACACATTGAGATAAAGTGTCACTTTATTGCATTTTTGGATCTTGCACATATTTGTGTTTTGTTGTATTCTCACTACATTATAAATTGCCTTGGGGCTTTTCATGTTGGCCATATTCACCATCTTTCTTTGTCAAGTGAGTGTTCCTTCTATGACATTAGCCTCATGATGTGTCAATGGCACATGCAATTATAGGTGTTTGTACTTCTTTTCCACTCTCGATGTTCATGGTTCTTCTTTTTGCAAAAGATATTGCATTCAATTTTAGTGTTCATGTCTTACCTCTTAGCATTATACGAGGGTTATGTTGGTTTTATTACTTTCTTGGTTCAATGGAGTGAGCTATGTATTTAGTATTTGATCCTATGTACTAGGAAATTGCAGTGGCTAGATACCAATGCATTACAGTGAGATGGATCATTTACAATATAGAAATTCTTTAATTCCTATATTTGGAGTCCATGAAGATACCTTCCATCTTTGATTGATCATCTCTTCAGACTTATCCTTCTCTATCTGGTCATGTTCTATGTAGTGGAGGTTCTTTAGATCAATAATTTGGCAATGTTTGCAACTTCATACTTTAATGGTGTTCTTCATAATCGTCTTTTTCTCTTGTCTTCTAGGACATTCTCTAGTTTGGAGGCTTTCTAGTTCTTCACTAGTTCTTTTCAACATTATTTCCATCTATTTTTGGATTAGGGTTTTTTCCCATATGATTTTCTCTATTTCTCCTCTTTATAGAGATTTGGTTGTGCTTGGGTACCTCATTAGGCCTTTGTTGTCGGGACCCATTTTCTTTTGCTTTCAGTAGTAGTTTCTAGGTTTTTAGCTACTCCCTACGTTTATCTTAAGGGGGGTGTTAGAGTAATAAAGTATTTTCTTATTAATTAAACCCCATTGATTTAATTAATAAAAGTCACTTATAATCACTAGTTTACTTAATCTAAACTCTAGGCATATAATAATTAATTCTTTTATTAATTATTGTCATGCAACTTAGGTTTTACCTTTTAGGTTTTTCATCTCCTTTATAAGGATTGATCTCTTTGTAATAATTCATTCACTTTTGATAATAGCAATTTCTCTTTTTTCTCATCAAGAATGTCTCATATGTGGATCTGGGAATTCTAGCCTCCATGGCTTTTGCTTCTCTCTTTTTGTAACAGATGTTTGCATGCGAGTGATTCTTGGGAGATGTGGGGTTGAGTTTTCATCAACTTCAATAGTAGTTCTCTAGTCGGTGATCTTGTAAAAAAACTTTGACTTGTTCCTTTGAACTTCTCAAGCATTCTTTATTTCCATCAAAATTTAGCTTCAAATTCCATCTTTACAAACTTATTTTTCTTGTTGTTACTCGATGAACATAAAATTTCACCCTCACTTGGTCAATACTCTTTTCTTAGCCAACTTCTCAAAAAACACTATAGTCATTCGATGAACACAGTCTTCCTTCTTCAACCTTGTCACTTGGTGTAAACACATTAAATTACAATATTACATGACTATAAAACAATCAAACCAACATTACATTATCTTTATCCAACTTGTTCAAGTGCCTATTGAATACCATACTTATCAACTCTATCTTCAACATACTTTCTTCAAATCCTCTTCATCAATTAAATTGATATAGTACTCTATTGAGTTAGCATAATGTGTAATCAAATAAGACTTGATAGAAATGACAACATAACAATTGATATGACTCTTTTACATACGTTCATAGCATTCTTAGTTGCATCATCAATTGGGGCTAACAAGATCTTCCTACATGTAGCTTATAATTTGTTGAGTGATCTATTCTAGTTTTTCTCACCATTTTATATTATACCTTTTGGTGAAATCAACCTCTTACATCTCCATTCTGATTTTGGTGTCAGATTTCCCTTTCTCTCTAAATGTACTTTGTTCCATCAAATACATCTAGTTAGATACCATTTACATTGCATTTGGATATCTAGATTTGCTTTGTATATATTTAGTTTATATCTTTCCTACAATAGGTCTTATTTGTACTAATTCATTTTTAGTTACTTAGAACTAATTTAGCTACTTGCATTTCACAATTAAAAAAACAAAAACAAAAAAGTATATAAAAAGCAATTTCCTATATTAATAGTTATCATTACAATTTATTTCTTGCTACAATGAATTTTCATTCCAATTTTTTTTTATTTTAGATTATTTTGTTAATGCATGATAGTGGTTTCGGTTCCCTTTTATCTCTTTAGAAATCTCCCAAAGATCCCCTAGCCATGAGGCTATATCAATGCAAGAAGATGTCATTAATTCTTCTTTTCATAATTTATTTCTTTCGAGAGGTGTGTTGAAGATTGATGTTAACTCTTCTTTTGAATAGTTCTTCTCCCATGGGCCTACCTTGAAAACTTCTCTATGTGACATCTTTTCTTATAAGAATTTGAAAGATTGCAATGATTTCACTATTTGGGATGAACCACTAGATGGTAATGTTGACCATTCTCTCCCTCATGAAATCATCTTGGTCCAAAAATATTATATAATGGTTGAAATTATTCCACTTCCTATTAAAATGACACATTTATGCTTAATTTTTCTCCTTATCCTAAAAAATACCCTCTTCATAAGTATATTTTAGAGAAATAAAAAGACATTATAAGTACTTTTCTTAATATCACTTTGCCTTCATTTGACACTCCTAGTAGGGATGGATCCTTGCAAGAAGTTTGTAATCCTTCTTGATACCTTGAAAAAAGAGACTTGTATCACTCCCCTTAATTATCTCCCTTATAGTGATGAATCTAAGAAGAATCAAGCATGTGATGAAGTTAATATTCATGATCTACCTATTAGAAATAGGAAATACCAAGAAGGAGGGGGTGAATCAGCATTCCACAAACTTTTTCAAAATTATGGATAGATTTAACAATATTCAAGCGTACATATAAGATTAAACTAAAAATAAAACATAAAAACAACACAATGCAACTCATAACACAAATATTTTTCAACTAGGGAAACCATGGCCAAGGGGAGACTTCGGTGCATATGATACCCACAAAATGATTCATTGATAAAAAGTATCTTGTGAAAGATATTGACTCTGTTAGGAATCTATTACATTCGTATAGTGTATTTGTCCTTGTTAGAGTGCTAGGCCTTGTTAAAAGAATTAACCCTAGTAGGAGTTGGTATTACAATTATTAATGTAGCAAGTTGAGCCCATTGCTCAAACATGTATATACAATGATACATTTTGTACACAAGAGGTGTAGATACAAAAACCTTTCTTGACAATGTTGATATCTTCAATGTCTAATTTGTCCTTGGTAGCTCTCTTCACAAAACTCCTCATGTTTGGTCTTTGCTCTTCTATAACACAAAGTCTGCATCATACAATAATCATAGTACAATAACATAGTCATCACATAACTTCACATACAAAACTCTTTCCTTTATACCCAATTGCTCTATCATGTTAGCCTTTAACCTTCTCGCACACTTCCAAAAATGTAAAATCACTTTATGCTAAGTTAGGGTTAACATCTAGTATGTCATCCCATAATAGTTAAGTAATTACTTCGGTAAACCAAAATAATTTGGTAGCACGATTTACCAATTGCTTGCCTTTGTTATGTCCTGTCTATATATGCCTACAAATGGTAAAACTGTAATAACTTTGTTTGTACAACTCTTTATAACTTTCACTCTCAGGTATAGAATACTCATACTCTTTACTACCTTATTTTAATTTCACACGTGACAAAATTCTCATTGTAAAGCTCACCAATCATAAAGGTGTCTATGTTGACAGTTAACCTTTGATACAGTTAGACAATTTTCTATGTTGTCTTCTCCAAAACATAACTTCAAAGTTTTCCTAATGGATATAGCATATATGTTCCCATAAATGAAAATCGCATAGTATCTCCTTATCCAAATTATCAACAATCCCCATTTTGCATTGATGGCAACATGTGGGGAAAATTTGTTTAGTCTCAAAATTACAAAATTTGTGAAGTTCTTTGCATGGCCATACAAAGTTTGACAAAATGTGGACCATTTCTATTTATATATCTTCTTATACATTTTTCATACATGATCTCCCTTACATTATAATTTTACATGATACTACTCCCCCTTTGACATCAACAAAAAAGGTGAGTGCCAAAAACTATTTACAAGCCAAAATTTTGGATTCTACCTTTTTGTCTTCAAGCTCATTGGTTTGATAGGTGTGTGATGCAATCAACAAATTTTATCTTCAAATTTGTGAATTCCTTGTCCCATGTATCTTGGACTACCTTAGATATGATGATTATTGCACATAGAGCATATGTTGGAACCTATAATTGGAACAATTGTTATGTTGTCATTAATTTCAAACACTATTGGTGAGACATTTTCAAATAGTGTAGAGTGCCATATCAATTGATTGATGAAGAGGATTTAAAAAGAGAGTTAACTGGATGAACTAGTGAAGCTCTTAAGTATAGAGGATGAAGTATGTTGGAATTACAATGGGCACTTTATCATTTAGTCTTTGACAAGATAATGTGGTGTTTAATCATTATATGAAGTGAATAAGATAATTGAGTTGATGTATAGAAGAGAAGAAAAGAAGTTGAGTAAAACACTAAGCTTGACCAAGTGACAGTTTTACTAGGTTAATCAAGCAGAAGATTAAGGAACATAAGAGACAGCCAAGAAAATAGTATTATCTGAGTGTTAGTTATGGATGAGAAATAAGAAGGAAAATATAGTAGTGACCAAACATGGTGAAGACTGAGAGAACTAGTATAAGATGAGAGAGATAGAATAGTAGAGACCAAGCTACCTAGTGATGACCAAGCATAAGAAAATAGTGATGACCGAGTGTCAGCATTTTGACATATTGTAAAGAATCAAGTTTTGAGGATGACATAGTTGAGTTTTTAGATTAGTCAAAGTGTGTGAATGATAAGGATTGATGAGTTGGCATATTTAATGCATGAGTTGATTTTGTGAAGCGGTTAAAGTAAAAGATTCAAAGTGAAACTTCTAGAAATTTCAAGAAAGGAGAAGAAAGACAAAATGATGGATAGATTCAATGAATCTGATCAAACCCTAAGATCTATGGTGATGTTTAAGTGGCAAAATATAATGGCTACTTGTTTAAGAAGGCATAAGGGAGTTTAATCAAGATTGGTTTGTTGTTGATTGGTAATTTTGTGGAGAACCTATGAAGAATAGAGTGGCAGAGGAGTGCGAAGATTGGTGAAGTGTGATTGCTTGAAGAGTTTTCAAGCAGATCAGAGATGGAGAGTATAATGAAGTCGATTTAATGATCCAACAATCAAGCCAAATGAAGATCTAAATTTGTAAAGTGAGTTGTATCTTGACATATCAAATCTAGTTGTTTCTTTCTAACCATTGTGGCTCTAAAAATAATTTAATCAAGGTGACATTCTAAAGGAATGATCCAAAGTATTCTAACAAGTCCACTCCTAATTGGGTGATTAAATCCTCCAATCAAGTCACACCTTACTGTGTGTTTTGTAACCTTTAATAGGGTTGGCTCTTAACAAAGCTCACTTTAGAAGAGTGAAAAGTGGTAGCATGTTACTTGGTGGTTTTTCCCGAATTGAGTTTCCATGTTAAATCTAGGTGTCATTTATGTGTGAATGTTGTTTTGTGATGCATGTTATTTACTTTTGTTTATTTTTATTAAATGACATATACTAAATACGGAGCTAGTGATGAATGAATAAGTTAAGTTGCTGATAAGTTGCTATATTGGCCGAGTGATTTTATGAGATTGAATAAGTTGTTTGAAGTTACTAAAATTTGAATTGGTACATTTGGACCTAAGGATAACTGATTCACCCCCTCACCTCTCAGTTATTCTGAATATTCTAACAATTGGTATCAAAGCATTGGTGCTTACAAGGAAAGTTTGAAGGAACTTAAAGCTAAAGATCAAGATGTAAAAAAGAAAGGTACCTAAGTTGAACAAGAGAACTTCCCAACATGACAATGACTAATGTGATTGCATCTATCTAGACTTGGATATTCTACATTGTACTAGATAGAAAATGAATACATTGAAGTACCTAGACCCATGACTATTGAACAAATGAAGGATGAGTAGGAACACAATAAAATGATGATAGATTTGGCATCTTCCCTGACTTATGTTGAATTTGATGATGTAAAGGATTGCATTGCTTCCAAGAAAATGTGGGATAAGCTAGCACAAATCCATGGAGGAGACAAAAATGTGTTAAGGTCTAAAGTAGAAATTTTGAGAGGCAAGTTTGATGACATGAGAATGAAATAAGGAGAGATTGTTGCACAATGTTGTGGCCAAATCAAGGAGGTTGTGAATGCAATTAGAGGACCTGAAGGAGACACATCTAATGAGACTATGATAAGAAAGGTATTGAGGACTTTAATTCATGTCTATGTAATTAGAGTATCTACCATTCAAGAACTAAGATGTACACCTAGTAATGATCTACCCTTGGTTAGTCTAACTGGTAGACTAGCTGCATTTGAATTGTCAAAATTTGATAACTATGCACCTTCTATAGTTGAGTTTACTTTCAAGTCTCAAATAACCCTTGATGGATCTAAAAGAAAGAAAATTAATAAGCAAGTAGTTGGCGATAGTGAATCGGATAATTATCTTAAAGAATTGTTGTCAAGAAGGCTATCAAGAGGGAAAAGACAAATACAAAGGTAAAATTCCTATTATTTGTTTTACATGTAACCAAGTTGGCCATATTACTATAAGATGTATTGAAAAAGATGAGGAGGAAGAAATGAAAAATAGCAAGTATGAGGAAGGAGAGACAACTAAGACAACTGAGGTAACAAAGACTACAAACGGAAAGGTAAGAAATCATGTTATATTGTTGAAGAAGATGGTTCTGATAGTGATTCTGATGAAAATAATTAAGAAGTTGTTTATGTTGCAATGAAAGATGAATTATATGAGGATGAGAAAAATTATTTAATTTTACATGTGCATAAGAATGACAGATGGATAATTGATAGTGTTTTTTCACATCAAATGACTAGTGATACAAGTAAGTTTGAAAATCTAGAACATTTTAATGGGAGTTGTGTTAAGTTTGGAAATGATGCACATGTTATGTGAAAGGTAAAGGATTAATTATATTGAATTAAAATATTAGATGCAACAATGCATATTGGGTTGATGGTTTGAAATATAACTTGTTGAGTGTGGCACAATTGAATAGTTTAGCCTACCGAGTTGAATTTCAAAATATGAAGGCAAAGATTTATGATGCTACTGGTGAACTAGTTGGAAGTGGAGAGAAAGAAAGAGGTAACTTGTTTTATCTAGACCTATTTGAAGATAATTATCTATTTTCACAATTTGAAGATGTTTGGTTATGGTATAAAATGCTATGTCATGTGAATTTTGATAATTTGGTAAGAATCAGTAAAATGTAAAGAGTAAGAGGGTTACCAAGATTGAGCAAACCTAATAAATTGATGTGCAAACAATGTCAAATGTAAAAGATGAAAAATTATAGTTTCAAGTGCAAGACCTATCATTCTAATGATATTTTGAAGCTAGTTAATACTGATTTATGTGGTCCTATAGGAGTGTAAAGCTATTATGGTGACAAGTACTTTATTCAGTTTGTTGATGATTTCTCTAGAATGATGATTGTGATGTTTCTTAAAGAAAAATATTATGCATTTCAAATGTTTAAGTGGTATTTGGCTAGAGTTGAGAAGGAATAGGTAAGAGTCTAAAGTTCTTGAGATCATATAGAGGAGGTGAATTCATATCAGATGAGTCCAATATATTATGCAATGACAAAAGAATCGAGATACAAATGAGTGCACCAAGGACTTCACCATAGAATGAGATAGCTGAAAGAAGGAGTATATTAATCATGGACTATGCAAGGACACTCATGATGGAGAAGAATGTTTCACAAAAGTATTGGAGAGAAGTAGTAAGTATTGTTGTTTATACATTGAACTAAGTTCAAGTTAAGAAAAGTACAAAAAAAAGCTCTTTTGAACTTTGGTATGGCTATGTATTTAATATCAATTATTTCAAAGTCTTTGGAAGAAAATGTTACATATTGAAAGATGCAAGGAAAAGAAAACTTGATGCAAAGAGTGCTAAAGGTATATTCTACTAAAAGAAAGAAAAATAAGTGTTTGAATTCTAACACTAGACAAATTGTGGAAAGTGCAAATGTTAGAGTTCATGAATTTCTATAAAAGAATGAAGAGGTATGCAAGAAATAACTTGAAGAATACAAAAAAATTGTCTACATCTATGAAGACAAACCTAGTATATTACTTGAACTAGACAAAGAGGCTTCCAAGCATCAACATGCTACCGACCATCAAGCTGTAGGAGTTGAGTCACACAAAGAAGAATTTGAATGTTAGAGAGAGGAAACCAAATGCCACACAAATAATGTTGAGTTGCAACTAGATATACCTGAAGAAGATGTGCAAGAAGGACCAAGTGATATACCACAAGAAGAAAGAAGATCTAAACCTATCTTGGAAAAATATATGAGAAGACACCATACACCAGACCAAATCATTGGAGAAAAATATTTAGAAGGTGTGACAAAAAAGAAATTTAAAAAGGATACATATTTAGTGATTTTGAGCCTAGATTAGTTAAAGATGCTTTGGAGATTGAAGATTGGATTAAAGCAAGGAATAAGGATGTTGATTAAATAGAGAAGAACAAGACATGGACATCAGTACCAAGGCCAAAGGTCAAAAATGTGATTGAAATAAAGTGAGTATTGAAAAACAAGCTAAATGAAAAGGTGAAGTCACAAGGAACAAAGCAATACTAGTTTGTAAGGGATATGCACAAGAGGAAGGAATTGACAATGGAGAGACATTTTTTTTCAATTGCAAGGTTGGAAGGAGTAATAAATTTTCTTGAATGTGTTGCTTACAAAGGATTAAAGTCTACATTTCTGAATGGAATCTTGAAAGAAGAAATGGATGTCAAATATACATTTCTGAATGGAATCTTGAAAGAAGAAGTCTACATTGTTCAACCCAGAGGATTTTTTGACCTTGACAAGAGGAATATGGTATGCAAACTATAAAAAGAAGTATATGGTTTAAAACAAGCCCCTAGAGAAAGGTATGAAAGGTTACACACTTATTTGGTGAAAATTGGTTTTGCAAGAACTAATGACAATGGAAATCTGTATTTGAAAAGTGAATTTGAGAAGAAGATATTGCTAGCTAAATTTTTGGTTGATGATATCATATTTTGAGGACATGATTTGTTATGAAAATCATTTTCTAATTAGATGAAAGAATTTGAGATGTCAATATTTGGAGAGATTAAATTCTTTTTTGGTTTGCAAGTTTACCATATGAAGAGAGGTATTTACATTATAGAATCAAAGTATATCAAGGAGATATTGAAGACTTTTGGAATGGAAGATTCAAGACTAGTTGGAAAATTAATGGTTAATGGTCACAAACTTTCAAAGAATGATGATACTATTTAAGTAAATTCGGCATTATACAGGTCAATGATTGGAAAATTGCAATATGTTGTTCATAGAAGATCTAAAATTGCATTAGTAATTGGTATTTTGCGAGATTTTTTGCTAGCCCTAAGGAGAAGCACATGACGGTTGTGCAAAGAATATTAAGATATTTGAAAGGAACATAAAACTATAGATTATGGTACAAGAAGAATGACAAGTTTGAGCTAAAAGTTTACACAGATGTTGATTGGGCTAGAAACATTGATGATAGAAAGAGTACAAGTGGATGAGCTTTCTTTGTAGGAAAGAAATTAATTTCATGGACAAGCAAGAAGAAAAACTATATTTCTCAATCCACAACTAAGGCTAAGTATGTTGTTGTAGTAGTTAAATATTCAAACATTGTATGGATCAAGCAATTGTTGAAACATATGAAGGAAGAGATTATTGAACCTGTTGTAAGATATTGTGATAGTGCTATAAACATATCCCTTAAACTATTAAATCACAAATTTCCTTAATAACTTTCATGACAAATGTGAACCTCCAAATGCATAGACATGCTCATGGGTCTAATCACATAATGAAGATGAGTCTATATTTATTAAATCACTAGAGGGTTTGATTAATCAATTAATTAAGATACATCGACCATACAGGGATGACATTGGCTAGGAAAGTACAACCAAATCACTAACTCTGTGTGCCACTACCAGGGATTAAATCATGCACACTAAATAACACGATCACGTGCAATTGCATATGATAATATAGCCGAAGCGATAATGAATTAAATCACATTAAAGAACCGTTTATTTAATCACATTAAAATCGTCTATTTAAATCACTCATTGCACCATAAAACATCACAAGGCAAGAATGAAGTAAATAGCCATAGCATCAAATCCAACTATCCAGAATCCAATAAGTTCATCATATAATCATAAAAAAAATTATATGTCTGAATACAAATAATCAGATATCATCATAAAGCATCATGTCACATCTATATGCATCATTAAGCAGATATGATCAAACTGAACAACATAGCATCTAACATCTATGATATTGGCAATCAAAATATAATAATTGACCATTAGGTCATCTCAAATGTCATTAAACATGAGTATCAAAGTATCTCTTGAAATCAAAATATAACAAGGTACATAATGCAAATACAAGAGGCATTACGCTTGGCAACCTCAGATCCTTTAGATGACTCTCCTTCAATATATCCAATTTTTATCTTATCATAAATAGGTCTTTGTGTCATGATATGTTCATCAATCTTCTCAGTGTTGTAATATAACTTCTCAAGATGTTGATTTGTTTGTGTAATATCTCCTTTAACAATAATGTTATACTTCTCAAGTTCTAAAAATTGTAGTTTTGTAGATTCAAGTTCATGTCACCTTGGTAAGTTTTGATTTCAAATCTATATTCTTAGATCCCAAATTATATTGAATTTTATTTTCATCTTCCATGAAACTCATCTTAAGATTTTTCATCTCAAGTTCAAGCTTTAGAATCTAATTTTCCTTATTTAGCTTAGAAACTACATCACTATCCTTGATCTAATCATTTGACTCTTTCTTGTTGGATTTAGTAGATTCAATTTGCTCTTCAACTTTTGAATAAAATCTTGTGCATCTTTGAGTTTGATCTTCGGGTTGTCTCTTTCTTTTGTGATTACATCAAGTTCCTCAGGAGCTTCATCTAGGTTATTCTATAACTTATCCATATCCATAGAGGTCTTACTCAAGTTGTTAGGCCTCCTCTGAGTAACTATGATCTAATACCAATTGTTAGAAATAGGAAATACTGAGAGGGAGGTGAGTCAATACTCCATATACTTTTTCCCAACTATGGATATCTTTAGCAATCTTTAAGCATGCATATAATATTAAACTTAAAAATAAAACATAACAACAACACAATGCAACTCATTACACCATTATTTATTAACTAGGGATACCATGGCCAAGGGAAAATCCCAGTGGGGATGGTACCCACAAAATGATCAATTAATCAAAAGTATCTTGTGAATAATATTGACCATGTTAGTGTTGGAATTCTTTAGAATAACTGAGAGGGGAGGGGTGAATCAGTTATCCAAGGTCCAGATGTACAATCAAAACTTTTCACAGCTTAGTGAACCCATATCCATAAAACATTTTCATCATGCATGCATCCATTAGATTATGCAATCACTTAAACTTGTAGGTTACTGTCAAATCAACTTGCAAAAATGTAAACATGAAACATAATAGATTCAATAACACATTTGACACAATGATTTAATGTGGAAACCCAATTTGGGAAAAACCACCAGTAACATGCTACTCATTCTCACTCTTATGAAGTGATGCCCTATGAAAGGCCAAACTTTTTAAAAGTTACAATACACACTATTAAATGTGACCTAGTTAAAGGATTTCAATTACCCTATTAGGAGTGAGCCTTGTTAGAGGATTTTATATCATTTGCTTGGAATTTCACCCGGTTAAAGGATTTACAAATGACTATTAGGTTAATCTTAATCCAAAGGATTTACCCTAGAGATTAGTATAATGATTAGAAAGTAATAGTAAGGCTTGATCTGATAACAACTTACAACTCCATTTTTTAGATTACAAATCTTTGTTTTAGTCCTCCATTATGCTTGGCTTTCACACACTTCAACTTTAATAGCTTGTTCACCCTTCAAGCATTCGTACCCTTAAGCCTTCTTACTTTGCTTGTCAAGTCAAATTTCTTCTCTTAGGTCACTGAATGAAGCAATACCCTAGACTCCTTATGTTCCTTAAGTTCTCGCACATGAAAACCCTTGCTTCTGACCAGCCATCTCTATAAATAGAGAGTTAAGATATTTTATCGTTCATCCTCCATCGTCCATTTTGTGGTTAGGTTGGATTAGGTGGGATTCAATGAATCTAATCCTCATTTCATTTCATTCCCTTCTAGATTTCTCTTTTAATCCTCTTTAAACTCACCTCAAAATGGTTCATCTTGAATTCTATGCCACCAACTCATCAAGCTTATCTTCCACACAGTTCATACAATCCAAAAAATCAAACTTGTTGGCTAATATTCATCGAATTCTGGATCTATCTCATAATGATGATACTCAACATTAACTGGCTTCTGATGCTTGGCACATACTCTGTTGCACAATGTCCACTATCAAAACACTTGGCATAAACTAAAATTTACTGGTGCTTAGCATCAATTAAACTTTACTCGGCTTACATAGTTTCACTCGGCTTACACTAAAATTGATTTTTCTAAGCTCCAACTAATCTTCTTCTCAACTTACACTAACTTTGCTCAACACCTACTGTGCAGATTGTTAAGCTTGGCAGACATTCTTTGTTTAACTTGTTCTTCTAAACTTAATCAGTGTAACCATCCTTTGCAACCTTAAGTAGATTATCAATGCACTATAATATCGTTGTCTTAACTGATCCTTGTACTAATTTGCAATATCATAACTCAACCTTTCCTCTAAGTGCTATTGTTACCTCATTTGATCAAATCCTCTTCATTAATCAAACAAATGATAGTACTTGAATCATATAAGCAATTGTCTTACTAGCAAGTAGCAGGTTTGACATCAGTGACAAAACAATGATTGAAACACATATTCATACTTGTATCAATCTATTTTCAATAGTTAAGATTCTATTACATCCATGCAGTGTATATACGTCCTTGGTAGAGGACTAGGCCTTGTTAGAAGCCTCAACCCTATTAGGAGTTGGTACTACAATTATAAATGGAGCAAGTTGAGCCCACTACTCAAACATGCATATGCAATGACATATTCTATACAAAAATGTATAGATACAAAAACTTTTCTTGATAGTGTTAGGATTAACCTTAGATAGAAATAAAAATTACATGCAAATATAAACAATATCAGAAAATAATAAGTCACACAGAGAAGAACACAAGACACCAAGGTTTAATGTGGTTCACCCAATCCCTGGGCTATGTCCACCAAACAAGAAGTCCAATATTATTATAGTCTAGTGATTACAACTTGATTACAATCTGTAATCCTTACAACTCAATACTACCACAAGAAGCAATTTTTGCATCACATCTTATGGAAAAATCCCTAAACCTAAGCTCTTTTATACAAGTATTTTTGCCACTTTAGGGTTATAGTTAATTACAACATGTCGACCTTTTGGTGAACATATTTGTCTTTGCACAAAAATGATTAAAAAAATGACTCAAGAATGCCCAAAATGAAGACACAATAATCTACCAATAGTTGGGTCACTTTGCCATTGGATTGAGCAAGCACCCTCTAAATTTTATAGGGTGCAACTCCCTAATTAAATATGCAAAGAATGAGATTTACAATGCTTTTAACCCGAAAGTGAAGGCAACCCTCACTATTCTTGGATAGTGGGCAAATAACTAAATAAATACAAAAGTGAATATAGAAATGAGCAAAGATCACATAAAGATTTTGGATAACCAGGAAACCCACATGAAGTATGAATTCAATAACAGTAGTTAAACCCACAATCTGGTCTAGATTCAAATATATATATATGATTCATAAAATGCAATCTTCGAGTACAATATGAAGTCTTTCATTCATTTAAAAGTAATTTCAAACAAACATAACTACTGAAAAGCTCATAAAATTTGCAGATCCCCTCTCACTAAAAGATCACATTCTGATATAAATCAAAGAACTGCTCCCTCCTAAATCAGTCTACGTTCCCCCAAAATGCAGCACTAATTCTGCTCAAAAGTGGAACCTTCATGACTCTCCACTCCCAAAAAAAAAAACAAAAAAGGAATACTCTTAGCCTCCTTCAGAAAAGAAGAACCCTCAACCCATCATTCTATGGTCTATTTAACTTTTGCTTCTGTCAGTTCTATTTTGGTTTGGATAACCGATTCTTGAGAGTTAGAACTAACCAAAACTTTTTGACCCTATGTTTATATAATTATAAACATCTTGTTACAACTATGAGAATACAAGATTCCTACCACCTAGGAATATTTGACAATTAGCTTATGTCTGATGACTCGTCAAATTTCTTCAAATTAAATTATCAAACTCTTGAACCGACTCGTCATTTCCTAGAGCAAAGTGACCTTAGTTTATTAGATTTGGGAACATTTCCACTGTCTATTGCCACATGTACTATATTTTGCATTAATTTTGAAACTCAAACTGGCTTTGCCATCATGATCTAGATATCAAATACTGTGCATGTATTTGCGTGCCTATGCTTGAGATAGGCACAATCTCTTTTCATAGAGGATTCCAACCGCCAGCACGAACTAATTTTTATTTTCATGCTCTGTTAAATAGAAACATAGGATCTCTTTTGATCTGTTGAGCACTTCTATTTTCGGTCATTTTGTCAAACACTTTGCTCCTATCCTTCATTGACTTGATGCTCTCAGCATGCCCTGAAGCCGACACCATTGTGCTCATTCTCTTCATTCACCAGGATCGCACATACTCTCCCGAGTCTCCAAGTCCCTATTGACATGTGTTGAGAAAGACAGATGTCGGGTATCTTTCAATTTGAGTAATTCTAACACATCATCATATTAAAACCCACTCCCGAGCATCTCATGTTTTCTCTTGAAGTAAGGCACACTAAATTTACAACAATTCGTCATGATCCTTTGATTGCATTAGTATTCGATGGCTTTCAAACTAACTCATCTTTCTACCACTGAGATGAGCATGGTTTTTTTTGTTTTTTAAACCACGCATCTGAGTGCTTCCAAACTTTATGACTTGATATGCACCATGTCAGGAGCACATCTTTTGATTCCGTTCTTCATTTCTGCGTATCTACCTTCTGAATGCGACTAAACCTGACCAATCTGTACCTAGTTTTCATTGTCCTCTGGTTTGCACATTTCCTTTGCATCGAACTGGAACACTATTGTCTTTGTTTTTGAATGTGCAACATACATAAAAGAAAGCATTTAGTCAGCTTGGCTGATTATCGTTCTTTATGTTGTGGTGTCGATACATCTATCATACTAAGGACGTATACATTCAAGCCCGAGCATGGAAAAGAGCATAGATTCTAATATGTGCACGACTCAATACTGTGTTTTCTATAAGGAAGTGGATGGATTGTGCATCAACCTCCCGTTGAATTCTGATGAGAATGTGTCTTCCATGCATATAAATCTTGTCCACAGGCTTCCACACCTTAATTTATCTACACTTTACAATTCTACGTCATTCAAAAACATACAAATGACTTCGGCTTTGAGGGGAACCGACTACCATAGTCATGACTGGTCTTGGATTTCACCTTGAGTTCACATTGATTCTTCAAGAATTTCCGCATGAGGGAGAGCTACAGCCGCCTGGTCTACAACAACTTCCATAAGCTCCAATCCGTGGAGATGCCACCTTTGGGTACTGTTTGATAGCAGCGTCAGAACCATCAGTGATTCAGGCCAGTCATTCATATGAAAGTTGGAAATATGCAAAGGAGGAACACAGATTGCACATCAACCTCTTGTTGTTATGTCTATCATGGTGTGAGCTTATGGTTCAACAGAAATCTTATTTGCAAAGAACTCGTGACTGGTAGAGAAGATATTTCCAATCAAAGAGTGGAACTTTTAACAATAAGAATGTAACCAAAATTCATGAATCAGAGATTAACATCTTTTGAAATCCTTATTTCAATTTTCCCCACAATAACTTCAAATGGGTGATTTTCTCAATAGCATTGGCTGTATGTTTCGCATGGACTGAAGCTCTTCAAATTGTAAATTGGAGTGAAGTTCTATATTTCAGATGATAGGAATCTTAGTCCATTGCATGAAGAGAAAAGATGGAAACGACAGATATCTGATCGGGCGTGCACACGTAGTGCTTTAATACAATGAGTTTTTCTCAATAGGGGAAAATAAAATCTCGACATCAATATGATTGTGTTGACTTCTATTCATACACTTTCCAATGTGTCTATTTTATTTGTGATTTGAGTACATATTCTCCTCTTCCTGTTTATGTTTGAACATTAGATAGTTTGGGCCTAGTTCTAAGAACTATTATACTGCATTCCATTAACTATTCCCCTTCTTCAAGAAAGAATTTTAATTTGAAAAATGTAGAACTGTCATTAATATAACTGCATTATGGCACTCGGGTTCACTTATGGCACTAAACAAAACTGATTGTGTGCACCATAGATGTCATTGTGGTTGGTGTATGAAGCACTCAGCCTGGCTTTTTCATGACTATGGGATTTAATTCTTAAACCAACATCATAACTCCTTTAGACCTTTAGAATTAACCATACTGATCATTCCCCTTCAATAGATAAACTTAGGGATCTGACTGAAATTAAACAGCTCTTCATGCTTTTTGTGCCACCAAATTCGAATTGAAGGAACCGAATGCTAGAACTTGAACCATGTATTTTGAAACTGAACTTCCAAATCCAAACTCACAATTTAAAATGACTCTGAAAATTGGAGTTCATATTTCTCTTGAACCATTAAAATTGCACCCATGATCATGTCTCTGGGCTAAATTTTGAATTTGAAATTGAACTTCAAACTAGGATATCTGAAACTGCATACCCAAATCTGACTTGGATATGCATTTGAACTTCAAACTGTTGAGCCATATCGAATCAATTAATCCATTTGAAAAGCATATTGAACCTTCATACCCTTCATACCCTTTGAACTATTTGAACCATTTGAACTTTGTTCAATTAGTTCCAAATTTATAATGGAAAGCCTTGAACATGTGTATTTTGAGAATTTTGATCCGTTATCATGAAACTTCATCTGGAACCTACTTTACACAACATTCCTTCATACAACATTTTCAACATAAATCATAGGAGAAAACTAAGATTCTAAGGGAGGGTCATATTGGAAAGGCTAGATTTCCAAGCTTAAAAATTGGGCGACTAACATAACCCAAATTACTGATAAAATATTAGCGATAAAATAGGCCCTGAACCCCAAAGAATTAGGAAGTATGTACAATACTTCCTTGATCAATCACCACAAACCAACAAATAGTGTTGATATCTTCAATATCTAATTTGTCCTTGGTAGCTCTCTTCACAAAACTTTGCACATATTGTCTTTGCTATGCTATAACACAAAGTTCACATAATACAATAATAATAATACAATGACATATTCATGACATAACTTTGCATATAAAACTCTTTCCTTTATACCCAATTGTTTTTATCTTTTTTTCCCTTCAACTTTCTTGCATGCTTCCCAAAACATAAAATCACTTCATGCTAAGTTAGGCTTAACATCTAAGATGTCATCCCATAATAGTTAAGTGATTATTTTGGTAAATAAAAATAATTTCTTAACACAATTTACCAATTCCTTCCTTTGTTTTGTTCTACCTATATATGACTACAACTGGTAAATATCTAATAACTTTGTTTGTACAACTCATTATGGCTTGCACTATCAAATATAGAATCTTCATACCCTATACTACCTTTTGTTAATTGTGCACATGCCACAATGCTCACTATGAAGCTCACCAATTAGAAAGGTGTCTCTGCTAATAGTTAACCTTTGATACACTTAGACAATTTTCTAATTTATCTTCTCCAAAACATAACTCCTAAGTTTTCCCACTAGATATAGCATATATATTTCCATAATGACAACATAATAGTATCTCCTTAGCCGATTTTCCAACACTAGCTAGGGTGGTCCACAAGCCTGTGATAACTGTTAAAGGATATCCACAATCAACTTCCTCTCAAAATTTTAATAGACCCACCATCACTATTAAGGGTTTTCCTCTATCTAATCCCATGAAAGGACATAATTAAAACTCAAACAAGCCTATTATAACTATGACACGAATCCCTAGAAATCTTTTTTTAGTTCTTTCAAGATTATCATGACGTGGCTCATACCTATCAAATGAGAGATAACACTCAACCTTCTATTCTAGTTTATCCTACTTATCTCCCACATTCTCAACCTATTATTCTTCCTCCACCCCATTTTCCTCAAAATATTGGAAAGGAGTATAATTTAGTTGAATATTTATATGTTACTCTTGCTAAAATTTCCTTGTGGTAGCTTCTTCAAACTACTCCTATATATTATGAAGCTTTATAAAAGTATTTAAAATCTCTTCTAACTCTACCTCCTAATTAAGATAATATCAATTATTTTCTTCAATATTTACATGCCATGGCTACTTTTGTTCAAATTTTCTTTACTCGAGATGATTTTCTTTTGAAAGAAGTTAAACATCAATATGATGCCTTGGTAGAAGGTGTCTATATCAATGGTAATCCTATTCAAAGAATCATAATTGATAATGGGTGTGGATTGAATATTTGTAGTTAGGAAATGCTCAAACAAACCAAAGCTAATATATCCACTATTATACTCCTTAATATTACTATTCATAACTTTCACAATGTTGCTAAAAAAAAATTAGGCATCATTACTTTACCTATTAAAGTAGTTCTCCCTATCCTAGATATTCCTATACATGTAATGCTTGGACCTCTTAATTTAATCTTCTTTTAGGTATACCTTAGTTGCATATTGTGCATGTTGTTCCTTCAAATCTTCATTGCAAAGTCAAGTTTCTCTACAATAATATGATATACATACTTGTGGTAGATGATAGACTAAATAGATGTTGGAATGTTAAATCAAACAATACTATGTATCTATTCAAGATAATCCCATATTTAAAAATAATCTAAAGATTATCCTCCTAATAGTGTCCTTTTAGATGATGAGTAGGGATCCTTAGATTCCAACCCAAACTTTGGTGGAGAATACAAAGTTTGAGACCTTTAATTTATGTAGTTTCAATCTAACAAAGAATTCAAAAGCACTCCTCTTTCTAATGAACTTGATAGAAATTTTGTAGTTTCTTCCACTCCTAGTGAATCTCAAGAAACTATCAAACTTGATTATGATGAAATAGTGACTAATAAGGCTCCATTATCTCTATTTGATGTGGCTTCACATTATGGTCTTGGTTATTATTTATTAGAAAAATATGAACCCAACATGAATGGATGTGATAAAAGTGAACAATAAATTCAAGTACCCTTAGGAAATGGGGGACATGAGCATTCTTATGGACTATGATTAAATCCTTATAAGAACTCATAAAAATTATTGTTAACACCGATGTGAATCACACTCCTTTTTTTCTCTCCTTTTTTGTTCACATCCTCTTCTTTACCATCTAAAATTTCTTCTCATTTCAATCAAGGAATTATTTTGTCTAAAGTTCTTTGTGCTAGGATGATTAATAGACCTAACCTATAAAGAAACATAGTCAATATCTTATGACTTGTATTTTGCATTTATCATGGATACCTTGACCAATCTATTAATAAACATCAAACTTTACATCATAAAATTGAAAAAAAAACTCATGGATAATGCTATTATTTGTATATCACCTTGAAATGAGTTATTTTTCAAATCTCATTTTTTCTAAATAACGTCCAAGTCTCTATCCACACTATGTAACATTGTTATCCTATTCCTTGAGGGCTCATTATCATGCATAGTCCATTTTGTGAGTAGCAAAATAGGTTCCCCTCATCCTTTTCTCTACACTTGGGGGGTAGGGGTATTATATCAAAATGTCTCTCATTCTCTTGAGGATTCACTTTTCCCTTGGTTAAGTGTTACTTATATATCACATGACATCTAATCTTATACCAAAATGATGGTTTACATTAAGCATATGCATCTTTTATAATAATCCTCTTCATTATTTTCAAATGGCTTTCCATGGTAGGTAAATTTATTACCTTGGATCCTAAACAGTTTAGCATCCTTCACAAGGATTCCTTTTTTGCACTTCTTGCATCGTATCTCTTGGCATTCATCCCTTCCATGGGCTCGTAGGAGTTGTGATCTCATTAGTTGAGACTAGGTGTTGCTTGTGGATACTTTCTTGATGCTGAACTTTCTTTATCCTTGTTCATCACTTCCTTAATATGAAACAATAGTGTTTTTTTTCCATATTAAGGTGGGGGGGCATACATAACCTACTTATTGTATATATTTTGTTCATTTTGAGAATGATAGATATACTACACTAGCATAACATAATTTTCTAGGGCCAATTACTCTCCCTTTTAAATATTTAGAATTGGTTGACTAACATAACTCAATTTGCTATACCATTTGATCTATACTAGCATTTACAATCAACCCCTATGATATAAGTGATTTGTATCCATTCATAGGATGCACATACATCAACCAATACCCATGATTATAAGAATACATATCCATTCATGGGTGCATATATTAAAAATATATATTCATGATATAAGTGACAAGTATCCATTAATGAGGTGCACAATACACAAACACAAAGCCACTAGTAGGTGAAAACTACTCAAAGTGGAGTTGGCTAGCATAACACAATTTGCTAGACCATCAATTCTCCTCTCTCTTCTCTCTTTCTCATGGATCACCTAAGTGAAATATAAATATTGACTAGCCTATATCATCTATGATGGTATTGATCTCGCCTCCATGATTCCATAGTATAACATGCTTTCCTATTTGATTGGATTATGGAGTCTCTATCTCATCCTTGATGTATGTTCTCACTCTTTTTAGTTGACCACTTTTTCTCTTCTAATAGCTTTCTAATTATGATATTAGTAGTTGAGACATTTTCTCTAGCATGGTCTCTTAAACTAGTTGACTTCGAATATTATTAAGTAGTAGGGATTTTTTTTTTTTTAAATCTTTTGTATATGGATGTGGAAGTTGAGATGCTTAGTTTGGTGGCTTGTGTCATTTAAATCAATGAATATCTTATCTCCTTGTAGTGTGATTTTCATCTTCATCTTTCCATCTCTTTTTATTACTTTACCATGAGCATGATTTGGACTCATACTCTCTCTAAAGTAAGGGCTAAATACATATCATCTTAAAAAATTAATCACCCTTATTAGGTGCTCATTTTAGCCCCTTTTTAGCATTTATGGGTTCTCACATTTATTTCCCTGTCATTCTACCCCCTTTGCATCCTCCAAAACAATATTAATCAATATTGTTTTTAATGTTGGCTCTAATTATATGCATAATTCTCATTTATCCATCCATTTAACTAATTCACTCTCCCTCTCATTGTAGCAAGAGTCAATATATCCTCCTTTACTTTTTCCTCTATAACTTGTGCAAAATTTAAGGTAGGATATAATTTCTATGCATAATCCTCTATTTTTTCCTCCAAACACAAAATGTACTCTTCCCCTAGACCCTATCTTGGTAAATTTAATATTTGGATGCCTTTTAAGTCATTTTATTGCACATATTCTAAATCAACACTAGTGATCATCTCCAAAGCGACATAACATCATTGAGGTATATGTAATTATGTTTCAAGTCTAGATTACATTTCCTCATTCTTTCTCAATTTTATTTCAGAATTAATTCCTAAATGATGGCTTGACTAGGGCAAGCCCATTCCCCCCCAAATTTCCCCTTCTTTGTTGTGTGAAGCGGTAGATGTGTAGAATTTCAGATTGAGAATCACATATATGAAGATAGAATATTTGTCATAGTCCCGAGACCTCCAAATTCAGCCCTCTCATGTATAGGTCACATAAAGTTATATCTATATTTAGTATAGGTCTCTCGAAGTTGACTTCTTCCTCTAGGTCTGAGATTTATATTGTCAAAATCTTCAACCTTTAGGTTTTTGGATCTTGATTTGCTTCCAACTCCACTACAATTTGGCAAGGATTATACAAATCTAAAGTTTCTTCCCCTACTAACACTCAAGGTATGTACACTACTTATATTTAGATTTTAATTTCATAGATTATATGTCTCTCTTTCATATCATAGTTTACTCCTCTCAGGGAAAGGGAGGGTTATCCAAATCCCTACATTATGAAGATCACAAATTGACATCCTATGTTGTGCTAATTGGATTTCCTTTGTCACAAGGTTTTGGATATTCCTGCATGTAAAGTATAATTTGGTGAGTGATCTATTCTATAATTGTTCACAATTTTATATGGTACATTTTGACTTCACTTTTTTTTTTCAACTATAGGTTGAGGTTGAGAAAAACTTAAAATTTTACTTTTAGATTCAACAAAATTAGCTACAAGTTAGGCTTTTGCTCAATGGTACATGGTCTAAGAATTTCTTTCAAAATTGATGAAGTTGGAGACTTCACATACCAACTAAGGCTAGTTGGAAGGACTAGATGCTAGGATCAAAGAAGCTAGTTTATTCCATATTTAATTATAAATGCTTTCACAAGTACTATTATTTAGACATGTTAACTATTGTAACTCATAGATTCTCTTTGTTACTATAATTTGTTGTATAATCTTAAGACATGTAAAAGCTATTGTATAATGTAAATATATGTAATGCAAGTTACTACGTATGTAAAGCTAGTTTCTGTTTAGGCTATTGTTGTATACTTTGGTAGCTTATTGTTGCCTCTACATTTGTATTATTTTGCATTATTCCAATAGAAAAAAGGGAATACAATTAAAATTATCCTTCTCATTAGTTTTTACATACAAATTTCATTTATAACATCCATAGTTAAGTTGAATTTGGATTCTAGAAATATCGTCTCACTTATACCATTGAATTTGTAGGATGTCACTTCATTTCATTTGTATTTATGTTATTCCTATCTATCTATCTATGTCACTTCATTTCAAACCCGAGTCTCACCGCATGACATCCAAAGATTAAAAGAAGGAAGCTCAAGCACAGTTAACATCATGAATAAGAGCCAATCCTCTTGTCAAGATAATACTAGATGACAGTCATTAACCATATTTTCTCTGAGAGCTTCATATCTGTGGTTATCAACGTGATTGATCAAGTTGACACAAATGGATAAAGGCAAATAAATTAGAGTCACATATATGGTAACAACATAATTAAGTCTCTGATTCAAAGTTTGGTAAAGTTTAGCATGAATTCAAGTAAGGAAAGATGGAAAATTAAAATTTTTCCAAAGAACCTACTTAGTGAAAATGGCATTAGCTTAAAATAAAACATATGTCAACCCTTGCAATCATCACTTTTCTTGAATCCAACCTATGGGTGAGAGATAAGATGCAGTAGTGGTTTATGTAACAGAAAATCAAAACATTGAAGGGTAAATAGTTATTTGAATCAATGACGAGACATATATGTGCTTGATATACTATTTATTTCCTTATAAGCCACGTGTCAATTGTAACCTTGTTGCTTTTCTTCCTCACATTATAAGATTACACTTGTAACCATAAAGGAGAGGAAATCAGAAAGGACATTGTGTGGAAGTGGAAGTTGCTTCAAAATAAAAAGCCATGAAGACTAGAAAGTAATCAAAATTGATGTAATTTCAAGACTCAATTATGAAAACTGAATATCGTTCACTTGTGCCTATTTATTATCAAAACATCAAACAATCGGGGTTTGAGTTTTGAGTTTTCTTTCTGAGATTATAGACTGGGTGCTATAGTAGGAGAGCAAGAGAACAGATTCTAAGACTGTAGGGGAGCTGATTTCCATTTGCTTTTCTAAACTTGGTGTTAGGAAGAATAGAGAATTTTAATTTTAAATGTAATAAAGGGAGATCCTATTTGTTTTGAAATAATGATACTGATGCAATATGTATTGAAATCTGTGTAATTTTATACATGTTCGGGAAGGGAGGTTTGAGAGAAAATTGTGTACTAAAACTTTGAGTTTGTGCTAAATTCTCTCCACTGATTGTTATCTTGGTATAACTTTCAATTTTCCCTAAACGCATTTAGTATCACTATTTCCTGAATATATTTGACTTAAAAATACCCTTAAAGTTATGAGTCTTCGCTTTCTCAGAATTTTTATTCATTATGTAATGCAGCATCCAGCAAATACACTTTGTGTTATTTGTTGTTCTTTTCTTTTTAGTCATTTAGTTTCTACATCTACTTTGTGTTACGGGTAAATGCTTATAATCTTTCGTGCTTTCTGGTTAAAAGCATCTATATCTAAATTTATTGTAAATCATATACAGGGAGTTGTACCTGATAAAATTTAGAGGGCGCTTACACTCTTTCAATAGTGAAGTGACCCAACTGTTAGTACTGATTAGTCTTCTTACTTGGGCATTTGGAGTTATATTTTCATGTATTTTCTTGGAGGACAATCTATTCACTAACAGATTTTTGGCAACTCTTCTGGGGAATCTTGAAATGAAGATTTAAGTGCCTAACATTTGCTTCATTGGTTTTATAATTGTCTTCGTGTACAGGAGATTGGCGACTCTACAAAGACCATGCTGGATACAAAAATCATGAGAAGATCGAGGCCAGACCCTTCTCTCCTGGAACTTTATCAAATTGACAATAAAGTGTTACGTGACTTTGTGAACAATTTTAAAGAAAGTATTTCTTAGGGTATCCAGAATAATATATGCCTTGAAGATAATGACTTATCTTGGCTGCTATGGAAAAGCCTCCGTGTAAGATTTCACAAGTTGAAAGACTTGCAAGAACTCGAGGAGAGAGTGGCTCAATTAAAGATGCATTTGGAGGTGGATGATGATGAAGCTTTGATTATCTCAGTTTCACTCATGTACTTCAATCACCTTTTCATGAATGACCAAGAAGTATAGCCACAGTTACTCCAGCCTAATGCTAAACTAGTTTCAATGGATGAGAATATATGTGACAGTAATGGAGAAAGGGTAAGCAATAATGATGAATTCTTGCCTCAAGATCCTTCTTCACCTTATGTAGAAAGTTTTCCAATTGAAATTCATGATGATCATTCTTTTCTTAAAGATTCTATAGAAATGCTTTCCAGAAGTATCTTAGTACGAAATGAATCTTTAAAACTTACGAAGGATTATGAGAATGATGATTCTTTGTATATGAACCCTAAAAAAGGCCCCATTTTGGAATCCTCTTCTTGTAAAAATAATACTACAGTAGATATTCTTGATAATGTCAATTTTAAAATTGGTGCTAAAATTCACACTGAAAGGAATTCTATTGTAACTGAATGTTTGGTCAAAAAGATAAATCTAGAAGCAAAATGGGAGAAAAAGGCCTCCTTACTTCAAGAGATGTTGTAGCCTCAAGAAAACCAAACATGGGAGAACAAGAACACTTAGGTTGAGAATGAAAATCCTCTTGGTAATGATAGAAAAGAAGAGGAAAGGTGTCATCTTAAAAAGAATCCCTTCAAGCATGTTCTAATTATTAGTTCAAACCTAGCTGAAAGTAAAAAGCTAAAATCTTTTCCGTCATGCATAGAAGGTAATAGAAGAGAAGATCTTTCTATTGTTCTAGAGGAGATAGATTCATTGGTTCAATTTAGAAATGAGATGTTTCAACACAAGACCTCCTTTCAAAATGATAAGAATGCTAAAACAAAGCTAGATCTACAGACCTATGAGTTGAGAAGTTTTCAAGAAGATGATCACGTTGCACCTCATGAGGAAGCAACCTGATGTCAACCAAATTTAGTAGCAATAAGAAAGAGAGAAGAAAAGTCTAGAAATCAAGAAATTAAAGTTGTCTGGGGTGACCTTAATCCACTTTTCATGCCGATGGGGTTTTGTGAGAGTGTTGCTATCAAAGAAAATCCTCTTTTTCAGTCTCAAGATTCACCATTAAATGATGAAAATATGTTCAATTCTTCCATATTAGCAAATTCTAAAATTCTGACAGAAGGAGGAAAGGTTGAAGTTAGTCCCCAGCCAATTGAAAACTTTGCTAAAACACCTTGTGAAACTCTCATCTACGAGAAAGAGGAAGACATAATAAGCAGATTTTTATCATCTCTTGAGTAGGAAGATCCCTCTTTGGATAGTCAAGGCATGAATATAAAGCAAATAGGCTATAAGGGTTTATTTGATGATTCATTTCAATCTTTTGAGGGTGAATTTTGGAAAGATGACAACTGAAAGTGCATGCTAAAATTATGTCTGAAGAAAAAAGTATTGAAGCCCAGCACATAGATTATCTAGCTGAAACATGGAGAAGAACATTTCTTGACCAAGAAGTGAGGATCATAAATGAGTTATTGTTATCTCTTTAGCCAAAAGACCTCTCTCAAGTCAACCCGTTTGATGATGATCCAATTCTTCATAGAGAGGAGGAAAAGATGCCTTCAGATGAAACTCCTTGTGCTGAGTTTCTTCTTGATGGCTTTCGACATAGTGATGTCTCAGCTAGTATGTTAAAGGACACTCTTCTTAATGAGGAAGAAGAAATTATAGACACATTCCCATCCTCACTCAGACCAGATCATCTCTTCGATGATAAATCAAGTATCCATTCAAATCATATTGAGAATGAAACATTCATTGATAATTGTTCTTTTCATTCTTCTTTGTATGGTTTTGCTGATTTGGATTGTGGGAGAAGTGCTAAAACATATGATGGCACTTTGAAAAGAGAAAAGGATGGAATCTGTAACATCTTTGATGACAGTTTGGTTCTTGAAAGAGATGAAGAAGACAGATACTCAAGGCTTGATCCCATATTGGATGAGGCATCTCTATGGCTACAAGTTGACCATGCCATTAAGGACCATGTGCAAGGATTGAATCTTGATGACAACATTTCTGGGTATTGTGCACCATCTCTTGGTGAGGTTTTAGTATTTTATTTTTTTAAGCTTGAAGTGGAATCTGACCCTATGGATATGAAAGATCAATTCTCGCATGAAGAAGAATGCTATGATGAGCTATGGCTATTCAGAAAGGAATGTTGGATCAGCATATGCATGTGCACTTTTAGTTTGAAGTGTGGCAGTGAAAGAGTTGTCATAAAGCAGTGGTATGGAGCTGCTCTATTAAGACATGGTTTGCTGATATGGAAAGGCTCCTACGTTTCCCAACCCGTAAATGGATTTACATGAATTCTTCTTTCTTTTGATTCTTATGGTAGGTTCTCTTCCTACATTTGTAAATATTGTAAATATGTCTTGGTGTGCATAGTGTTAGTTTGAATAATGTGCAAGCTTTGTGCTTGCTGATAGTGTAGGTATTTTTCTAGTTTGCTCTACCCTGATCCCCTCTACCCTCTCTCTAAGAAACTCTCAGTCTTCTCTTCTTGTTGACTCTATTTTCCCAATGGTTAAGGCACTTATCTTTGGCCAGAGAATGCTAGAGTTCTTTGCTTTTGAATCAAAATCAGTCCTGTAGTTAGAGCCCCTATTGGTACCCAATATGGATACAATTTTAAAACTTGTAATTTATGTTTTTGAACCGCTTTAAACTAATCTTCAAAGTAGTTCAAAGTAGTTCAAAGTGGTTCAATGGTTCTGGTGGTTCAACAATTCTAAAAGCTCATCTCGTATTCCAAGTAAAATTAGTGGTTTGATGTAAAGGACATACGTATTTAGGGGATTCTACCCAAAATGTGTGAAGCTATTAGAACCTCAGGTTCAAAGTTCTCATAGATTTAGTATTCAGATTCAAGGCATGCAAGTTTTAAAGGTTCAACATAAACAAGTCTAGAAGTGTATATGTAACTCAAGCTCAAAAGCCAATACCCAAAGGATTGAATACACAACCTTCCTTAGTTTCATGCATGATGTTACTAGAGAGGTTCGAGCTAAATGCTAAGGGGAAGAAAGACACTGGATCTTTATGTATAAAGCAATAGGAATTATAGTTGTCTATCATGAAATGATCAAAAATTGATAACTTATAGAGATTAAAAGCAGTAACTCAAAACTGTTTATCAAATTCATTGTATTGGTTGTGAAGACCCAGTTCATGGACTGTGCTCGAGAAATGAACTTGAAAAATCTAGAGAAACATCACAATGTGGAAGAAGATAAAAGGATACATTTGAGAAATCGAGTGAATTACTGGACATATTTTATGAGTAGCTAATATGAGACTATGTTTTGATGATTATTATCAAAGTGTATTGGCTATCATTAATATCATCAGGGGTATGCCTTGATTCTGAATAACCTGGAAGTGCTTCCATAGGATGTTTGAATCAAAGGTAAGGTATACAAGGTGAATGATGCTTCAATAATAATAGAAAACATCAAAATTGAACCTCCGATCTAGGCAGAGTTGGAGATAACATGAAGAGTATTTGATAGATACTTGATCCCGCAATTGAATTTGGCCTTGCAACTACCTCGTAAACTTAATTGGGAATAAAATAAAGGATTTAGATTGAGATACTCAAGTTATCTAATCGAGATCGACAATACAAAGGAATGCACATCATTTGATAAGTGATAACTAATATTTTGCCAAGAGAAAACTTTGAGCAGAAGTAGCATGATGAGATAAATACCGCATAAATCCTCAAAGAAGAACCTGATTGATAAGAAGACATAATGTCATCCAAATTAATCAAAGAAAAGAACTTTGCTATAAGGGAACTAGAAATAATTTGTTACCCTATTTGATTGAACCATGTCCATTGGTGCAATGGACTGTATAACACAAGTAGTCAAAATGTTTAGGAGCTGAGCTTAGAAGATCTTGGTGAGTGAAGAGAAACGACACAAATTTTACCAGTGCTATGGCATGCTAAGAGCATAGAAAAAATGACATAAATGATGGATATGTCACATGAGGGATGCATCACTACACCAACACACAACAAGAGCATCACATTTGTATAATAAAGATGCCACAGTTGGACGTTAGCTATATATGAGAAAGCATGGAGAATTAAAGTCCCAAACAAAGAGCTCGACCCCCATTATTGGAGCACCTATAGTACATATTGAGGGTTTGACTAAATGCCAATAGCAAAGGAAACCACTAGAATACACTTCAAGCATTTAATGGAAAAGCATAGGGCTCGAGCCAAGTCTATAAGACAACACGGGAAATTGATAATTCTCCCAGTATTCAATAACTCTTGGCAGCAATATAGAGTTTTTCTTTGTTTTCATCACATGCTTTGATCTAGAGTTAAAATGAACAGTCCCATTCATTAACTTGAAGTCACAAAAGGAGGATGATTGCCATGGTTCTCACTGTTATATGGTAGATATGATCAGAAGTACCTAGGTATATGAATATGAAAGAATCCACAAGGTGTTTGACTAATGGTAACCCCACCACCATGGTTTTGGATGCTCCAAATGTAAAATGTGGGTGGTCATGAGTTGACATGATATATAAGGTTAAGCACAAAGTCATATATATATATATATATATATATATATATATATATATATATATATATATATATATATATATATATATATATATATATATATATATATATATATATATATATATATATATATATATATATATATATATATATATATATATATATATATATATATATATATATATATATATATATATATATATATATATATATATATATATATATATATATGTTTCTTTTGGAAGCATGGTATGTATAATTGATGTCTTTTTCAAACCCGAGTCTCACCACATGATATCAAAAGATTAAAAGAAGGAAGCTCGACTCCAGTTAACATCATGAATAAGAGCTGATCCTCTTGACAAGATAATACCAGATGACAATCATTAGTCAGATTTTCTCTGAGAGCTTCATATCTGTGTTCATCAACGTGATTGATCAAGTTGACACAAATGGATAAAGGCAAATAAATTAGAGTCACATATATGGTAACAACATAATTAAGTCTCTGATTCAAAGTTTGGAGTAAAGTTTAGCATGAATTCAAGTAAGGAAAGATGGAAAACTAAAAATTTTCTGAAGAACCTACTTAGTGAAAGTGGTGTCAGCTTAAAATAAAACATATGATGACCCTTGTAATCATCACTTTTCTTGAATCCAACCTATGGGTGAGAGATAAGATGCAGTAGTGGTTTATATAATAGAAAATCAAAACATTGAAGGGCAAATAGTTATCTGAATCAATGATGAGGCATATATGTGTTTGATAAACTATTTATTTCCTTATAAGCCACGTGTCAAGTGTAACCTTGTTGATGTTAGGATAAACCACAGACATAAATAAAAAACTACATACAAATATAACCAATAATAGAAAAATAATAAATCACACAGAGAAGAACACAAGGCACCAAGATTTAACGTGGTTCACCCAATCCTTGGGCTATGTCCACCAAACAACAAGTCTGATCTTATTACAATCCAGTGATTACAACCTAATTACAATCTGTAATCCCTTACAGCTCAATACTGCCGCAAGAACTAATTTCACATCACAACATAATGAAAAATACCTAACCCTAAACCCTTTTATACAAGTATTTTATCCATTTTAGGGTTACAACATGTCGGCCATAATATGTCAGCTACAACGTAGGCCACGACCCAAAAAAATTTTTTGGATTATGAAGTATGTACAATACTTTCCTGATCAGTCACCATAATCTAACAATCTCCCACTTGGGGACTGATCAGACTCCACACTAAACAACAATCTCCCACTTGGAGACTAATCCTGTAGCAATACCACTACCACATGGGGCTCCCACTGGATCAAACCACCCTGGACTCTGTTGTTCTTTTATTCATGTTCAGTCTAGAAGACCAATCAAAACTGAAGAGGAGTTCAGCTTCTCCCTTGTTACAACCCTTGTCAACATATCTACTGGATTGTCATTTGTATGGATCTTCTCTAGCTTTAACTGTCCATCCTCCAAAACTGATCGAATGAAATAGTACCGCAACTGTATGTGTTTGGTCTTAGAATGCAGAGTTGAATTCTTTGCAAGATGAATGGCACTCTGGCTATCTGTGAACAAATAATTATCCTTCTGAGGATGTCCCAATTCTTCCAAGAAGAACTGAAGCCATATCATCTCCTTGGCTACCTCTATAGTAGCAACATACTCTGCCTCTGTAGTGGATAGAGCATTAATCTTTTGTAACCTAGAAACCTAGCTCACGGCTGCCCCACCAACAGTAAAGACATAACCTGTAGTGCTCCACCTGATATCAATATCCCCTGCCAAATTTGAGTCAACATAGCCCTATAAATAAGTAGTAGAGCCCCCAAAGTGTAAACACTTATTGGATGTTCCTCTCAAATATCTGAGAATCCACTGGACAGCATTCCAATGCTCAAATTTTGGATGACTCATATACCTGCTAACGACGCCCACTGCATGTGCAATATCTGGCCTAGTACATACCATAGCATACATTAAGCTTCCTATAGCTGAAGCATAGGGTACCTTGGACATGTTATCCTCCTCTTCTTGTGTCTTAGGACACATCTTCTTAGTCAACTTCAAATGACTAGGTAAAGGTGTGCTGACAGCTTTAGCATTCTCCATAGAGAATCGTCGCAACACCTTCTCAACATAATCAGCCTGAGATAGCATTAATGTTCTATTCTTCCTATCTTTGCAAATCTTCATACCAAGGATTTGTTTTGCTGCCCCCAAATCCTTCATAGCAAATGCATGTGCTAACTGGCGTTTCAGCCCCTTAATATGATCCATGTTAGACCCAGCGACAAGCATATCATCAACATATAAACATAAAATAATGTAGCTATCATCATCCAACCTCTTAAAATAAACACAGTAATCTAAATGATACCTATTATATCCATGCTCATGCATAAAATTATCAAATTTCAGATACCATTGCCAAGGTGCTTGCTTCAAGCCATATAAACTTTTCTTCAATTTGCACACTAAGTTCTCCTTACCTTTGACCTCAAAACCTTTTGGTTGAGCCATATATATTTCTTCATCTAAATCACCATGAAGAAAGGCTATTTTAACATCCAACTGTTCTAAATGCAAATCTTCAGTAGCCACAAGACTTAAAACAATATGAATAGAAGTCATTTTAACAACAGGAGAAAATATCTCATCAAAATCAATTCCCTTTTTCTATGCAAATACTTTTACAACTAACATGGCCTTAAATCTTTTCTGACCTCCTTCCTCTTCTTTCAACTTGTAAACCCACTTATTCTGTAAAACCTTTTTACCTGCAGGCAACTTGTATAGATCCCATGTCTTATTCTTTAGCAAAGAGTCCATTTCATCTTTCATTACAGACTCCCATTGAATCAGAGTATCCACCTGCACAACTTCATCACAACTTTTAGGTTCACCAGCATCAGTAAGTAAAATATAATACAAAGAGGGAGAAAATCTTTGTGGAGGTCTAATTTGCCTCGTTGACCGTCTAACATTCACTGGTGTGTGTGGTATTTGTTGTTGCAGTTGTTGCACATCATGAGGAATGGCTGGAACATCAACTTTGGAGTATCATCCAACACTACATAATCATCTTCTTTCTTCTCATGTTGCTGCAACAGATCTTTGTACAACACTTTCTCATGGAATATGACATCCCAACTTCTAACAATTTTATGATTTTCAAAATTCCAAAGCCTATAACCAAAATCATTAATGCCATATCCAACAAAGACACATTTCTTTGATTTAGCTTCTAGCTTGGTTCTATTTTCAGAGTCTATATGAGCAAAAGCTTCACAACCGAAGGTCTTGAGAAAATAATAACTCACCTTCTTACCAGTCCATGCTTCCTCTGGAATACCACAGCCCAAAGGAGTAGAGGGAACTCTATTAATCAAATATATTGCAGTATTGACAGCCTCCGCCCACATGTGTAAGGGCAACCCAACATGCAACCTCATGCTCCTTGCGCGCTCCATTATAGTCCTGTTCATACGTTTAGCCACTCCATTTTCCTGCGGAGTCCTTGGAATAGTTTTTTGTCTATGAATACCATTAGTGGAGCAATAATTTTCAAATTCATGACTGCAATACTCACCACCATTATCAGATTTGAGACATTTTAATTTCTTACTAGTCTCATTTTCAACCAAGCACTTCCATTTCTTAAAAGTTTGAAATACATCAGATTTCTGTCTAAAGAAATAAATCCATACTTTTCGAGTTGCGTCATCAATAAATGTAACATAATAATGAGAGCCACCAAGTGAAGATACTTGAGCTAGTCCCCATACATCTGTATGCACAAGCTCTAATTTCTCCTTTTTATTTTCCTTCCCAGTCTTTACAAAACTCACTCTCTTTTGTTTTTCATACACACAACTTTCACAGAAATCCATATTAACGCATTTCAGACCTGGTAAAACTTTCTTTGAATGAAGTACTTTCATACTTTTCTCACTCATGTGCCCAAGTCTATTGTGCCACAACACTGTATCAGAATCTACATCAACTATTTGTTCTCCCTGCTCAACTGCAGCAATTGTTCCTGAACATTCATTTTTCTCTGAAACAATCAAAGTAGAAGGAACAATATGACCTGTACAAAGATATAAGGTGCCTACTTTCACACCTTTTGCTACTACAAGGGAACCTTTTGAAACCTTCCATTTTTTATCATTAAAAGTAACTACACAACCCTCATCACCAAGTTGCCCCGCTAAAATTAAATTCCTACTCAGCCTTGGAACATGTCTTACCTCATGTAGTAGCCAATGATTTCCATTCTTCAACTTAATCTTAATTTTTCCCTTTCCAACAATTTGACAGGGTTCATTATCCCCCAAATAAACAAGCCCAAAATCCCCTTGGACATAATCAATGAAATAACCTTTATGAGGTGTAGCATGAAATGAAGCACTAGAATCTAAAACCCATGAATCATCAACACTTTCTAAAGATAGAAGCAAAGCATCCTCTTTGGATTTGTTACTTACCACATTTGCCTCCTTATCTCCATCTGATTTATCTCCTTCATTTTTCTTTCGATTCCAGCAATCTTTCTTTTTGTGCCCTGGTTTCCCATAGTACCAGCAGTCGTTTGGTCCTCTCGATTGAGACCTCTTCCCCTTTGAATTTCCTCTTGATTTCCCACAATTTCTAGAGTTACTTCCTCTCTCAGTCGTTCTACCCCTGCTTTGTGCATTCAAAGCACTTCCTAATGTAGATCCACCTGAGGATTTCCTATGAGTTTTCTCACTCAAAACAACACCGATCACATCATCATATTTTAGGGTACTAGATCCAAGAACATAATTACTCACCGCCATTACTAAGCCATTCCAGCTTTCAGGAAAAGAACACAAAATCAAGAGAGCCCTAATTTATTCATCAAAATTGATACCCACAGAAGATAATTGACTAGTAATTGTATTAAACTCATTTAAATGATCTACAATAGATCTACCTCCTGCCATTTTCATATTAAATAAATGCTTCATGAGAAATACCTTGTTTGAAGTGGAGGGCTTTTCATACAATGTTGCTAGGGTTTTCATCAACTCTTTTGTCGTCTTTGCTTTTGTAATATTAAATGCCACTGATGGTGCCAAGCATAACCGGATTCTTTTGAGTGCCTTTCTGTCCAAAAGATCCCATTCAACATCTGATATAGTTCCCTAATTCTTGGCTTTGCCTTCCAACAGCTTCCATAAATCCTTCTAATACATATAGTCTTCCATTTGCATCTTCCATAACTAGAAGTTTTGCCCATTAAACCTATCAACCCTCAGCTTACCCTCATCTGTCATTGCTCTCACTCAACCATGAGACTCCCACTCAACCGTGAAACTTTCCTGCAGAGGATAACTGAAAAAATAACTAGGCTCTAATACCACTTGTTAGGATAAACCATGGATAGAAATAAAAAACTACATGCAAATATAACCAATAACAGAAAAACAATAGATCACACAGAAATGAACACAATGCACCAAGATTTAATGTGGTTCACCCAATCCCTGGGCTACATCCGCCAAACAACAAGTCTGATCTTATTACAATCCAATGATTACAACCTAATTACAATCTGTAATCCCTTACAGCTCAATACCGCCACAAGAAGCAATTTCACATCACAACATAATGAAAAATACCTAAACCTAAACCCTTTTATACAAGTATTTTATTCGTTTTAGGGTTACAACATGTCAGCCATATGTTGTCCATAATATGTCGGCCACGACCCAAATTTTTTTTTAGATTATGAAGTATGTACAGTACTTTCCTGATCAGTCACCATAATCTAACAATTGCTTTTCTTCCTCACATTATAAGATTACACTTGTAACCATAAAGGAGAGGAAATTGAAAAGGACATTGTGTGGAAGTGGAAGTTGCTTCAAAATAAAAAGTCATGAAGATTAGAAAGTAATCAAAAGTGATGTAATTTCAAGACTCAGTTATGAAAACTGAATACCGTTCACTTGTGCCTATTTATTATCAAAATATTAAACAATCGGGGTTCAAGTTTTTAGTTTTCTTTTTGAGATTGTAGACTAGGTGCTACAGTAGAAGAGCGAGACAATAGATTCTTAGACTGTAGGGGAGCTAATTTCCATCTGCTTTTCTAAACTTTGTGTTAGGAAGAATAGGGGATTTTGATTTTAAATGTAACAAAGGGAGATCTTATTTATTTTCAGATAATGATATTGATGCAATATGTATTGAAATCTGTGTAATTTTATACATGTTAGGGAAGGGAGGTTTGAGAGAAAATTGTATACTAAAACTTTGAGTTTGTGCAAAGTTTTCTCCATTGACTGTTATCTTGGTATAACTTTCAGTTTTTCCTAAACGGATTTAGTATCACTATTTCCTGAATATATTTGACTTAAAGATACCCTTAAAGTTATGATTCTTCGCTTTCTCAGAATTTTTATTCATTGTGTAATGCAACATCCAACAAATAGACTTTGTGTTATTTGTTGTTCTTTTCTTTTCAGTCATTTAGTTTTCGCATCTGCTCTGTGTTTATGGGTAAATGCTTGTAATCCTTTCGTGCTTTCTAGTTAAAAGCATCCATATCTAAATTTATTGTAAATCATATACAAGGAGCTGTACCCGATAAAATTTAGAGGGTGCTTACACTCTTTCAATAGTAAAGTGACCCAACTGTTAGTACTGATTAGTCTTCTTACTTGGGCATTTGGAGTTATATTTGCATGTATTTTCTTGGAGGAAAATCTATTCACTAAGATGTAGCAACATTACTGTAGCGATGTTACTGTAGTAGTGATACTGAAGCAATATCCAACTTATTCCTTCAATCTTACTCTACAAATTTGGCCCTAGGCCACAAATTTGATACAATGAAAAGACTAATTTGTCTTCTCCAACAACTATAGCCTATTGAAGAATCTTTCAGTAATATGCTCAAATAGAACACCTATATGATGTCCTCCCAATACCAAATTCACTGGGTATTTCACCAACTCAAATGGAGGCACACAAAAGAACTATGTTCTCTAGTGGTAAGTGTTAAAACCCTTGGCTCCACACAACTCATCAAATGTAAATGACAATAATTGGATGATAAGAAAAGACCCTCTCGTGCCCCCTTTATTCTTTCCTTGTGGGAACTCACTCACTTTTCTCCCTAGTGTGGGATAAAAGATATAGTTCCATTTTTAAATTTTTTTTTAAAGTGACTTAAGTTATAATATAATTAATTATATTATAACTTAATAATATAAACTCAAAAGTTAATATTTATTTTGGCCAAATAAATATTGATATCTCCATTATTACTCATCATCTCTGCACTTTGTCTGAACTAGGGGCTGACATGACCAAGCCACATACGACCATTCCTCATTTCTAAAAATAACAGAGGTCCATCTTAATGATTCAACGCTTACTAAAAATAGTAAGTAGAGAAAATGATGTCTGAATTAAGCCAAACAAAGAAAAAACTAAATCTCATTGAATTGTGGAGAAGATAAGAGCCTCCCAAGCCAAGCCACTGCCTTAAAAGACCCTCTACCCACAATAATTAGCCTACAAGGATCACAATAATAAGCTAATCTCTGAAACTCTGATGCTGCCAAAAAATGGGAACATTACGAAAAATTACCCAGGCCAAAAATCATTTACATAGCTCAAATGATTTTGGGTTAAAGCCAAGAGCTTGAAGCATAGACAAAATGAAATGCCATTCAATATAGTCATGGGCTTAAGTAAAATCAATCTTTAAAAAATTTGCATCTCATTTGGATTTTTGAGCCCATTCTATACCTTCCCAAACAAAAGTGATGTTTTCAAGAATGAACCAAGATTTAATGAACCTAGTTTGTTAAGGCATAACTCCTAAAGGACATATATGATAGATCTTAAGAACCAAATCTTTCATAATTATCTTATAAGAGACATTAAGAAAAGCAATAGGCCTCCAATTGCAAACATTTTTAGGATCTCCTACTTTGGGAATGAATTTATTGTTGCCTGTGTTAATAACCTCCCCTAGCAACCAATAATGAAAATATACTAAGTAAACCTTGTGAAGGTTTGGGCCAACAAGGTCCAAAAGGACCTTGTAAAATTCACAATGAAGGCCATCTCCAAGGGCTTTATCATATGCCATAGAAAAAATGACTTTCTCAATGTCGTGAATGGTGAGCATTTGATCATAGAAAATATTTTTCTCCTGTAAGAGCCATAGAAAAGAGAATGATAAGTTTGAGTTGAGATCCTATACATATGATGATTGGGCTGGAAACATTGATGACAAAAAATAGTAGAAGTGGTGGAACAATTTTCTTAGGAAAGAGATTGGTCACCTGGACCGGTAAGAAACAAAATTGTATATTACAATCTACTGTTGAAGTTGAATATGTGGCTATTGTAGTGAATTGTACAAATGTGGTATGGATCAAACAGTTACTCAAAGGAACAATGGAGAAAATTACTGAACTTGTGGTACTTTATTGTGATAATATAAGTGCTATAAACATATAAAAGAATCATGTGATACACATAAAGACAAAACACATTGCAATCAAGTATCATTACTTGAGAGAGTTGGTTCAAGACAAATAAGTGAGAATGAAATATGTGAATACAAAAGAACAAATAGCTGATATATTCACAAAGGCTTTACCTAAGGATACACATGAATATCTTAGAGGTAAACTAGGGGTGATACCCCTATCTAGAGCTACTTGAAAAGCAAGAGTAGTGCCCTGTATCAACTAAGTTGAATGTCATATTTTAAAATTTGGTGCAATGGATCTTACTTTAGGATCTGCCTAAAGTAATGAAGGAGCTGAATTGTAAGATTTACAGTCACATGCAAGGTGATAGAGAGAGAACCTGAATTGATTATATCTACATGAATAGATGACAAGTCTTTGGCATTGTTGTCAAAGAGGGAGATAGTAGAGAGAGTTCAAAGAAGGAGATATAAGGTTAAGGGAGATATAAGAAAGATCAGACCAGAGAAGGAAAAATAAAGAGGCACATATATTGATAGAGGAAGAGATTTCAAATCTATTAATTTTCTTTTTGGTGGTGTTGTTGGGAAAAAGAAAGAGGCGCATATATTTATAGAGGAAGAGATTTCAAAGGTATTAATTTTATTTTTGGTGTTATTGTTGGTATTGGTTTGCCATCAATGCCAAAGAGGGAGATTGTTAAAAATAGATTGTTTGAAGTATAGTACCTATCATGGAAGAATAATTATTTTGTCAATGATGTCAAACTTGGTACTTGTTGGTAAGACAACTACTTTTTGGTCTAAAGGCTACCATTTTTTTGATTGAGGAAGAGGATTTGAAAAGAGAAGATAGCAAGAGTACCTAGAGAAAGGTTGAGTTATTTGGTGTATAAAAGGAGCACTAAGACCAAGTAAGAAATTGATGATATTATGTATTGTTGATCTACTTAAGGCCAAAATAAATGGTTACTTAAGCTAAGCCTAGAAGAAGAGTTTTCATAAAAAGTGTTTGCCAAGCTTAGCCAAGCAAACTTAGTTTAGGCCAACCAGAATTCTATATGTGCTGAGCGTCAAAAAAATACAGTAAGTGTCGAGCATCAGGTAAATAATAGTAGTGACCGAGCAAGGAAAACCTAGTTGATGCTGAGCAACCTAGTGTTGGTCGAGCATCAGAAGATTGTTACTGCCAAGTGAACAATGTGGATGCCGAGTGACAGTAAAAAGAGTTTAATCAAAGATTTGATGAATCTGAGCTGACAAAGTTGATTTCTTGAATTGTGTGAAGCATATGGAAGATTTATATGATAAGCTAGTGGCATAGAATTCAAGATAAACCGTTTTGAGGCAAATTCAAAGAAGATTGTTGAAGAAATTTCTAGAAAGGACTAAAATGGAAAAGTGGGCAGATTCACTAAATCTTACCTAACCCTAAAATGGATAATTTTGGTTAAACGAAAAAAGACCCAAATTCTCTATTTATAGAGATAACAGGCTAGAATCAAAGGTTGTCATGTGTGAGAACCTAAGGAAGACAAAAAGTCTAGGGTGTTGCTTCATATGGTGGCTAGATAGAAGAGTCTACAATTGGCATACAAAGCAAGAAGGCTTAAGAGGATGAATGCTTGAAGGGTGAACAAGTTGTCAGAGATGAAGAGTACGAATGTCAAGCAGAATGGAGGACTGAACTAGAGATCTGTAATCTGCAAGTGAGTTGTGCTTTATTATCATATAAAGTCATGCTATTACTTTCTAACAACTATATCAATATGGATGAATCCTTTGGATTAAGGTTAACCTAATAGTCATTTGTAAATCCTTTAACCGGTGACATTCTAATGAGATGTTCTAAAGTCCTCTAACAAGGTTCACTCCTAATAGGGTGTTTGAAATCCTTTAACCAGGTCACATTTAAGAGTGTGTATTGTAACATTTAATAGGGCATCACTTCAGAATAGTGAAAATGGGTAGCATGTTATTGGTGTTTTTTTCCCAAATTGGGTTTCGACATAAAATCCTTGTGTGTAAATGAGTTTGTGGTATTTCGTGCTTACATGTGCAAACTTATTTTGACCTAGGACAATGACCTACTAAGTTAAGGTATTGGATGTTCTAATAGATGCATGCATGATATGGTTTTATGGATATGAATCTGTTAAGTACTGAAAAGTTTTATTTTTACATTTGGACCTTGGATAACTGATTCATCCCCCCTCTCAGTTATTATAAAGTATTCCAACAAAGACACCATGAACATCCATAGTAGTAACTCCAACATTGACATTAATTATTTGGCCTAAATTGGTCGGAGCCATTGCAAACCCTACCAATGTCATAGTAAATGCAATACGATAAAGGTAGATGTACAAGGATTACTCATAGTAGTAGTACACAACCCAAAACCCTAGTAGAACTCAAAGTTTAACACAAATATATTATCATTCAAAAGAATCTAACTAATTCAAAATAATAATAATAATAATTTTAATACCATGTAATCTAATTGTATGATACACTAAAACAATTTATGTTGTTTTTGGTAAAAATAACAACAAGAGGGTGCTGACCCGTGGTAGATATAGAGAACAAGCCAAAAGGCTGCCACTGGTAACCATTAATAGCACAGTAACGAGTTAATAACAAATAATTTCATAATTAGTGACCAAAGATTGGGTAAAAAGTACCCTCGACCTACCTTTGTCAAAGACAAAGGTCTGAAAGTTACATAAATTATGTTATACAATTTATTATGTAATATTAACTTATATTTAAATTGTTTTGAAATGCCACCCACAATTAATTGATTCAATTAGTCGACAACTTCTTAATTTTGGAAGCACTCTTACGATAGGTTCTTTTTTGGCTACTTAGATTTTGTAAGTAGTAATTTGTGAAATTGGTAGTCCTACTAATGATAATATTTGCTACTTATTTTTAAACAATCTTCTTAAAGATATAAATTTTCAATACAAATAAAATTTGAAAGTAAAAAAGAAAAAAAGAAAAAGAAATACAATATGATAAAGTCACGTATCATTTTTTTCATAATTTATTTCCTTTTTTTTTAAATCATTTTTTTCAATTTTCTATATAATAAAACAATATTCCAATCTATAAAACAACACCATTCAAAATGAGTAAAATAACACCATTCAAAATGAAAAAGATATTACACAAAAATTTGATAAATCTATGAAATAACTTATAATCATTCATAAAAAGAAGTGTGCACATCACCACTTAATCATCCACTCTTGGCCATTTCACACTTAGAATCAATCAAAGTGTGCACACAACACCACTTAATCACATACTCTTAGCCATTTCATACTTGGAATCAATAGAAATGTGCACACATCACCACTTAATCACATTCTCTTACCCATTTCGGACTTAGAATCTATCTTTTAAATTATAACCAACCCTTCTTACCAAACTTTTAAAAATAAATTTCAACCGTCGGCTTGTACTATCTGGAAAAAATTCCTCTGTACGATTGTGCGTCAGCGGAAATGTATCTCGGACCTTGTCTCCTATCCATGGGCACCACGAACTACATGACCAAACAAATCAAAAAACAAAACAATGGATTCAAATAATGACAAATTTTCATTTGATTTGTCAATTCGATTAAAAATCATAAAACTAATATTAGGAAAATTATTTTAAAAATATGCAAATTTTAACAAAGAAATTGGTTTATACAATTGATAGGTAATGGGTTGAAGTCTATTTTATTTATTTTAGTTGCGGTAGGCAACATATTGCATTCATTTTTCTTTTTCACTCAATTAATTTCGACCAATGACAATAGTTTATTTTTTTGATTTTAAAAATAGTTATGAAAAAAAATCTTAATAAAATAAGCACATTACAAAAATCTTAATAAAATAATTATATAAGAATGAAACTAAATAGATATTTTACTAAAATAGTTATCATTTTATATAAAATATAAAATATAAATATAAATAATCATTAAACTAATAATAAAAAATCCTTGTAGATAATTTTTTTAACAAAATAAAATAAAATAAATTAACTAACATTCCTTTCATAATTATATGAATTTGTTTTAGGAAACTCAATTGAAAAATCAAACACGTAATTTATTTTTATAAATATTTATTTTTACTTTAACTGATATCTATTTAGTATGTTAGAATTTTTATATGTATCCTCATAAACTTAGAATTTTTTTTGTTACTATATAAAGATATAAAGATATAATATTATAACAAAACTATAAAATTTATTATTTAACTTCTATTTTCTATTACTATAGAAACTACAACGCAAGTACAAGTCACTATGTCACACTTGTTATTATTATGAGTTAAAATTAAATTATTATATATTGAGTTTGAGTATTGATAAATGAAAATGGTTTTGTATTAAAAAACCTTAAAATTTTAATATTTACATGACAAATTCTAATTCAAGAGACTATAATCAACCATTAATTTTTAATTATTTATTTTGATGGTAAAACATTTCTTATAGTTAACATTATCAGGTTTCTACAATCCATTTAAAATATGCATATTATTTGTGGATTTGATTGCGTAAATTTTTCCATCATCACTATGAGAGAATACAAGAATAAAAGTTATGGTGGATCCCTCAAATTGATGCTAAAAAAACTGTACAATTGAATCCAGAAATAATATACATATTTCTTATAGTGTTCCAAGTAGATTCATTCAAAACCATTAAACTTCACCAACAAACCAACAAAACATTTAATAGAATTGAAATATATAAATTTCTTATCATCTGTTTTAAGATAAGAGCTTATCAAAATACTTTGAAAGAGTAAGAGGTACTCTTAAATTAAAAGAAATAAGCTTCATTATTTTTTTTACTATTTGTCATTTAGTTAATATTTTAATTTTTAAGAATAAAAATAAAAAGAAAATGATTTTTTTTAATTGAGAATATTTTTCATAAGACTATCACATCCATAAATTTTAATGTTTTTTAAACTGAACTACTAAATTTATTTAACCATCATTTCAAAAGATCACTAACATTTTCATAAGACCATCACATCCTTAAGTTTTAATGTTTTTAAAACTGAACTACTAAATTCATTTAACCATCATTTCAAAAGAAAAACCAACAAAACTCATATTATCAGCTAAAATGTTATTGAAAACCCTTTCATAAAACCTTACACTTATATAAGGATGTATTTAAAAAACACATCCACATCTCAAGCTTCCTCCTCATTAAAGATACATCCCTTTCTTGTTCAAGAGAGAAACTATGGATTAAAAGAAGACGGAAAAAGAAAGAAAAAGTAACACTTCAAATGAACCTTTTTACTTACCTAATTAGTGAGGAAAAACGGCACTACTAAAACTACACAAGTATACGACCGCCTTTTTACACAAATTGATTAAAGCTGTTTTGTTGTTGAATTATTCTTAAAAGTAACACTTCAAATGAACCTTTTTACTTACCTAATTAGTGAGGAAAAACGGCACTACTAAAACTACACAAGTATACGACCGCCTTTTTACACAAATTGATTAAAGCTGTTTTGTTGTTGAATTATTCTTAAAAGTAACACTTCAAATGAACCTTTTTACTTACCTAATTAGTGAGGAAAAACGGCACTACTAAAACTACACAAGTATACGACCGCCTTTTTACACAAATTCATTAAAGCTGTTTTGTTGTTGAATTATTCTTATTTTCTTAGTTTAATTTACGCTGGCATCAAGTTTGTCCATATATTACGCTGGCGGCACTAGAATAAAATATAAAAGAAATATGTAAATATAACGCCACTTTTAGTCCGGCTTCTAACTCAAGGATCTAAAGAGAATATTTAAGTCTTCCTTTAGAACACGAAGGATACCGGCAATCCCCAGTTTTGTCTAATCCAATACGCAAATTATTACTGTCTAAACCGGTTTCGCTATGGTTTGTTCGAAGTACAGGGGACCTTCATTTGTGTCTTTTTTTGAATATAGGGATTCAAACCCTCATTTCTTCCAAGCAAAGTTTACATCGCGTGGATTAGCGAAGCGCGGATTAGAGGATTCGTTGCGTTTGTTGAGAAATTTCAAAGATTGATGACCTGTGAGTTTTTCTCCCCGCAGAAATTCATGATTGGAGAGAAATTCAGTTGATTTTCATGTTTTATACAACTTATATAATTTGTTGCTTATGCTGAGAATTTTATAGAAATATTTTTGCTTAATTTTGACTTCACGCTCAGTTAATTTTCTGTGGGTTGGTGATTTGCTATTGGATTTGCATTTTCTACGAAAATTTAGTCGATTTTGCAGCTTTTTTTTTATATTGACATGTATATCGAATACTTGTTGGAAGGTTCGGGATGAATTTGATCTACGCGCAGTGATTTTTGCTGTGGATTGGTAATTTATTATTGGATTTGTGGTTTTAATGGAACTTTTGTTGATTCTGGAGCCTATTTTTGTGAGTGGATGTCTGAATTGATTAATTTTGGAGAGCATTTGGATCTGATATGAATCTTATGGCTGTAACTTATGGAAAGTTTAGCTGACTTTCCTGTTTTATGTAGCGTGTTCTTGATTGATGCTTGCATTGATTGATTACGGTGAAGATTTTGATCCAATTTGTCGTCACTTAAATTTTTGTGAATTGGTAAATTATATCTGAGCCGAGGATTTGAGGGAAATTGAGGTGATTTTGCAAGCATATTTTTACTTTGATGTGTATATAGTAGTTATTGGAATTTGTTTTTGTTTAATTTGGTAAGGGTTGGCATTTTTTTTGAATTGCTGGTTCTAGGGGCTAATTTACATCCAATCTGCCGTCACTTACAGTTCAGTTTTTTGTGAATTGGTAAATTATTTCTGGAGGATTGGAAACTTCAGGTGATTTTGCAGGCCTAATATTAACTTAATGTGTATATAGTAGTTATTGGAAATATTTTTTTAAAAAATTTGCGAAGAGTTGGCATTTTCTTTTAAATTGATGGTTTCAGGGATTATTTTACATCCCTTTGTATTTACAACTGAGATATTGATAAGAGTCGGGTTGAGTATGATCTATAGACAGTAATTTTGGCAAGCTCAGCGCTTTCCATGTTCTCTGTTGCGTACTTTTTTTTTCACTTATATATCGAGTCATTTTTGGATGATTCTGGCTGGATATTTTTCCTTATTTACGGTTAATTTTCCTTGGAATGGTAAATTCTGCCCAAATTTGTGGTGCATATTAGTTGATTTTGCGCTCTCTTTTGTAATAATTTAACTTTTTGAATTGAGTAGTAATTGTGAGAATTTTTTTTAGATTTGCTTTTTATAAATTTATGGTTTGCACAGAGACAAATGGTATTCATTTTTTTTGTTGCCATTTTCTGTTGGGCAATTGAGTAAAATTTGCCAAAAGTTATGCTTATGTTTTATCTTATGGATGATTGATTTGCTATGGATTGGCAAAAGTGCTTTTGAATTACAGTTTCTGGCAAGACACTATTTATTTTTCTCTCAGTCTTCTAAAATTGAGATGCATATTGAATAATTCTTTGTAAGATTCTTGTTCTGTTTTGGCATTCATTGCAAATTATATTGTAAGATTTGTTGTTTCTAGGGAGAGTTGGTATGTATCTCTTATGCAATTGTTTTGTTTCAACTGCAACTTGGCATCTTACTGTTGAATTTGTGGTTTCTGGGATCTCTTTCTAATTTTATTTTCATATTGAGTAGGTTATTGTAAGATTTTTGCTTGTTTTGATCTTGTACTCTGTATTTAGCTCAGGTTTTCTAATTTTGTTGAATTTTGCTTTCTAGGGCAAGTTGGTTGATCATGTTTTTATGAAGTTTTTTGTGAACAATATGTTTTATCAACTGACCTATATGGTCAATTTGATGTAGATTTGTAGTTCTGTTGTCGAATATGTAGCTTCTAGGGAGTTATAGCTCTTTATATGGTCCTAATCATAGTTCAAAATATCTTAGAATCTGTGAGATAAGTCTACGTATCATGATATTTTTTGGCTCCTGAGAAGTAATGTCATCTTCTCTCAGATAAGTCATTGCAGAGAATTTTCAAAATATCACAGAGAACTTAGTGAAATATCGATGATATTTCTCTATTTTATTGCAATAAATAGCAAACTTATTACCCAATGGCCCAGAAAAGGGAAAAGCACATTGTTTTGATTGGAAAAACAGATTTGGAGATCAGAGCAAAGGGCAAAGAGGAGAAAGAAGGTTCCATCAATATCGTAAAAACAGATTTTAAGTTTCCAATATTTTCCCAAGAAGTCTGACTTATCTTTGATATTTTATTATTTTCCAATATCTTTTTTTTTTTGCCCTCGGCGATAAGTTGCCAATAATGATATTTTGAACTATGGTCCTAGTTATATTTGTTTGACATGCATGTGGTAATTATTAATAAGAGTGCCTACTTTGATCCCCTATGCAAAGGGATTTAGTATAGATCATTATTAAGAATTGTATATTAAGATTGTGATTTTTAGGGAGTGTCGGTGGATTTTAATGAATATTTTTAATTTTATGTGTACTGAGTTGTTTGGAAAAGATTTTGGTTCAGTTTTACCTCATGTATGGTAAATTTGCTCTGGATTAGGAAATATGTTTTCTAATTATTGGTTAAATCAGTTGATTTTAATGTTTTTTAATTTTTTGTCTTATAAAATGTGGTTTATTTAGATTTTTTTTTGGAAATATTTAGTTAAATTTGACATCATATACAGTCATTTGGCATGGAATGGTGCGCTGTTGAATTTTTATGTTGTAGGGACATCGTGCTTTTTTATATGGTTTTATATAGTTGCCAATTGGCTTGTTTTTTTTATTATATTCACTAAGAATTTTCCCCTCATGTATGCCAAATTTTCCATAAATTATAATTTAAAGTTTTGAATTTGTGTTTTCTATGTAAGTGGCTTTCTCTAGATTAATTAGTGTGTGTTTGGTTTTCACACTCTATACAATTGTCCTCTAGGGACCAACATGTTCTTCCATGAGACTTAAATTTCTAGTGAAACCACTCCTGTCCAATCAACTGTAGGGATACCACTCCAACTGCAGGGATGCTGCTGCAGCACATGCTCAGGCGCTGACATGCCATTGTGGGCATTTGAAATTGGATGTCCAGTGAAAAGACAATGGAGTAACAATTTGGGCTTCATCTCTTTGACAGTTTCCATGAAGATGGTCCTGTATATTGTTTTCAGTAGTATCTATTATGTTTCTTTTTTAAACATTATATACATATTGAGTAGTTTTTTGAGAAGATTTTGGTTAAAACGGTTTGATGAATGAGAAATTCCATAGGAATTGTAAATGAAATCATTGAATTTGTAGTGTCTAGGGAAGCTAGTGTATTTTAATGGTTAAATGACTTTTCCAAATTTACTGTGCATGTCGAGAACCTTTTTGTAAGAATTTGGTTCAAAACGGTCCCTTATGCTCAATTTGAAGCAAATTGATAATCATGTCATTTTGTTTTTATTTGTCATGCATATTAAATTAGTTCTAGGAAGATTTTGGTTGCATTTTGTGTTTATCTAGGTTGCATGGGTATGTGTACCCACGTACCCAAGCACCGGATACATGTACCAAGTACTGCGTACTCAGTGGAGAGCATCACAGTTAAGGACCTGGTTTAAGATTTCTGATTTTTGTTTTAGTTTTTTGTTTGTGCATCAGCTTGTTGTTTATCAAGCCTAATTGAATACGTAGTCAGTTTGAAACATTGATACAATACTGATTTATATAAAGTTTATTAGTGTTATAGTCAGAAGTTTATCATTTGCAATATGTCATTGTTATAAGAATTACAATCTTCTTGTTCATGTTTAAAGTGCCTTTTCTGTTATGCATCTAAACATTTATCATATATTATTATTACATATTGCAAATCTGAAAATGAATACAATACATACATTTGCAAACTTTATCACTGTTCTTGTTTTGAAAAACCATCGTCATGACTCATACTTTCAGAATTTCTATAAATATTAAATTACATTGAAAAAGAAGTTTGACGTACCCAAGTACCACTGTCCCCTATTTTGAAAAATAGTCGTCCCATACCCATAGCCGTCCTACCCAAGTACGTCCGTCCCCATGCAACCTTGGAGTTTATGTTGTTTAATTTGACCTCATTTATGTGAATGTTTTGCACAGATTGCAAATTCTTTTTTCAACCAGTGATTACTAGATGTGAGTTTATTTAAGGAAGTAGCCTTTTTTCAAATTTGGTATATATGTCTGTTGAATTTCTATAGATTTTGGCTCACTCCGACTTCATATACAGGTAATCTGGAATTGATTTTAATTGTATTCTAAAAATTTGTTTTGCAGGTAGGGGACCATTGTATTTAATGGAGTTTCTGATCTTTTATTTTTTTATTTGCTGTACAATTGAGTAATATTTACAGAGACTTCGGTTCAGTTTGACGTCATTCTTTATTTTAATATGGATTGGTGATAATGGTATAGAATTGCGCTGTTTGAAGCATTTGGTCTTTGATTTTTTTTGATGAACTAAACAGGATCATATTTACAAAAAAGAATAGTATATTTTCCAAACTCTTGAATACATGTGTACATTTTTTAATGCTTGTGAACTTTAATGTTCTTTTTGGTATGCAAGCCTGATTGTTTTTTGCACATGAGAATTTCTTACCTTTTATTGAAAATTTGGATCCTTCTGCAAATCATTTTTCTTGGCATCCTTGCTGTTCAAACTTTTCTGTGCTTGTAACTTTGTATTTGCTTCACTTGTTCAAATTACATAACTTCTGCTCACCTTTCTCCTCTACAAGCTTTGATTGAATGTATTTTTATTGGCACGGTGAATTTCTTTTTGTGTTTGGCCCATCCTCTAGTGAATTTCACAATTTCTTCCTGCTGTCTGATTAATCTCATTTTTTTGCCCTCAGATTTTCAGACTGCACGTTGCATGTGATATTTTGAGGGACGAATTGGGGTATTGGGATTTGTTTGCTCTAAAAGCTGAAAACATGGCAAATGAAGGGAAAAGGTTTGATGGAAGCAAGTGTCGTGGTCAGGAATGGGAAGTTGTATCGCTTACCGCATCAACTTATGCTGCGTGCCCTGGGCCGAAAAAGCCTCACGAATCTGGACCCGAAGATGAAGATGAGAATGAAAGTGTTGTGAAATTGATTGAAAATGAAACCCCTGGTTCTTTGGTTCAGTCCGAACAGTTCATCTTTCCACCTAGTCATCATGAAGGCCTTCCGATTGAGAAAGAAATTGGAGAAGTTACTGAAAGAAATGATGCAAAGGTTGGGAGTTCTTTAGAAAATATTCAGAGTTTGGAAGATGTGAAAGTGGATGATCTTGCTAGCCAAATTGATTGCAGAGGGAAGCATTTAAAGCATGGAGAAGAAATTGCTCAAAATCGTGAAGATTTTGAGTTCTCATACACTATTAAGCCAGGGAGCTCATTTGAAGCCCTCCATCAGAGCACAGAGCATCTCCGGGTCACTGATTTTTTTGGAGAAAATGAGAAACGGGCTCCTCAGATTCATGGTAAGGAAGTTGAAACTCTCAAAAATTTGGACTGGATTGAACCTCGTCGACATTCTGCCGTTGATGATGATGAAACTATCATCAGTGCTACAAAATTGAAAATTTTGGAGAATGATGTTGGAGTGAGTAACACTTATGATGAAAATAAAGTTCTTGCCGATCTGCAGAAAGAAGTTCAAGAACATAATTTCAGTCTTGCCAATGTATTTTCAGATAATGTGCAACAGGATACTGAAACTTCCTTGAAATCCCCAAAAGGTTCTGAAGTTAAGAAAAGCAGTGGGAAGGATCATTCTTATGAAGCTTGGTTGAAACGTCACGCAACCTATTTGCGAGGTCAGTTTCGGCAGTCGAATACACTTTGGCCAATTGCTATTGCAGTTGCTTTGACGGGGATTGTCATTTTGGGACAGCGGTGGCAGCATGAGAGGTGGCAGAATCAACAGCTTAGGTTGGAGCTTGGTGAAAAGGAAGAGGTAGGATTCTAATGTGTTTTTTGTTTTGACTTTTTCAGGTTTTTGGATTCTACATATCTACTGTATAAAAGTTTAGTAATGAATTTTTGAGTGAGCACCATTATCCTGAGAAGCATCAGGATTAGTTATAAGTAATAAATACATTTATTCATGCCTGAAGCTAAAAGTTAACAATAGTCAGAATATCCTGTCTATGCTATATCACTGCTAATGTAATGAATCAGTTACTTATGTTGCTGAATTGTACTTATTATTTTTTTATAGTCTGATTCAATTTTTGATGATAATTTTAGTTGTAATTTTGTTCTAAATGAATGAGATAGGCTAGTTTGATTTGTTAGGCATGTAGGTGAAATAGCTCTCTGCTTAACATTAGTTTTAGAGAAAGGAAGTTTTTAATCGCCATTGACAGATGCCACACAGCTGTATAAGCAAGTGCACATTCTGTTCATATGTGGTCTCACCTTGTGTGCATATATTTAGAAAAAAACATATTCTTCTGTTGTGGGCTGATTGGCAAGCTGCCATCTCCATTGTTAACTACGGGTACGGAATCTAAGGACATGTTTAATTCTTAAACTATAGAGACACTATGGATCTTGTATGGAAGTTTATGCCCTCACTAGGCATTGACCTAAAAAATTACCTTTACCTTAACCAGTTTTTTCATTTTCATTACTTCGTCTTTAGGGTATGTGATTCCTGGATTTTTCATCTATTGCTGTCAAAGATCATTGCAAAATACTATCTTGTTCACCTGTAAATGTAATGTCTAAAATTTGATCAACTGACACCCCTCATACAGCTCTCATAGAATCCTAAAGAGAACAAAAAATGAAACGTGGCACCAGATAAGACAAATCACATCAGCCATAATAAAGACAACACAGTAGAAGATAATAGAACGAAAAGAGATTGTGTAATTTAGAGAAGCGCTTGGAAGAAGATTGCTCACAGCAAAGAAGTGCTTATTTTTTAATCATTAAACGCTAACTGAATTCAAGCTTTGAAAGCTCAAAAGTCCTATTAAGGGTTGTGTACCTTGAGCAAGACAAGGTATATAAGAAGGGCAGATTTAGACAGACAAGACATCAGAAAAGAATAAATATAACGTGGCTCCCTTGAATGTGCTAGCAAGAATATTATTAAATTTAATCAAAAGTTCGAGGCAGTGATTAATTAATAAAGGATGCAGTCTTGCAATGTTAGTTATCTTTATGAAGAGGCGTGACCTTCTCCCAGTAATAAAATATAGAGGAGAGATTATTCCAAGGATTTAATCAATCCACAATTAATTTATATCAATTCAGATCACCAACTTCAGAAAATCAATTTATTTGGCTCTGTATACATGATCATAAATACATTCGAGAGTTAATCTACAAATCATCACACAATAATACTTCAAATCAGCATTCATTCAATCACGTCTCATTGATACATCAAATCACCAATCACTAGATGATCATGAACCCATCATAGGAAGTCCCTCAATTATTCACCAATCTTCAATTGGGAATACATGAATCAATCAAACAAACCAGCAATGAATCAATCAATCAAATATACAAGTCCCAAGCATTCAAAAAACAATCATTCAAGCATCAATTAAGCATCCACATGATTACAAAGAGAAATCAAGCAATCAGCGATAATCTAGTAATATGTCAAGAAATCGGTTTTGAATTTGTGGAAGTGTCTTGAAAATAGGAAGGACAATCAGCCTTCCAAGTTTTTGAGAGATGAAAGGATGACCCCCTTTTCATGCTTTTATTGAGTTGAACAGAAGTTGGAATAGATAACCAGCCTTCCATGCTTTTGGGCTTGATCAATGAGGACAGCAAACCTCCAAGGTGGTGTGAGAGGTGGAAAGGCGGCCCACTTTCCATGCTCTTGGCAATGATGAACACCTTGATATTCTCATCTGCAAATCATCCTTAATATTGCTATTTGCAAGCGTTTCTAGTGAATTCATGATTTGATTAATTATGTGCTACTTTCTATTGATCCAAGTATTACTGACCTTTGACAAGACAGTCCAAAGGATAATTATTGTAGAAATTCAAAATAAGCTTTATCCTTTGAATTACTCGTAGAATTCTAAGCTGAATATATGAATAAAATTTTCATTAGTTTTTGATAAAATTAGATATCAATATATTGTGATTCTCAATGGAATTGTTGTTTTAGGTCAAAATCAGGAATGTACCAAAAAGGGCCATTACAACTATTTTTTAATGATACAACCCTAATTCTTTTCCTTTTTAAGCTCTCTTTAATACCTCAATATTTGTGCAAATTAGCTTAATTCATGTAAACTATGATATTACTTGCATATGGAGTTACCAAGGGCTATTTATATTGTATCCAAGGTTCAAGACAATGACGATTCAAAGACATTTTCTGAAGTGTAATGTTACACAATTTGAATTTCTTATCAAAACTTCATTCTGAAAAGTGAGAAGTCAACCTCATTTCATTAGGAATTTTGCAATATAGTTGTTGTGGGCAGTTATGCCAAGAAGAACAAATAATGTTTTGTTTAATAAATAACAATGTAATAGATTGTAGATCTTAGGTGCCAGTGGTTGGCACTTGTAACCAACCGTCGAGTGCTATATTTTTCTATCTTGATTGGGATCTGGGTGACTCTATGGTAGTATACATTACACGTATCTTTCTGCCATATGGATGTGTTGTTCTTGGATTACTTTATTAAATATGTTAATTGTTATATTTCTGTTTAATGTGTAAGTTAAAGTATTCACCATAGGGAGTAAACATTTGGGATTGTTGCCTATTCAATCTTGGAAATTTGACCCATTGGCACCAGACAAGATGGCAGAGTAATGGGTTAACTGTTTGAACGAGTGCTAGTAACAATAAATGACAATGAAGAAACATTGGAGGATTGGTTGGTGCAAGACATGATATATGTGTGGGATGTTTCATTCGATCGATCAATATATGCGAAGGGAGGCTCGGGAGTGAGCAATCCCTAGGGGCATACTATGTGATGAACTCACAATGAACCATGTGGTCTCCAATCTTGTTCGTAAAATTCCAAGATTGTTGGCACAAAACTTTATTGAATTGCAAGGCTAGTCTGAAGAAAGGAACTGAGAGAAAACATCGACAACATATATTGCAATGCTATGAAGAAATGACTCATAGGGAGGAAGAAGAGTGGGATGCCAACATATGGCGTACCCCTCACAATTAATGCCCTTATGACGAAATAAGGATCAATGTACGAAATACACAAGAGGAGGGAGGAGCAGTAAGGAAATCTCTTCTAAGAGAGCAAAGTGAGAGAAGACAACAATTACAAGGAATCGTTGAAAGTTTGGAGAGTCCAGCAAGGAGGAGGTGTTGAAGTGTGAGTTAAAGTCATAATTGAAGGAGGGAAAGACTATGTACATAGAGAAAGTTGGAAGAGCATGTCGAAAACCTACTACTACTAGACAATGAAGTTAGTGAAGATCTTGCTGACTAGGCAAGTAACCAAGTGAACATACTTTGCTTCAAGCAAGAACTTCGTATCTATAGATAATTTTAGTACCATTAACCCATCTATACAGTCGATATGTGACGAAGGGGAAGAACTAAACATCGATACTTAGGTTGCCAAAATATTTGAAACTACCTTACACCATATTGGGAATTTGTCCCTCAGAGAAGAATCAAGAATAAGAGGGCTTGAGACAAAGACTTTAGGGAGGAGAGAGTATAGAAATGAGGAAGGCAACCAAGTTTTAGAGGCGCACGTGGACGTGGCTTGCATGTGACCGAGTGCAAGAGGCAGTGGAATGTCGACGAGAGCAAAATAGTCCAATTTTTTCGTGTATTCATGGTACGTACTGCGCAAGAATGAGGACAAACACTTTGGAGAGGCAAATACTCCCCAAATTCACAAGTTAGGGATTGGAGGATCCTATAAACCAGTGAAAAATTTGTGTAACCATTTTAGTTTACAGATTGGCCTTTCTTAGTTTTGATTCTTATGCCTTTAAAGCCAACCTATTTATCAATAGTTGAAAAGTTTCAACTCCAAAGTGTACTGATAACAATTTCTCTCTGAATTTTTGAAAAGGTACAACTCCCTTCGTTTGATATGAGATCTATATGCTTTTGACTAACTTCTAACTAAGGGATATGCTTTTCAACTAGAAAGACAAGAAATGTGCTAACAATTATCCATCACTATGGAGTAATTGCCTATCAAATATTAAAATAACTTTAAAGATGAGAATATCCTCACGCAAATGAAAATATATTCCAAACTTTAGTTTCTTAATGTAAAACCTTCAGCCAACAACATAAGTGTAAGTTTTGTCAAATAGGAAACACCGCAAAGAATGTCTAGACTTATCATGCAAAAGCAAAGTTTTCCAACAAGATTCTTCTACCAATGAAATTCATTCATGCATATAAGCTAAAGAAATGAAAATCTTCATTTTGAACTCTATTGAACAACCATTGAAATTTATTTGACACTCAGTTGTCAAAGCAACAGGGGAAATTCTGAAAAATTGTCGATCTTTTGTTTTTCTATTCATTTCAATATACACAAGTCTATTCAACTCCCTAAAGAAAACTATTTAGGGCCACTTGAAATTGATGTCTTTTTTAATACAATTTAAATTAAAGTCTTTAAAACATATATCTCAAAAGCATGAAAATGACTAAAAATAGAAACCAACTGATAACTGTTAAGATGCTCCTCCTTTGCCTTCCTTGGTTGGTGCTACTTGAGCTAATTGGCTCTCTTTATACATGTAATGCTTTGGTGACAATTGTGATTTTTCCACGTTTCAAAATAATGACATTGGTGTTCCAAATTGACTAGTATTACTTCGTTTGCTTGATCTCCTTTGCTTTTGCAATGAATGTCTAATGGTGGTTACCACACCACATTGAAATAACATCTATTATGGCCAGCTTTTTTTAATCTTCTTTACAAAACATGAGGGTTTGTGATGGTATTAATATAATTCTAATAATTCTTTTCAAGATCATCTACTGTAGTAACTTCGTAATTACCCTTTTTATGAATTCACAACCAATATCTTTAAGGTATTCGATTATATGATGAATCATTTCTTTGGCTTCTTCTATCAACTTGTTCATATTGGACACAGTTTTTTGTATGCATTCGCAATTGTATCCTAGATTGAACATCTATTTTTGATAGGGCTCCTTACGTGATTCCAACATACCAAGACTAATAGTTGTATCTACCCCCATGTCAATTGCTTATTGCAATTGATTTAATGGTCATCTTTATGGGCAAATCCCTCCATCTTTGCCACTATAATCTCAAAGATTATGGCATTTTTGACTAATTCCAAGGCACTATAAGATTTAGTCATCCTATCGATGATATACTAACCTTAGGCTTTCTGAAAGCAATTCTACCATGACCTTCAGTTGGTCTTTATCCATCATTATATTCTCAATGCTCTTCTTCACCTTGTTTTTTGAAAACTACCAAATAGACTAATCAACATCAAAATCTAGATCACTTGTATCTATCTTGTTTACACCAATTTTTGTAGGGGTAGCTATAGTAGGCTTCTTTTGAACCTTGGGGTGAGCAATCTCCAAAAACACGACATGCATTATCATCCTTTACAACGCTAGAGGGTGGTCTTTAATTTCTTGGTCTTGGGTGTAGGGGTAGTATGTAGTACTTGAGCCATGGCATCTTTTGAGGGGAAGCTTCTCTCTTCCTCTTATTATCCTGCGTAGCTTGAAGCCATGAAGATGTTGCCATCACTTGAGTTGCTCATTTCAAAGCATCTAGAGAGAAGTAGGGCTCTCTTGACTGTTAGAGTGGTGTTTATGCTTTGGGTGGACATAGGAAATATGTTCTTTGCCTTGTTGGGTTGTGGATCAGGTTGTTCCTCTTGAACAAATTTACTGGTATCCTCAAGAGTCTCTTCTTTTCTTTCTTGCCCTCCATCAAGATTTCCATTCCATGTAGTCAAATCAATATATGGTAAGGGGCTTGCTCTACAAGTAGGACTAGGGCTTGACCCGTTTGCAGGTGGCTAATTGAGCACTTGGGACAAAAGTATGGTGATGGCTAATTGAACACTCTGGACAAAACCAGATGGGATAGCTAATTGAACACTCTGGACAAAACCAGATGGGATAGCTAATTGAACACTTGGGACAAAAGTATGTTGAGTAGTGGAAGAGGTTGATTTATGATCAGACGAAGGTGGATTGCTAGAAGTTGAATTTCCTTTCCCTTCTTCCCTCTTTCTCACTATTCAAGCTTTAGTTCTTTTGAGGATGAGGGGTTGTTCTCACATCCAAAGCATCCATCTCATGGGCTTCCCAATTTATTTGTTCTAATGGGCTATTTTGCACCCATGTGAAGTAACATGGATCAACTAAAGCAAAACCATTATTTGCGACACCAAGAATGTCAAGTGGAAGGTGATACTCTCGAATCTGTTCGATGGTCAACTTGGACCATGTTCTCTTCCCCAACTCAAATGCATCTGCACAAATGGACCAATAATCTTCCAAAATGGAAGTGTGATAGTATGTAGGGTCTAGATGTGAATTATCCTTTACCAATTTGCTCAGGTCAAATTGTCCCCTAATCATGTCATATGTGTGCATAACATATGTATTTGTAGACTTAGTGACATTTATGGCGTTCGAGGAGGACTGTTTAGTACATACTTCCAATTAGATAGGAGGGGGATACTGATTTTGTGCCTCTCAACGCTCCGCTTCACTTGCATATTTGCCTACACAATTCCACCATTATGATTTTGTTGTCTACATTTTAAGGAAACTTCTAGGAAAGTCATCAAATACACCTATTTTAATATAGGTAAATGTGGGAAACTGTATGAAATAGCTGCCATAAGTCTGAATTAGTGTGGTGGCTTCAGTGGAGATCCTTTGTTTTGAGCATCCTTGAAATTCTCTGACCATTCTCATTTTGAATGCATCATTCAACCTCTAGAAATTGGCATAATTGTTCTGTAATTGCAAACTATGGTAAAAATCATAGATTTGAATATCTTCCTCAAATTCTTGGATATGGTCCAATCTTAGCCAATATTGAGCGCAGGCCAAAGTATGCACTAGGTATGAAGACATATAGAAAAATTGGTTAAATGGGAATATGGTAATCAGCTTAAGTGTCTGATGATTGATCAACTGTGTCCAATCTAGCTAATCTCGACCCAACAAAATAATCTGTACAAGATAAATTATCCATTCATACAGGCTGATCATATCTTCATCGCCTCTAAGTTGATGCAATAGTACTATAATATTCACTATTTCTCCTTTTGCAAATTTGTGAAGAATTGTTTTTGGTTTAGATTGACCTTTTCTCGGTGGAGAAATGCATTGTCTGGCAATTTTGTTTCTATTAACACTTTTCTTTAAACTGAATCAAGTCTAGGACGAGAAGCAATCCATCCTCTCATATGCCTATCTCACTTGTAATAGGAAGAAATTTTGTGTTGTTTCTTTATTTAGAGTAATCAACACCCTTTTATTGCAATTTAATGTCCTTGGCATCTGGGTTATACCGATTAATACATTCCATAATTAGGTCTACACGCTAAAAACTTAAGAAGGAATCAGAAACCCAACATCCTCTAACAACCCACTTTCAACAAGTTTATAGGTAATAGGATGTCTATTGGGCTGTTTAACTCTACCTCAGAATTCTCTCAAATTGACATGTCCTAATTTATTATCCCCAATTACAGCTAAAGAGCATTTGGGACCCTTCAAATGATCATACCCCAGATGTTTTAGAGCTCATGTTTTAAACTTAACCAACAATGTTGCCACCTCAGACTTAACCAATTTTTTTAAAAGATAGTGGTAGAAGAACTTGTACTCATAGGTATATATGTCGTCAGATGCAAATGAAGTTGCTTGATGCCCTAGCTCGATGTCTCAGCCTACCAATTCAATCTTCTAAGGAAAATGACCAATTTTGCCCTTCAAATCATTCATTACTCTGTTCTTAATGTCATCCATTCAAGCATTGAATGCAGGTCACCTCATGAATTAATTGTTCAAATTACTTTACTGTTGTTGAGAATACACCAGCTTCCACATTTGAAAATAAGTAACCTTATTTGAGTTGTCGGACTGAAGCATCAAAATTAGAACGATTTGGTGACTTTATGACCTTTCCTTTGATTTTCTTAAGTTTCCATCTATGATGGCAGGTTTCGACAAGAGTTCCGGAACCAACCTTTATTTCCAAAATCAATAGCTATCACTAGTATCTCTTTCTGGATTGAAATAACATATGAAATCCCATTGGGTTTACCATTTCTCATACTGCTGAAATTTTTGTTCTTGAAAGTAGCTGCACAGTTGATCCTCCATCTTGTCTTCTTTTTGCTCTTTTCAGGAGATACAAAGCATCTCTTTACCATATTTTATCTAGTCATTTCTCTTGTGCTTTATGTATGTAACTATGATGGATCTGATAGCACTGGTAAAACTATTTAGCTCATGATATGTAAATCAAGAGTATTTTATAAACAGAGTCTTTTATTTATTCACATTTTAATGCACTGGGACAGCTCACATATAAAGTAATAAACGAAATTTAAGACATGATATATTTTTTCATCATGAACTCATTAGCAGAAGATAGATAGATACTGAAGTCCAAGATGAACATACAATATGCTACTGTGTCAATCTCCTGTCATAACTGACACCATTTTTTGTCTCCTTCCCAATGTATGGCACACTTACCAAAGGCAATCCAAACCTCCTCTATAATTAATTATCATTGAGACACAACTCAGGCATATTATAGACAGATTAGACTTATTGAGGATATATTATTCAAGAGTCCCGTCTTGTGGGAATTCATATCAGCCTTGAAGTTTTTGAGCCAGCTCTAGAAGTCAAACTTAAAAATAATTGAGTTAGTGTGGCATCTTATTAGTCATCTTTAGAGATGCATTTTCATAGTGGCCAATGATCTGCCTGTTAAGCTTTGTAATTGTGATTTATTAAAAAAATATTACAACTATTTCAGTGTTAATTAAGCCTTGCTATGTTATTTCTTTTTGTTTATCTTATTCCATGAATTGTTATCTTTATCTGTTTGTAGAAGAATTCAAATAGAATAATTTTCATTATTGTCTTCTACTGGGTGAGCATTAAAATAGGTGTGGCATGTGTAGCAAAGTGTTGTGGAATCTCGAGTTATAATTGAGTATGCCATTCTTTCTTCACTGGTGGTGGTTCATGTTCATAGGTTGCAGGTTTTCATCTTTCAATTTTCCATTGAAAGCTTTAAATGGTGTGGGAATAATTTCCTCTCAAGCATTTATTGCTTGCATGCCCCTATGAACAAGAATTTTTTATCATAGTGGTATGACTGTACATGTTTGCAATTTGTTTCGAAATAGCCTAAATGGGGATGGTCGGTCCTTGTAATGGGTAAATTGAAATGAGGACAAGGTGGTCCTTTTACCTTTCCTTGATGCCTACCTTTGCTCTGCTGTAGGAAAGTTTTTTTTCAAACACACCACTTGAAAACAATGAAAAAACTGAGAATTGGTGGATATTGTACAAATACAAATAGGATACCATGTTAATATAAGAAATAGGAACATGTACAGAATGACACCCTATAAGATATTCCAAGCAAATGCTATCTTTTTTCATTGGGTCAGCCAGGATGAGCTATTATTGTTCTGAATATAGAATAAATGATGCAATTTGTATGCATGGATGTCAAAATAGGAAAGTAACATACATATATACTGTAATGACCCTCCTCAAATCTGCTCTCAAAAATGCTGACGAAAGCTCAAGGAATTTCATCAAACAATTCACATGCAAGGGACGTATGACTGATATAGTATTTTAGCTGGCTTTAAATGACTCTTTCTTCAATTTGCATCAATGAGAATCTTGTGCTAGAAGACTCCAAATGGACTACACAATGACATAACATGAGTGTGCAAATAATTTTGACAATATTCAGTACATATATATGATCTAAGCATGAGAAATGAATACCTACAGCCAACTGGCGTTTTTACAAACAGTTGGTATGCAAACTAACTAACTGATAAATAATGATATTGAATTACTTAAATGACACCAGCAACTATTATTTTCTTAATTGCAATGAAATTTCAAATACAATGCTTATGAAATATGGCCAAGACTTTTGGCATCTACATGGATTACAAAATGATAATGCTGGTATAATGCACACTTACATCTAAAACTTATAATACTCCAAAAACAATACTAACAAGAGAACCTGGTTGTAGATAGCTGTAATAATTTCCTTCAATGCTGCCCCTTCTGCTTTGCTTTTTCGATTTGCTTTTTCGAACTGCTTTTTCGGATCTGCTTTTTCAGCTTGCTTTTTCGGTTCCACTTTTTCGGACTGCTTTTTCGTATCTGTTTTTTCGCACTGCTACCATGTTAAATCTCAAGACCATATCTTTCAATGGCATCAAGATTTCCAGCTTGAAGGGATTTCGTCCTTCAAACTATTGAGACATAATCTTCAAAAAAAATTTCAATTTCTTTGATTTTTACTAGCATACTGAAAAGAAGCTCTTCCCTTTCTTTTATAGTGTTCTCACAAGAGTTCAATCTTTCGTTTTCTCAATGTGGGATAAAACATCACTCCCTTGATGTAACTTATGTCTCCAATGTGTTATAAAATAAAAGGGACTCTTTTAATTTAAATATTTCCCACAAATTATACTCTATGTATTAATAAAGTTAAATATTTAAATTTAACTTTATAAAATAGCTTTATCAATGCATAACAAATCTTATCAATGATAAACAAGTCTTTTTGCCGATTTTAAACAATTACCATCGACATATCGCTGCCACTGGATGTCTGACCATATCCAAGATGACTTACTATAAATAGTAAGTATGCCCAAAGTTGCCTCAAAACCCCTCAGAAAGACCTGCAGCTGAGACTATCAAGGCCAAATGGCCTCTAAGTCCCTTTAATGTCTTGGTTAGCCTACGGGACCGTGGGGAAATAGGCTAACGACAACATCATGCTATGAATGCTAAAAAGGGAACATTATAATATAAAATACACACACACACACACACATTTGTATGTTGGAAATAGCAGCAAGCAACCAGTGGGAGTTGAATCAGTTGCTCATAAAACACCAAACTTAAAACCCCTTAAAGCAGTAAGCCCTTATTCGCTTATGATTTGTTACTGATATGCATTAAGTAAAACATGTAAACATAAATTAGTAAGCAGTAAACACCACATAATTCACAAACATTTTAATTGTGGAAACCCAAATTGGGTGAAAACCACGATGAGGCTAATACCCACAATAAGTCTACTATTGTGTTATAATTACAGCTTATTACAATAAGAGGAATGCAAAAACATTGAAGCACACTTCTCAGTCACCTTAGGCATCCACCCAAGGAAGTCTCACTGACTTACAAACACAATATAGACTACAATCTGTTACATGAAATGACGTGTGATTAACATCTCATTATGCCTGGTCCTGTCCCCTTGATGTACAGTCAGATCCCTTGCTGAATTGTTTTTGCCACATGCAGACAAGCAATTCAGCCTTTAATAGATTTGAAAAACAAACCCCTGGCATATGCAACAAAAACATCTTCTGAAAAACACCCAAATTCAAACCTCAAGGCTGATGTTAGAAGTATAGCTTATTACAATAAGGGGAATGCATAAGCATTCAAGCACACTACTTAGAGAACACTACTCAATCACTTTAGGTACCCACCTGAGGAAGTCTCACTGACTTACAAACACGATATAGACTACAGTCTGTTACATGAAATGAAGTGTGATTAGCATTTCATTATGTCTGGTTCAGTCTCCTTGAAGTACAGTAATGTCCCTCGCTGCAGCTCTTTTTGCTACATGCAGACAAGCAATTCAGCCTTCAATAGATTTGAAAAACAAACCCCTGACGTCTGCAACAAAATTTCAAAAACATCCTTTGAGCAACACACAAATTCAAACCCTTCATCATATTTAACAAGAACTAGGTCAGCAAAACCTAATCTCAAAACATGCAGCTCCTAGCGCCAAAATCAACCATAAAGATCTCCAGTGCTTTATAAACATATCTCTGATCCATCTCTCAGCCTTAACCCTAAAATGTTTTAGCATGTAGACCTCGAAAAAAAATATTTTTTTAAGTTCATTGAACTTGGTCACTTTGATCAATGTAAACAGTATAGACTACTAGCACATCAGGCACATAATTGTAGATCATAACAAGGCATCGTTAAAGTTCAAACAAGTAAACAAATTGATCACCCTTTATGAATTTGCTAGTAATTCTTGTCCTCTCAAGAGGACTGTTAACCCCTTCACAGAAATACTTGTAACTGCCTTGCAGATTATCAGAATCACAAACCCTTCGAATGGTAGACTTGCAGCTATGTCCTTTACAAGTTCCCAACTGCGCAGCCAAAAATCCTCTCCCATGTTCTTGCTCAAACTCAAATACTGCATCTCTGTAACTCAATTATACTGTGAGATAGTGAAAGAACTAGTCTCCATCTGAGATGCCATACCTTACACAAACCATCATGTTAGCATCTTAAACTTTGTATACATCATCTAGACAAATTCTACAACATTCCACGAGGTCCACAACCCCTCATCTTCAGTAACATTCACATGCAACTCATCCGAGTCAGCCCTTGTTATTGGTGAAACAACATAACATTCATCTATGTAAATGAACATTGAAACTTGATGATAAACAGATTATCATCAAATGATAGACATGTTGACATCAATGACAACACATCCAACTTGCCAACAATCTCCTCCTTTGGCATTGATGACATAATGTAATGGGAAAAACAAGAAATGCAATAAGAAACCAATAGTTCTATCAATCAGTATCTAAAATACATAATTATCTTTTAGTCTCTCTAACTCATTTTGATACAGGGTAACATGGGGACGCACACCCTTCTCCCAAACCTCAAAGTACCTGTCCCTGAGACGTCTCTGCATCGAGTACTTGAGTAACCAAGTATCCCACCTCCGCCATTCCGCAACCATGCTGGCGCTGGGATGGGCACTTGCATTTTGATTTTCAAATGTTACTATTGGGTATGTGGTATGTAATATGTTACTATGTTGAATATTTAATAGTTCTAGTTCATGTTGCAATTTTGCCATGTTCAAGTATTTTAATTTGGTATGTTCTACTGAAACATCATTTCATAATTATCATTTTAAGTTTTATATGTATACTATACAACACCCCTTCCTGCCCCATCCTCCCCTTACCACTGTCCCTTGGTTGCCCCCCTGCCATCCCAAAAATGAGGCCCATTTCCCCATCCCAGAAACTCGTCCCAACGTCCCATAGTCCCGACGTACCCTAGTACTCGTGTTACACTGTTCAGATACTACTTTTGAGTCATCCAATCCAAACTTTCTTAGCAATTCTCTGACATACTTGGCTTGAGTCAGAGAAATTCCTTTGTTTGATTGTTTGACTTGTAAGCCCAAGAAGAATTTCATCTCACCTATCAATAACATTTCAAATTCATTTTGCATTTCTAATGCAATTTCTTTGCTCATCCTATCATCTCCTTGAAAGATAATATCATCAACAAAGACCTCAACTATAAGAATATTCTTTTTATCAATCTTAAAAGTACAAATTACTATCTGCAGTACTATTGTTGAATTCATTACTCATCCTAGTAATAACAAAAGACTTGTTTTATTGCTTAACTAGATGAAAGTTGGTTATGGCATAAAAGATTGTGTCATGTAAATTTTGATAACATAGTGGCTATAAGCTCTTCTTCCGTTGTTAGAGATTTTCCCTTAATGAAGATGCATGCCAATAGTTTTGCAAGGAATGCCATTTGAGTAAGCAAACTAGATCCACCTTTCACTCAAAAAGGATGAACTCCTAGGTGTCAATGAGAAGACAACTCTGGTGGTAAGATAGAAGGTAGAGGTTCTATTACCGTGAATGGTAAAAACAACACTGATGATGTCTTATTTGTAGAAGGATTGAAACATAATTTTTTAAGTTTTGGTCAACCGATGGATAATGGCTTCACGTTGCTCTTCAAGGATGATATGTGCAAGATTTTGAATGATCATGGAAAAGAGATTGCCATTGGATCAGAAACAAAGAGGTACTGCAGATAGTAATATGTACTTTAAGATAGATAAAAAGAATATTCGTACAGTTGAGGTCTTTGTTGATGATATTATCTTTGAAGGAGATGATAGGATGTGTAAAGAAATTGCAGATAGTAATAACCAATCTCCCTCTAAGACACCATAACTTACTCAAATCATCATTTCAGCATCTGAAACTCAACTGGTGAAACAACATAACAAACATTCATCTATACGAATGGACATATAAACTTGAAGATAAACATATTATCATCAAATGATAGACATGTTGACATCATTGACAACACATCCAACTTGCCAACACCGAATGTATGCAAAAGATTATATCTGTTAAGAAGCACATGTTAGAATCGCTAATAGACGCATGTTTAGATTCATAATTAAATATGGAATTAATATTTTAGTTACTGCTGCCAGTCTGTTCACTGAATTTATTTTTAAAAATTTCTACAATTTTCCAGATTTCTGACAGTCACACACATCAGACACATCCTCGTACTTTTCAAGCTAACATTACTTTGAACTAAATAAAGTTACATTTGAATATATTTTTCTTGAGAGTTTGAATGGTTTGATTTTAATTATCAATGTCACCCGTTAAGACTTCCTTCAGTGACTCCATGATTTCTAACTTGCTTAGATTTTACGAGCTTTCATAAAGGGATAATATGATAATACATTGTTTAAATGAAGGAAAATAAATACAACTTAATCAAATATCTGTGAATTTAGAATTGAAATATTGGTTTTTCAATATACTTATTTTTTTCTGCTAAGAGTCAAATAAGAGCTCTCATAAAAGTAGAATGTATTGTTCTACATAGAAAATTTTGTAAATACTGCTTAATCATATTTGTTAAAGTAGTATTGCAATATTGCTTTTAGTTTCCTCTAAATTCCATTGCTTAGAGAAGAATCTTTAGATTGGGTTTCCGGATTTAATGATTTGGTGTATCATTTTATATGATGATATTTTGAAGTTATGGTGAATTGCACTACAAATTTTTGTATACAATTTCAATCTTCCTGCTTTTTAAAACTTGCCACCACAGTTAGCTTGTTTGTCAAGCTGATAGAATTTACAGGAGCGAAGATTCCCTTAACGGTATAGCTATAGCTATTTATGGCTTAAGGGATTTAGTTGAATTATTTCCCATATTCCTCCATTGAGTATTGGGGGCCATAAATTATTTTCAATACGAGTTGATATCTGGCGAGATTGATTGTATCAATGTATTGGTCTTTTCCTTATCTTGAAGCCGTACTGATTTTATGAATTCTGACAATCATCATGATTGATTTACTATAAATACTTGAATGTTAAGCCAAATTTATTTTGTTAATTTTAACAATCCTTGTGACTGAATTCTAATAAATACACGAGCAGAAACTTTCATTCTATTCACAACCTAGTTCAAAGTTCATCTGGTATTTTTATTATTTTATTTTAATTGGTTGACTGACATGGTAATTCCAGAAGATTAGGATAAAAAGAATGGGAAAGGAAATGGACACGAAAATTAATGTTAGTGAATGATCAAATTGGGTTGGTAGGGATTGAAAGATGGGACAAAAGTGGGTCTAGGTAGATAAATGATTGGGTAATATTGTATGTATGTAAAGGATAGGGCAAGCATATTCATATTGTCTTAGATGTACATGTAATGTGTTATGTTATGGCACCAAACTTATTTTCTGAGAATCTGTATCTGTCCTGGGGTTTCAGGGAAGCTATTCTTATGTAGTGTGGTGTGGTACATGTGTAAATGGCCTGATATCTGGCAGAAAATAACATTGATTCCTTTTTTGACTTCCTGGCAGAAAGTAAGTCAGATGATGCATCAGGTGGCTCGGTTGAAGGAAGCAATTACTGGTCGACGAAAAATACCAATGACCAGAAGTTTCTCTGGATAAATAGATACTTGATCTCTGAGATAATGACGAAAATGTTACCTTTTGTATGGGATGAATGATGGCATTGATGCCTGTGGTACACAGGCTTGCAATGCTTTAAGATGCATGTGTACACAGTCTGAAGTAATTTAATGAGTGATAAGAAACATGTAGTCATGGTTCTACTATAGTTTAGTTTGTCTATACAGATGTTTTGTACATGATCTAATTAGAAACATACCACTAAGATGTATTTGTGTATATGTGGTTTGTGGAATCTATTTTCATGTATTTAAGCACCAATGTAAGATTTGACCCAATTCTTGTATGCATGCAAAATGGGCAGCAACACCAATGAGAGTGACAATGAACTAGTCTACTTTCACGTATATGGAGGTTGTATGTAGATAAACGTATATTAACATTTTTTTAAGTTTCAGCCATTTAACATAAGTTGATGTCTTGCTTTGGAGTAACACTGCCGATTAAGTGTTTGATAAGTTTTCAGATTTTTGACAAGAATGTATGTTTTTTTTTTCTACCTTTAGAATGCCAGGGCTAGGTTTTAAGTTTTAACCTATTAGTTAACATATTTAGCAAATTGTCTTTAGCAGCCATTGGTTCACAGTAACAACTTTTACCTTTAACTTCTTGCTAAAGGGCTTACCAAAATTTAAACAATTTAGATTATAGGATATTTAAAAAAATTGAAACAAGAAAACTGTCTTATAGTTATATATGGTTCCTGTGTTATAAGAAATGAATGTGAGTCATATTTTTGTGAAAATCTGTCTCGGGTGCCCTGGTAATTGAGTGTGTTTTGGGTAGGATTTAAGATCAGTTAAAGAGCAATTTATAGAATGGTAATATGGCTTTCAAAAGTTTTACTGGCACAATGTCACTGAATTTAGTAAGTGTGGTCATGTTAATTTTGGAAACAAATGCTAAAAGAACTCATGGAAAATCTACCAAGACCCAATAGCAAGGAAGGGTTCTGGTTTGCACTCCTGTGCCCTTCACTGCTTCTTGTACCATTTTGCAATTTTCATAAGATTTTGTAATCTTCCTTGCATTTATTGTACAAGCTTTTAGGGTTTCTCATCGTTAGGGTGATTACCCGTCTATTTAAAATTTAAATACTGCCAGTGTTTTTACTTCGGTTGTTACTGCTAACGCAATAGTTATTGGAATGAGCAACATAACCATTGCAAATTTATTCCATGTTTCAGCACAAGAGGTATGGCTTTTAATAACACATTGGATGTTGTACTCAATTGTTTTGTCAGTTGTATATTGATATTTATGGAAATGAGCTTCTAGGCTTATAGCATTGGACCGTGAATAGGTTCAGCTATAGTCATGATTGGTGAGTTGAGCACTTGAATTTTGTTGTTTTGTTACAATGGACTGTGAAGTGTGTGTGAATGGACTAGGTTTAATGATAAAAAATGATTTCTTCCAACAATAACTGTAAATTACAGAAATGGCAACAACACAGCAAGCCATTTGGGGCTGAAAGTGTTGGACATGGTTGGAGGGCACCTTGCATTTATTGTACAAGCTTTTAGGGTTTCTCATCGTTAGGGTGATTACCCGTCTATTTAAAATTTAAATACTGCCAGTGTTTTTACTTCGGTTGTTACTGCTAACGCAATAGTTATTGGAATGAGCAACATAACCATTGCAAATTTATTCCATGTTTCAGCACAAGAGGTATGGCTTTTAATAACACATTGGATGTTGTACTCAATTGTTTTGTCAGTTGTATATTGATATTTATGGAAATGAGCTTCTAGGCTTATAGCATTGGACCGTGAATAGGTTCAGCTATAGTCATGATTGGTGAGTTGAGCACTTGAATTTTGTTGTTTTGTTACAATGGACTGTGAAGTGTGTGTGAATGGACTAGGTTTAATGATAAAAAATGATTTCTTCCAACAATAACTGTAAATTACAGAAATGGCAACAACACAGCAAGCCATTTGGGGCTGAAAGTGTTGGACATGGTTGGAGGGCACCTTGTCCAGGGAATGTCCAAACTAACAAAAGATGGATAGAAATGTTGTTGGGAGTACCTCTAGCCAAAAGGTGTTGGACATGGATGCTGGCATCTTAAGTCCAGGTGTTTCTGCTTGTTCAAAGATTGAGGCTGACTGTTACTGTTTGGTCTATACTCCTGTAACCCTCTGTTGTATTTGAATTTGCACAAACAAAAATGAGGGAAAATGGCTGTGATGTATAAATTCAAACGAAAACGAGGGAAAATTGTTGTGATGTATAAATTCAAACGGAGATAAGGAAAAATAGTTGTGATGTATAGGGGCTTGGCTAAGTCGAGCCCTTTCCATATTCACAATAGCTGTGATTGATGACAAAGAGAGCTTATCCTTTAAAGGATAAGGATAAATAAATAATGGCAATGTTGAATTTGTGATATGAATATCAGGATTTAACTGTGTGATTTTGAGTCAAACTCGATGACCCATGTTTCATGAGTAGTGATTCAACATGAATTTGATAAGATTATATCTTAGGGATGTTAAAAAATGGTGATGCAATGCTCTTTAGCATGTCCAAATGTTATTGCAATAACTTGATTACAGAACACAATCAACATGAAATGACTTGAATGTAAGTTGTAGATTGCTCCTCAAATTTGAAGTCTTTGCTCCTTTGAATGATATAAGGTTTGCTTCATACAGGGTTCTTAATGTATTTCTGAATGTAAGTTGACAAATCAGGACCAAATGATAGTTTGAATTTGGGTATCTCCAACACTAACTAAAATTTGCACAATCAAAAGGGTGGCAGAGTACTGTGACCATAAATATAAAACCTAGTCTCAATATGATAACTATTAAGTTGCAGGTTTAACAATTGAATTATAGGGCAGTAGGGGCCAAACAGGGTTAAAATGATCTTGAATAAAGCACACTAACGTAGGGACTGAAGTAGAATGTGAAATTGTAGAGGGATACAATTTAATACATTGCACATGTTTAAAAGTAAATTGTATAATTGGGAAATTATGCCCACATGTTTAAGTTGGAATATATTTTAGAATTTAATCAAAGAACTTATCGGGTAGTTCTTTGTTAGTTTTCTCTCTTTGGGTAAGAGAGCTTGTCATGTTTGACTAATATACTCTTCAATTGTTTTTGTGGGTGATTGGTACCTTGTTTACCATTCCTTTACTATATTGCTTGTTTACTTGTGAGGATGACCTGTATAACGAATGGAAAAACAAAATTGCTCGAGTGTTTCATCATGTTTGTGGAAATAGACCTCCCCAAAGATTTAAACAAAACTCCTGACCTACATATGTTGACGTGTAGTTTTTTTCTCACATTTGTGAGTCAACCTAACTAAATGCTGTTTCCCCGTTAAGATTTTTTTATGGGCGTTTGCTTTTCTAAACATTCTGTCTTCAGGAGATCAAGGAGGGTTTTTTTTCCCTTCTAGTTGTGTTGTTGTGTTGTGCGATATGGCTAAGTAGTATTTGTTTGAGGAGTAATCACGGGAAAGTCAATTTAGTGTGGCAATTTTGTTTTTTTGGGTAGTGGTTGTTGGAGCCTTCAAATTCTTTTATTGAAGTAGATCTACAAAATTTATCTTTAATTTGTTATCCATAGAGAGATAAACATCAATGATCATGAAATCATCACAAGGAACACAAGATTTATCGGGTAAACTCCATTTTGGAAAGAATTACAGAGAAGATCAATTCTCAAACAAATGGACACCTATTAGGGAGCTGTAGGTTAATGTGATTTTTAAGGAAAATGGTTCATTGCTAAAAAGGCTTATTGCTAGAAGAAAGAATGCTCACTCTTGAAGGGCTTATTGATTAGATGAAGAATGATAAAAGAGAATGTGCTCACTGTCGAAGGGCTTACTGGTTATATGGAGGATGATACAAGAGAATAGATCCACTAATAAAGCACAATTGCAATACAATCGAATGATATATTGATGCATTTGACACTCCTCTTGATAGCCAACACATGAAACTGTTCACTGCTCTAGATGACACTTTGCACTACATGTATATGGGGAGACAAATTGTCTTTTATACATAATCATCACCAACACATACTTTTGTGGCACTCACACAACTATATACATGCCACACATTTTCCTCAACAATTCATCCTTTATTTATACCATATTTTCATTTATAAAATCACCATCAAGTAACTGACCATACATTTAATAAGGTTGGAACCAAACATTCTTGCAGAGGAAAAGAATGAGAAGTAGACCACATTACATCTTATGTAGGACCAAAAACATCATACATGTTACATTCTTTGAGACAATTAATTTTCATTATAAATGTCTGATGTTAGCCAAAGCTAGAGTAAGAACGATGTCGAACTCTGAAACACATCTCTAGGACTCAAAATATTGAGCCAATTGAACTAAATGAAGTTGAGGACATTGAAATTCAATTTTAAATCTATATAAAAAATCATTACGCAAAGAAATGCAGAGCATGCATTCCACTCAAAAGACACTATCAACCACAATCGTACTTAGACAAATATCAATTTCATTACGCTACAATTTGAAGCACAAAAAACATGAATCCAATTTCTCCAAACTCTACTCAACAACATATTAGAATCTTCTTGATAGATGTGCACCATGAAGGATATGCGAAGTAAGATTCTTAGCATTACTGCATAGGAAACAAGCACCAACAATAACAATAACAATAACATGTTGCATCAATGACAACTATAGCAACTCATCAATCAACCAGATACACTCAACCAACAACACATTTTGCTCAATTATGCAAGGATCTACCCCTTTGTCATTGATGGAAACACATCAATGATGGCAACAAAAATATTCAAAGAAAACTCTTCCCCACAGTTATCATTCACTCTCCTCATTTGACATCAATGGTAAAGGCTAGATATGAAAGTCACTAACTCATTTTGCTCAACTTCCCCTTGAGATATACATATCAGCTCACAACTGTACACAGCTCCCTCAAAGAAGCAACCACCTTAATTAGTCCATATTCAAGAATATGCATGAAGTTCACTGGACTAATCCGCTTCTATCTGCATATGGGAAAGTACCCTCAGCTTGGTAAAAATATCAACAATCTTCTTTTTTGTAGGATACATAATGAAGCTTTACTTCAATTTCAAAAATCATTTTCTCGTAAAGTGATACTAGATTGAATGCAAGTTTCACATCCATCTAATAAACCTTGAAGTCCACATCTTTTGCAAAATCCATAAACATTATGATTTCTTTCATTCTTTCTATAGGAGTATAAGTCTCCTTGGAATCAATTCCTTCCACTCGAGAATAATCATTGCATACAAGTCTCACCTCGTTCCTTACTATATGTCCATCTTTATCCAGTTTGTTCAAGAATACCCATTATATACCTATTCCAAATATTTTGACAATTTGATCATCTCCAAATGTAAAAACACACCCATCATGCTTTTCAAGGTTTAAAATTGTACTCTTATCACTAGTCATGTGGTTAAAACATACCCTATCAATAAGTTATTCATCTCTATCTCTTCTAACATGAGAAGTAGAAGAAACAATATCTACAATTTCAATACCAACATCTGGAGATCTCCTTTCAACAATTTTGCCAGGTTTTGTTGAGCAAGATTCTTTTTTATCAACCAAGAAAAAAGATTCATCATCTTCATAATCAAATTCATCATTAGAAATACTAGCATCTCCTCTAACATAATACACTTCATGAAAAGATGGACATGTTTCTGGGAACTGTAAAAAAGTTGACCCAACTTCTTCAAAGAGGTCTTGACAAGTAGTTTTCATTTATTTAACCACAATTTGGATATTTTGCTCCTACACACAAGAAAAATTGGTTTTGTTTATTGGGGGAGAGCTTGCCTTGGTCAAGCCCTAGATTTGAGGAATCAACCTTGAAATGAAATGTAATATAAAACATGAAAGGAAACAATAAAAATGTAAATTTCTAACTTGCTTGATGAAACCCTTGTCAATAAGGATTTTGCAATGATTGTATGTTGTCAATGTTGAATTTGTAATGAAGGATGTAGAAAATCTCCACAAATGCAATGGATCTACCAAAACTACATGATGGAGCCATGTATGTAAATGTGCATCAATGAAAATGATAATGAATGCCACAATGTAGATATCCTCCCTTTATGGCTAACAAAATGCTAGGTCTTGAAGAGGAAATGCTCACAAAGGATCCTTGAATCTTGAATGCCTTGAATGTTTGATAGACGCTTGGAAAGATTTTCTTGCTTGAGTACTTGAGTGTTAGAAATTGTTCTTTGTAATTTCTATATTGACAAGGAATGTCTAGTGGATATGAAAATGAGGTGCCTAGGCTTCATTTCATACTAGTTTTCAAGTGCGAAAACAAAGCAAGCTGACAAGGTCACTCGATTTCTGAATTTGCAATCTTGAGACAAAAGTAGCCCCATGACCTAAAGTCCCCGAGAATAGGTTGACTTGGGTCACCCTATTCCTAAATTGGTCAACCTAATATAGAGTTGGCCTTAAAAGAGATGACCCCAATGTCTCAAAAACTGTGTAGATGAAAATACAAGAAGCAAGACAAAATAGGAGAAAGAGTTGATTGAACAAAAATCCATCTACGGTCTATAAAGTCACTAACAAGTAGGATCTAAAAGGTCTTCAATGATAGATTCTTCCATTTTAAGGCAATACATGTAGCCCCCACTTTAGCTAGTTTATGAATTACATCAAACTCATGGTAAAGTAGATCGAAAGCAAGAGTTGATCTCATTATGACTAAGGAGATGAAGAAATTATTGAGCCCCCAATAGACTTGAGTCTTTATCATATCCAAAATCACAACAAGATGGATGCCACAAACAAGAGAAAATGTATAATCAACTCGCCTAATAAGGTTTGTGTTCATTATTGTCAATTACAAGATAAATGGGTGTTGCTGCAAAAATTGGTGTTGAATGATCTAGCCAGTGTGTGTGGCATGCTAATCAACCCAAAAAAGATGAGTTGAATGGTCTATCAAGTGTGCATGGCATGTTAGTCAACTCATCAAAGATGAATTGAATGGTCTAGCAAGTGTATATGGCATGCTAGTCAAGTCATAAAAATATTCATTCTCAAGGAACTCCATGTCAAAAAAGAAGCATAAAAAATGACCTAGGCATAAGGATGTGTGTGTCCTTAGGGGATTGCAAACAAGATCACGCTTTCCTAACTGTCAATAATTTAAAGAAGGACACAACACTGATCATGCCTTTTGGACTGTTAGTAATCCAAAGAGGGATAAAAAGCAAGGATTGAATTTTCTAGACCAATAGTAATCTAAAGAGGGATCAAAAGAAAAGAACAAGGATCAAGCCCCCATAAATGTTAATAGTTTGATAGAGGAAAAGTGCACGTGCACACAAGTGAGGAGAGTGTATGCCTCCACATTAAAGAAAAAACTCAATGACAACAATAACTTAAATGGAAGCATACATGCATCCACTATGAAATGGCCCCAAGAGAGAACCCGTCAAGGAAAATAAACACATGACAAAAATAGAGCACAAAAGAGAACTACTAACTTTGGGGTTAGTATGCTCATATGATAATATGCAATATTATATCAAGTATGACATTTTATCATTACCTAGAGGAAGTAAAACTACAACACAATGGAGGAAAAGTACGTAAGAGATATGAAGAAGAGTCTTTTTGGACTAGCAACACAAGGACCAAAAAGGATTAGTGCTACCATTTTGCAAGTATCCAAGCATACTACAAAAGGGCACATGTACAAACAATAACATGTGTACCACATGCCATGTAATGACATATAGAAGAAGAGAGATACAAACCAAAGAATGCAAATGACATGTTTCATTACTTTATCATCTCGAGCCAATGAAGCAACCAGAATTGTTTAAATTAGAAATCTAAACAAACTATATAACAAAGAGCACATCACGAGGAAACCACAACACAACAGCACAAAGATTATCGTGCTAGAGGAGTCCACTTCAAGCATGCCATGTGCTCCCCCCTCCCCCCATAATTAGGGAAAGTGGCCAACTTGCAAGAGAAACAACATATAACATAGTAGGGACTACAAGCAAGGATTCTGGTGGGAGTCATTGTGCTCGATAGTAGGAGTAAATGTTAACTATTTAGAAAGCATGCAAGCAAAATCATAATACATATCAATATTTTCGTATTCATCAGCACTAATATGTGCATTAGAATCACTATCATCATCAAAAATATCTTCCATATCAAGATCAATAGAATCTAAGATTCGAACAAAATCATTATGTTTATCCATTTGTTTGTTATTGCTATGATTAACTTCCTCCAAGGACTCAATCATGGGTTGATAGAAGGAAGACAAGGGTTGATAAGAAGATAAAGTTTGAGAAATAAGAGCATGGGCCTTGGCCTTAGTTTGATGGTTATTGCTACGCTTATGATCATGTTGATTGTGACTAGTTTGATGAGATAAACTTGGAAGATTTGAATCAACTAACATAGGTTCAAAAGAGGGAACAACTAAAGGTTAACAAATGTTATACAAAGAAATAGGTGGGGTAGGAAAGATAGTTGTAGGAGGACTAACCTTAGGAAGGCTAAGTTCAAGAATGCTATCTATCTTGTATCGCTGATAGGATCGATAAAGACGATCGAGATGAGTAGGTAGTTTTTGAGGGAGAGATGTCCAATAGAAGTCTATCTCATCACATTCTTAAGGACATGACAATTCAAAAAGAGATTGATTTATAGTGAAAATGGTGCATGAGCACCAATATATAAATTAATATTTGATCATGTTCTATAAATTAATATGGATAGGTGGTACCACCTTCACTTAGAAGGTACTTAACCTAAACCTCCCGAATACCTACTATTGATGTCAGTCCATAGAACATGAGATTAGGGATTGCCCACTATTGGAATGCAATCATCCACCAGTCCCAGAAGCCAAGTCGGCTTCGGCCGTGAAAAAAAAATGAATGAACTACTATTCTAAAAAAAGGCAAGGGTTTCGCTGCGGCTAAGGCAGGCTCTTTGCCCCTGGATAATGGTTGACCTAGCTCAAGCTTGGTGTTATTAGAGCCTTTAGTCCCCTTGCTCCCACTACTAACTATTTCAAACCTTGGTGCTTAGGAGACAACAAACGTTCATAACCCCAACCCTTGCCCTTTATGGGTTCAAGCACCACAAGTAGTGTTGATGATTTTGTTACAGACCCTTTTTCGTTCTTGCAACCCAGAAGGCTGCAATGAAGTTCATGATAATGGGGAGAAGATATGGCGAGTCATCTCTCTTGGAGACCCTTCATTTAATACTCCCACATTTTTGAACAACAACTTCTCCTCTCTTCAGGATGAGGAAGACATGCAAGCTAGGTTACCATGAATTGTCTCTCATGGAATGTGCGAGGGCTAACAAACCTCCCTAGAAAATATTCTGTTTGTGATACTAGGTGTCAGCTTGGTCATCTTGATGTTATTTGTCTTCAAGAAGTTAAAGTTGTTGGATTTTTTCTCACCTCAACTTGCCAAGTTATTTGGCCGGACAGTGCCTTATTTGCTTCCCAACATGAGGCCGAACGAGTTGGCATTGTTACTCTTCTCTCTCCTTGTTTACTTTCTTCTATTATTTCACATGGCTCTAACCATATGTAGACGATTGTTTGGATTTTTCTATCTTTTTATAATCATTCTTTTGGTATTGTTAATATTTATGCCCCCAATGATGTTGTTGAACGTTCACACCTATGGTGTTGGTTGGAAAATCACTTGCAACTTGCGACCTGGGTTTTTTTGTGGAGATTTCAATATGGTTGAGCTAGCTACTAACAAGGAAGGGCTTCTTCCTTTTCGATGGGCAATTGGTGAGAGAGAGAGGTTTGGTTTTACATGCAAAATAAGCTAGGCCTTTTTTATCCCAATGCTAACCGTCACCGATCTGATGGGGTTTGGCATGCTTGGTCCAACTTTTGAGCTGGGTCAGATAGAGTATTAAAGAGACTTGACAGGGCTATGCTTTAAACTCAATCCTTTTTTTCCTTTTCACATGAGCATACTCTACCTGTCACCCCTTTGGTAGATGTGACCTTGTCAGATCATTACCCCATCCTCTTTTTTATCACTTGGCACATAGCTTAGCCTCATCCTTTCAAAATCCAATTTTATTTCAATACCTCATTACTATGCCATCTGTTGACTATTTCCGACATTCTTCGAGTCTGGAATCTCAAGCCTCGACCCCACACCCAGGTTGGGTGGATTCAATGGTGGAATGACACCATTCTTCGTATTGCAAGATTTCTTTGCATTTACAATAGACAATTGGCCATATACCATAGAAGATCTTATGAAGACACTGCTAAAGATTTGCGTACAACATCAGAAGCGCTTGCCATGAATCCATTTGATATAGATCTTCAGGTTCAACTTGCCAATCTTTGACACCAGAAAGAAGTTGCAGACAACTATGCTATTAGGGGAGCTTAGATCAAAAGCCCGTCTCCATTGGCTAGAGGTTGGCGATAAGACTTCCAGAGAATTTTTCAATGTTGTGCGAGCTCGCCATTCTACGGTAGGCATCAAATCCATAAGGGCAAACCAACAGGTTCTTTCTGATCTGCCTAGCATCCTTCAGGCTTTTGTGCGTCATTATGAGAAGGTCTTCACTGCTTAAGATTCCTATGCAGTGCATGATCAAGCATTACAAGCCTACCTTGCTACTACTCTCAGTACACTTGCTCCAAAATAATATGCCTTTTGTGAGAAAAAGTTCACGCTTGCTGACCTCAAGGAAGCTGTCATCTCCATGGTTGATGATAAGGCCCTTGGTTGTGATGGTTTCTCATGTGAATTTTACAAAATCGTATGGGATGATATTGGCCCTGATATGCATCAAGTGTATTAAGAAGCTTACAATTTTCATTCCCTAGGCAACATTATTAATAAGGGTAATATCAAATTCATACCTAAAATTGGTGATCCCGAGGAAATCTGTAATTGGAGGCCCATCACTTTTTTGAATGTCTCTTACAAAATTATTGCCAAGTCTCTCTCCCTTAAAATCCGACATCTACTCCCTCAGATTGTTTATCCTAAACAAAATGGTTTCATTAAATCTAGATACATTTTGGACAATATTATTGTTGTTTGGGAAGGTATGGAGTGGGCTCAACAATCCAAGCAGTAGGCCTTATTTCTTAAGACTGATTTTGCCAAAGCTTATGACCGTATTGAATGACATTTCATTTTGGTCATGCTCCAAGTGCTGGGGTTTGGCCCAGTCCTTTTGCAATTAGTTTAGATTCTTTTTGGCGATGCCTCTACTTGTATTACCATAAATGGTTGACCATCTGAAGCCTTTGGGCTCTACAAGTCTATCCGTCAAGGCTGGCCTTTAGTGCCTTTTCTTTATGTGTTGGTGGCTAAAGGATTTGGCTATCTTCTTGCCAATGCTATCTCTTGGGGTCTAGTGCATGGCATTTCTCTTTTGGATTCCACTATGCAGCTTGTGAATGACCATTTTGTTGATGACTCATTTCTTACCCTTATGGAGGATGAAGACAATATTGCTAACGCCTTAGAATGCTTTGATACTTTTTGCCTTGCCTCTGGGTCTGCTATTCAATGGCACAAAACCCTTTTTTATAGACAATCCTTCTTGCCAGGCCCTCAATGGCTGCAGTGCTATGGGCAGAAATGAGTTCAACATTGAAAAATCTTTAAGTTTTTGGGCATTCCATTTTCTTTTCAAGCTTCCCTCGTGGAGCTGTGGAATGCTATCCTGGCACAGATTGAGAAGAAATTGGACTATTGGATCACCAAGACTCTCTCCCTTTTAGGAAAATTTTAGATATGTTCTTAAGTGATGGTTGCTACGCATGTATACTACTCCTCATGTTGGGCCCTTTCCAAAGCATCATACCTCAAGCTTGAACGACTCCTAAGAGATTTCCTTTGGGCCTCTGATGCTGTGCGTCATGGCTTTCACAGAGTTGCCTGAGACTTTTTTTGTTTTCCCAAAGATTTTGGTGGTCTTGGATCACTTTCCACTTGCAAATAGGGGATTTCCCTCTGTGCTAAGTGGGTCATTTGGGCTCTCATTGGCGATGAGGCTTGGAAAATCTTATTGTGACATTGCATATCTTCAGGCTTTTCGGTTAATCGACCTACCTGGAAGGGGATTGGCTTTCAAACCCTTCTCGTGACTACTGAACCTGTTCAGATTTAGGGCACTTTTGTTGCTAAAAGCATTTGGAAAGCTTGGGAAGCCATCAAGCCGTGGCTTCGCTAGGCTGGCAATGGGTTCAGAGATGGGCTCTCTATGAACCAACAAAACTTGTGGTGGTCTCCCTTGTTTGTTGTTCAAGGTGTTCCACTGGCTAAAATTCAAGGAGCTAGCGTGCTGCATTGCGCTTATTTCGAAGGGGAATGAAAACACCCAAAGATTTGTTTTCCAAGGTTACTATGAGCCTTCACTCATGGGAGGACCTATAGGTGCAGTTCAAGCTTATCCGTTGTGATCGACAAACAATTGATCTTCTAGTTTCTGTGGTGCCTCCCCATCTGTTACACAAGCTTGGTATTCACTCATCTCACCCATGGTGGAAAGATTGGAAGTGGTATCCTGCCACTCTGATGACTAATTACAAACCCAAGTTGGGCTATCGGTGGCTGGTTCCCCACCTTCCAATGGTTGATACTTTCAATTAGCATTGGCATTTGCAATCGTCTCAGAAGACTTGGAGTCTTAGATTTGCCAGAGTTTGGAAAACCAACACAAAGCCAAAAATTACTCACTTTTCTTAGTGTCTCCTTTTCCAGCGGTTGCCATTGGGCTCTCAACTTCAACATTTGGGAGTCTTGGATCCTAGATGTCTTGTGGCCAGCCAGAAAGTTTCTTGCATATTTTTTGGTTTTACAGGCGAGCTCAGAATTATTGGTTCTGGATTTTTTTAAGCCTTTCCACCCAAAGGCTTTTACATGACATATCGTTGTGATGGGAGATTTGCCTAGGCTTCCTTTTAAGTACTTCCAGATATGACATGTTTTCAAAATGGAGATTTTATTTACTATTTGGAAGGACTGCAATATTGTTTTATTCTCTCATAGCTTTTTTGATATACATATTGCTATGTACTCTAAAGCATGTATTTGTAATAATGTCATGATGTAGATTCAAATACTGACATATAAGGTCACACTAGAGGTTGCTCACATGCAGGAGCTTTTAGCACATTGGGGAAATGTCCCTTGTATGGTTGCTTGGGTGCCACTAGATGCCTTATCCGGTGATCGTACTCCTCCTCGTGGTCACCAAAGAGGCCAAAGTAGATATGTGTGCCACTCGCTCACTCCTAAGTCGCAGCCTCATCGCCGCTCTCCTAGTGGCGGTTTCAGTGGTCGTAGCCGCTTGGCCTCACCTCCCCAGAGGTTGGGTTTGGGTTGGTCCCCTGTGGCTCCTCCCGGTGCCCTTGATGCGGGCTGACCTTCTGCACATAGACCCCAAAAGGGCTTTCCCTCAGCTGGACTTAGCTATCTCTCCGCTCAGGCCAGAGGGAGAAAAAGAACCCAATGATGTTGTTGCCCCCCGGCTAATGGTTGGGTTCCCCCTAAACCAATTGCCAACCCTAAGGACTTCTAGGGTTCTGATGATAAAGACTCTCCCTCGGCTAGCACTGCTCTTGCAGCTTGAGGGCTTTATTTATTATTATTTTTTTTAATGAATAGTTGTCTTATCTGGCTTCATGCCGAGTGAACTCACAGGTGATCTTGTATCTCCCGACCTCTTTTTTTGTGCATATGTATCTTTAATATTTATTTAATAGGAAATATCTATTCATCAAAAAATTACTTATGTATTTAATAGCACAATCTACAAGACTGATAATTTTTCATCATATGGCAAATGTAATTAGGAATATTTTATAACTGAAAGAGAATCCAAAGAGTCATTTGTTAATGTCCATCAAATTATTATAAAGGGCTAAAATTGATGGAAGAGAAAACAAATCACAGTGAAGAACCAAAACGTAAAATTTATCTCAACCCCTGACTATCGAAAGCCATGGTGATATTTCTCAGTTTTGGTAGATCAATTAAGTTTTAAAATTTAGTTTTCTTATTCTCGGTATTGGTTTTTCTCTGTTTTGTTGGTTGAGTATTCAATATTTAGATTCTCCAAGAATAGTTTACGAGAGTTGTTTCATAAGATGAATAAATTATTCGCTGATTTGAAACGGAGGATCTTGGTCCATATCGATTTTGGAGTTCGTTTACAAATCAATTTAAATTAATTTCCAAGTGCTTGTACTGGCCTTCTAAACCTCCGGTATTATGAGTCGATAGATGGAGTCTGACAAATAATTTTCCATAGTATGAAGCATGGAAATAAAACTCCAATTCAAGGAGTACGACATCGATTCCCTATTCGGGTTCCATATCGACTCAGAGACCAACATTTAGAAATTAAAGTGGAAAACCACAAATTGGTATCAATTACAATTGTTCACTCACGGTATCGGGTCTCTTGTTTTGTTGCAGTAAATACATGTTGCATATTCTTTGTCATTTCATGCAAACAGAACACATAATGGAATTAAGCTTGAAGTTGATACTGGTATTGGTTTAAGATTGAGAAACGAAACATGACTTATATATTTTGTAGTTTGAATCTCCTTAGAATGATCTCACCAACCATGGTTTCGTATTCAAATGGGGCTCACGAAGAAGTCATAAATTGTTCCAAATTCTTGAATGTTGTTTATTATATTCCTAAAATGACATGGGATTCTAAAGGCCCAAGGTGAAATAATTGAGTTTTATAGGAGAATGGAGAATTGGAATTAATTGTTTTGATTGGTTTAATAGATCTTGAACTCCCATGATATTAGTTATACATCGATTGGTTACTTTGCAAAACCAGATTTAGAAAATGTGAACTTAGTCTTGTGAAATGAGTAACAAAGTATTGGAATGGATAACTAGTCTAGGTCTATTGGTTGAGCTTCTAAATTGTGACTTCAATTCAAAGAGATTGCAGATTATATTGTTTAGAATACGTTGTTTTACCTCTTTCTGTCAATGAATGAAGGGAGAATATGCAGATTTGGAGATCCAAGTATGTAGATAATCTATTGTTGAGTCTCTTGAGTGTTTAATTTCTTGAGGAGAGTTTCAATGTTGATACTTCTACATCAAACAACTTCTTCAGTATGGGGAAATTTAATACATTTATGAATAGAATCTATAACTTGCATGAAAGAGAGCTACATAATATCAAGCTCAACTTGAAATTGATCAAAAGTAGAAATGACAAAAAAGGTAGTGTGTAGTCTTACCAAAAAGGGTCATAGGAAGATTGATAGAACCTTGTGGACGATAAAGGAAACCATTACAAGTTTGAATCCAAACATCAAAGTGTCATAGGTATCCTTAAGCAATTGTTTATTAAAAATATGCTCTTCAGTAATGACATTCATAGAGGAAGATGGATCAATCAAAACATCATGAGAAGGGATATGAGAAATATTAGCAATAATATAGAGAGGACTGCTAGGTGATTTAAACATCCTAAAATGATCAAAGGTGACAGGAAGAGAAGCTTTAGGTTAGAGCAAATGCAAAATGAGGTTGAGACTCAACATGATTAACAATATAATTAGATTCTTCCACCTTGTCATGGTAATTGATATTAGTAACAAGAGAACAAGGTTGATTAATGATATTTGTTGAATGTGAAGGTAACGGGTTAGTGTAACTTTGTAAATTTTGATTAGGAGGTGAAATAGAGTTATTTATACTATTAACCTTGACATCAATAGATATAGCATTGAAATCAATAAGGCCTTTGAATATAATTCTTCAAAGTGTAACAATTTTGAGTATCATGACTAGGTAGACGATGGTATTGACAAAAAATATTTTGATCAAATGATTAGGCATTGGTTTGCTAGTGTTAATACGATAGATTATAGGAAGCTTAATAATGTTAGCATTCATCAACTTTGACATCACCACATGAAAAGGTTTAGATAAAGTAGTGAACTTATGATTAGGATGATACACAAAGGAAAAATTAGCTATACCTCTAGATGTATTCCCCACTTGATCATATACTACATTTTTTGTCTCATTGATTTTGATGTAGTTGTTACACTTAGAAAACTTGTCTTGATGAACAATGACATCACTCTTATCAATAGTAACAAGAGCCATTAGAGTGGTGCTCTCAAAATGAATCACTTGCAATTAATAATGGTGAAGCACTGCACAAAGATGTGAAGAGGAAACTCAAGTAGGAGAATCTTATCTCTAATGTTATTTTGCATATTAGGAATAAAAACTCATTAAATATCATGATCAGACACACAATAAGATATTCGAGCATACAAATGTTTGAATCTACCAATAAATTCATTACCATTTTCTTTAGCATTATGTTTACAATGCATTAAATTAGTTAAAGAAATTTGACAACCAATATTATTTTGAAATTGTTGAATGAAGGCATTAGAAAATGTTTGAAAGGAATCAATAGATTAAGGTGGTATTATCCCTAAAAGTGTGACTGATCAAATTATCCATGAGCCTATAGTTGTAAGCAAAATCACTAAGTATAGTTTGGAAAGTCTTAACATGAATTACATGATCACCTTGTTGGAAATATAAGAGGAGTAATTGAGAGGGGAGGGGTGAATTAGTTACTATAAAAATAAATCTCTGATCCCTTAGATGTCAGTATAAAATGCAAACAGATAACTGAACACTGTTGAAGCTCAGTCAACACATAGAATGTTGTAACTTGGTAGTAACTAGATTAGCTTGGTAAAAGATTAACATATAAACCTTGAGATGTTATCTATGATTACCATTACTTTAACTTACTTGCAAACATATAAAAGAAAATAGCATAAACACATTTGACACTAGGATTTAACGTAAAAACCCAATTTGGGAATGACCACCAATAGCAACTAGTTACTGATTTTCACTCTTCTGAAGTGAGCCCTATTAGGAGCTAATCCCGTTAAAGGTTACAAAACACATTGTTAGGTGTGACCTTGTTAGGAGACAATCATGTTAAAAGTTACAAAACACACTGTTAGGTGTGACCCTGTTAAAGGATTTAATCACCTTGTTAGAGGATTTGCAAATATCTGTAAAGACAACTCTGTTAGGAGATTTAGATCACTGCTACAATGGTTAGAGAGTAACAATGAGATGACCTAATTTGATTGCAACTAATTTTCTGATTTTATATCTTTGTTTTGGCTTGTACTTGATCCTTCCTGATCAAATATGACTTTGTTGCACCACAAGGATATTTTGTTTATCCTTCAAATTCACTTCCTCTGCTCATCAATAGATCTTCAATCATATCATCACAATTCACACATTCTCTTGCACTTCACACTTTGAAATCACAACTTGACCTTATACATATATCTTCCACTTTGTCAAGTAGGCTCAAATACAACTTAAAATAATCAATATTTATCACCTTAGTCAGATAGAATCAATAGATAAATTAATTAAGCTTAATACAAAAAAAAATAAAAAATCCTTCGTTAGCCGACCCTGCTTGGTAGAAACTAACTTTGAAATGATTTCCTTTGTTAACCAACACAATCTTGGTTAACACTTCAAACTTACGAAAATCCTTTGGCAACTGAGTGAGCTCGGTTAGCTCTGATTCCATCCAACTTTCCTTCGTTACCCGAGTGAGCTCCGTTAACACTTTCTTTCTGTAACTTTTCCTTCGATGCCCAAGTGAACTCAGTAGACACTACCTTCTAAACTAGGCAAACACAGGAATGCTCGATAGACACTGAGAACTATCTTCACTGCCTGAGTGAGCTCGACATATATTGACTGATAATGATTATGACATTTATGTAACATCAAAGACAACACACAATTAATCAATTTTATCCAACACACCCTTACCATTATAAGTCTCAAGATGAGGTATCTCAATATGTTGTGGGATAACAACACGAAGGGTGTCTAAGGAAGGGGATTACCAATACCACATTTAAGGATGTTGTACTTAGATTTAGTGAATTGAGCCACTTGTCAATTTGAACCAAGCTACTAATGGTGGGATGAGAAGACACAATAGTTAACATAGATGCATAGGATGTGTTAGCAGATTTATTTTAGGAAGCAGAGAGAATATGCAAAGATGTTGATGGAGGATTGGAAGGTACAGAAAGATGATTAGAATAAATGAAAGGAACAACATTATATGACGGTAATGAAGAAGGTATAGAAGTAGGAGGGATAAGTATGAGAAGTGTGGGGCTAGGAAGACCAACATTTAGAGAATTAGAGACTTGTGTAGAAGTTGTCATGAGAGGTGGCACATAAGTGGGAATGTTGGGAATAGAAGTTGAAATAGTAATGGAAGGTTAAACAATTGTGGAAGGTGGAGTGTATCCTAACTCTTGAGCATATTCCACCAAAAGCTTAGCATGAGTATTAGTAAGGTGAGATATACCACACAAAATAGAAATATTGTTATCATAATGAGTAATAAGCTTTTTAATAACCTCGATAGTGATAACAATATAAGGATTTTGGTTCTTTTGCATAAGCCAATTATCTAACTTATCAAAGTCATGAGAGATCTTATTAACTTGGGAAGAAGAAACTCTTGAGACTTCACCTTCATCATGGGAAGAGTGAGAAGAGTCATTCTCCAAGATGGAGTTGAGATATTGAGGAAAAATATTGGTATCATATTGGTTTTGAGATATAGGTAAGATCTCTTCCTTTCAAGGGTCTCTTCTCACAAGCAACATATCCTTTCATAATTTATCTACTTTTCTTAGCTTACAAGAGTCAACGCTCTTTGCTAAGTTTGTGGCATACAATGTTGTTAGTGGATATCTCCTTATTTCTAGAAGAAACTATCCATGACCCTCTTCCTTATAATGTCTATGGCTATATAGCTATCATAAGGATTGAGGCATACATACACCCTCTTTGTACTATAGTTTACCCTTTTATGCAATTTTAATTTCTACTATTTACATGTCACTCCTCAATAGATATGTACCATCTTAAATTGGAAGTGTCTCAATTTAATGACAATTTGCCACCAATTTAATCAATTCCATCATTCATTTTTTGTCCTCCCCTTTCTTCTCCTTTCTCCTAGGTAGAATTAGTGTAGGGCGTAATACATCCTCTTTAATGCTTCTATTTTTGTGGCATGAAGCTCAAGGTAAGTTGGTCTGCGAGAGAAAGTAAATTCTAAGCTCTTTATAAACCCATTCATTTTCTCACTTTTTCATCTCATTTCATACCAAGAATCCATCACAAGAACTAGCTCTCAAGCACTCAAGTATTCTTGAATAATCCAAGGCATTCAAGCAACTTCTCCATTGAAGATCACAAATTCAAGCATTCAAACAAATGAAGGAGTTTATGGATCTATCATTTTCAACATCCAAGATCTCTCTTCATACATTTCAAGATCCTTTGTTGCATCTTCTACATTTATCTTTGTAACACCTACATTCATTCCTAAGCTAGATTTCAAGGGCATTCATTCATGAAGGTTTTGGTTTCACTTTGATTTCCTTTCCTAAGGGTTTTGAAGTTGAGTCAAGGCTACTACATCAACATACTTGATTACATTTCAAATTCATGAGCATATTCATAGATTTACATTGCTTCATGTTAGATCTATCTCTAATATTAATCTCAGATTGGTTTGACATATGAGTGACAATATACTTGAGTCATTTACTTAGTTCATGCCAAATAAGTAATACATGTTGAGCATAAGTTATCAGGTAGTATATGTCAAGCAACAGATATTTAGTATGAGCTGAGTAGTAAGTACCGAGTCACTCAAGTGCTAAGAAGATGGTATGTACCGAGCTATTCAGATGCCTAGTGATCAATGGATGCCAAGTCATTTAGAGGCCAAATTACAACATTGAAGTTGTAGTTGACGTCGAGCATCAAGGACTTCAAGTGCCGAGTTACACAGTTTTGATATAGATTTTTGTAATGACACAAACTTCTATATAAACCATTTTTTGGCCGACTTAGGAATTATTTTACGATCTTAGATGATAAGTGTGAATCTTAATTGTGAATCCCTATGCATTACATGTATCCAATCAGAAAAAGGGAATGATTAAGTGGAAATATGGGTGAATCACTACCATTGATTCATACCTAACCCTAAGCCACCTATCTCTTCTTAAGGAAGAAAACCCTTGAAATTTTATGATTGCTTTAGGAGAATTGAGGAGAGTTTGCATGCACAAATAGAGCATTCATGGTGACTAAGGTGTTGTGATTTGAGTTACATTGCAAAATCAATTAAAGGAGAACATAGGAAAGGAATTAGAAGATAGCAAAGATATATCTGATCAGAAAGGACCAAGTATACATCAGGAAAGAGGTGATCTGACATCAAGCAACAAAGTGCTAACTGAAGGATCATTGTTGAGACATTCTAACAGGTGAATCAATTAAATCTCTTAATAGAGTAGTCTTGACATGCTATTGTAAATCCTTTAACATGGTGCTTACTTCATTATAAGTTAAAGTCCTTTTTCTAGGCACACTTCTAATATGGTGTTAAAATCCTTTAATAGGGTAAGATCTAACAATCTTGTAAGCCTTTAACAGGGCATACCTTTCACAAGGTAGATCGTGTTTCATGATAAAAAATTGTAGCCTTCATTGGATACAATTTATTACTATAGTAGTGAGGATTTGTGGGTGTCATCCCCACCCCAGTTTTACCTTATCCTTGGAGGGTTTCTAGGTAACCAAATGTCTTGTGTCATACATGTGTTGAATATTTTACTTTCATGCTATGGATGTATATGCTTAATTTGGTATTTTAGTTTATATGCATAGATTGTGAGATGGATGTGTGGTGAATGTTTTTGAGGTTGAAAGTTTTAAGTGCCGATTCACTCCCCTCTTAGAGTTTACTTACCTATTGTATTTCCAACAATTGGTATCAGAGTTGAGTTCTCTAGAAAGTAAAGCTTTGCAGCTTTGAGAAAATATCTTGGAAATGGAAGTCTATAAGTTGGGAAAGACTATTGAGAGCCAGAAGATTGAAATACAACTTTCCCTACATCAGCTGAATGAATCAAAAAATGAGTTAAAGAAATCAACGAGGAGAAGGAAGGAAATTGCAATTGAAGAGAATGACACACAATACCAAGTGATTGACACTATTGAATTATTTGCAGATGGAAACACCAATGACTTTGATGTAGTAGTTGTAGATCTGATGGAAAAGAATGGAACCCAAACTAAAGAGGTAAAAAATCTCAAAAGAGAACAAGAAGTCCAATTATTATTACTATGTGAGGTGACCGAGCAAAAGAAGAAATTTGAAGAGGAAAAATTCATGATTGAAGATGACAAAAGCATTTTGACCAATAGACTGAAAGAGAAAACATCAGAGGTAACTAGGATTGCTAACATGCAATTGGAAACTTTGGGTCAAATGATGATTGCAAATCATGAACTGAATACAAAGGATATTAAGATAACAACACTGAAGTTGCAGAATGAACAATTGAGAAATGATTTGAAAAGAGAAAAGGAGTTTGCTAAAGGTTTCAACAAATCTAGTGAAGCCATCAAGTACTTTGAGAGATTGATGAGATCCCCTAGATCTAACAATGATACTTCTGGATTGAGCTACACTAGTACTAAAGAAGGAGAATCATCCAAAAGTGATGAAGAAAGAAGTAACAAAGGTAAGAACTCCATACCTACTTGTCATAATTGTCGTAGGATAGGTCATACTACTAATGTTTGTAGGAGAAAGACTACAAATCAGAATCCTAAATAGAAGTAAGGGATTTTTTTAGTGGCGATTATTTGCCACTTGGCGAATATGTCCCGATCGGGCTATAGAAATTGGTGAAAAAAAACACTGTATACTAGTTGACCGATTTGCCCAGATTTTATAAAATACTCATATAGTGGTTAGAACATTCGCCACTATTATTACATAATTTTAGTTTGGTAGTTGGGTTCTTCACCCATATTTCTCTTTAATGTTTACTCTTATTCACCACATAATTAATTGAGTGTCTCTTTCGACGATCATCATTCGCCAAATTCCCATTTTTCTATGTGTGAATTTTTTTTCCTAGGACCCAATTCACCATGCATCACACATAATGGGGTCCCGAATTCCTGCCCTATTCGCCCACTCGATTACTTGAAATTACGTGGGGTTTGCCAAATATTATTTCTTATCATAGGTAACGGTCGACCATTTGCCAAAATGAAAATAGTTTATTTGTAGTTGTCTATTTAAGATATACGAGTTTCATTATTGAAACATGTCGAAAGGAGCCTTCTTCATAGTATTGCGATTAGTAGAGAATCGGAATGACTACAACTACGAGTCCATAGTATTTTATTGCAGCCTTAATTTGATGGAGATGTCACAGTCAAATTTAAATAGGAAGAGGAGTAGGACTAATGAAGGTGGAGATGTCCAAGAGAGGCCAATGAAATGTAGAAATATATCTTCATACTTTGGCGGGGGTAGATGCAACAGTGTTGTTCAAAGTAAGGAAGGTACATCATCAGAGGAGCCTGTACAATCTCAACCTACACAAGAGTCCATTCAACAAATTGGGGAGCCTAATAAATCTGGTCACAGAGTTGCAGAACCTGATATCTCTAATGAAGATGACCTTGAAGAAGAATATCTAGTAAATAACCAATACCAGGACGAATCAATCGACTTCGGTGATGATGATGGTGCAATTAACAGTAACACTAAAGGGAGAGGAAAATTGAAAGAAAAAATTGATCGCCAATGGGAGATGGCTCGGAGATTTAAATTTGATTGGGCAACAAAGTATCCATTCATTGAGCCTTTGGACAATCCAATTGTAGGTGAGCCACCAGTAGAATGCAGATGTGCAATTTGTAGTTGGAAGTATAAAAAGGAAAAGTGGTTGTAGCTTAAACTAGACACCATAGAGAAACATGTTGGTAAGATTTACGAAACCTCAACTATAGATGGTAAGGAAATAAAAGTGGTAAGATATAAAAAAAAGGAGCAATGTCAACATAAAAGGAATGTTGAAGAATATTATATGTTTCAGAAATTTCAGACGAAGCCTAGTGAAGTTCAAGGTTCTATTAATGCTATTTTTGCAAAAACAAGTGAAGTAGAAGAACATGGAAAAGTTGTTCAATTAAGTAATGTTTTCCATATTTTGAGCAGAGGGCATCCAATGACAGACTATCCAGAAATGAGTGGTCTGTTACACTTTCTAAAAGTTCTTAACTATCTTGTCAGTCATTGGTCGATAAACAGTGGATGGGAATGGGCAAGTTGTATTGCGCAAGTTGAAATAGAGGATGTATAAAGAAAAATAAAAGAGTCAACCTTTATTGCATTGTCCTTAGATGAAGTTACGACAATAGATAATACATTGTGAGTATGCATGCATGTTTATACTGTACAGAATAATGTCCACCAACCACATCTAATATCTGTTGCTAAATTGAGAGACAATGCGACAATAGAAACTTTATTTCAGTTAGTAAAGAGAAATTTAATTGAATATGGAGCTATGGATGAATTGACAATAGCGAAGAAGTTGGTCTATGTTGGAGCAGATGGAGCTTCAGTAATGCAAGGTCAAAGGAATGGTCTTTGCATAAAGATGCAGGCTTCTTTTTCACCATATGTTGTTTCCATTCACTATATGGCCCATAGGATGAATCTTTCTTTTAGAGTTGTGAAGAAGTTTCCTTTAGTAAACAAGGTTGAAGATTTAGTAAGAGAGTTGTATGCATATTTTTGTCGAAGTCCCAAGCATTTTAGGGAATTTCGGCAATTTGTTGATGGAATTACCGATGGAAACAAGCTTCTAAAAGATGTTGATACCACATGGATCTCTTTGGATGGACCAGCGCATCGAGTATTTTTCAAATATCAATCTTTAATTGAACTGATGTACGAAAATGGGGACAAAGCAAAAAATTAGAGATGTGGCGACCTGCTTCGGAGGTTAAGCAATATAGAGACACTTTTGACTTTGGCATCTCTTCTTCCCATGCTAGAAGAAATGAGGTTGATTATGAAAAAGGCCTAGCAAAGAGCCATGTATATTGCAGAATATGCTTAGTTGCGTAAAATGTCATGCCGAGCCCTTGATAGTCTCTATCGTACTGACCTAAATTTATTCGATGATAGATTTAATCACTGGCAAAAACTAACAGATTTGGATGATCCTGATAATTATTTAAAAAATCATTGAAAATGGAGATTTATGTGTTTGTGTAAGGGGATTTCAGATACCAATGTACTACAGTACCCAAAGAAGCGAGCTACAAGAGTTACAAGGGAAAAATTTACCAAGATCGTCGAGTCTATAACATCTACTGCAAGGGACATCACCTATAGAGTTTCCTCTGAAATAATATCACGATTCCCATATGATCAAATTCTTGAGGCCATGGCAATTGTGTTTCCTCAATATTGGTCCTTCAAGAATAAGGAAGATTATCATAGAAGGCTGTTGATTTTGATAAAGGAATTTTGCATATCTATAGAATTTAATGGAGTGACTATCAATGAAATATTAGATGAGGGTCTTCTTAGACAACAATTAGGCACCTTTGCAAGGACCATGAAGCATCAATATCAATTAATGTGTAACCCACATGAAGAGGGCTCGACAAAAAAGCTTTGGACAAAACTAAAATAGAGCACATTGTTGCGTGAAGAAATTTCATAGTACTTCAAGCTTGTTGATCTATGTCAAACCATGATATTGGGTTTAGTGGAGGATGAGAGAGTTTTCAATGCTTTGGGCTTCCTAAAATCAAAGCTAAGAAACAAACTAGACAAGAATTTGGAATCATGCTTGAGGGTATACACATCTAGGTATGATGTCAATACTTTTCCTTATCAAAAAGCAATGGAAATCTAGAAGAAAAGATGCAACAGAAGAGGGGTGGGAAACACCATTAACCAATCTCCTACAACGACTCCAAGTGGGACAAGTACAGTTGGCAGTGGCACTAGCCATGGGATTGGGAGTCATAGAAGCGGAGGTTAGAGTGAACTTGAAGTTGAAGAAGACACAAATGAAAATGAAGAGAACAATGAAGCAACTGGACTACCAGAATTGGATGAGGATGACGACATAGAGATGAATTGGAAAATTTAGGAAATTTATGCTAAATTAGTAGTGGCAACCAATAGGTATTTTTTGAACTTATTAACTACTATATGATATCCTATGATTCAATGTTCATTTTAGAAAAGCAAGAAATTAGAATGTATTATGTTTCATCATTAAAATTTGAGAACAAAGAGTATTGTTACTGTAGAGTGTAGTTTATATCATGTCATCAATGATCATTCATATTTGAATTTGAAATTCCTAAATGAAATTTTGTTTTCTATTTTATTCATTTATTCAACATACATTGAATTGGAAAACATGAAAATTAGATAGAATCATAGATTCAATTCCACAATTAATAATTATTAATGGTTTTCATTTGCAATATTCAGATAATATGGTACAATTCTTGTAAGCCAATGACCTTGAATTCCCTTTTATAGAAACAAGGGAGCAACAAAAGCTTCAAGTCGATTTTCCTAATGTGAAGTCTCAAAATCTAAATAAGTAAGACATCTACAAGTCTAGAACATCTCTACAACTTTAGTTGTACATTTCTGCATTTGATAGGCCGATTTAGTAAATTAGCAATTTAGCATAGGCAATAGCATTTGCAAGACTGCAACATGATCCTGTTCAAAAAACAAAGTTCAAACTTGTTACTTTAAACTCAATTCTAGAGTCTAGACTGTAGTATGTAGGATAATATGAAATATATTCATATATAGTAAAGATATAGAGATGATTGAAACTGAAAGTACTTTCACATACAAACTATAAGTTTCTGTAGTATGCTCCATTCTTCTTCGGTTGGAAGGGCAAAATTTTTGATGTTATGGTAAATGACCTGCATTCTCGTCAGCATTCCATACTTGGAAGAGCGAGTTTCAAGCAATGTTCCTTCCACTAGTGCATGCAAATTTGTGAATGTTTTGATGCACTTTGCAATGCCTTCATGAGTTCTGTCCTGAGGAAGGTTGCCTAAATCAGAGGTTATTTGGTCCTCCAACTTTTGTTTGTAAACTTCTCTTCCAATGAAACTCGTTGTTGAGAAATCAGGTCTAGGACTCGGTAAACCAAGAGATATCAATTTGGCTATTTTATTGTTCATCTTCGCGAGCTTTGGCCCAAATAAATCAAGAACTTCTTCTGCTTCTATTAGTTTTTGACATTTATGAAATACAGAGGTCGCCTTTATTATTGAACCAATGTGGTCCTAAATTCTCTTGCTTGCCAAATGCCTATTAGCAGTGATTTCTTCCATAATTTTCTTTGTAGTTTTCTGTCTCTGACCAAAACTTTTGTTCTCCTCAAATTTCTCTTTCAGCTTCCCAAAACCATCTGTAAGAGCTTCATAGAGTTCGAACCAATCACACAACCTATCAGCATAAGTCTTTATTTGCCCCCAGAAGTAATTTTTTATTTGCTTTACTGTATTATTTACATAGTTATTCAAGTTTTTTTCATATTTTTTAATAGTATCATTTTCCCTCTTTAGGTCTTCTTTCATTTCTGAGTACTGGTGTTCACTATGTTTTTTTATTTGCTCTGCTTTATTTTCCCACCCTTTTGCTTTCTCTTCCCACTCTTTTGTTTTTACCCTCTCATTTTCCAATTCGTTATTTAACTTATTGTTTACATTTGCAGCATTCTCCAAGTTTCTGTATAACTTTGTTGAAGAGTCTTTTTCATCCTGAAGTTTTTTTTCCATTTTTTTCTAAATTTTCCCTCAGAGTTTTCAGTTTTGCATCCATTTGTTCTTGCTGTTCAATTGCTTCTTTAGAGCTAGAGGATGAATTTTTTATCCTTTTCTCTAATTCTTTGCACCTATTTACTACTGCTTTCTCACTTGCCTTTACATTTGCCAGGTCTACCTTTAACTTATCTATTGTTCCCTAAAGCTTTCCTTTCTCTCTCTCCAACTTCATCACTGAACTGTAAACCACTTGGTTGGTCATTTTGGACACATTTATCTTGTCCACATTTTTAATTTTGGATAAATCCATTTGGAGGGTGCTAACTTGAAATTCAGATGGATCTAACTGACTCTTTGGTGGATTTTTATCTCTAGCTGGGGGCATAACAACCATGAATTCCATCATATCTTTATCTGGGTCATATGTGGGAAATAACCTGTTGGTTGCAGGTTCTGCATCACGAGCTGCAACAATTGCTTCCATCTTCATTGTGTTACTATTTTGTCTATTCTTGTTTTTTGATTTGTCATAGTTAGTTACAAATTCATTGTAACGAAAATCAGGAATTTGTGAGACAATTGAATGTTTGAATGGTGAAATAGTAGTAGCACTTGCCTTGATGTATGAGATTCAACCAATACCATGAGGATAACCAACACCTAGACCCATTAGTGGGGTTTGTGGACTATTCTGAGGGTTTTTTCCTGAAGGATGGGCAATTGTTGGACTCACAATCACCATTGGCATTGTTGTACTAGTAGTACTACTAATACTTGTCATAACCTTCTGCTTCTTTACACCTTCTTGATCTATGGGACCAAATTATTTTGCATCTATATACAATGTCCTTTTTGGACCACTAGTTGTAGTTGTACTCATGATATCTATAGTTGTGGGAGTGACAGTTGATTTAGATTGAATCTGAGTGCTTGGAAGTGGAACTGTAAATGAAGCAGGAAAAAATTTAATTAACTGAAATGAATCCAATGTGGATGGAATTGATTGAGTTGATGATTGATCTCCATGCCCAAGGCCTAGTTTCTGACCATGTTTTGGTGCTACAGCTGGTGGTTGAGGTGGTAACCAAACCCCTTCTCCAATGGGACCCAGACCACCAGAACCTTGGTAGCCCATTTTTTCTACAACTTCTACCCCTTTGCTATATAGAAGTTTGGTGGATGCATCAACTCCTCTCTGAATTTGTGTACTGGATGAGGGATTCAAAGAATCATGGACATTGTAATCATCATCAGTATCATTGTGATGTGCTTCAAGTGGATGCTCCTTTTTCCACAATTTGTCAGACATTGTATCCTCTTCAACCTCATCACGATCTGCAGAGGTCTTTGGCTCACTGAGATTCTTCCTCATTTCCCAAAATTGAGAAATTTTGCTTCGACTCCATCCAACATCTATATATTCATTCATTATATCTTTTGGAATAGGTTTTGTAGATGGTTTATCATTTTTCTTGTAGAAATTGGACGATGTCATGCCCTGCACTTTTCCTTTCTGTTTGTGCAATGCCATTATTTGTGATGACAATTCCTGTATTGACATATTATTTTCAGCAGCATATTTCTCCATCTATTTTTTGACCTCCTCCCAGGAGTCCATGTTTTTAAATTTTTCAATAAAAGGCATACTTTCATGTTGATATTTGCTTGCAAAAGTCCCAATGCCCTTAAGCCTTACTCCAATTATGTTCAGTGGATCATACTGCCAGTGACTGTCAACATCAAATCGAAAAATTGAAAAAAGGCTCTAGCCACTTTGAATCCTCTTCTCTCAAATGCAAACCCTCCAAAGGAGAATGGCAAGGAGGGAAATATCATTTTCTTTTGCTGACCATGAAAGAGTACATCTGTACTCTCCATTTGTTGTACATATTCCAATGCAAATACCCTCTCTGTTACATGTATTGGAAGTTTGTAGGGTTCTACCTATGAACCGTAAAACCTTAACACAGTGTACTCTTCCGTTAAGTACCAGTCAGCCAATTGTAGTTCACTTCCGAGTTGAATGCAATTTCTACAAGTAACAGGCAATCTAGGCATTGGAGTGCTTGTAATTTTATGGTACATTGGTGCCAAAAAGAAGTCTACCAAATTTTTGTAGTTCCTTCTGTTATCAATCATCCTTATCTGAGGTGTCCACTCATATATTGGATTTTGGCATTGAATCTGACTGCAAAGCTTGTTTGCCTCAAATAATGCATGATGCTTTGCTAGGAGAAGATAGCACAAGTAGGTTGTGAATCTAAATGTCTTCTCTAAACCTCTTTGAATCAATAGTAATTGATCTTGCATGCAACAAACAATGTGCTCAATAAAATGATATCTTACTAGTTTTTTTAAAAAATGAATATGATAAAGCATTTCAAGAATGCTGGCATCCACTTGTTTGTTACTATCCAATCCCAAACAAAATGCTAGCAAGGAAATATTGTCCTGTGCCCATGACACAAAAAATTCAAAGTCATAAGGAGGCATGTGATTTGGACTCAGCCTACAACCGCTTGTTATTCCTCTGATATAAGAATCTCTCTATTTTGCATCTAATTTTTCATAATCAAACTGCTAGCTTTCCTAGGTCAATATGTACATTTGACTGTTGTTGTTGAAACCCTAAGTTCAATAGACTAGCAAATTCACTCTCAGTTATGGACAAAATTTCCTCCTGAGTAATTTTATTCACAATTGCTTTTCTATTTACATCATAATTTTTGGCACAGAGCATAACAATTTTTGGGCAAGGGAATACTTGAAGTAAAGCCATGTGTGCCGACCCAGCTACCCATGGTGCAATTTTATTTGCAGTTGCATTTACACTAGGGTTAAATGAATAGAATTTTGAAGCCTTATTTGGATTGTTCCACTTGTTTTCAAGCGCAAATCTTATTTCCATTATACCCTTATTTCCATGAATAACAGGATCATGTATATCATGGAATAAATCACTGAAACCTAGTGTTTTAAGCATATTGTGGAATTTTGTTATTTTGCGCATCTTGTTATTCTAATTTCTTGGTATTTGTTTTGCCCATCATGGTAAATATTTAAACACAGCTACAAGCCTACAAGGGTGATTCAAAATTAAAACCTTACAGACTAAATTTTTTTATATAATATAAACATTAAAGTTGTAAATCAAGAGGCTTGAAAAATTTAAAATGTGGAATGTAAATTTTCAGGATTTTAGTAGTTACACTTACCTGTTCACGTTCATGTTGCCCTTAGTTTCAATTTTTGCAGAGAGCTGAGAGACTGTAGTTTGTTGCTTTCCTCAGACCACAATCCTCAACCTAGAAATTAAGAATTCGTAACTTTCTTGTGCTATAACTTTGTAAAATGTAACCCCTTTCTAATTTCTAAATCTACAGACAACGTATAACTACAAAATTAAAGAAACTTAACGTGCCAAAATTGTACAATCTGTACTCTATAGTCTATAGTCGTAACACTTGTCACACAATACACTTTCAGTTTAAATGTGAGTGAAATCGTGGACCACTAGTTACTAGACACGTGTTAAGTGTTAACTAACCCGTCATAATGTATTAATGTCATTCATAACGTCACTGTTAACTACAAGTGGAATGTGATTATGTCAATGTGTTAACTAAGCAGTGACACGTGTCATGATTCTGGGACACGTTTGAAATGATAGGGTTTCTTTTTCCTTTCAGCCCAAAACTCAACTTCAGTCGTTGATCTATAAACATCCAACAGCGCCAGTGAATGGTGTGGTGGCCCCGTGGGTCGTGGGTCCCACTCCCATTAACTAAGCTAGTCAGGTATCAGGATGACTCACATCACGAGTTAGACGTGTCATTGTCACGTCATCACCAAATTGAAATGACATTGTTATTTGTTGGTCGACCAAGGAGTTTAGTGACACACATCATGATTCTGAGACGTGTTTGAAATGACAAGGTTTCTTTTCCCTTTCAGCCCAAAACTCAACTTCGATCGTTGATCTATAAACATCCAACGGCAATGGTGATTTGTGAACGGTGTGGTGGCCCCATGAGACTACTGAGTTGCATAATTGCATATACAGAGTAATTTAAGATAATATTACTATTTAATTTTAACTAAATATTTGGGAAAACAACTAGCTAGTACAATCAAAACTAATATTAATAGATTTTTAAGACATTATCTATACATTAATATTTTGAATTAATATTAATATTATTAATCATCTCAAGATTTAATATATAAGTGCTAATCATATAATTAACATGGGTCAATGAGTTTGCCTCAAATCCTCAAATCAAAATTACAATTTAATATATTTGTTAATTTATAAAAATTAAATTAAATTTTAATATATAGCTAAAATTAAATATATTTCATAAGACACAGATATATATCTAAAATTTGTATTAAAATATAAATATTATATATTCACAAATTATATCTCTAACTAATATTATTTATCTTTAGCTATAATATTTCTACTTCCTTTTCACAATAGGCAAGGACTCGTGCTCCAACAGAGCTCTTGTAGTTGTTATTATTATTATTTTTTGGTAAAACTTTATTTAAAATCAAAAGAAGTGGAAAATGGATTTCTACGCAAACAACAAAATACATAAAATAATAAAATTTTACCTAACAATTGTAATGAAGGCAGAAATGCAATTATTTACATGATTAATCTTGGTAGTTTAACTTTACTATTTGGACATTAGTTATTAGTGCCTACCGTAGGAACTATAGGCAACGAACTTTTTAAACCAGTGTTTGAAATAAACAACTTTAACCAATCAAGTTTCACATAATTTTTTAATAATAAGTAATAACATATTTTGCTATTAGGTAAAGTTTGATGCAAGAACTACATTGCTTTGCAACCTTGTTTCTAGGGGAAATGTATTAGTGATTATCATTATAAATAATATTTTATATTCACATAGGCTTTTATAAACAATTCAATAGAAAATTCAAAAATGCAAAATATTGCAATGTTGCATAAGTAAGCATAAGAAGTTAAAACAATGAAATACAATTTTATATTGAACTCAAACTCCAAATTTTTTATTGATATTTCTTGAAATTTACAAATTTACAAAATTAGGGGAAAACCCTAGACTCTAGTACTATGGTACTATTCATTGTAGAAACCACCAGAATCAACCATGGTTGTGAATTCTTGTAGCTAGTGGTTTCCATCTTCCACTTCATCCAGGAAAAACCATTTTCGAAGAAAATTCAACCCAATTCTTGTGCATTTCCTATGGTGCTTCAACTACCCAGCAGTCAAGCCCAGTAAAAATGGTTGCAGAAGCACATTCTGGCTAGGTTCCAAAAGCTTGTGGACTTCACCCATCCAAGGGATCCCCACTCCTAAAACTACATGAGCAACAATTTCAATGTCATCGCCCAAATATACTACTTTAAAATCCTTCCTCATGAGTAGCACAATTTTGGCCCTTGCTTCTCTGAGGACAAGTAGGGAGGCTAGAAATTGTGACATAATGTCACTGTTGACACGATACCGATTCTCATTCTCCAAAACTCATGCCCCATAACCGTCTTGACAGTAGCAATAAAAAACTTCACACCAGAGCATGGAACAACCTCATTGCAAATTAACAAGAGGTTTTCCTTAGGAATGTGACCTAGAAAGGCCTTCTGCTCCTCTTCCAAAGTGCATCTCAGGTGAATAGGGTTGTCCATCTTTACTGCAAAGTTCAAACTCTAAGTTCTAACAGACTAACACCAAACAAACTAGACCTATCGACTACCAAAAATGAGATGAGAAATGATGAAAGAAGTAGCTCAATCACCTATAAATAAGCTTGGTGGGCAGGGTGCTAGGGATTATTTATTTTTTTCCTAAATAAGCTTAGCCGTTGAGAAATATTTCTTAAATATTTGTTCATCCGACTGCTAATTCAATTACATTAAATTAGCAAATATTCTCAAATCTTGAACATAATTACAAGTACGTGCCAAAAAGGCCAATTGTAATTAAACACTAACACCGTCCATTGTCCTGTAATGCGTGTGAAGCCAATTAATCAATGGAAAAGGCCAATTGTAATTAAGACTAATAGTACTACTGCTAGTGGACTGTGGCATGTCCTGTAATGCGTGTGAAGCTGCTTAGCTGATGGAAAAGGCCAATTGTAAATTATAATTAACAATGACAAGACATCAATATACTATCTCCTGCAACTTAAGTGATACACGTTGGACAGAAACATGTCACCATTCCAGACACTTGAATGAGGTCGAGGCTTTATTCTAGACGTTTGGTGTCGAAATAAACCTTCAACCGTTGATATATTATCATGGACAGTAGTCTGAATCACGTAATTAATAATCTATATGTAATTAATGTTTATTATTTAAATACCCTGAGCTTTGTTCATTTTTAATTTTTAATTTTTGTCTATAATCTACATGTAATTAATGTTTATCATTTCAATCATCTGAGCTTTGTTCATTTTGTATTGGTAATAATAATAAGATATCTTTTAGCTTATTATATATAGTTATAGATAAACTAAACTACAATGGTATTGGTAATTGTCGATAAAAAACTGTCAGAAATTGACTATACGATTTGAGAAGTGGTGTGTGGTTAGTGGTAGCGTACTAGCGAGAGAATGTCGCTATCACTGACATGGCATTTAATTCTTTTTGGGTACGCTGTACTCTGCAAACAACTTACCTTGATACATGTCAACATTCCGGTGACTACCTTGACAATTCTTCTTCCTTCAAGAAATGTTGGCCAAAATTAAACCTCAGCCATTGATCTTGGATCATCAGATGATCTAAGTTCTCAAATAATACATTTAACATAATTACAGTGGTAGTGGCAAAGATTATGTTTCCATAATGTACGGTCAAACAACCACGTCTTTAAACCATCACTTGCCACTTGCCACTTGCCAATAATTTATGTAAGTTGGTACGTTAGGTTAGGCTACTTATTTCCCATTTTTCAAAAATAGCCATACCAACTATAACTTTTTGAAAACCATTCACCATAACAAATCAATTAATTCAATTATTTGGAAAATAACTTTGCCATTTTTTTTATAAAAAAGGTATTGGTTATTAAAATATTCGCCAACCAATATCCATATTTCAAAACATAATTCGCCATCAATATTAATAATTTTATTAAAAACAAAAATTATAATCGCCATTATTTTATAAAAATTGTCTAAACTATTAAAAAATTTGCCACCAAATATCCATCGATTGACGCATAATGGGATTCCTTAAAGTTATCCCTGATAGAATTTCATGGGTCATTGCCACAAATGCAAAAAACAAGGACATCAAGCAGATGAGTGTAGAACCAAGACCATAAGCACACAAAGATTTGAAGGATATTGTTATAACTGTCAGAAGTATGGACATAGAGCACATGAGTGTAGATCCAAGCCTAAATGGTCATCAAACAAATAGACAAAGGTAAAGCACAATGGAAACTCTTATAATTGGGATGATAATACTAGGTATAGTTGTCACTATAGTTAAGAGTATGGACATGTTGCTGAAAATTGCATAAGAACACATTATAGAAGTGACTACAAAAGATGGTTGAGTTAAACCACATGTTTTAGCTACTTGAAAACTAGTCACATAAGTAGGAATTGTCCAACAAGGTTAAAGGCACCAAGCGGTGAGTTCAACAAAGAAAAAGGAAAGACAGATGTTGAGAATGTTAGAGATGAGATGACCAAGACATGGAAGAGAAGAGAAGATTGTAGCATATCAAGTTCAGATGGGATCACTTCACCCAATGGGTTAGGTTATCACACCACCTCAAATTAAACAATCAAGAGGTATGTAGGACTAATATTTAAAAGATATACTATACATCAATTCCAAGGATTTAGTTTTGAAAAGATTACATATGCATGAAGAAAGATGCAAAGTGTTATTAAAATCTAGAAGAAATCTTTAAGTTTTGTTATTTTCATGTTACTACCGAGCATGAAAAGTTTCACTATGGTTGCTGAGTGAAATGTTAGTTGACGCTGAGCTATCACAAGGTGATAGTGTTGGTCGACCTCATAGTGGATGCTAAGGGGAAAAGGAATCTTCATGGAATCCAAGTGAGTCAAAATCTTTATTGAATTTGAGCTTACAGTTGTGTAAGCACTAAGCATTAAATGCAAGGTTTTAAGGTTTATATGATCGATTTCTACTCATTTGGTACCATTCAAATTTGAAGGAGACCACAAAGAGTGAAAGGAAAATTGAAGAATTCATTCCATCATTTGCAAACAAGATTCAACAGTCACTTGACACCATGACAACATATTTACAACAATATTTATCATGTATCAAGCTACACAGTTTGAATTTTCCCAAACCCTAGTTTACATAATGGCATCTAGTTCTTAAGCTCCTAAGGTTAAAGAGGGTAAATAAGTTTTGAATGTGCAATTGATAAGCAATGAGATCAGACAACCAAACTTTAGAGCTATTCCTGATATTGCTTACAAGCAAGATCCATCAGGTACGTTGCCGATGATACCACCTCGAGTTTTGATGATTCAAGACATAAGATGTTGCTACACGTGCAAGGTGGGTAGCATAGGAGACATGGAGATTAGGGAAACCTATGGGAAATTATGTGAAAATGGAGCACTAAAGGATGAATTCAAAATCATAGAGAGAAAAGGGTTGACCCGTACCCTAGATTTTCCAAATGTTTTCAAGACTAAATGGATAAAGATAGTTCCTAGTAGAATTCATGATAATTCTATATGGTTGGATAATGGACCAGTGAAAATCACAAAGAAAATTGTACATATAGTAACAGGGTATCCAACACTTGACCGACCTAAAACCATGAGAAGTGAATCTAAAGAGGTCATTGAGAAGAATATAGGGGCATTGTGGAACAAACGAGGCATGACAATTGACATTATCTCAAATCCTCTAATTGCATTTTCTGTGAGCATAATAACACATAAATTCTATCAATCCAATAGGTTGCACATTGCACCATGTATTTCTGTTGACATGGGCTATAAGATAGTTAAGAAGAATCATACTTATGACCTTGCCGAGTTGCGAATGCAACAATTGTCAAAAAATTTGGGAGCAATAAGGAAGACCAAAAGTGCACAATGTAAATTTGGTTCGATTCTTGTATGTATATTTTTTAATGTAAAAAATACATTCCCTACATTTGGTAAAGCTTCCTAGAAAACAAATAAATCTATTGTAGTGCAAATAGGTGAATTTATTGAGCAACATGGAAACAATTTTGAGTCAGTTATGATCAGCTGGTTTGAGGATTTCAAACAATCAATGAAGAAAAGTTTAAGGATACCAGTTTCACTAGTTAAGAAACATTTCAATGATGTTTTCTTTCTAGTTGACATTGATTTTACATATGTTCAAGCTATTGTTCCAAGGGTAAGGTGGCTAAGGCCACTAAGCTATGAAATCAATGTTGATGAAGCCTCTACAATAATAACGACATTACTTGCAGAAGATGTAGATGCTAAGGCTACTACCTTTGGGAACTATGACATGGATAAATCCAAGATAACAATAGATTTGAAGACAACCTCAATCATTCAAAAGAAGAACAAAATTGTCAAGAAGCTAAAGAAAAAATCTAGTGAAGGAGCAGATGATGAAGAAGAAGAAGAAGAAGATGATGATGATGATGATGATGATGATGAAGATATACCTATTCAAGCACCACTAGCCTTAACTCAAGGTCAAGGAGAAGGTCAAGGAGAATAAGTAGAAATTTAAGAAGGTGCCAATGAAGAAGAAGCCAGTGAAGAACTTGAGAAAAAGAAGAGGAAAGCTAAGACCCCAGCTGTTAGAAAACCAAGGAAGGTTGAAAAAACTAAGCCTATAGTTCCCTCTACAAGAGCAAACACAATGGCTACTACCAAGAAGGCTCAAGAAGTAGATAAGCAAAAAGAGAAGAGGGATAGATCAGCTAGCAATGAAGAGGAGCCTGAGAAGAGACCAAAGATGAAATAAATAACTCCAACTGAATTTGATGAAGAGATGACATAATTTGATGATAGCAACCAATTTCAAGTGATAAGTCACTGTCCTTTAGATTTAGACAATATATGTGAGAACATAAGGAATGATGCTAATTTATCTAGTCTCACACATATTGAATTTGATAAACTTGGAAAAGTTAAGATGAACCAAGTAGAGGAGTCAATATATACCATGATGAAAACATTCAAACAAACTCCAATTGAGATTTTCAACTCTCTACCAAAGGAATTATTTGATGGAGTTGAGAAAAGTGGCAATATAATCTCAATATAGAAAGACAAATTAGAGAGACTATACTTGCATGGGTGATTCTAGAATTGGATAGGGAAACAATGGCTAAGGCCTTAAAGAAGCATACTAGAAAATTTGCACCAAAATAAAGGGGATTCAACATTTTGCAGAACAAGGTTGAAGATGTAGTACAAAAGACCACTATGATTTGGAAATCACTAAATGGTTTGACAAAACCCAAGGCAATAATGTACGCACCTATTGAGGTAGGTGAGGACAAAGATGAACAACAATAGGTAATTGAGGTGATCACAGTTGACATTGAGATACTTACATAAGAGGAAGACACTAAAACACATGAAGATACACAAGCACCAGCTGAGGATGAGCAATAGACAAAACAAAGTGTATTGGATACACTAGTGTCGAGTGCCAATCCTCCACATGAGGTGAATGTAGAAAGTGATACTACAAAGATTAAGGATTTTTCTAATACTGTCACTTAGAACATCAATCCCCTTATAGATGAAGACTTAAAGAAGATCCTGGTAGAATCCAATACCCAAGCTAAACTTTGTGAAAAGCCTATACTAGTGAGTGTTGATGAGATTAAGAAGGTAGACAAGGTATCTACAGGGGATGAAGTACAGAAAAAATTGACATCTACAACCCCTCCTCAATTCACCTTGATACAACCTACATTACCCCTTCTAGTATATCAAAGGAAGGAGACAACTTCTTCTACCATCATTACATTGGCACAAAGTACTCTAGTCTCAGTCAATGTAAAGGAAAAGGAAAATGACAATGATGAGATAGTTGGAGAGCATAAACATGAAACAGAAAAGAATGAAGGAACACAAGTTTCACAACACAAGATCAAGGTGCAATTGAGCATGTAGGGAAAGCCAATGATAAGAATAAAGAGATAGTTTTAACTACCAAACTTGAGGAGCAACTAGCAATACAAACATTGGTGACTTTACCAGAAATTGCTACTCCTCCAAGTCAAGCTCTTCATAGGCTAAGTATAGAAGCTACACCCCTACAATCATCACAGCTGAGTCGAAGCACATCTAAGGTAGATGAAGTCACTATTGAACAAATGGGCATACTCCAGGATGCTCTTGCAAATAAGAAAAATTAAGAACTTCTCAAACATGAGCATAGGCAGAAGTAAGCTTTGATAGATATCAAGGACATTTTTCTTGATGCATTTAGCCTACCAACACTAAAAGCAACAAAGCCAATCATAGAGCAGCTAACCAGCTTAGTGGAGAAGCTAAATGACATAGACCTAGATGCAAATGTGAGATTAGTTGAATGGTCTAAAAGGAAGTTTCAACATAAGGTTGATGAAAAGATATCAAGTGCTATTGCACTATCATAGGTTGAGTTAGCAACCAAAATTGATAGTGTGAAGAAGGTATTAGAGAATATTTTCTCTTTGTACACCAAATTGTGTAATCCCACACTTTTCACATAAGAAATAAGGAGTCATATTCTGAGTTTGGAGAGTCATATTCAGTCATCTGGTATAACTCTACCAAAGTCTCCAGCCTAGAGTGAGAAGCATTTCAGGAATATACTAAACTCCCAGAGTCGGTTAACAGTATTACATATAGATGAAGCAAACATCAAGGCTAAACTGATCATCATCCAATCTATTTTGACTCCACATATGGAGATATTGCAGAAGGAACTAGCCTTTGTTGAAACACTCATGAAGAAAGATCCACATCTTTCTACTCATGACAACTTGGTTCACCTTGCTTCTGAGCTGGCCATCCAAATCAAGTCATTGGAGGCAGCTTGTGATAATTGGGATGCTACTTTGAAAATCATACTTGAGGTCCACAAATCATTTTTGGACAAATACACTTTAAATCTATAACCCTTTGACATCGGTGTCAAAATGGGGGAGAAATAAGAGAGAAATAAGAGATAAGTATGGGGGAGATATGATGGAGAGATAATATTTTTGGGGGAGCTAGCATTTTTTATAACAAGTTTAGCTATGAAAGAAATCTATTCAGTAGGAGGAATAATTTTGATTCAGATATAGAACAACACAATCAACTCAGGGGGAGTTATTGAATTTTGAGGTATAGATGATGAGTCATGAGCTTTTGTAAAATTTTGAAGTTTTGAAATTTTGTATGTAGATGGATATTATTTGAGTTATGCTTGAAAGGCTAAAGGTTATTCATGCATGACCAAGTATTTTGCCACTCATGTCAAAGGGGGAGATTGTTAATCTCGGATTGGTTCTAACATATGAGTGACAATATATTTAAGTCATTTACTTAGTTCATGCCAAACAAGTAATACATGGCGAGCATAAGTTATCATATAGTATATGCTGAGTGAAAAATATTTAGTATGAGCCTAGTAACTAGTAAGTGCCAAGTGACTCAAGTACCAAGAAGATGGTATGTGCCAAGATATTGAGATGTCGAGTGATTAACAGATGCTGAGTCATTTAGAGACCTAGTTACAATATTGAAGTTGTAGTTGATAATGAGCATCAAGCACTTCAAATGTTGTGTTACACAATTTTAACATAGATGTTTGTAATGGCAAAAACTTCTATGTAAACCATTTTTGGGCTGACTTAAGGATTTTTTATGATCTTAGATGATAAGGAAAAATCTTAATTGTAAATCCCTATGCATTACATGCATCCAATCAAAAAAAGGAAAGGATTAAGTGGCAATATGGGTAAATCACTACCGTTGATTCGTACTTAACCCTAAGTCACCTAGGTCTTCTTAAGGAGAACAAACCCTAAACTTTTTATGAATGTTTGAGGAGAATTGAGGAGAGTTTGCATGCACAAATAGAGAATTCATGGTGACTAAGGTGTTATTTTTAGAGTAATAAGATATTTTCTTATTAATTAAATCATTTTGATTTAATTATTAAGTCACTTATTATCTCTAGTTTACTTAAGCTAAACTTTAGGCATATAATAATTAATTATTTTATTAATTATTATTATGCAACCATGTTTTACCTTGTTAGAGTTTCAATCTCCTTTTATAAGGATTGATCTCTTTGTAATTGATTCATTTACTATTGATTAATAATAAATCTCTTTTTTTCTCATCAAGAATGTCTCATCTATGAATTTGGAAATTCCAGTCTCCATAGCTTTTGCTTCTCTCTTTCTATGACAGGTGTTTGCATACAGGTGATTCTTGGGAGGTATGGGGTTGATCTTTCATTAACTTAAATATGATATTAGCTCCATATCTTCATGCCCCTATTAGTTTATGAGAGATTTTTCTTGTCTTTTAGATATGTTCTTTTATTATTTCAGAGGGTTTCAATTTTACGAGTTATTTTGTATTGGATCTGGGGGGTCATTATTTTCGATGCATTTTGAGCCCAAATAGATCCCACTATTGGATTCATAGCACCCAAAAATGCCTATTTCAATATAAAATTTATCCAATTTGGACATAGTTGAAATTTGAGGCAAAAATTTGCTCCTAGATTTGGGCATGCTTCATGAGGCACGAGGCAATGATTCAAAAAATAGTTGCTTTCTTTTATTTATTTATTTTTTTTAAAACATGTGATGCTTACATCTTTGAAGGACTTGTATATGTCAGCAAGGTACTGACGTATATCAGTCTAGGTACTGACATAGAGGTTTGATAGTCATAGGTGTGACATCATCAATCTTGAACTCAAAATTTGATGACCTTCAAACTGTCTCTTCTTTGATTTATTTTGTCCTAAAAAGCTATCTATGGTTTTTTGGCCATATCTTGATCATACAGAAGTATTTTTTGACAAATCTTATATTGTCAGAAAGCTTTTTTGGAGCCCATCATGATGGTGTAGGTTATTTGAACTTTTGGTCCTATTTGATTTCTTGTTTATGTAATCAAAGCAAAAGTTCTATTTTGCAGTCCAAGAGACATATCTTGAGCATTCAATCTTTGATTTGGGAATTCTTTATATTCTTGGAAAGGTCATTGATATCTCTTTCCAATAAACATTGGTTTTTATCTAGAATATGCTCCAAGTACATTCTATTTAGTCTTTTGTGTTTTTGCATTCTGGTGGATATCTTGGTTGTTTCAGATTCGAAGATCAATTTCGTTGCTTCAAATGATTTGTCATGGGTTGAACTATTTTTTATATTAAAATTATGTCTCTTTTGATATTTATTAACATCCATTTGTAGTATTTTTGCAAACACACTGAGATAAGGTGTCACTCTATTGCATTTTGGGATCTTGCACATCTTTGTGTTTTGTTGTACTCGCACTACATTATAAAATACCTTGCGGGGTTTTATGTATGCCATATTGACCATCTTCCTTTGTCAAGTGAGTGTTCCTTCCATGAAATTAGCCTCATGATGTGTCGATGACACATACCAATATAGGTGTTTGTACTTCTTTTAACTCTTGATGTTCCTAATTCTTCGTTTAATAGGAGATATTGCATTCAGTTTCAGTGTTCATGTCTTACCTCTCAGCATTATAGGGGGGTTATGTTGGTTATATTTCTTTGTTGCTTTGATGGAGCAAGTTGTCTGTTTAGTATTTGATCTTATGTACTAGGCAATTGCAGTGGCTAGATACCTATGCATTTCAGTGAGATGGATCATTTACCATATAGACATTCTTTCATTCCTATTTCTAGAGGCCACGAAGATACCTTCCATCTTTGATTGATTAACTCTTCAGACTTAGTCTTCTCTATCTAGTTATGTTCTATATAGTGGAGGTTTTTCAAATTAACAGTTTGATAGTGGTTGCAGCTTCATACTTAAGTGGTGTTCTTCATGATCATCTTTTGTTCCTATCTTCTAGAACATTCTTTCCATCTCTTTTTGGAGTAGGATTTTTCCCATGTGGTTTTCTCTACTACTCTACATAGATTTGGTTGTGCTTGGGTATCTCATTAGACCTTATTGTCGGGACCCAATTTTCTTTCGACGGTAATTTCTAGGGTTTTAGCGACTCTCTAAATTTATCTTAAGAGGGGTTGTTAGAGTAATAAGATATTTCCTTATTAATTAAATCATTTTTATTTAATTATTAAGTCACTTATTATCTCTGATTTACTTAAACTAAAAATTAGATATCTAATAATTAATTCTTTTATTAATTATTATCATGCAACCTAGGCTTTACCCTGTTAGGGTTTTGATCTCCTTTTATAATGATTGATCTATTTATAATTAATTCATTCACTTTTGATTAATAACCAATCTCTTTTTTTCTCATCAAGATTGTCTCATCTATGGATCTGGGAATTCCAACTTCCATAGCTTTTGCTTCTCTCTTTTTGTGATGTTTGCATGCAGGTGATTCTTGGGAGTTGTAGGGTTGATCTTTCATCAACTTGAATAGTTATTATTTGAGTTACATTGTAGAATCAATTAAAGGATAATAGAGGAAAGGAATCAAAAGACATCTGAGATACATCTGATCAGAAAGGATCAAGTATACATTAGGAAAGAGGTGATTTGACATCAAGCAACATAGTGCTAACCAAAGAATCATTGTTGAGATATTCTATTAGGTGAATCGGTTAAATCTCTTAATAAAGTAGTCTTGATATGCTTTTGTAAATCCTTTAACTGGGTGCTTACTTCATTGTAAGTTAAAGTCCTTTTACCAGGCACACTTTTAGCAAGGTGTTGAAATCCTTTAATAAGGTAAGATCTAACAATCTTGTAAGCCTTTAATAGGGAAAAACTTTCACAAGGTAGATCACGTTTCATGATCAAACATTGTAACCTTCATTAGATACAATTTATTACTATAGTAGTGAAGATTTGCGGGTGTCATCCCCACCCCAATTTTACCTTCTTCTTGGAGGGTTTCTGGGTAACTGAATATCTTGTGTCATACATGTGTTGAATATTTTACTTTCATGTTATGAATGTATATGCTTAACTTGGTATTTCAGTTTATATGCATAGATTGTGAGATAGATGTGTGGTGAATATTTTTGAGGTTGAAAGTTTTAAGTGTTGATTCATTCCCCCACCCTCTTAGAGTTTACTTCCCTATTATATTTCCAACATCTACTACTTGTCAACATTCTCTATTTTCTATCTCAATTCAAGGTTAATCTCTAAACTGGGGTTTGACTAAAGAACTTCCCCACCCAAACAAAAAAAAAAAAAACCCTTTATTTTGTAGGTTGTAGATCTTGGAAATGTGAATAGGTTGCAGATTTGGATATCCTTTTTGTGGAACTTTAGAATTGTGAAATCAGGACCAAGTTTGGATATTGCTAACCAAGGTCACATTTCTTCTTTTCTTAGGGAAAAGTCATCCCTTCTAAGGAATGTCAAATCTTCTAGACAATTGAATAATGTGTGGGTTTTGTAGATCTCACTATTTTCAATCTTGATAATGAGATTCAACACTTTTGGAGGTCATTTGACAACCTGTTTTATGTTTGTATCTTGTAAGTTATATTATCTTTCCTTTTTAATTTTAATAAACTTTGTCATATCTATATATTTTAGCCTTACATTGCATATCTATTTACCTAAAACCCTCTTAAGGTGGAGGTGAGAGGGAAGTAAATCCATGTAATTCATCCTTTTGCATTAGGCCACACATTGATGCTTCCTTTTGTGTTAATCAAACCTATTTTAAGAGGTGGATATTTTGCTTCCCACTTCATTAGTTGTTAGGATGGTTTATTCCATTTCCCCCCTACACAAAATTGGTGAGCCACTATTTCTATATTTCCACTTTTGATATTGGAGTCAGATTCTTGTGTACTCTTGGTTAGTTTCTATGTTCCATTATGAAGATCTTTTGGTTTATGTCTATCTTTCTCAATATTATTTTTCTTGCTTCCCTTCATAACACTTATGATGTATATGAGAGTTTCATGCATTTCATAATGTTCATGTCTCTTCATACTCTCCTTACTTATGATATTGTGAGATTAATGAACACATATTTTCCTTCTTTCAAGTTTATGGTTAGGTCTTTATGAGGTTGGATTATTTCTTATTTGTATTATGTGATAACCTTAGTTGATGTTCCTTCTAATCATCCTCCTGACCCTCCTAATCCTTTTTCCAACCCTCCTAATCCTCCTTATTCTCTTCATCTCCTATCTCTTCTTAAACATATGTTAAAACTCAAATCGTAGTTGATGATGAGGATGTTAAAGTATTCTTTGATGAATCATCTCTTCATCTTCCTAATCATGATGATATTAAGGGGGAATAAAAACTTACTTTAATTTCTCCTCCTATCATTATACCTTACACCACCTTTTCTCATGATTCTAGCAAAAAGTATCCTCCTATTTAAGATTTGAAAAATAATTATACTAGAGATTGTTACATGATTAAAAAATAAGGTTACATAGGTTTAGAACTTGGTAATAATGAGTATGGTATTAAAAACCCTATTCATGTACATACTAAGGAAAATAAACATGTTTTAGGCTATTCTCCTTCTAAGGAAGTAGTGCAACCTCCTCTTTGATCCCTTATTCATCTTCTATTACCTACTCCCGACGTTGATTATCCAAATACTTAGAAAATATGTCAGTTTAAAGGTGTATATTCATGTAGTTGTTGTCGAACCAAAAAAAAAAAAATCCTCTTGAAGAGACTCTTTTCAAATTTTCATGTCCTTTTCACTATAATGATTCTCACATACTTGTTGATTGTATCATTTTTTGTTTTTATGTAAAGGAGAAAGCTTCTTTAGGAATTCTCCCTTATATGCGTGAAGTATTACAATTTCTTCATATATTTCACTTAGCCTTTCTTCTTGTCTATTGGGATGGATTCCACATTATCTTACATAATGAACATTAAGAATCTCCCAATAGGTTTCCTTTCTTTGTTCCTTCACTAGGGGGAAAGGCTTCTTCCTTTCTTTCCTTGTAGGGATCTCTTCTTCTTCCCATACATAGGTATTGTTCTTTACAAAAGATTATGCAGGAGAAAGAGTGTGTTGTACCTTATTTTCCATCTTTTTACAATCAATTTCTTCTCTTAGGAGTAGTGTTTATGATGCAGGAGCATCCAGCGGTATAAGGGCAATCTTGTGTCACCCAAAAAAATGTACTTAGACTTAGTTTCTGTTTTAGGTGTTTTCATTTCTGGATACCCATTTGGGTCAAATAAAGGTTCCAACTCTCACAATTACACTATCAGTGTTCTAAGATAGAGTTTTTAATCACCTTGGAATACATGTAAATGCCAAAAAAATAGGATTTTGTAATTGAGCCATCATTTTTGTGAACTAGAAGGTGTAAATTGTTCGAAATATTGTCATTGTAATTTAGAGCATTCTAGAAAAAGAATCAGGTGAAAAGGCCCCATGGTTTGAAAGTTATCACAATTTTTTGATTTTTGGAGACATCCTAAGAATGCTTCAAAGTCAGGTTAGGGGCATTAAATGACCTCGAATAGGGCTGAAAAATGGGGGACAAGAAAAACTAGTCCATAGGGCTATAGAGCGCTTCGAGACCTTTCCAGAAATGTAAATGGTTCGTCAATCGGAGCTACAGTTCAAAAGTTATGCCTCCCAAAAGTTTGGTTACCGTTTCTAGATTCTTCTAATTTTGCACCGACTTCTAATGCGACTTCTAGAGCCTTCTATTTGGTCGGTGGATGTCTACTAGCACTTTCTAGAATGTTCCTAATCCTTAACCCTCTGGGGTCTATTTAAGAACATTTCTGGCATTGTAAAAGGCAGTTCGAAGTGGAGTTTGAGAGGAGGTACTAAAAGGAGAAATTATCTCCAGACTTATACTGTTGTAAGCCCTTAGGGCATGTTTTGAAGTCTATTTTCTCTATACTGAATGTAATAGCATATTTACATAGTTAATACAATTTTCCCTTTCCTTTTGTGTCCATTATGTGCTTGGGTCGTGTCCCCGTCAGTTTATTGTGTGCTCTTGTAATTTGGCATGTTTTCTCATATATTTCTTGATAGTATTTTCTCATTGCATGATGGTGTTCTTTCCTTCTTAGGATCTATTATCTCTATATGTTACATCTTTTTGTATTACACGAGTGTGGATTCCTTTCTTCACTCTAGTTCGTATGTTTGTAATATGTTCTTTAGATGTTATAGTGACATCCTTTCACTTCTTTATTTCATTTTTTGATAGATTTATTATTTTTTGGTATAGTTTTATCTATGGGTATGTATTGCTTTGTTACATACATGATCATGTTCCTAGAAAATATCTTTTCATGCCTTAGATTTTAGTTTTTCTCATCTAATTATCAACTACATTTTACTTTATATATGATATCTTTTCTAACACCTTATGTTGTTTAAAAATATTATCCTATGATGTTTCTTGCTTTTATTCTCTCTATGGTGTTGCACTATTCTATAATATTTCTTGTTGAATATGGGGTGTTTTTATTTTGTGCATGACCATCATTTTCTGCTTACAACTCATCCTTATATATTTCAATATTTTATTATGAAATCCACCATAGATTTATTTTTCTTTTCTAACTATTGTGGGGAAAGAGGCTTTGAATATTATTTGTCTCTTTTTCTAAGGACATACTTTCCTTAGGCTTAAGTAGAACTTGTTTATTATGTGACATTGTTATTTCTTTACAAATTAGAATACTGTCTTGACTATGGATTCTCTCTTTTGCAAGAGGTTTATGTTCTAAGTCATCACCTCTTCTTTACCATGTAAAGTTATGCCCATTATATATACTCTCTCTTTCTTTGGGTTGAATTCTATCATCCTTCATTAAAGGATCTCTATTCCACCTATATACATGGAGTTTAATATGTGTGTTCTTGTTCTCCTTCCCCTCTTCTTGGAGAATTTATCCTGGTCAAGCACTCCTATTAGGAAGATGTCTTGTCCTTAAGATTTCTTCCTCTAGAGGACCCTCTTTCCATAAGTGATATATCCTTTTCATGATTGATTTTTTTTCTTAGATTGTAAGGGTTACGGTCCTTTGCTAGGAATATAGTCCACATTGTTACTTTAAGGATATCTCCTTGTTGTGTAAAGTAAGTATCCTATTTTTCTTCCTTCTCATGTCCATTATATAGACATGATAAGGAGGGGGAATACATATGCCCTCCTTGTACATATTTTTTGCTAACAACTATGAGGTAGAAAATATAGATTCTGAGTATGCTTTAGAGTGCTTTATCCTTCGATGCTTGGTATGCTTTCTGGGTTATCCTCAAATGTATACATTTTTGCTTTGTCTCTTTTACAGTTATAATCACATATGCTAAATCACATCTATGGGTAACATAGAATAACTTGTTAAATCTCATATATGGGTAATGCATCCATATATATGCTAAATCTTGTACATGAGTACACTTACAAGCTTGGTAAATCTCATATATGAGTAACACATCCTAGACACATGCTAAATCTTATATATGGGTAATGCATACAAGTTTGCTAAATCTCATATATAGGTAACACATTCAAGCATAACATGCAAGTCCCGTACATGGGTAACACATTTTTATAGGACCATGCCACAATGATACAAAAGATATTAATCTATGGATGGAAATTCGATGGGTTTACTAGTGGGTTACCACCTTGTTAGACTATTCAATGCCATCTTTTACAAGAAAATCTTCATGTGATTCACTGTAGGGTGGACATCCTACTGGGTGAGGTAACCACTTTTCTCTCCCTTCTCTCTTTTTCTTTCTTGCTAGTAGAGATAGATCCTAAAGCTATGCTATTAATAATGTTTCTCTTACATTTATTATGTCATCATTTACACTCTTATAATGGATTTTCAAATATGATATTAGTGGGTGCACCATTTCTTTAGCTAAGGCCTCTTTCATTGGTTGATTTGGGTTTGTTTTAGTACTAACCCCTTGTTGTGTCTTTTCCTATTGGCTTTATTTCTTTTGCATTTCTTTTGCACCTTTTTTCATGGATGTAGAGTTGGGACCATTGGTCTTGGGGGCTTATTCCTCTTAACTAGTTGATGTTCTATCTCATTGTGATTTACCATATTCTCTTTCTTCTCTACTTTACTATGAGTGTAGGTTGATCCACACTCTTTCTAAAGTGGTGGATAAAGGTACCATCTTAAATTGGAAGCACCTTAATTTAATGATGGTTTTAAACCCATTTATTGTGATTCCAATATTCATTTTTATTCCTCCCCTTTCTTCTCCTTTCTCATAGGAAAAATTAGGGTATGACCTAATAGGTCATCTTTAATGCTCCATTTTTTCATGGCATAGAGCTCAAGGCAAGGTCTAATCATATAGGTCTTCCCTTTCCTTCATCTATTCACTCAAAATCTATTTTCTGCACTATAATGATCACATCTCAAAAAATGTACCCCATTTATAGGTTCAAGGATCTATTTTGGGACCTTGAGGGAATCCCAACAGTTTTGGACCCTAGTTAGTAGGGATGGAATGCATCCCTGCTCAATTAGGGATGTAGTGCATCCCTTCTTAGGCTATATTTTGGGTATAATTATTGAGTTTTGTGTTTGAATTGATTTACAGTGTTAACTTCAAGTTAAGTTGGCCTACAAGAGAAAGTTAGTTTTGAGCCTTTTATATAACCATTCATTTTTTTCATTTTACATATCACCTCATACCAAGTATCCATCATGTGCACTAGCTCTCAAACACTCAAGCATTCTTCAAGAATCAAAGGCATTCAAGAAACATCTCCTTTGAAGATAAACGATTCAAGCAATTGAAGGAGTTTGTGAAATATCTAGAATTGTCAACATCCAAGATCTCCCTTCATACATTTCGAGGTCCTTTTTTGCATCATCCACATTCATATTCCCAACACCTACATTCTTTCCTAAGACATATTTCAAGCACATTTGTCCCTGAACATTTTGGTTTCACTTTGATTTCTTTTCCTAGGGTTTTTGAAGTTGAGGCAAGGCTATTGCATCAACATGTTGGAAGTCTTAACAAGAAATAAGATACTGAGAATGGTGGGGTGGGGGGGGGAATCAGGATCTACAAAACTTCAAAATAATAGATTAACTACATTCACTACTAATCCATATCATATCTTAGATCTCATACCATATAATCATAAACTATAATGCTCAAATGAAATTTATCTAAGCATAACATTAATGAAAATATAAACACATAACACAAAGATTTCGACAAATCGAAAACCCTCCAAGGTGAAGGTAAAACTAGGGTGGGGATGAAACCCAAAAATCATTACTACTACAACAAAAAAAATTTCTTGCTAGGGCTACAATTTGATCACTTTTGATGATCTACCCTGTGAGGGGTCTGTTTGGTTAAAATTAGCATAAGACTGTTAAGTCTACCTTGATTAAAGGATTTAAACTCATAATAAAGTAAGCACTTTTTTAGGAGATTTGAAGAAGGTCTGTTAAAATGACTCTACTAAGAGATTTACCCTAATTCACTTGTTAGAATGTCTCAATACCTGATCCTTTAGATTTCTCTCAATAAGTTGTTTACAAATCTTCTCTCTTAAATGTCTAAATTTGATCTCCTTATCTAACTTTCTCTGATATTCCCTTCACTGGTAGGTTTCTATGTCTAATCTCCTTATCAAACTTAGCCTTCTTTTCTCTATCATTTGTATGTTCACTCCTTCACACTTTCGTCTCATTCTTGTTCGTCTCTTATTCTCTCATTCTCCATAATTATTTATGGTTATATCCTTCTTTAAATAGATAATCATAGAAATTTCTAGATCATAATCAACAATTTATAATTCATTCTTTTGTCATTCTTTTTTCGTTAAACCCTTCTAATTTTCTAGTTGGGTGACAGAATGTGTAATTTTTTGCTCAGCTGTCTCTACAATCCTTAAATCTCGTATAGAAGTTGGCCAAAATGGTTTATGCTAACATGTTTTGTCACCATTTATTCCATTGTAGATAATTGATCTGAGATATCTTTCATGGAATAAGTTATACAATTTTTTGGCCACAGTTTCAGGCATCCTTGGGTGTATGAAAACACAGTGCAATTTTGTGCATCATGGGAGCTATATCGAATGAGTTTACTATTGAATGAAAATATTTATGCTCATTCAAAATTTTCAAGTCAAAAATTATGGTGCAATTTCATTCCTTCTTAAGCTCGCTAGGCAATTTTGTAGAATGAGCGAGAAATTGCCCTATCACTATAGGCTATAGCGATCTTGGCTATTGCTATGTGTAGAAGGCAGAAAGTGGATATAGAAATGGATGATGCCAAGGCTTATTGCTATAAGGTTTAGCGATCTACAATAGTACTTAAGTTAAATGGGTTTCACATCTTTGCATGCAATTAAGTTTAACCTGAGATCAAGGTGGCAAGGTTACAAAATGCTTTGTTTGCATCATCGCACATGGTTGAAGATAACCAAAGGTTAACAAAAAAAATGCATTTTTTGCATCTTCATAGGGTTAAGAGGAAGGTTAATGATCAATTTCAAAGGACTTCCTTGTTAATAAATGCAGTTGATCTTAAATCAATATCACTCCGTCAAAAAGATTTGATGCTTTAAGTTGGAAAGCTCTGATGAAGGTGGTCAAATGGTTTCTACTTCATTATAGGTAGTTAATATTGATCTAGGGTTAAGGCTATGAGGCTTAAAAAGCTTGTATTCTGATGCAACATGAATCTAGATGTACCCCAAAGTGAGGTGATCCAAAATCCAACAAACCAACACATAGAGGAAACACAACAAATAGTGCAACAAAATTCAAGATCTAATACCAATCACAACTCTTTATTCATAGAACAACTGATTACATGCAATATGCCTAGCTATAAGGCCTTCCAGGTTAGGGCCAAATACAAACAATAATTACAAAACCAGTTCTACAAGATCCCACAAGATTTAGTTACCACATGCCAATTCCAGCAAATCCAAGTTCACAACTAGATAAGAACACCAAGAAGAATTCACACTTTTACCCTCAGGTCCACCAAGAAAACCTTTGGTTCTTAAGTTACAACTCCAACTCTTCAAAATTTGCATCTACACTTCATCCTATTCTCACACCTAGATGATCACTTCTTCTATGCCAAAAAAACTCTATAAGACCCCTTCTTATACCCAACTAAGCCACAAGTCGGCCTAACTCATTACAAACTAAATTGAATCCCTTACATTAAATATAAGTCAGGACACAAGTCAACTACAACACTAACTTAAATACCCACACACAAATTAAATGCCAAAAGTTAGCTCATAGATAACTCAACACCAATTAAACCAAGACCAAATCGAGTGTCAACAAAACTAAATCGAGTACTAGTAAATTCCCAAGCATTGCCAAGCTCCAAAGACCATGTCGAGTTCCCAAACCATGCTGAGTTCCATAGACCATGCCAAGTTCCATAGATCATGTTGAGTTCCCAGACCATGTCGAGCTCCATAGACTATGCCAAGTTCCTAGGCCATGCCAAGTTCCCAGACCATGTTGAGTTCACAAACCATGCTATGCTCCATAACTTTAAGCCAAAATACCTCCAAACATTAAGGATTGCAAGCAAGCATAGGATGCTCTTACATCAAACACCCCATGTTCAAAAAGATGTTCTCAGTACCTGGAAGAACATCTTTTGGGATTCAAAACATAAATCCCAAATTGGTTCTTCACATACATATCTTCCAAGTCTTCAACTTGTAGACTCTTTCCTTTGTTCTTCTTTTGCTTCTTCACATCCATCCTCGGTATGCTACATGTCTTCTTTCCATGCTGATCTCCAACCTTTCCAAAATCTACTAACTCAACTTGACTACCAATACTCAGGTTCCTCCTACCAAGTTCTTCATTATGTAAAGGAATCAGGAAAAACTTCCTACCACCTTTCTCAATAGTAAACACATTCTTGACAACCCTAGAATCATACTATTAAGGTCTACCAAGTAACACATGACAACTGCTCATATCCACAATATCACACAACACTTGATCCTTATACAGCTCAATCTGGAAATCAATAAGGCATTGCTCCCTCACTTCCAAAGCATCTTCACCTTGCAACCAAAAAATCCTGTAAGGATAACGATGTCTCAATCTCTTCAAACCATGTTTCTAAACCATTTCCTCAGCAACAAGGTTATCAGTACTACCACCATCTACAATTACCTTGTAGACTTTACCACCAAACTTACAACAAGTTCTTAATAAACCAGTCCTCTGACAAGATCCCAATGTCCTCTCACTAACTAGTACTTGCCAAGCCAAAAAAATTTCTCCTTGCTCAAGCTGATTATCTTGAACTACAACATCATTCACAAAAATAGTTGTCCTACCAATCAGACATTCAAAATATTTATGTCCTTCTTTACCACATCTGAAACAATTACCTCTAAACCCACCTCCACCTATCCTCTTTTTCTGATCAACAAGTTTTGGTTCACTTTCTGTACTTGGTTTAGCTTGTGCCAAGCTATCCTACTTCTCCTTCCCTCTAGCATTACCTTGACATTTCCTCTTCGACTTATCCTCTACCTTCAGGGCATATTGATAAGCATTCTCAACTGAAGAAATATTCAACATACCAACCTCATCCTGAATATTGAATCTCAAAACACTAATGTATTGAGCTACCTTTTCCTTTGACAATTTTCTATGACCAGATTGAATAGTCAACTTGTAGAACTCCTCGGTCTAATCTTTCACAGGCATATCCTTCTATTTCAGATTCTACAACATTTTAAACAACTCAAGTTCATAATCAATAGGAATGATCTTACCCTTCAACTTAGTCACCATCAATCTCCATCTAGTGATCTTCATTTCACCTTCATCTTCTTTATCTCTTTGAAATTCTTTCCACCAAAGAGTAGTATGTCCTTTCAACCTAGTTTGTGCCAACCTCATTTTGAATGGATCCTCAATATCCTTAAGCTTAAATTAGTCTTCCAATTCACCAATCCAATCAATTAGGTTTTCAGGAATCAAAGTACTCGAGAAATTAGAAACCTTCATCTTATCCTTTAGCTTCAACTAAGATCTAGGTCTAGCAAACTAACCAGCCCTAGTTCTAATAGATCTCTCCACAGGATCAGTTCTGTCCTCACCACTAGATCTAGCAACTTTAAAGTCTTTAACAACTTCTTCATAACTACCTTCAATGCCTACATGCCTAGGTATGCCACCTAAGGCACTTATAATTTCAGCAATCATGTCGCTCTTCATCAATACAATCTCATATTTGAAGTCCGCTTGTACATTCTCTAAGATCCTTTCTTCTACAACATCACTAAGATCATCAATTGGCCTAGGGTCCAATCTTCTTGAAGGCATTTTCCAAAATTTTAGAAAACCCAATGAAATAGATCCACAAATCTAGAAGATCAATCAGCTCCACAAGATCAACCTTCTTTACAAATCCTGCTGCAAACTACCACAACTTTGGAAATCTATCCACACACTTAGGAAAACTTTCGCTCTGATACCATCTAATGCAGCACGAATCTAGATGTACCCCAAAGTGAGGTGATCCAAAATCCAACAAACTAACACACAGTGGAAATACAACAACAATGCAACAAAATGCAAGATCTGATACCAATCACAACTCTTTATTCATAGAACAATTGATTACATGCAATATGCCTAGCTTTAAGGGCTTCCAAGTTAGGGCCAAATACAAACTAAAATTACAAAACTAGTTCTGCAAGATCCCACAAGATCCAATTACCACATGCCAATTGTAGCTAGTTGAGATCCACAACTGCATAAGAAAACTAAGAAGAATTCACACTTGTACCCTTAGGTCTACCAAGCAATCCTTTGGTTCTTAAGCCAGAACCCTAGCTCTTCAAAATTTGCATCTACACTTCATCCTGTTCCCCCAGCTGGATGATCACTTCTTCCTATGCCAAAAGACTCTACAAGATCCCTTCTTATACCCAACTAAGCCACAAGTTGGCCCAACTCATTACAAACTAAATTAAATCCCTCACATTAAATATAGGTCGAGCCACAAGTTGGCTATAACACTAACTTAAATACCCATACACAAATTAAATGCTAAAAGTCGGCTCATAGAAAGCTTGGTACCAACAGAACCAAGACCAAACTGAGTATTAGCAAAACCAAGCTGAGCACCAATAAATTCCCAAGCATTGTTGAGCTCTAGAGACCATGTTGAGTTCCCAGACCATGCCAAGTTCCACTGACCATGCTGAGTTCCTAGACCACATCGAGTTCCATAGACCATGCCAAGTTCCCAGACCATGTCGACCTCTAAAGAGTATGCCAAGTTCCTAGGCCATGCTGAGTTCTTAGACCATGTCGAGTTCCAAGGCCATGTCGAGCTCCACAACTTTAAGTCAAAATCCCTCGAAACATGTAGGATTGCAAGCAAGCCTAGGATGCTCTTGTATCATATTTGCACCATTGTAGGGTTAATTATCAAGTTAATCATTCAAGTTAAAAAGGTGTGATGGTAGTTAGTTAAATGGTTAGCATTATTTTGCAACAATTAGTGGAAAGAGATAGAAAATAGTCACAAAAATGTGATCAATAGTTAATGGTTTTGTTTGTAACTTTGTAGGGAAAGATGGTTGATGGAGAAATGAAGTCACAAAGTTCCAATGACATGGTAGTTATCAAAACAATGTTTGCAATATTGTGTGGTTTTAGAGAGGCTTGTGTTTGGTGGTTGCGAGGAGGCAACACAAATAAAGACAAGGGCTTCATAGCATCACACAGTTAAAAAAATGTTAAGTTTTGATAGTTATGAATGTGCAAAGTAGTTAGTTCAGTGGTCATCACAAGGTCACTACAATTAGTGAATTAAAGTAATAGATAATTGTAAAGCAGTGATAGGGAATAATATGAAGCAATAATGATCACACAAGGTCATAAAACTAACAAAGATTTAGGCTATGAAGCCACAAATAGGAGTAGGCGTAGGTAAACATAATAAATAGAAAGATGGATGATCTGATAGAATGTTTAAAGGATATTGGGCCATGTGGTGAAGTTGACTATTGAATTTAGTTGACTTGATGACATGGTTGACCTGGTATGGTCATGAACACAGAACCAAGCAACTCTTTGATGGTGAACAGGTCATTTTGATTGTCTGCAACCACCTTTTGGTATTCTCCATGCCTTGTAAGTGCATATTTCCTCCTACCACCACCATGGTTATCCATCTACAAGCCAGAGTAGTTATGGTCATCATTTTCTATGTCTTCAAGGCCTAGCTTGCACATAAGGATCATATTTTCTACATAGGGATGTGCATCTGATCAGATTTCCTTTCCAATTTTCAGTTATTTCTCTCCTTTACAATTTCAACTCCACCTGGTTGGGGTTTGAACTCAATGTAACATAAAATTTATGCCTAAACTCTATAAAAGGTAGTTTTAAATATGTTTTAGGGGTTCTGCTTTGCTTGTATTTTTCAGCAATATTATGCTTTGCAACATTATCCTTCCAACAATGAAAGCTCTATTTCTTACCTCTTCTTACCATTCATTATTTGTGCATGTCTATTTCCTAGTGGTGAATGTTTTCTTTTCTATTTTCTTGATTCATATGTTGTGTCAACTCTGCTAGTAGTTGTTGCATAGTGAAATTCCATTTCCTTTCAATGCTACAATTAGTGCCAAACCTTCATGTTATTTTGGGAGATAGATTGGAGTCAAGATTAGTTTATTTTGGGGTTTCATTGATGTTTTGTGTAGTTATATGTAGAGTTGTAACCACATTCTATCACCCCCTTTCTCTTAAAAATTTTTCTTTCTTACATGTCCTTCTCTCTTTTCCTCTCACAAAGTAGTTAAGTGCAACCTGATAGTGAGGAAGCTGACCATCTTCAGAGACTTAATCTCATTGTTCTAGTCCCACAACTTGGAGTTTGTTTCCATGTTACACAAGGCCACTTGAGGGTCATACCTCAAGCAACGGGGTAGACTTTTGTTTCAAATTTTTTTGGTATTCCACTGGGATAGACAATAGAAGATTCAAATCAGCTTTTAGAGCTTCCACCAGTCATACAACAATTTTTGGCATGACCGGTGGGACACACAATTTCAACTACTCAAGTCCATTGGAAACCATTGCAATCTTTATGAATTGAGAATTTGGGTGTTATTGTTAGTGCCATAAGCCTTTGGAGGCATTCCATCAAACACCATGGTGACTCTAATGCACATCTATTAGTTTTAAGATGAAACAATGCTGGTATGTAAAGATCATTCTTGATCTTTTGTGTCTTTTCAAAGTTTTCTATGAAATGCAATTTTTATGAAATTCTAACCATGGAACTGTTTCATAGAAATAGCTACTATTCTCCCCCATATCATGAAATGCTATTCCTCAACCCTCACATGACCACTTTCAATCTCAGCCCCAAGCTAGTTATAGCCAATACACTCAAATTTATTCCTATCCCCCTACCCCTACTCCACCAGCCCCAACATCCCCATATAAGGAGCTTAAGGATACGATGTTGGAGTTTCAAAGGTAGATTGACTACAAGCTCTAGGAAAGGAGTAGGAAAATGGACTCATGGTTTCATGAGCAAGTTGAACAATTTTTGGACTGTGATAGGTGGCTTGATGAGATTGCGAGGAAACAAGAGATGGAGAGATAACAAGAGGAGATGACATACTAGTCCTATCTCCAACAACAACAAGATGAGAGGGAGAAAGATAGACATTTTGAGGAGAATCTTGCAAGGCAAGTTGTAGCAATAAAAGAAGAGGAAATGAGGCTCAAGTCAGCTCATTTTTAAATCAAGGAAGAAGAGGCAACCCCTTCTCCAAAATATGTCATTCCTAGCTTCAAGAAGCCCCCTCCATTACAAGAGCCTACTGATGTAACCCCTCCACTCCCTATACAGAAAAGATAAACTCATGAGCTTTCCATACTTATCACTATTACACTTTTTGAGGGTGGATCGATCATATGGACTCCCAATGGCCCAAACATGGAGTTTTTGGAGAACAAAAGGAAGAAAATAGAACAAAAAAGGGAGGAGTTATAGCCTACCAAGGAGAAAAAAGAGGTAGTTGGCAAGAAGAAGGAAGAGGATGCAATCCTCCTATTTTAAGAGATTCCCTCTTTTGTTGAGGAAGGAGAGGAAAAAAAGGTTTTTATGCATGAGGAACATGTTGATATGCATGAGGTTTCCCCTAACCTATGCATATTTTTGAAACTATGAGGGAGGAGATTAATGATGAGGATAACCTTTTGGACGAGTTTAATATTATCTACTCTTCCATAGATGTTGACTCATCATCTCCTATATATGAGGAGTACGTTCTTTAATAACAACAAGTAGAGATTCATGTTATACCAGTAACTCTCAAGGAGGTGGTTCATGAACAACATGAAGACAAGGTGGAGATCATTTCTTCACAAGAAGTGGAGCCACTTCTAAACTAGTGGGATATTTCCAAGGTTGTAGGGCACAACAATGAGGTCAAGGCTGATTCCTTAGACCTGAAGCATCAAGAGGATGCTCCACAAGGCATCTAGCTCTGCAACAAATCAACAAGTTGCCCCTAGTCATGCTTATTGTTGAGCACGAGGGTGAAGATCATAAGGAAGAGAAAGCATGTCTTTCTCAAGAAGGTAATGCCCCAGTGGTGGAAATCTTTATTGTTTTCAATATTGGCAAGAAGGAATTTTATGTAGCAGTATGCTTGTCATACTCGCTAATTCACTTGACTGCCCTTATGTATGGAACAAGAAATCAACTTGTGAGGAAGGAAAGTTACTTCAACGAGCTAGTTAATGGCTTTGTTTAATTTTTTGCATTGTAAATACTTGTACATAGTAGATTAGGTGTTTTCTATTTTCAAAAAGTGCACGAGCACAAACTATTTTTCTGTGAAATAGTAGGTTTTGAAATTTTGCTAGTTGTAGATGTTGTAATTTTTTCTGGTTGCAAGCTAAGCAGGTCTCATTTTTTGTGACTATATAGCCCAATAGATTGCTTAAGGCTAATGGTCCATGCTTGGTAGAAAAGCATCCCCTTTGATTTGCTAGAAATGTTGACATCTTTTTTTACCATTTATTCCATCACATATAACCGATTTGAGATATCTTTCATAGAATAAGTTCTGCATTTTTTGGCCATAGTTTCAGGCATCCTCGGGTGAATGAAAGCACAGTGTAGTTTCAGGTGCACAAAAATGAATAGTGCAGCTTCATGCATCACAGGAATTATATCAAATGAGTTTGCTATCAAATGAACATAGTTCTGGTCATTCGACATTTGCAGGTCAAAAATTCTAGTATGGTTTCATTCCTGCTCAGGCTCGCCAAGTAATTTTGTAGAACAAGCAAGGAAATAACTCTATTTCTATAGGTTATAGAAATCCTGGTTATCGTGACATGCAGAAGGAAGAAAGTGGATATAGGGATGGGAGATGTCAAGGCTTATCGCTATAGGGTATAGTGATCTACAACAACATTTAAATGGTTTTCACATCTTCACATGCAGTTAAGTTTAACCTGTGATCAAGGTGACAAGGTTGTGAAATGCTTTGTTCACATCATCATACATGGTTGAAGATAACCTTAGGTTAATGAAATAAAATGCATTGTTTACATCTTCACAAGGTTAATAGGAAGGTTAATTATCAGTTTTGAAGGCGTGCCTTGTCGAGAAATGTAGTTGATCTTAAATTGATATCACTCCAAAAAGCTTTGATGCTTTAAGTTTCAAAGCTGTGATGAAGGTAGTTAGATGGTTTTCACTTCATCACAGGGAGTCAAGATTGATCCAGGGTTAAGACTACGAAAGCTTGTATTCGCATCATCACAGGGTTAATTTTTGAGTTAATGATTCAAGTTGTGAAGGTATGATGACAGTCAATTAAATATTTATCACCATTTCACAATAGTCAATGGAAAGAGACAACAAGTAGTCATGATAGTGCAATCGACATTTAAGGGTTATCTTTGCAACTTCACAGGGGGAGATGATTGAATCATAAATGTTGATGATATTCATATGGAGGAGTATCCTAGCATTTCTGAATTATTTAAGAGATTGTTAGCATGATTATATGTTGCATTCATGGTAGTTTTTGTTATTGATGTCAACATAATGATGATTATATGAAGACTAGCAAAGAAGATGAGGCTATGTGCACTTGAGGACATGTCCTATAGTGTTTTGATGATGTGGCTAAGTGTGCATGTGAAAATATGCATAAAGATGAAAGTTATTCAAGATTCATTGAAGACACCATTCTGGCAGAGTTCTTGAGAAGTAGTTACTTTTATTTTGATTATATCTCCTAATAGAGATAGAATCTGATTAAGCATGGTTGAGAAGAGGTGGAAGACATGATGAAGATGGTATTTTTTTTCATGTTAGTATTAACAAGAGAGAAATAAAAATTACATGAAAATATAATCAATATCAAAATAATAATAAATCACACAAAAGAGAACACAAGACACAAAGATTTAATGTGCTTCTCCCAATCCTTGGGCTACGTTCAATAATAGTGAGTCCAATTCTTATTATCCAATGATTAAAACCTTATTATAGTTTGTAATCCCTTACAACTCAATACCATAGCAAGAAGCTACAATCTCATCATACATAGGTAAATCCCTAACTCTAAGCCACTATATACAAGCTTTTTACTACTTCCAAAATTGGGGCTAAAATAAGTCATCCAATAGAAAAATAGAAGCCAGTGCCTTTTAAACTAATTAAGTTGGTCAAGCTTTTAGAGGTACCACCCCCCAAAAAAAACCCACAAGGGCGTTTCCCATTAATCTCGTCATGGGGGAACTTCCCACAAACACTCATAGTATTAATCTAGGAGGAATTGTGCCAAATAAAGTGAGAAAAAAAATCTCTGAGTCTGATTAGGCTCCACATCACAAAAATCTCCCACTTGGAAACTAATCATAACACTGCTAAACCTATAGCTCTCACTGGTATGTAAAACCACCCTAGACTTTTTTGTTCTTTTATATTGTTTAGTCTAGAAGACCAACTAAAAATGAAGAGTTCTACTTCTCTCTTGTCACTGCCTTTGTAAACATATGTGTTGGATTATCATTTTTATGTATCTTTTCCAGCTTTAACTATCCATCATCCAAAACTGTCCGAATAAAATTGTACCGCAATTGTATGTGATTTGTCTTTGAATGTAGAGAAGAATTATTTGCAAGATGAATGGCACTCTAGCTAGCTATAAAAAATTAATTATCCCTCAATGAGTGTCACAACTCTTCCATGAATAATTGAAGCTATATCTTCTCCTTGGTTACCTCTGTAGGAGCAACATAATCTTCCTCTATAACAGATAAAGAATTCACCTTGTATAACCAAGAAATCCAATTTAATGTTATCCCACCAACAGTAAATACATATCTTGTAGTACTCTTCAAGGTATCAAGATCCCCTCCCAAATCTAATTCAATAGAGCCTTATAAATCTCTAGTATAGCCCAAAAAATGTAAATATTTACTAGATATTCCTCTCAAACATCTGAGAATCCATTTGACTACATTTCAATGCTTAATTCTAGAATGACTCATATAACTATTAACAACTCTCACTACATATCCAATATCTAGCCTAGTATGTTAAAAGAATAGCTTCAATTGGATCTAATATCAATATATGGAACATACATATTGTTGATATCTCTAACTAGTGTTGTCTATTAGTGTCATTTACTAGGTAGAGTTAGTATGTCAGCACTACAACTGAGCTACTCTATATAGGTTTAGTCATATAAAGACTTATAAATAAACATGTACATACAAAGCTCTATAGGAGCTGAGCAAGTCTTTGGTCATCGAGTATTATCAGTATAAGTTGAATGTAATGTTTACTGAGAATTTTGAGCATATTGATGTCAAGTTACACAAAAGGTGTCAAATATTATAGAGATAAAGCATCAGGAGTGTGTACAGTGAATGCCAAGTATCAAAGACAATAAGTGTCAAGTAGTGCAGAATTGACATTCAAGTCAGGAATGATACAAACTTTCAGCTAAACCGAGTCAAGCTGATATTGACAAGATATTGAATACTTGTAGAGGTTATTATAGAGGATATTACACGTTTTATGATGTGGATCACATATACCTATGTGTTATGATTAACCAATTAGATGACGAGGTGAAGTAAGGAAGCATCTAGAAAAATCTTTTTGAAATCTTTGAATATAGAAAATCTAAACCTATTTTGATATAGGATAGTGTATCGTGATAGTGATGAGAAGGAGCAAACAAGCTATTTCTGCAATTCAAGTATGAATGTGTGAACATTGCAGAGGAGGAAAAAGAGTTTTGTTATTATAGAACAAAGGAAGTGACCTTGTCAAAATAGTGAAGGATAGTAAAGCTATACAAAAGAGAGGTCAAATCAGATTGAAGAAAGGAGATCCAAAACTAGCTTATCAAAGTAGACCGAGGATCAAGTATTGAATCAATTTTAACAGATTGAGTAAGGGATAATCTCTTAACAGAGTGGTCTTAACAAATCTTTGTAAATATCTTAACTGAGTTCTTACTTTCTTGTAAGTGTAAAATGCTCTCATAAGGTAAGACCTAATAGTCTTAACAACCTTTAACAAGGCAAACCCCTCGCAGGGTAGATCATTAGATATGGTTAAACATTGTGACCCTAACAGGTTAACTTTATTATTGTAGTAGTGAAGATTTGTGGGTGTCATCCCCATCTCAGTTTTACCTTCATCTTGGAGGGTTTCTAGGTAACCAAATATTTGTGTTATGTGCTTGCATTTCATGCATGTGATTGATAGATTAGATTTATATGTTACTATAGTTTGATTTTACAATCTATACATGCATTAGATATGAGATGGTAAATGTGGAGAATGTACTAAAGAATTGTTAAAAGGTAAAAAGTGTTGCAGATCCTAATTCACCCCCTCCCCCCCCCCCACCCAGTATCTTAGCTTCCTAATTAAGAATTCCAACACACACACACACAATTTACTTCATATATTGATATCTCATGTTATTCAATACTTTATGATCATGTTCTGATCAGGTTGTATAAATTAACATATTCTTTTGGTAGGCATTAAGGATTTGATGTCAGTGTACATATTAAAAAAATGATGAATATCATATGATTGATCATTCTTGTTCAATCATACTTCAAATTCTATTGTGTAGATATCTCTCCATATTCTTGAGAGAGTAATGTGTTTTATAACAATCCTCCCTAGCTCAGAGGGACTGTTGATTTTATAGCTTTAGACAAATTGCTTCAATATGTGTGTGTGTGTGTGTGGTTATTTAAATTATTGTTTATATATTATTATTGTCTAATGATTATTAACCATAGAGAAATGTCTTTTGATGAGTCTCCTCCTCTCATATTTAGAAGTCTTCAAATATACATTTGGAAACTACTATTAACAATGGCAATGTTATTACATTTGCAGCAATTGATCCATTTTACTCAACATGGTATTAGAGCCTAGTTGTGAATGTAAGAAAAGATTAAAGATTTGAGATGTTTCTTTCAAATTTAATTAACATTGATAAATATTCATATCATTGTTAAAAGACATGCAAATGATATGATGGATCAGTGGCTCCGCAAGTAGGAAAACAACCATCAAACTCGAAGAAACAATCGATCGAGCATTTCAAACATTATTTTAGTAAGAAAATTTAGTCTCGAGTATTAAGGAATAAGGACAAATAGAAAGAAAACATAGGGTAAAATAATTCCAACGAAGATATACAAGCAATACAAACATGTGACAAAAGTCACCAGTATAGTATGTGATTAAAGAGGAAGAAGAGTCATTAGCGTCAAGCATATCTACAAGTCACGTAAAAGAGATCAGCATGAGGATTTATCTTCTTGGCATTAATTAGACTTCAAAAATTTCGTAAAAGACCTTCTTTAAGGAGATCGATCCACACAGGCTCTGGCATATTGAATTAAGATGATTAAGGTGGGATGTCATTTATTGTGCCATTAAGGTCATTCACTACATAACAGTATTAGTATGTAATGTTTTTAATATTTGGAGATCAAGCAATAAGACTTGTAACAAAAAACACATACTCTATAATGATAGAGGTTGGATATATGGAGATTCTATATGCTATGGATTCAATAGTGGTTTTTTGTTGGGCACCTCATGGACCGGTAAATTTAATTGGAACTATTATGGACTTGAAAGAAAGGAATTATTATATAGATCAGTTTATACAATCAAAGTTCAAAGACAATGACACAGAATGGATAGAAGGAATCACCACAGATAACCGGGGACATTCAACGTTCATTTTGACATTCAAACTAAATTAGTCGAAGACTAAGGCATGATGGTTTCACAATTTAATCATAGTTCACCATTTAATAATCATCTTGACTAAGTTTAGGCACTAAAACAAAATTAATGGGAGAGTAATAACATCATCCATCCACATGACATTGGACTCATTTATATTTATCCCATCATTAAAGAATACCATACGAAGGGCAACATACTCATAACATGGAAACTTCTCTTACTAAGATAGTGGTAGATATTGTATCAGAGGGGAATGAGTTCGTAACTTATATCATATATTGCAATTGTTGAAGAACACACTATAAGGAGATGAGGCTTAAACAGTGAGCATACGCAAGTGATGGATTTACATGTATATGTGCAGTCAAAGGAAGAAAGGAATATATCAATGTCGAACAGCATAAAAAGAACGGAGAAATCACATGAGCAAAGTAATTTCCGTGGGGCATTGATGAAATGACTAGGAGAAATATAGTATGCAGAACGATGTAGCATATATATTATTTGGTAAACATATTTGGGGACTTACATAATATCATTGGACGTCACACATAGATGAGTTTACATTGAGAAAGAGGAATGAATATTCAAAATGAAGCTATTGTATTCCATATCATGGTGTTCAATAATATCAAATAGATTAAAAATATCTATTTTGATTAAATACAAGTTACAAAATTGAGAATGTTCAATAATAATCACCACCCCTTAGTTAATATATTAGGAAGTGCCTAATAATAAGTATTGATAAGATATTGTTCTTTTAGAGGTGAACGTAGAGAGGCTACAACATGGGACAAACACATTTGTCTGTTCATTATTGTAAAAGTATTTTATTTTGGAAATCTGATTGATTGAATTCAAGAGCCTTGGCACTTGTATTTGTTCTTTTCAATGACACTAATGTACAACCTTTGACAAAATAAATGTTCTTGAGTACTTGGAAGTAAGTGATCCCAATTTAAAGGGGACTACCAAGATTTGATCCATTGTTATAAAAATTAATCAAAGTTTTTGTTGAGGTTGCGATTTATGTCACAGACGATGTACATACCTTACTCTTATTGTTATAAGAAATGCAATGGAATTCCAAGGATATATTATGAGATCAATTTATCAAGCATCTCAGCATCAGAATGAACAAGTATAGTTCATGTTACTATTTTGTGTTGAGAGAAAAACAAAGGGTTGATAATTCAACAAAAGGGAAGTGTTGTTTCTTGAGTTAGGTGTGGTCAGCTACAAGTGATTAGATGACAGATATTATATTCTTGTGGATTTCCATTAATTGCATCTAGAGTTAATCATGGGTTACCATCCAAAGTTATCCTTTTTGAAGGGAAAATATTTCAACCTTGAGTGATTGGCCTTGTGAAGGATTTTTGAAGTGTCAGGGCCATATTCAGATTCCTTCCTTGAGAAGCATTGTGGCAAGGAGGTTCATGCAAATTTCATCAAACTTGGACTTGATTAATGTGTGGTTATAAGGAACTACTCCATATTTATTCACCACATCAAAGTATGTCAAATTGACAAAGACCAATATATATGACATAGGAAATATGCGATCTGATTAATAATGTTTCACCCCAGGAATGGAAAAAATTATGTCTATATACACTAGGATAAAAAATGGATTGCATGTTCACTCCCAAAACAAATTAGAAGAAATGTCTTGACTCTATAAAATAGAATGAGTGGGAATTTTACATTTGGGGCGGGGGGGGGGCGGGCGTGGAATTATCATAACCAGTGTTTCATTCCCACTTGAACCATCTTTGGAAAGGGGATGTTTCATTCTCAAATGTCTATGGACACTCATGTGAAGATAAGTGTTCTTATCTTTTACATTTATCCACTCATTATAGTTTCTCTCCCATTTATAATTCTATACATACTATAAGAGTTATTTGCCTTGATTTTTTCCATTATTCTAAGGATGTTCTTGCAGGAAAAGAAGGTTGGCTCTTTACACATGCTACCACACATTGTGCACATTCAATCTTACATGACAGTACCTCCAAAGGAGTTGTGATCTAGAATTCATTAGTCATCTGATGATCATGCTAGATAAACTAAGGCTCTTGAAGTGAATATCTTTGATGATTGAGATTATGAGTATTCTTCCATTTAGAGGGAGTTAAAAACTTCTTCAAAAGGAAACCTAGGAGCTCAGAAGATTGATACTTAGAGGAACTCTAAAAATACATGTGTGAGACTACATAATTTTGATGGGCCTAACCTTATGTACACCATGAAGAAATAACAACTTATCACCATAAAGTCGAAAGACTGATATCAGATATAGAGAGAGTTCAACAAGCATTCTTAAGTGAAGAGAGCTCTATGGGAGTAACTAGAGGACCTGACTTCCTACAACTTTTTGTTCAGAGGGAGAATTACAAGTTACAATTCCTTATTAATTAGTTCTCTATGAAAGAAAAGTTCGAAGAATTTCTTGAGAAAGAAGTTTGAGGTAAAAAACCCTTGTTTCACCCTTTAGGAGAAGCTATGGTGGGTCCATCCTCTGACTTGGTTCATGGTGGATATCATGTGAGTTACTACATAATGTTGTTGTGATTTATGTCATGCAAGGTGAAAATATTTCATTTGATATATGTGTGAGGTTGTTTTAAGGTGACGATCTTAGCAATAGCTTGACCATGTTATCATCATAGACTTCATTAAGTTGTTTTCCTATAATATGCTAATAATTATGTTTTAAAAATGTATCATGATCGAATACATTAAATTGTTCTCTCAAAATGAGCTAGAAATCATGATATTCTAATTGTGTTGTATTTTTGATCCATTGTCATGATAGACTATGTTAATTTGATGTTTCGGATTGTGTCAGAAGTTGTGGCAATAAGTAAATAATGATATTCTAAGATTGAGCTAGAAATCATGAGATCAAGATTGATTATCTAATTGATTATGATTATTTCCTAGAATGTACCGAAAATTAGATACTATATATTCTTAAATAGATATATTTGTGTATAACCTTTTTTTATGCAAACTCAAATATGAGATTATTGAGATTAATAAATTGATCATATCCTCCCTCACTAAGAGGGACTGTTAAAGTACAGTGCACATACCAAAAGAATATAAATTATGATTGATCATTCTTGTTGAGTCATACCTTGGGTTATATTGAAAGATAATATCTAAATTGATGGATATACGTTGATATGTCATTCCAAGAATATCGTATTGAGATTATATATCCCCATATCCTTAAGAGCATAATGTATTATATAATAATCCTCCCTAGCTAAAAGGGAATGTTGAGTTTGTAGCTTTAGACAGATTGGTTTGATGATGAGATACATTATTGAAGGTAAATCATCATTTAGACATGTGTGTGTTATTTTTAATATATTATTATTTTCTAATGGTGATTAATCGTAGAGACATGTTTCATTTTCATAATTCTTTAAATCTTCATTTTGAAAATACCAATAACAATGCTAGTGTTATTACATTTGTAGAAAAGGATCCTTGCTACTCAACATAGTACATACTATGGCATACATCAAAATTCCTACAACTAAAGCATAAGGTACCTTGGACATCTTAGCCTCCTCTTCTTGTGTCTTTGGACACATCTTCTTGGTCATTTAAATGACTAAGCAAAGGTGTGTTGACAACTTTGGCATTCTCCATGATAGAGAAACGTTGCAACACCTTCTCAATATAATCAGTCTGAGTTAATGTCATTTTTTTGTTCCTCCTATCTCTACAAATTTTTATGCCAAGGATTTGATTTTCTTCCCCAAATCCTTCATAGAAAATGAATTTTAATTGTTCTTTTAACCCCTTCATGTGATGCATGTTAGACCCAGCTATAAAAATATCATCAACATATAAACATAAATAATGTAGTTTTCATCATCCAACCTCTTAAAATGAATACAATGATCGAAGTGACATTGACTATAACCATACTCATGCATAAAATTGTCAAATTTAAGATATAATTTCTGAGGTGTTTGCTTCAAGCCATATAAACTTTTCTTCAATCCGCACACTAAATTATCCTTACCTTCACCTTAAATCGATGTGGTTGTACCATATATATTTCTTCATCTAAATCACCATGAGGAAAAGTTTTTTTAACACCAAGCTACTCCAAATGAAAATCTCAATAGCCACAATACTTAAAACAATACGAATAAAAGTCTTTTTAACAACTAGAAAAAATATCTAATCAAAATTAATGCCCTTTTTCTATGCAAATCCTTTTACAACTAGCCTAGCTTTGAATCTTTTAAAACTTCATCCTTTTCTTTCAACTATAAACCCATTTATTTTGCAAAGCCTTTTTACCTGTAGGTCACTTACATAAATCCCAACTCTACTTTTTCAACAAAGAGTCAATTTCTTCTATCATTGTAGGCTCCTACTAAATCTTAATATCTAACTATAGAGCTTCACCATAACATTTAGGTTCATTGGCATCTGTTAATAAAATAGAATACAAAGAAGGAGAATATATTTTTGGAGGTCTACTTAGCCTTGTTGATCGTCTAACATTCAGTGGGGTGTGTGGTATTTGTTGTTGTGATGATTGTGGAGCATGAGAGATTGTTGGAACGTCATCATTGTGAGTATCATCCAGCACTACATAATCATTTTCTTTCTTCTCATGCTGCTACAATATATCTTTGTACAACACTTTCTCAATGAATATGACATCCCTACTTCTTACAATTTTATGATTTTCAGAATCACAAGCCTAAAATAAAATTCATTAATTCTATATCCAACAAATACACATTTCTTTGACTTAGCTTCCAGTTTGATTATATTTTTAGAATCTATGTACACATATGCTTCACAACCAAAGGTTTTGAGAGAAGAATAACTCACATTCTTACTAGTACATACTTCCCATGAATACTACAACCCAAAGGATTAAAGGGACCTCTATTAATGAAATATATAGTACTAGTAATGACAGCCTACACCCACATGTTCAAGGGAAGCCCATTATGGAAACTTATACTCCTTGCATGCTCCATTATTGTCTTGTTCATATGTTCAACCAATCCATTTTTTGTGGAGTCTATGGAATAGTTTTATGTCTATGAATAACATTAGTGGAACAATAATCTTCAAATTCTTTGTTGTAATACTCACCACCATTATTAGATCTAAGACATTTTTTAACTAGTCTCATTCTCAACCAAGCATTTCAATTTTTTAAAAGTTTGAAATACATCATATTTTTGTCTAAGGAAATAACCCATACATTTCTAGTTGCATCATCGATAAATATAACCTAATAATGAGAGCCTCCAAGGAAAGATACCTGAGCTGGTCTCCATCCATTTGTATGCACAAGCTCTCATTTCTCATCTTTCTTTTCCTTCCCATTTCACAAAGCTCACTCTCTTTTATTTTCAATAAATACATTTTTCACAGAAATCCATATTGGCACATTTCAAACCTAGTAAAACTTTCTTTGAATGAAGCAATTTCATACCTTTCTCACTCATGTGCCCAAGTCTATTGTGTTATAGTGTTGTACCAAAATCTACATCTATCTTTTCCTTGCTCAACTATAGCAATTGTTCTTGAACATCCATTTTTCTCTAAAACAATCAAAGTAGAAGGAATAGTATGAATTGTACAAAGATATAAGATGCCTATTTTCACAATGTTTTCTACTACTGAGGAGACTTTTGAAACCTTCCAATTTTGGTCATTAAAAATAATTATGCAACCTTCATCACCCAATTGCCCTGCTGAAATAAGATTCCTACTTAGCTTTGGAACATATCTTACCTCTTGTAGTAGTCAATGATTCACATTCTACAACTTAATTTTAATTCTGCCCTTCCTAATAATCTGACAGGGTTCATTATCCTCCAAATAAACAAGCCCAAAATCTCCTTAGACATAATCAATAAAATAACCTCTATGGGGTGTAACATGAAATGAAGCCCCAAAATCTAGAACCCATGAATCATCAACACTTTCTAAAGAAAGAAGCAAAGCATCCTCTTTGGATTTATTACTTATCGCATTTGCCTCATTGTTCCCTTCATTTTTGTCTGCTTCATTGTTCTTTTAAGTCCAACAATCTTTCTTCATATGCCCTAGTTTTCCACAGTACTGACAATCTCTCGGTCCTATGGATTGAGACCTTTTTCCATTTGACTTTCCTCTTGATTTCCCGTGATTTCAAGAAATATTCACTCTCTCATTCCTTCTACCTCTACTTTGTGTGTTCAAAGCACTTCCTGATCTAGATCCACCTGAGGTTTTCGTACGAGTTTCTCCACTCAGAATAACACCAATCACATCATAAAATTTTAGGGTATTAGATCCAAAAACATAATTACTCACAATCATTACCAAGCCATTCCAACTTTCAAGCAAAGAACACAAAATCAAAAGAGTCCTGAATTCTTCATAAAAATTGACATTTACATAAGATAATTGACTGGTACCCACATTAAACTCATTTAAATGATTAGCAACATATCCACCTTCTGTCATCTTCATATTAAATAAACATTTCATGAGAAATACCTTATTTCAAGCGGAGGATTTTTCATGCAGCTTTGCTAGGGTTTGCATCAACTCTTCTATCGTCTTCACTTTTGTAATATTAAATGTCACTTATTGTGCTAAGCATAATTGAATACTTCCAAGTATCTTTCTATCCAAAATATATCAGTCCTCAACTGTTATAGTTGTCAATTTCTTGGAGTTTCCCTCCAATAGTCACCATAAATCCTTCTGATAAAGATACTCCTCAATTTGCATTTTTCATAATTGGAAGTTCTGTCCATTAAACTTCTCAACCTTCAACTTACCCTCATCTATCATTTCTACCACTCAACCATGAGACCTTTCTATGGAAGATAACTACAAAAAAAACCTCGCTCTAATACCACTTGTTAGGATTAATGAGATAGAAATAATAAGTACATGCAACTATAACCAATATGAGAAAATAATAAATTGCATAGAAGAGAACACAAGACACAAGGATTTAACATTGTTCACCTAATCCCTACGCTGCATTCACCAACAACAAGTCTAGTATTCTTATTATCTAGTGATTACAACTGGATTATAATTTGTAATTCCTCACAACTCAATACCACCATGAGAATCTACAATCTCGTCATACATAATAAAATCCCTAACCCTAAGCTATTTTATACAAGCTTTTTTCCGATTACAAAATTAGGGCTAGAATAAGTCATTCAATATAAAATAGAAGTCAAAGCCTTTGACCACATCTTGGGGGTGCCACCAAACCCCCGTTGTAATAATCTGGGGGGAAATCATTTTGAATAAAGAGAGAAAAATTAACATCCAAGTCTAATTAGGCTCCACATCACAATAGATCACACTAAGCCTAAGGCCATGCATGTGAAAAAATATGAAGACTATGAACCGATAGTTTATGTAATTATGGAAAGATGTAATGTAGCACATATTAATTATAATTGTAAATTGACAAAGCCTCAAGGCCGACTCAATAATTGGTTTGAGGACTAGGTATAAAGGAAAGATGTTTTCCTTGGTTATAAGTGTGAAAAACTATGACTTAAGTATTGTGTAAGTGAGTAAGCAATCTAAGGGATTATATGTGATACAAGTATGTGAACTTAGATGTAAGATCCAGTGAACTTGATATTGAGATCAGAGAAGTGTTTGATGCAGATAAGGCATGGCGAGCTAATAGAAAGATTGCATTTGGCAAAGAGGTTGCAGTGGACAATTATTATTTGCATTATTCTATGAAGGATAATATTAAGATCAGTTGGATAGTGAGTTCAGTGATCTTTTCCCTGAAGCTCTTTGGACAATGGGTCCTTCTACCTTCCACAAATCCTATTGGGATTGGAATCTCCTCGCAGGGATTCAGTCTCCTAACAAGGACTAATATGTACTGAATATATTTCTTTGACTCTTAACAGGGTTGGAATCTCCTCAGAGAGATTCAAAGTCTCCTAACATGGACTAATATGTATTGAATGTATTTCTTTGACTCCTAACAAGGTCCATCATCTTGCAAGGAACTTATATATTAGTACATCATTTTTTGGGTATCATCCCCATCGAGGTTTTCCATCTGATCAACGATTTCCATAGTTAACAATTTGGTGCTATTGTGTATGGTGATTTTGCTATGGTTGGTGCACTTATTGATTACATGTTTCAGATTTAGTAAGGTTGATAAAAGTTGTTTTATTTGAGTATTGCAATAGATTGTGCATTTTTTGCTTCTTTAACTCTATCATTACCATGGTAAATGTTTTTTAACTGAACCTAGACTTCTCTAGAAGATTCATAATGCATACTTTTATAAAAGCATCTTTGAACAAACTATTGAAAATTATAAACTTTGCCTTCATGTCAGTTTCATATTCCTTCTTAGCATTTGCATGTAGAGTATTGGGACAATCTATCCATTGACAAAAAATTCTCATACATTAACACTTGAAGACAACAAATAGATTTGCATCATGACTTTTCAAAACTCGTAGTCAGAACCATCAAACATGAGTAATTTTGATAAATTATCTTGATCCATTATGAATATGTATTCCATTGTCCAAGATATAGTTAGGGTTATTAAACAAAGTATTGAGCACCTTACTTTGATACCACTTGTTGGAATACTAAAGCCACTTACAGGGGGGTATCACAATGATAGGATGGGACAATGAATAAGAGACATGATCCATAAAGATGTTTGGCACAGTGTTTATAGTGGAAAAAATTTAAGAGTGAAAAACCACTTTAAATTGCACCTTATAGCCAAATGTTTAGAGTGTCCATTTTAGGAATACCTAACAATTGTTACACTTAAAGCACCTAGCCCAAGGGAAACCAATCCCTTACAATTTAGAAGTATCCATTTCAAGGAGCACCAACCCCACACTAACTTGGAAGCAACCTTATCCATGCAAAAAAAATTAAATAAATAAATTTAGATCAGATGAACACTTTGTTACAATACATTGCTCTTGATACATAATAACATCTCAGAAACTCTCTTTATATTGCTCATCTTTCTGAAACATTTTCAATCTTTGCTTTGCACCTGCTGTAGAAACTTTATCAAACCTATTTGCATATACTACACATCAACATTACCAACACTTAAATATGATTAACACTTCTTTTGTTCTGATAATAACATTGCAATCATATTATTACAAGTACTTTTGCTAGAAATCATGCTTTTGCTCGAAATCATGTCAGGAACTATGATTGATCGGATATACATTGAGATCATTATCGCTCAAGTTTGATCAATAAATCTTCACTTGACTTATATTTGCAGTGACAATTCTTTTTGAACTATCATTCTACTTCGTATTTCCATATACCAATAAATATGTAAGTCTGAAAGAAACACTTTTAAAGAATAGATATAAACGAGTGAATTCAGACTAGTTATTGTCGTTGGTCTTTAAAGACAACCCCTCATTTTATCGTCACTATGATTAGTATTCATTCTCTTCACAAATGCACTTTCACTTGAACATCCTTCGATGCAATTATGTTGAAGATATGTAACTTGCGATAAATTATTTTCTTCATATTTTGAAGCCCTTGTTTTGTATTCAATCAAAGACAATTAAGAAGACTTTTCTTTGAGATTAATGATTGTCAGTAATCATTCCAAGGTATGTATCAATTCTTTTATTAAACTGTCCTATCCAGTTTCTCGTGTATCTTCTTAATCTCCTTTGTTGACCAAGATAAAACATCCAACCATATTAAAATTGTTTTATACTAGTCCAATAAAGTAATTTCCTAGATCTTTAAGAATATAAATGGATGAGCAATTAATTGTCTTTTAAGTCACATTTTACAAATTAGAAGATTTATACACAGAGCATTCTCTAAAGACCAACCAACGATAAATCAAAAAGATCTTCCCAAAAGGTTCACCAACCACTTCAATGAAACTTCTTCTAGTCTTCATTTAATATACCAAATCTTTTTATTTGTCAATCCCTACTAGCCACTAATCCCTTCCCTCCAAGAGATTATTTTTACTTTCCACAATACATGGCTGAAACTAAGGAGCTTATCATTTTGATTCCAACCACACATAAATTTAGAAAATCAATAAATAAACACACCTTTTGCATCTAAAAACATCAAAACACTCCAACAAATGCATCCCCCCTAATCAATGTTTCTTCTACTACTATAATCAATAGTCAAATGACCTAGAATGCAAAGTGTGTGCTCTTACAATGCATACACCATAAATTATGATATAAATTATTTAACCCTACTTTCCTAATAGTAGGTGTTTCATGAGGTATACTTGCATGCTATAACATATTTTGGAATAATACCCTACTTTCACCATTTACATAACCTTAACATTTATTGCCTTTTATAATCAAATTATCAAGAATTTACCAAAAAAAGCAATTAAATACTTTTCTCACATGGTATCCCACTCATCCAATCGAAAAACCTTAGAGAATGCATATTACACATATTTGAAATATAATGTTCTTATGTTGTTGCAATATAAATATGACATCTAATCTAATCTTGGAGTAGTGTTTCCTTAATCTTTGTAAACAATGTTACAATTTTCATTTCAGACAATGATTTAGTAAACCAATGTTACAATTTTAATTTCAGTTAAATGAATATCATGTCTTATGTAAGTAATGACAATTATCAATTACGTGGATTTATTTACATTTATTCATCCTATAATAAATGATCAAAAAAATTCTCACATGTGCATACCATTCTCACCCACTTCACAAATCTTGGCAACTACAAATTATTTAATCCAACTATGAAATAAATAAATAGAATAATTTCAAGAATATGCGAGGTAAATATTGCCTAATCTTACAATAATGGCATCTCCTCAATGTTTGTATTTAATCACTTGGATTTCCTTCTAGACATGGATATAGTACATATTGTATCGGCAATCATTTTCTAAGAGGAAATGCCCTCAAGAATCTTGTTAAAGCCTTCAAAATGATAGAGCATTCTTCAATTGCCAACCATGAATCGTGTTGATTGTTTTATATTGTGTCCTTTCTTAATTTGGTGTGCTTCTAGACTGGTGTTGCTTCTAGACTTGTTGAGTGTGATTGAAAAGACACTAACAAAATGAATTTGAGAGAACCTACTAGAGTGTTGAAGAACCTAAATGCTTCCTTGCAATCTATGTTCCCTTGTGTGCCATGCTAAGGCAAAGAAAGCTAGAGATGAGAGCAATAAATACTTTAATAGGTAGAATGGTCCTATTCCAAGCAATGGTAATCTAATTATTGAACCTAGAAACATAGTAGTTTACATTTTTTATTACTTTTAACAGACATTATAAAAAAAAATGCTCTAGCAAGTCATTGTCAACCATAATGAATTTTTTTCTTATAGAAACTTCACTTTTTTATTAGAATAGTTGTTGGCCTCGTAATTGTTGATGAGGAGAAATATTGAAAATGAGGATTGATTGATAAAGGCCAAATACACAAATATTGAAAATGGATGTGAATGAAAGCAATAAGTGAAGCACAATTGCTAGAAATAAAATTTGTTATGAACAAACGTACTAATGTTTTATTTGAATAAGGAAAAAGCCAAGTGGAGAATTAAAAACAAGACTTTGTGATAGATACAATAAAAAGAAAAGAAAAGCAAATATATATTAGTCTCATGAATGACGTTTTCTTCAAAAAAAATCTAACATTGATTAATCACAACAAAATTATATAATACCTCTGTCACCACGGTCTTCCCCTTTTGGGGGGAGACCCGTTCCTCTTTGGTTTGTTGTATTTTTGTTTCTGTGCTCATTGAATATCTAAAGTTGTGTACAAGGTTTTAGGTACCCTTCAAAACCTGTTTTCCTTAATCAAAAACAAAATTATACAATACCTAACTAGGAAACCCTAATTGTTAGGTTTGAACCCTAGGAAGAAATTTTAAAATGACATATAACTAGACAAAAGATGGGGTAAGAAAATGATAAAAATAGTTTGTGAAAAAAATAAAACTTATTATGTCTGGAGGAGGAAATGTTAGAAAAGGCTAGCAAATTTTCAAATGGATGTAGTAAAATTGATGGAAGTGGATGAGCCAAAACATCTCATTTTCTTCAACATATAAAACAATTTTGGTACTTCACCTTGATGAGCATCACCTCTATCCAATGAGTGCTAAGTGTTCCATTTATTCTCATGAGGGATGGGTTCATGTGAACCGCTACTCATGAAACATGGGCTTATGAGTTTGACTCAAGAACTACACAATTAAATCCTAATAGCAATATCCCAATTTGACTTGCTAGGGAAAATATCTCTACTTAAATTAAAAAATTCAAAGACAAAATAGAAAATCAAAACTAATTGAAAACATTGTTTAAAAAATCAAAATTTAGAGAAATGATTTTAGTTCTTAATGAGGGTGACGATATAGAAATGCAAAAGAGAAGGATCCGAAGAAACTCTAAATGTAGTCGCCATGCGAGTTTTTAAAGAAATTTGCACTTAACTATTTTTAAGCTTTGTCCCACAAAAGAGCCTGCAAAATTCTTTGATGCATTGAAACCAATATCTCTAAGTAATATCATTTGCATTTGTGGCGATGTAGAGACAAATGCATTACAAAACAAAGAAGTTCTGCAATTGGAAGTCATAGAGAAGTTCTGCAATTGAAAGTCATGTTTTACATCAGACCTTGTTACTCATAAAATGATTAATTCCGTATATAAAAGCAAGACAGGCGCTGATTAGATGAAACTAGATACAAATAATCATTAACACTCGAAATCTAATTTTTGAATAAAGATATTGTTGCACAATATTAAGATGCACTAATTGAAACTCACAAACACTGATACATTTATGGGATTGCTAATAACATGCTAAATTAATATTTTCGTACACAATTGAGTTGAGCCTGGTAACTGCACTAAATCTATATCTATGGTAGATGCTCTAGTAAGATGATGAGGATCAAGAAGAATGGACACTGCTACATGACATAATGGATCCGATCACAATTATAATTTATAAAAGACCAGTAGTAGTATGGGCTTGGACGACATTGAATATGGAATCAAACTATTCTATGTCAAAAAATAAAAACACAACAAATGCTCACTATTTTTTTTTTTGTGGTTTCAAAATTTTCAACAACCAGACTTTCTAGCGAAGAAAATACCTATAATGAACGAAAATTATAGTTGTGAACAATTGCTAGAAGAAAACTAAGCCAGAGCGTCAAAATTTTACAAACCTCATATCTAAATTTGAACAGTAAAATATCGAAGTTCAATTGTGTTCAATTTACTAACTGCAAAATTATTGCCGGTTATCTCTATCATGTGCAATATTTTTATATAAGTCACTGCATGGCTCTCTTTCTAGACAGGCTTACCAGCATATATTTATAGACATCCATGTCTTGAAGTCTCTTCCTAGTATCTCCTTGTAAAAAAAGAAGGGTTCTTAATAAGTTGGGCACAATAAGGAGGTTTCTAGACAAATATATGTAGACATTGGGTGGATAGAACAATAGGCTTACTTTAACTGCACAACAACTTCTCCTCTCTTGGGGATGAGGATGACATGCTAACTGGGTTACCATGAATTGTCTCTCATGGAATGTGCGGGGGCTAATAGACCTCATTAGAAAATACTATATTCGTGACACTAGGCGTCAGCTTGGTCATCTTGATGTGCTTTGTCATCAAGAAGTTAAAGTTGTTGGGTTTCTTCTCACCTCAGCCTATCGTGTTATTTGGTCAAACAATGTCTTATTTGAGTTCCCAGCATGAGGTTGGATGAGGTGGCGTTGCTACTCTTCTCTCCCCTCATTTACTTTCTTCTGTTATTTCGCTTGGCTTTGACCCTCTACACAAGGTTGTTTGGATTTTGTTGTTTTTCAGAATCCTCCTTTTGGTATTGTTAACATTTATGCCCCCATGATGTTGTTGAACGTTCACACCTGTGGCATTGGTTGGCGGATCATTTGCCACCTCCGACCTGGGTTTTTTGTGGGACTTCAATATGGTTAAGTTGGCTACTGCCATGGAAGGGTTTTTGCCTTTTTGATTGGCAACTAGAGAAAGAGAGGCATGGTTTTACATGCAAAATAAGCTGGGACTTTTTGATCCCAATACTAACCTCTATTGGTCTGATGGGGTTTGGCATACTTGATCCAACTTTTGAGTTGGGTCAAACAAAGTCTTAGAGAGACTTGACATAGCTATGCTTTCAACTCAGTTCTTTTTTTTCCTTTTCACACGAGCATGCTATACCTATCAGCCCTCTACTAGATGTGATCTTGTCAAATCATTAACCCATCATCTTTTCTTTCACCTAGCACACAGCTCAGCCTCGTCCTCACAAAATCCAGTTTTATCTCAATACCTACTTGTCCCATCCGCCAACTATTGCCCACATTCTTCGAGTCTGGAATCTCGAGCATCACCCCAAACCTAGGTTGGGTGGATTCAATGGTGGAATGACACCATTCTCCATACTACGAGATTTCTTCATATTTACAGCAGACAGTTGACCATATACAACAAAAGATTTTATTAAGCCACTACGAACAATCTGTGTATAGCCTCAAAAGCCCTCGTCATTAATTTTTTTGATACAGATCTTCAAGTTCGGCTTGCCAATCTTCGACACCAAAAACAAATTGCAGACAACTATGCTACTAAAGGAGCTCAAATCAAAGCCCATCTCCATTGGTTGGAGGTTGGCAATAAGGCTTCCAAAGAATTTTTCAATGCGATGTGGGCTCGACATTTTGCACTAGGCATCAAACACATAAGGGAAGACCATTAGGTTCTTTCTCACCTGCCTACTTTTGTGCGCCATTATGAGAAGGTTTTCACTGCTCATGGGCCCTTTGTAGCACGTGACCAAGCATTGCAAACCTACCTTGTTGCTACTCCCAATAGGCTTACTCCAGAGCAATATACCTTTTTGTGAGCAAAATCTTACGCTTGCTGGACTCAAGGAAGTTGTCATTTCCATGGTAGATAATAAGGCCCCTGGCTGTGATGGTTTCCTGTGTGAATTTTACAAAATCCTACAAGGTGATATTGGCCCTAATCTACATCAAGTGTATCATGAAGCTTACAATTATAATTCCCTAGGCAACATTATTAATAAGGGTAATATCAAATCCATACCTAAAGTTGGTGATCTCGAGGAAATCTACAACTAGAGGCCCATCATTTTGTTGAATGTTTCTTACAAGATCGTTGCCAAAGCTCTCTCCCTTAAAATTTGGCATCTAATCCCTCAGATTGTTCATCCTGAACAAATTGGCTTCATTAAGTCCAAATACATCTTGGACAATATTATTGTTGTTTGGGAAGGTATGGAGTGGGCTTGGCAATCCAAACAACAAGCCTTATTTCTCAAGATTGATTTTGTCAAAGCTTATAACCGGATTGAATGGCCTTTCATTTTGGTCATGCTTCAAGCATTGGGATTTGGTCTAGTGTTTTTGCAATTGGTTAAGATGCTCTTTGGTGATGCCTTTTCTTGTATTACCATTAATGGTCGATAAAGAGCATCTTAACCAATTGCAGAAAGATTGGACCAAATCCCAATGCTTGAAGCATGGCCAAAATGAAAGGTCATTCAACATGATTATAAGCTTTGGCAAAATCAATCTTAAGAAATAAGGACTGTTGTTTGGACTGCTGAGCCCACTCCATACCTTCCCAAATAGCAATAATATTGTCCAAGATGTAAGTGGACTTAATGAAGCTAGTTTGTTCAGGACGAACAATCCCTCAGATTGTTTGTCCTAAACAAACTGGCTTCATTAAGTCCAAATACATCCTAGACAATATTATTGATCCTCTTGTTCTACCTTCTCTATTATGCATCATTAAGTCTACTACTCTTTTGTGTTGGGCCCCTTCTATAGCATCATACCTCAAGCTCGAGCGCCTCCAGATGGATGTCCTCAGGGCCTCTGATGATGTGCATCACAGCTTCCATAGAGTTGTCTGGTATCTTTGTTGCTTGCTCAAAGACTCTAGTGGTCTTGGGTTGCTTTCCACTCACAAGCAGGGGATTTCCCTCTATGCTAAGCGGGTCATTTGGGCTCTCACTGGCGATGAGGCCTGGAAACTCCTATTGCAATATTGCATTTCCTCAAGCTTTCCGATCAACTGACTTGCCTAGAAGGGGATTGGTTTTCATATCCTTGTTGATGGGTTATCTATGAACTAGCAAAACCTGTGGTCTCCATTGTTTGTTGTTCAAGGTGTTCCGCTAGCTAAAATTCAAGGACCCAGTGCACTTTTCTTATTTTGAAGAGGAATCAAGACACCCAAATATTTGTTTTCCAAGACATCTATGAGCCTTCACTCATAGGAGCACCTGCAGGTGCAATTCAAGCTTATCTGTCCAAATCGACATACAATGGATCTTCTAGTTTCTACAGTGCCTACCCATCTATTGCACAAGCTTGGTATTCACTCGTCTTACCCTAGGTGGAAAGATTGGAAGTGGTATCCTACCACTGTTATGACCAATTACAAACCCAAGTTGGGCTATCGGTGGTTGGTTCCCCACATTCTGATGGTTGATACTCTCAATCATTGTTGGCATTTTCAGTCCTCTCACAAGACTTGGAGTCTTAGATTTGCTACAGTACAACACAACATCAAGGAGCCACAGATTGCTCACTTTGCTTGGTGTCTCCTTTTCCAAGGGCTATCGTTGGGCCCTCAACTCTGGCATCTAGGAGTTTCGGATCCTAGATGTCCTTTCTGTGGCCCGCCCGAAAACTTCCTTCATGTTTTTTGGTTCTGCAAACGAGCCCAAAATTATTAGCTCTGGATCTATGATTTTTCCAAGCCTTTCCATCCAGAGGCTTTTGCCTGGCATATGGTTGTGCTGGGAAATTCCCCCAAGCTTCCCTTTAAATATTCTCAAATATGGAATGCTTTTAGAATGGAGATTTTATTTACTATTTGGAAGGATTGCAATGTTGTTGTATTCTCACAACTTTCTTGATATACATGTTGCTATGTACTCTAAAGCATGTATTTGCAATAATGTCATGATGTAGATCCAAGTACAGACAAATAAGGTCATACTGGAGGTTGGTCACCTACAAGAGCTTTTAGCACATTGGAGAGATGTGTGAGGCCTCACCCCAACCCTTTGTAGCCTTAGTGTTACTTTATCTTTTTTGATACTCACGACTCGAGATGTCGAGACATTATCTGATGCTTAGAACATATTTTATTATTTCATGTTGTGTGATGTTATTTTCAGATATTTAATGTTTGTCATTTAATGTTTTATGTATATGTATGTCGATGAAATCAGTAAATGTAGGATTGATACTTTGATTTAAGATATTTTAAATGGTTAAGAATTAAGTAGGGTGAAAGAAACCCTGATTGATGTATGTTTCAATTTATGTGAATTTCTGACACGTATATATGTACATGTGATTTTCGGGACTACTGATGTGTGCAATGAGTGTGAAGATATTTTTAACCGAGAAAATCGACGGAGGAACAGAACTGATCTCTATGTGTTAATTTTGGAAACCTTGTTGTTCGTAATTCAAGTGTTGTATTGTGAGATGTATGTATGTATCTCTCTATGTTTAGTGAATGTCAATGTTCGTAACTATGTTCTTTTAGTGTCGCTTGACACTCGTGAATTGTTTATGTTCTTCAGTGTGTTGTTTAGGGTTAGTTGTGTAACCTTTGGACCCAAGTTGGTTTAAGTTAGTGTCAGTTTTCTATTTGATTCTTAATCAAGTTTAGTCATCCTTAATCCAGATTAGTGCTTAATCTGCATTGTTAGAATTGTTAGATGGTCTCATTTTATTCCTACCTTTTGTTTGGCTCTAAACCTTTTTCCTAAGGCTTAAAACATGAAATTATCATACCCAAAAGGTATGGGTATGGGTTAGGGGTCTTTTCCAACCCCTAAGCCCCTTTTTTTGACTTTTGAGGTCACTCAAAAAGTCTCATTTTGCCTTTGTGCAAAAATGGACTATGACTATCATGAGTTACCTCACCTCCACTTAGTGTTTAACCATAGCGTGGATTGAGTTAGGAGCTTCTAGATTTGTAGGTGGTTGGGTGAAGTTATTGATCCTTTTGGTGGTTGAGTTTGAGGCCTATTTAGAGGCCCTTCTTGATTTAGTGGAGGTTGTTACCCAATTTCTACATTTAGAGAGGAGTCTTGGAAGATTGGAGCAAGGAAGGGGAAAGCTCTACTCAAACTTGTTCATTGCCATTACCTCTTTGGGAAGGTAGGAATTGTCATCTCCCTTGTTCAGATTTCATTCTTGTTTCATGCTTATGCTACCTTGTTGTTGTTTGAATGTTTGTATGTTTGTGGGCATGTTGGGAAGATTTGAAAATCATGTTATTTTGGATGACTTCTTTTCATGTTTATGTTTGAAATTTTGAGATTTTCTTGCATGGGTGTTTTGGTATTACTCACCCTTGGATAGGGCAGAAGTGACCAATTTTGGGAAAGGTCTATTTAGTTGGACTCCAACCAGTGTAGAGTCTCTTCTCAGGATGAGAAGAGAGAGAAAAGGTAGGGTGTTATGGGCCCCTACCTGTCAGCACAAACCTTGTATGATTATGGTATGTTGAAATGGAAGAACGAAAGTTCTTGGTTTATAGCTCCGATTGGGCATCTGTTTGGTGTTGTGCTTGACTTCTCCTGGTTGGAAAAATCCACCTTTCCCTAGTGTTCATTCATTGTGAATCATATAGTGATAACCTTGTGTGAATATGCATGATTGAATTGTTCTTGGTCATGCTTGTGGTCACCTGATCAAATTCTATTCCCTCCATGGTTCTTGAGATGTGTTGCAAAAATTGTTATGAATCCCTTGATGAGGGTCATGAAGAAAATTATATTAAATTGTTGAAATTTGGGATTGTTATCCTATGTAATTTGTATTGTAAACTTTGTTGTAATGGCAACGAAGCCAGGTTTTCTTCCCGGTTCTTTCCCAGCTGAGCCTTTGAATCAGTTTTGCCAATAAAACTGGTGTTTGAGTATAATTGGTTATCATGTAATTTAATCGTGATTTAAATTTAGATGGATGTGCATCAAAAATAGAATGGAAATAATGATGTTGATTTAATTTGGCAAAATTTCAAGTTTCCTTATATGTTCAAAAAGAAAATTATGTTAACGAAAGAAAATAATGGCTATGGTTGATATATTGCAATTCAAGTTGTATGGGAGATAAAAACAAATATGGTGTTAATGTGCCACAAACTATGGTAACCATGTTTTAATTCTTTTCAAAAATATTCACCTTGAATATATATATATATATATATATATATATATATATATATATATATATATATATATATATATATATATATATATATATATATATATATATTGCCTTGTAAATCCATACTTAGAAAAATTTTGGCAAAAAAAAAATGTTTGCCCAAGAGCAAAAGCCCTCTGGATTTTGTATGGGCTTGGAAATTAAATGTCTTCTTGCAACAGAGAATCTTTTAAAAGATTTCTTTTATATTTTGATTTAAGAATATAAAATAGGAATTAAGCAATTTATAAATGAATGTAAGAATACAAAAATAGAATATTAACATTGTTAAAAAAAAACTAAATATCAAAAAATCTATCTTTACCTAATAAACTTTGTCTTAAATTCTTACCCAAGTCCCCTTAGGCATGAGCTTCTTGGTGATTTATTTTAAATAGTTTTTGATTTAGCAAAAGTCATTTGCTTTGATGGGAGGGTGACGTCACTTGTCACCACATCTCATCCCCGTCTTACATGGCGCGCTTTCCATGTTCTTGGATGGGAGGTTTAAGCTTTGTTAAGTTTTTTTTTAATAAATTTTTCAAACCACTTTCTCCCCTTGCCATTTTGGCCTGCGCAGGTATAAAATTTGGGGCAAAGCGTTGTCCCAAGGACAGCACTTTGGGAAGTGCATGTCCCTTGGGAAGTGCAGGGCTTAGGGTATAGGGTGGGCATAGGATTGTAGGGTGGGGAAGTAGAGTGTAGGATAGATAGTAGAGTAGGGTTTAGTGGTTAGTTAGGTGTTAGGGGTTAGGTTAGTATATAGGTTAGTTTAGTATTTAAGTTTTTTTTTTTTTTTTTTTTTGTAGTTAGTATGTTTTTAAATAAGTTACTGTTAGATGTTAATTTAGATTAAGTTAAGTTAGTTGGTTTGTTTTATTTTATGTATTTAAATTTTTGGCATATTAAATGACTTAGATAGTTGTTAGTTTTAATATAGTTTTGTAATGATAAAGTAGTTAGTTTTATATTAAGTTATTTTAGCTTGCTTTTAATATTATTTAGTTTAATCTAAAGGGTAGTTAGATAGTTTTATGATTTAGTTAGTTAATTTTGTTTAGAAGTTAGCATTATTTAATTATTATTTGGTTGTGTAATTAATTTTTGAAAGCTTTAGATTTCATAATTAGTTAGAATTTATTTAATTGTTAATTGATTAAATTTAAATTTAGAAGATTTCGATGGTTTATTTATATGTGAAAATAGTCGGAATGCTTAAAGTTAATAAATCTGATATATATATATTCAATTTTAATTCTAGTTAATTGTTTTCCTTTAAGTGATTTTTTTTTATATATACCTGTTAAATTGTCAACTAATAATTGCCCAAGAGATTTATAGTGGAACTTGATTAAATATTTTCAATTAATTTTAAACCCGTACTCATTGACATTGTTATTTAAATAATTTTTTTATATATATTGTTGAGAGATTGATATAATAATGGGATTAATGATCAATATCAATCTTTTAACGAAAGTTTCAAAATCTTAACGATGTATTCCTCCACAAGAGTTTATAAACTTATGATGTTATGTAGAGAATCTTTTCTTGAAATGTGATCGCAATCTTATTAACTTGAGCATTATAATAATTATTAATTTTTAAAAAAAATTGTGTGTTTTTGCCCTCGTAGTTTGGGCATGACAAGATGCCCCTTGTACAATTGTTTGCATGTCACAGAATGCCTTATCCGATGATCACACTCCTCCTGGTAGTCGAAGAGGTCAGAGCAGCTCTACACGTCGCTCGCATACTCCTAGGTTGCAACCTCATCGTCACTCTCCCAGTGGCGGCTTTGATGGTCATCGCTGCTCGGCTCGCCTCCACGGAGGCTGGGGTTGGGTCGATCCCCTATGACTCTTGCTGCCCTTGATGTGGGGTAGTCGTCTACACAGAGACCCCAAGTGGGCTTTCCCTCGACTGGACTTGGTCATCTCTCCACAAAGGCCGGAGGGAGAAAAAGAAACTAATGTTGCCACCCCTGATGACGGTTGGGCTCCCCTTGAGCTAACTGCGAACCCCAAGGACTTCTGAGGTTCTAATGATAAAGACCCTCCCTCGGCTGGCACTACTCGTGCAGCTTGATGGCCTTCTATATTTTGTTAACATTTTTTTTAATGAATAGTTGTCTTATTTGGTTTTGTGCCGATGAACTCGAGGGGTGATCTTGTATCCCTCGACCCTTTTTTTTCGTGGATATGTATCTATAATATTTAATTAATAGAAAAAGTATTTTCATCAAAAATATTTCAAATATGAGTTTTTATATTAGCTAAAGAATTAACTGATTTGGTAAAGAGAAACATGATTCCATGCTAATGTGGAAGCCACGTGGAGAAACTACAAAATCTTTTCAACAAAAAAGGCAATCAATTTAATGAACTTAAGGTTTATGGTTGTATAAGGTTCAGAGGTCAGATAACAGTTTGCTTCTTTGAAACACTACGTAAGCATCAAAGATGCAATAAATATTGGAATGTAGTTTAAAGCATCTACTTAGGTAAGATATAAATATTGCTAAGCATAGAAAGTAGCTTGAATAGAGTTCGGGGCTTGGGTTCTCTTACAATTAAAGTTGCAATATATTTCTACCTATGGTGGGTGCGTGCACTAAAGCTCTTCAGTATATATAGAATATATCTAAGGAAACCAAAATTATGCATGTCACATTTTTCACTTAGCTAGAAAAGCTTCATCTAAAACTAATTTTCCAACCAAGGTAATTCACAATATGCATTTAGCTTCCATCTAGACTTGATGTACGCCCTTCCCAAATATATTGGTGCTACCTAATTTTTTTTCAATTGATGGACTTCAAGGGGAAATTAAACACGCAAGTACATTAATTAAAAGAAAAGCACTCAATTTGTGTATTTTCAATTCAAATAGCTAAACTCAATTTAAATCAGCCTTTCGAGAATTAAACTGTGTGCATTCATTAAAGCGATTGGAGTTAACCACTATTGTTGATGTATGAGGTGCACATATATGAGCCAACAAGACTCAATAATTGGCTATCAACTCCACTTCGATTTTGACTCTCAAGTCAGCTAATAGCAATACCTGTACAAACTAAACCCTTGGCCAATAGTCTTTGGTTTGAACCCAAGCTGCCAAAGAGGTAACCAGTTCCATCTTTAAATACACTAATAAGATTATAGAGATACTATATATGACCAAAATAGTTCAGGAATATTTTACATTATGCTGCCCCTGCACAGCTGAAGATAGCTTCAACCAAGGACACCGCTTTCATTTTTGGTGTAAATTAGAAAACAATGCCCAAAGCATATTTTATTAGGATTCCAATTAAGAAACCCAAAGTAAACAGGTCATGAGGACATTGACCTGAATAGTGAGCTATATACCAAATGAACTGATACCATTTGGAAAACAAGGATCTATCCAAGTTTGAGCTATCAACAATATGACATCATTTTCTGCAGAGAAAATGATAGCAAAAAACAATATGCCAGATGGTAAAAGTTGTAAACATTTCCAATGGAAAAAATGAGACTGAACCAGGCTTTTGCTGTCCAGTTAAGTTTCTTCTTTCACAATGCTCAGGGATTGAGATTCAATTAATAGTTTTGCATACTCTCGCTGAACTTCTTGGAGCTCATTCTCCAAACCCCTGACCTGTAGAATATGAACAATAGGCATAATGAGTCCATATCTTTGATTTCTAGCTATACTAGTCTTGTCACATAAAGACTAAGAGATATAATAACTAGTAAGTGAAAATATAAGTTCAATTTACCCTCTCTTGAAGTTCTTTTTCATTAGCATCGTATTCAAGGCACCTGAAAGGGAAGAAAGCATAAATTATGGATATATCAGGAAAAGTAATAAAACACACCCCACAATTCCCCTGGCATTAGTAAAGCAAGGACACCATGTATTATATTACAGTTCATCTCCAAAAGACCACGAAAACCATACAAGAAGTTTAAATATAAGTGCTCGAGTTTCCAATTAAAATTTAAAACATATAAGATCTAGCTAAACATCTCCAAAGAGCAATGCTATGCTGTACTTCAAATAAAAGTCCCAAAGATGTCATGGAAAGCCATCTTGTTCAGAACCCCCATAAACCCTTGAGTACATGTGCAAGGTGGTTATCTCTCTCTTCCCCCACAATAATAGATAAAAATAATTTACATAGTAGATTCTCACATTTCGAATTATTAATACGTTTCAATGATCATCAGACTTTGAATTTTGTTTACACAATTCGATGATCTTTAAAAGTTGTGTGACATACACAGTAATAGAATACGATCACAACAATCAAGATAACAGTCAAGGAGAGAATAAAGTTTTTCTGGAGCTGACTGATAACCTGCAATGGTAAATAATTGTGTTTTTCACATGTGCTAACTCAAAGCTAAGAATCCAGAAGATCAAATGTGTGGCACACCTAGTGTGACTTGATATTATATAAATAGAATTCACTATTCAGTAAGGCAATAAGAACAGTACAAGGGTGATAAGAGTTTAACACAGTGCATCCCTACCAGCACATGCTGTGACATAGTCAGCCGAGAGCATAAACTGACTTTGAATTATGTTAATACATCTCAATGATCTTTAAAAGTTGTGTTACTTGCACAGTAAGAGAATATGATCACAACAGTCAACAGGCAAAGAGAGAATAATTCTTTTCTGTACAAGGCTGACAACCTGCAATGGTAAATAATTTTGTTTCCTACATGGACTCACTCAAAGCTAAGAATCCAGAAGAACAAATGTGCGACACACCTAGATTGACTTGATCTATATGAACAGAATTAAGAAGGGTGATAAGAGTTTAACACAGCGCATCCCTACCAGCACATGCTCTGGCATAGTCAGCCCAGAGCATAAACTGACTCTGCCACATTGACCTACGTTTCATGTTAACTGCGTTTATGAACAGCATGTTGGATGGTAATATCTAATGTAACATGAAGGAAAGAGGAAGAAATTGGTTAATTACAAATCTTCAATTAGCTATTCAACCTTCTGTTCTATGTAAAGCATTCATAAACCAATTTGACATGGAACCAACAAATCAAAACCATCTGAATGTTAAGAAATTTATGCAGAAATTTAACACTATTCTTGTTGGGTCCTTTCCATTTCTAAGATGATCTTCAGATTAAAATTGAACTTCAACCAGTGCATATCAACCTGCACTGCCACATCCAAGATAGTAGACATTGACTTCAAAAACATAAAATAGTTGGCAACTTGGCATATTGGTGAATGGAAATCTGTCAGATTCAACTAAGTTTAATAAGAATAGTAATACAATGCATAGAATGTATGATTTACCTACAATATTTTAAATATATATATGATATAGGTTTAAATGGCTGATCAGATGCAAACTCGTTTAGATTCCTTCAAATGGTTGTACAAACTAGTGACAATCCTTCAGATGGTTGTACAAAATTACAAAATTTACATGGATGGGAAATTTGTACAGTAGAACTAGAAACGTGTGAATTTTTTGAGCATATAATACTTATAGACCAAAAACTTATTAAATTTACAAAAACAATACATACAGTAGAAACATACAAGATTTACAAGCATGGGTCACTGACACACTACAAACTTAACAAATTTACAAGCATTAGACAAATAAACAAGCTTATGCAAACCATTCATGTGAGTCTACATTGCAATTTGAAAAAGAATAAAAAATTTACAAAAGGATATACAGACAACCAAACAAATAACCAAAAAGTGAAAATCAACAAAAATTAGCAGATTGCCATAAAATCATAAATATTCACTAAACTGTTGTCAAAATCCAGTAATTAAAATAATAATCAACTAGAAAAAAGTTTAAATATTAGACACAATATGCCACACAGTACTGAATGAATACCCAGCTTTGATTATATGATCAAGGAAGGTAGAACAGAAAAGAATAAAGGCATGAATTTTAAGAAACCATAACTATGGATCTGTCCCGAGTTAAAACATAATAGCAAATACAAATTATGATAAGGAGCTTCTTCCGTAAAAAAGTAGTACAATAAGCACAGCTGTGTGATTTAAATAATAATTGGAAATTCAGAAACAGCTTTAAAGATTTAAGAATCCGTTCTAATATGTCTAACATTAAAAAACTTTCAAACTGTAAGGAAGTACCAACTCCATGTAACGAAGAAAAAAAAATTAAAAACAAAAAAATCGGGAGTTGACAATAGTGATTAATGCTCTATTGAAATATGTATATTTCCTTTGGTTGTTATGAAATACAACATGAAAAACAGTGGTGAAGGAAAATTGAAGCTAGTGATCTGAACTATTATATATCAAGTAAACAAGAAGAAGGTGAAATTTGGTATTTGGTATTTTCACTTTATTTTAATTGATTTACTTTACAGTACAAAGTTTAGGCATCATTGATTTCTTTACTATGAAGAAAAGACGCGTATATTAGATATTGATGGCAGGTCAATAGTTCAATTCTTGGGTTCTATTTTAATACATTAATCATCTTTCAATAGTGTACCAATTGTTCTATTAGGCATCTAAAAATTTAGAAAGGAAATGCTTATCACTGCATGATACATCACATTCATTGTCATGAACTACTTAACTAAAAAAGATAAGTTTGTTTGACATACTGTGTTTGCAACTTTCTGTTTTCTTCTAGAAGCACTTCAAGCTCTCGACAATTGACAATTTCATCCTCCCTAATAGATTGCTGCTCTGTTATAGGGATGCTTCCAGTTTCCATGTCAGCCAATGTCTGCTGGCAAAATAAAATGATTGTAATTAATAACCACACCATTTGTGACTAAAAGTTAACACAAAATTCCTTCTCTACTTGAACTTAAGACAACCGATACTAAATTATGCATATCCAAATGTTGACATGAACAGAAATAAGCAATTAGGTCACTGTAAAAACAATTTTAATCCAAAATTAACACTCAAGTTATTACCATCCCTGCAAATGCCAAAAGCTATATACACTGAGGCATACATATTTTTCAAAGATAACATGGGGACATGTCCCCAGGTTTTTTCAGGTCCTGTCAACCATTCCTCTAATGTTTTGGAGAAACTAGGAAGCCCAAGAAATGTCACCAGGCCATCTCCAATTCCCTGTGCCTGTCTGGAAAGAACTGCCTGTCATCTTGGGTCATCCGGCTGTCTCCAAATGAATACAGTTATAAATTATTATTTTTTAATATTTTTGGGGAAAAAAGCAACAGCAGTGTATGGAAAGGTCAACAAGAGCCATGCATTCCTTAGAAACTCTAATCCTAGTTGCATCCCTCCCTCTAGAAATATGAAAACACAGCCAAAATGAACATTTGCCTTACATCGTTTCTGTTTCGACATTTGTGAGTAGGGAACTTTGGGCAATGACAAGGAAAGGAGAGGATAACAATGTTAAAGCTGTGAGAAGAAGAAGAGCAGAAGCTGTGAGGTAAGTCTATTTTATTTAGAATTGTTTTCTTTCAGACTTTAAAAAAAAATTGAAGTTCAAGAGTTATCGCAGTCTTTTGGGCTTCTATATTCAGTTTGCAATCTGATTCTTTTCCAAATGTCATTAACAGCAGTGAATGTGGTGAAAATGTTGGCATGGAACGAACATGCTTGTTGCTTTTATCATAGTCAGCCAACTTTTCTTAAGTCTTTCTTGGTTATGCTAGCAGAGATTCCTAAGGGTTGTCAAACGTTTGTTAGAACAAGGCTCTCAAAACCCTCTAAACTCCAATAGTCATCTTGCTATAAAAGTTTGTCTTTTCTTCCTGTGCGTTGGCTTACTGTCAGTTTCCAAACTTATGTCAGGACCTGATAAAGTTTTCACATCATAGGTTTCCAGCAAGATTCTCAAAACTCTTTAAAACCCCAGTGAAACTCGTGTATTTCTCAAAAGCTTCAATTGTATATCTTTCTTTTATGCCAGTCATTGAGATCAGTTTCAAAACTGTCATCAGAACCGGACAAGGTTTTCAGAAACATGTTGAGGCCCAAAACAAAACTTACAACCATGAGAAAGGTCCAACTTTGTTAAGTGAATTTTTATTGACCCATAAAATTGATCTTGTTTGCCCCATAGTGACTCACTTAATGCATATGCGAATAACTAGCAATGTAACCAAAGAACACAAAGTACAATGTTACAGAGAACTCACAAGCTTCTTTATTGATTCATCAAATGCTTACAGTGTCCACACCAAGTATGACAGCAATTACCACGAAGCCAACAACTACTCTCCTATGATATGATCTGATGCCTCTCGGGTGTAAATACATAACATATAAAAGGGTCGAAGGATTGCAATGCCAAGCGTCACTACAATCCCAACTACCTACCCTTCGACTAACTAACAAGTATCAACAATTTCTAATGATCTAACATCATCCCCCCTAAAAAAGAAAGTCGTCTCTTGACGACGCACAACAAAATGGGGACAATGACAAATCTACACCAACTATACAAAAATCCAGGACTGAGTAGGGGGCTGAGAGGGTGTCCTTGATGAAGGTGTCAATGGGTGCTAGCCAAGCTCACAACCGGTACACCTGCTCTATGTGCAGCTTCAAGTCCCACTCATATACCAAATATCGCTCCATAGTTGTTTTGACCATAAAAGCGGCTTCGAGACTCTCCTTATCTTTTTTGTTGACTGTCTCCAAGGCATTGGCTAGGCGAGCCTCAACTATGGCCCGCTCTACATGCTCCTCTACTAGTGCCTCAATAGCTGCCCTTTCTACCTCTCTACCTCCAATTGTGCCATCATAGCAGCCATCTCTACTACCCACACACCCCTCTGATGAGCCAACTCATCCCCTTCTTGATACTATTCCTCCACCTCTTGGAATTGGGTGTACAACTTCTTGTGGGCAATCACTACAGCCAGCCATTGGGCCTTAGCCCCAGATGCCAAATGTTGGGCCTCCTTTGCTCATTGTTACCCTCACAAAAGGTTTTCTCAATCCTTCTCAATAGTGCTTGGACTCAACTCTCCTCCACACTTTGCAGAAGACTCCAACTCTCCAACATACCCAAAGACTTTGTGCCTGGCCAACTTGGGGCTCAAAACATCAGTGAAACTCTCGAGTACAACCCTCGCTAATAAACTCCAACAACTGCTCCACCGGGTGCTCCACCACCATGTGACCTTATGATCGAGCATTAACCACTATACTTCTCACTCCAACAGCCATCTTTGTAATATACTACTCTAAGTCGCTCAACTCCCTCCAAGGCTCCAAAATGCCTACAACGTGAAGAGTCATTGCCAACGGCCTGAGTGGTACTCCCTCTCCAACTCCCTAATGATAGATGAACTCTCTCCCTCGAGATCAACTATCCCGTGAGGGGGTATCTTTGACCAAGGATAGAGGGTAGTAGGTCCAAATGGTGCTATTGGTGCCATTTGGAAACGAGTCAGCCAAGTGCTCATATCTATCCATCCCTGTGATTAAGTACCACCAACCAACATCTATGTCAATGTAAGTTGTCCTACCTCCATACCAACACTGGCTAATATCTCCACCACACCATCCTGTGATGCCTCCTCACTCATTTGTTGCCTAATGGTTGCCAAGTACAAACTCCAACTCCTCAGTAACATTAACTGCCTCCGCAAGCTGAGCAACTGTACCCACAATTGCCTCTACTACCTCTATCTTTAGCAATGGTTTCCATTGTTATGTATTGGGGCCCTCAATTGCCCAAGTTCAAGTATTGTGACTGCTAGCATCATGGCTCCAACTGATGTAGGTAACATTAATGAGGCTACTCCAGAGAAAAGTGGCAAAATAGACAGAACTTGAGAAATATCACCATATGAGGGTGTGGGTGTGACCTATCTTGCATCTACTATCAAATCTACTGTCTATCCCTTACTTGCCTAGCTATTTGCGCCAAACACCTAGAAGCTACCTTCACTTGCTCCAGAAGCCTCACTAGAGTCCACCTAGCCATTGTCAACATCATCCTTTGACTTAGATTCTAATACCACCTGGCACTTTCTCCTTTGTGTTGTTTGTGTGCCACTCGTGTCCAAATATTGCTAGTAGAGAATAGATGGTTCATCAAGTATCACACTATCCTGCGGCTTTATCCCCAACGCGTTGTGCGATATCTACATGGGGGTAGCGTCGAGCAAAAAGCCAATAGCATAATGCGGCATGTAGAACAATCTTGTAGAGTGTCATGAACTCATACATCCTTTGAACCAATATGGACACCCAATCATATACAACACCATTCTTGATGCCATCCATTAGGATGATCTGAGGAAGCACAATGTCGTAGGCTCTGCTAGAACTTGTGAGCCTAATTTGGATGATGTCCATCAGACACCGCCACTCACCAAGTGCAAAGGACTTCTTAATTCCATGGCTCTTAGAAGTTTTGTCCATGGAATCCATCTCTGGTGGTTTTAAGTCTCTGGAAATCGTTTTTATTAATTTATCCTTGTCCTCTCTAGACATCTTTTTCAACTTGGTATCAATCTTTCTCCCTTTCTTTCCTACAATGCCAAAAATTCTCCTGAAGTTGGCTGTTAAAAAAGTGACATTGAGAGTGTCCAAGGTATCCAAAAATGCTCTTGCAATTGTGTTTGTCGAAAGAATTTATCATCTAAAAAACTCCTTCCAAATCCCTAATGCAAAAATTTAGCATATGAATGGCCCAATGCAGGGTTTGCACGTTTCATGTGCTCCTTCATAATATCATTTTTCAGCGTCTCCCGCCACAACTTTCTGGACTCCAGCACATTAACCCTTCAAATGCAACATTTTTGGTGTGATAATATCTTTACAGGCTTACACTTTTACATTTGACTTCAGCTACTTCTTCTTGCCTAAGTTTGTGTCGTTTCTACCTACAATCTTCACGCCAGAAGGAAGCACTCTGGTAGCCTTATTCATTGCAGAAGAACTACTAGATGGTGATGCCTGAAACTAGTTTTTTCATAAGTTGCATGGGTACATGTACCCACACTCCTAGTACGTGTACCCAAGCATCGGGTACTCAATGTAGAGCATCATAGCTAATGACCTTGATTAAGATTCCTAATTTTTATTCTCTGAATTTTGTTTGTGTATCAGCTTGTTGTTTATTACGCTTAATTCAATATGTAATCAGTTTGAAACTTTGGTACAATACTGATTAACAATAAACTTTATCACTGTTCAAATCAGAAATTTATCATTTGCAGTTTATCATTGTTATATCATTTCTGATCTTCTTGTTCTACCTTCTCTATTATGCATCTAAACATTTATCATATATTATTATTACAAGCATATAGCAAATCTGAAACTGAAAATAATACATTACATTTGCAAACTTTATCACTGCTCTTGTTGTGAAAAACCATTGCGATTCCTTATAATTTCACATTTTCTAGAAGTCTTAAATTATAATTAAAAAAAGTTTAACATAACCAAGTACCCCCATCTCCTATTTTAAAAAATAGTCGTCTTTGTACCCGTACCATAACCCTAAGTACCCAAGTACTCCAATCCCCATGCAACCTTGGTTGTTTCCAATCTTTCTTCTTTGTTATTCTAGGATCCATCAATAACTATCGCTTCTTTATCCTTTTCGAATGGTATTGAGAACTCTCATTATAATAATTGTTGTATGGGAATGATTCTCCCTCCTTTTGGTGTAAGACTTGTATAAGATTCCTATTTTTTCCTGTACAACCCTAGCTCTGTCAGCCGATATCAATTCTATGTCTACACAATCTCCATATGGCGATATCCACGGTTTGTGGTAGACCAAAACAAATATTTGTTCTTTGTCTGTATGTTGCAGTTTATTTATTTTATTCATTTGGCCTTGTGTCCTTTCTTCTTGGCATCGTCTTCTTTTTTGTATCTCCATATGCCTCAATCTCTAGTGGTGCACAGATTAAACCAGCACCATACCCATTATATTCTTACCCATAGGCACAAGTCAACACTCAACTCATATGTCGCACTTCCTTTCATTGTTTGTGTACGATACTCCCTTTATTATTTCCTTCATCCTAGGATTGTTCCTTCTTTCGACAGCACTTTGGGTGTTGAATGCCATGTGACACTATGTTAACTATAGGCACTAAGGCATTTGAATTCTTCTTTTGTTAGTTTTAAGCTTGCCCAGCATCACAAACCCTTTTTTTCTTGTTTATTCTGTCATGCCTTACTATCATATACTATATTTTTTCACTTGGGGTGTTTTTTTAAGCGACCGTACAATATTGACACCATATTGTGCTCGATAATGCTTTGACAACCTCAAAATGGGCCTTTCCAGTGAAACTAGGTCACTTTTCTAGTGACGTTGATGATACAACTTCAATTTCGACCCATTCACCGCATTTGGAACCTCTTGCCCATCCAACGTCACAATTTTATCACCATGTTCTCCACAACTTCTTGGACTTTGTAGGGACCCAAACATTATCACATTGAATTTTCTTGGCTTCATCTCATTCCGCCCATTGTACTTCAACACTAGTTGTACAAGAGTAAATTGCAGTCATCTTAGAGGTTTATCATACCACACTTTCCACTATTGCTGGCTACTTTTGTCACCCACTACACCATCATTTGTTGCTCATTAAGCTTGTTTAAAGCATAAAACCTCTCCCTTAAATTCTCCATGTTGCCAAGTTTGTTATCAATCACTACGCAAAGGTTGAGTGCCATAAACTCATCTGGTATGATGGATTCCTGGTCGTAAATCAACTGGAATGATGTCTAGCCAATGGTCACCTTGTAGGTTGTGCAATAGGCTCACAATACCAAAGGCAACTTTGCCTCCTAATCATCTTGTTCGACCACGCGCAACTTATAGATCATGGACACCAAAATCTTTTTTGTGGCTTCAACTTGCTCATATGCTCTGGGATCATAAGGTTTGGATAGAGAATGATAAATTTTGATGCAAAAGCATTTTGGGTACAGAGCAATCTTCCATCAACCAAAAAAACATTTTGTATTCATCTTCTCAATATTGCCACTTTTCTAGTATGTCGATCATTTCAACAATCTTTGTTTTGTTCAAGTCGACACTTGTCCGGTTCTTACACCTATTGATCAACACTAGACCTAGTCCGGTTCTTACACCTAGTTTCGCAACTCAATGGATTCTCTTTTGCTTGAGGTATGATTCACTCTCTCTTGGGTAGCATATTCTTGCTAGTTTTCATGACAATTGGTGGATTTTGATCTTGCAATGGAATGTACAATTGTGGATCTTCGATGGTTGTTTCAGCTATGTTCTTGGATCATGAGAGGATCTAAATTTGGAACCGCAAGCTTCCAAATGTGTTATATCACTTGTTCCTTATGATTTGGGAATAGACCTATTTGTTGTAATATGTTTCTTGTTCTTTGTGAATGTTTAGATCTTAAGGCTGACCTTCATGTCCTGATGCATATATATTGTAATGTAATGATCTTAAGGGGTATCAGTTCCTCAATAAGGAGTATAGTTCTCTAGAATTGGATCTAAGATATCTCACAGAAGATTGTAAGAAAGCAGGCATGTATAAGCTTGCATATAAGAGGGCTAATTGTCAAACCTTTTGTATATCTACTTTTTGTGAATGTGTTGATCTTTCTTGGTTCTCTCCAAATACTTGTTTTCGTTGTGTTCCCTACTGTTGCACAATTGGACCGATCTCTTTGAGGTCTCTCCCACCAAGGACTACATTAAGTGGTATCAAAGCTAAGGTTGGGTTCCTTGTGAACATTTGTTGTGAATCCAAAGTTATGAAGCCTTAATTGAGTTTGGTTATAGGGAGGCAAAGTTGAGATCCAACCTACAATTGTAGAGAGTCACAAATATGGTCCAAGGAAGGAAAGATGTGGATCCAGCAATAATGGATATGTTGAGGCAAATTTTGGCTAAACTTGAAGTAGTTGAAACTGCCCAAAGAAGAGGAAGACCTATCAAAGACGCGAGTGATGAAGAAACTAAGGAAGTTGTTGCAAGAAATGTTGAGCCTGTACTTGAACAAGGGGATGAAAGATTTCTAAGCATCTTGGCTAGATTCGGATGAATTGCTTGATTGTATTACTAGGATGGAAAAGTATTTCGAGTATGAAAAGTATGAATGCAAATAAGATGGTGAAAATTACTAGTACCAAATTGAAAGGACATGCATTGCTATGGTGGGAACATTTACAAACCAATAGACAAAGAAGAGGAGAGGAGAAGATCAAGACTTGGAATAAGATGGTGAATAAGTTGAAGGGTAAATTCTTGCCTAGAGGTTATCAAGTTAGTTTGTTGAGGAAGATGCAGAATTTAAAGCAAAAGGAGTCTTATGTATCCGATCTAGCCATATGGATAATGAGGTGGAAAGAATTACAAGATATCTTAATGGCTTGAGGACATCTACTCCCAATGAAATTAATTTGGTTAAGATGGAAAGTATTGAGGAAGCTTATTGGTTTGCCCTAAAGGTTGAGGAGAAATTGAACAAAAGATAGGAATATAGACAGAGACGAAGGGGTGGTAAATTTCAAAAGAGAAAGAACATTTACCGAAGGAGGAAGATCTTATTGAGATCCAAATAAAGCTAAATCAAAATGGAAAGAAGAGAATTCATACTGGGGAAGAAGAGGTTACCCTGGAGGTAATGTTTTATAAAGGAGAAGATAAGAGTTTGTTCAAAGGCACTTGTTTCAAGTGTAGAGGACATAGAGCATTCAAGTTCACACACAAAAATTCAAACAATATTGTAACAGTGATAGGAATGCATTTATGGAGAAGGCATCACTTGATTCTTTGAATTAACTGGAAGATGAAGAAGCCCTAAAGATTAGAAGAGCATTATATAATGAAGAACCTGATAAAAAACAGCAATTGAGCAAGAGTTTGTTCAAAACCAGATGTAAAGTTGGAGGAAAATGTTGCAAGGTCATCATTAAAAGTGGAAGTTCAGATAATCATAAGGTTCTGGTAAGTAAGCAACTGTGCTGTGAAATTTAAGATTAGATCCTATCATGATGATGTTCTTTGTGGTATTATGCCAATGGAATGTTGTCATATTTTGTTGGGTAGACCATGATAGTATGATTGACAGCTATACATGACGGTACATTGAATGATATACTACAATAGCAAATGGGATGAAGCAAGTATTGTTACCTTTGATTGGAGATCCAAAGAAAGGAAATTGCACAAAAGTGAGGATCTGTTTCCTTAAAGGCAGGGAATTCTTGAATGATATGAAGAAAGAAAGAATGTGTTATGCATTAATTCCGAAGAAACCTGGTTTGTGTATAATAAAGGGACATCCTAAGGAAATAACAGAGTTACTAAAACAATTTGAAGACATCATCTGTGACAAGGTGTTGGATGAACCTCCTGTAATTAGTCATTGTATGTATGAAAGTTTACCGAATAAAGTGCCGCCTTGGATGACATCAGCACAAAGTGAAGAATTGAATAGACGAGTGCAAGAATTATTAGGAAAGGTTTTATCAGAGAAAGTTTGAGCCTTGTGCAGTACCTGCAGTATTGGTACCTAAAAAGAATGGAGAATGACGAATGTGTATTGATTCCAAAGCTATCAACAAGATTACAGTGAGGTATAGATTTCCTTTACCTAGACTGGATGATAGAATGGATTGTTTGAGTGAGCAAAGTATTTTACCAAGATTGATTTAAAGAGTGGTTATCATCAGATTAGAATTAGAAATTTCATGAGGTTGATGAATGAACTATTCAAAAAATCTTTCGGTAAATTTGTGATTGTGTACCTGGATGATATTTTGATTTCAGTAAGAGTAAAGAGGAACATTTGTTGCATCCGAAACAAGTGTTGCAAAGATTGTAGGAAGAAAAGTTGTTGATCAATATCAAGAAATATTATTTTATGAGGGAAGAGAGTGTGTATCTACGATCTATGGTTTCAGCTTAAAGGTTTGAAGATGGATCTTAAAAAGGTTAAGGTAATTTTTACACCAGAGAATGTTGGAGAAGTTAGATTATTACATAGATTGGCTAGTTTTTACCACAAGTTTAACATGAATTATAGTTCAGTTCATAACCCTGTGATAGAGACTGAGAGGTAATCAGAAGAATTTCAGATGGACACATGGAGCTGACCGGAGTTCTAAGTTATTGAAGCAAAAAAGTTGTTGAACAACCAATTTTGGCCATACCGGGTTTCAATAAGGTATTTCAAGTGGAGTGTGATGCAAGCGGGAATGCAAATGGAGTTGTGTTAAGTAAAGAATGTAGGTCTATTAAAAGTTAAAGTTGCCAAGAGAAAATATTCAGTTTATGATCAAAAGTTCTATGTCATGGTTCAAGCCTTGAAGAAGTGGAGACATTACTTGTTGCTGAAGGAATTTGTGTTGTATACCATTTGCAGTAGTTACTAGCATGAGTCCTAAAGAAGTTCCAGAGTTAAAAGATCTTAAGCTAGAGGATAAGCGGAGTGCTGAAGCGAAAGAATTTGTGAATTACATGAAGACATTGCATGAAGACGTTAAGCATCAATTGGAAGATATGAATCAGAAGTATAAGAAGAAGGCTGATCAAACTAAAAGACTAAAAAAAATCTCAGTAGGGTGAAGTTATGGTTCATTTGAAAGAAGGAAGATTTCTAGTTGGAACTTATAACAAATTGACGATGATGAAGTTTTGACCTTGTAGGATTCCGAAAAGATTTGATTCTAGGAACACTTGTAAAGTTGAGTTGATGATATAAATATTTCACCTATATTCAATATTTTGGATTTGTATGAATACAATGAGGCTGAAGAAAGTTCAGATGATGAAGCAAAGGTCAAAGAACAATATGTTAAGAAGCAGTTGGACCATATAGAGAAAGTGAAGAATAGAGTTGGAAAGAGTACAAGAGGTAAGGAATATAAAGAGTATCTGGTCAAGTGTGTTGGTTCCTCAAATTGTTGGTTGAAAAACCTACGAGCCTTGCTTACTCAATGATCGGTAATTCAACACAATTTAGCCAACGACTAGGATTGTTGCTTAATGATCAAAAATCCTCTTCACTCAAGGCTCTGCCAACCTAGGCAAGTATACCTAATGAAAACTAACTTATCTTACTTATGCAAAATTCTAAATTGATGCTCTTGAGACTGCAAGTATTTAGCTTTGGAACTCATGTCCATCTTACTTTATCTTACTTTACATATACTTTATCTTGCATTTATTTAGCTCTAGAAAAAGTTGAATTATCTTACTTTACATTGTTTGTGTGAGAAAAGTATTTAGGTCACTTTCTAGCCTCCTAGTCTCTACATCCATTTTATTGATTATCAAATTCATGTCCATCTCCCTTATCTGCAACTCTTCAATCCTTTCTTTCATATACTTCATCTGAGCCCTATTAAACATAGCCCTGTGCATCACTCAGTAGCAAAAACCAAGGGATCAGTGTTGTCAATCCTCTAAACCACTCTCATTCCCTGTGCCCCTCTGGAGATGTCTACTAATTTAGGTTTATCACCCTTGAATGTGACCCAAGTAGCCAAAGTCTCTATTTTAGGATCAAACCCAAACCCCTCTATTTTTCCAAGTGTCTCAATTTCATTAGCAAATGTTGCAACTTCTTCTTTTCTCACCTAATCTAATAAGAATAATTCTTTGAGAGTCAGCCCAGGCATAATAAGGATGTCACTTTTACGCACTAACTCCCTATCTCTCTCCTCTGGGCAAGTTATGTGATCCAAATGCAACTCATCAATCATTTGCTGCTCATGACAACATCCTCTTCCTCCATCTTGCGACCAATGGCAAGTAACTGATCACAGATTTTCTAAATCTGATTCAAGTGTGCCTAGAGCGAGGTGCGCTCATCCATGACAATAGAAAACAGAGTGTTTTTCAGAAAGAAGGCTCTGCTTTTGTCAGAAGTCTCATGAAGACCTTTGAGATGTGTCTAGATCTTGGCAGCTGTCTTGCCGGATGGAATCTAAGAAAGTTGATCATCAGCCACGGATAATTTGAGAAGCATCACTGCCTCTCAATTATTTCGATCCCATGTATCTTGATCAGGACATCAACCATGGATAATTTGAGAAGCATCACTAACTCTCGATTATTCAGATCCCATGTATCTTGATCAGGACCCGGAGAAGTCGAACGCTTTGTAACACCCAGAACAAGTTGATCAGTGTTCCGATATTCAAAAATTGTGATGATCCGCTGCTTCCAAGTGCCATAATTTCGACCATTAAATTTGGAGTTATGCTCAAGCAAAATATCTATCAGAGATGCCATGGCACGTTTTTCAATGAAAAATTGTGAAAATCTGTGAAGGCACATTCTTCGAGGCAAAAATACTAAAGACCTAGAAGATTCGGAGAGTGACCAGAAGAGAGCTTGAAAAACCCAAGAGTATGCTATCATTTTCTAGATCTGTTGGCACGAAAATCAAGGCACCCAGAAAAACGAACGGCAACCCAATTGAGCTCTTGAAAAAGCCACCAAGATTCTGAAATCAAAATATTTTTTCAACCCCAAAAATTAGGGTTTCGAGCAAAAGTTCAGTAAGCGGCCATGGAGGTCGAATCTGCAAAAAAAAGGCAATTTCTTGGAAAGAAATGGTCGTTTTTGTTTTAGAGCTCTACTAGATGCAAAGGCCGCACTGAAGATTGGCATTATAACTCCACAAATGGCTGATACTACTGAGTTTTAACCAGCAGCGTTTTGCAAAGCCGTCTGAAAATGACAGCCAAGAAACCAAACGTTTTTTCCCGCAATTTTGCAGAGGAATTCGGCCAAAAAACAAGACGATACCAGTAATGAATTCAGCGGCCAAGGAAAAATCGTGATTTGCAGTCAAATCGACCACGATTAGGCCGCGAATCTCCAAAAACAAAGCCGTGATTTTTACAAAAACAATCCATGATTTTCAAAAACCTCAGCCAAAAAAACCTAGTCGAAAATCTCAAGGTTTTGAGATTAGAAAGTAAGGATCATAGAATAATTTCAAATTTTGGCTCTGACAATTTCGGAAAAGAAATTATAATTTTCGAAAAAATTAAGAAATAAGTTTTGATACCATATTGCGAAGTAATTGGTAAATAATTGCTTGATATTAACAGAGACCGAAAGGTCAATTTATACAAAAAAATGAGACGATGTTTCCTTAGGAAACGATCGTAAAAAATAGAAACATTCTATTCTAGAGAAAGCAAAAAACGAAAGCAAACTGAAGCTTATTAGATATTTACAATAGATAACCATTAACTAATACTAGACAACTTATCTATTATTGTAATAACCCAAACCACTCTATTTTTTCAAATGCCTCAATTTCATTGGCAAATGTTGCATCTTCTTCTTTTCTCACCTGATCTAATAAGAATAATTCTTTGAGAGTCGGCCCAAGCACAAAAGGATGTCACTTTTACGCACTAACTCCCTATCTCCCTCCTCTGGGCAAGTTATGTCATCCAAATGCAACTCATCAATCATTTGTTGCACTATGACAACATGTCGTGATTCATCAACTCCCTCCAATCTTCTCCTTTTTCTTTCATCAAAATCCTTCATTTTCTATTTATTCCAGAAGTCCTTAAACTCTTGGGCCTCAGTGGAGTCCTCCTGCTCAATAAATCTCTGTGAGATGGCCTCTCTCTCATCTTATGTATCAATTGGGCAATCATTCTCCATTATAAGTACATGATAACCATGTACTCGATCCTAGAACACTAGTGCCGACTGTGGCTCTTTAGTTGCAGCATCCTCCTTCAAGCTCCTAAGAATATGTGCAACTTCCTTTGACCTTTCTCCTTCATTTGAACCATCATAGATGGCTACGGGGTAATTGTCTTCTTCAGATATACTGGCCTTTTGTTCATAGGCAAAAGATACTAAGTCTCTTGTCAACAATTTCCTTTTAATTTGGGTTGGTGAAGGCTGTGGTTGTTCAATTTCTTTTCCCTTTTGTTTCACATGCTCTTGATATGACTTATCAAAAACCTGAATTTACTTGTCAACCCTGATCGCCTCCAACTCAATTTCATTTTAAAAACGAGGGACTCCCTTACTAAGCCTTTGATTTTCTATGTTTGATAGAATTCCCCACTTCTTCACCCTCTACATTATTTCAAGAATATGATCATACTTTCTGGTGATTTCTTCTTCAATGTTAAATTGATGGTCATATCTTGCAATAAAAGACTTTGTGTCCCTCGAGATCATATTGCCTTGCTTTATCACTTTGAAATCCAAAGTTATTCATAATATGAGTCTCTTTTATATTTAAATAGTCTATTATGAAACCATCAAATTTAATGAAGTGGGGCATATGATTCCCCTTTCTCCTAGGAGTTGTAATGTCCCTCTCTATCCACAATAGTTGTCAGATGAATTCCAAAAAACCTACCTTATCATACACAAATTAGGGTAATATATGAGGCTGCTACCTATATCCATATAGCCTGATTAGTGTACATTTAGGTTTGCATACCCAATCCCCAAAAATTGAATTCATACTTCTTATCAAACAAGTATTCTTTCAGTCTCAACAAGATTTTGATCTGTTTGGGTATCCTAGTAATTGATCCTCCTAGCAATCTAGTAATCCATACAACAAACACATATCTGAACACTTTATAATCTCCATCCTTAACATGCTTATCCCAAGCTCTACACCACATCTAGATGAGTAATGGGCTACCTTGGTCATTAGTTGTGATCAGCTTCAAGGAATTCCTAAACTGGTCAGCATTTTGAGACACTGGCAAATGACATAGCAGAAAACAATTTTTAAAAGATTTGGTGGTCTTCCACCTCGCTAGTTGTGTATGTAGTGTTCTCTCAATTTTGCTAGCAAAGCCAAACTCTAGGTCATAGTGAGGGCTTTGAATCGTCAAAGACATGTACATGTGATTAAGGGAATCTTCTCTTTTGAATCTTCTCCAAACAACTAAGCCAATCCATAATAGGTATTTTTTAAGAAACTCATAAATCTATCCACGGAATGAGGGCCCACATTCTCAACTGACATTATCTATTTATTACCTCTATTCATAAAATGGGCAATTTTTGTGAGCCTAAATATCATCATTCTTTCATAGTCAATTGTGAACTGGTCTGTCATTTTGGTTAGAGCCTAAGTGCTTAAACCAAAACATTCTTCAATGCATGACCTAGTTATGACCAGCAAGGGCATTCCATCTGATTTCCTAACCGTTTGTTGTTGGTTCGTAAGGCTCGGCTAAAATATTGATGAGTTCAATATCTACAAACACATGTGGAACTATCATCTTGCCTAGGTCTAGTTTCTAGGCATTATTTCTAGGTTCTTTTTCATTCTTGTTCGCATAAAAGTACCAAAATAAGAACCTACCATAAATTGGATGACTTGCATCCTTACACCCATTAAACTCATCAAAAAATATGGACATAGTTCCAGTAGCAGAGAAATCTAGATAATTCTAGGAGTGTTTTCTGGATGGTTTTTTCTATGTTTTCTCCTTTATTCTAACAACTACTTCTTTCTTAATACTAACTTCTTTTTTGGGTGCCATTTTAACAGAAGCTCAAATTCAAGTAGAGGATTTAACTTATGGTTTTCAGAATTTGCAAATGCAATGACGCAGCTCACTTGCTCGATGTCCAAATTCCTCCTCATCCTAGAGCGATACTTCGTGTAGAATGATTTCTTTCCGTAGAATGATTTCTTTCCCTTAATAAGTTGTCTTTATTTCTTATTTAACTTACATTTATGATTTGAGACATTTCACACAAGTGGCCACTTTCCACTTCGCTTACCCCATCTCAAACACTCTTGCAATTATTGCTTCATACTTTAAAGTACTTGAAATGACTTATTTGCCTTTTGAGATGTTCACTAGTCAGTTTTGCATTTTTGCTATGTCACCCGGCTACCACTTCCGAAGCAGCAAAAATTGCCATTTCACACTACCCACTTAATAGTTTTCCCAAAATGGCGAAAAGTCACCACTTCGCAGCTACCTTGTGTTAGTACATGCAGTTTCGCAAAAAAATCGTTGTTTTGCAAGCTCTTTAATATAGCCAACCTGAAGTAGTGAATATCGCTACTTCGTGAGGTGCCTTCTCTATCTTCTCCGAACAACGAAATTTGGCTATTTTGTAGGTACCCTTGATCTCTTCTTCCCAAATGGCATGAACATGCTCTTTAGGGTGCCTTTTGAAGGACAATTTGAAAATTCATGGTATCTTCTGCATAAGAATTTTCAAGGACTACCAAAGTGGAAGGAGAGACTAGTAGAGGATTCTTCATGGATTTCTCATGCTGAGTTGGATCTTCTAAATTCTTCTCACATTCTTATCATCCCCAGGTGTTTGATGCAGGAGCATCTTGAGTTTGGAGCAATCTTGTATCAACCAAAAATATTTTGTTTTCAGTTTTTCAATTTTCCTAGTTTTCCACTTTGTTGATCGTTTCAATGATCCTTGTTTGTTCAAGTCAACACTTGCAACATTTGAATCATGATCTAGAGCTAGTTTGATTCGTATTCCTAGGTTTGCAAATTGACGGGTTCTTTGTTGCTCAAGTTATACTATTATGGTTTGTTCTCTCTCTTGGGTAGGAGCGTTCTTGTCCATTTTCATGACCTTCAGTGGATTTTGATCTCGCAATAGAAATTTGTGATTGTGCATCTTTAGTAGCGCTTTCAGCAATGTTCTTAGAATATGTGAGCACCTAAATCTAGAACCGTAAGCTTTCAAATGTGTTATGTCACTCGTTCGATATCATTTGAAACAAGACCTGTTTGTTATAATATGTTTCCCATTCTTTGGGAATGTTTGGATCATGAGGCAAACCTGCATGTCGTAATGCCTATATATTGTAGTGTAATATATCTCAAGGAATATCAATTCCTCAATAAGGATTTCAGTTCTCTAGAATTGGATCTAAGGTATCTGATCGAAGATTGTACGCAAGTTGGCATGTATGCGCCTAGCATAATAAGGTCAATTGTTGAGTGTTTTGTATATCTGATTTATGTTAATGAATGTTGATCTCGCTTGGTTCTTTCCACATACTACTTGTTTACATTGTGTTTGCTCTTGTTGGACAATAGGACCGATCTCTGAAGTTTCTCCAACCAAGGACCGCGTCAAAGTTTAAACTTTGTGGGTAACTGCATGATGACAAGATTAGCGAAGTGTCCTTGATCACTCGTCAACTAAATGAGGATATTGCATCACAAGATGATTTTATCGTAAATAAACTTCGTTGTACTCAATGCAAAAAAATCAAGTAGGGCTAATGCTTCTACCCACTTGGTTAGATATTTTGTCGCCACCACAATGTATCAGTACCTCTAAGTCTGACTAACCTTTAGTGGTCTAATAAAATCCAATCCCCGTCATCCAAACAACTCCTTAGTGTGCAAGAGGTTGAGCAACATGAAATCCCCCTTCAGTGCCTTTCCATCTTGCTGACATGTATCACACCCCATGACCCAGTCTCGAGCATTGTTGTATAATGTGGGCTACCAGAGGCCTACAAGCAACACCTTTTGTGTCGTTGTGTCTGGTCCCATGTGTTCACCTTTTAGACCTTCATGTGCTTTCCTCAAAACACCCAGGACTTCCTCCTTCGTGACACATCTTTGTAGCACCTAGTCAAGCCCCATTCTATACAATAGTTTGTTAATCAATTGAAATGGTCTACTCCTGAGAACAAGCTTCCTTCTTCCGTCTGGCACCATATCCCTTTGGGAACTACAACATTGAGAGATACTCTTCGATGCTGGTGTACCACATCAATAGTAGTGCAGTGTAAAACAAGTGGGCATCTAGGAAATCGTCATTAATGCCTTCTACCAGCTCTTTGGATCTTATCCTTGACAACTGGTATGCAATCATATGTCTCTTCCCTAGTAGTACAAGATTGTGAAGGTTTATTTACCAGATACATTGGTCCCTGGTGGTCTACCTAGAATGTAAACGGGTCACCAATAAATAGTGCCTAAACTTCTAAACTACACAAGTCATCCCGAGAGCCTCCTTCTCGATTGTACTATAGTTCTTTTCAAGATTCGACAACTGGTCACCCACTTGAGCCAACATAGTATCTATAGAAATATTTAAAGCATTCGCGTGGACGTAGAATTCCTTATCCCAATTTGGGTATGTAAAGATTGGTGCACCCACTATTGTTGTCTTCAACTCTTCAAAAGGGCTTCTCCTTACACCAGCCCCCAAGTGGGTGCACCCACAATGTTGTCTTCAACTCTTCAAAAGTGCTTTTCCTTACACTATCCCCCAAGTGTAAGGCTCGCCCTTCTACGTTAATTTGTCCAATGGGTATGAGACTTAATAAAAGTTTTTGATAAGTCTTCTATAGTACCCAATGTGGCCAAGGAATGACTGCACTACAATGACATTCATGGGATGCTCCATCTCCACGATCACCCTCACCTTGTCAGGGTTTGTTTTCAATCCAGCCTTACAGACGATGTGTACCAACAACTTTCCCTATGGCACCATGAATTTGCACTTCTTAAGATTTGGTGTCAATCTTGCTCTACGACACCTCTCCATGCACTTTTGAAGGGCTACCAAGTGTGTCTTATGCCTGCTATAGATGGACTAATCATCCACAAAAGCCTTGAAGTTTCCCGCCAATATCTTGTCAAAGATGTGCAAGATTATCCTCTGAAAGGTCACTAACGGATTACAAAGTTCCAAGGGTATCTGGTTATATGCACAAACTCCATCCTCCACCATGAATGTTGTCTTTAGTTTATCCTCTTCCACGATGGAGATTTAGTTATACCCCCAAAACCCATCCATGAATGAATACATTTCATATTGGCCCACATCCTCCAAGATATTGTTTGAATGGGGAAGGGATCTTTAATGGTGGCAGCGATTAGGCACCTAAAGTACACACAAAAATGCGGATCTAATTTGCCTCCTTTACTAATATAAAGATACGGGATACCCATTAGCTTGTCTACACCCTTAAAATGATACCCACCTCCAACATTTGCTCTGTCTCTTCATTAACTTTCGCGGCATAGATCTTATTACATTCGGTATGACCTCTTCCATACCAACCAGCTCTAGGAACTAATGGAATGAGGTGTAAGCTTAACTTTGGAGGTACTCCCTTCAGGTCCTTGTACATCCATGCAAAATTCAAATACATCCTTCTACTCCATTAAAATTTTAAATGTTACTGCTTCAACATTTGATTCCAGTCATCCCCTACCAATATGTTTCTAGGGTTTGCCTCATCTCTGAGGTTTGTGGCTTGCAATGAGGGTTCCTCGTACTATATGGGTCTCTCTTTGTCAAACTTGTGTGTCAAAGTCTCGTTCACTCAAGCCTCTCCTTCCTTGTACTCCTTACTCCTTGTGCTCTAGTGGAAACAAGTCCTTCGACTCCTCTTCTACCTGCAACATGTTGCACTAGAATAGCTCCTAGTCTCTCATTTGCCAATGAAAACATCCATTCATGGAATCAATGTCATCTTTCAAGCATCCCTGAAGTTCTAGTATGCCTTCTTCATTTGGCTCCATCTAACACTTTTCGTCATCTAGCCTACTTATTTCACTTGCCATCTAGGTTCTGAGGGTGATGACATGTTTCTTTCCTCCGCCCTCCACTGACAAAGTGTTCCTCTTCCAATTATTGTTCACCCTTGCCATAACAAGCCGCCCTCTTCCCAAGATGGCATCATATCCTTTCTTCTTCAAGGGGATTGCAACAAAATATAGGACAAAGGGTTGGGTAGCAATTGTCACCATTACACCATCAATATTTCAGCTTGATGTCATGTTGATTGGCACCCACTAGATTAAAAGTTTGTGGCCATTGTGTCAACTTCCCCAATTTCTTGCATATCTCTAGCGGCAATACATTCACCCCCAACCCTCCATCGACGATTGTGTCTTTGATTATGGTCCTGAGGATGCCCATCTCCACAATCGTGAGGTATCAACCATTGTTTACCTTAAGTGACATTAATTCCATTGAAAGGTCAATGTGAACATCTATGCACTCTATCATATGGCTTGGTATCGGTATGGTGCTAAGCAAGGTCATTTTTAACTACGGCATTGTCTCAAGGAGGTCTTTGATCTTTACGAGTACTTCCATCTACAGCATTTGCCTCAAAATGTTTTGTTCTACTTTTGTCTCATATGAGGTGGTTGTCATCTCATGTGTCTCCCTTTGTTGAGTCATCAGTTCCTTCAGAATGTCTTCCTTAGCTTCCCATACACTCTTGTTCTCTACAAAGGTCAGGATACGTCACCTTTTTGGCCTGCGGCGAGGTGATCGCCAACACTCCTTCATTCGCACTAATCTTCTCACTGTTTAGTAAATTAACTCCAAGCTTCCGATAGTTGGCATCTTTGTAGTCACCCAAATCACACCATCTACACAAATGATAAGGGGTTTCCTCCTTTGTGTAGTCATGGGCACAGTGCCCCCCTTAATTATAGGCTCAACATTGAATCATTGACCAACCCTTTGCATAATATTGGATCCGGCTTCAGTTAATGTTGAAGGTTTTACAAGTGGAAAGAGGAAGACTAGTGACAAGCAAGGGGCACTTGCAAGGGTGTTGAATGTGCAATTACAAGAAAAGACAAATTATTTAATTGCCAAAAAATGTTTATGCACATATCATCCCTTTCATGTGATACATTGTCAATATTTTGAAACAAATGTTTTTTTTTTAAATGTGTGTTCCTCGTATGCCCTCCTTGGAGAACATAGACTATAAACCACCTCCTTGAGAGAGTATTCAAAAGCAAGCTTGTTGATGGAGGATAGGAGGCGAACCTAGCTAAGGATGTGTTGCTCAGTATGGATGAATGGACAAACAATAAACATTAACCATTCCTTGATATCATAATCACATATGCAACTAGCTCTTTATTTTTATTAATCCATTTGTGAAGTCCCTAAACATTGGTGAAATAAATTGATAAATTACTTATTTAAATTTGAATGTTAATGTTAAAGGTTTTACAAGTGGAAAGAAGAAGACTAGTGACAGGCAAGTGGCAGCTGCAAGGATGTTGAATGTGCATCACATGAAAAGACAAATTATTCAACTGCCAAAAAAATTTACACACATGATCCCTTTCATGTAACACATTGTCAACATGATGAAACCAAAGGTTGAAAAAACATGTGTTCCTCCTTGGAGAACATATGCTATAAACCACCTCCATGAGAGCATATTCAAAAGCAAGATTGTTGATGGAGGATAGGAGGCAAAACTAGCTAAGGACATGTTGCTCAATATGGATGGATGGACAAACATTAAACATTAGCCACTCCTTGATATCATGATCACATTTGCAACTAGCTCTTTATTTTTATCAATCCATTAGTAATGTCCCCAAACATTGGCGAAATAAATTAATAAATTAAATATTTAAAGTTGTTCAAATAAATTAAATATGAAAAGGATGACTTTATTTTAATTAATTTAATAAAAAGTGATTTCAATAAAATAAGTACTATCAAAAGTCAATAACTTAATAGACTTTATTATAACGTCAACTTCAAATGAAAATGCAAAGTTGCATTTTGAAGGGAAATGAAATAAAGTATATCTCAGATAGAGAGAACGTTATTATAAAAGGAAGAAAGGAATTGTGAAGGCAATTTGGAGATCATTACTTTTATTTTAGGTATTTTCTTTGTGAGCTAAAAGGCTCAGTAAAACCCCAGGATGGAAACCTAGATGGTTTGTTGATTTGATGAGAATCCAAATCAGCCCCCTTGGTGGATTTGCTTCAAGATTCACAAATGCATTACATTGTTCACTTTTGTGGACAGCTATACTACTATAAAAGATCATCTCTCATAAGGGCTTTGATGATATTTGAGTGGAATCGTGTGGGTTCATTGCATGTATGTTTCAGCAGAATATTTATGTAACAACCATGCATGTTTAATATCAGAATCATTTTCAATAGAGTTCTCTTTAAAATTGCTTATTTCCTTTATATCGTTTCTTTTTCCTATTTAGTTGGCATGTTTGCATGTTACTTTGCAATGAAATGAAGCAAAACATTTCAAGAATTGAAATCCAAATCCAATTTGAGACAATATCATAGTTTAAGATATTTCAGCGATATCTGAGCAAGGTGACCCTGCTACCTTGGGAGGGTTTCAGTTGCATGTCAAAGATTTTCAATTGCATGTCAAGATTTTCTGTTGGATGTCAAATATAATCGTTGCATGTGGGTCATATAGTAGTAATCAGTAGTAACAATGCAAGTATTTGAATTAATATTATCACCTCTTGAGAGATTGGTCCACACAAGTATTATACTAGAAGTAGAGCACAAAAACAAGAACAAGCACAACTAAAAGAAGTAGAAGAAAAGAATCCCTTGAATACGGCAAAGTGAAGGAATAAAGATAAAGTTAGATTTTATTAATGTCCAACAGGTGACCACAAACAGGTCAAGGTTACCAAAGAGCAAACAAGAGAGCAACCAACAATAGAAATACCAAATGGTGACCGAAGAGCAAACAAGAGAGCAACCAACAACAAGAATATGACCGAAGAGCAAACAAGAGAGCAACCAACAACAGGAATACCAAACGATGACGAAAGAGAAAAGAAAAAGAGTGATAGAAGAAAGGAAGAGACCAAAAACCAAGACCCTAAAGAACACGAGGAGAGTGGGAGGGGCAAAGAGTCAACCCCAAGCCACTAAACAACTAGGGAGCCAAAGTGGCAGAGGAAAATCCCAAAACTGAAGTATAATCCTTAAAAGTAGTAGGGAGGCAGTGTCGATGATGTTGTCTCTGGAGGTGTCCCACTTGACTAGAAGAAATGGATCTCTGAAAGTAGGATTTGCAAGTCCTCACGGACCCAGAATGAGTAGGCAATGCAAGGTCCCTCTTGGTACCATGCACCGTACCAAGAAAGAAAGACACAATAAGTTGATCGGTCAAAGGGCACTAAAAAGAGTGATCTTGTAGATGGATGGCCTCCTATAGATAAAGAGCAACACATCTCTGATCAGTAAACCTAAAGGAGGAGAGAGATTGAGCCTCCCTAAGAGACAATAGAAACTACCTCAAATCTCATAGTAGATAGGATAGTGGATATAATGTACTCCTTTGCGAACACCTTGCTAAGAGTACAAAGTTGGCACCCCAATCTAACTAATGGCTGGTCTCAACATGGAGATGGTGGCAGCCCACTCTAAACAACCCCAAGTGAATCCTTAGGGAGTATAACTAGTGACGAGAAGTGTAAGGCAAACAATTATGCCATCACAAATATGTAGAAAGTGCCCAAGGAGGGTTAACCTACGTGGTGTGAATGTAGTACCTATAGATATCATCTCTAATGCATCTGCTCAGCGCCCTAGGGAGAGGAGGTGTGGAGGGGCATCCAAAGAGTACTAGAACACGGGAAAATGGTCAATATCAATCCCAATGGAACTCATATGGGTCACAAAACTAGCAAATTAGCCGCAAGACTAACTGGAAGGGTAGTTGAATGAACAAGGGACTCTTAGGACCATTAGGCGAGGTACAGATATCCTTGACAACCCTCACAGCAATCAGCAAAACCACAAAGACAATGCAAGAACCAAACAAGTTCAAAAATGGCCTCGAGCCTAAAAGGAAGGACCCTAAACTCTACAAGAACAATGTCGTGAGGAGTAGAGTGTCTACATCTAATGAATGGTCGAAGGAGAATCTGAAACCTCTCACTAGAAGCCCAATCTGACTCTAGAAGAGAAGACCTCAAAACCACAAAGCCATAAAGAACAACGAGCCAAACAGGTGTATTAAGAAAGGACATCTTCAACAAGATGTCCTCGAAATGATGTCTGATGCATTGACTCGCAAGAGGAGAAAGGGATCTAAAACATTTGTTAGTACAGAACTATATTGCGAGCCTCAAGCTAAAGCAAGGACCAAAAAATGTCACCCCCAAGCAAGTCTAAGATCAAAATATCTCAAGGTCAAAGCTACTAAAAGTAAAATGAAGGTGAGAGGTTTAAAGGCAATTCGATGCCATTACTTTCAATTTTACCTAGATTCACAGTCAACCTCCTCATATCACTAAAAGAAGCCAAGCAATCCAACTATCTTTGAAGAACCTTGCAAGCATAGGCCAAAAGGACCACATCATACACAAACGAATCAACACATGATGGAGAATGTAACCATCATCCCTCGGAAGGTGCTCATGGAGGAACTCAACTAGCTTGTCAACATAATCTTGAACAAAGTAGGCGATAAGGGGCACCCTGCTTCACCCCAATGGGACTACTAATGAAATCAGAGAGGCCAATACATATCCTAGGATGGTCCAAAAGAACCTTGTATAATCTCATAATGTTGGTGACGAGAACATAAGAGATGCCAATATCCCAAAGTCTTAAAAAGGACTCACCAAGGGACCATGTCAAGGCTTTGGGAAAGTCAGCAAAGCAATAGTAAACCTTCAAGGAATGAGAGCAAGCCTCCTCAATGATAGTGTAGAGAGTCAAAATATGATCCATACTCTGATAGACCTGTCTGAAACCAACCTTGCCACTTGCCCTCATATGTCCCTAATCAAGTTCTTTAGAAAAGAGAATATTCAGAACCATGGCATATAGCTTTGAGAAAGTGTGGTCAGCCATAAAAGTCCTATAATTATTGGAGTCAAAGGCAAGGCCTATTGTAGATTGAGTGAGGGACCAAGAGGGTGGAAATCCCCAACAAATCACATGGTTGAAGAGCTCTGAAAGAATTACACAAGAGGATGACACCAATCTTTAAGAGCTCATCCTAAAAGCTCTCCTCATCAACAGGTCTACCAATGCTTATGTATCTAATAGCCTCTGAAGTAGTCAAACAAGTGAAGAGATGGCACGCAGAGGGGGGTGATCTGGATAGGAGGCTAAACATGAATATCATAAAGAGAGGAAATGTGGGAAACGATGACCTTTTCTCAAACCTAGGGTGGAGAGTGAATGATAGGGAAAAATGGCGCACTAAAAGGACTTGGGAGAATGGAAGAGGGAAGAGCAAAGGGAAACTCTAAGCTTGGAAATGAAGAGGCGTTTCTTCTGACAGAGGAGTTGGTAGGAAAACTTCATGGCGAGGAAGGAGGGTTGACAATGAATGAAGGCAAGGCAAAGGCGAGAGTGGAAAGCATCACAGTCATCATAATACCAACAATTCGTGGGACAAGGGTGTTTAGGCTTGGAAGGGGGATCTGATGGGGTGAACGAATGGGGGAAAGAAAATAGGGCAGCCTCCCAAACAATAGCGGAAAGGTGGGAGAATGACATGGAGATACAAGCAAGGGAACTAGTGACTGGATCCATCCAAAGGAGTTGACTAAGATGAGAGGAAGAGAATGGGATCACCCCCATCAAAGTATAGCAGGGTGTAAAGAGGGTGACGAGCAGAGGAGGTAAGAGGGGAGTGGAGACGGAAGGAGAGGGAGGAAAGGTGAGGGGAGAGAGAGAGAGAGGAAGAGAGGGGGGGAGCGGGTGCAAGAGATGGAGAGGCAAAGAAGGGGGTAGTCACCCAACGGTATGGGGTGATGGAGAGCTAATGAATTAGGGGGATGAACAATTGAGATAAGAAAGCATAATCCACAACACTAGCCCCACCATCATTACATCTACAAGTGAAAAAGTGGGAGCCAAGCAAGCAATGAAACCCATTACATACCACAAGATTAGATGACTCAAAAAAGCTATAAAAGATGTATGTTGCACTTCATAAGAAGGCCCAAAACGTCATAAGAGGACCTATGGAGGCTCAACAAGTCAAGATCAATGTCCTCAATGCACAAACGGTTTGTGATTGTCATGAAGAGGAGTTTACATAGTCTGAGTAAGTTACGTTGACTGGCTTTTGCTTGAAATGTTTTATCAATTAGAGAATTGTTACCAAACAAACACAGACATCTACTCAATTATTTTAGCTTGGGTACTACAATTGGGTGAAAGGAAGGACATTGTACGTTACATGATGCATCAATTGATCCCAATGGAAACCTTAATAGGGCTTGAGGAGATTTTGGCCAACTTTGTTCCTAGCATTGGAGTTAATTTGGGGGAAAGGGTTACGAGCATTGAGAAGATCTCAGGCACAAAATACACGCCCTTGTGTGGAGTTTTGTGGAAAATCTAAGGCACAAGTGGTTTTAAGAAGCAAGGAAGGCATGGTTTATTGTAAGGCTATTGGTTACGTAGCACATCATTGATCAAGACATCTCTTAGATGAATGTTAGGTTTGGGTGGACAGCCGAAGATAAAGTTCACCTTGTGGAGTTGCTGTGAGCTCGAGAGGAATCAAACAAGGCAAAGGAAGATTGGTCTAAAGCCATAATCAACACAATTTTGCAAGCAAGGATTGAGGGCTTCATTCCACAAGCTCTACGGTGAAGGTCGGTCATGTTGCTCCTCCCCTTTTCCTTTGCCTTGTGATGACTGTTGGTGGGGTAAAGGGAAATGTGTTTTTGTTTATCCTTTTTTAAAGAAGTTGGCGCCTTATTGTAATTGGATATCATTTGATGCTTGTGAGTGGTAGTTACATTAGGGCTATGTTGATATAATTGTGGCCACTAATCTTGAATCAATCAAGGTCATTCATTGTACTTGGAACAATTGTAAAAGGCAAGGTCTTCTCATTTGTAAAGTGGGGACTTGAAAAGATTATTGCAATAATACTATCAAATTCTATCCTAATTCATTGTTTTTATCATAGTGAATGCTTGTGAAGTTTGGGAGTTAGCATGTTTTCTAAATTTGCTCACTTAGATTAGGAGTTTATTTATGTTGAGTAGAAGTACTTAAAGTGGATGAATGCAAGATATTGTTGTTGGTGAATCATGAAGAAACTTATGTTCGTGCCTTTTGGTACTGGTTGATTGCAAGAAGGAGTGCAAGCACTTAACTTTAGTTAGAGATGTTCATTTGGGTTGCGCCTTCATTGGGTATTTGAATAATTGTTGATGAAATGAAAATCATCCATGCATCCTTAAATGATTGCATCCTCCTTAGTGTCACCTCACCATTAATATTTGTTTCCGTTATTAAAGTTAAATTAGAATCCTAAATCCTTATCTTTCAACACTTTGTTTTGTTAGAAGTAGTGGAAGACTATCATTGCCAAATCATCCACATTAGAAAGCTGATATTCCATTGCATGAATAGTGTAAGTCCCTGCATGGTTACCAGCAAACCAAATCATAATCTGAGTTGTGTCTAACAAGAACATGAACCTTGGAGTCACCCATATAATCTTCTTTGCAATCTTTAGCATATGCGGTGTCTTTTTTCAAGAGAAGATTTGCTATTTGGTGTTTCATCTTGGAATGCTTCAGTGTTTTGCCCTGCATGTTGGAGTGGTCACAAAAATCTGCATGGCCCTACTAGAAGCTGCAGCAAGTGATCCCCTTGCCTTGAGAATACAGCTTCAATCTCTACCTCATAGCTCCCTCAAAAATCTCTCTAAATTTAATGGCGATGGTAGAGTAGGCACGAATCAATACATTTCTATATTTGCAGATGTGTCTATTATTCTGGAGACCTTACATGAAGACATAACAGTTCGGTCACGTGCTGAAAGGTTGAATGATGCTACAGACAAATATTTTTGCCCCCTTCTACCAAGGTCTATTGCAAACTAAGACGGAGTTAAAATAATAAATTAACGAATATATGCGTTGATAATGAACATTCACTTCTATCTCAATTCATCCATATGAATAAATACATGAAGAAACCTATGAAAGCATTTGTAGCCAAAAGTAACAAGCTGGTAAACATAAATGAATAGGAAAAAAAGAACTAATCTGGAAAATCACAAGTGCTTCTTTATCATGCAAAAACCCCCAGAGGTTAGATTTTTGTTTAAGAAGAAGACGAGTTGCTAACCTTGTTGCTACCCAAATTGTTGCCATTGAAACTGGAGACAACTCAATTGCAGATTGTAAGTGAAGAAGAGAATTACAAAAAAGGTAAAACACCAACATCATCCTCCTCTTATTCAACTCGGCCAATTTTGTAAAAGTTAGCTTTTGAAGATTTGACACTACAAATCTATTTGGTATTCACCGACAGATAACTATATTGCATGGTAAGAATGCTTAACCAAGATTACATAATAGGAACATGCAGGAATTGAAAATAAAACCAAGCAAAGGAAACATAATAATATCAGTATAATAATACAAAAGATAATTCAGAGAACAGGCAACTTAACCTGAATGTTTGAGTGGTCATGATTTTCCACAATATTTCTGGTTCCAGAAGCCTGTCTCTTGGATACTTCTGACTCATCAGACAAAGCTACCTCTGAAATCTTCCTCTTTGTTTTTAGCAAGGTACTTGGACAACCATTGACCAGTGCAGATAAGGAACCATTAGAAGGTTGTTTTCTTCTAAGACTGCTGTCAGAGTCTTCATTTCTTCCTTGGTCATTTATTTCAACATCTGAACTCTGTTGTGGAGGAGTAGGAGGAGGTGAAGCAGGGGCATTTGCAGTTCTCCCTACAGAAGCAGTAATGGATGGGTTTAATTGAACACTGGGTATCTCCTCGGGCATGCTAGTATTGGGAGATATGCCACTAACTGGAGGTATTCTGGTTATAGAAGGTTTAAAATCGTCGGTCAAATTTGGTGGCACAGAACTAAATGGAGTCAGATTTACTACACCTGGCCTCAATATTGTTGGTTTTGTTTCAAAATTCTCAGTGTTCCTTTGCTCCATATGTACCCCAGCTGCCACAAAATTTGATGAAGCTGATGCCATTTGACTTAGAGGTGTACTTCCCATTGCTCCAGAGCTAATACCTGGGAAAGAAGAAGAGCTTGCAATGGTCTGCCTTACAGCATCATAAGGCCCTCCAGCGTGGTTAAGGGGTGATGCTACTGCAGGTTGACTGGATGTTGGCCCTGAGGTACCACTGGGGACATTTCGTGACTTGTTGAGTTTTGCAGTGCTTGGATGGTAGCCAATTAGTGCACAATGTAAATTCCTGTGAAACATTTAACACATAGCATATAAACCAGAAATCAACCACAACAGAGTGACATTAATGTCACATATAGTTTATTAAAACACCTTATTAGAAGATTTCAGTAGTATGTTTATGACTTTAATACAATACCATATATCCAAAATCTTGCAATCTCCATAAGGTTGTTGGTCCAGCACACAACAGTAAGAAAAACCAGTTGCTACAGTCTAAATTTATCTTGTACAAATAGAATTACGCTAGGACCTAACAATGAACCTAGTCGTAGCCTAAAATAGCAATATGATTGGAGACTTTAAAAGCAACAAGTCTGTAAGTGAATACCTGAGAAACTACATTATGAGTCGATTACCATATAGTTGTTCAAAATGATTGTGAGTTTGCATAACACATGCGCACTTCACAACTTAACAAAATATTGCATGTATAGTTACCATAAACATCCTGCATCTAAATGGATATTTGTTATAGATAAGATAAGATAAATTTATTAATGTCCAACAAAAGACCACCCACAGGTCTATGGGACCAAAATAAAAATAAAAATCAATCTTAAAAAAATAGTAAACTTGTCCACAGATGATTTAATCCGAATAGAACTAATAATTATATTACTATTCAATTGACCAATACAATACAAATGTATATCAAAAGGGCAAATATACAAATACATATGGTACAAGAACTCACAAACAATAAAAAATACAAAAATAGACAACTAATTAATTATTCTGTTTCTAAATTAGATTAAGTATAGTATTGATACAAAAAGCTTCTATACAATCTAATCGAGAACGATAGTAATCAATATTTAATATTTGTTAATTGCAAAAATCTGATCTCCTTAATAAGAAAGTAAAACAAACATGCTCAGAGAGCATCCATGAATGCAAGGACATTTTACAGTCAAGTCTGTGATCCTTACAGCTAAGCTATCTCAGGTTTGATTTCCAAATTGCAGAAACTCGTATAATATATAAACCATTCACAAGGATTTATGAGTTTTTTCATTTAAATATGCACAGCAACTTCAAGAGATGCACCAAATATCATCACTCAAAGATCTGTGCATATATGCTTCAGTCAGAAAACAGGTAAATACTCACCAATATTCTATTGTCATTAATTTCAGTCGAGTCTCCAGTCTAAGCAACACTGCAGTTCTTTCAAAATCCTGTTTGTCATGTGCAGGCTCAATAAAATTGGCTTCAAGCACACCTGTATTCAGAGTTCAGATTTAACATTTGGCAACACACAATTCACTTAATAATAAAATCAATTCTCATAAAAGAGAAACATACTGAGATATGGCTGAAAAAGAATTACCTACAACACCTCTTCCTCTGCTGCTGTTTTCATGAAAAACTTTCCAGAAGGGCTGCATTAATAGATATGCATAATAGAGAAGAAATTTAAGAACAATATAATAAGCAAAAAGCAGAAAACAGCTGAAATCTGGTCTACCAGACAAATCTATGTGATACAAAACTAACCATAACCTAAAGAAACTTTGATTAGAAAACACTCAAACAATAGCATGTAGATGCTTCTAAGTCACTAATTAAAAATAAGAATTTGATTTAATGAAAATTGTGCAAAAAGTGTGATCAAAGAAAAATTACAGATGAAAAAAGAACTTTAAATAGGCCTCGTGTACAATCAAACTTATATCAGAGAATTAGTATTTTTTGCTTACACCCCTACTTTGTTTATCAAGCTCTCTAGTGAGGCAAATTGTTCATGGTTAGTGCTTGGAACGACGATCTAATCACAAATAGTTATCTTTGGTGGATAATTTTGTTTCGTTTTTGGCAAGTCTGGTTACCTATTTGCAGGCAGTTTCTTTGTTCCACGTTCTTCTCCTGAACCACATTTTCATTTTTGGAACGCACTGAGTTCTTTTGATCGACCTGGGCATCTATCAGCCTATTTACCCTTGGTCAAAAGGTTTTTAACTTTTTTCTATGTGTTCGATAGGCATTACATATTTGCATGGTGCAATAGTCTTGCAGGTCAGCCTATCCTGGCGTTTTACAAGCCATTCAAATTCCTTGAAACGCAGCATCATGACCTTTCGGTATAATTCTTTTTACCAGGCAGTTCCATTGTTTGGACCTGCATTCAAGTCTGAGTTTATATTGTTGTTGGTATCGAGCATTTTTGTTTGACTGATATTGTTGATTAAGCAAAAATTAATTTTTTCTATCAAATATGTTATTTGATGTGATATTTATTTCAGGTTTAGGGTTTTGAATCCAGAGGAGGCGTTTAGAGCAGGTGGAACCATTTTGCCAATTGAATAGTGTTGGTAATAATCCCACGAGTTGTTTTGTTCATTACATACACTGGTGTCCAATTGATAAATTTAGAGTTGAATGCTTGTGTTGGTGATGCAAATTTGAGCCCATGTGCGCATGAGTGGGGTCCGCTTACCCCAACACGATGGGGCTTGCAATGTAAATGCCCACCATATTCAATTCTTTTACTATCACATGCATTATTTTTGTTGCTGAAGTGTCCTTGTGGTGCACTGGTGCTAAATTTTACTCCAAAGTGCCTTTAACAAACCTTTTTTGCAAATATGCACAAAATTTGCAAACAAGGTCCATTTTTGGTGAGCCATATATTGTCGACAAGCTCATGTCGCTAACTTTATCGTGGTTGAGATATTTTTTAATAATTTGTTGTTTGTTACTCCATTTATTTATTTTGAAGTTACTAGTTTTGCTCAAAGAGATTGATTATTGAATTTTGAGGGAAATTTTGTTGCATTTTCTCGTCTCATCATGGAATTCTCTAAGATGGAACTTCCAAGTGTTATGTCCCTTGTAAGGACCTTACGTAATTTATCTTAAATTTCTGGATAGAACTTTGCAGACTAATTCCATATATATTCTTTTTCCTTCGCAATGTCTTTTTTGAGTGATTTAATCTCTTTAATACCTTTGTATGAGAAAAGGTGTGCCTTTTCATTTAATTAATTATTTTATTCATTAACATTAATTTTGTTGTTATGTTAATATTTATTATTAATACTAATATTATTTTATATTTTAGGCATTATATATATATATATATATATATATATATATATATATATATATTATCATTATTAATCTAAATGTTACATTTTATCGTTCTAAACTTTTATATAAAAATATTTAACTCTTATATTTTAATATTAATATATTACGCAATATTATAATATGATTATAATAAATTATAACTATATCATTATTACTATTATATTATTATTTTATTTATCTATTCATTTCTATTTTAATTATATAGATCTTTATTTTGACAAGAATATTACAATCCTCCCCTCAAATTTTGCTTGTCCCCAACCAAAACTCATTTATAAATAACTTTTCTCGTAAAGCCATCATACGAGGCATATAATTGGATAAAAAAAGACATAAGGGATTTATGGAGTATACATCACTATGCATGAAAACACGAAGTACACACTCAAGTACATCAAAATGTGAAGTAGACACGTAAATTCATGAAAACACAATGCAGACATATGAATGCATGAAAATAAGAAGCAAAGATGCTATGGACACAATCCATGGATTCTTGATTAATGCATTACAATTTACTAGAGTCGAGAAAATGATTTACAAAGTTTACTTCTTCAATAGAATCCTGCACCCACAAGTGATCATTAATGCATGTGTATGTATAAGTTTCAAAGAAAATGTGTGTCGTGACTCTAAGCCAATCCCATAATAAGTCCAAGAGTGGAACTTTGGCCCCCTTGGCCTCAGTGGTAGTTTTTAAGCATCCACATGAGGTGGCCAACTCAGTGGGATGCTTGTTTTGTCTTTCTATTATTATTATTCTAGTAGAGAAGAATGCTTAGGTTGTAAACAAATTGATTAGACACCAAATTCAACAGCTTTCCTCAAAGTTTATAGATCCAAGCCCTTAAACTTTTCTTAGGACTTGCCTACAAGGCGCTTGGGGTCACTGATCCCTATCCTCTCTTGGACTAACAAATTGGCTGGATTTACACTAGCCTCTCCCAAAATATACCTTTATTCTCTCTCTTGAGACTACCCTTATAGGTAAATTTGTAATAAACTATATATGAATTGAGAAGCCCATGCTATCCTCATTATTATTCCAGTCTATGAGAATGTTGAGATGCAACAAGTAGCTTGGACACCAAACTCAACGGTTTCCCTCAAGCTTTTACAAAGCCAAACCCTTAAGCCTTTCTTGGGATCCGGGGTCTGATACACGAATCCAGTAACTAAGAATAATTGTCTCAGCGATAGAGGAAGTATTAATGTACAACCAATACCAAACAAATATTTAACTCTGTAAGACAATAGCTAATGAGTCGAAGCCTAGATTATTTATTATTTTATTATTATTTGTTGAGATTTATTATTATTTAATTTTCATACTTATTTAATATATTCTACAATATTATAATTTGATTATAATAAATTATAACTATACCATTATTAATATTGTATTAGTATTATTATTTTATTTATCTATGTTAAGTAACATGGATTTTTTCTGCAAATGTAATAATATGACCATTGTGATTGATATGTTCCAAATGCAGATTTGGATCTCATATAAATATGAGAGGAGAGATGAAGAGACATGTCTCCATGGTTTAATCATCATTATATATATATATATATATATTGTTAGTGTAAATACGTATTTACTATTTACACTTACTTAAGTTTACTTAGGTTAATGTATTATTTTATTTATTTATTTAGTCATCGAGAAGTATGTGCACTCTTGTGAGTTGTCATGTTGACATCACAGGAGTTCGCACCTCTTTTATACACATGGTGTCTACAACATAGAAGTTACCACACTAATGAAGCACATAGTCTCTACAATATCTCCACTTGAGATACACCTCATCATCCTTATCCTATCATCTAGAATGATGGATAAAACATGTGCTTAGTTGTCATGCTTATTTCCTGGCCCTTTCTAGAGATATTCTAGGTGCTTCCTGAGAGGCCTTTATATACAGGTACTCCTAGTGTGTACAATCATTACATACAATTCAGAGCAACGTATGAGGACATACTCTGATATATTGATCATACTCATTTTTGGTCTACAGTTGTGCTTGTGTTCGAGGTCTACAATCTTGGGTGAATCTTGCCCTAAGGCAAATTCTTACATGGTATCAAAGCTATACCAAATTCTTACATATATATTTCATAATACTAATTAGTATAATATATATGTACATATGTATACATATGTTTACATGTGTGTGTGTGTGTGTGTGTGTGTGTGTGTGTTATATATACTATAATATATATACTAATATTTATTATTGTTACATGAATACGTATATATAGAAAATGATGATTTAAAAATAACAACAATGAATTTCAGATCAAATTTATCCGAATGAAGGTACAACTTTAAGACACCCTCTTAGCTTGGGAGGATTTGTAGAACACCTTGTGCTCTCAAGTATATGAAGATATATCAACTCAGTATGATATTCCTAGAATGACATATATAAGGATATCAACATAAATCCATCAACACATATATATATATAGACATATATTACATATGGAATTTGATTCAATTACCTATGAAGCTAAATTTGAGCAATTATAATACAAGATTTGAATACCACCTTAAGTGTGGTCTATAATAGACTTAAGTTATGGTGTCCAGCAAGATCTAGCCCGAAGAACCATGATGAGTTGATTATCAAGGTGTCCGGCAAAATCCAGCCCAAATAACCATGATAAGTTGGTTATCAAGGCGTCCGGCAAAATTCAGCCCGAAGAACCAAGATACTACTTGCTCCAACACATTTTGATGTTAGGAGATAGGTCAACTATTCATAAGATCATCACCTTACAATAGTTACCTTATGTTCATTATCATAACTTCCGACACTCTAAGACAACAACTTAATGTAGTCTGTTATGATAACAAGTCTAGCTATTGATAAGATAGTCACCTTTCAATAGCTCCCCTGTAAATATATACATCAATGAAAGATTGTCACCTTTCATGACCTAATCATAATAGCATCATGTGGTAACTCACATGATATCCACCATGAACCAAGTCAAAAGGTGGACCTAACATAGCTACTACTAGAGGGTGGAAGAAGGGTTTTCACCTTAGACTTCTCTCCAATATAGGAGAGCACATTACAAAGAATTTCACTTAGAACTTCTCCTCATAGAGAAGATATCATCCACAAAGGATTGCATCTCAAAATTTCTCCCTCTAAACAATGATCCTAGGAAGTCAGGTCATGTAGTTGTTCCCTTTAAGACTCTCTTCACCTAACGATACCTCTCAGACTCTTTCTGAATCTGATATTAATCTTTCAATCTTCAGTGATAAGTCGTTACTTCCTCATGATGTATATAGGGCTAGGCCCACCAAAATTATGCAGTCACATAAATGTATTTTTAGACTCCCTCTTAGTATCAATCTTCTAAGCTCCTTCGTTGCTTTAGAAGAAGTGTTATACTCCCTATTAATGTAGAAGAATCTCATAATCTCAATCATCGAAGATGTTTGCTTCAAGAGCTTCATTTTATCCATCTTGATCATCAAGGTCTTTGTCGCTACTATCATTAGATTGAGTTTGCACAACATTAGGTAGCATTATGTAAAGTACCAACCTTCTTTTCTTGTAAGAATATCCTCAACCATAAAGGAAAAGATCAAGGCAAATAACCCTTATAGTACGTATAGAATTACAAATAAGAGAGACTGCAAAGAGTAGATAAATGTAAATGATAAGAATTCTTCTCTGCACATGAAGATTTAGAAATTGTCTTTTTTAAATTATTTGAGAATGGAACATCTCCCCTCTAAATAAGGTTCAAGTGAGAATGGAACATTGACTATTATTCCCCCCACAATGTAAAATTTCCACTCATTCTTATATTGTTGAACAATTTTGTATCAAATATGACAACTCCTCTCTACGTTCCAACTTGCTCTTTTTATCCACTGAAGGTCCAAACATTCATTTAGCTTAATAGTAGAAGCAAACATGTCCTTCCATTTTCTCAAACTCGTCCACAATACGCCAATATCTTAATTGAGTATGATTGTGCGACATGAATGAAGATCTTGCAATCTATGTATTCCAAATTTATATTATTAGCAAATCCATCACAACATGGTTTACTCCCTCTGAATTAATATGATCAAGATCACCAAAGGTTGACTGAATTATATCCTCTATAGGCTCCCTCTCTTTTAAGGTTGCTTCAAATGTCAGCCTCCCTCTAATCTCAATCTCCATCTTTTTCCTTGCTCACGCGAGCAACTTTCCTGTTAGTTGGTGGCGTGGTGGGTGAATGATGTCTAAATTGCTATGCACATTAATTCCTCATCCCTATTTCATTCACTCCTCTTCTTACTTCATCTAATCAGTGCTAACTTCAATGCTGACTAGGATTTGTTCTCCTTTTCTTCTCAAAACTCAAACTGATGTCTCTTGTGACCGATCACACTCCAGATTCGAACGTACAACCTTCCATCTATGATCACAAGTCTTACATAACTATTTATGGAATTTATAATTATCTTAGATTTTTTCCACGTGTATTGTGACCTCCCGTAACCATGTTGATTTGCTCAATAATGTTTGTATTTAATTTGGGAAGTATGGATAAAAGTCAAATTTCCTCCTTGTATGCTAAGAACAATGTCTCAATAGCTAATTGTCCCATCTATGATGAGTATTGCCCTCGTAATTCCTTAATACAGAAGTATAATCCTATTGATGGTTTTCCAATTTATATTTATCTTTGGGTGGAATTCGTGGGAACCAAGCAAGAGGGTTCTGCAACTTAGCTCCATAGAGCCCTCTTTATTGTGTCGTACTGCCATTTAATGGCTTCTTTGTCCCCTGTGATTGGTTTTAATGCTACGTCCTTCAATGGCTCCACTCATTCTCCCCCCCGTTTCTTCTGATGTATTCGCTCCACTTGGTTTTTCTTCTGAGAAACCCTCGTCGTCTTAGCCGGGTGCCCATGTGCTTGATAAGGAAGGTGTTAAGGATAACCGTCATGGTCAGCCCCTCTTTGAACAAGACCAGGCTCGCAAGTCCTTCAAACAAGCCTTGCAAGGATCCCGCGTCATCAAACCAAGAACAAAGTTCATTAAATGCCTCTCAACTTCAGACACCACCGCTTTCGTTTCAGATGCCGACTAGAGAGATGGAGATGGAAGTAAGAATCTAGCTTCTCCTAAGTTCATTGTTAAACCTAATGAACAAATGCAGTCTAAGTTGAACAAGGAAAAGAATAGACTTAAAAATTGTGCTATTTTCTTTACTGCTATGGACCCGTCTTCCTTGCCCTCGAGGAGTTCTATGAATAATTGGTTACATGATATTTGGGGGAAAAAGCTAGGGTTCCATTATTCCTTTTGTCGAATGGTTCAAAAAGGCCTTTTTATTCTAATTTTCTCTAACCTAGAATCACAAAAGCCATTGTTGAAAGGCAATTTTGGAGAGTAGGTTGTTGTGAATTTAGGACTCTACCTTGGTCTATGGAGGTTGTCAATGACGAAATTCTTGTATTATCTTCCCCTAGGTGATTTACGGTGAGCAACCTCCCACCATTTGTTTGGATTTCATTCCCCAATTTTTGGAGCCAATAGGCAAGGTTTTGAAATTTGATCATTCTAATACTTTAATCCCTAATTCTGATGTTCGTGTTATGATCTCTATTTACCTAGGCTTAGATGCTACCGAGGTCATTTGGTTAGAGTTGGGTAACTCCCCTGTGGAATGTCCAGTCTCATACATGGGTGGGTTGAATTCATGCTATCTGTGCAGGAAAGAAGGGCATAGAAGAAAACGGCTGTCCTATTCTTAAAAAGGAAAATAATAATATTTTTATCTAGAAACCTCCAGTTACCTCCCTCTATTCTGGTAACCAAAACCCTTCAAGTGGCCATAATCCCCATGCTGAATACTCTCTTCCGAAACTCAAATCCTCCATTTCTCTGAAGAATGTAAACTCTATTTCTGACATTCTCCAAGTTACCTTGCCTCAGCTAGACCTAGCCAACCAAGCATGGATGGATAATGTGGATGACATTCATGCCTCTTGATGATTTAAAATTGCAATTTGTTGATTGCTCTAATGGTGCTACTTCTCATAAAGATCCTCCCCAAGAGCTAATTTTGATCTAAATTTCAATGTCCCTAACAAGAATTTTAGCCTGGGTGTTGCTTCTCCCTAGCCCCTTCCGACCCGCCTTAATGCCCAACAATTGGCTCTTAGAATCATTAATGAAAGGGCTTGGTGAGGTTTCTTTCCTTTCCTCCCCTTCCATCTTGAGGAACGTTTTGTTTGTACCTTCTCTTCCTCTTGTCAGAGCCTTGCTAGAGGATGATCTAGATGAACAGAGGGTGGAGGATGTCGCTGAAGCAAAGGACATTATCATTCCTCTAGTTGCAGACTATCTTCTTCCTAAGGAGACGTTACATGACTTTGAGCTTGTTATTATCCCGGCTCCTCCTCCAATCCCTCCTCCTTTTACCCAAGATTGTATTCCTGTCAAACACCCTAGAGATGCTCATCAAGTTGAAGAGAAGTTGCAGATTAATGTTCCCCTAGATGGAAAGGATAGGACTCTTGTAGTAAGGGAGTGTTCTCTGGATCCAGAAGCTAAATATAAAGCAAACAAACTAAAAAAGCCAGGTATGTCAAAGCCCTTCATTCTTGGTAAGGGAGATGTAGTGAGGATAAGAGGGGGACCTAGATAATCTAAAGTAAATCCTAAATCCTCTAAAATAGCTCAGGAGAAGCTCCCAAACTGCTATAAAGGATTCCAATCTCCTATAGAAACTGATATTTGAACATCTGCTATGGATATGTTTAAATTGGTATACTGGAATGTCAAAGGATTGGAATCCTCTAACAGAAAGTACATTGTTAAAAGATTTTTGAGATGGGTTCAAGATGTTGATATCTTGTTATTACAAGAAGTTAAGGTTGTTGGCTTTGCAGTGGAAATTGCCTTGAGATGCATTTGGAAGGATGCTTCAATTTTCTCCACTAATCACCAAAAAGGTAAAGAAGGCACCTCCATTTTGGTAGGACCTAAAATGAAGAAGTTTATCTATCATTGGGGGTGTTCTACTTGTAGTCGGATTACATGGGTTTCTTTCAAAGTTAAAGACTTTGAATTTGGGGTGTATTCTATTTATGCTCCTATTGAATCCGTTGATAGGACTAACCTCTAGAATTGGCTCCATTCTCTTCCTGATCTTCCATGGACCATGGCTGGAGATTTCAATATGTTAGAATATGCTCAAGGCAAGAGTGGCAGTTGCAAGTTTGAGTGGAAAGCTAATGAAGAATATATCTGGAACAGAATGATTAATAAACTTAATCTGGTTGATCCCCTTGCTGGGCTTAAAGCTCATTCTAAAGGCATTTGGTTTACATGGTCTAATTTTCAGAAAGGAGATGAGAGAATCTACTCTAGACTTGACAGAGTGTATTATAACAAAGATGCCTTCGGTTGCTCCAAACCAAAAGATGATAATCTAGTTCAAGTTGTTCCCTTTTCACTTTCTGATCATCATCCCATCTTGGTGGAAATCTTTTGGATTGGCCAACCTATTCAGCATCATGAGAGGCATAACACATTTGCTTGAACACTTCTCTTCTTGATGATGAGAATGTTCAGGCTGCAATCTCAATCATTAACTGGTACAACTCCTCTATTTGGCATCATAAAGATCCTGCAAGTAAATGGGCCCAAGACCTGAGTTCATGGCAGAATTTGCTTAAATCAGTGGGCAGGAAAAGAGCTAAGGATGCTAGGGCCCAAGAGTTCAAGTTGGTCTCCTTCCTCCATGAGGCTGAAGTTTCTGCTCAAACCTTTCCTTGCAATAATTCAATGGTAGAGTCGGTGGCCAAAGCAAAGCACAACCTTAGGAAGCTTCAATCTAGGAAAGCTCATGGAGCCAGAATTAGATCAAGGCTTATTTGGTTAAAGTTTGGAGACAGAGGTTCTAAGTTGTTCTTTAAGATTTTAAAATCTAAAGAAACAAAGGATAGGATTGATTGTTTGTGTAAGGAGGGGAACACTATTACAGATTCGGGGTCTATCCTTGAAGCCTTCTCCATATATTATAAAACTCTTTCCAGTTCGGAGGATGTCAACAATTGTATGAAAGGAGCCAGGGAAAGTATTTGTTCTATTATTCCAAGAAAACTCTCAAAAGAAGATTCACTACCTCTAGAAGATCCTATCAGTTTAGAGGAAATCAAAGGTGCTATACAGGGTATGGCCTTAGAGAAAGCCCCCGGGCCAAACGGCTTACCAGCAGATTTTTACAAAGTTAACATGGAGTGGATCAGCTCTGAACTCAAAAAGTTATATGAATTTGACCTTAACAGAGGATCTTGAGGACCAGAGATCAATGCGGGGCTTATTAAACTCATTCCAAAAACTAGGGATAAAACTCTTATTAAAAATTGGAGACTAATCACATTACTTAATGTATCATATAAGATCTTAGCCAAAGTTCTGGAAGGGTGAAGAATATTCTTCCTAAGATTATCAATCCTACACAGACTAGATTTGATAAAGGGCGCTATATTTTGGAAAATGGAAAACCTTATTCCCTACTGGGAAGCCATGGAGTAGACTAAATCTTCTGGACATAATGTTGGTATGCTCCTCATAGACTATGAAAAAGCTTATGAAAGGATTGAACTCAATGTGTCATATAAGATCTTAGCCAAAGTTCTTGCACGAAGGATGAAGAATATTCTTCCCAAGATTATCAGTCCTACACAGACTGGATTTGTTAAAGGGCGCTATATTTTGAAAAATGGAAAACCTTATTACCTACTGGGAAGCCATGGAGTGGACTAAATCTTCTGGACAGAATGTTGGTATGCTCCTCATAGACTATGAAAAAGCTTATGACAGGATTGAATGGGGATTTATTTAGATGATGGTTGAGGCCCTTGGTTTCCCGTAATTATTTTGTCATATGGTCTCTACCTTATTGAAAGATGCTTCAGCATCTGTAGAAGTTAATGGGGATAGAGCTGGTTCTTTTTGTCTATCTAGATCAATCAGGCGAGGAGGCCCATTGGCTCCTTCCTTATTTGTTATTGCTGCTGTCTCCTTGCATTTTTTGCTGAGAGATCATTCCCCCTCCATGATGATCAGAGGCCCTGTTTTACCCAACAAAGAAGAAATTACCAACATTCAGTTCACTGATGATACTGCTATCCTTTTTGCTCTCGAGGAAGAAAATATGGCTCATCTCATGACTAAGTTCGATTTCTTTTGCAAAGCATCAGGCAGCAAGATTTCTATCAGTAAATCTATTCTTTTGGTCCAAATCACATTGTCAACTATCTGGGTATCCCTTTTGCTATTAATCCTAATATTAACAACATGTGGTGCTGGATTAAGGATAAGGTGACTGAGAAACTTAATAAGTGGAACACCACATATCTAGCCATGGCTGGGAGGATTCAAGTCTGCGAGAAGATTCTATCTTTCATATACTGTTTATTTTTCATCTGCTTAGTTATTTAATATGGGGCAATTTCGTTATCTTCAAAGTATTATTATATATACTAATATATATTATTGTTACATGAATACATATATATAGAAAATGATGATTTACCAATAACAACAATGAATTTCACATCCAATTTATCCGACTGAAGATACAACTTTAACAATCTATTCATTTATATTTTAATTATATGGATCTTATTTTGACAGGGGGATATTACACTCACTCCACATAAGTAGTCGTAAATGGTAATTGCATATGGAGATTTTACTATTGAAATTGCACTTAAACCATACAACTTTTGACCATGATCCATAGCCCACAAGTGCTGCAAAAAAGAGAAAAATAATTCGACTGAAGAGATGAAGCTCTTTGTATACTCATTCTAACTCACAAGGTTCGAATTCGAATTTGAGTCCGTCAATCATAAAATTCGAATGAAATCTAGCAAGGGTAAAAGTTCGGAAAAAAAATTCGACATTAAAATTTAATTATATATATTTATATATTTTTAAATATTACAAATATATCCACAAAATTGTTAAAATAGTTCAACATTGTTAAATACTTTAACTAAATAACTCAATATCATTTTAAAATTAAATAATATTATATTCAATTACAGTATTATGTTAAAATTCATAAAATTCGGATGACATTCAGAAAGAGTTAAAATTTGCTGAAATTCGAATCAAAAGGATGAAATTCGGCGAATCCTGTGACTTAGTACTCATTATGCTTGTTTCTCATGATAGAGATATGATATTGTACCTTGCAAAATCGTAATGAAATTTGTACTACCTTGAAGAGTCTCTTTGATAAGCCAAGTAAGATGAGGAAGTTTAGATTGGAAATGACCTAATGTGTCTACATCCTAGGTGTTTCGACAATATTCACAATTTCTTCAAAAAAAAAAAACTCTCTTGGATTGTAATTATAAGAATGCAGGGTTGCAATAGAGGATTGAACAATTGATTTTCTCTATTTTCTCTAAGCTAGGTCTTGATTATTCAATATATGATTCTACAATATGGTACTATAAATACTCTAGGTAGGGCACACAAAGTCTTCTCTTAGTGGTTTTGCAGCTAAACTCACAGAGGAAAAAGAAAAGTTGGCAAGATGGGCATATTTATGCCTTTCGGGCCTCAAGCACTTCCCAAAATAGATCCACATCCTAAAGTTTCACGTGGCAAGGTAACAACCAAAATAAGTATTCTAAGTTTGAAGAGTACATTAAGGAATCTCCTTTACAATGTAGAGCTAAGCCCTACAATTCTTCAAAAAAGGAATCTTAACAAAAGAAGATAAATGTGTTTATTGCAAGAAATTAGGAGAAGATGAGCATACATTGCTTTATTCTTTTGTATAAATAGACCTCTCGTTGTATTCTTTATGATTGTTTCCTAAAGAAACATCGCTTTATTCTTTTGTATATATATAGACCTCTTGATCTCTGTTAATAACAAGCAAATATTTTCCAGTTACTTCGTAATATGTTATTAGAGACAATACTTCAAATTTTTTTGAAGATTATTATAATTTCTTAGTTGAAATTATTTCTATCTAATTCTGTTTCTTTTTTTGCACATTTCTACCATTTTTTTGTGATTTTTTTTGCAGCAAGGTCATTTTTGTTCAAAACCCTAATTTTCGAATTTGGAAAAAGTTTTCCAATTCCAAATTCTTGATGGGTTTTTCGAGAGCTCAACTGGGTTGTCAGATTTTTCTGGGTGTCTCAAATTTTGTGCCTCAATTTTTGAGCCAACCAATCCAAAAATCAACAACATATTCTTTCTGGGTTTTTCGAGCTCTCTTCTAGGTCACCCTTCAAATCTTCTAGGTCTCTACTTTTTTAGGGTTGCATGTACTTGCATGTTTGTTGCATGTACTTGCATGTTGTTTGCATGTGTTGCTTAACCATGCAAAGTCTTGTGTTTTGCCTCCCTTAAAAATTCTAGTGGGTTTTCATAATTTTTTTCTTCAAAAAAAAAATTCTTATGAGTTTTCATATTTTTTTCCCTAAAATTTTTTTATGGGTTTCTATAATTTTTCCTTTAAAAATTTCTGATTTTGTAATTCACAAAGTTGTGTGGGGGATTATTTTGTGGATTTGTAATTTTTTCCTCAAATTATCTGTTGGGTTTTACCATTTTTCCTATAAAAAAATTGAAGCTTTGTAATGTTGGGTTTTGATTGTTTTTTCACCTCAAAAATCATGTTGGGTTTTGATTGATTTTTCACCACAAAAATCATATTGGGTTTTTATTGATTTTTCACCTTAAAAATCTAGGCGCTTTGCAGTTTGTTTTGGAGCATTATGCTCATCTACAAAGTTTTGGAGCCTTATCCAAAGGACCATCAGTAGTCTTCTCAACAAAGATCCTCTGGTCCAGATTCAGAAGACTCCTAGAAGAAAAACATTCAATGCAACTATTGCCACAAGTTTGGGCACATGAAGGTTGAATGTCAAAAGCACTTAGCTGCCTTATCTAAGCAATCCAATTTGTAGCCCATAGCGAATAGTGCTAAGCCCCTTGAGCATACAGAATCTGCCATTTACACTTTTTGACAGCTTCGTGCTCTGGATAGATTAACCATCAAGGGAGAGTATTATGATAATAGATAAACGTCTATTATTAGTTAATGCTAATCTATTGTAATCTTCTGTAAATAATAGAACATTTCTAATATTTAGTTAGTTATAGTTATCTATTAGCTTTTTAGCTTTCTTTTAGCTAGAATAGAATATTTATATTCTTTATGATTGTTTCCTAAGGAAACATCACTTTATTATTTTGTATAGATAGACCTCTCAGTCTCGATTAATAACAAGCAAATATTTTCCAATTACTTCGTAATAAAAAATAGATTGCAGATATAGCATTTTTTAGTCTTCCAAGAATCAACATACAAGAGCATAATAAGCTAATCGTCTAGCTATCTGAAACGAAAAACACATTTAATTTGATAGTTTTACAATTTTGATGAACCTTTGAAGAAATCTGTCCATGACCGCAATCAATGCAAAAAACAGGATGCTACATATTCATATTTAAATTTCAAAAAAAAATCAGTTTCTAATCTAACAGACAGCTTACCATTATAAGGCGATTCTTATGATAAACATTGAAACCATGTACATTTACAAGAGGAGCTTCTTTTGTAAACCCAATTGTAGTGATAACAGAAACCTGGGAAGGCAAAAACATATGTAGATATGTTTAAAAAATAAATAAGAAAACCAGTAAAAAATTAAACAATATCCACAACCATAAAGAGATTGAATTCCTGGGAATAAAATCCTTTTTGTGACATTTAATTATCATTTACAAATCAATTCAACTGCTCTAATGCATACCTCCTTGTTATTCCCAACTTGTGGTTTGTACAAAATATATTCAGGAAACTTGAGATCATTGGCAATCTTATGATGTTCTACTATCCGGCCACGTAAAATAATTTTGAAATTATCTGGGATCTGGAGATATAATATAGAAGAATATACCTGCAAATGAAAAGAATACAGCATATCAGACTATGGTTTATGTCAGAGTAAACAACTTAGTAATGTTAATGAAACCTGAAGCTTCTGTTCCACCAAATCAAAGATCCTTTATAAAATGAAAGCTCTTACACGCAGGGAATAGCGTAATCGGTTTGCAATATGTTGTTGACTCAACTGTTTATCAGTGGGCTCACCCCTCAATTGAATATCCTGCATATATTTCAAAAGTCCACTCTCCAGTCGTAAATGATCATTGGAATTTGTCTTAAGATTACTATCCATACACATATTAATCATCATTTACTATTTCTGAAATATATTGACATCACCTAAGGCAAATATTGCATAAAACGTCATTATCAAAAACTCACTTAAAATTTTGCATAAAGTGTCATTATCTACCTCTTTGTCCGACTCAAAGTCAAGCTCCATTTCACCATCATCATTAAGCCATAGGTTATAAACAATAACCTTTGTGCCATGTGATCCAATATCATCAAACTGCCCAATTATGGAGCAAAAGCATAAGAAAATAATCCTAATCCTCAAAAACACTTATACAAGAGAATTTTAATCCTAATCCTCAAAAACACTTCTCCAAGAGAATTTTATCTGCAAGGTGCACTACAGTCTTACAAAACAAATTTGGACTTTAAAATGTGTCCCAAAAAACATCAAATACTACCAAGACATACATAATAGGAAAATAAAACCACAAGCACAAACATATCCCAACAAGGGTAAACATGAAAAAAAACAAATTAAAAAAACAGGTAAACATAGCATTGAAGCTTTATGTTCTTGCATATCCAAGACCCTTCTTGGGTGTACAAGACCTTTATTGGAATAAGGAGACTTTCTAACTTTATCTTGTAAATCAATTTTTAAATTATGCATCCCTTAGGGTTCTGCCTTCTGACCAGATTTGGGATCAACACAAACTTTGCCAATTCACCTGTGCTTTAGGTACTGATAAAGAATAAATAAAAGGGTGACCACTTGGAAGCAATTTATAATCTGGTTCTGATACATTGGGTATTGAAAAAATTGTGCAATGTTGCCCATGTTTAATAAGACAGTTACATGGGCTTTCTATAGGCTCCCTCCTCCCAGAAGGTTCCTTGTACATCTTTTCATTCATCAAAACTTATTCAGTTTTCCTCTACGGCTGTTCTGTCCTTTGGGGTTCTTGTTCCCCTTACTAGGCTATTTGTAACCACTTCTTCTCCACTTGTTTTGGTGATCCTGTGTTGTCTTGTAACTTTTTCCTTTGTCATCTATCGACGTTAATTTAGTTTGTTTCCTTTTTCTTTCTATAATCTTCATTTACATTTAATATCTATATAATGAAATTGCAGGTAAATAATGTAAATTTACAGCAATCTATTTCAGATCTTTAAGTCATTGTGATTGTCCATAAATAGAAAGCTCCTTGAATCTTCATATATTTAACCATTTTGCTCTATGTCCACAATAGAAGTGGGATAAAGAATGTACATCATGCCCACTCTTGTGTTTGCATTGTGTATTTTTTTATTGATATAAATCTACATTACTGGGTTCGAACCCTAGAGCTCAGGTCTGAATCTGCAATCGTCTGGGTTCGGATTCATGCTTGGGTCCGGATCCAGGTCCCTGGCTAATAATTATAAAAAAAAAATTTAAAAAGAGTAGAAAACGAAAATTGACTTTCAATGGTTCTGTAGGATTTGGGCTATTCCGAGTTTATTTCAGTATGTAAGAAATAACAAAAAAAGTTTTAAAAAACCAAATAATAATAATAATAAATAAGCCTTGCCAATTCTGATTTTTGGTTGTAATTTGCTATAGTTATGATATATAGACTAATATTTATTATTTGCTGATGTACAATGTTCAATGTTAATTGTTTGTTTGTCATTTGATCATGAATCATGATGTTCCAATTGAAAACTTCAATGCAATGTTCAATGTTTAAATTTACTGTTTTTTTCATCTTTTTATCTTATATTGTATAATTGTAGTACATCTTTTCATAACTAGCATTTTAAGTATCATATGTATAGTAATAGTATATACACCCCTGCTCCCCCTGTCCCCAAATCAAGGCCCCTCTGCCCCCCATCTCGGAAACTTGTCCCCCCGTCCCTGCATCTCACACGGCGGTGTAACTATTCGTGAGTGTGTATGTATATATCTATACTCACGAACCCACCCACGAACCCAAATAGGAATTTTTTTTTGCCCAAATCCATCCTCAAACCCAAATCGACAACTTAGATATAAATATATGTTCCTTTTGAGTGTTTTATCAACATATTGTGGGATTCACATGATAAGATCCATTTCACCAAATTTAACAATGCGGTTTGTTATACCATCAAGGTGTCCTAACAAAGTAGTCTATATGTTTTTGTGGTATACTTTCAATGACCCTTGAGGTATTTCCAAATAGATTATGTATTAGCATTGTATTTCTGAGTATATATTATGGGATGTATAAATTTTTTCCCATTTATGCTAGATCAGTATTATTAATTACTAATAATTACATCTTGTTCCCAAATCATGCTAGTTTTATTAGAGTAATATTGTTATATTTTGTTTATAATGGCCATTTAAGCTGTCCACTTAATTTTTGGTAACTTTCATTTGTCTTTGGTTCTCAAACATTTCACTTATGGAAAGATCTTTTGTAATTGCCTATATAAGAAGTCTTCCGCAACTTTGTAATATATTGATTATCTCGATCATTTTATGGCATCGAAGCAAAGGTTATTTTTCGTGAATTTTTTTATAATAAAATTCGTGCTCTATTTAGTTGGCAATTTGAAGAAATCTCTAAGTTTCTTATCCATTTTTTAAAAATAACAAAATCATGGGATTTTTTCATTGTTAAAAGTATGATAGTTATGATAATTGTAAACTAAAATTATGATTATTGGAAATGATAGGATTGGTTTATTAATAATTATACATGTCAATTATATTTATAAATGCTTATAGGCTAAGTAACAGGGTATGTCGAATTTCATCCATGAGATTCAAATTTCAGTGAATTTTTACTCTTTTCGAATTTCATCTGATTTTTATGATATTTAATATAATCCTGTTATTTAATATAATATCATTTTATTTTAAAATGATATTAAGTTATTCAGTTAAATTATTTAGCACTGTTAAACTATTCTTCATTTTGACAATTTTGTGGATATATTACTAATATTTAATATTTAAAAATACATAAATATATATAACTTAGATTTAATGTTAACTTTTTTTTCCCAATTTTTATCCTTGCCAAATTTCATTTGAATTTTAGATCGTCAAACTCTAAATTGAATTCGAACCTTGTGACTTAGCTTAAGGATAAACCTATATTGGATTCTCATAACAATTGAAATTCTTATGTTTGTTTTTGGCAGATTCTCACGTTGGTGTCAAAAAAGCAAGCCATCCCATTTCAATTTTCATGTTTGGTTGTTAGTTCTTGTCCTTGTATGAGGAGCTAGTGTTACTCTGTCTTGTTTCTTGGGGAGGCCTTTGTGTGGCCAAGGTGATGCCCAAAATTCCTTGAACATTTGCATCAAGCCATTTCATAAAATTCAAGATTGATTATTTAATATTTATTTCATTATTGCCTCTTGGAAAATGATGATGATGAGACATGCATTGGTAGACTACCACCTGAGGCGAATAGCTTATAGATTAGCCAACAATATTTCTAAACTATAATTGACTTCCTCAAAACAGATCCTAAAGTTGATCCTAAACTATAACTGAAATGTTGTTAACAAGGTTCAGAAAGTCAGGTGCAGTCCAAAACTAAATTTGATGTATTGTATTGTATCCCGATGGTCCCACCCCCAAGCCCGGATCACTAGAGCCAGCCAAAACTGGACACTGCCTGTACCAGAACTGGAGTCTGTAATGTTACCATACAGACATATTTGCCTTAAAAAATGTAAAATTCAAATAAACATTGCAAATTTCGGTATCAGTATTTAGATGAAATGGCTTCCACAGATATGCCACAGGATGAATCACAGTTCATATAATACACATTAAATAAGGTGCAAAGGGAACATTATGAGATATCATATATCCTGCAAATTCAGGAATACAGAATTGGAGGAGAAAACAGAAACAAACCTCATTACTAATATTACCAAATAGAATACATAAGAATAAAATGAACAATTATAAGGCTACAATCCATGTTTCCCGCACTCATCGTCTCAGAAGGTGTTCCTATCAAATACTTGCTGACAACACCTTCCAAGCTTGAATCATGATAAAATTCCAAATGGGTAACAAAATTAGATATGAAGATCGGAGTTGAATATTTTTAATCTACACGGCAGTATCAGAAATTTTATTACTGTAATAAGAGCAGCACATTCACACAGGCACAACCTTCAAGCACTTGAAAACTGTCCTCAAAAATTCTAGATTAATAAAATGTGTATCTTACTTGTTTGAGTATATCAGATTCTGATGTGTAAGGAGACCATTGCAATAATGTTGATAAATTGTGAGACCAATCCTCTGGAGTGGAACGAATCAATCTTTTCCGTTGTCCACCAAGAGGTGTTTCATAATCCACCTAAAGTTAGTTTGGAAAATATATCAGGGCTTGATACAAAGCACTATAGCAAATAAAAACATCAAGCAATGTATATGATGGTAATCTGAAAGTGGCACATGCCACAGATTTCTGCAACTCTATATAAAACAGTTGGTTCTCAAAACAAAAGAAAAGATTGTATCTTTGAATATTAATTACCATTGGGACAACAATATCTTCATGTCCAGTTTCCCTTAAGAAGGTGTAGGAAAGAAGTCCAATGCTTTGGGTTATAATGCTGAGATTCATAAAAAAAAGTGAAGTTATGCAACTTACTAATACAAAAAACACATAATATTAGTCAATTATTGCATGATTACGATGCATTCCTGTGAAGGCCATTAGCAAAGGATGCATCAGAAATTAGAAATTGAAAGTAATGCAATTCTCTTCTATTTGAACTAACCAAATAAAATAAACATAAGAAAACATGATACTCTAACAGAAAAATCATCTCATTTTAGAAAGGAGAGAGGAGTTACAAAACTTAGGAAGATAAAAAGTCATCCTCCCTTGATCTCCTTTCTTCTTCTCTTATGTCCATAATCTTCCTTGATGTGTTTTTATGCTTTGTTACACTTACTGTTTTTCTACTGAGGGTTGTTTTGTGTCATGGGATCTCATCCTCCCTCGCTCTCCTCTCTTCTCTTCTTCTCTTATGTTGTGTGCTTAATCTTCCTTGATTTGGTTTTATGCTTTGTTACCCTTGTTTGTTTTTCTATTGAGGGTTGTTATGCTATGAATTTAATAGGATTGCATTTATTCTTGTGCTTCCTGGGCTTCTAATTGTCAATGCCCGCATAAAAGGCATTGTGTAATGGAAATGTATCATACTTATGAAAAAAAGAAGGGGTTTTCAATAATAAGTGGAAGTAAGGAAGCAAATAACTACAAGAAATCTTTAGTATTCAATGATGAGGTAGAGGTTTATAAAGAAGCTGCTTTTGAGATTGATAAAGTGACCACAAAACTCCAAATGTCAAGATGCGAACAAAATCCCAGTGGCTCTTTAAGTGTTAAATTTTATAAAATCCCTAACAGAAATAGTAACAGATTTATATCAGACTTGAGTATCTTGAATGTGGCAGGTAGATGCCTTCAAATATGTTTTTGATATGCTGTGACTGGAATGCCAAATGCTGACAGGAATGTATTTTGTAATCTGCAATGTTTCTTTATTAATCCGGGGACTGCAAGTATGTTATGTCTTTCATATTGCCTTGTCCACCGATGAGAACAATTATATATATAATTGTGAAGAGTTGTGACCCCATAGGGGCATGAATATGTGGTCATAAACTAATGTTTTGTTAACCCTGAAGATATGTTCGCTAATGATCTTAATACTTATTGAAGGCAATACACGTAAGACCCGATCCCTAATCAGAGATGATGAATAATTCTGGAAGTAATCCAATGCAGTCGAAATGACAAAACCCGATGTGAATCAGTAACAGCAGTAATATGTTTGATCTGAACCATATCCGTCTAAACTATATGTATACATATTTGTACATATATACGTATGCATATTATCACACACACACACACACACACACAAGACAAAGATAACATATTCAAATGCTCAATATTATTCAACTGAACTAAGCTTTCAACACTCCTTCTTTAGCAAGGGAGAAGTAATAAAGAATCCAGATATTAGAATATCCACACATAATACATTATTTGACACTACCACTCTAAGAAATAGAGACTCGTCAAATAACATAAATCACAATGCTATGAACACTACCATAACATAAATTATGATCTCTAATTGTCCGAAACAATATGTAGAGTAATCATAATGAATTTGTTATTCGTGACTTCCGAAATATCCGGACCAGCAATCATAATAACAGGCCTATCATTTGTAAGATCATCACCTTACAAAGATTACCTTCTGTATATATGTCCATAAAAGATCGTCACCTTTCATTACATATCTGAAGCAACAATCATAGAAGCATAAACACATGAATTGAAATTAAATTCAATGTTCAAAATTACAATTTAATCATACCGATTTTTTCTCCGAAGTATACCAACTTCACTTTAGCAAGAGCCTTGGTAAAAATATCAGTTGTATGTTCATTAGTACTGATGTACTCAAGTTTAATGATATCTCAATCTATCATATCTCTAATGTAGTGATAGGGAATTTCAATATGCTTTGACCGATTGTGAAACACTGGATTAGCTGATAGTTTAATACAACTCTAGTTATCACAATGAATGATGGTAGGCTTCAAGGCTTCTTTGAACAAATCAAATAAGAAATTTTGTAGCCATACAGCTTCTCTGGCTCCAAAGAAGGTGGCTATGTATTCTACTTCTGTAGAGCTTAGTGCAACTGAGGATTGTTTCTTGCTGAACCAGGAAATCATCCCAAACACAAGACTGGAGCAACACCCTGAAGTACTCTTACAATTAGTAGAACTGCTAGCCCAATATGAATTTGAAAAACCATGAAGATTTATCTCGACTTCATCATATATGATTCCCATGCCAATAGTTCCTCTTAGATATCTTAGAATATGTTTAGCTGCCATCAAGTGAATCTTCTTGGGTGTAACCATGAATTGACTCAAGTTGTTACTAGCATAGCATATGTCAAGACGAGTATTTACTAAATACATCAATGAGCCAATGATTTGTCTGTAGAGAGTAGGATCAGCAAGTTCAGATTTATTCATGTCATCCTTCAGTTTATGTAGATTAAGTTCCATAGGAGTAGAAGTTGGTCTATAGTCCATCATTCCAAACTTAGTTAGAATATCAATAGTATATTTTCCTTGGTTTAGAAAGATGTAGTTTCCCTTTTTCCAAACTTCAGTCCTAGGAAGTAGTGAAGAAGACCTAAGTCTTTCATGTAAAATTCAGCTGTCAATTCTTGTTTGCATTTGCTTATTAAATTTCATCACCTATAATTAATAAGTCAATCAACATATAACACAGAATAATCATATCATTTCCATCTACTTTGAAATATAGATTAGGATCAGCTTCATTTTTAGAATACCCTAGATTTGTAAGATAATTGTCTATTCTTTCATACCACGCTCTTGGAGCTTGTTTCAGCGAGTATTCTTGTTGTAAGCAATAAACCCTTTAGGTTGTTCAATATACACTTCTCCTTCAATGTCACCATTTAGAAAAGTTGTCTTAACAATCATTTGATGGACTTCCCATCCTTTAGATGTTGCAATGGCCAAGATGGTTCTAATTGATGTATACCTAGCAACTGGAGCAAAAGTTTCCTCATAATCAATACCTTCCTTCTATGAAAAACCTCGTGCTACAAATCTAGCTTTGTATTTCTCAATGTTGTAATCAGGTGCATGCTTGATTTTGTATAGCCACTTGGAAGGAACTACTGATTTGTTTTTACGTCTAAGTACAATGTCCCATACATCATTTTTTTATATTGAATTGTATTCTTCAATCATGGCTTCCTTCCAAGGTTGACTTGATAAGGCTTCTTTAATGTTAGAAGGTTTTGATTTGATAAGTTCTGTTACTAATGCAACGTAACAAGACCGAGTTCTTGTTTTCTTGCTTTCTTTTAATACTTCATCAAGTTCAACATGATTTTCTTCTATGAATTTTAAGGCCCAAAGTTGCCTTCTTTTATTGTTGTTATTTTCAACATCATCAAAAGCAAGTATAGGTCGTTCTCCCTCTCATTCTCTATCGGATGATCTTCATTTGTCTTAGTGGTAGGTTCTATGAATATCTCATCATTATTTTTAGAAAGGTTGAAGGCAACGTCTTCTTCAAATTTAACATCCCTGCTGATTTCAATTGTTCTTTGACCTGGGATATAGACTCTGTAGCCTTTTGAGTTTTCACTATACCCGATGAGAATTCCTTTCTATCCGAATGGTTCTAACTTTGTTCTCTTTTCTTTAGGAATGCGTACATAGACTGGACACCCAAATATTCTTAGGTGACTTAGATCTAGTTTGATGCCTGTAAATACTTCTTTTGAAGTGGTATTGTCTAAGATTGAGTGCAGACATCGATTTTGAATGTAAAGAGCAGTGTTAGATGCTTCAGCTCGGAACGAAGTATGAAGGTTTTAATCATGCATCATAGCTTTAGCTGATTCAACAATTGATCTATTCTTGCGTTCTACAACTCCATTCCATTGAGGATTATAAGGTACAAAAAACTCCCTTTAAAAATTTCAGAGATATACTCTCCTCATTATCTGATCTTAAAGTTTTGATTTTCTTTCTTGACTGATATTCTACTAGAGCTTTGAATTCTTTGAATTTTGAGAGTACTTCACTAGATTCCTTTTGTTTTAGGAAATAGATCCAAGTTATTCTAGATTAATCATCAATAAAGATTACATAATAGAGGCACCCATTTAGAGAGGGTACAAACATGGGACCACATAAGTCAGAGTGAATGAGTTCAAGAATTGCTTTAGATTTATGAACACTTTTGGGAAAGGTTTTCTTGAAATTTTTACCTAGGGCACAGCCTTTGCAGACACCTAAGTGATCTGATTTTAGATTAGGTAATCCTTTGACAATTTTTCCTATTGTTGATAGTGCTTGGAAATGTAGGTGACCTAGTCTCCTATGCCATATTTTTGTAGACTCTGAGATTTCATGACTTAGTGCAAAATTGTGTTGATTAAAGAGTTTATATAAACTCCCATCTCTAACACCAATAGTGATAGCTTTCTTGATGTTAGTATTTTTAGGCCAAGACAAAACTCTATCTTCTTGAAAAACAATTATGTATCCTTGATCAGAAAGGCCAGATATAGAAAATAGATTTCTTTTAAATCTAGGTACATATAAAACATTGTTGAGTGAAGAGTAATGCTAGAATCTAGTTGAATAGAGCAAAACCTAATACCTTTAATTGGATGTGTAGAGTTATCCCCGATGGTTACCTCTTATGAGTGGCAATCTGAAAAGTTTTTGATTGTCTCTAAAACCTGTTATGTGTCGAGATGCTCCACTGTCTATGATCCAAGTGTTTTTGTTCGAGTTTAACTCACTGGAGAGTGCTAGATAAAATGCATGATTTTCTTCTACTTCCTCCTTTTCTTCTTTTATTTCTGCTAGAGCAGCTTGAATTCTTTTACGTTCAAGGAAGACATTATGAGAGTGACCAATTTTGTCGCATTTAAAACATCTCACTTTTAACCAATCTCTTTTCTTATAAGGTTTGTTGGATTCTTTCTTATTTCGGTTGAAACTTGTTGGAAGTTCATGAATGTCTCCCTCTTGATTTAGGCTTATTCCCCTTGAGACTAATCTTGATTCCTCTTGAGTGCATTCATTCTTGAGTAATTCAAATTTTGGAAGCTCAAGTCGAGAGCTTAGTCCTTGAATAAAAGTTTCCCAAGATAGAGGAAGTCCCCTTAGGGCAATCATGGTAAGTTCTTTATCATCAACTTGACTTCCAATTGTGGCAAGTTGGTCTTTTAGTTCAAAGATTCCTAGAAAATGGGAAGTAATAGTTTCTGCACTATTCATTTTTATGTATAATAAATCCTATTTTAATGTCAGCAACCTGCTAGTATTATTAATTTCAAATTATTCTTGATAGTGCAAAACATTTCAAATGTTGTGGAAAGGCTAGAAATAGACGGGAGAACATGAGCTTTAACAGAGTCTATAATTATTTTCATGGCTTTATTGTTTTGCCTTTTCCACGTCTAGATCATTTTCTGGAATAGTTTTATTTGTTTCTACACATTCTTCTAATTCCATTTCTCTTAGGATTATCACGACAGGAATCTTCCATGAAGAAACGGTTGAAGCCCCCTCCAATCTATCCTCTAACCTTACATGGTTAACTATTTTTGAAGAATTTAAAAAAATGGTAAAGTCTAAATAAAATATAAATTTTATATAAGTTCTGAATAAAATTTCTTATCAGTATGGCTCTGATACCATGTTAAATTATATAGATCCTTAATAGAAATAGTAACAGATTTATATCAGACTTTTACTTGAGTATCTTGAATGTGATAGGTAGATACCTTCAAATATGTTTCTGATATGCTGTGACTGGAATGCCGAATGCTGACAGGAATGTATTTAATAATTTGCAATGTTTCTTTATTAATCCTAGGACTACAAGTATGTTAGTCTTTCATATTGCCTTGTCCACCGATGAGAACAATTATATATATAATTGTGCAGAGTTGTGACCCCGTAGGGGCATGACTTTGGCCACGTAGGGTCATGACCCTACGTGGTCATAAACTAATGTTTTGTTAACCATAAACTAATGTTTTGTTAACCATAAACATACAATGGTTTAATCATGCCCGCAGATATGTTCCATAATGTTCTTAATACTTATCGAAGGCAATACAAGTAAGACCTGATCCTTGATCGGAGATGATGGATAATTCTGGAAGTAATCCAATGCAATCAAAATGACAAAACTCGATGTGAACCGGTAACAGCAGTAATATGTTTGATCTGAACCATATTCGTCTAAACTATATGTATACATATATTTACATATATACGTATGCATATTATCATATATATATATATAAGACAGAGATAACATATTCAGATGCTCAATATTATTCAATTGAAGTTAAACTTTCAACATTAAGTTGATTTCAAATGATGTAATGCACAAAGTTTTTGATTAGGAAGCACAGAGGTTGAAAAAATATGGATATTATGTGATGTCCCCTTTCTGAAATAGAATTTGATAATACATATTAATAAAATTAAAATATATAAAAAAAAGAATACATAAATAATAATAGATTATAATACAAGAGATATAAGAATCAGAAGTATAAGCAGTAATCAGTGGTAAAGAAAAATGGCAATCGGTATAAACATCGATATATTAATAGAGCAGTGATGATAGAAAAGAGCACAATTAATTTATAGGATCAACTATCACACGGACAACGGTCACATTAAATACTAATCCAAGACAATCTGTAAATACAAACACCAATATTCATTAGAGAATGAAACACCTTCACATGGCAATGAAGCATATAAGAACAATTGATTATCAACACCTCTAAATCTATCGATCAAGTATATTATACGTGACAAATGAACAGACATGATAATCTGCCAAAAAGTATGATGCCAATTACTTTGATCTAGCATTGATCTCAATACAAACATATATCTTATCAGATATTCCTAACTACATCAATACTGGTGGACCAATATATTAAGAATGATCATGGTTGGTACATTCATCTAATTATTGTTACTTTATAAGAAATGATTAATTAGCTTCAAGAGATCACATATTACTTGTCAAGAAAGGCTAAGTCATCAGTTAGTCTAAACAATTACCAAAATTAAAGATTCATCCACAGGTGTGAATTACTTAAAGAAAGGTGGTAACCCAAGATCGCACAACTATCATTATATCTTTCATTTGTAATGTCCCCTTTTTCTAGGACATTATAATTTTGTGTTGCCGGCTCACTTCGCCTAGGTTTCGGGGGCAAAAAGTTTCTTTACGGGGTTCACTTCAAGGTTTGGCCCAAACATTTCCAGTTTCAAATCCATCAGAGCAATTTTGGCAAGTTGTTTGGATACTTACTATTTTCAGTAAGTAAACAGAGCTCAGTATTCTTAATATCCCAATGTTGGTTTGGAAGCATCTCGCTGAGAGCTTTCCAACGAGCTATTGCACATGCTTATCTGAGTTCGTTTGATTAGTTATTTTAATACCTAATGATTATGTGGTTGACTAAGTGACTATTAAAGTTAATTTAACTTGTCATTTTATTTTTAAAAAGGTACCAAGTTCACTTAAGTGACTAAAGGACAAAAAGGTGGTTTATCCCACATTGCTTAAAAGAGTGTGCATCACATTGGGAAAAGTGATAAAAGGTACAAATAGCTTCTCATGGGAGGTAATGAAGATTATAATATTTAAAACAAATATTAATCTCGGAGCTGGAAACAATTGCCGGTTATTTCTTCGAAGACGCAAACCCTTGAAGAAGCATTTGACGGTTGGACACAAACCTAGCCTTCTTACAAATTTTATCTACATTTGCTAATTTGCCTATTTTACTGTTTATAAGATTGGATCATTTGGATAGTTGCATGTTATTGTATTGTTGTTGTATAATATAGTAACGGAGTTGGTAGTTAATTGTGTTAATTTTTAGTTTATATATGTACTTTCTGATTATTGGAAGAATAAACAAGTTTTTTTGGGTTTTCTCGTATGTGCATTTGCTGGTTATAAAGTGGATTTAAGTTCTGGAATTTATATCAAATACTAGTTTACTGTTTAGTTTAAGATTTGTAAGTTTATATCAAGGGTTTTAGTAAATATCCAGAAAAGGGCTAGTACAGTGGTATCAAAGCTTGAGATCCCAGCATCCTGTGGAAGTTTATTCAGAAAGAGGAATCCTTTGAAGTTACAGGTCTATTATACACAAGAATTTATGAATTGAACATCCGAAATATTGGTTGCTTAAATGTGACTGAGTTTTTTCTCGAGGATGAAAGCCCTTAGGAACTAGAAGCTTGACGTAGCCCTGATCTTAATTGAAATCTATATCAAAGTTTTTCAGAAATATTGTGGGATAACATCAGAGTTTGTGGAAGACTTCACATTTGCATGAGCACTCAGGTTGGTCGTTTTACTTTCCTCACATCATTCAGTTAGCTTGTTTAATCGTGAGAAATGTTCAATTGGTAGTTTGACATGAGTTTAAAGAGCCAAATACACTATTGTTCTTGACGTTGGAGTTAAGGTAGACTTGGTAGCCAAAGAACCTTCACCACGGCATGAATATGATTTCCTAACGGGTCACAAAGCACCTACAAGTCGGGTGGTAATGGGTCACACAGTCAGCAGCTATTAACTTGGACCAGAAGCCATTCGTGGTTTTACCTCTCCTTAACCGGCCAGCTGAAACACGTGAAAGACAGTGGTTTAAACAGCACGGGATATGGTTAGGAAGTAACTCCTACATAGGCATTGTTTCCACCCTACTTCGCATACAGAGAACAGTCGGTGTGATAGCCAGCAACTGATTCACGGCATTGTGGAAGACACTCACGAAATGCAGTGAGAGAACACAGGCTACAGACCGAAAGGCCACTGACCCTATTACTTGTTAGAGTTGACTACTGGGCAAGTCGTGCTCTATACAGTAGAGTTCGGAGTCAAGGAAGGTAAGCATTGAATGTCTCAGAGTTTGGAGTGTTGGGCGGAGGACATTGAAGGAAAACCGGGTGGAGGTTGTTTGGAGTGCATACGGGTGAAGCACGTCTATCTTCTTAATCCGCTCAGACTATATTTGCGCTGAGGGACTACCCCAATCTGTACACGATTTGTGAAGTCCATTGTCGTGGCAAAGCACGAGAAGACTGTATGGTCCATGGGATTGGAGATTGAAGCCGGAGACGGGCTCTCAACCACAATAAGGGTCGGCCACGTGATTGGAACGAGCATACCATAAGCTTGGCACCCGACCAGTTAAGGAGGATATTCAAATAATCGGGTCGAAGGAATACGTAGGGAGCAAACATAGCGTCTGAGGAATAGTTGCAATTATTGGCGGCATCATATAATTTATGTATGTCACGCGCAAATTGGACAACATATAAAGGCAATGATCTCCATCGTGGATGTCGCAGAAGGAGTAAGGGAGTCCCATCTTGCTCTAGTCAACATCCTCGAACAACGTAGGGTGTAAAAACAATAAGAGAGGGAGTCAGCCGTCTAGCAAGGCATCGTGAGTTAGAAGCATTTGAAGTCATCGTGCAAAACAGTTTCACCAGATAATATCAAATAAAATGTGTGTAGTCTGCAAAATGGCCTTTAGATGAATCTTCTGCAATTGGAATATCTAATAAGATAGGTATTGTGGGTTTCTGTTTTGGAGGTGGTCGCTTAGTTGAAACTCTTGCCAGAGATACACAGTCCCATTTTGGTGCAGCAGTTTGCTTCTATGGAAGTAGAATAGATCCTTCCTTGGCTGCTCAATTAAAAAATACCTGTATTGTTTACAATTGGTGAGAATGATCCACTGTGTCCTGTCGATTTGTTGCATAAAATGGAGAGTCAAATAAAAGGATCTCAAGTCCGAGTTTATCCTAGTAGAGGTCATGGATTTGCTCACCATCCAGAGTCTCCTGAGGAAGATAAAGATGTTGAACGTGCATTCACCACTGCAATCACTCTTGACTGGTGTGCGATTACCTTTGGCCGTGCCATTGGAACTTAATAAATCTGACCTACTGCAGCACAACAGCAATAATATTGCACAAAGACATGTATGCATAATAACGGTTTAACAAAGGTCCTATTGGGTTCAAAGACAACCTTATTTCAAAATACTAGCAAAGAAATATTGCAGTGGTTTTGCGCTTCAGTCACCACAGATGTTCTTTGCAAATATCGACATAGGTTTCCCCATTATCAGTTACCTGCTCAATTCAAGGTTCCTATGCACTACAAGGTGCCCACAAATTAAAAGTTTCCTGCCACATAACTTCTAAATTGATTCTGACAGCAATAATACACAACAGCGGTATCAATCTCAACTAAATTCAGGAAAAAAAATCAAAAACCAGACTATATGCTTTGACAAATTGTCAGTTGAATCAGGTACTACAAATTCACTTCCAGCAGAGAATAGTATTGTTTGCATGCTAGTTGTTTGTCAAAATACCCCAGTTCCCGAATCAGAACTCAGTGGTCAGATTTAGTAAAGCTCATTGCAGTAGTATTAGTTTTAGTAAACAACCACAATGGGATAATTAATCTACTACATTGGGTCCATCTCAGGCACATGAAAAGCTACATGGCAGAGGAAGTGGGACAAGACTTCCGACTAGATATTAAGATTGAAGTAAGGAGACTATACGATGAGTATAACAAATTCCCGTTAAAGCTTCAAATAGAATTTCCTTTCATTGATTACGTGGACCTCCAGCTAGAGCTGCAAAACAAGACAGATATGATAAGAAACGAATCCTATGATGTGACTCAAGATCTCCTTGCAGAGGACAGTTACAGAAAACTGCATAGGGCAAATATCAATCAACTTGGTAGTAGTATTAATAATGGCACAAATATATTAGCAAGTAATTGGGAGACAGACGTATCTTATGGAACTGTTTACACTAGTCCTTCAAATGAGCATGTTGATGGCCCAAGTAGAAGAGTTGATCAAACTGCCAACATTGGCAACTTCCCATCTTGTTTAGACATGGAAAACACCAGCATCTTATTTGGTGACATGGAAATTCACTTGGATAAATTTTATGGTGATACTAGGCTGGAAATTATGTCAAATATTGAGGAGCAAATGGACCACAATGTTAGCAGGATAGATGATGTAGCACGCGTTGAGTTAGAGGACATATCTGAAAATGTTGTTCCGCTAAGTGATGCAAAATCAGAAAATCCTATGGAGAGCAGCCCACTTCTGTTCGAAGGAGATGGTCAGAAAACATTATCACTTTTTGACTTATTGGATATGCTTTTGGTCAAAGAGGACAAGATTGTCCAAGTGTTGAAAGGATGGATGATTCTTCCAATTTGATTGAGGACATCATGCGGAAGATTGTGATAGAAGAGGGGCATGGGAATGCATGCGGTGTCACAAGTCCTCTTTTATATACTATTTTTGAAACTTTGAAAATGATAAAATATGAGTACTTGCAACTATTAATGGATAGAGATCTAGCAATAAAATTTGGAAGGGGCAAGGAGAGTGAGGTAAATGAGCTATGTCTTCAATTAAGCTTAACACATTATTCCATCCACAAAGCTGAAAATCAAACGAGTGGGGCAGCCACTTATGAAGAAGATAACAGTGGTTCAAGGGCACAAGAAATCGCACAAATCATTGAAGAAATTCATAAAGTGGGTAGATGTGAAAGCAAACAATGTAATTTAATCACGTATTTCCCAATTGAGACTTTCTATGGTGAGAAAAATTCTATGGATCAGCAAGTTGATGGATCTGAAAATTCTGATTTTTATGATAGCAACTAGACATTTTCACAGGTGCACATGGTTATTGATACAACAAGAAAGGATAATTCAGAGATTTCAACTAATGGTGAACCATCCTTTTACAAAGACTTTGACATAAGCGAGAGTACTTATAGTGGAGTAGAAAGTTCAGATTTATCCTTAGTATGCTCTAAGGGAATCTTCAGCTTACCCAAAGTTTTATCACCCAACTCTTACGAGATGGCCACGGCCTACTTGTTGATTGATGATTTTCTTTGTTGGTATATTTCCGCTATCAGTGATTTTTCTATGTATGTTAGTAGTATTTTCGCTGATTCTATTTGGCCTTCAAGGGTCAATGAGTTATTTGTAGATGAGTGGGGAGATCACACATTACCCTATGTTCCACATGAGGTGTCTACATTTTTTATTCAGCGGGATACTAAAGATAGTGTTAGCACTCATGATGTTGGTGATTCACCAACCACTCTTTCCTTTACCCAGGATCATGTTGATTGGGTAATAGGGGATCCAGGTGTTAATAGTATCTTACATTTCGCGGATTATATTGTGTTGTTACACAATCATATGATTATGATCTGTATGTTTTAGCCTTCTGACGCATCAGAGTTCTAGAGATGAGGATTACTCCGCTTTCACCAGGGGGGTATGATGGTGGAATCAAATTGGCTGGATCTATCATTGTTATCGATACAAATATTACAGGAGCTGGTCTATGGTATCTCAGACAACGTACGAGTCCTCACTTGGGATCCATGGGAGCATCCTTATGTATTGCCTTTTATCGGGGAGCTAGGAGGAGAGTTTGGTCATTGTCATCTCAGGGTGGATATTGGTATATTGTCAAGCTCCCATCATCACTTGACAGTAGAGACTCACAGGGTCACTCATGGAGTGAGTATTCATTCTGACAGAGGGTATTGGTACACAAGGCAGCAGCACATGGCAGTTGGTGTCCCTTAATGGTGAGCCTTGGGATCCTGGCATTCAGTTATTTGGCATATCGATTCTTATTGTACTGTTTCATCATTCCAGATTTGGGAAGATGCATGTCGAGTTACATCGGCTGAGGAGTAGAATCTCGTTCTCAAAGCGAGTATGGGATCCTGTCATTTGGTTTCTGCAGGTATGAGCGGATTGCTTGAGGGCAAGCAATCTTTAAGAAGGGAGGCTTTGTAATGTCACCTTTCTCTGGGACATTTCGCCTAGGTTTCAGGGGCAAAAAGGTTCTTTACGGGGTTAAGTTCGAGGTTTGGCCCAGACATTTCCAGTTTCAAATCCATCAAAGCAGTTTTGGCAGGTTGTTTGGATGCTTACTATTTTTAGTAAGTAAACAGAGCTCAGTATTCTTGATATCTCAGTGCTGGTTTGGAAACGTCTCGCCAAGAGCTTTCCAACAAGCTATTCCACGTGCTTTTCTGAGTTCGTTTGATCAATTATTTTAATGCCTGATGATTATGTGGTTTACTGACTAAGTGACAACACAATTATTTCCATCCAACTCCTATCGCGACCTCAGATCTCTGCAATCAGCCATTTTTTAGTCTAGTTCTGCAAATTTTTTGCCTAAATTCATCATTGTTGGCCGGCTAGGTTTTTGTTCAAAACCCCTAATTTTTTGGCTAGAAAAAAATTTCAAATTATAGATACTTGATGGGTTTTTCGAGAACTCAACTGGGTTGTCAGATTTTTCATTGTGCCTTGATTTTTGAGCCACCGGATCCAAAAACCGACAACATAATCATTCTGGGTTTTTTGAGCTATCTTTTGGGTACCCCTTAAATTTTTCTAGGTCTTCCGTTTTGTTGCCATAAAGTACATGCCTTGACAAATTTTCACGCTTTTTCATTGGAAAATGTGCTATGGCATTTCTGACTAATATTTTGCTCGAGAGCAATTCAAAATTCAATGATCGAAATTATAGCACTTGGAAGCAACAGATAATAGCAATTTTTGAATTTCGGAATACTAATCAGATTGCTCTGGCTGTAACACAACATCCGACTGCCCGTGGTACTAATCAGGATACATGGGATCTGAATAATCAAGAGGCAATTGTTTACCACATAAGTTAATTAAGAAACGCACACAAACAAAGAATACGAACATGAACAACAACCAGCAGAACTCTTATTATTATTCGCATATGGCCACAGTACATTATGCTTCGATGATATGATATGATATCTACAATGCTTCCCGAAGGGGTTATAAATACTTTCCGAAGAACTTTCCCGAAGGAGTCCGTCGGCCAGATACATTATGCCCGCTACAAACTATTTCCCCGTCGGCTACATAACAAGACTTTTTCCGAAGGGACCCGTCGGCCAATGCACAATTTCTTTTCCGAAGGGACCCGTCGGCCGATACACAATTTCTACCGACGACATCATCCCCCCCAAAAAGGAAAGTCGTCTCTTGACGACTAGCAAAATTAGGAGACAACCCACAATCAAGGAAAAGAAATACTAGAGAGAAGGAGGAGGTGTCCCAGAAGAGTGTTGTTGACGACGTAACTCATACACCTGGTCAGTCCGAATGCGTAGATCTGTCTGAATCTGTGAATTAACCTCTACGGCCTCCTTCAGTAGAAGCGCGGCATCCATAGCCTGTCTCTTGGCCAACTACAACTCATGCTCTGCCACTTCTTTATCCCGGATAGCCGCGTCCCTCTCCTGTACCACTGCTGCCATATCCTTTAATAGTGTTGCCCGCTCTGCTGCCCAAGCTACCTGCTTGTCGGCCAAATCAGTGGCTAACTTTTCTCTTGTCTCTTTTTCAACCGCGGGAGATCTCTGGGCTGCAACACTGTCTGTTGCCCTATCTGCCCCCGCGCGCTGCCGCGCATAGTAAACCTCTTTGTACAGTCCCACGATCTCATGTGCCAACTTCATCATCGGAGTGTCACTTGGTCCCAATTCGGGCTCAGTGGCCCAATCTGCCAACATCTCCGGTGTCTCAACTGTCGGCCAACCTCTATCCACAAAACAAGTTTGAAATCGCTTAGGACAAATCCCACAAATATACGCTCGGATCAAATGCCACTCCCTTCGCCGAGTGAGAGCCTGAATCGCCACATCATGCCCTTTCTTCGATGCAAACTTCATAGTCCTGAGGTAGTCCCTGCACCTATCCTCATCCGACCTGTAATCCTCCTTGGCAAAGTCATCGAATGACCATTCTGTATCACTATTGTCCTCCTCATCAGTGGGAGCCATGCCCACATCTGGTGCCGCCTCCTCTGCTGTCGGCACAATCACGACATGTGGCATTCCCTCCTCCTGAGACTGAGGCTCTAGTACAAGTGCTACTCCGAAATAGCTGGGGGACTGAATGGATGGGCCACGCCTGTCAGGGACAAGTGGGAACTGCTGCCTCAAAAAAACACTGGCTCTATCCATGACCTTTGGTTGTTCGAGCTGCGCTGGGTCCGTACACTCCTGCACTCCTCCGTCTGGTACGTTCCCTACTGGAAGTGCCTGAGCTTCTGCTGACTGTGCTACGGTAACAACTGCTGCTGGCTGACTTATGGCAGGCGCCACGAGTGCTGCTACCGAAAATGCTTCAGGAGCTGAAGAAGTCTCTCGGTTGACGAGTGTTGTCAGGTGGGCAAAGCCGACCGCAAATCCTGCTCCCAGTCGGACAGGAGAAGGCCGTACCCCGTGTTGCCATGGTGCGGCCAGTGTGACTGCCTAATGGGATCCTCCAGTCATCAATATCGGTCGCCGAGTCTGTCCAAACCCTGGAATGTGAGCCATGTGTAGACCTCGAGGTAGCAACTCGGAAGTCATAGGAACTGTAGTACGCGAAAATAGAAAGGGGGTAGCCGTGACAATCTGAACCTCTTCATCATCCTCGCCCTCCCCTTCTTCTTCCTCCACACTGTCCTGCTCAGAAGATGTCTCCTGTCGGCCGCTATTAGTATCATCTGCCATGTCCATCCGAGGCCTCTTTTGACCTACTGAACCCTTCTGCCCAGAGATTATGTCCAAGTGCTTCCATTGCATGATAGGAGGTTCTCCTGGAGCCAGTGGTCCAGGCTTTGCTTCTAACTCCTTCGTTGGAATCATTCGTGCTACGGCATCAAGGAATAGACCAATGGCGTAATGGGGCATATAGAAGGTCTTGTGCTAGAGATTCATGAATTCATGCATCCGTTCAGCCAGCACAGACGCCCAATCGTACACTTTCCCAGTCATTATGCCGTTCATCATGGATACTTGCGAAAATGTGATATCTGATGCCCTAGAGGATCCCATGAGCCTGCTTTTGACCGAGTCCATCAGACACCGCCATGGTCCTTCCTGAATGTCAGTTTTCTTTAAACCCCTTCCCTTCGATGTCTCGGCTAATGCCGCCTGTTTTGCTTCAGTCAAATCTCCACATACAAATTTGATTAAAAATAGCTTCCCATCCTTTGGAATTTTCTTCGGCTGAATCTTTCTGCCCTGTTGCCTTGGAATGCCAAAAACACGTGTGAAATCTGTTGCCTTGAATGATACCACTAAGTTCTATCCCAGATACTGAAATGTGCTCCTCCGAGAAGCTCTGCCATATGTCTCGATCATGGTACGCAGATACCCTTCATAATCTCGAATGCAAAAAACCAGCATCTGAATGGCCCATTCAACCTGCGCTCTTCTGATGCTTGCTTTAATTGGATGGTCATCAGGGGTTTCTTGCCACCATTTCCGGCAATCCGTTCCATTTAATCCCTCAAATTGGATAGTCTGTGGTGTGACTTCAGCTGCTTTAGGTGCTGTAGTCTTACGCTTCTCCTTGCTGCTGCTCGAGCCTTCATTCAGGTTACCTGTACCTGCCATGTTCCTGCCTCCCACAACTTTAGACTGTGCTAATTGTTTTTTCCACTGCCGTTTACCTGCAAATTCCATTACTTATCTCTGTGTTTTTTCCTAACGGTCTCCCAAATCCGTACGGTGAATTGCAGCCTTTGGAATGAGAAATCCGTACACTGGAAAAGTTGGAAGGAAAATTTTTAAAAACCGTACCATCAGAAGACCACAATTCCTTACCACAGTTTGCCTTCCCCCAAACCGTACGGTGGTATTTTCAATGCCCTCCACTGATCATGGTATATCGCCTTGCTTACTGGTGAACTCCGTACCTTAACCTGGAGGACCTTGCATTCAATAATCCGTACAATGAAATTCGTACCCTACTCTTCAGAAGGAATCCGTACGCTTGAAATGCTAGAAGCCTTCTGTATGGTTGATGTTTTAACAAGCCGTACAGTGCCCTGCAAGGTGCATATGGTAACTTGACAAGGTTCTGTGATGAAATCCGTACGGCTTCAAACTTGACACTTCCTGGATTTCAATCTTCTGGAAAAGCCGTACTACAATATCCCACCAAGTCTTAAAAATCCGTACAATGGAAATTAACAAATTTTGGCTCCAAATTTCGTACGTTAACCTTCTGAGGCTATCAAAATCCGTACGGTGGTCTCAGTGTTATAATATGCAACTTTTAAAAACCGTACAGTGCAAGAAGCCGTACCACAGCAAAACCATACACCAACTTTCAAGATGGAAACCGTACATTGTCTTAAACCCGCACTACAAATATAAATCCGTACTTTGTCTTTAAAAACCGTACTACAAACATGAAATCCGTACATTGTCTTTAAAAATTGTACTACAAACAAAAAACCGTACTACAAACATGAAATCCGTACGTTGTCTTTAAAAACCATACTACAACATGAAATCCGTACATTCTTTAAAAACCGTACTGCAATTATTAAATTGTCTGAAAAATCATACTAAAACCGTACACCATCCTTCAGATATAAAAAAAACCGTACATTACTTCCTTTTCCCTTCAGATGAAAAACCCGTACGATGTTGTCCCCTGCAATTATGAAACTGTACGGTGCTTTCCAGTTCAAATATGAAATCGTACGGTACTTTCTTTCTTTTTCCGTTTTTTTTATTTTATTTTATTTTTATAAAGACAGAATAGCAAAGTCAGTTTACCCTTCGACCGTCGTCACCGTCGGTCTGCAATGACGAAGGGGTCTCCCGAAGGCCACTTTGTGACGCAAAAGTCTTCCGCCCGTGATATATCTTCAACTTCGACCCATTCACCGCCTGAGGCACTTCGTGTCCATCCAAAGTCCATAATTTGATTGCTCCATTGTCCCCTACTTCCCGAATCTGATACGGCCCGACCCACTTAACCTTGAACTTGCTCGATTTGATCTCATTCCGGCCGTCGTACCTCAATACCCATTGTCCGGGCTAAAACCTGTTTAGCTTCAGGTGCTTATTGTGCCATGCCTTCCGCCTATTCTGCGTTACTTCAGTTGTCCACTGTGCTAATAATCGCTTCTCCTCTAACCTGTTCAGTTTATACAGCCGCTCCCTTAAGCTTCCCATGTCACCCAACTTGTTTTCTAGTGCTATCCGCAAGCTTGGTATCATAAATTCTGCTGGTACAATGGCCTCCTATCCGAACATCAGTTGAAATGACGTGTGTCCTATTGTAACTTTGTATGCCGTGCGGTAAGCCCACAGAGCAGAAGGTAATTTCTCCTCCCCTTCGACTGCACAGGATTTGTATATAATTGATACCAAGATTTTGTTGGTAGCTTCGGCCTGTCCGTTTGCCCTTGGGTAGTACGAACTTGATAGCGAATGATAAATTTTGAACTCCGTGGTAAGCAGTCGGATCACATGATTTACAAAATGTCCGCCTCTATCACTTGTTAATTGTAACGGAATGCCGTATCTAGTAATTATTTGTTCATAAATAAACTTTGCTGTACTTACCGCTAAATTGTCCGGTAGTGCACGCGCCTCCACCCATTTAGTCAAATATTCCGTTGCAACAACAATGTAACGGCACCTTCTGATTCTACTTGTCTTCAGCGGTCCTATGAAGTCCAAACCCCACCGTTCAAAGAGCTCCTGAGCATGAGAAGGATTCAGAGGCATGAAATCTCTTTTCAAAGGTTTTCCAGCTCGCTAACATGTATCGCAGGCAACAACCCATTCCCTGGCGTCATTGTATACTATTGGCCACCATAATCTTGCTAGAAGTATTTTTCGCGCAGTTGTGTCCGGCCCCATATGTCCTCCTGTCTTTCCTTCGTGCGCTTCCTTCAATACTCGTGGAATTTCTTCCTTCAGGACACAACGCCTCAGGATCTGATCGGGTCCCATTTTATACAACAATCCATTAACCAGCTGAAATGTTTTGCTCTGTATCACCAACTTTCGTTTTTCATTCAGTGGCATGGCATTTGGAAACTATCCTGTTGACAAGTATTCATCGATGCTTGTATACCACTCTGGTAGTGCAGCAATCTGAAACAGCTGTGCATCAGGAAAGTCATCATTTTCACCGTCTATCGGTTCTCCTGTTCTGATACGTGACAAATGATCCGCACTTACATGTTTCTTTCCTGGCTGTACAATGATCTTGAAGGTAAACTCCTGCAATAGGAGTAACCATCGGCTGATTCTTCCTTGAATGACTGGTTTGTTGATCATATACAACAAGGCCTGATGATCAACATAGAACACAAATGGAGTGGCCAACAAGTAATGTCGGAATTTCTGCACAGCATAGACCATCCCCAATGCTTCCTGTTCGGTTGTACTATAATTTTGTTCAGCTTTTGATAGCAATCGACTGGTGAAGTAGATCGGATGATCCAACCCGTGGCTTCCCGTCTGCGCCAGAGTTGCTCCGATCGCATAGTTCGATGCATCCACATGGACATGAAATTCCTTCCAATCCGGGTATGCCAAAATAGGTGTTGTAGCCAATTGTACCTTGAGTCCTTGGAATGCTTCATCCTGTTCCTTGTCCCATCGGAACGATTCTGTCTTGGAAGTTAACCTATCCAACGGATATGCTATCTTGGCAAAAATTTTGATGAAACGCCTATAATACCCTATATGCCCAAGGAAAGATTTTACCTCTGTTATATTGGTGGATGGCTACATCTCTAATATGACCCGTACTTTGTCCGGATCTGTCTTCAGTCCCTCCTTACAGACTATGTGCCTGAGCAAACTTCTATGTGGGACCATAAATCCGCACTTCTTCGGGTTCAAGGCCAAACACGCACGGCGACACCTTTCCATACACTCGCCTAAGGCTACCAAATGTTTGTCCTCCGCACTGAACACTGACCAATCATCCAAAAATGCCTCGAAGTTTTCGACGGACATCTTGTCAAAAATGTGTAGTATGATCCGTTGAAATGTCACAGGCGCATTGCACAGACCGAACGACATCCGATTATAGGCATAGACTCCATCTTCTATGACAAATGTCGTCTTCAGTTTATCCTCCTCTGCGATTGAGATCTGATTATAGCCGGAAAAACCATCCATAAATAAGTAGATCTCATGTCCCGCTGCCTCCTCCAGGATGCTATCCGTGAATGGGATCAGGAACGGATCCTTGATGGTGACTGCATTCAGGCATCGAAAATCAACACATATTCGGATCTGAATGGAGTCCTTCTTCAGGGAGATCACGATCGAGGATACCCATTCACTGGTCTGCACTTTGAAAATAATTCCGGCTTCTAGCATCCGATTGATTTCTTCCATAACTTGGGCCACATAATTTTTGTTCATTCTGTAGGGCCTCTTCCGTACGGGTATTGCTCCTTCGATCAATGGAATGCAATGCACACAGAATTCAGGTGGTATGCCCTTCAGGTCCTTGTATGTCCATGCAAAGACATCCTTGTACTCTAAAAATATCTTGAATGTTGTTGTCTTTAGTACTGGGTCCCAATTGTCTCCTACCAGTATGTTTCATGGTTCTACTTCGTCTCCCAAATTCACGGTCTACAACGCGACTTCATTGTATTTGATGGGTTCTCCTTTAGTGAATTGATGTGCTGGGGTTGCATCGAGTGACGCATCCCCTTCCTTTATTTCACTGAACTCCTTTGGAAATGCATCGGTATTGTTTTCTTCTATTGTCAGTACGTTGCAAGTTGGAAACAATTCATAATCCTCTATCTGCCAATGGTAAAGACCATTTACTGAATCCAAATTGTCATCTCCTTCCAGTCGTAAAACTCCCTCCTAATCCGATTCCATAGTTTGCCCCTTTTCATCCTCTTCTCCCTCAGAATCTGACGATAAGGCTTCTTCCCTGACCATCTGAGTGTGCAGATCGATGACATACTTCCGGCCTTTGCTTTCGAGTGATAAAGTATTTTTCTTCCAATCGTGCTTTGCTTTTGCTTGGATCAGCCACCCCCGACCCAAAATAGCATCGTACCCCTTCCGCCTGAGAGGAATCACAACGAAGTCCAACAAGAATGGTTGTGTTCCGATCATCACTAGTTGTGCTGTCAGGACTCCCAATAGCTTGATTCCATGTTGATCGGTCGTTAGCAACTGGAATGTAGGCGGCCATAAAGTTGGCTATCCCAACCTTTTCCAAGTGTCTTCAGGCAACACATTGACATCGGACCCTCCGTCCACAATTGTTTCCGTCAATACAATCCCGAGAATTCCCATTTTGACGACTACCGAATGGCGTCCAAATGAGAGGGCTAACAACATCGGATCTTCTGCACTTGCGCCACTTTCCTTCTCCTTTTTGTCCACTGTACTTGCTCCACTTTCCTGCTTCCTTCCATGTTCTCCTGGTAGTTGAGCAGCGGGAACGATGTTTGTGAGTGCCGATCGGAGCTAAGGCATAGTGAGCAATAGATCACTTATCCTAACAGGTATCTCAGCGTGCAATATTTGCCGTACAATGTTCTGTTCTGCACAGTTCCGGACTGAGGTACTTGGCGGGTCCTTCAGGTGTGCTGTTTCTGCCTATGTTGCTTTCTGGATCTCTGCCCTTGCTTCCTCTAGTCTCTTCTTTTCTTCCGTTGGGTCAAGGTATAGCTTCGCCTGCTTCCGACTGATTGCCAGAACTTCTTCCTCGTCTGTCCCTACGGTAATCAAGTTTACTCCGGACTTCGGGCACTTAGTATCATCATGATTGCCAGGTCCACACCATCGGCATAGCAACTTCGGTGTGTTCGTCGTTGTGCACTCTCGGGCGAAGTGACCCCACAGATTGCATGCGCGGCATTGAACAATTGGCCGACCATTCGCATCGTACTGAATTCGACTCCTTCCTCCATTGTTGTTGTTGCCACCATTGTTGTTATTGCTGTTGTTTTGACCACGCCGATTGTTTCTGTATCCACCTGATGTGGCACCTTCCATACTGGTGTTCCCGTTCCCTCCTGATGGGGATGCCTCCTGTGACAGGAACACTTGTTGCGGTGTCCTTGTTTTTAAATTGAAAGGGCATTCCTTTACCAAGTGTCCCAGGATCTGGCAAATTTCACAAAATTGATCTTTCGGGCAGGATCCCTTCGTATGGCCTTCTTTCTTACACTCTGTGCACCATAGGTCATTACCCTTAGTCTCCTTGTTCATGTTTTTGAATTCCTTCATCATCCGCATCATATCCTTCTGGAGGGCACGAACCTTCCTGTTGCTTCCCTCGTCATCGCTACTATCCTCTCCTGAAGATGCATCGTCTTCTGAATCGGACAAGCTGTTTTTCTTCTTCTTCTTTGTCTTCTGGTCACTTTCGAGGTTCATTGCCCGATTGTACACTTCATTGTATGTTGATGGTGGCACGATCTTCATCTTTTTCCGCAGCTTCGGGTGAAGGCCTTCAATGAACCATCTTTTCTGGAGCCCATCTGCCGGTTTATTCTCCATTTTACTAATTAAGTCCTTCAATCTCCTAGCAAAGACCCATACTGTTTCATTCTTCTTTTGCTTGGTATTGAATATCTCGACTACAATTTCATTATCATCACGCAAAAGTTGAAATTCTGCGATGAACTCCTTCTTAATGTTATCCCAACTATTTAATTTTTGTGGATCAGCATCAGTAAACCAATCAATTGCAACACCCCGTAGGGTAGCGGGAAATTGTATTTGTTATGCAATTTGCCCTCCAGATCGTTTCACATGTTTTACAATGTCGAATGGGATCAGCTACTTCATCACCATCAAATTTAGGCAATTTTTCCTTCGGACCTGCCATTATCACTATCTGTTGGGGGTTTTGTTGTGTACCTGCGCTGTTTTGCACTCCCGCGTTGTTTTGAACACCCGTGCTGTTCTGAGCTCCCGCGCTATTTTGAACACCCGCGCTATTCTGCACACCCACGCTATTCTCTACACCCGCGCTGTTTTCTGCTTCCGCACTATTTTCAATACCCGCGCTGTTTTCAATACCCACGCTGTTTTCTACTTTCGTGCTGTTTGGTGAAGAAGAGGGTTCATCAACCGAAGCTATTCGTTCCGGAAGTATATCTCGGACGAAGAGGTCACTCCACACTCATGCTCCGTCGGCACTCCGAGCCGTGCGAGTCGATCTCCTTCCGTCAGGGTTCTCTTCCCGTGGCGTATGCAGGTTCAGAAACTCCTCCCTCGCTTCTTCCACAAACTCAAGCCGTTGTCGAGTCTCCTTCAACAATCCTTCCGCGCTCTTGTTTCCGTCGGCAATTTTTTGAAATCTCCTTCGACACTCTGTCTGTTGAGCCAGAATTAAATTTTCCTGCGCAACACGTATGTCATCTTTTTCTTTCAGCTTATTCTTATCTTTGTTCAACTGATTCGGCATTTAATTCATATCCGCCTGCCTGCGTACCAAGTCCATCGAGCAACGGCGTCAAATGTTTACGCATAAGTTAATTAAGAAACGCACACAGACAAAGAATACGAACATGAACAGCAACCAGCAGAACTCTTATTATTATTCGCATATGCCCACAGTACATTATGCTTCGATGATATGATATGATATCTACAATGCTTCCCGAAGGGGTTATAAATACTTTCCGAAGAACTTTCCCGAAGGAGTCTGTCGGCCAGATACATTATGCCCACTACAAACTATTTACCCGTCGGCTACATAACAAGTCTTTTTCCGAAGGGACCCGTCGATCGATGCACAATTTCTTTTCCGAAGGGACCCGTCGGCCGATACACAATTTCTACCAACGACAATAGTGATGTGTCTCAAATTATTCGTAGTTGATGATCAACTCTATTAGATTCCATCTAGCAAGATACTTGCCAAGATATGGGCACATCTCAAGAATCTTCATGAGACTTCTGACAAAAGCAGAGCTTTCTTGTTGAAGAACACTATGGTTTCTATTATCGTGGATGACCGAACATTGCTCCAAGCTCACCTGAATAAGATTCAAGAAATTCGTGATCAATTGCTCGCCATTGGTCACAAGATGGAGGAAGAGGACATTGTGGTCATAACTCTCTGGAGTTTACCCAAGTCCTACAAGCATTTTATTGAGTCTCAACATCAGTTTTGCCAGTGTTGATCTGAAATTCACAGATTTCTACACACTTTTGCTTCAGCAAGATCGGTAGAAACAACAATTTGGTAGCAGTTTCAGCTCTACCTCCACAGAGCAAGCCCTTGCTGTTAAATCCTTTCAAAAGGATAAAGGCAAGTCCTAGCAATCTTCTCAGCCAATGTCCTCTACTCCAACTTTAGAAGGCTCCCGGAAGAAGAATATTCAATGCAACTATTGCCACAAGTTTGGTCACATGAAGATTGAATGTTGGAAACGCTTAGCTACCAAATCTAAGCAATCAAGTTACGCGAATAGTGCAAAGCACGCTGAGCAGAACGAATATTCCTTTTACACCTTCATGGCTAAAAGACCTGCAAATCATGTGAAGTCGTTTGCCTGGTACACTAATTCAGGTGCCTCTCGTCATTTTACCCAGCACAGAGACTGGTTCACTAACTACCAACCTTATTCAAATTCTATTATTTTTAGTGGCGGAGAAGAGTACACCATTGTCGACAAAGGTGACATTCAAATTCAGTCTGTCGGGAGGGATCTCATTTTCTCCTGTTCCTAATCCAATAGACCAACCTATGAAGGCTCATGATTTGGGACTAAGGCTTCCATTAGGTCCACCTAATGGGAGGGCTCTAGCAGCTCTTGAAGCTCCAGTTATACCAGTGATCCCTATACAGACACCTCTAGCTTCTCCTGCAGGATCACTCAGATTAGTAGATGCTTCACCTGAGTTTGATCCAGATTCTTTTGATCAAGAACCTAATCATAGAGCACTCTTGATACTAATGTTGGTCATTCTCTTCTTCGGCCTAAGTGGTGGGTTAAGACACTTATTGATCTTCGTGATGATGAGCTCATTGATGGGACAACTGCTCGAAAAAAGAGAAAACCAACAAAGTCTACTAACTTTGCTCTCATGGCCAACATTCACAATGTGTTTGAACCTCAAACATACTCGGGGGCTAAAGGAATTCCAAAGTGGGAACAAGCCATGACATCTAAACACCAGAGTCTGTTCAAGAATAACACTTGGGTCCTTTCTAATCTTCCACCAGGGAAGAAACCCATTGGTTGCAAATGGGTTTACAAAATCAAATTCAAATCTGATGGTACTTTGAATAAGTACAAAGCTTGTTTAGTTGCAAAGGGCTTTTCTCAGTGTCAAGACGTTGATTACGAGAAGACCTTTGCTCCTATTGCAAAGATGAGCACAATCAGATTAGTCCTAGCCATGGCAATATGGTGTGGTTGGAAGGTCCATCATATGGACGTCAAGAGTGCATTCCTGAATGGTGATCTCCATGAAGAGGTCTACATGATGCAGCCTCTTGGTTTCATGGTTGCCGGTAAAGAACATCAAGTTCTCAGATTGGTGAAAGCTCTTTATGGCTTGAAGCAGGCTCCTTAGGCATGGTACATAAAAATTGATAAATACCTCAGTAATCAAGGCTTCCAAAGGAGTCCTTCAGACTCAAATTTGTACATCAAGACTACTAAAAGTGACACCATCCTTCTAGTTATTTATGTGGATGATTTGTTCATCATTGGCAATTCAGCATCTTTGATTCAGGGAACCAAACAAAATTTATGCCAATGTTTTGATATGACTAACCTCAGATTCATGCATTATTGCCTAGGTGTTGAGCTTTGGCAACGGCCTTTTGGTATATTCATCTCTCAATCCAAATATGTTAGGGCTCTGTTAGACAAATTTTGTACGCAAGATTGCAAGCCTCCATCTACACCCATGGAAAAAGGTCTGAAGTTATCACCCATGTCTAATTCTCCTCTCGTTGGTGATACTACATATAGGCAACTAGTAGGCAACCTCATCTACCTCTCTGCTACTTGGCCTGATATCAGCTTAGCAGTCAGCTATATCTCCTGCTTTATGACAACTCCCAAGGCTGATCATTGGATGGTAGCAAAGCGTGTGCTTCGTTATGTGAAGGGCACTACAGATTATGGACTTCTTTACTCTCAAAGTTCTAATCCTAGACTCAATATGTTCACAGATTCAGATTGGGCAAGCTCTGTTGACAATAAAAAGTCAACTTCTGGATACATGTTCAGTTTCGGATCTGGTGTCGTCAAAAGGACCAATAAGAAGCAGAAAACATTTCTCTCTCTTCCACAAAGATTGAATACAAACAAACTGTTAATGCAGGATGTGAAGTTGTTTGGCTTGGTCATATGCTTGGGGATATGCAGATGTCACCAGCAGGACCGGCCACTTTGTTTGTTGATAACAAAAGTGTTATCAAATTAGCTGAAGGCCGTAGTTCGTGAGTAATAATCAAATATAAAATGAATTCTTCATATGGTGCTGACTTCTCTCATATACCTTTCCCTTCAATTCCCATGATTCTTCACATGATACTAGACAATAGATTAATTTAAACTTTCATTTTATATTTCATTATTATATGTACTTAATCTTTTAATTTTTTGATATTTTAATTTATTAGTATTATCTCATTTCAAGGAATAGAGGTCAAACATATAGCAATTTCATTGGCTCGCACCAAGGCCTCATGCAAAGAGACAGAGGTGTCTATCATTTCTAATGTATGGAAGGGTGCTAGAAATAAGACATTAATCAATGTGATTGGAACGTGCTCTAGAGGAACAATTTCTTATAAAGTTATGGATTGTGAGGACCACATAAGAATGCACAATTTATTGCTGGCATCCTTATACACCATATTCAAAAAGTGAGTCTTCAAAATTATTGTCCAAGTCATAACATACAATGCAGAAAAATAATAGAGCTGCTAGTATGTTAGTTGAGGAAAAATTATCAGATATACATTTATTGTCTTTCTTGTGCTCAAACTCAACCTCAAGCTATGGAAATTGGGTATACAAATAGATTGAATCAAACATGTCTAGATTGAGGCCAAAGAGATTCAAATGTTCATTACAAACCACCACATGCCATAGGCCAGTTGCAAATCATAGGTTGAGCCTAAATTTGCATCCAATGCTATCTTCTTGAGATGACTTTGAAGTTGTGAAGGCACTTTCTAGCATAGTCATTAGCCAATCACGGTCCATATGGAAGTGATCCAAAGCCACTTTTTGGCATGGTCATTAGCCAATCATGGTCCATATGGAAGGAATCCAACACTAAGAGCCCAAACAATGTAAAATGAAAGATTCTAATGACACTTGATTGAATTGTGTGGAATATCTTTCTAGTTTCAGCAAGCCATCATAAGTATGATTCATTATACTATAATGGATAAGCCATGCTTGGGTAAAGTCTACAATGGCATTGAGTTAATGACTGGGAAAATAAAATTCATCATAAATGCAATAGACAAGATCCTAAAGAAAATTTCTTCAAAGAGATGGAATCAATTTGTGTTGATTTGTAACAAAAAAATAACCCTGCTCCATTGTCTTGCCTTCGCATTGACATCCAAATATTACAACATAGAGATTCTTGCAATAATCTCAATGCTTGCCAACAAGGGTGCTGCCATACCATAATAGAGGGTTTGGAGAAGGGTTCAGGAAAGGACTTACTAATCTCTTTCTTAATCCTGAAATGGAGGATACAATTACAATTGAATTTGTTGATTTTGCTTCCTATATTGGCCAAAGCATTTCCACTCTCTATGATAAGTATAGGAAGAATACTCGCTATTAGTGGTAACTCAATGGTCATAAATTGCCACACCTCTAAGCTCTCTCGCACTCTAAATGTTATTGCAAGTCTATAAATTTTTGCCCAATCCCTAAATTTGATTTTTTTCATCTAAAAAACATTAATTTCAAATTAGAAGTTTGATGTACAATTTATTAACTATAACAACTCTAAAAAAGCTTCCTTTGCTTCAATAGGTTGTTAGTTCTTCTTCATATAAATGAAATTGGATTACATACTTCACCGACTCAATGAAGCTAAATTGATTACAATCAAATAAATAAGAGTTAATATACATGCATTCCAACTTGCACATTACGAGTGCAAAGATGGGGAAATATATTTGGAGAATCTAGAACTAGAGAAAACTGACCTTAATTTTTCTTCTATTGCACAATCTTCAATTTTTGGTGAGACAAGTAGAAGGCATACTTTTGGCCCAGGTGGTAGTGAAGATCAATATGCTTCGCCTAATTTGCTTTAACCATCTAATACTAATAGTGATGATGATTTTGGTCTTTATGATGTGCTGATTGTTGAGTGGTAATTGTATTATGTAGGAAAAGAAGAATGATTATCTTTCATGACATCCAAATCATTCCTTCTGATATTGAATTACTAAGCTAGATTTCAAATTTTGACATTTGTAATGGTTTTATTTCAGATATGCATGATATATAGCATTCTAAACTTAATCAATTCCCAGTGTCTGAAAAGCAGTGTTACCCCGAGTTTCCAGGACAGCAAAAAAAATTTGCCAAGTTTGGGGAAGGCTTTATAAATATATGAAAATTTTAAAATATATAGGGATTATTATTGTAAGAATTTCTGGGTTTGATGCAAAGGTCTAAACACAATCAAACCCAGAAATTCTTACAATAATTATCATGGATTGTGGAAATCTTTTCTCATTGATATATAGGGATATTAGCATATATACATTACATTGATATGAAACTGAAAGCATGGATAAAGCATACTGTATAAGCATGATAGAACCTTAGCATACGACACTTCATTAGCCAAACTCAATACACATTCATAATTCAGAGTTCATTGTCAATATCAATGTAATATTAGAATAACAACATACAAAATTAATAAGCCCATGAACATAATTTGAAATTCATTGGCAATAGCGACAAGAACAATAACCTACCTTCGAAATTGAAGCGCACTGCTATCAGTTTAAAATTAAGTCTGGTATAAACTATCACATTGATAGGCATAGCATTACAATTGCTTTCGAAGATAATCGCCTGTACATGAAATAACATTCCTATGAAATGCTAACATAAAAAAACCTTGGAAATTGTGTTGTAGTTGACTGTTGTAGGAGAGCCATTGATTCTAGAAAGACTGCTATAGATAGTGGATCAAGTATATGTCTCCCAATGCTCTTCTCACTCTAGACCACATTCACCAACGATCTGAATTGGGATTACATCATTACACCCCTAAAACTACACCTCCAGTTCATTGTAAGTGGACTGATATTAATACGAAGTCAAATACAGTTCCGATCATGAGATGGGCCTGTTACAGCAAGATACACCTCCAGTTCATTGTAAGTGGACTGATATTAATAATAAGTCAAACAGGTATGCTATACAGTTCCAATCATGAGATGGGCCTGTTACGGCAAGATGGCATCTTGATGCTACCTCCAATATTCACCGGATCTTCTACTAAGGACCCAAATCAACACAGCCAACCTAGCACAGATGTATTGTCATAAAATGACATAAAGATGCATGTGCAGGTCTGTAATGCACTTTTCATAATTTCCCAAAACCTTGCAAACAGTCTGCCATATGATTCAGAGCATGCAGCATGACTGTAATAACATTCTTAATTTCATGATTCTTAATGTAATATTGACAAATACTAATCAGAGTACCCCAAATAACAAGAATTAACTACCAAACAGTAATAACCATAGTAGGGCAAACTTGGAAGGAAGGGCCCACTTTAGCATTTAAAAAAAGATTTTATAAAGGAAAAATGTTTTTGTTTTTTTTCAAATGCAGCCTGTCCTGCTGGGGATGTCTATCTGTCCCGGGGACATCTATCCATACTGTATCCATACCCAATTCTAATACAGGAGCTTAGATATAAGTGTGTTATATTTCTGTTGGAGGTATTTGATTTCCCCTTGATGTATTTTTTCTGTTTAGGTTTCTAAATATGGATGTTTGTTTAGTCTTTCATGAATTTCTTTATTGCTTATTAACTTGTTAAGTAAATATGGCCAGACTTTGCAATCTAATGATTCCTTCGTATTGGCTAGATTGATACCTATTAGGGGCAACCCTGTGTATGTGAAGGACGAGTTCAGAAGATGTGCAAAGAAGAACACAGGATAATGTTAGTTAATATACATGCAAAGACATTGAAGACTATTAGCTATTTTATTCAATACATAAATAAATAGGTAATAAAAATATCTGCAAAAGAGACCTAAAGAGACATCTATAAGAACTCTAGTAAACCTAAACAGAAAAGTTCCATTAAAGGGGAACCAAAAACTTATACCTTCTAATTCTATAGAAGTATGAAACACTTTTATTCAAGTCAAACTTTTCTAGACATTTTTTATAAAACTTCTACATGTCACATATTAACTTGTGTTATTACAACTTGTGATGTCTAAACAGTTCAGGTGGTTAATGGAAAAATAATGTACAGACTTTAAATAATCACAGCTAGGCGTAGGATACATATTCACAAGAAACAGATTAATTCTTTGCAGATAGAAAAGATCAGCTGTATAACATAGGCATATAATTCCAAGTCAAGATTATTAACAAAATACACAATGCTATGATTCATTATCATCCTGCATCCTCATATATGTTTATATTATTATGTTCAGATTTGCCTGCTGGGATACAATTAGTTGATAGAATCTCAAGAAAGTGTCAAAATCAGGTAAATAAAATAAATTCTGTTGGGCTTTCATATGAATGTCAAAACTACAATTTTCAATATCATCACAAATCATGTACGCACATGTACACCTATAGCCTATTACATCTCACATAAGTAGCCCAAATGAGCTTGAGACAGTAAAATGTCAATGTAAACCAAAATCTACAAAGATGCTCTTTGAACAGACAGGAATGGTATATTATAACATACAAACCTGTTACGACTACATGTACTAAAAACTATGACATCAGCTCCCAATCTCATTGTGCTTGTCTTGAACCCATTTCCATCTGAAAATTACAAATTGAATGCATCTACAAGAGTTTTAAATTGAATAAAACCAGTTGCAAAAGCAAGGTAAAAAAGAATTTAGAAACAACATAGATAGAAAATTCACCACATACATTGACCAATCGTGGTGTTAGTGTTCTTCCTTGAATACCCCAAGCTCATGCATTGCCGTATGCAATCAGGATCCATTCCTCCTCCATCATCTTTAACATTAATAAGTCACCACTTGATGTTAGAAAAACCTCACAACACAAATCTAATAAACTATAATATAAATAAAAAATTAGTACACAGATTCATATTGATTCCCAAATACCTTGAACAAGTAAAGCAGCACTATTATCCCGTGGGCATGCTATCTTGTCCACATTGACAAATGTAGCTCCATTGTTTATCTGCTTTCAAAATGTGCAAACAAGCAATGATATGAGCAATCATTAATTGAAAAACAAGGTATGGAACAGAAAAGTGTGTTTTACAGCATCCATCAAGCTGGTTAAATAAAGGTTCAGAAGAAAATATGAACAGAAATGGGGGGGAAGACCGCACATTTTTAAAGAAAATAAAAACTCTAAAAAAATATTACCTCGTCTACTGAGTTATCAAGCAGCTCTGCTATGGCTATGTACCATATAAAACAAAACAAACACAAACAAGAGGATGTCAGAAATATACATCTTCACCGTGAAGGTTTAATATTTAATAACAAACTCCTAAATATCAACATGCTACAGGACGAATCATTCACAAGTGTACCTCCAAGTGCCCACTTATGAGAAGTCGCATTAGAGTGAAGAAATTTAGGATGGACACGAACATGATCCATGCCATCTGGAACACAAAATGAGATTTTACATATAAATAATTGTTAATACCTAGAGAAGAACTATGGAATGGAAGTGGAATTCAACAAACCATACGTATGATTATAAAAGTGGATAGAATTGACAGAATTACAGAACATTATAAGGTAGCATAAGTTGAAGAGAATTAATACTTTGAAGGGTTGTTTTCCCGGTTGATCGAACATCATAATCACCAGCTTTCCAAAATTCTCTGCATAATCCAGTTTCTGCAGAATGTTGTTGCCATCCAGAACTTGATCGTTGGGCATCTCTGTGGGGTGTTTGCACTAGGCCTCTGTGATCAAACTGTGTACTAGAATTATAAGCCTGTGCACTAAGATTGGGAACCTGTTTAATTGGATTCACTACTAAAGGATTTCCTTTAGCAGAATCTGCCTCATTAATAGGCTGTTCAATTGCTTCGAGTTTGGGAGTCCCAGGTACACAATAACTCTTCCTGCTATCTGTACCTGAACCTGGGAATGTAGCCTCTGTCACGTCAGCTTCAGCACTTGTATCAATCATGCAGTCCTCTTCATCACTGCTTAGATCTATAACCTCTAGGGAGGCCATGGTTATCTGTACTGCATGTATAACACATACAAAGCATGAGAACAAGTAAGCATTTCAGACCACAAAGTTGTCAATCAAATGATTGTCAGAATAAACTGGGAATTTGCATGCTCATTGATTTCTGCAATCTGTAGGTACAGGTATACAAACAAACAAACGTTGCCTCTTAGGTAAAACAAACGTTGCCATGACATTTCACGAAGTCAAACTCTTTAAATTCTGCAACAGTTGATTGCTAAGACATTATGGTGAGATTATATAAACCAACAGACATGATAATTCCATAGTCCATTATTTGTAAATATTTTTGACACTTAAGAAACCTGCTTAAAAGATTGTGTAAATTTTTATCAAATTTTCTCCTAAGATATTTAGAATGATGATTTTTTATGCAATGATGATTTTTTACTAAAAAAGGGTTCCTGGGTTAGTTCTAGAATCTGCAAAGACAAATTAGGTAGCCTAATCCATGGAACCAGTAGATCAATCTTACCAAACCAAAATCAAATGCCTGAAACTAGATTCTCAAAGTCGAGCGGGTACATAGTGTAATGTCCCCTTTTGTTGCCAGCATCAGAATTTTAGGGATTAGCCTTAAACTGGATCCTCATAGGCTAATGATAGAATTTTTCTATGCTTATGAAGTTGCATAAAATTAGGGTCATTTTTTGTAAAATGTAAAGCCAAAGAAAGCAAGGAAAGATTCTTTTCTTGCTAGCTAAGTAAAGTAGCTGGGCTTTATATTATGCAACATTGCTGAAGCAAACTTGTATTATATTGTGAAGAATAAGTTTGATGTTAGGCTGAATAGAAGATCCAGCATTTGTAGGTTTTCCCCACATTGGGGCTTCGTGGGTATATCTGTGTTATTGTCTTTTTGAGATTGGGGTCTTCTGAGGATTGATTTATCTCCAACATTCAAGGATTTATGGATTTGGCCTTTGTTTGATATCATTTGGACTGCATTTGCCATACTTATTATGTATAGTAAGTCAGGAGTAATAGAGATGAACCCTTTCTATTTTTAGAAAGTGTATTTGGTCACATGGGGAATTATGTGGAGAGATTCCTATTTCATACGGCATGGTAATCAAACAAGTATTTCAAGAGATATTAAAGTTCAAGTGACTTACGTGATTTATTTAAATATTTTAATGTTATTATAAGGTTATAAAGTAACTAAAAGACGAATTGGCTTTTTATCCCACATTGCCTAGTTGTTTGTGTCTTCCCTCATGTCGAGGTTATAAAAGCGTGGAGCTACATTGGGATTGAGACCATGAGATATGTTATTATCCAAAATATAAAAGATTGCTTAAATGTGACTGAATTACTCTCGAGGATGAAACCCCTTGGGATAATTGGAGAAGTTGGACATAACCCCAGCCTCTCGTTGGAGTCTTTATTTCAGAAGTGGAGTGCAGTATGAGAAATCAAATTACGTGGAATTCGCTCCAAGAAGTAAGTTATTAGCAAATAGGAGCAGTTGAGCATTTTAAAACTAATGGACATTAGCATAATTTGATTCTCAGTATAGGATAGCAGCAAGGAAATCACAAGAGTGTTAGTATCAACGTGATTGACTGTCAGCAGCATGGAACTCGATAGAATATTATCCATCATTGTCGCAACTTGAAGGAGACTGTAGCATTAAGCATTTGGGAGGAATGGTATTTGATTTATGAGAAGGGATGCTCCATTCAGCAGGTAGTGCATTATAAGCTGGGTGTATTAAGTTAACAGTAGGGTGCGGCATTGTTGAAGAAGGCTACAGTAGCTTACAGGGGATCACAGTCATCATAACAAGTGCCGGCAACTACCTTCAGCAGCCCGATAACACACAACAATTAAGACTCCCTTGTACGTGCATTACTGGCCACGGCATCAGGCATTCAGTCCAGTCACGGCAATACCAGTATTGACTGCCATAAGTGACAGGGAGGAGATCACAGACCAAACACCTTCATTACCAGGGTCGGCTCCAACAGTCAATGCAATGGTAGCAGTGGTATTGGTGTGGAGTGTACCTGAAATTATACTCACACAAGGGCAGACCCAATTGGAGGCATACTGGCAGCCACACCTCCTTGATTATCATCCAGGTTCCATTTTGTTAGTTCTGTATGCATCAAGTAAATGTCCATTCTCTGATTTGTGTAGACATTCAGTATATTACGCTAACATCCTTCATATGTTTGAAATTCGGGTAGTCTATCACCCATTGTTTACCTCTGGAACACATTATGAATGCTGAACGTTCTACCATACATGTTGTTACATTGTTAATTCTCTATATTGTAGTGGGATTGCATTAGCTGAGTAAATCAGTCGGTTATTAATTTAAATATATTCTGAAATAGAACAGCAGTTGCTCTTGCTGTACGTGTTAAGTTTTACAGTGGTATCAGAATTTTCGTACCAGGCTGCTCATAAACTGTTTGACAAAATTCCGCTAGTCCAAGTTTGAATTCTTTGATCAAACCAAGCAGGGATACTTACACATAGCAATACTGAAATCTTCACCAAGAATTTATGGCAAGTGAAGAATTGTACCACTTTTGATTTATAAGGCTTCTTATTCTATTCAACAATATCTACTGAGCATATACATATATCCCTCTTCAATGGCACCACTCATGTGTACACAAGGCTGTTGGCAACATCTTTCCATCAGGCCCTCCATTGTTCATAGTCTACGCTTCAAACATGGGAACTTAATAAAAGCAGCAGAAAAATGTTCAACTTCTATCAAACAATTTCAATGGGAAAAAAAATGGTTATGTTGGTCTCTTGTTGGACATTAATAATTTATCTTATCTAACCTTTGTATTATATTATAGATAACTGGACACAAAACAAGAAAAGGGCATGCCTCTACAATTTTAGCCTGGTAAGAAAGAGTTGGACCCTATAGTCCTACCCTAGGTGTTCATTTCTACCTCAAACAGAGAACCAGTAGAAATAAAACATATTAATGTCCACGAGTGATCAAAATAGGTCAATGTATATGGATATGACATATATGCTATTAATGGTGTTGGTAAAAGATGCATATAACAACACACTGATACATGGGTTATCAAAATAGGTGAATGGAAATGTATATGACATATGTACCCTAGGTTGAGCACATCATTTTGAAGCAGTTGCACATCATAATATTTAATGTTAACAGACTCTAACCAGTACATAGAATAAAATATAAATTATTAAGAAAAATAGTATTAGACAATCTTCCAAAAAGAAATCTTATATTCATCTTGTCCACTAATAACTAACACCTTTAACTGGCTATCCACCATCTCTTTGTAACTCCATGTATCTTTCACAGTTGCTGGAGTGGATATTACACATTGAATCCTGATGGGTGTTAAAGCTGCTTTTTGTTGCAACAATTCCCAATCATAAAGCTAGCGCGAGTTCAATAATAAAAGAGCATCAAACTTCAATAGTTAGTCCTCGTCCAAGTTACTTGAAATATAATATCGCAGCAAAATAACATTCTCAAAAATCCCCAGATGGGTGACCCCAATGAGGTAAAGTTTAATGTAGCATAGTGATATTGAAAGACGAAACCAAAATGGTCATTAAAAATGAAATGTTTCTTCTTAGAAGCTGATTTTCATAAAATCCTGGACACAATAGATAAGTCTCAAACAGTTAAAAGTACTTCTGCATGGACAAGGTAGAAAGCAATGAATCTGAAACCAACAGAGTACAGATAGAATATGTTTCCCTGAAACAGTTCCTCATTTCCTTAGTGGGGACAGACCTGAAAATTATCAAGCCTCATTCCACTGTATAGAATTTTGCAATAGATCCATGCCTGCTGAAGTTGTTAGCCTTCATTAGTCAACCTAGGTGGAGACATCAGTCTACAAGCTCAAAAAACTGGACAACATTTTTTTTATTCCCTATATGTGTATGCACGAGTAATAACGTAATCAGATTGATCTGTTCAATGCATAGAGATGAGTTCAATCTTCCATTTTATATCTTTCACATACCTTTTACAAAGGTTGTGTCACTAAAGGGTTGTGACTATTCTTTAATAAACAGTCACTCCTTGACCATGATCCCACCCCTTAACTAAATCTTTATTATTCTTTTGACTAAGTGCTACCATGATTTCCAAGCCATCCCAGACAAACGAGAAAAATGGAAACAATTTTCGAAACTCAAGGACAGTGAATGTAGGTACTAGAAATTAGACTCTCCCCACTACCTGGTATGGCCAAGGATGTCGAAGACGTCCCCCAACTGTCTCAAGGGCAGACGTCCATCCCTACCAGCAGCAACTAAAAAGTGATGCCAATCTTTGAATTATTTGCAAAAGAAAATTCTCAACATGGGCCCCCACACTTCAATGTGATGCAGGAGCATCAGCACAAGAAAAGATCATCATGGAAAATGGAAGGTTGATCAAAGGCAAAGAAGACTGTGAACCAATAAAGTGGCATGTTCTAGAGCCTATCATGGCCTTGGTAGGTTTTCAAAATGGCAAAGATGTAATGAATCCTAAAGGGCCTGTGAAGGCCCTTAGGATCTCAAATAGGGATTTAAGGGTAGAAAGGGCATATGAATTCAAATGGAGTCTTTCGGAGTCTAGGATTGACCTATTAGGCAAGTGGGCAAAGTTAGATTGTTGTTTTAATCAATAAAATGTAAGTTGAAAATTCAAATTCTTGAATTCAACGGTTAGCTTTCTTTTGGAAGGAAAGTTGTTTTAAGTTGATTTATGCATAACTAAGGTTGGAAACTAATTCCAATCTGGTGGAGTAGTTATTAAGGAGGTTTTATGAACCTTTGAAGGCATTGTACGGTGGGCAGCAATTGTAGAGCATTCATTTGTACAGATTGTGCAAGGAAATCAAGAGAAACTCCATTTTGTGAATGAAGTCTTAATGTTTTTCATTTAGTTTTGTGTTCAGAAGTTATATATCATTGGAGAATACTGTATATTGTATATGAATCCATTTCACATGCTTTGAAGTTGCTTGCTGATTTCTGGTCTTGCATTTTGGTGCGGACAGCATTAGGAATAGTGCTCTTTATTGCTGATTTTGTATAGTCTTGATGTTTTGGATGACCATTCCATGAATGACTTGCTGATTCTCATGGAATGACTCATCCCTAACCTGTACAATGATGTACTAACCCTGACATATGCAGATGAGAGTTTGTTGATGGCGATCACCCATGAAAGGAGTGAAAATGCCAATGGTGAAGGAAAGTGTATGTACGGAGCAGCAGCAAGAATTTTCGCCATTGGAGGCTATTGTTTTGTGATTGGAAGTGATTGAGTATGCCAAGGACAAGGTGAATCCACCTTTGATTGATCCCAGAAGTGTGGGGATAACATTTAATTAGAAAGCCCTAGTTTTAGGGGTTTGAGGGAAGCAATTTGGGGCTTTTGGTGTTGCGGGCACTTTGAGTCTAATTCCTTTCGGATTTATGACATTGAAGACCTAAGAAAATACTGTCTAAAGTGGGAAGACTGCAAAGTGAAGAGAACTTATAGTTCCTTTGTTAAATTGCTCACTTTTTATACATTTTAAAGACACCTTATAAGGACAGTCAGATTTGGTCCAAAAGAACCCTATGTAAGCTTTGGATATGTTGAAGAATGGCCAAATGGGTATCCAAAAAGCCATAGAGTTGAGTTAGTTCTTTGGGAAAGTTGGAAGTAAAACAAGCATCTTTATCGCTGGAGGCTGAATTGGGGCAACTAGGCCTAAAAGGCAATTTTGGGAGATTTGAAGGGTTGGAGAGTTGAAACCTGTTTGAAACCTTAAGAATCCTTAAATCCAAGTCATAACCATCAAAATATATCAACCCTAGCATTTAGAACCTTGGGGAGGAGGTCTTGTTAGGTTTTGAGGGTATTTGAGCGCATAAGGCCTTGGGAATACTAGGCAACTTACACAAATTGCTGAACTTGTAGTTGGGCCATCCATACACCACCCTTACCTCTGCATCACAAGGCATCCCTAAAATGACTAACACTCACCTCTATGCTCATTCCCTCATTCATTTTCACTTTGAAGACAACAAGAAAGGAGTGAGAACTTCAAAGCAGCAGGGGTCAACAAAGAGAAATCAAAAAAGGTAACAATAGGGCTCCAAGGAGCATTTGGAGGAGTTGAAGCATTGAAGGTGAGTCCATTCTTTCATATTTGGTTTTTTTTCACAGGTTTTTTCATAGTTTACAGAAAAATGTCCATCAAATGTCTGGATTTTTTTTCCTCCTTATACTTCACTAGTTTGGGCTTGCATTACACTCATTAAACATAAGCAGCAGCAGTGGTAGAGGTCATAGTGAATCATGATGAAGAATGGCCAGGGGAAAATTGGGGATGGTAGCAGAAGTGTTGGCAGTGAAGCACAAGATGCACCTGACAAATTTGAAATCCTTTCGGTAGTCTTAAAAGACTTTGTAGAAGACTCTTTTAACCCCAAAAGCCTCTTCTTTGCCTTGCTCATCCATAGGCGTCATAAAGAAAAATTCAGGTTGAAGTAGGGTGTATATGTGTCATATATACAAAAGTGTAATGGTCTCATTTTTTGGGTGTTTCGTGCAAAGGAATAAAAATTTGTAAAAATCTGAAGGAGGATGCAAAATTAGAGTGCTATAGATTACATGTAGAAGCAGAAAGCAAGTCTAAATGTCTGCATTTATCAATGCTACAGCCCTAACAGCCATCTACTCATCATTCTTGTGTTATTTATATGTACTGACAATAATAGTGTGGAAGCCAAAAACTTGAAAAAGAAAAGAGGAAGGCTAATGATAGTGGTCACCGATGGTCGAATTCGGTTTTGTTCAATGTGCAAGCATGGGAATCAACAAAAAATTCCATTGGTGATTTCTTTTATGCCTATGCCAAATTTATTTCATGTGGCCCGTTCTCCTTCAAAACAATGATCAAGGATGCAGCTAATGCTGGTCCATCTTTTGTATCCCCTGGAGATCATAAACTACAAACTGCCCTCCTTGACAGAGCATGTTCAAAGGTGAGTCTGGTGATGCTGGACATAAGTCATACATGGATGAGGAGAGGTTGTTCCATTGTGATAGACAAGTGGACTAATATTAGCCATCGGTCCACTCATCACCATCAGTCACATGCACAGTTGGCTCTTATTTTCTTAGAGCCGTTGATTGTTCAGAGAAGCATAAGGATGCAGCCTTTCAATTTAGCATTTTGAGAGACACCATAGAAGAGGTTGGGTCCTTAAAAGTTATTCAGATGGTCGCCGATTTAACATATATGTATAGATTGGTTGGTTTGATGGCAGAGGGTGCTTACAACCACATCTTTTGGACTGCATGTTGTGGTCATGCATTGAAGGACATAGGGAAATTGGATTGGGTAATGGAAGTGGTGGCACAAGGTACAAATATTCAAATATTCATTTGCAACCAACACACCTCGCACTCTTTGCAACTTTTTCAAAGGAGGTATTTCTCAAACCTATAGAGACAAGATATGCCAGTTGCTTCATTTTGATAGAGAGAGAGTTGAGGTGCATGATGCTCTACAAATGATGGTACTGCAATCAGAGTGGAATATATGACCACCTGCTGCACCGCTCCTGAAGGAAACGCCATCAAACAATGGATTCAATGATGACTGGTGGTCCACTATGAGGCCAGACATGGTTGATTTTCAGATTTAATTTTAAAATTAGAAATTTCTTTCATATTTTCAGATTTTAGATTTCTGATTTTCAAACATTTTATTAAAAAAAATCTGATTGTGTTCTTAGCAAATATGTTTGCTCCATTATCTATCCTATTGTAGTTGTCATCAGTTATGCTGATGCAAACTCTCCTAGTCTTGAAGAGATATATGAGACTTTTGACAACACGATTCAAAAGATGGAGGTATTTTAGCTCAAGATAATTAATTGGACTTATATGAGGAGTATATTAAACCCATTGCCATGTAGAGGTCAAACACTACAAAAACTATACTTCATATTACAGTCTTTGCACTAAATCTAAAATGGTATGAACCAAAGCCTGGAAGCTCTCGTCCTTATGATGATGTCGAAAAGGGACGTGGGTTGATGAAGGTCCTTCAAAGGATATATTCACCTAAGCAACCTGGTATACTTCGTGAGCAATGGGTTGCCTTCTCAAAACTTGAAGGTCCAAACTTCAGCACACCAAAGGCAAAGAATAGTAATGGCACAATATGCAATATTGGATGGTGGCAATGGCATGGGTCAAACATGCCAAAGTTGAGGACACTTGCCAATTGCCTCCTCTCACAGGTTGCTAGTTCCTTTGTTGTAGAGAGGAACTGATCTACATATGGCTTTATCCACTCCATCAAGAGGAATAGGCTATGGCGAGACGAGCGGAGAAGTTAATGGTTATGCGTAGTGCTCTATGACTTAGGATCGTTAGATGCCAAAGTATCGATAGTCCCCAGCATTGTGGTGGGTACTGGTACTTATCTCGAAGACGCCACACAAGGCCATGAGGACATCAAACTGTACGTACTGCTTGGCATTCCATTGGATGATGCAACCTTCGAGGCTCAAGTTGATAGCGGCAATGACACTAAAATGGATCAAGATTATGGGCAGCAGCACACTATCATTATTTCACTTTTGAGCTTTGACTTTGAGACTTTGAGTACAAGTATTTGGGGATTTTTGACATTATATGATAGATGGATTCAACTATAATTGATTTATGATATGATACTTTTCATTTTATGGAAACTTACAATGTTTGGGCATTTTGATTCCAGATTCAATGAATTATATCTATGAGAATGAAATTATGAATGTATCAAATTAAATTTTGAACTCTCATTTTAAGTTTTAACTCAATTGATATGTTCTGTGATGAATGATTTTAGATTTATCAATGTTATATCATATGAATATATTTGAAATTTAGGATTTCTGTATACAGGTTAATTTTCCCAATTTTTATATAGTTGTCCTCACTAGGCATTGCCTACTCCGAGAAAAAAAAAATCACCCATCTCCCCATTCCTGGAAGCCCATTTCCCCGTCCCCACATCCCAAAAACTTGGGGTAACTACAGTTTTCTCTCATCACTCTAAGGGAAGGAACAAGGACATTTTGTAACAGCATCAAATTAATTTAGATTGACCCAATGTTTGCCAATAAATTAGTATCTTCTGGGTTCTCTCTAGTTATTGAACCTAGTGTCATGTCGTATATGATAAAGATGTTTCCAAGTTGGAGGGACTTTACACAAAAAAAAGTTATTTATATTTCTGATCATCCCCCATTAGGAGCTCTTGGAAGTTGTTACTTAAGGCTGAACTCTAAATTGAATGTCTTACTGCTACACCTATAAGGGATTTATCTTTGAACCAAAACTAAGCTGATTTAGAAGAGATCAGACATAACCTAATCATGATTAACTCATGGAATTTTAAACTAGAGCTACTAGCTGTATTCAACTCTAATCCATCAGACACAGAGAATTCTGAATCTAAAGTTACATTGCTTCAAAATAAACTAATTTACATTTTCTGGAAATTGAAAGACATTTAATCTAAAGCACCTTTTTGCTGAAATAAAAAAAAGGGGTTGTCTCTTGCACAAATAGCAAGATTTGTATAAGAACAAGAGGTTGATAGATTACAAAACAAATCAAAACAAACTTTTTATGTTGGTCCGTCTCAAAAGAAAAGAATGTGGTTGCCCATTCAATCAGTTGTAGCCTCCCAACACCCAGTCTTGCCTATACCGGAAGTGGAAGATAAATGAGTAGAAATTACCAACTACAAAAAAGTCCACTGGATACGGCATTTAAAATGGAGGCAAGAGACATTGTTAATCAAGCCATTGGATGTTGTCTCTATATCAATGGTCTTCCTTTTAACTTTGTGAGATCACCATATGTAATGCCCCCTTTTTGAGACATTAGGAAATTTAAAGACATATTCATATAATATTAAAATTGACTATGAGAGCATAAATTAAATTTATAAAAGGTCAATTTAATACTATAAAGTGGGCTAAAAGTGACAATGAGGGATAAGACGAAAAGACAGGAAGGGAGTCGAAGAGTCACAGCTTTGAGGATTAAAAGGAGAGCCTTATTCATTCGGGGATATGTTTTTGATATGGAATTGGTTTGAGATTTTCTCTTGGAGAAAATTAGGAAGCTTTGGCTTCAGCCGCTTGGAGGACTAAAACCCACAAGCCGGGGGACAGTGGACAAAAACCCATCGTATTGGAGACATCATTTCGGGTGTCTCACTTGTGCTTACATTGTATTCTGGTTTCAGTGTTTCCAATCTAACTGTATTTCTGTTTTAAGATTGGAAATAGTCATTATCCATGTTATTGCTGATGTATAATGCTGGAGTTTTTGGAATGAACGTTTGCTAGTTATACATTGATTTATGGTGCTAGTTATAACTGGTTATTTGCTGGAAATTATGATATAAATTTATGTTTATGAATCTGAAATAATTTGAGGAAAAAGCTGGGTCTAATATTCGTAGGGGATACTTCACCATATTAGAAGGAAATGGTGTCAATCATCAATAGTGCACCAGCTGGTTACACAAGTCCTGGGTATGAAAAGATGTGTACCACCATACTGAAAAAAGAGAGGACTATTATAAAGAAATCTCTTCAACCAATTAGAGATTCTTGGATCATTTTGAGTGTTTGCATTGTTTCCGACAAATGGAAAAACACTAGAAACTATCCATTGCTTAATGTTATTGCAGTGTTTACCAAAGGGGCAATGTTTGCATTGTTTCCGACAGATGGAAAGACACTAGAAACTATCCATTGCTTAATGTTATTGCAGTGTCCACCAAAGAGGCAATGTTTTTTAGTCTACTTATTGTGAAGCGGAAGTGAAAGATGCACACTTCATTTCCAGGACTCTCATTGAGTCCATAGAGATGGTGAGTAGTGAGAATGCGGTTCTAGTAATCACAAACAAAGCAAAAAATTGTAGGGTTGCAGGTGCTTTGGTTGAGGACCAATATGACCAAAAAATTTTGACACAATGCACTATACACTCCCTCAACTTGGCTATGCAACAAATTCTCAAATAGAGTGGGTGAAACAAATACACCGAGAGGGGGAGGAGATCCAAATGTTTATGATGAACCACCAAATGTCACAATCAATATTCAAAACTTTCTCGAAATGGAAGAGGTTGAAGGTAAATTGTAATAACTAAATTTAATTTATTTATTTACATTTAACAAATTTTGTCATCTTCAATTATCAATTTGTATATAAATTTGCTTAATATTTATTGACCTATTGTTACTAACTTAAGTTGTTGAGACCCGATTTGCACCTCATACTATTGTTAAGAGACAACTTCTCCAGCTACAAGAAGCATTGTACCAAATGGTTATTTCCAACCAATGGGTTGTATTGGAGGCTTCACATTTAGAGAGGACGCAAAAGGTCAACATATAGGTCTTAGTTAACAGTTGGTGGGTGCAATATGTATTAGGTTTCACTGAGCCTATCATAACAATGCTCCAATTTTCTGATACTAATACACCTTGTTTGAGGATATCTATGATGGCATGGACACAAAGGTAGAAGGCAAAAGTTACAATATGAAAACATGACAATGACCCCATAGAATGTGAAACCTTGTACAAGAATGTGGAAACAACCATTCATCATCGTTGGAAAAAGACGACCACCCTATTGCACCTCAAGGCATATGCCCCATCTCCGAGTGCTATAGCAAGGAAGTACTTTCTATGCCAAGGAGATTAGCACCATATACAAATGAAGAAGTTGCTAATGGGTACAAAAAAGATTTTGAAAGACTCTTCACAGATGAAAAGTGCAGAAGACAAAGTTAGGATGCAGTTAGGCTTGTTTGTCTCAGGAAGAAGTCATGGTCCAACAGCTATTAATGACCAAAACAACATGGAAGCATAGCAAGGAAGTACTTTCTATGCCAAGGAGATTAGCACCATATACAAATGAAGAAGTTGCTAATGGGTACAAAAAAGCTTTTGAAAGACTCTTCACAGATGAAAAGTGCAAAAGACAAAGTTAGGATGGAGTTAGGCTTGTTTGTCTCAAGAAGAAGTCATGGTCCAACAGCATTAATGACCAAAACAACATGGAAGCTATTACATGGCAGTACCTCTATTGTCAACCATTTAAAAATCTCCAACCTCTTGCAATCAAAATCCTCTCACAAGTAAGTTTTTTTTGGTTTGTTTTTTAACCACTTGTATTTTACAATTAGTACTTAAACATTTTTTAATCTACTTCACATTTCTATTTTCATTTTTGTGAACATTGTCCAGGTTGCAAGTTCTTTTGTTGCTGAACGGAATTAGAATACATACTCCTTTATACACTCAGTGAAGCCTAACCGATTATGTTCAAAAATAGTTGAAGACTTAATTTATGTTCATTGCAACTTACGTCTTGAGTCACAAAAGGATCCAAACTACAAGGATGGGGCAACAAAGCTTTGGGATGTAGCCAGTGTGCCAACTTGGATGTAATCGTTGAGGATCTTATTAGACTTGCTATAGATTATAATGATGTTTACATCCCGACACATGGTGCATCTAGTGCAATTAACACCGCCTTGGGTTCAAATGATCTTGAATTTGCAGCAGCTGAAGATGAAGATTATTTTTTTTATAATCCTTATGCTTCTGATTAGTGAGTCCTGATTGATGAATCATGAACTACATTTTGATTTTGAAATTGTAATGATTTTCTGATTTTCACTAGAATCGTGAACCATATATGATATGGCTTATTTGAATATTTGTAAACTATCAGTTGGCATTTAATATTTATCTTGATCAATGATGAAGTATCGTACTATCAAATGATTTAATTCGATATCTTTCGTGCACTTTTTTGTATATTTATTATTTATATATGTGAAATATATATATATATATATACCTACCCAAACACAACCAAAACCCCTGAAAAAAATTCAAACCCGCATATCAAGTTTCGTACCCGAACCGATAACTTAGTTAAAAATAATAATCACCTTCTCTAAATACCGCATTATTATAAATCAATATTTACAATAGAGACAAAAGGCTCTATTTATAAGAGATTACAAGACGGTGTTTCTATAAAAAACCAATGTAAACAAAAACAAAAAGTGACACAAACTAAACCAAGATGACCATCAAAAACATTATAGTATTTTAACAACATGGGTCAATGAATTTGAATAAAAAACTACATAGTTGAATATTGATAGAAATATCGCTAGTAGTTCCCTTTCACTATCCAATAGCCTCCTAGGCTTCTTGCATGCTTTGACATATGGGAATGAACAACTAGAGTCAACATGTTTATGTTGTGTTACTAGGTGCACTAAGGACCAACATCTATGGGACCACCAGAATGCAAGGCCTCATAGTGTATTTTATAAATTTACCACTACACAAACATGCCCTACCATACAAAAGCCAAATCGGTCTAGGTTTAGATCCTAGGCTAGATTTGACCTAATAAAATTCAAGGCTTGTATATTAGCCCCAAGTACATGTAAGACATACCTAAGCCAAATGCACAAGGCCTACTATCTATGGATATACCCAAGCCATTTTATATATGGTAACACCTAGGCAAACCCAAATGAAGGGGTAGAAAAACACATTTTCAAAAAGAAACAATTTTTTTAAAGTAAAAAAGAGCATTAAAACATAATGAATCCCAGCTAACCCTAAAATGTATTTTTTGTTATCAACAAAACACAAACCACAAATAATTGTTATTCCTATCTCTCATTGCTTAGGTTTTATCTGTTAAGATTATAGCTACAATCAAATTGATTTAATCTTAAGATGCAATGTAGATATATATTATAATTATAATACATATACACACACACACACACACATATAATATATTATACATACATACATACATACATATATATATATATATATATATATATATATATATATATATATATATATATATATATATATATATATATATATATATCATATGTTATATTGTGATTTATATTGTTAATATATATTAACTAATAATGATTAACTATAGAGATGTCTCCTCTCATATTTACAAGTCCTCAAATCTGCATTTGGGAAATATCTATAACAATGGCAATATAATTACATTTGCAGAAACGATCAATGTTACTCAACATAGTCCTATTCTATATTAGACCTACTATGAATTATTATTAGAAATATGAGAATTTACTCTGTCAGAGATCTTGTGAACAATCAACATGGTATCAGAGCTTAACTGATAGAGACAAAAGATAAACAGTGAAATTCTTACTAAAATTCAGATTTGCATTCAGATCTAAAGGAGCGAAAGGATAAGGAAAGTCAAGGTCAAAGGAAAATGACAGAAAAATTGGAGGAAGCAGGCAAGCAGGCAAAACTGAAAGACATTGAACTCGTTAGGAAGAACATGGGAATGATGCATTTTGACTAGTCACGAGAAAAACAATAGAAGAGATAGAAGGGACAAACACTTTAGCACAAAATACAAAATACACTTGCAGAGGAGAATGGAGTTCATGCCCAAGCACGGTAGGGCCCCCCCCTACAATTCTATGGTTCCATACTCCCATTTCCTGTATGTTCAATACCCTCGATTTAGTCTGAACTGGCAATCTGTGTACGATAATTGGAGACATCTTCAACGAGATGGAAAACTTATCTGGTTTGACAGGGATGCGTAGAGAACCCAAAATCTATCATAAGAATTGGAAAAACTCAAAAATTATTAGATTTAGCCGTTTTGGAAAATCTTGAATTTTTTTGGTGAAAAAAATTTTTTTGATAGTGAAATTGGATTTAGAGTTTGAATTTTGACTGCTAGGAAAAGGATTTATTTTGTTTACAAAAAAAAATTGAAATTGTATTGCAAAATTGAAATTGAATTAAATTGCAAAATCGCATTAAATTAGTTGAAATTTTGCCTAGGGGATTTTAAAATATTAAAGGAGATTGATAAATCAGAATTATTGCCAAAACATTATTAAATGAAAATTTTGGCATCTCCTAGGCTTACCTTGTTTCTATTTTGCAATTTTTTATCAAAATTGGCAATTAAATGAGCCAATTTTACTATGGGCTAAGTAATTTTAATGTTGCATTTAAATCTAGGCCATTAATTAAGGGGCTAATTTAATTTTGTTTTTCCTCTAGGCAGATCGGCCCACTTGGAGAGGCAAAATGTGTTGTATAAGAGGGGCTTCCCCTCCTCTTATTTCCTCATTCCTTTTTTCCTCTTCCTCCTTGGATGTGCAATTTTCTTCTAAGGGAAGTGAATTTCAGCTTGGGCAATTTTTTGGGACAGATTCACCATTTCTTGACGGCATTTTTCTCCTTCTTGTTTGGGCAAATTTCTGCCCTAGGACGATTTTGGAGCAGATCTGATTTTTTTCATCTTGGGCAATTTTTTGGATTCTCCATCTTTGGCAGCTATTTTCTCCTTCTAGAATTTGACGATTTTATTTGGTGAAGAGGCTATATGATTTAAGATCTGATTTTTGGCAAGTGTGGGCAATTTCAAGGTAGACAAAACTGTAATTTTTGCTAGGGCATCATATTTTGAAAGAGGCTTAAAATTTTTGAAATCTGATCTGAATTTGAAGAGGGCCCGATTATTGGTAAAGACAGATTTAAGGTAAAATTCTATTCATTCTTTGAGGTGAAGATTGGTTTTAAGGGCAGATTCTATTCCTTGTTCTTGCTTAGTCCGTTTCCCTTATTTTCTTCTTGCATTCATCATCCACCACTTCATCATTCTATTAATAGGCTGAAGTTGGGAGATACAAGTGTATATTTCATGATAGGACATTTGGAGAGGCAAAAATTAGCTAGACTACCCTAGAATTGAAGTTGGGAGATATAAGTGTAGTCCATCCTAACGTAATGAAGAGGCAGAAATAAGTGATAGTCCCATCCCTAGGAAAGAAGTTTGGAGATTGATAAATGTAGAGATAGGACTTGGACAGGCAAAAATAAGCTAGATTCCATCGATAGAAAGAAGGTTGGAGATTGATAAGTGTAGTCCATATCATTTAGAATGAAGAGGCAGAAATAAGTGTTTAGAATGGTAGATGTTAGTGCAAGCAAGAACCCAAAGGGAACGAATACCAAAAAACACAAAGAAGACATGATGCCTAAGCCCACCTTCTTCTCGAAAGTGAGGTGAATAAGTGATACCAATATCGATACAGTGAACATGGTACAGTCTATGTTCCACGAGGACACGTCACCTATGCTTTTTGGCTCATACCCATCTCGAGGATGAAATGGGAACGCAGGGACAAATTTGTATCGTCCCCAAAGCTGTCCCCTTTTTGCCAAATTCGGAAACGTCCGCTAAACGGCAAAAAAAATTGGGCAAGAAACTTGGGGACGGCTAGTAGTACCAGGGCCGGCAAACTTCTAGCCCCCCTTTTTTCCAGCTAGTCGGGTAAAGGCAAAACAATAAATTTTACTTTTTGTGTGGGTCCGTAGTTGTCCTAAAGACATAATAAAAATGTGCAAACCATATTTGTCCATTAAAACACTATAACACTAACTCTTCTTCTCATTTTAAGATATGATGTACTTGCTAAGAGGGAAAAAAAAGCATAGTGCAACGCAACAACAGTAGCAGCAGTGAGGAAACATTGCATTTAGTATTTTTATATACTACTTAATATTTTAGTTGCACTTCTCTTTATTCTATTTTGATTTCATGTATAATACTTGGAGACTTTAGGCATTTTGATTTTACTACATATGTATGTGATATGTTATAATGGAGGTACTTAATATTTTTCATTTAATAATTTTCCGTGTATTGATCTTGTAAAATGACAAAATGTCTATGATGAATGGTTTATCAATGTTATGATATGCATACTTGAATTTTGTCTCTATATAAAAAAATCCACTATGTTTTTAATCATCGTCCCCTAAGGTCCTATCCTCTAAATTTTGGCTTTGACCCATCCCCGTCCCCTAAAACGTCCCCATCCCAGAAACTCCATGGAGCATAGGGTACAGTTGAACGACAAATTGAAGGAAGGACAATCCCCCATGGCAAAGATCTACAAGAGCAGAATTGTACATGCGGCGGCTTTCCCTCCTACCTTGCCTTGTTCAGAATTGGTAATGGAATGTGCATCCCGATTTAATATTGTTACTAAATCAGTCATTTTTTATGAAGGGAAGAGAGTGTTAGCCAACAGCAGCAAACAAGTGGTTGAAGAAGTATTTAATACTCCCCAGTATAAAGGCATGACAGTGGTAATGATGAATCAAGCAGCCAAATTATTTCTGGATAATCAGGAGGCTTATTTCATTCATCTAAAGCAGAATTGATTACATTGAGGCAAAAAGGGAGTCACTAAATTATCAACGCTCACCAAGTCATATTTCAAATCAGAGTACAACGATCTTATTGTGCTTCTTAGTCGAATCATGGGCGTAACTCAAGATATGCAATTCGAAAACTGGATATACTACTTTATTGATGAAATTGAAAATGGAAAGAGAAAGTTTGATTGGGCTAGAATCATAAGTGAAAATTTAGAATTGCAACTTAGGATAGTGCAAAATCAAAAGCAATTCTATATGGGCTCTTATCTTTTCTATCTGATTGCAAGACTATATCAAAATCCTGGGCTTAAGGCTTTAGGAGTGATTGGCAATGGGTCAGGGCAATGTTTGGTGCACGAGTGTTATCCACAGCTTCATTTGCACAACACCAAAGATTATTAAATGTTTTATGACACCTTTGCCATGAAGACGGGTAAGGATATTACAAGGGACACTTGGTAAGAGGCTTTAATTGGAAGCGGAAGCAAAAGTTATGAAGTATGGATGTCGGTTCATCCAATTTCTGCAATTTACATATATCAAAGTAGCAAGAAGTACAGTTTGTCCTAAGAGATTTCCAAGGTACCCACCCAAAAAGGTAGTTTTGATGGAGTTGGCTAGGCAACTTGAGCATTATGACAAGATGATGAAACTTAAAGGTGAGACGGGGATTACCTTCTCATTTGGAATAAGCAATGATACTTGCCCCAATCCTATCGCCTTTGCAATTGTGGAGAAAGAGTTAAAATGGTATCATCTAGGATGGTATAAAGCAAGACAAGAATTCAATCCTAATGGTCTTATCAAGGCATCTCATGAAAACACATTTAAACATATTCCTACCATAGAAGATTTTTGGGCCAATGCACAGGATGACTTTCATGTGAGGAAGCTAGCTTTCTCAAGGTTGTCAATGAGCATGATGAGGGCATCAGATGGAGAGAACTTGATATTCCCGATCAACTGGAAGATGATGAAAATGTGCTAAGAGAAATTATGATACAATAAATAGAACACAATTGGGTCCAGTGGATTGGGACGATCATCAGGATCCTTCCTTAGAGGCAGTTACAAGGACAGAGGATCTATACACAGAGTCATGGTACAATAAGAAGTTAAGACAATTACAAAGTTGAAAGGTACGCCTTACTTATGAGAAGATGAAACCAGAGGAAGGTCCAGCAGAGTCAGTCGGACAAAAAGGTGAAGGCAATAGCCAGCAACAAAGATTGATTAAGAGCAAGAAGAGAAATCAGGAGGTTGAGAAAAGTTGGGGAAGGTTGCCATCAAGAAGAAACATTTGGGCAACCTTGCCTCCCTCAGTACCTTTATCAGATATGCGAAAGAATATGAGAAAGATCATGAGAAGACACTGCAAGTAGCAAGCAACATGATGAATTCAGCTAAGCTCAAGATGAAGCACACGCTTTGCCCTCCCATGAAGGAAGTCAATGACAGAGTAACCAAGATCATTGCCTTCACTAAAAAGATGAAAGAAAAGGGTAGAATTATATTAGAAGATCATTTGATCTAAGCCCAAGTGGCAATTTCTCCTTTCTTTTGGGTAGGAGATGTATCTGATTTTGATTGGCTACTATTTTGGTGCCTTCTCCTTGGTTGCCACTTTTCCTTTTTACTCATTGGTTCATTGATGAGGTGGCATCTTCTCATTCGTCGATGGGGTGGCAACCCTAATTAGGGTTTCTGGGATCTAATATGGATCGTTGATTTTGCCTCTTAATCTCTACCATTGGTTGTAATTTTGGCCCCTATATAAGGCCATTTGCTCTCATTTGTAAAGGGTTGAAGAAAATTGTTGCTTAAGATAATACCAAAATTACCTCTCTTTATCATTGTTGTGACTTGCATGGTGATTAAAAACATTTGGTGTTATTGCATGGTTTCTACTTCCAATAGTTAGAGTTAATTTCATTGAAGTTATTAAAGTAGATTTTATTTCAAAAAAGTTGTTAAGAGTAAGAGTAGATGGATAGTTGTATAGTGATATTAGTGGATGTTTGATAGGGATCTATAAACTAGGACACTAGCATCCTAGCGGCTGGTTAGGAGGCCTTGCGTGGTAATCTAGTCTTCTTTTTTTTCCCCTTGAATCATTGCATCTGTGGAGGTAGAGCCACTGGTAAACTTTCATCAAATTTGATCCCCGTCCATTTGCTAATCTTTCCATTCGTAGGAGTGGAGGTAAAGTAGTAAATAATTGAGTAATTGGAGTTCATTCTTAAAAAGTCAAAAAAGGAGAAGCATCATTGGTAGACATACCCTCCATCATCACCATTAACATTATTTGGCGCTCATTTACTTTACAAACCCAGACATCATCATCATCACAACTAGAGTTCGACAATCCTTAAATGAACAACGTAAGGGTGTCTACATGATTAACCAGCAAATCACATTAATATAACTGAGTTAGTCTCCACAGGTGTAAGGAACATTAGAGTTTTTCTCATGTCCTCATGAGTATTTACTTTTCAAGAAAGGGATTGAGTGTTTGATATTCGTATCAAGTATTCAATCGCTATATGTTGTGTATTGGTACAAAACTAACATCAACAATACTTCCTTGCTATAAAGCACCATCATTTTAGCCTTATGGGTATAAACAAGTTACAAATATCGATAGTGGAATCAGGGATGACATCCCTGAAATTGAATTGTATGTCAACAACTCGTGCCAACTGAAGTACTTGTTTTAAGTACACACCGAAGAAGATTGATCATTTCCCCATCCCTTGTGCTAGCTTATATTTAATTCCTCTGTCCACTTATATACTTTAACACGTAATAATCTCCTATTCATTCTCCATCATATATCAATGTTTGCGATCCCCTTCTTAATGCTTCATAGTGGGATTGATGATGCAAGATGAGTGTCCATGAAAATAAATGATGGCACCCATTAATTATTGTAAGAGATAGAGATATTTGGCAACTACATAAATCCAAGTTGTTGTTTGTTGGAGGACGATGATCTTCATGCTTTTTTTTGGAGGACGATAAAGCCATGCCTTTCAAATCGCACTACTGGATCGTTGGCTCCATGTGACATCGCATAAGACTGCTATTGGAGGATCTTGTTCCTTGGTTAAGCCTATGAAACATTAGAAAGCTTAGTGACGAGGATTACCAAAATACGGATGGTGCAAACAAATGCATCAGATGATGTTAAATGTCTCTTTCATATAGCATCGAATTATAGATTGGATAATTCACTGTATCTAGGCTATGCATGTCAAGATTACTCTCGACCCCATATGCTCTTGTATTCATCAAATTTATACCACTTAAGGCGAAATTCAAATTGGGCAAACAATATTCCTTGGCGTTGGGCATATATATACTACTCCATATGTCGGTCCGTCGAACTGGAAGCTGTCTGTCTGACCTAATTCTCATTATTTTTTTAAATTATATATATGTACACACACACACACACACACATATATATCATTGTTCAATGGAAACATAAAAAGAAATTAATCAATTACCTAGGTAGTAGTATCTTCATCAAGTCCAACCGTGATTATTGAGGAAGATTGACAGTGATACGAGAAACTAATTAAGGGTGTGTGACATTGTGTGCGAAAAGAAAGAGATCGATCATGTAATTGAATCTGCAAGTTACCACATATTCAAGGCATGTATAATTAAAATTGATTTACAAGGTATTATGAAGATGGATGTGTATTTGTGAACCCTTCTTTCACCACCATAAGGTACTCACATGCTTAAAGTACTCCCATGTGTGGAGAAATAGTGCATATAGATCCCACTGACTTTTTATGGAAAGCGATAAGTCGTCAAAAGTTGAATAAGAAGATTGAGTCTTCGTGTTGTTCTCACTATTGATAGAATGCCTCTCCTCTTTATAATAGTGCATTGATCGCAAATAAATAGTGAAGAGAAATAAAAACTAAGGCCACAAAAGACATAACTGCAGACTAGCAAAGATTTTAGTTTGATTTTACATTCTTCAGCTCTTGAGTAGCATATTTAAAGTTTGATGACTCACTGTAGGAAATTTTGATGTTTACTACAATAAAATATCAAATCGCCTATTTTTGTGACCTATGCACTACAATGTTGAATGAGGTATGTCAAGGTCAACCCGAGGGTGCTTTGAATGCAAACGGAACCTATTAAACAATGTCTTCACAAATGGTTCCAATGTCATTGCTAAGATGACTTAATGCCAATGTCTTTGCTACAAATCTGCTGAAATATGTTTTGATGATTAAAGTAATGCGAGCCTTTCACAAGGACTACAATTCTAATGTCAATTTACAAAGCTTAGCTTGGTGGATGTTCATGCATGAGTGAAAACTCCATAAAATGGACTATGTGGAAATTTTACATTGTGGGGGGAATAAAACCAATGTTACATTCCCATTAGACGAAGACATCATCTTATTTGATGCATATGAGCCTTCATTGGAGTAACTTCTATCGGAGAAGTTGAGATAAGTATTTATTATTTCTAAGTATTGTATTTACTTGTTTATAGTCTCTTACTTATATGATTAATAAGTCATTTTCCTTTATATACTATTGTTCCTTGATGTACAGGGATATTCCTTTAGGAAAAGAAGAATGGTGCATTAGGAATGTTGCTGAGGCATTTTTAATGGGTGATAACATCTGGGACTATAAATAAAGTCAAGACAAGGGACTCCTATTGAGAGGGAGTATACCGTGATGAGATTTTGCTCAAATATAATTGAGATTGAGTATTATTCCATTAAGAGGGAGTATGGCACTTCTTCAATGATGACACAAGAGCTTAGAAAATTATTTCTGAGAGAGTCCAAAAATACATGTGTGACTGCATTAGTTTTGATAAATATAATTGAGATTGAGTATTACTTCATTAAGAGGGAGTATGGCACTTCTTCAAAGATGACACAGGAGCTTAGAAAATTAATTCTGAGAGGAAGTCCAAAAATACATGTGTGACTGCATTAGTTTTGATGGGCCTAATATTGTGTACATCATGAGGAAATAACAACTTATCACTAGAAAGTCAGAAGGTTGATATCAGATGGAGTTTGACAAGCATCCTTAGGTGAAGAGAGCGCTAAGAGAGTAACTAAAAGACCTAACATCCCAGGATCGTTGTTCAAAGGGAGAACTTTGAAGTGTTATCTCTTCTCCATAAGGAAAAAATTCTAAGTGAAATTCCTTGTAATGCATTTTCTTTTCTCTGTGAGAGAGAATTTGAGGTAAAAACCCTTGTTCCACCCTCTAGTAGCAGCTATGGCTTCATGCTGGATATCATCTAAGTTGCTACATGATGTTGTTGTGATTATGTCATGAAAGGTAATGATTTTTCATTGATGTATATATTTAGAGGGGAGCTATTGAAAGGTGACGATCTTATCAATAGTTGGACCTATTATCATAACAAACTACATTAAATTGTTGTCGCGGAGTGTCAAAAGTTATGATAATGAACAAAATGTAACTATTGAAAGGTGATGATCTTATCAATGGTAGACCTATCTCCTAACACCAAAATATGTTGGAGCAAGTGTTATCATGGTTATTCAGGCCAGATTTTGCCAGACACCATAACTTAAATCTATCATAGACCACACTTAAGGTGGTGTTCAAATCTTGTAATCAAATTGCTTTAATTCTCTCTTTGTTAAAGAGGGAGTGTTGAGAAATTTAACCTCATAGTGAATTGACGCAAATTCCATATGTAACATATGTTAATATATGTTAATCTATGTTCCACTGAGACGGGTACAAAAGTAGGTGTTTTTGGTATGGAGATGCTTTTTGGCCCATTTTCAACGGATGGTTGTTTAAAAATAGGGAAATTTTAAATATAGAAAAATTTCAAATACGCCTATCACAACATTCATCAAGGATAACGTAGAAGTGTAATACAATTAGAAGCATTTGGAAAAGTGATTTGTCATTGTCAAAACACTCATTGCAAATGTGCATACATATTATATTCAAATTGTTGTCACTCGTTGACCACTTTCAATTGTTGTTCATTCATTGACCAGCTGCTCGTTATCTTGCTACTCTTTCTTTACAGTGTGACATGATTTTTTTTTCTTTTTCGTTATTTTATGCTTCAATTAGGCTCTAGTGTCACTTAATGTGGTTTGAGAGTCCTTGAGGACACAAGCAACCTTTTTTCAAATTTAAAAATGTGTTTGTAGACTTTTATTTAAACTGGCCTACAAAAAGTGGCCTAGGCCGTAGGGGAGAGTTAAAAGTCCCCTGGTTGTCTCCTACATCTCCGACCACTCTTTGAGCCATCACAAAAATATCTCTAGAATTCTACACAAATTGGAGATGGGAAGGGTGCTTCAAAATTTCGTCCCCAATACAAGAACATGGGTAAAAGCATAAGGGATGCATCTCCATGGAGTATAGATAAAACTCTAAATAAAAAATTAAAATGCCTACATATTTTTTCACAAAGAGCTTCATCTTTTCATCAAGATAATATGATTCTTGACAAGTTGAGCAATTGTAAGTTAAGCCTGCGATATGTGATTTAAACAGCACACATTAATCTAGGGCAGATTATTAAATACATAACCAATACAAAACCTGCATTATATATATATATATATCAAACCCCTCTAACAACAAATAAATTCTTTTTCTTTCAAGGCCTATCCGACAAAGTTCTAAGTTATGGTCCCAAACTTCAACAAGATACAAATACAAGGCATACCAACTCTGGAACCCTTAGCACTTCAAATGCACAAGTACAGCATATACATCACGGTTGGATTGTATAAATAAATAAATAAATACACACAAAAACAAAACAAAACAAAAAACATGAGAAACCAATACAAACATATAAATCAGTCCCCTTTAAAAAATAGGGCAACCCAAACATTAGCTTAACTAAACTGAACCAAAATATCAGTAGCTCTATATAATTTGCAAATGATATATTCATGCATAGGTAAAGAGCTATTGGGGTTACACTTAAAAAATACTGTTGCAAATAAAGAATAATGAAATGAATTACGAAATTGAATCATGTTCTCCAAGACCAATGAAAAGACACCTAATTATTAATTAGTCACCATCAATTGGAAATATCAATCCCTGTTAGAAAGGAAAGAAAGAAAGAAAATATATTAGCATCAATAAATGTCCAAGAATGGATCAAGAGACAAAAACTAAAGCGGGAACAATAGCAACGAACTAGGGCAAAACCAACCCTACCCATGGAAAAACTCTCGAACGAGTACAATAATGTCGATTGAGGCATAGTGCCATGCTAAAGTAATTTTGTTGATGAAAAAGCCACCAAGGTTCAAAAACCTGCTAGGCCACTGAGCTTGCAGGCCTTGTGCCTTTGCTGGGCTGGTGTGCTTACATGATATTATCCTATGCTACTAATACATTCTGCAAAAAACCCACTTCAGTAGTGATGAATCGGGATTCACAATCAATTCTAAGGCTTTATGGTCTCCAATCTTCTGTGAGAATGCACTACATTCTCGTGCCACTGATTAGATATTTCCGGGGCACATCAAACAGTATATATTTGCCCCCAACCAAAAGTGATAGTTGAGCCTCTATTTTTGAGATTGGAAATTTAACTAGAAGCTAGCCCAGGCCCAAATGTCGCAACTCCCTTTGTAGTTACTAGTAGCTAATGATTATGTGATGTGTCACTGACTCACTTCCCTATGATTTCATATAAACTGCCAGAGTGACAGCTGGTAGGTCTTGCAATGAACCATAAACAGTTTCAATATTCAATACCAACAAAAATTTTGGGGGTATATGATGATGTATGAGGTTTTAACAACCATCAACTTCGAAATTTTCTGTCGGGTACCATATCTTATGACTAGGCAAGTGCAAACTATGTCTTTGTGGGGCCTGTGAATTTACTCTATATGTGCAGGGCTCATTTCCATTGCACTGCAATTAACTCCAAAAACAGATAATGATGCCTTTGATATTATTGACATAATGACAAACAACTTGCAGGCATCCCTTTGCACTTGGCCTGTTTGCATTTGACTACAGAGGAACTCTCTATGAGGCTCATGCCTTCCAAACTTGTAGGTGGATGCTCATGTTCAATGGATTGTGTCAAACAAACAAAATAAAAAAAACTCGCCTCTGCTCCTAAATTTTCCATCTGAGATTGTGGAATTTCAAGGTTCAAGAATCCGATGTTGAATCATTGATTGTTGAACAGGTTTAGCTATCAGTAATGAATCAAGAATTGTAAGGGGAAAGTCGACATTTTGAGATGAAATGACTTTCCCTAATACACAATGCTCAATGGCCATGACTGTCAGTCATGTACCATCATATCGAGCTAAATCAATTATTAGAATAGCTTGGTGAAGTTGCGAATTTGATTTCCAAAATACGCCAATTGAGGATTGGGCATGGGTTAAGCAATATATGTTGGCCTCTTAATGTAAATGGTTCTCAACCTTTCATCTTCCCTGTATTCCGCTCTGTGTCATGCAAGGAAGCTGAAATCCTTTCTTTATTTATATTCATCGATGTGCAGTATCATCCCTTTCGTAGTTTACTGAAATTTATTTCACTGTTTCTTCTAAGACCTTTGACTACAATGATTTTCACCGAGCTACACATGTGCCCACTGTCCATATATCTCCTCAGGTTACAAGTGAGAGAGCCTACTAATGCGGGTTGCAAGTGTGTCCGAAGGGATCCTCCACCGAGTCCGACAAACATGTGGTCATCGACACTTAGATCTGCATCATTTTGATATTACACACACAGAGCCATGGTATTTATTCAAACACGATCTTCAACAACTCGCATTGAGACATATCATAGGAAGACTCTGCATTTGCCTCCGTAAATGATTGGGCCGACATTTTGTCAAACAATATGCTTGTTCCTTCCATACATTAACCTGACATATTAACAATCATTACCATGAGGTACGAGATGAATTGTGAATTCTAGAACCATTAAGAAAACTCAATTACATCAACCTCGACCTTTGTCAAGATCATGTCGTGCCCGATGCTTAATGTATCCACTATCATGCAAATTAGAATTGGTGTCAACACATCTAGCAACAATGTTAAAACATTGCCATTAATGAGACAGTTGGTGAGCATGCTTTCACCAAATCAATCACAAGGGGCAGAATGGGGAACTGGTGAGTTTGACATTCTATGATTTCATGCCTCCCAATAATGACTTTTATACCTGCCCTTACCACTTCGGATTTACTTATGCCAGCCAGGCTGTGTATGTAATGTTATAAGTGAAATGATTGTGTATGCTTTATGGGTCATTACAGGCAAAAAGAGACATTCATTTCAGATGTAAGTCTTCTTCCTTAATTAATAGTTCTGTTCGCTATTGCCTCAGAAGCATCTGTGGTTTCAAGCTTCATGAATCAGAGAACAACAGATTGTTTACTAATGAAGGACATGTATCAAACTCCCATCCTTTGAATGCTGAGAACCAACAAACTTGAACAGACGAACTTTATAAACTGCACCTTTGAACTAGGTCTGCACTTATGAACCCGTGGACTGTGCTTTGAATTTGAACATGTGTTTTTGAACTGTATCTATGAATTTAATCAGAACATCAAGTTCTGAACCACCGAATTCTGGTATTAGACCTGGACCTGGACCTGCACTTTTGAATCAGTGGATGTGAACTTCGAACCATAAACTTTGAGTTTCAGAGTTCAAGTTCCACAACTTTCACTACTGCCTCTTCTATAAGATGTCAACTTACAAAGTAATTGTCATCAAAAACTGATACAGACATTAGGAAAATTGAGCATAATCTATAAAGAGGCGGATCGATTCTATACGTGACATGCCCATGCACAATATGAACAACAACAACAACAACTGGGCCATCATAGTTGTTATTGTAGGGTGGCCCCTACTATTCTAGAGAAAGGCCCTACAATAATCTGAAAGGGGGGGCTGCACGGCCCCCCCGGCTATATAATTGAGGTATATTATTGTTGGCATGTTACCCCCTACCCTACAATTTGATAGGGATAGGGAATCTGGCAATAAAGATTAGCAGGTTGGGGTTGGGGCCGTGCCACAACTATAGTTGTTCTATCCCTCGCTCTTAGAGGAGAATGTGGAACCAATCAAAACCCAACCAATAATCTGTGGCCGGCAAATGCAGGGGGCCCTTTGCCATAGTAGGGGTAGGGGCCGAATGTTGAGGGTGGACCAGACGAATGCCCTGGCCCCTTTCCCTAGGGGGGCTCAAGGTAGGGTTAGGAAGGGCCCTCCCATAAACTTGATTTTAAAAATTTCAAAAGTTGGGCGCCAAAGGCAAGCCAAAAATGAGCGAAGACAGACACCCCGCCACCCCCCCAAAAGTGGCCCTGTAGGAAGAGATCTCTTTGGGCTCCAGCCAAGCTAGAAACTCAAGTTTCCTCAAACAAACAAAAAAGATAGTACGATTATAAAAAGATGAGCATGGGGAGAACTCTGCAAAGCCGCGCCGACGAAGGAAGACTATCCAGGTAGACAACCAAAAAACCTCAGGCGTCAGGAATTTCTTTCTATTATTTTATATATATATTTGAAACTTTGAATTTGAGGGTGGCCAACCACAAATAATTCGGAAACAACCAGTACAGGACCAAACGACTTATACGAGGAGTATAAAATTAAAGGTTCTTCTTGCAGAATTAAAATCCTAATCGCCAGAGGAAACTCGGTACGCATGTCTCTCACAAAACACGCAACAGACCCATCAATTACAGACTCGAAATCTCTGTATTTACAAACTTAATGGCAATACCAACAAGAAAAGATTGATCACCTATATAATCCCCAGCCATGACTAAGCATAAACCCATCAAACAAAAAAATTTCATTCAACGATTCAATGTGCAACAAACAGAAATGCCTTCTTAATTTTTGTAAACATGGATGACCAACTTGGTCTACATTACACCCAGACCAGGCGCCTCAACTAAAAACTTGGAAAAACTGTTATATTTAGGATTGAATGACAATAGCCACAAGAGAAATATCAGTCCAACATGAATAAATAAATGTAAAGCCAACTAACACGATTACAAAATTCCATCCGTTTCTGTAGGTATGGGTTTAAGTGTGCTGAACTCAGAAAAACATCTTACCTGATATTAAAGCTAAATTGTCCACTGTAGCTCCTCCTGGTATCCACCAAAGTAGCAGCAACACCTCAAGAATCAGGCATTAGAAAGTGAAATTCGTTATCCTATAGATTGAGTAACATGGGGATCTGAGTGACCGAAAAAGAAGAAACTGACAATTCCGTAGACCTAAGCGAACAAAGTAATGAAATTTGTGCCCTAAAGATAGAGAAGGCCTTCGTTCGCGAGTAAGGATGATGAGTTGCAGTTCCAATGAATTTCGATATTCGCCTGTGTCGGGGATATAGGTTTTTATTTATTGTTGAAAATTTGTTTATAATTTATTTTAGCTCTCGGAAATCTATAAAGATATATCGTATCCTACTGACGGTGCTCGTAAATTTGTTACGCGTGGGAATTTAAGCTATATTACTCAAGTTAAAATTATGCAACAACGGGCCTTTGGTCTATTGGTGAAGTTGGGCCTTTGGTCTATTGGTGAAGTTGAATGGCTCACAAAGAGCCCACCAGAGATCAAGTCTTGCTGAGTGCAAGGCTCATAGACATCATAAGAGGCGCATTTGGCAGCATGGATGCTCCTCAGTCTTTGGTTGTTCAGTATTCAAGCACGTGTGGGCTCGGATCGAGTACCTAAAAGTTAATGGTGAGTTAATGGTGGCCTTCGCTGGTTGGTAGCTCGCAGGCTTCGTGCCTCGCAGGTTTGAACCCTCCATCAAAAAAAAAAAAAAATTATGCAACATCTCTATGATAATAATTATGAGGATGAAGGAAAATCAATAAAGTTTAATAAAGTTAGAAAATCAATTATATGATTTAACATAATTTTCTCTTTTAACATTTTATGAGATAAATATTTTTTAAATATTTTTTTTTTAAAACATTATGGCGAGGTTTGTATTATATGTGTTGGTGTAATTAAATTACTAATTATATTTTATTTAAGCTTATTTAGGATAATGTCTTGTATTGTAGTTTCATATTGATATATCTAATAGTTTGCATCTCAATTAAACAAATGGTGTTGGAGAATTATATGCTAGGTGGTGATGGTTGTTATATCATTCCAATTTATGTGTGAGATCCACCTTTAGTGCACATCTCACTATTAGAATATTTAGAATAACTCAAAGGAGGGGGGTGAAACAGTTCTCAGGGCTAGATGTACCAATTTGACATTTAACAACTTCAACCAACTTATTCAAAGTTGTAAATCATCCACTCGGCCAATATAGCAATTCATCCAACACTTAGTTCTTTGTTTAGTATATGTTAAATAACAAAAATATATCTGTAAATAACATCAACGTAAAAACAACATTCACACATGTATGACACCAAGATTTAATGTGGAAACCTAATTTGGGAAAATCGTCAAGTAACATGCTACCACTTTTTCACTCTTCTGAAGTGAGCTCGGTTAAGAGGCAACACAATTAAAGGTTACAAAACACACTATTAGGTGTGATCTTGTCAAATGATATAATCACCCTATTAGGAGTGGTCTTGCTAGAGGACTTTAGATCATTTCATTGGAATGTCACCTTGATTAAAGGATTTATAATATGACTATTGAGTCAACCTTGATTGAATGATTTTATTGCCACAATAGTTAGAAAGTAACAACTAGGTTTGATTTGATAAAACACAACTCACTTTGCAAATTTAGATCTCCATTCAACTCGTTCTTGGTTCATTGATTGGACTTCAAATGATATACTTCATCTCTTATCTACTTGGCAACCCTTAAAGCAATCACTCTTCACAAACTTCTCACTTTTCTTCTACTACTTTGTTCTTCACATTTTCTTCATAAGTTTGCCAATCAATCAACAACATAAAACATCTCTTGTGCCTCCTTAAATAGGTAGCTTTGATCTTTTGTCGCTTAAACACCATTGTAGGCCTTAGGGTTTGATCAAATGCATTGAATATGTCCATCATTTTGTTCTTCTACTCCTTGAAAATTCTGGAAAACTTCTCATTAAATCCTTGTCTTAAATCTCTTAACAAACTCAATTCATGCATTAAATGCGCTAGCTCATCAATCCTTATCATTTACATAAATTGACCAATTTGTAAATTCAATTGTCGGCTCCAAATCTTGATTCTTTCACAAACTGTTATTTTGCTCACTCTATCATCACTATGTTCTACAACTTGATCATCACTGGTATCTTGGTCTCTATTGTTTTGTCTCGCTTGGCCTGCACTTGCTCACTCAGCCTTCACTGCACTCGGTCGCTACTTCAATTTTATCTTTATCTTGCTTGGTCGTAACTATCACTCAGCTAATATTGTTTTGCTGGCTATTACTTAAGTTCCTTAATCTTCTGCTTCAACTCCTTCATTGACCTAGTAAAACTATCACTCAGTCATGCTTAGTGTTTTACTCTCCTCTTTGTATTTCATCAATCATCTTTTCTAGGCATCAGCTCAACTTTCTTCTTTGCTTAATACAATGATCAAACAACACATTATCTTTTCAAAGACTAACTGATCAAGTGCCCATTGTAATTCCATCATGCTTACTCCTCTTTTATCAACGACTTTACTAGCTCATCTAGCTATCTCTTGTTTTCAAATCCTCTTCATCAATCAACTAATATAACACTCTACACTATTAGTAAATGTCTTGCCAATAAGATTTGACATCAATGACAACTTAATGATTGTTCCAACAATCTCCTTCTTTGGCATTAATGAGAACACCTTTAGTTACCATACAATGGCAAAAAATTTCTCGTGATCTTCACTATCAGTTTCCTTTGTATTGTATACCAAATCTTCATTAATATCCTTATTTTCACTGTGATTCTCATCCATGCAACGTTTGATATGTTTTCTTCGCATTTCTCCCTCTATGATACCAATTGTGATTCTTCATGCTGACTCCATCTATAATGACTCCCTCTTACATTTACACATCTTCAAGTATTCATCTTCTCCCTCTTTGATGTACAACTTGTATTGAATGGTAACACATATTTTCCCTCTTAATATTGGATGGTAACTATCATATATTTTCCCCCTTTTTGACAACAATACCAAAGACATCATCGAAATTATAATCATCATGTACAAACTCTTGTTTCATCATCTTCTATATTGGTTGATCTTCTAAATTATCTCTCCTTTATCATCTTCTACTTGCATCCTTATCATCTCATACTTATATCCTACTTTTCATAGTTTTAGGCAACTCCTGAAGTGTGACCTCCTGCATCAATCTATAAGATATTTTGATCATAACACTTGATGCAATGTTGATCTCTTCTCAGTTTGCTTCAGATAGGAAAATAACCCCTAACTTACCTCTTAGATACTCAAATGCATCCTTAGGCAATGCCTTAGTGAATATATCAATTATCTTCTCCTTTAAATTTACATATTCTAGTCTCACTTCTTTGTCTTGTACTAATTCCCTTAGGTAATGATACTTGATTGAAATATGATTTGTCTTTGTGTGCATCACAGGATTCTTGGATATGTTTATATTGCTGGAAATTTATTCAGCACTCCCCTTGGGATTCATGACAAGGGCTTTACTACTTCCTGTGTACTATAAGTTGAGTGGTTGTATCAGGCATTGACAAATCGATCTTTTGGTGCAACGACAACCCCACTCTAATGAGTGGTATCAGAGCTTGGTCACAAGTTTGAATTCTTAGACCCTCAGGTAATGTTGAGGGGGAGATTGTTGAAAATTTGTTTAATGCTCCCCTTGGGATTCGTGACAAGGACTTAACCACCTCCTATGTACTATAAGTTGAGTGGTTGTATCGGGCATTAATAGATTGGTCTTTTGGTGCAATGACAACCCCACTCTAACATAGATCACTTATGTTATCACAATATATCACTACAAGTTCAGTAATCCCTTCCTTCATTCCTTCTAACAATTGCTTGATCCACACAATGTTCGAACAATTCATTGTTGCTGCAACGTACTCAGCTTTTGTTGTAGATTGTGATACAATTTTGCTTCTTGCTTGTCCATGAAATCAATCTGTTTCTTAGAAAGAATGCTCCTCCACTTGTACTTTTTATGTCATCAATGTTTCCAACCCAATCAACATCTCTACAAACTTTCAGTTCAAACTTGTCATTCTTCTTATACCATAAACCATAGTCTTTTGTTCCTTTTAGAAATCATAGTATCCTTTTCACACCCCTCATGTGATTTTCATTAGGATTAGCAAAAATATTGCAAAATATCAACAACTAATGCAATGTCAGGTCTGCTATGAACAACATATTGCCGTTTGCCAATCATTCATACATACATATATATATATATATATATATATATATATATATATATATATATATATATATATATATATATATATATATATATATATATATATATATATATATATATATATATATATATATAATGTCTTATATACTTTAGCTGAATCATCATTCTTTAAGAGTTTATGTCTAATGGCCATAGGTGTTCCAACTGGTCTTAAATCTTCAATTTCAAAGGTCTTCAATATTTCCTTGATATACTTTGATTGAGTAATGTGTATACCTCCTTTCATTTGATAAACTTGAAAACCAATAAAGAATTGAATATCTCCAAACATTGACATCTCAAATTATTTATTCATCTCTTTAGCAAATGATTTAGACATCAAATCATGTCCTCCAAATATGATATCATCAACCATTTTTTAAGCTAGCAATATCTTATTTTCAAACTCACTCTTCAAGTATAGATTGTTGTTATCATTAGTTCTTTCAAAACTAATTTTCACCAAAAATGTGTGTAACATTTCATACCATGCTTTAGGAGCAATGCTTTGTGCAACCTACATACTCTGTTCATGTTGCTAGGTTCAACAATTTTTTTAGGTTGTTCAATGTAGAATTCTTCTAAGATTCCATTCAAAATGGTGGATTTGACATCCATTTGATATATCTTGAAACCTTTGTAAGAAACACATGCAAGTAATGTTCTTACTCCTTCTAACCTTGCAACTGGGGCAAAAGTTTCTACATAGTCAATTCCTTCCTCTTATGTATATCCCTTGCAAACCAATCTTTCTCTATTCCTTATAACTTGACCTTTCTCATTTAGATTGTTTCTAAATACTCGCTTTGTTTCAATTACATTCTTATCCTTTTGCCTTGGTACCAATGTCCATGTCTTTTTATTTTCTATTTGATCAATTTCCTCATTCATTTGTTTAATTCACTTTTCATTCTCCAAAGGATTTTAAAACTATTATTGACTCAAACTCACATAGTAAACATGTATCATTCTTCAACTTGTTTCTTATCATGACTCCTAAATCTTTGACTCCGATGATTTGATCTAGTGTATGGTGTCTTCTCACATATTTTGCTAAGACAGGTTCAGATCTTCTTTCTCCTTGAGCTAATTCACTTGGTTCATCTTGCACATTTTTTGCTGGTGTCTCATGTTGTAACTTGACATTATCTATCTAGTGTTTGGTCTCCACTTTATGTGACTCAGCTTCTATAGCCTGATGCTCAACAACATGTTGAGACTTGGTAGACCTTTTTTGTTAATGCTCGACAATGCTAGTTTGTTGATGCTCGACAGTCTCCTTCTCTAGTTCAAGTAAGGTACTAGGTTCTCCTTCATAGGTGTATGCTGATTTTTTGTGATCTTTAGGTTATTTCTTGCAATATTCTTCATTCTTTTATGCAAATTCATCAACTCTGGCATTTTCGCTTTCTACAGTTTTGTTAGTGTTAGAATTCAAACACTTGTATGCCTTGCTTTTAGTGGAATATCCTAAGAATACACCTTCATCACTCTTTGCATCAAGTTTTCCTTTTTTCACATCCTTCAATATATTACATTTGCTTCCAAAAAATTTGAAGTATTTGACATTAGGTGCATAACCATTTCATCATTCAAAAGGTTTTTTTTTTTCGTACCTTTCTTGAGTTGAACTCGATTCAATGTATAAACAACAATGCTTACAACTTCTCTCCAATACTTTTGTGAAACATTATTTTCCATCATCAATGTTCTTGCACAATTCAAGATTGATCTATTCCTTCCTTCATCTATCTCATTTTGAGGTGGAGTCCTTGGCATTGACATTTGTCTTTTGATTCCTATATCATTCCAGAATATAGTAAACTCTTTAGATACAAATTCACCTCCTCTATTTGATCTCAAGCATTTTAGACTCTTACATGTTTCCTTTTCAACTTTAGCCAAATACCACTTAAACATTTGAAAAGCATCTGATTTTTCTTTAAGAAACATCGCAGACATTATTCTAGAGAAATAATCAACAAATAGGATAAAGTATTTGTCACCATTATAGCTTTGCACTCCAATAGGACCACATCAATGAGTATGAACCAACTCCAAAACACTATAAGAAGAATAGGTCTTTTTCTTGAAACTAGACTAAGTCATTTTTCCCATTTACATTATTTGCACATCACTTTATTAGTTTGTCTCGATCTTGGCAATCCTCTTGCTCTCTCCATCTTACTAATGCTTACCAGAATATCAGATTTCACATGACATAGCCTCTTATGCCATAGCCAAACATCCTCAAATTGTGCAAATAGACAAGTATTTTTAGATAGGTATAGATAGAACAAGTTACCTCTTGTTTTATCTCCACTTCTAACCAATTTACCAATAGAATCATAGATATTTGCCTTCTAGTTTTGGAATTGAACTTTGTAGCCTAAACTATTTAGTTGTGCCACACTCAACAAATTATATTTCAATCCATCAACCCAATATGCATTGTCACATCTAATCTTATCATTCAATATAATTGATCTTTTACCTTTCACACAAATGGTGCATCATTTCCAAACTTAACACAATTACCATTACAGTGTTCTAGATTTTCAAACTTACTTGTATCACCATTCATATGATCTGATCAACCACTATAAATTACCCATTTATCATTCCAACTGACATGTGATATTAGAGAAATTTTAGATCAAGTTTTTAATCTTCATTAGATTCATCTTTCTTTGCAACATAAACAACTTTTACATCATGTTCATTAGAATCACTTTAAGAACCATCTTCTTCAACAATGTAACAAGATTTTTTTACATTTTCCTTTGTAGTCTCTGTTACCTTAGTTGTCTTAGCTGTCTCTCCCTCCTTGGTATTTGTTGTCTTTCATTTCCTCCTTCTCATCTCTGTTAGGACATCTTGCAACAATATGACCAATTTTGTTGCATGCGAAATAAAGTATAGGAAGTTTACCTTTGTATTTGTCTTTTCCTCTTGGTAGCCTTGTAGCCAATAATGCTTCAAGATCATCAAGATCATCATCTAATTCACTATCATAGTCCACAGGCTTACTTTTTGAACTTTTCCTTCTTTTGGATCCATCAAGGGTTAGTTGAGTCTTGAAAGCACATTCAACACTAGAAAGTGTATAATTATCAAATTTTGACAATTCAAATGAAGTGAATCTACCAATTAGACTATCCAAGGTCAGATAATTACTAGGTGTACGTCTTAGTTCTTGTATAACAAATACTCTAATTGCATATATATGAAGTAAGTTCCTCTATACCTTGTTGATCATAGTCTCATCAAATATCTCTCATCCATCACCTCTAATTGTATTTACAACCTCTTTAATTTGGGCACAATACTGTGCAACAATTTCTCCTTCTTTCATTCTCATGTCATCAAACCTATCTCTCAAACTTTATACTTTAGCGCTCAACACATTTTTGTCTCCTCCATCAATTTTTGACAACTTATCCCACATTTACTTTGCACTAGTGCAATCCTTCACATTATTAAATTCAACATAACTTAGCATTTCAAATCTATCATCATTTGATTGTGCTCCTATTTCTCCTTTATTTGTTCAATAGTCATGGCTTTGGGTACTTCAATGTATTAGTTGTCTATGTAGTATAGTACATAATCTCCAACTTTAGATAGATGCAATATCATCAAGTGTTTTCATGCTAAGAAGTTCTCTCTTTTTAGCTTAGGTACCTCTCTCTTATACACCTTGGTCTTTAGCTTAAATCCCTTCAAACTTTCCTTAACAAGTACCACAGGCTCTAATACCAATTGTTAGAATAATTAGAATAATTGTGAGGGGGAGGGGTGAAGCAATTATCCTTATCTTCAGATGTACCAATTTGAGATTTTAAAACTTCAACCAACTTATTCAACCTCATAAATCCACTCAGCCAATATAATAACTCGTCAACAATTTAACTAATTCATCCAACACATAGTTCTCTATTTAGTATATGTCGAATAAAAGAAATATAACTGTAAATAACATGCAACATAAAATTAACATTCACACATGTATGACACCAGGATTTAATGTGGAAAGCCAATTTGGGAAAAACCACCAAGTAACCTACTGCCACTTCTTCAATCTTATGAAGTGAGCTCGCTTAAGAGCCAACTTTATTAAAGGTTACAAAACACACTGTTAAGTGTGACCCTGTGAAAGGATTTAATCACCCTATTAGGAGTGGCCTTGTTAGAGGAATTTTGATTATTCCATTAGAATTTTGCCTTGATTAAAGGATTTACAATATGACTATTAGGTCAATCTTTATTAAAGCATTTTAATGCCACAATGGTTAGAAAGTAATAAGTAGGTTTGATATGATAAAATGCAACTCACTATACAAATTTAGGTCTCCATTCAATTCATTCCTAGTTCATTGACTGGACCTCATCATATACTTCATCTCTAATATGCTTAGCAACCCTTCAAGAAATCACTCATAACCAACTTCCCAATTTTATTCTACTACTCTGTTCCCCATAGGTTCTTCATAAGTTCTCAAATCAATTAACAACATAAAACATATCGTGTACCTCCTTAAATAGGTAGCTTTGATATTTTACCACTTAAAAATCACCGTAGATCTTAGAGTTTGATCAAATCCATTGAATTTGTCCATCATTTTTTCCTTCTACTCCTTAAAACTTTTGGAAAAATTCTCATTAAATACTTGCCTTAAATCGCTTAACAAACTCAATCCATGCATTAAATACCCCATCTCATCAATCCTTATCATTTACGCATTTTGATCAATTTGTAAACTTAACTATATTAACCTTAAATATTAATTCTTTCACGGACCATTATTATCATTTACGCATTTTGATCAATTTGTAAACTTAACTATATTAACCTTAAATATTAACTTACTTGTATCACCATTCATATGATCTGATCAACCACTATAAATTACCCATTTATCATTCCAACTGACATGTGCTATTAGAGAAATTTTAGATCAAGTTTTTAATCTTCATTAGATTCATCTTTCTTTGCAACATAAACAACTTTTACATCATGTTCATTAGAATCACTTTAAGAACCATCTTCTTCAACAATGTAACAAGATTTTTTTACATTTTCCTTTGTAGTCTCTGTTACCTTAGTTGTCTTAGCTGTCTCTCCCTCCTTGGTATTTGTTGTCTTTCATTTCCTCCTTCTCATCTCTGTTAGGACATCTTGCAACAATATGACCAATTTTGTTGCATGCGAAATAAAGTATAGGAAGTTTACCTTTGTATTTGTCTTTTCCTCTTGGTAGCCTTGTAGCCAATAATGCTTCAAGATCATCAAGATCATCATCTAATTCACTATCATAGTCCACAGGCTTACTTTTTGAACTTTTCCTTCTTTTGGATCCATCAAGGGTTAGTTGAGTCTTGAAAGCACATTCAACACTAGAAAGTGTATAATTATCAAATTTTGACAATTCAAATGAAGTGAATCTACCAATTAGACTATCCAAGGTCAGATAATTACTAGGTGTACGTCTTAGTTCTTGTATAACAAATACTCTAATTGCATATATATGAAGTAAGTTCCTCTATACCTTGTTGATCATAGTCTCATCAAATATCTCTCATCCATCACCTCTAATTGTATTTACAACCTCTTTAATTTGGGCACAATACTGTGCAACAATTTCTCCTTCTTTCATTCTCATGTCATCAAACCTATCTCTCAAACTTTATACTTTAGCGCTCAACACATTTTTGTCTCCTCCATCAATTTTTGACAACTTATCCCACATTTACTTTGCACTAGTGCAATCCTTCACATTATTAAATTCAACATAACTTAGCATTTCAAATCTATCATCATTTGATTGTGCTCCTATTTCTCCTTTATTTGTTCAATAGTCATGGCTTTGGGTACTTCAATGTATTAGTTGTCTATGTAGTATAGTACATAATCTCCAACTTTAGATAGATGCAATATCATCAAGTGTTTTCATGCTAAGAAGTTCTCTCTTTTTAGCTTAGGTACCTCTCTCTTATACACCTTGGTCTTTAGCTTAAATCCCTTCAAACTTTCCTTAACAAGTACCACAGGCTCTAATACCAATTGTTAGAATAATTAGAATAATTGTGAGGGGGAGGGGTGAAGCAATTATCCTTATCTTCAGATGTACCAATTTGAGATTTTAAAACTTCAACCAACTTATTCAACCTCATAAATCCACTCAGCCAATATAATAACTCGTCAACAATTTAACTAATTCATCCAACACATAGTTCTCTATTTAGTATATGTCGAATAAAAGAAATATAACTGTAAATAACATGCAACATAAAATTAACATTCACACATGTATGACACCAGGATTTAATGTGGAAAGCCAATTTGGGAAAAACCACCAAGTAACCTACTGCCACTTCTTCAATCTTATGAAGTGAGCTCGCTTAAGAGCCAACTTTATTAAAGGTTACAAAACACACTGTTAAGTGTGACCCTGTGAAAGGATTTAATCACCCTATTAGGAGTGGCCTTGTTAGAGGAATTTTGATTATTCCATTAGAATTTTGCCTTGATTAAAGGATTTACAATATGACTATTAGGTCAATCTTTATTAAAGCATTTTAATGCCACAATGGTTAGAAAGTAATAAGTAGGTTTGATATGATAAAATGCAACTCACTATACAAATTTAGGTCTCCATTCAATTCATTCCTAGTTCATTGACTGGACCTCATCATATACTTCATCTCTAATATGCTTAGCAACCCTTCAAGAAATCACTCATAACCAACTTCCCAATTTTATTCTACTACTCTGTTCCCCATAGGTTCTTCATAAGTTCTCAAATCAATTAACAACATAAAACATATCGTGTACCTCCTTAAATAGGTAGCTTTGATATTTTACCACTTAAAAATCACCGTAGATCTTAGAGTTTGATCAAATCCATTGAATTTGTCCATCATTTTTTCCTTCTACTCCTTAAAACTTTTGGAAAAATTCTCATTAAATACTTGCCTTAAATCGCTTAACAAACTCAATCCATGCATTAAATACCCCATCTCATCAATCCTTATCATTTACGCATTTTGATCAATTTGTAAACTTAACTATATTAACCTTAAATATTAATTCTTTCACGGACCATTATTTTTTCGATACTCATTCATCACTATGTTCTCCAACTTGGTCATTATTAGGTAGCTTGATCTCTACTATTTTATCTCGCTCAACTTACACTTGCTCGCTCGGCCCTCATTTTGCTCAATCACTACTTTAGTTTTCTCTTTATCTTGCTTGGTCATTTTATCACTCGACTAATACTATTTTTCTTAGCTATTACTTAAGTTCCTTGATCTTTTGCTTCAACTCCTTCATTAACAAAACTATCACTTAGTCAAGCTTAATATTTTACTCTTCTTCTTGTATTTCACCAATCATCTTTTCTAGACATCAACTCAACTTTCTTCTTTTCTTAATGCAATGATCAAACAACATATTATCTTGTCAAAGACTAACTGATCAAGTGCCCATCATACTTACTCCTCTTTTCTCAAAAACTCTACTAGCTCACCTTATTATCTCTTATTTTCAAATCCTCTTCATCAATCAACTGATATGACACTCTACATTGTTAGTAAATGTCTTACCAATAAGGTTTGACTTTAATTATAGCATATCAATTGTAGTTTTTAACACTCACATTATTATCAACATTATAATACATACTTCATTGCATAATGGAGGATGATCCACCTTTGGTGGACATATGATTCCACCTTGTAAAGGTGATAGCTTATCTGGCCCTTATCATTGTCTCTTGTAGTTTTGCTTACACACACGTATGCAAAAATGCATATCAATTCCTAAAATGTTATAAACATTTAAATCTAAGCTAACATGCATACACAATGAAGATTACATAAGTAAAAGAAACTAAGAATACAATTTTTACCTTCACTTACCCATTGCAACTTCTCTACATTGTCCTCTTAGCTTTGAGTGCTTTATTTGGTAAGCTTTTAGATTTAACTGGCTTATTCAAGATGCTTCAAAGTGTTGAAGATTATGTGATTCCAAATGCAATAACTAGAATGTAAATCTTAGAATGTTAAATATGACTTGATCATAATCTTAAAATTATATGCTAATTGCTTGATTACTATGATAAAATGCTTAAGATGTCTAAGTTTCTTAAAGATTACTAAGAATTCTAATTAACAAATGCATGAAATGAAGCTCCATTTTTAGATTTTTTGAGACCCCTAGCCTGGGTGGCATAATCTAATGGTGGGGATTGAGAAGAGGAAAGATAATTGGTTGACACTGAATTGCTTGAAGGAGTTGAGAAGGATGTGGGAATGGTTGAAATGTGAGTGATGCAAAGTTGCATAGGAAGCTAATGGACTCAATCTCACCAATCACTAGGTTTACAAGACTTCATCACTTTCACAAGAACACTTCACATAGGTCACATTTGGGATGCAATGTTCATGACTTTAGTCTCCATGAGACTAACTGTCTTAGTTTGCATAGGTCAACACTTTAAAAGATATCCTATAGACTTAGGAGAGTCTATTAAGGAACCTAGAGGTGTAGAACCCAAATCTAATTACATAAATTATAATCCGATTTAGCTCTCTTCTATGACATCATTAATTAAATATTCATATCAAGTTATGTCATCACCTATTTAATTAATCTAATTAATTGACCATAGTCCAATTAATAAATCAACGTGATAATCAATGGGTTATTGACTAAATCCCCCTTTTTCTACTATAAATAATTGCACAAAACATATTTAACTAAATTTCCCAAAATCTCTCTTAATTTCCCCTTTAATCAACCTTGACCCTAGCCTAACCCTTAACCCAATCCTAACCTCTAAATTCATACTCAAACCAACCCCTTAACCCATACTAGGCCCACTTATTTAACTAATTAAACCTAGTTAATAAAGTGACCCACTTGTATTCTCCTAACATTCTCACTAACATCCTAATCACCCCTTAATCCAAGTCTTAAAAAGCCCTAGTCATTTACATAACTTTAAGCACAAGGATTAATAAATCCTAACCCAACCCAAGATAGTCCTCATGTCAAATCTTCCCACTACCCAACCAAATGCATTAAACTTAAATACTCTTACATCTCTCTTACATACTACAACCATATCTTACATGTTTGTCACCTTAATATCCCCCAAAGCCATCACATTCTTTCCAAAACCCTAATTCCCTCTCACGCTCTCTCCTTGTGACACTTGTCACAAGGCTATGCCTTTTCTTGCATCTTGGCCACCCTGAAGGAGTTTCCAAGTTTGCATCTTGATCATCCATTTCATCCACCCTCTACCTATCTATTGAACCCTCTCCCCATTACATTGCATTGTTATCATGCCATTTTGTCTCCACATAATAGCCAAAGTATCATCATAATGCCAAATTTCCTCCACCTCTCCATAGCTTCAAACCATTCATCCTCTATCTTTGAAGCAAACTCCATTCTTTGAAGCTTTAAGCAAAGATATTGAGCACACATCCAATCCATTGGACAAATCTAATAATCAAGAAGGACTCTTGGGTGTTCATTGTCTACCAAAAATGGGGTATGCTTCTATAAACATTACACTTGAGAGAATCCATGAAGTAGGGAGTCTCAAGAAGTGGCTTATAACTTCCTACTTGTAACGTGCAAGGAAAATGAACGAGATATTGTGCTTGTGGCTCTCAAATGAACCAAGATAAGTGACCCTTGCAAGGTGAACTGTAAGATGGAGTATGAGAAATGAGATGCAAATACCCAAGAATTTTCAAATGAGAATGCAAATGCAAATGAGAGTAAACTGAGATGATAATGTAAGAGCTAATATATGATGAAATGCAAATGCAAAGAAATCAAAGCTAATCTAAAAAGATCAAGATTATAAGTCCTTCTAATTAATTAATGAGATTTATGCTAAATGTAAGAAGGGAAATACTAGTCTAATATGGAAGAATGAAAGAGTACAAGTGGGTGCTCAGATGATCAAGAATTTAAATGAAAGAACAACAATATTACGAAAGTATAAGATATGAGAGGGTGAGGAGAGAACCTCCTTTTAAAGAGATGTGAACCATTGGAGATTAAGATGCAAAATAAAAGGTGGAGAATTATTCTCATTTTAACTTTGAGCTCAAAATTCTCAAGAGGTAAGAGGCAAAAGAATGAGTGGAGGATATTAAGACGCAAAATAAATTCCACTTACCTTGGAAAGTGTGCTTTCAACATGTAGAGAAAAAGTATTTTTCTTTTATTTTTTAATTAGGAAATTCCTTTTTTATGTGCACACATAAGATAAATGGGATTTTATTTAATTAAAAGGGAGAATGTTCTTCTAATTAAATAAAACTTAGGACAAGTGCTCAAAATATTCAATAAAATCAAATAAATGATAAATGGTTTTTTGACAAAGGATAAATGATTGATAAATTACGCACCATTGGTTAAACATAAGATGTAGTCTAGTATAGAATTTTTTTTTAAATGCTAAAAAGGAGGGGAGCTCATAGCTTACTAGACCATTTTTAGGAAATTACATTTGCCCCTCTTTGATTAATGTGTGAGAGATCTAGGAACAAATTAAGTCAAAGAATAATGATGCCAATTTAATAAGAGATCTGACTCTAAACTAGTAGTGAAAGAAGTGCAGTGAGACAACTAACCCTAAACTAGCAATGAACAAAGGTTAGCAAGGTAGCAAGATAATTTTAATGCATACTTTGAAGCAAAAATTAAACACTAAAATAGATATTGATAGATAAGACAATATTATAATTGATATGATGTGATGATAATTGATATGCCTGAAGAGAAAAATAGATTATTTCAAGCATCTGCCCCAAGAGAAGTAGATAGATATAACATAATCAATCCGTAGAATTGAAAAATACATAGTCCTAGTCCCTCACGATCAAAATTGAAAATCAATTTAAATTGAAAAATATGTAGTCCTAACCCCTCAAGATCAAAATTAAAGTGATATAGAAGAGATGTTGAAACAAGATAGATTTGATTAAATCATCTAAGATAGGGTGCATGATGATAGATGAAGCGAGGTTGACTGAGATGATGAAATAGTAGAATTAGATCAAACAAAGAATAAATGGGATGAAATGATAAAGAAGAGAGGATTAAGGGGTAGAAATGATAAATAAATGTTGATTGCCTCAAAAGATGTGAAAGATTTGCCTCAAAAGGGTTAGTCAATTGTATAGAGAAGAAGGAAATTTTAAATCATGATTTTGAAGGTCAAGGTGAATCTAGATTTCAATTTTGATCCTAAAAATGGATCAACAACATTGAAATTAGGTTTTTGCAAAAATCCAAGACAACTACAAATAATTTAAAAGCTTAGCATTTGGATAGATTAGATAGAAGAATGGTGATGAGTAAAAGGCTAACATATGATTGAGAAGAGAAGAAAGGATATGATAATGAACACAGTTGATGACACATTTGATAATAATGGAGACTCTCTCCTCCTTTGAATGCAAATTACAAAGCCTAAAAATTCAACCTAGGATGAAAATGCAAAGTGCGGTTGACACGGGTCATTTAAGGAGGTCCTTGTTTTTATCATTGAGCCTTATTAACAGACATCTTGCAATCGCAAAATAGTTACTAGCACAAGTGCAACTATGAAGATATGCATATGATCCATATTCGATAGTAGTGTAGGAATCTAACCTAAGAGAGGTCAAGATGATAGTGCAGTTAGATTCCAAGTTAATGTAGCAAGTTTTTGCTTGCATTGAGACACAAAATGTCGAGATGACCATAAGTATGGTCTTGCAAAGAAAACCCAATAAAAAAATCAAGGACATAGTTCCATATCACCAAATTTTCCAAGGGTTCAGAGCAAGATATATGCTTAAGACACTTAGGGTCATCAAAACTGTACCCATAAGCATAAAAGAAACAAAATATGCCCCTTGCCCCCAATCCTCTAGTCAAGTAACATCCCAAAATAACTAAGTAGGGAACATCAATAACAAGAAGCACACTATAAGAATTTGGTATAGCTCTAATACCATGTAAGAATTTGCCTAAGGCAAGAGTAAGAATTTGCCTAAGGAAAGAATGAAATGCCAAGATCTAGAAGCTCAAGAGATAGTAGAAGAGAGACAAGATATGATCAAAGGAGAATAGATTAATCAAAAAATTGGATAAATACAACATTGAAGTGCCTTGTATATAAAGGCAACTGATATGACTAGGAGTCAGCAAAGAGATAAGCATAACAACTAAGCACATGTCCACCAAGAATGGATTATCCTCCATTGTGCATGAATGTATGTGCAACAATGAGAGTACAAGAATGAAAAGGTGTACCTCATAAAGAGATGTAGTAGAAAACATATGCTCAATTGGAGTGCAAACTACTGTGTTGTCTACATGACAACTCATATGAATATGCATTATCCTAAGTAAACTTAAGTAAAGTGTAATTAGTAAATACTTATTGACACCAACACCCCCCCCCAAGTACAACTTAGGGAAATGTACTTAAGCTCACAAAAGCTAGATAATAATGCAAGATGGGTCCCGACAACTAGGCCATGTTAGGTACCCATGTACAATATACAAGTTCAAGTGACATGCAATGCAATCTCTCATAAAGTGGAGAAAGAGGGAAAACCACATGGCAAAAAACCCCCTCCAAAAAGAGAGAATAAAGTAAGATGCATGTATGGATGGAGTAATCAAGACCCCCCTATTATGACATGCATCATGCATATACAATAGAGAATCCCTCCATAAGAAGGAAATACAGAGAACTGAAATTCCCCCCATAGTGAATGATCTCCTACAAGAATGATGAGTGCTTGAAGACAAAAGAGAATCCAATGCCTACAAACAACATTTCTCCCTTTAGGAAGAAGACACACCAAATATAAATGCAAGAAGGCTTCCTATTGTGGAAGGAAAATGAAAGGGGAATCCATATGAAGTATGTTGTCTCTGAAGTCTGAAGATGTGTCACCATGTCCTTGAATAATGAAGATGTCATGAACCAATCAAAGATCAAGTCCAATAGAAGATGGTGATAGACAAGGAACCAATGGTAACTGCTTCGTATAGGAATGTGGATCAAACTCCAAAGACCAAGATGCCTCCTCAAAAGAATAAGTAGGAAGAGAAACAAAGAAGCTCCCCCTCATTGTAGAATATGCACCCATGAAATATGCTCCTAGATCAATGTAGAAGCTACACAATGAAAACTAAATGATATTTCTCCCTTGAGGAAGAAATGGTGGCATGGGTGTACAAAAGAATCCTTGCAAATCAATAGGAAGAACTCTCGGAATATAATCTATCTTAGGAAACTGCATAGGAATTTGCAACACACGAGTATGATCAACCATGCAATATGACAATTCAAGTGAAGTTTGAGATTCATGTAAAGCAATATCCAAAGACTCAAATGTATTCTTTGAAGTGAAAGGGACCTCCTGCAAATATTGTGAGAAAGTATCCACAAACATATTAGACTCGAAAGAAAGATCAAGTGGAGAATCATGAGTATTAGAGTGTTCCCTCTCAATAATTGAAGAAGGAACATCCTCAATAAAGAGAAGATGGATATCATCAATAGTGTCTCCCATATCCTCAATGTAGGACTCCACAAACAAACCTGCAATGTTTGTTAAGAAGTTATCCCAAGGAGATGACTCTGGAAGACAATGAATATCTTGCTACACTGAATCATGTGAATCTACAACTCTGTGAACAAGCATCGTTAGAAACAATAGTAGATGCAATATCAATAGGAGAATTAGTAGCTGCAACTAGAGGTAAAAGGTCTTTTGGGAATGGAGGAACATGCAGATCTCCAAACATCTCCCAAAGATAGATCCAAATATCATAAAAATCAGTTGACTTCATGTCATCAAGTGAATCCATAACCTCCATATCCATATGTAGAAAGAGTGCACGATAAATGATTGTAACAGTGTCACTATTGTATGAAAGTCCTTTCACATATGGCAATGCATTATGCTCACTAAGATAAGTGAGAAATAATTCACTCCATTGCTTATAGTTTTGTGTTGTCAAGGCAATTAAATCTTCCTCATCCATGATGTACTAATCAATGCAACCCCCCCTAAATAGATTTTTGGCACTTTATACTAAATGTTTGTACAATTGCCACTTGTCAAAATGAACCAAAGTGGACTTCTGATTTGATGGTTACAATAGCAAATATGAAGCTACATATGACTCAACAAGATAAGACACAAGACCTCTCAAGGATCTACTTAATTACAAGTGCCAAAATAGACCAAAAATGACCAAATGCTGAAAGTACTATGTCTACTCAAAGTTACTCCAAACTAATATTAGATATGGTAAGTAGACAATAAATTATGCACTTTCAAAAAAAATAGCACCTGACTATGTGTCCATATGAGCCCAATGAAGCCTTTGAAGTTGTGAAAATTAGGATTGACATTTTTTTCAAAAAATTCAGGAACAAAGATCTCAAACAATCTAGACCAATGTGTAGATCACAAAATTCTAACCCAGAACAAAAAAAATGCTCGAAAAAAGGAGTCTGTATAAGGGAGATATCGTTGTTTGAAAATCAACTCTGTAATTATTTTTCTTGAATCATCATCGTCACACCTTCAAAAATCAAATGACTCTAGATTTCACCTATAATGTCTAAATTTGATGAAACAAAAGTGGATTTGAGGGTTTTTTGACCTTTTGAATGTGATGTCAACATTTGATTTGCACCAACAAGCTCTAATCTTGACTTGCAAAATAAAATCTCTCCAATGGCTATGCAATGAAACTCCTCTGGCTCTAATACCATGTAAGAATTTGGTATAGCTTTGATACCATGTAAGAATTTTGCCTAAGGCAAGAATGAAATGTCAAGATCTAGAAGCTCAAGAGATAGCACAAGAGAGACAAGATATCATATCAAATGAGAATGGATTAATCAGATAATTGGATAAATACAACATAGAAGTGCCTTGTATATAAAGGCAACTAATATGAGTAGGAGTTAGCAAAGAGATGAGAATAACAACTAAGCACATGTCCATCAAGAGTGGATTATCCTCCATTAGCAAAGAGATGAGAATAACCACTAAGCACATGTCCATCAAGAGTGGATTATCCTCCATTATGCATGAATGTACGTACCACAATGAGAGGATAATAATGCAAAGGTGTATCTCATAAAGAGATGTAGTAGACAACATGTGCTTAATTGGAGTGCAAACTACTGTGTTGTCTACATGACATCTCATATGAATATGCAAACTCCTAGGTGTCTACATGACAACTCATATGAATATGCATTATCCTAAGTAAACTTAGGTAAAGTGTAAATAGTAAATACTTATTTACACCAACACACACAAAGAAAATCAACAAACAAGTCTTAGACATTTTATTTTAAGCATGGTGTGCAAAATCATAGAAAAAATAACATTTCTCACTTCTTCAGATCTATGCATACAAGCGAGATATATCACACAATTAGATTGCTAACAAAGTGTAAGTCCTATGAAGACTATCTTATAAGTGTTAAGAAATACTCAAATGTCAAGGGAAGTGTTGAAAAACATTGTTTGGGTGGTGTCACATAATACGAGTGCATCCTAGAGACCAAAGATGACACTATTTGTGCTCCCTAGACCTAGACAAAGACCCATTCTAGACCAAAAGACAAGCATGAGATAGAGTGAAATGGTTAAGTGTGAAGACTATAAAGTAATAGATAGAGGCACATAGGTCTCAAGTACCACTTGTTTCTAGGTTTTTGCCACTTGAAAGGATTTTATTTTTTTCTAGGATTTTCTATGATTTTTTTCTCTAATCTTTTTGTGTGATTCATCAAAGCACCTATTGCTAGGTATTCACTAAGATGGTCATTTTTTAAGACATTTTATTCAATTTAGGAATTTTTTCCAAATGATTTATGAATTTTTTTGGATTTTTTCACAACCATGAGATATGTACAAAATAACTTTGAATGCTAAGATGTCATGCATATAACTTCTTGTGATCGAGAACATTGATAGGGTCATGGAGTTGATCTCCCTTAGATGTAGAAAGTTGATTAGCACTAGATTCAAAGGTAGCAGTAGTGATATACAAAACCAACCAATTACGTTCAAACTCTCCTTTTTGAGCTCTATTTTGTTGATTCTTTGGATTCTCATGTAATTATATATCTCCAATATTAAACTCTTTGGGATGAACTTTCTTATTGTAACTTTATGACATTCATTTCTAATGAACCCTCACATGATTGAAGGCAGCTTGTCTATACTCATCCAGAAGTTCCAACCCTTGTAGATGGATAATTTTGTAACACTCCTCTATCATAAGACTTATTAGAGCTACCCTAAATGAAGTAATCCCAACCTCAAGAGGTAAAACAACCTCCAATCCATAGACAAGTGAAAAGGAATTTCTCTCATAGGTGTGTGTATGCCAGTTTTGTAAGCCCATGGTACATGATTAATTCAAAGATGACAATCTCTACCTAACTTGTTAATCATTCCGTATAATATTTTCAATTATGTTTTTTTTAATGCTTCAACTTGTCCATTCCCATATGAATAATATATGGATGACTAGTGTTGTTTGATCCTAAACTTCTTACATAGTTGTTTTAGATCTTTATTTTTTTATTGATATTTGTTATCAATAATTATGGAGGATGGAACACCATACTAACATATGATGTAATTTGGTGTAAAGGGTTTCAGGTCCCTTCAAAACCTATTTTTGCCCTTAACCCAAAACATATGATAGAATTTAGGATAAACAAAGAGACTTGTTTTCCTATAGTAATAGATAATGGTACAACCTCAACCCATTTCATAAAATATTATGTAACAATGATGATAAAATTATGACCTTAATTAAAGAGATCAGATTTCCACAATCCATTACATAATATATTTGTTTCTGGATTTGATTGTGTAGAGATTTGATGGTAGAAATCTCTATACAATCAAATCCAGAAACAAATATATTATTAAATTATGACCTTCTAATAAGTTGGGGTGAATTTGACCTACTAATTCAAATGCCCACTATTGAAAAGGCTAATGTGTAACTGATGGTATATTCTCCTTTTCTGGAGCATGGACTAGATTGTCATGTATCTGACATTTCTTACAAGATTTGGCATACCTAAGGATATTTGTTTGCATAGTAGGCCAATATTAACCAGCCCTTAGCAACTTCTAATCTAATGAAAGACTATTAGAGTGAGACCCATAGATGCCCTCATGGACTTTATCTAGTGCGTGTTCAGAATCATCTTTCTCTAGGCACCTAAGAAGTATTTCATCTAGACCCCTCCTAAACAAGTCACTGGAGATGAGGGTATAATGAGAAGCATTATGAATGAGTTGGCATTTTTCATTATGGGTTAAGCCATCAGGGATGATTTGGTCATGAAGATAATAATATATTTTATCTAGTGTTGTTATGTAGATAACCATTATGTAACCTACAAATATATTTCCAACTTTACCTGCATTGAGGTCTCCTGTTGATACATAATTTTAAACTCTAGCTCTTATTTTGCACAAAGCACAATAGAACGATTTAGACTTCAAAGTTTAATAGAATGACGTAGACTTCATAAAATTATAAGAGTATACTTTTAGTATTATGTAACCGGTAAAATAGAATCAACCACCCTAACACATTTAAAAATGGGGAGACCAATATTCACCCCTTTATTTTAGATTCTTTCGGCACAAAAGGAAGTATCAATGCATAAACCTAATGCAAAAGGAGTGAATAACTCAGGCTTATCCTCCACCTTAACAAGATTTGAAGAAAGAAGATAAATAATGTAATGTTGAAATGGAAAAGGGGAAGATGATATACCTTGTGAAATAAAAACCTAAAAATGTGTTATCAAATAAGTTCAAAAAATGCTATAGTTTGGGATTTAGGCCAAAAACTATGGGATGGACAAAACCCAAGAATCGTTTGGTGATCTACCAGGGCTAAACTGGATGATCAAGGGTGACTCAGTCAACCTTGCAAGAATTAGAATGACATTGATTCTAATTTTTTAATTTTGAAGAATATTGAAAAGTGCTTCCAAATTTGCAACCTATTCACCAATCCAAGATTTGAAACCTACAAAACAATGGGTTTTGTTATTTTTTGTTTGGGGGGTTTGCCTCAGTCAAACCCCAGTTTAGGAATTAACCTCTAATTGAAATAAAGATAGAACGCTAACAAGTAGCATTGATAGATCTAACATGAATCAATGTAAATCCATGAATATGATCTTGAATTTGAAATGTAATCAAGTATGTAGATGCAATAGATTTGACTCTACTTCCTAAATCCTAGAAATGAAATCAAAGTGAAACCAAAACTTTCATGAATGGATGTGCTTGAAATTCACCTTAGGAATGAATATAAATCTTCAAAGGATGAATGTAAAGATGCAACCAAAGGATTTTGAATCTATGAAGGGAGATATTTGAATGTTGAAAATGCAATATAATATCTAACTTAATCTCCTTCAATATCTTGAATGCACAAATCCTTAGTTTTCAATGGAGAGATTGCTTGAATGCCTTGAATGCTTGAAGAAATTATTGAAAACTTGAGAGCTTGAGTGCACACACTTGGACAAGAATTTGATGGATCATGTATGCTTGTAGATTGTGGATGAGAATGAAGAAAATGAGTGGTTTATAATGGGCTCAAAATTGACTAACTCTTATAGGTTGGCGCACTTAGGGATTAACACCTTGAAACTACCTCAAATTCAGGACCCAAGTAAGGGACCCAAAATAAGGCCCAAGAAAGGATGAATTGTGTCCTTGATTGGCCCAATAGGGATGTAATGTTTCCCTAATTATCCTAGTAGGGACACACTACATCCTTATCAACTAGGATCCAGATTCCCTAAGATTCGCTCAGGGTCCCAAAAGATGTCCTAGATCCTGAAAAATCAAGATAAAGCTATTACGATGCAGATAAGAGATTATAAGTGATTATGAAAGAAAAAGGGAGCCTAAGTGGTTAGATACTACCTCAAGCTTTATGCCATGAAAATAGGAGTTTTAAAGAGGATCAATTAGGTCTTACCCCAATTCCACCTAGGAGAAAGGGGTAAAAAGGGAAGGAGGAGAGCTGCAAATGAATTATGACTTCACACTAAATGGGTGCTAAATCATCATTAAATTGAGGTACTTCTAATTTAAGACAATACATTTAGCCCCCACTTTAGCAAGAGTGCGGATCAACCCACACTCGTGGTAAAGTAGAGAGAAGAAGAAATGCATTTAGCGAATCACAATGAGATAAAACATCACTTAGTCAAAGGGAATAAGCCCCCAAGACTAAGGGTCCTAACTCCATATCCATGCATAGAAACAAAGAAACAATAAGGGGTTAGTACAAACCCAAATCAATCAGTGAAAAAGACCTCGACTAAAGAAATGTCTCACCCATTAATATTATATTTGGAAAGCTATTACAAGAGGATAAATGATGACATAAGAAATGCAAGAGAAATATCATTAGTAGAATAGATTCATGATCCATCTCTACTAACATGAAAGAAAAAGAGATATAAGGCACAGAAGAGTGATTACCTTGCCTAGTAGAGTGGCCACCCTACTGTGAATCACTAGAAGATTTACTTGTAAAATATGACATTGAATGGTCTAACATGGTGGTAACCCACTAGTGAACCCATCAAAATTTCATTCATAGATCAAAATTCATTTGTATCACCATGGAATGGTCCTATAAAAATGTACTACGCGTGTATGGGATGTGGAAAGATTGTATATGTTTCCCATATATGAGATTAGCATGTACATGGATGCATTACCCATGAATGAGATTTAGCAATTTTATCTACATTACCCATCATGAGATTTAGCATATGTTCTTGTGCATTCAAAAGGGAGATGAAGTAACTATACATATATTAGAGAATAACTTAAAATGCATACCAAACATCTAGGGCTAAAATACTCTAAGCCATACTCAGAATCCATATTTTCTACCCCATGATTAAGAGTGAAAATGATGTATAAGGATGGTTTCTATATGTCCCCTCCCTAACATATCAAGATACTAGACATGAGAAGGAAGAGAAAGAGGATACCTAATTCATGCAAAAAGGAGATGTGTTTTAAAGAAAGAATGTGAACTATATTCATAGTGGAAAACCTTAAATCTTACAATAAAAAAACATAGACAAACATGGAAAGGAAATACCACTTATGGAAAAAGGATTCTAAAAAGGAAGAAATATTAATGACCAGACATCTATCTGTTGGAGCTAAAATTGTTGAGAGCTTGATTGAAAAATTGTTATATTGTCATTAATGTCAAACATATTGGATAAGATATAAGTCAAACATACCAGAGAGACATTCACTAATAGTGTAGAGTTCCACATCAGTTGATTGATGAAGAGGATTTGAAAAAGAAGAGATCATGAGATGACCTAGTGAAAGGGTGAGTTGAGATGTGTAAGTGAGATGGAATTACAATGGGCACTTGATAAGTTAGTACTTGAAAAGATAACATGTTGTTCAAATCAATACATGAAGTGTAGAAGATAGTTGGATGAAGCTAAGAGTTGAAAAAAGTCAAAAGGATAAGCTTGACCGAGTATTAGTGTTGGACAGTAAATGAAGGAGTTGAATCAGAAGATTAAGGAACTTAAGCATGACCGAGCATAATAGAGTTTACCAAGTGACAAAGGTCATCGAGTGACACTATCAGTTGAGTTGTATAGTAATGACCAAGCGAGACAATTTAGTAATGAATAAGTAGTCCAGTAAAGACCTGTTGGTCTCAGACTAGTTTTGACATTTGAGTGTCAACACACTTAACCACTTTTCACATAAAAGTTGAGTACACTACATATGCCGAGCTATAGTATGCGCCAAGCCAAAATTTCAATAGGTGCCGAGTGACTTCAGGAGCCGATTGATCAATAGATGTCGAGTGATATATAGGTGTCGAGTCACAGTTGATGCCAAGCAAGTCAAAATGCAACATGTGCCGAGTGAACTAGAAACATACATGTGTCGAGCAAGATAGAATGTAATAGGTGCCAAGCAAACTAGGATAATATATGTGTCGAGCACCAGTAATCCAATATGTGTCGAGTAACACAGAATCAACATATAAGTTTGTGCCTTCACAAACTTAGATACAAAACCATTTCTAGATGATTCACGAAGGGATAAGAAGATAAGATTGAATCTCTTGCTTTACCTATGTTATTAGCATGCAACCAATCAGAAAATTGGAGATAGCATGCAACCAATAGGCTAAATCTAAGGATTTGAGCGATAAATTTGAGTTCATGATTTCATTGCAAACCCTAAGTTCACGAAGCCTTTATAAGAAGGCTTAGACCCCATAATTTTGTGTTGCCAAGGAGTTGCTGAGGAAGTTGTTAAGGAAGTTGGTAAGCAAATAGCATATTACAGAACAGGGCAAACAACAGGGGTGTCAAGGACTTAGTGAATTGAGCAGCAATTACACATCCAATTGATTAGAATAGTACAAGGGATACGATCAGATATCAAATCTCAAAGGATCAAGATTAGAAAGAGCAGATCAAGTGCCTGAGCCTAGCAATTGAAGATTGCATGCTATCAGGGTAATGATTCTAATACTTTCTAGCCATTGTATTAAAAAAGGAAATTCTATATTGATAGGTTAGCTTAACAGCTAGGTGGGAGAGCCTTTGAAAAGGTGATTGAAAGTCCTATGAATTAGGAGGGCCTAACAACCTTTTGTAGATCCTTTAATAGGGTGACACTTCATGTAAAGTGTTTTAAATCCTCTAACCAAGTCACTATTGACATAGTGTAAATCCTTTAATAGGGAAGGCCATTAGAAGTAGTCAAACAATTATTACTACAGTAATTTTGTGGGTATCATCTGCACCCTAGTTTTACCTTCTCATTCTGGGTTACCAAATTTTGGCGTTATGTGTTGTTGATGCATGTGTTTACTTTATGTTTATTTAATATGTTTACATGCATGTAGTTTACTTTCAGTTATGTGTTTCAAAGGATTTGAAAATGTTAAAAGTTAGTTACTTCTGATTCACCCCCCCTCTCAAAAGCACTCTTCCCATTTGAATATTCCAACAATCAGTATTAGAGCAAGGTTCTCACAAGGGGAAGCCTAACAGCTTAGAGAAAAGATCAGAAGATGGAAGTCTTCAAACTTGGGAAGATCATAGATAATTAGGTGATTGATGTGCACCTCACTCTACACAAATTAGAGGAAGCCAAAGAGGAACTGAGAAAATCCTTAAAAAGAAGGAAGGATATAGCCATAGCTGAAAATGACATACACTACAAGGAGATTGATACCACACAAGTGTTTGCCAAAGGAGATTCCAAAGAGTTTGATGTAGCAATAGCAAAATTGATGGAGAAGAACATAACTCAAGCATAAGAAATTATAATACTCAAGCTTGAACAAGAATCACAAGTCATAATGCTTTGTGAAGTAACTGAACAGAAGAAGAGAGCCATTGAAGACAAAGTTATGCTTGAAGATGACAAAAGAAATCTTATCAATAGATTGGAAGAAAAGACAATTGAGTTTGAAAGAATCTCAAACATGCAGCTTGACACCTTAAGCCAAATGATGAATGCTCATCATGAGCTAAATATGAAGGACATTTAGATCTCCACTCTGAAAATGCAAAATGAACAATTGCAAAATGAACTAAAAGAGAAAAGGAGATAGTAGAGAGCTTCAACAAATCAAGTGAAGCTATCAAGCACTTTGAAAAATTGTTGAAATCACCAAGATCCAACAATGATACTTCAGGACTTGGTTTCACCAGCACTGAACAAGGAGAATCATTCAAGATTGCAAAAGAAATGAGTAAAAAAGGTAAGAACACTAAATGTACTTGTCATTTTTGTGGTAAAAAGGGACATACTTCTAATGTATGCAGGAGAAAGAATGCCCATCAACATGATAAGCCTAAGAATGCAAGATACTATCATAAGTGCAAGAAGCAAGGACATCAAGCACATGAATCAAGGACTAGAACTATAAGAACACCAAGATTTGATGGTCACTACTACAATTGCAAGAAATATGGACATAGAGCTTTTGAGTGCAGGTCAAAGCCTATGTGGACATCAAATCAGGAAACAAGAGAAGGTCACCATGGTCATCACTATAATTGGGACTATAGCACTAGGTACGGCTATCACTATTGTTAGGATTATGGACACATTCCTAAAAACTGCATAAGGACACATTTTAGAGGGAACTATCGTAGATGGTTAAGTCAAATCACATGTTTCAGTTGCTTGAAGACTAGCCATATTAGTAGGAATTGCCCAACAAAGTCAAAGGCACCTAAGTCAAAAGTCCACAAAGGAAAAGAGAAGGTAGATGTTGAACACATCAGAGGGCAAATGAACAAGACTTGGAAGAAGAAAGATGAGTGCAACACATCAAATGAAGGAAGCACTTCACCCAAGAGGTCAAGTGGTCACACCTCATCCAACTAAGCATGAATAGGAGTATGGGACTGATATACATAGTTATATCATGCATCAATCCTAAGACAAACAAGCACTGCAAAGAAGAAGATAGCACGAATCAAGAAGCAAAGTGAAAACTTAAAAAAATCAGCAAGAGTTGCCAAGCTGTCCTTAAATGCTGAGTAAAGCTCCAGTGGAAGCCGGGTAGTTAGTTGTGACCAAGTTAATAGTTAGTGTCGAGTTGAGAAATGTCAATGGAAGCCAAGTGAAATGAAAATCTAGTGGAAGTCGAGTGAACAAAATCCAATGGAAGTCGAGTCATGTTGAAATCTTCAAGTGCCGAGTTTACAAATATATGCATTATGCATTTAATGCTAGGTTTTAAGGGGTATAAGGTCAAATTTCAATCATTTTTATGCCATTCAAATATAGAGCAAAGATGAGAAGATCGCAGAAGAGATCAAAGAGCAACCTTAAAGCCTTTTGCACTGATTTCAACAATGATTCAACACAATTTCATCAATCTAAAGGTATTCATCAAGTACTGAGCTACGTAGTTTTAAAGTTTGTTATATATTAAAACTCTAGATCAGTATAATGGCTTCTAGTTCTATGAACACCAAAGGAAAGGAAAGTCATGAGGTCCAATTAGTCAGTAATGAGGTCAAACAACCTAAGTTTAGGCCAATCCTTGAAGTTTCCTATAAAATGACCTTGCTAGTGCACTCTCCATCATTCTGCCCAAAGTTGTTATGGTACAAGATGTGAGAAAATGTTACAATTGTAAGATAGGAGCAGTAGGAGACTTTGAAAATTTTCAAGCATATGACAAACTATGTGATAATAGAATTTTGAAGGATGAGCTCCATATTGTAGAGAAGAAGGGTTTAACAAATGCCCTAGTTTTTCCCACGATGTTCAAAATTAAATGGATCCTTATTGTCTTGAGCCAAATTCATGATTGATGTTTGTGGCTGGAAACCGGACCTATCAAAATAACCAAGAAGATAGTACATAGGGTTATGGGTTTCCCAAAACTAGATTAGCCTAAGACCCTAAGAAGTGATTCAAAGGAGGCCATTGAAAGAAACATAGGGGAAAAGTGGAACAAGAGGGGTATGACCATTGATACTGTAACAAATCCCCTTCTAGATTTTGCAGTGAGAGTGATTTCTCATAAATTCTACAAATCCAGTAGATTGAATAGTGTACCATGTATACCTGTTGATGTAGCTTACAAGCTTTTGAAGAAAGATCATACATATGATCTAGTAGAATTGATGCTGCAACAGATAAATGAGAACCTAGGAGCTATTAGAAGGTCAAAAGGAGCTCAATGCAAGTTTGGTTCAGTCCTTGTCTGCATATTTTTCTATGTCTTGGAGGAGTTTCCTTCTATTGGAAAGCTAAACTAGAGTTCAAACAAATCTACAATCACACAAATCAATGAGTACATAGAACAAATGGCTGATAATATTGAGGCCCAAATGACAAGCTATTTTGAGGATTTCAAGAAAACCATGAAAGAAAGAATGAGGATACCAGTTTCCTTGGTAGAACAACATGTCAATGACATATGTTTTTTGGTTGAAATTGACTATACCTATATCTAGGTAGCAGTTCCAAGGGTAAGATGGCTCAGACCCTTAGGTTATGAACTAGATGTGGACCAAGCATCAGCAACAATAATTGCATTGCTTGCAGAGGACATTGACAAAGCTACCAAACCCTTTGGCACGTATGATGTAGTGAAGTCCAAGGTAGAAATGGATTTGAAGATAGCCTCTATAGTAAAGAAGAAGGAAAAACTGGTAAGAAAAATCAAGAAGTTTGGTGCAAGAATTAAGGGTGCAGGTGGTGAAGAAGAAGAAGAAGAAGATGAGAGTGAAGAAGAAGAACAAGGGCAAAGCCCAATGGAACTGAGACAAGGCTTAGGAGAAGACAAGAAGGAAGGTGTTGAGGAAGAAGAAGCTAAGAAAGCACCAACACAAGCCAAGCAAAAGAAGAGAAAGGCTAAAACTCAACCTCTAGCTCAGCCCAAACCCAAGAAGGTAACCAAGCTTGCACAAGCCAAACCAAAGACACCTGCAAGAAGGGATACCACAAGGGCATCATCACAAAAGGCCAAGGAGGAAACAAAAGAGAAGAAGAAGGCCACTAAATAGACTAGTGAAGTGCAGAAGAAAAGAAGAAAATATGTAGCACAACCAGATTTTGATGAGGAGGAGAAGACTGAGACAGAGGATATCAACCAATTCTGAGTGGTAAGCCATCCTCCCAAATCTACTATAGATAGAATTTGTGAAAATATTAAGAATGTAGATTTGAATGATTTGAAAAGCCTTGATTTCAATAAGCTAAGTAGGCAAGACCAAAACAAAATAGAGGAATCTATATATGCCATGATGGCTGAATTAAAAAACACACCTCTAGAGATAGACAATACCATCCCTAGGGAATTATATGAGAAATTGAAAACAAATGGAATTATTGTCTAAAAATGGAAAAGGAGATCATAGAATCTACCTTAGCACAAGTGGTGCCTGACCTGACAAGAGGTCAAATAAAAAAGGCTAATAAGAAACATGGTGGAAAATTTGCACCTTAATATAGAGCCTTCAACATCCTACAAAATAAGATCAAGGATGTAGTAAATAAGCCCACAAAATTGTGGAAGTCAATCTACAAGTTGATTGATGACAAGGATGAAGAAGCAAATAAGGCAGGGGCTAGTGCCAAGGAGAAGATTGAGGAAAAGAAAGTAGAAGAGAAAGGAGAAGAAGAAAAGAAAGAGGAAGAGGATAAGGAAAAAGGAGAGGAGGAAACACACAAGGGAGATGTAGTGGCAACAGTTGAGCAACAACAACAAGAGGAAGAGAGTGTCTAAGACACACAAATTCCACCTCCTAGCCCTCCTCATGTAACCATCACACCCGCAGACATTATAACTATAAAGGATGTTACTAACAAATCATGTCAGAACATCAATCCACTAAGTGTAGAGGATCTCAAGAAGATCCTTCACCAATCAACTCTACAAGCACAATTATGCACAAATCCTATATTGGTGAGTGTGGATGAGTTGAAAAAGGTAGTAGAAGAACCTATAAGAGACAAGGTGAAACCAAAAGAACCAACTTCCATCTCTACAACTACTAGTACTCAAATTTTAATGCTTCCACCACCAATTGCAATAACTGATACATCTGTAATAGTTGATACCACAGTGAAAAAGCCAAGTGTAGAGGTAGTGAAACACATAGAGTAAACAAGATAGATTGCTACATTTGATCCTATAGTACAATTAATAGGTACACCTCAGATAATTGTGATTGATCAAGGGAAAATAGATGAGGAGGATAAATCAAAAGAAGAGGAGCAGGCTGCAATACAAACACTGGCAGAGTTACCTAAAACAGGCACTCCTACAAAAACTCTTCAGAAGTTGAGCACTGATGCAATACCTTTGCAAATCTCTACACCAGGCTTGAGCTCAACCAAAGTGACCAGGGTACTTCACTATGGAGACCTCGAGTTAGATGAAGACATTGTTATACCTACCTATGACTCTAAGACAATCAACATCGAGCATATCATAGAGATGCAGGATGCATTGAATAGGAGAAAGAGGAAAGAAATACTCAGAAAGGAGTATAAACATAAGCAAGCATTGCATGAGATTAAGGACATCTTTATGGATGCCTTCAATTTGTAGTCACCAGACGAGACAAAGCCTATAATGGAACAATTGTCAGATATTGTTGACTAGGTGACAAGTGAAGACCGAGAGACAAATGTGAAACTCATGGAATGGTCTGAAAGGAAGTTTCAAGGGAAAGTCAACAAGAAAATATCTAGTGAAATAACATTGTCACAAGTTGAATTGGGCAAAAAGATTGAAAAGGTCAAAATTGCACTTGAGAATATCTTCTCATTGTACAACAACCTGTGGGATTTTTCCAATTTCACACAAGGGATAGGCCAAAGAATATCGAGCTTGGAGAGAAATCTAAAGATTTCTAGCATGTAGCTAGCAAGAGATCCAGCTCAAAGTGAGAAACATTTTGCTCAAATGCTTCACACTCAGAAAGAACTAGCTGTGTTGATAGCTAAAGAGGCCAACATTAAGGCCAAATTGATGAAAATATAGTCTTCCATAACCCCGCATGTGGAAGTACTCCATAAAGAGCAAGTCTATACTGAAACTGTTTTAAAGAAAGATCCTAATCTTTTTACATTAGATGGACTTGTACATCTTGCTGCAGAGACTGCCATCTAGCATAAGTCACTAGAAATTGCTATGGAAATTTGGGATGCAGCTCTGAAAATGATAATGGAGGTAAATAGCACATTTTTGGCTAAATATGGTATTACTCCTTAGAACCCTTTGACATAAGTGTCAAAAAGGGGGAGATATAATGTTTTGGGGGAGAAATAATATAATAAGGGGGAGAATACTAGATAATTACATTCCATTCTTTCATTCTTTTGGAAAATAATAAAAAGGGGAAAGATTGTAGATAGTCAAAAAGGAGATAAGACATAGTGTGGGGGAGCTACAAAATTTTGGGAATTGTATGGAAGATAGCTTTGATACAGAATATAGGAATAGAAAGTACAGGTACAAAATATAGAAATAGGGCAAAGGCAAAGAGTATCAGATATATCAACACAGGAATTTTGGCTACAAAAATTGAAAAAGGCACAATCAACTTAGGGGGAGTTATAAGGTGTATTGTTCTTTACAAAATTTTGAAAGTTTTGTATATATGTTGAGTAGATTAGATAATGTACTCATGAGATTAGAATAATAGTGTCTAGTTAAGTGTTTTTGTCACTCATGTCAAAGGGGGAGATTGTTGGTCTCAGACTAGTTTTGTCATTTGAGTGTCAACACACTTAACCACTTTTCACATAGAAGCCTAGTACACTACATATGCCAAGCTATAGTATGTGCCAAGCCAAAATTTCAATAGGTGTTGAGTGACTTCAGGAGCCAAGTGATCAATAGATGTCAAATGATATATAGGTGCTTAGTTACAATTGACGTCGAGCAAGTTAGAATGCAACACATGTTGAGTGAACCAGAAACATACATGTGCTGAGCAAGACAAATTGTAATAGGTGTCGAGCAAACCAGGATAGTAAATGTGTCGAGCACCAGTAATCTAATATGTACTGAGTAACACATAATCAACATATAAGTTTGTGCCTTCACAAACTTAGATGCAAAACTATTTTTGGATGATTCACAAAGGGATAAGAAGATAAGATCAAATCTCTTACTTTACCTATATTATCAGCATGCAACCAATCAAAAAATTGGAGATAGCATGCAACCAATAGGCTAAATCTAAGGATTTGAGCAGGAAATTTGAGTTCGTGATTTCATTGCAAACCCTAAGTTTACGAAGCCTTTATAAGAAGGCTTAGACCCCATAATTTTGTGTTGCCAAGGAGTTGTCGAGGAAGTTGTTATGGAAGTTGCTAAGCAGATAACATATTACAGAGCAGGGAAAATAGCAAGGGTGTCAAGGACTTAGTGAATTGAGCAACAATTACACATCTAGTTGATTAGAACAATACAAGGGATATGATCAGATATTAGATCTCAAAGGATCAAGATCATAAAAAGCAGATCAAGTGCCTGAGCCTAGTAATTGAAGATTGCATGCTATCAGGTTAATGATTCTAATACTTTCTAGCCATTGTATTAAAAAAGGAAATCCTATATTGATAGGTTAGCTTAACAGCTAGGTGGGAGAGCCTTTAAAAAGGTGATTGAAAGTCTATGAATCAGGTGGGCCTAATAGCCTTTTTTAACTAGATGACACTTCATGTAAAGTGTTTTAAATCCTCTAACCAGGTCACTATTGACACAGTGTAAAGCCTTTAACAGGGCAGACCATTAGAAATGGTCAAACAATTCTTGTTGCAGTGATTTTGTAGGTATCATCCCCACCCTAGTTTTACCTTCTCATTCTAGAGGGTTTATGGGTTACCAAATTTTGGTGTTATGTGTTGTTGATGCATGCGTTTACTTTATGTTTATTTAATATGTTTACATGCATGCAGTTTACTTTCAATTATGTGTTTCAAAGGATTTGAAAATGTTAAAAGTTAGTTACTTCTAATTCACACCTGCCTCCTCTCAGAAGTACTCTTCCCATTGGAATATTCCAACAAGACTAAGAAGAAGAACATCATGATGGTCGAGTGACAGCAAAAGAATAGTTTATGAAATAATCAGGATTTATGACTAACATAGTTGAAATCTTGGAATAAGAAAAATGTGTTGATGAAAAGGATTGATGAGTTGTATTATTTAATACAAGGAATGGATTAATTGAGCAATTCAAGGCTAAAATTTGAGGAGATTCTTCTAGAAGTGTTGAGAAGAGAAGAAGAACAAGAAGATAGGAAAATTCATTGAATATTTTGGATTTGATCGTAAACCCTAAGATCTACAATTGGTTTGGTATCTGATATGTTTTATGGGGTTGTTGGACTAGAAAACATGTGAAGACAAGTGGTAAGCAAACTTGCAAGGCATGTGAAATTTATGAGGTGAAGGATTGCTTGAAGAGTTGCCAAGTATAATTGAGATGATGAGAATAATGGAGTCCATTTAATGAACCAGAGTTGAGTTGAACATAGATTTGAATTTTTCAACTTGAGTTGTATGTTATCATATAAAAGTTTCACTATTCTTTCCTCACCATCGTGGAAGATGTGAAATCCTTCTAATAAGGTTGACGTAACAATCATTTGTAAATCCTTTAATCAAGGTGACATTATAATGGAATGTTCTTAAGCACTCTAAAAAGGCCACTCCTAATAGGGTGATTAAATCATTTAACAAGGTAACACCTGACATTGTATTTTGTAACCTTAAATAGGGTTGGCTCCTAACAGAGCTCACTTTAGAAGAGTGAAAAAGTGGTAGCATGTTACTGGTGGTTTTTCCCAAATTGGGTTTCTATGTTAAAACCTGGTGTCAAAGATTGTGTGGATGTTTATTATGTGTTTATGCTACAGACTATTTTTAAGTTTAAGTTTTTTGTTAATTGTGATAAGTTTTTGCAAATCGACACATGTAGAATAGAGAGCTAAATGGAATGAATAAATTGGATTATTGTGAACAGTTTTATTTAGTGAGTTATTGGGTTAAGTTTGCTGAAGTTTTAAGTGTTCAATTTGTACATATGGACCTAGGGATAAATGATTCACCCCCCTCCTCTTAGTTATTCTAAATATTCTAACAATCGGTATTAGAGCTTGTGGTGCTCGTGTGAAATTTTGAAAGACTTAAAGCTCAAGATCATAATGTATAAGAGAAAGATACCTAAGTTGAGGAAGACAAAATTTTCATCATGGAAAAGGTTGATAAAATTGCATCTATTAGGTATTGGAGATTCTACACTTTACTATCTCAAAAATGAGTACATTGAATTTACTAGACCCATGACTATTGAGAAGATAAAAGAGAAATAGGAGCATAACCAACTAATGATTAAACTTGCATCTTCTCTAAGCTATTCTAAATTTGATTAAGTAAAAGATTGTGTGAATGCAAAATAAGTATGGGAAAAGGTGATACTAATTCATGAAGGTGACAGAAATGTGATGAGAGATAAGACATAAAGTATAAGAGGAAAGTTTGATGACATGAGAATGAATGAAGGTGGGAATATAACACAATATGTTGGTCAAATTAAAGAAGTGGTAAATGCTCTCAAGTGTGCTAGAGGTGAAATATTTGAAGAGATAATGATCATCAAGGTATTGAGAACTTTTCTTCCTATTTATGATATTACAGCGTCTGCAATACAAGAGTTGAGGTGCACACCTATTAATGATCTCACATTGGACTCACAACATTTGAGTTGGCTAATTTTGATAATTATTCCCTTACTAATGTTGAAAGTGTTTTCAAAGAAAAAATGACTCTTAATGGTTCTAGAAAAGAGAAGAAAAGCAAACATGTGAACATTGACAGTGACTCAGATGAAGAACTTGATGAACTTGAGTGTTACTGGATAAGAGGCTACCTATTGGAAAAGGTAGACACAAAGGTAAACTTTTCACTATCTATTTCACATGCAATAACATTGGTCATATTGTTGCAAGGTGTCCTGACAGAGAAGATAAGGATGAGAGGAAGGACAATAGGTACCAAGATAAGAGAGACACCAGAGATGGCAAAGGTAACAAAGACTACACAGGCAAAGGCAATAAATCTTGTTGAATTACTAAAGAAAGTTCTCGTAGTGGTATTGATCAAAATGATGAAGAAGTTGTGTATGTTGCTAGGAAAGATGATTTTGGTGAAGATGAAAAATGTGAACAAATTGCTCTAATTTCACATATAAGCAAAACTAAAAGATGGAAAATTGATAGTGTATATTCACATCATATGACTGGTGATACAAGTAAGTTTGAAAGGTTGATTCAGTACAATGGTAATAGTGTTTAGTTTAGAAATAATGCACCATGTTATGTGAAAGGTAAAGGATCAATTATTTTGAATGACAAGATCAAATGTGATAATGCATATTGGGTATAACCTATTGAGTGTGGCACAGTTGATCACTTCTGGCTAGAGGGTTGAATTTTTAAACAAGAAGGCAAGGATCTATGATGCTACTTGTGAACTAATTAGAAATGGAGAGAAAACAAGAGGTACTTTGTTCTATCTAGTCCTATATAAAGATACATGTTTATTTACACAATATGAAGATGTTTGGCTATGGCATAAAAGGTCGTGTCATGTGAATTTTGAGAATTGGGTTAAGATCTATAAGAAAAGAAGAGTAAGAGGATTACCAAGATTGAGTAAACCAAATAAGGTGATGTACAAAAAATGTCAATTAGGAAAAATGACCAAGTCTAGTTTCAAGAGAAAAACTTTTAAATTTGATGATCTTTTGGAATTAGTTCATATTGAATTATGTGGTCCTATTGGAGCACAAAGCTATCATGGAGATAAGTACCTATGTTTTTTGAAGAAAAATCTGATGCTTTTAAAATGTTTAAGTGGTATTTGGTTAGAGTTGAGAAGGAAACAAGTAAGAGTCTAAAGTGCTTGAGGTAGAGGAGAAGAGTTCACATCTAGAGAATTTAACATATTCTACAATGATAGAGGAATCAAAAGGAAGATGTTTGCACTTAGGGCTCCTCCACATTATGTTATAGTTGAAAGAAGGAATAAATCCATAATGGATTGTGAAAGGACATTGATGATGGAGAATAATTTTTCATTAAGTTATGGAGAGAAGCTATCAACACTATAGTCTACACAATAAACCAAGTACAAGTCAAGAAAGGTACAAACAAATTACCCTTTGGGTTATGGTATGGACATGCACCTAATGTAAATTATTTCAAATTTTTTTGAAGCAAATTTTATATTTTGAAAGATTCAAGGAATGGGAAGCTTGATGCTAAAAGTGATGAAGGCATATATATTCCACAAAGTGTAAGGTAGAAAAATGTTTGAATTCTAGCATTAGCAATGTTGTGGAAAGTCAAATCTTAGAGTTGATGAATTTGCAGAGAAGAATGAGGTGGAATACAAGAAAGAATCTAAAGACTACAAAAAAAATGTGTATCTCTATGAAGGAGAACCTAAAACCATTATTGAACTTGAGAAACCAGCTGAAGAAATACAAAATGTGAACACTGATGAGTCACAATAGAAAAACTCTACCAAGCAACAAGCCTACTGAGTATCAGACTATAGAAGTAGAGCAACAGGCAGAGAATGCCAATCATCATAATAATGTACTAGTAATATAGATATAAATACAACAAGAAGAATTTGAAGTGATTGAACATGTTGAAATAGGTGAACCTAGTGAACCTCAACAAGGATAAAGAAGAAAAGAACACGTCTTAGCAAAGTATGTGAGAAGAAATCATACACTAGAGCAAATCATTGGAGATAATGATTCAAGAGTAGTTACAAGAAAAAGAATAATGAGTGATACATGATTATTGTGTGAGTATGAGCCTAGATCAATCAAGAGTACACTTGAGAATGAATATTGGATTGCAGCCATGAACGAAGAGATTGAGAAAATTGAAAAGTACAAGAAATGGACACTAGTATCTAGATCAAAGGACAAGAATGTGATTAGAATAAAGTGGGTATTCAAGAATAAGTTGAATGAGAAAGGTGAAGCCACAAGGAATGAGGAAAGCTTAGTTTGCAAAGGATATGCAAAATAAGATGGAATAGACCATAGAGAAACTTTTTCTCCAGTTGCAAGGTTGGAAGGCGTAAGGACTTTGCTTGCATATGCTGCTTACAAAGGTTTCAAATTTATCAAATGGATGTAAAGTCTGCATTTTTGAATGGTATACTTGAAGAGGAAGTACTTATTGAGAAACCTAAAGGTTTGGTTGAGCTTAGCAAGAGAAATAAAGTATGAAAATTGCATAAAGCTTTGTATGGTTTGAAACAAGCTCCTAGAGCATGGTATGAGAGATTGCGTGCATACTTGGTGAAATTGGTTTTGCAAAAATAAATGACAACAACAATCTGTACTTAAAAAGTGAATCTAAGAGCAAGATATTATTAGCTGAACTTTTTTTGGTTCATATCATATTTGGAGGAAAATATGAATTGTGTAAATCATTTGCTAATGAAATGAAGAATAAGTTTGAAATGTTTATGTTTAAAGAGATCAAATATTTTTGTTGGCCTACAAGTATATTAGATGAAGAAAGATATCTTATTTACACAATCAAAATATATCAAGGAGAAACTAAAAACTTTTGGTATGGAAGACTTAAGACCAGTTGGAACTCCTATGGCTACTGGGCATAAACTTTCTAAGAATGATGACTCTCAAGAGGTAAATTAGAAATTGTGTAGGTCAATGATTGAAAAATTGTAGTATGTAGTTCTTAGTAGACTTGACATTGCATTAGTAGTTGGAATAGTTGCAAGATTGTCTGCTAATCCTAAAGAGAATCACATGATGGTTGTGAAAAGGATATTGAGATATCTAAAAGGAACAAAAGACTATGGGCTATGGTATAAGAAGAATGATCAATTTGAGTTGAATGTGTATACTAATGTAGATTGGGCTAGAAATATTGATGATAAAAAAAGAACTAGTAGATGTGCTTTATTTCTTGGAAAGAAACTAATTTTCTGGACAAGTAAGAAGCATAACTGTATTTCTCAATCCACAATAGAAGTTGAATATGTTGTTGCAGTAGTAAATTGCTCTAACATAGTTTGGATCAAGCAATTGTTGAAATGTATAAAGGAAGAGATTATTGATCCTAGAGTAATCTATTATGATAATACAAGTGCTATAAACATTTCAAAGAATCCAATGATGCATACTAAGACAAAAGATATTGATATCGAGTACCATTACTTGAGAGAGTTGGTACGAGACAAAGAAGTGAAGCTTGAATATGTGAACACAAAGGAACAAACAACTAACATATTTACTAAGGTATTACCTAAGGAAGCACATGAGTACTTGAGATACAAGTTAGGGGTCATTCCCCTCTCTACTTCTAACTAAGGAGAAAAGTGACATCACATTAAATGTTATTATCAAAATATCATACACATTGATGTAGAAGATCACACTTTGGGATTTGCCTAAAGGCGTGAAATGATGTAAAGAGATGACTTTGAAGATGAACCTAATGATAGAGGGAGAGAATATACTAAAAGATTGATGATGTCTACATGAAGAAGATGTATAACATTGCTCATGATGTTTCTATGGTGACTGAGACGTCTTTGGCATTGTTGTCAAAGATGGAGATGGATGCTATTGTTAATGAAGACATAAAGATAAAGGGAGATGAAGATAGACAAAAAGTTGAAGATTGTTGTTATCACTAAAGTTGACTAGATGAGAACTAGAATGAAACTAAGGATATTATTGAAGATCTACCTATTGAACACTTATGGTGTTGTGTTACTTTTTGGATTGCATTGTAGCTTGTGGGTTTTTCCTTTAATACTAAAGAGGGATATCCGTGGAGCTACAATTGTTGAGAGTTAAGAGTTAAAAGTGTAGAGTTAAAACAAGTCAAAATGATAAGCTTGACCAAGTATCAGTGTTGCATAGTCAATGAAGGAATTAAAGTAGAAGATTAAGGAACTTAAGCATTGCTGAGCAAAATAAATTTTGTCGAGTGATAAAGATTACTGAGTGACAATGTCAACTGAGCTGTATGGTGACGATTGAGTGAGACAATTTAGTAATGACCAAGTGATCCAGTGAAGACCAAGAAGAAGAACATAATGATGGTCAAGTGACAACACAAGAATAATTTATAGAATCAAGATTTATGATCGACATAGTTGAAATCTTGGAATAGGAAAAACATTGATGATAAGGATTAACAAGATGTATTATTTAATGCAAGGATAGGATTAATTGAGAGATTAAAGGATAATATTTGAGGAGATATTTCCAGAAGTGTTGAGAAGAGAAGAAGAGCAAGAAGATGAGAACATTCATTGAATATTTTGGATCTGATCGCAAACCCTAAGAGTTATTATTGTGATTAAGTGAAAAAAGATCAAAGATACACATTTAAGGAGATATTTGATATGTTTTATGTGGTAGTTAGATTCGAAAACTTATGCAGACCAGTGGTAAAAATACTTACAAAAATTGTGAAGTTTGTGAGGTGAAGGATTGCTTGAAGAGTTGCTAAGATGATTTGAGATGATGAGAATGATGGAGTCCAGTCAATGAACCAAAGTTGAGCTAAATTGAGATTTGAATTTCGCAAAGTGAGTTATACATTATTAGATCAAAGTTTTGTTGTTACTTTATAACCATTGTGGTAGTTGTAAAATCCTTTTGATAAGGTTGACATAATAGTCATTTGTAAATCCTTTAATCAAGATGATATTCTAATAGAATGTTATTAAGTCTTCTAACAAGGCCACTCCTAATAAGGTGATTAAATTCTTTAATAGGATCATACCTAATAGTGTGTTTTGTAATCTTTAACATATTTGACTCCTAACAAAGCTCACTTTAAAAGAGTGAAAAAGTGGTAGCATGTTATTGGTCTTTTTTTTCCAAATTAAAAATTGGTGTCAAACATTGTGTGGTTGTTTGTTGTGTGTTTATGCTACTTACTATTTTTAAGTTTAAATTTATTGGTAACTGTAATAAGTTTCTACTAGATGACACATATAGAATAGAGAGATAAATGGAATGAATAAGTTGGATTAATGTGAACAACTTTTTTCAGTGAGTTATGAGGTTAAGTTTGTTGAAGTTTTAAGTGTTTGATTTGTACATTTGGACCTAGGGATAAATGATTCAACCCCCCCTCTTAGTTATTGTAAATATTATAACACTATAGAAGAGGAGTATTTGATTAAGATAACATCTCCAAGAAAAGCAAGAGGGGAGAAGAACAAAAATGCACCTATTCAGCCCCCATGTATAGGTGGAATAGGGATCCATGGATGAAGGATGACAATCTCCAAGCAAGGGAAAGTGTATATAGTGTATATAGATTTACTTGATAAAGAAGAGGTGATTAATTAGGACATGCAATTCTTGTGAAAGATAGAATCCATAGCCAATACACCACTGTTCATAAAGAAAGAACAATGTCACATAATAGAGAAGTTCTACTTAAGCCTAAGAAAGTAGATCCTTAGATAAAAGAAATAAAAGAATATACAAGGCTTCTTGCCCCCAAGCATGAGACAAGAAAATGAAATCTATGGTGGATTATACAATAAAATCTTGGAAGATATAGGGATGAATGGTAAGAAAAAAATGATAGCCATGTACAAAAGACAAACATCCCATATCCAACAAGAAGTATTATAATGCTACACCATAGATAAAATGGAAAAAAGAAACATCATTGGATAAGAAAATACAAACAAGGAAAGATATCACATATGAAGTGAACTATAAATGACCACTAAATGAGAAGCATTAAAATCAAAGGCATGAAAAGATATTTGTTAGGAAAATGGTCATGCATATAACAAATCAATACATACCCATAGATAAGAATGTTCTAAAAAATAATACACATCTATAAATAAATATGATAGAGAGATGAATGGATATCATGTTATGCCTACTTAATTATCACAAAAGAAACAACAAAAGTGTAAGAGTAATTAGATATTTCCTAATTAACTCTAGTTAAACTTTAGGCATCTAATAATTATTCTTTTATTAATTATTATTATGCAACCTAGGTTAGACCTTTTTAGGGTTTCAATCTTCTTTATAAGGATGATCTCTCTTTGTAATTGAGATAATTCACTTTTGATAATAGAAATTTATTATTTTCTCATCAAGAATGTCTTATCTATGAATCTGGGAATTCTAGCCTCCATAGCTTTTGCTTCTCTCTTTCTGTGATAGGTGTTTGCATACAAGTGATTCTTGGGAGCTGTAGGGTTGATCTTTCAGCAACTTCAACATGGTATTAGAGCTCCAAATCTTCATGCCCTTGTTCTGTTTATGAGAGATTTGGCATCAGTTTTTAGATTTGAGCTTTCAACGATCATTTTTATTGGATCTTGGGGGGGGGGGGGTGGTGGGTTTCACTAATTTTCAAGGCACTTTGAGCAAAAAATAGACATCACCGTTGAGCTTAGAGTGCTCAAAAACCCCCATTTCCATATAAAATAAGTCCAATTTGGATACATATTGAAATATGAGGCAAAACATTTTTGCATCCAAGCTATTTTGACCTAGGCATGTAGATTAAGATAATTTTTCAAATCATAAAATATTTTTATATTTTGTTCAGAAAAGTGCGGGATATATGTATATGTATGTGTGTGTGTATCTATATATATATCCTGCACTTTTTTGAACAAAATATAAAAATATTATATATATATATATATATATATATATATATATATATATATATATATATATATATATATATATATATATATATATATATATATATATATATATATTTTGTTCAAAAAAGTGCAGGATATATATATATATATATATATATATATATATATATATATTTTAAAAGAAAGGGAAATGCAATTTTATTATTAGTTGCACATGAAGGGATTTTTTTTTGTGTGTGTGGAGAAGGGTGATTTTTTTTTCAAAAGGCAAGGCCATACCTTGGGAACCCTCTATTAGTTACCTCTAACAAACAACATACCTCCACACCTATTCGACCTTGGCCTCTGAGATCCACCACTTTTTGTGCTTGTTCTACATGCCTACATACGCAGCAAGGCCACTCCTCCATGCCTTCCATTGACTAGATCTTTTTGCTTGGAGAAGGGTGTCTTTTAAGCTACAAGCCTAATTTGCACTAAAGTCTGAGTGAAGATTTTTTTACTAGGAAGTGTTATGCCTCCCAAATGTGCACTTTTTGGGAGCTTCGTATGTGGAGAGGGTCACAGAGATCAAATCCAACTTTTGCATATCCTCAAGCCACATGTATTTGAAAATGGCCAACATGATTGGGGCATGGACTCGTGATCTCCTTCCTTGACCACATGGACAGAACAAAGATTGGTAGGGGCATGAGATTGGTCTTGGCCTCTTTGACCATGCTTCCACCATTATTCATGATAGTTCCTTGGAGTTGGCATTCGCTCTTCCCTAATAGTAAATTTGCACTTGCATCCCTTATGCCATAATTTTGGGTGCATCGAGCATGTTGATCATGGATCATATATTGGAGGGCATTAAAGAACAACCACATGCATCCCATTCATGTACTCCTACCTTGTCATCGCATTGGAGAGCACCATGTATTATTGCCTTGAACTCCCAATCACACAGCTCAAGACCATCTCTCACCCCACTTTTTGGGTGGTTAACCTTGAGTTTGTTGGTTGTTAATTTTGAAGGAAGCACTTTATCAAAGAAGCACTTTGAATTTTGGAGCCTGCGCTTTGTCCTCAAATAGATATTCTGACCATGAATTCTGCCTCTAATCACGAGCCCTGTGGTTTCTTGGTGGCCAAATGTGATCTTGCCATGTGGCGTCAGCACACTGAGTATTTTGTTTTTTTTCTTAGGTCAGCCATATCTCTATCAAGTGAATGGATGGAGTTTTTTTAAGGCAGGTTCCATTTTTTACCTCCACTTTTGCTGGCGACTTTAATTGGTAGCTCTTTATTTCTGGGTGCTGTACAACTTTGGTCATGATGTAGATTTTCTGATGCAAAAGGCATTTTATTTTCTTTTTAAATATGGTTTTGATTTTTTGACTATCACCAACAAGTGCTTTTTTGGTTTCACATTTTTATTGGCAAGTTATTCAAACACATGACATTTTTGGCCATCCATTTTTTATCCGGCACTAACTCTTTTATCAGCGACATTGTTTCATCTTTTCTTATTTTTGGCGATCAAATATTCTTTTTCTAGTAGGGGTCATCATTTTTTAGGCATTTGTTTGTCGCGATGACCATTTGACCATCAAATTTGGGCTGATCACTTGCTGACAGTAGTGCTACATCAGCATTGCATCAGTGTTCTTGTCACCTCCTTGGGCTCTATTTGGACCTACCCTTCACTTTTTTTCTCATATCTTAGGCATACGTACCCCGTTTTCCAAAAATGAGATACCACTAGAAAGTTGGTTCCAAGCCCATCACAGTGGTATAGGTGCTTGTCAATTTTGATTCCTTTTTTATGGCTTTTTTTTGCTATCAAAGTCAGGGGTATAGTTTTGCACTCTAGGAGACATATCTTGAGAATCTAATCTTCAATTTGGGAATTTTTTGTATCATTGGAAAGGTTTTTCTGAACTCTTTCCAATGATGCTGGTTATTTTTCCAGATTCTAATCTAGGCACATTCTATTCAGTCTTTTAGATTTTTGCATTTTGGTGGATATCTTGGTTGTTTCAGGTATGCTGATCAATTTGCATCAGATGATTCATCATGACTTGTACTATCTATTGTATCAATCTAATGTATCTTTTGGTCTATTTAGATATCATTTCTATGCATTCTTTCAAATACATTGAGATAAAATGCCACATTGCATCTGTATTTTCATTTCAATTGTTTTGCCTTGTTTTGTCTTCTGATTCGAGTAGTGTCATCTAAGGACACTCATGTAGATTATTGTATTCTTGGGATTCACCATATCATGTGCCTTATTGTACATGCACTACTTTGATTAAAGTGTCATGGGGGGGTTGGTTGGGGGGGGGGGGTGTTGATGTTTTGCCTTTTTTTGCCATCTTTCTTTGTCTAGTGAGTGTCTCTTCCATGACATTAACCTCATGATGTGTCTGAGATTGATCACCTCAGTACACACATATGTTCTCTTTTGTGCTTCTTGATTATGGTTCCTTGACATGTAGTTCTTTTGGTCCACTTTTCCATTTGCTTGTCACCTCTCCCTTTTTTCATTGGGGGGGGGGGGGCTGTGGCAGGTAGGGGTTCTTTTATTATTTCTCATGCTTCCTTGGTACGATCAATCAACTTTCCAGGCTTTGGTGTTTCATTCCATCTATATGTTCAAATTTAGTTGTTTGCCTTTGTGTGCCTCTTGATTTAATGTAGATTACAGTCTTCTCTACCTAGTTAGGTTCTATTTCAGTGGAGGTTCTTTAGATCAACAATTACTTTTGATAGAGCTTTGCAACTTCTACATGCTTTAGGGGTGTCCTACATGATCATATTTTGTTCCTATCTTTTGAGACATTCCCTAGTTTGGAGGTTTCTTCGATCCTTCACTAGTTTCTTTTCATCATTATTTCCATCTCTTTTTGGAGTAGGGTTTTTCCCATGTGGTTTTCTCTATTTCTCCTCTTTTCAAAGATTTGGTTGTGCTTGGGTACCTCATCAAACTTTGTTTTCCAGGACCCAAATCTACTTTTTGTACTAGTTTTTAGGTTTTTAGATACTCCTTAAGTTTATCTTAAGGTTGGGTGTTAGAGTAATTAGATATTTCCTAATTAACTCTAGTTAAAATTTAGGTATCTAATAATTAATTCTTTTATTAATTATTATTATGGAACCTAGGTTAGACCTTTTAAGGGTTTCGATCTCTTTTATAAGGATAATCTCTCTTTGTAATTGAGATAATTCACTTTTGATAATAACAATTCCTTTTTTGCTCATCAAGAATGTCTCATCTATGGATTTGGGAATTTCAACCTCCATGGCTTTTGCTTCTCTCTTTCTATGATAGGTGTTTGCATGCAAGTGAATCTTGGGAGTTGTGGGGTTGATCTTTCATCAACTTCAATAGGATAATGGATCCTAGAGAGAAGAAAGAAAAACAAATCCAACATAATCCCTAAATGATAGATTCCATTTAATAGAATGCAAATTCATAAAGGATATTGGAAGAAAAGAAGAAGGACATATTACGTCTCCCTGATTTATTTCAATTTACACTGGACATCTAATTTTGAGCAACTGAATGCAAGAAAATATGCCATCATGTAAAAAGAAAATAACTCAACAAAGAGAGATAATGAATCCTATGGTATAGAAAAAGAAAATAGATCCCTTGTAACCCAAGTGAAGAGATAAGAGAAATAACTATTATGTTACCCACAAAGTAGGGCAATGAACCCCCAAAGGAAAAGCTAACAATATCACAAACCTAGGAGAAACATAATAAGGATTTAAATATGTTACTTCTATTGAGTATAATGTTACTAGTTAGTGTCAAAATGTACATAGTACTCGAGTTACTATAGTGCCCAAGTTATGAAGAAGGAGATGGTAGAAACATCATAGTTATACCCAAGCTCAAGCTCAAACTAAGTAATTATATATCTATTGAGCATAAGCTTCACCTAAATCAAGTTAGAAGACACTGAGCAAAGTCTACACTAAGCGTCAACATGAAATAACATTGTATTTACCGAATGAAATAAAGATGACATCAAAGTTTGTATTTGCATAGAATTTTTTGTGACATGACTATACTGAGCAAGAAAAAGGGTTTACGTAAATTGAGGTAAATATTTGATAATATTTTCTTGAAGAATGGAAGTGATTGTTGATAATGTCAAGGTAGTAGAAACTAATGGAAATAAAGATGAAAAGGAAGGAAGGAATGGATAATTCTAGAATCATTGATCATGATTAGAGGACTATTCCAAAAAGTTCCAAAACTCTAATTAGGTCAAGTTATGAAATTGTAAAAGAGTACTGTAAAAGGATCAGTTAAGAATAGTTTGAAATTATTGTTGATGGTATGGTTAAGATTATTTTGTGAAGGAAGTGAATACTGTCGAGTAAGGAATTGAAGCAACAATACAAAATAGAGGCCAGAGATCAAAGTTAAGGACACAATAGAGAGGAATTGCAAATCTATCACAAGAAGCCGATGATTATTAAGAAGAAGAGGGATCTAATAAAGCAAAGTAAGTTGTTAGTATAGGTTATTTGATGCTACCTTCTAGTCACTGAAGTGGTTTCTAAATCCTTGGAATCTGTGGAATTTATAGTCTCTTATGTAAATGTCTTTATCAAGTACACACTTGATGAGTGTTGTAAAATCCTTGTAAAAGGTAGATCTTTACACATCTCATTGTATACTCCTAACTGAGTTAATCATCAAAAGAAACTAAACATTGTAGTCCTAACAAGGAAACCTCTTACTATAGTAGTGATGCATTTGTGGCTACCATCCCCACGATAGTTTTCCCTTTGACCAAGGGTTTGTACGATACCAAATACTTGTGTTATGTGTTATATTTTATGAGTTTATATGTTGATGTTGAATTAGATGTTTTATTTTCATTAATAAGTAAACTGCTATATGATTAATGCTAATTGAGTAACAAATGAAGCAAAGAAAGTACTAAATTTGTTTTGAGTGGGAAAATATTCAGAGGAAGATTTGGTAATTGGAGAAATATTGGCATGACATGTTATAATTGCCAAAAGGTCAGTCATCTAAGAAATTGATTTTCAACACCAAATGATGAAAGTTCCAAAGGTAAAGGTAAAGTGGGTGTAGATGGAATTTGTGAACAGATGAACATGATGTTGGTAAGGAAGGCAAAAGAAAATGAGACATCAAGTGCAATGAATGGGGACACCTCATCCAATGGATTAGGTGAAACTTCCATCTTTAACTAAATCACACAAGGAGGTAAGGAATTGTACTATCATTGAAAAATACTATATTAGCTCCTAGAATAAAGTGGAATGAAGTCCATATCTGCATAATACATGATGCACAAGGACATAACATGAAGTTGGGAAATCTTAGAATTAGACAATATTTTGAGTGTTTTGGTAACTAAGTGCTAGTAGTGGCAACTGAGCAAGTAATACTAAAGGTGTGATGATGTCATACCCGAGTTTGAATCAGGTTTACTATGTCACCCAAGTGATGATGAAGTGTGTGTGACTTGTTGGAAATGATTGAAAAAAGATCATGAGGGAGATTGTGGGAAATGACTAAAGAGATTATACATAAAAAGTAATGGAACTGATAAAGAATGTTCTCAATCATTATTTTATCATTGATGTCAAACTTGCTACTTGCAGGAATGACAATTGCTTTAGTGATCAAAATACTATCAATTGGTTGATTGACAAGGAGGAGGAAATCAATAAGATGTAACTAGAGTACCTAGAGAAAGGTTGAAGTTATGATGTTGTAATGAAATACAAGGATCATGGGCACACTGAAACATATCAAAGATGTAAGGTTTTAGCTAAGTCATTTGTAAAGTCTAACTAAGTTCATTAGAGAAAGAGAGTTGAGCAAGCAAGTCAGTGCTGAACAAATTTTTAGTTGAAGCCGAGCAAGTTCACTTTTAGAGTGTACCGAGTAAACATCAAGTACCGAGCATCAAACAAGTGCTAAGTAAATATCAAGTGCCGAACAGAAAACAAGTGCCGAGTAAACATCAAGTGCCGAGCATGAAACAGGTGCCGAGTAAAGATATAGATGTGGAGGAGGATATAAGTGCCGAGTAACATAGAACAAGCCAAGTATTAGTAAACTCATAATGCTGAGTTGCTGCATTATTTTGAAATCGAAGATTCGCTAGATCTGAGCAGACAAGGTTGTTACCTAGAAGTTTGTAAACCAGATAGAAGATAAGAATGATGAGTTGGTGGCACAGAACACCATGTAAAAAGGTTTTTAGCAAAAACAACTGGATGCTAGACAAGGTTTCTAGATGAAGAAGAAAAATGGGGTAGATACATTGTATCCTACCTAATCCATTGAAACCCTAAAATTGGAGAGGGAGAATTGAGCGGGAAAGATATTTCAGATTTCTATTTAAGAAGTCATAAGGTCACGAAGTAGTAGAGTGGTGGTGAGAAAGTATGAAATCATGAGCTATTGAAGAAAAGTGCTAAGGAATAAGAGAACAAAGAATACTTTGTTTCATTGGATGACCACAGATATGATTGCATTGCTATGATGAGTAAAGAAGACTCAAGGAAACAAAGCTTGAGAGGAAGACAAGCTAATAGAATTGAAGTGATTAAAAAGCCAAGCAAAGGATTGAATTGAAGTGTGATATGTAATCTGTAAGTTATGTTGTAAGTTGAATCAGATCAAAGCCATTGTTGTTACTTTCTAGCAATTGTAACAGTTAAGATAAAACCTATGGACTTAGGTTGGTTTAATAACCATGTTGTAAATCCTTTAATAGGGTGGCATTCCAAGTGAATGTTCCAAAGTCCTTTAACCAGACCCATTCCTAACAGTTTGGTGAAATCCTCTAACAAAGTCACATTTAACAATGTGTTGTAGCCTTTAACAGGGCAGGCTTTTCATAGGGCAGACCATCAAAAGTAGTTAAAATCAATTGCGCAGTTATTTTGTGGGTATCATCACCACCCCAGTTTTACCTTCTTATTCCTAGAGGGTTTCTAGGTTATCAAATTCTTAGTGTTATGGTGTGATGCATGTTTACTTTTCTTAGTTGTTTCAATATTTAAATTGCATGCATGATAAGTTCAGTTATGCACCATTAAGGATTTGTAGAGAAAATAAAAAAAGTTTTATTATGGCATTTGGACCTTGAATAACTGATTCACCCCCCCTCTTAGTTACTCTAAAGAATTATAACATGACTAAGTTACTAAAGGTAATTGAACCTATTAAATACAATAGAACATGGAGTACGATGCATTTAATATGCCCTAAAGGTTGAAAAGTGTAACTTTATCATGTATATATTGGGTCCTTCAATTTTTATTATTTCACCTACATTCAAAGAGAAAAAGAGAGAGTTTGAGCAATTTATGCCTAGAGTTATCTACAAAAGATTTGTAGTGTGAATTTGTGAGGAAATTTATGTGCTAAGAAATTTAGAAACAATTGAGTGAGAAAGTCAAGTTCTTGCCAAAGCCCTACTTAGTGAAAATGGCTTCTATCTCTACAAGAGTGAAGAGAAAAACCAAGGTGAAGGTGAACCCTATTAAGCTAATATGAAATGAAGCATGTGAAGAGATGAAGTACAAACTATATCCAGAAATTGTCATGCAAATAGATAAGGTAGGTGCCCTATATGCTAACCAACTATTGGGGAAGTTAGAGATTTGGAATCACATGAAGTTAATGATGAGACGTGTTTTGACAAAAAACTAAAAGATGAGTTTAAGAACTTATAATCAACTAGACTTATTCATGCCCTACATTTTCCACAAAATTAAAAAAAATAAGTTAGATTAGGGTTGTATTGAGAAGAGTACATGATATGTGTATGTGGTTAGGCAAACCTGTTAAGATAACCAAGGATGTTATTCACATGGTTATAAGATACCTTATCACCAACAAGGTTAAAACCATTAGGATAGATCCAAAGAATGAGATTGAGGAAAAAACAAAGGCCCAATGGGATAACAAAGGAATGAAAGTGGACACTATTATAGATTTAGAGATTAAATTAGATGTGCATGTGGTGGCATACAAGATATTTCAATCTGGTAGGCACAACAATGTTCCATGCATGGGTGTTGATTTAGGTTATAAGATTGTCAAGAAAGGTCATAGGTATGATATCATTGAGTTACAACTCAAGCAACTGACAAACAACATGAAAACAATCTTAGTTGCAAAGTCAAATACATGTAAGAAAAGTTGGTATATATTTTCTTTTGTATGCAAAATTATTTTCCTAGTGTCAGTAAAGTAAATTGGAAAAATGATACTCTAGTCATCTATGGGTCTGCTACAACTACCCCTACAAGCCCCAAGGCTAGAAGGTCCAAAACCCAAGTAACACAAGAAGCTACATAATTGAAGAAGGGTGTTGTCAAAACTACAAAGCCTACACTAGTACAAGTGAAAACTATTAAAATGGTTTAGAATAACTGAGAGGGAGGGATGAAGCAGTTATCCTTAGGTCCAGATGTACTAATTAAACTTTTAAATACTTCAACCAACTTCGATCTAAAATCTAATCCACTCAATCTCTATAACAATATATCAATAACATAAAAAAATATAGTCTACTATTCTAATAGTAACAAACTTGCAGAATGTAAAACATTAATAGTAAAACATCTCAAATAAAATCCACACAAGCATGAAACTAGGATTTAACATGGAAACCTAATTTGGAAGAAACCACCAACAACATGTCACTAATTTTTCACTCTTCCAAAGTGAGCTTTGTTAGGAGCCAACCCTGTTAAAGGTTTCAACACACAATTTAGGTGTGACCCTAGTAAAGGATTTAATCACCTTGTTAGGAGTGGCATTGTTAGAGGACTTAAGAACATTTCACTAGAATTTCACCTTTATTAAGGGATTAGCATATGACTATTAGGTCAACCTTGATTAATGGATTTCAAACTAATACAATGGTTAGAAAGTAACATCAAGTTGATCTAGTAAATACAAATCACTTTGAAAATACAAATCACAATGTAGCTCATATGTTGATCCACTAATTGACCTTCATTATTATCTCTATCTTTGATGTGCTTGGCAATCCTTCAAGTGATCACACTTTACCTCTTCACAACTCTTCTCAGCTTCTTGCTTAAGTTTTCCAGTCAATAGCATTAACAAAATGTCTCACCTTTTAGGTTACCCTTATACCTCTTTAAATAGGTATTTTGATCTTTCTCCCACTTAAACACCATTGTATATTTTAGGGTTTGGTCAAATTCATCGAATCCTTCCACCATTTTGTTCTCCTTCTTTCCTTCTAGACACTTCTTGAAAATTTCTCTATGAATCCATGCCTAGGAGCGCACAAACAGAGTTTATCATGTATTAAATGCTCTAGGTTATACAACCTTATCTTCAACATATTTTACATATTCCAATAATTTAATTGTGTCGACTGGAAATCAAGATATCCTCACAAATTGTCAAATGCTGACACTCGGTCATCATAATCTTTTGACACCCAGTCATCACTGAATTACTTGGTCAATACTAATTGTTCTATTTGGCACACTTTCTAATACTTGGTCGATACTAATGTTCAGTTGACACTATATTTTTCTCGACTTATATTGACACTCGGTCAACACTAGCTTCACTTGGCATATACTTCTAGTTCCTTAATCTTTTGCTCTTTTTCTTGGTCAAACCTAAGTATTTGTTCTTTATTGATCATCTCTTCTAGGATTTAACACAACTATCTTCTCCACTTAGTGTTATGATTGAACAACACATTGCCTTACAAATGTCTAATTGATCAAGTGCCCACTATAGTTTCACATAACTCAACCTTTCCTCTAGGTCCTTTTTTTATCTCCTCTTCTCAAATCCTCTTCATTGATCATCTTGATATGGTACTTTACTCAAGTAGAAACTGTCTCACCAATAATGGTTGACATCATTGATAACACAACAATTGTTCCAATTGTAGTTTCTAACAAAAATATATGAAAATAGAAAGGAGATTACCAAGTCATCCAAAAAATAGGTTAATACATCAACCAAAAGGAGAAGAAAGCTAATAATCAAAGATGATGATGATGGAGAAGATAGTGAACAAACAAAGTCAGATGAATAGGGAATATCTAAAGCTCCTATTCCTACAAGACCAAAAACCATAGAAGAGATAACCGAGAATATAAAGAATGGTAAAGGATTTCAAATATTATAAATATGAATTAATGAGTGAAGAAGACAAGAAAAAGGTTAAATAAGCACTGATAGTCATGATTATAAGAGTTAAGAATGTGCCCTTAAAGATTGGAAATCAAATCCCAAATGATCTATATTGAAGGATTGATAGCAGATGGAAATATGCTCTAAGAACTAAAAAAGAAATTAGGAGAATTTCTAGCTAACTTAATGCTAGATTTTGGTTTAGAAGACATATTTAAAGCTATAGAGAAGCATAATAATATATTTGTACGATGGCGTACAACTCTTTATGTTTTGTCTAGTCAATTACAATTTTTGGATGAAGACTCATAGATGATATGGAAACAATTTTATAACATTAAGGATCTAACTGAAACCATTGATGTTGATAACACTACAACCAAAAAAATAACAAAACTTGATAATCAAGAAGATGATGTTATAATTGAAGAAATTACTGATGAAGAACCTCTCGACCAATTGAAAAAGGATGGAGGCATTGTAGTGACTACCAAGTTAGACACAAAGGGAAAAACACTTGATGAATTTGCACATGTTCACATAATTGGATTTGATCTACTTGTACAAAAAATTAAAGAGAATCCCAAGCCTAATGAGAAAAATGAAAATGCTATTTCTATAGGCTCCTTACATATGTTAATAGACAACACTATGAATACTATGGCACAACAAATTGGAGGAGAAACTGAGCAACATGCTCAACCAACTTAATGGGGACAAGGAGATGAAATTCACGAAGATGAGAAAAATGATGTTGAACAATCTCAAACCGGAGGAGACTTCAAGGAGCATAATGCAGAGATTTATGCTACAAGTGATATAACACCAACTTACAGACCTCTGCAAAAGGGAACAATTGGGCATGGCAAAATAATTCAAGCATAGGAACAAAATATTGGAGCACTTACATTTGTTAGTCCAATATCAACTTTTTCTATTGGTCCCATGTTTTCACAAATATTATCTAAAGCTTCCTAAAGTCAATGCAGAGAAGCTACTGAGTGAAGAGACCAAGGATAATGAGGAAAAAGATACATCATAGAGCGTGGAACTTGTACCATTTGTGCCACAATTATATTCAAATGAACTAGTCAAGAAAGAGAATGAATCACAAACAAAATCAAGGAACACATTTCCTAATTTGGAGATCTAAGTTCCATCTCCATCACATATTTTATTGAGCACTAGCAAAGACAAGAAACTTAAGAATAAGGAGTCTCATACTTTTTCCTAAAACCCAGTCACCCTAGAAGAGGAAATCATTATAGTGAGATGGGATCTTAATACTTTGGATAGTGATCGAATGACTCTTTATTTAGAGCTATGTGAAAGGAAGAAAGAGCAAGCAAGATTGAGGAGAGAACATAAGAAAAAATAGGTACTTCATAAGGTGAAGGAGATACTTCTTAAAGGTGTAACATATATAGTTTTGAATGAGAAAGCACCCATATTGGATGAAATGGATCAAATTATTGACAAGATAAATGATAAAAAAATTGAGACATGATTGCTATTATTGAAAAGAAGTGAAATAAAATTTGAAAGCAAAATCTTGGAGAAAGTCTCCACTAATATAGAAATTAAGAAAGTAACCCTGTCTACTTCTATTACCAAGTTGGAGAGGCTAGAAAAAATTGTTATATTATTCTATTGAAGTTGATGAAAGATTAACTCCACAACTCCTAAAAATCCTTGCATGCAAATACTTGTCATATAAAGAGAGGATAAAAGCTATGAAGGCTCAAATTTGAAGTGTTGGCATTAACTTAGTATTTCCATTAGTGACAACAATTATCCATATCAGTATAGCTACCGATCTTAGTACTTAATTCTCTACTCTCACTAAGCATTCCAGTCTTAACCAAGCTTTGAAGAGTTCAGTAGTTTACACCGAGTAGATAGTAGCTACCAAGTAAATATAGGTAATGTGAAGATTATCAATGTCTACCAAGCTTCACAGTTACTACCAAGCAGTAAGCTTGTGTTATGCAGATTCATTGTAAACCGAGCATTGGATGCAGTAGTGTTTATCGAGTGAAGCAAGGTAAACTTAGTATCTACCAAGTGACACTACATCTACTGAGTCACCAATGGTTACCAAGTTCAAAACTAAATCAAGTGATTAGTATGGACCAAGCCTTCGCTTCTACCAAGTGCATGACGATGCTGAGTAATGTAGTGAGCACCATGTATCAGAAGGTCATCGAGTCAGTTCAGTGAACTCAAGTTATTTACTATTGGTCTGAATTTGTAATGTATTTGTTCACTTGTGTTTTGACTGACCTTGCAATTTTGTAAATTTGAAAGGTATATATGTAAGGTGTATTGTAAGATATCACATGTATGATGTAATAGTGAAGTAAAATGAAATATTTTTTGAAAAGTACATGCGAGAGATTATCAGCAGCAGTTCAAAGAATACAACAAGGTCAATATAGAGACAGAAAAGTTATATCCATCACATAAGGTGATCACTGCATAAAGGATCTTATCAACAATAAGTTGTAAGTAGATCCACTACTTCATCTTAACAGGTGAATCAATTTTCTAAATCCTCTAACAAGGAAGACTTAATAGTCTTTGTACAAATCTCTTAGTTGAGTGCATACTTCATTATATGTTTGAAAATCCTCTAATAAGGTGGACTTAGCATTCCTTTATGCTCCTAACAGGGTAGATCACCAGAAGTGGTCAATGTAAGCCTTAACAAGCCAGCTTTATGTTGCAATATTGAAGTTTTGTGGGTATCATCCCCACCCCAGTTTTACTTTCTATTTGGAAGGTTTCTAGGTCACCAAAATATTGTGTTCTTTTCTGTGATGAATGTTTTAACTTTCAGTATTAATACATGCAATAACATAGATTGTTTTGTGGTAAATTTAGAAGAAAGAATTTAAAGTTACTGATTCACCCCTCCCCTCTCAGTAACTTGTCATATATTGAATATTTCCAACAATTGGTATTAAAGCTTTGTGGTTTTCAGGATAAAAGCTTGACAAGTTGAGCAAAGATCTAAGAACAAATGGAGATATTCAAACTTGACAAGGCAATTGAAAATGAAAAGCTAGATCTGGAAATGGCCATAGCTCAACTCAAAGAAGCAAAGGAGCATCTTTCTCAATCCCTGAAAAGAAGGAAGGGACTTGCAAAACAAATGAATGACCATCAATATGTTGAAGAAAAGATTGAAGATTTTTTTCCCATCAAGCAACTCAGATGAAGCTAATGAGGCAATCAAGGAAATCCTAGCAAAAAATGGCTCTCTGCAAGAAGTAAGGAAACTCAAAAGAGAACAAGAAATCCAATCAATCAAGCTATGTGAAATTTTGGAACAAAGGAATAAGGCAAATGAAGACTTGGAGGTAAGAAAAAATGAAGAACATAATCAATCCAATTAGCATGAAGACCTCATTGATCAAATCACTGAAGCAAATGAAGAAATCAGAATTCTCAAAGCACATAATGAAAGAATAAGAAGTGATCTAAATTATGAAAGGGAAATTAATGAAAGAATAATGAGAGAATTGAGATATGAAAAGAAAATTGCTGAAAAATTGAAGAATGACCTAAATGCTGAAAAACAAATCAATCACAAAAAGAAATGAATCAATTGAATCAACAAAATGAGCAGAATCTTCATAGGCAAAAAGGTAAAGTAGGATTGGGATACAATGAAGAACAAGGTGGATCTTCTAAGCAAGATGCAAAAAGAAATAAAAAACCTTCATGTAATCATTATGTGAAAATTGGTCATACATCAAACAAATGCTGGAGCAATGGAAAAGGAAAATTCAACGGGAAGTGCTACAACTGCAATTAGCATGGTCACAAAGCTAATGAATGCAAGGAGAAAAGAAAATTTGAAGGTAAATGTCACAAATGCAAAAAGTATGGTCACAAGGCACCTTAATGCATATCCAAATCATTCAATTCAGCTGAACAATTTGTAAAGACAATATTTGGATGGGACTACAATACCTGGTGTAGATGTCATTATTGTGGACAATATGGATACACTGGCATAAATTGTCCAAGGCATCACCTAAGAAAGAAAGATACTACTATTAGGCATTACACATGCATTGAACTCGGTCATATAGCTAAAAATTGCATGAATATAGGAAAATTTGAAGATGAAAAGAAAGCAAGGGCTGGCAATATAAGGAAACAAATGAGGCGATAATGGATTCCTAAATCTACTGAGGATACAAGCTCGAATCATGATAGTGAGTCACTCAAGAAGTGGGTGACTCCATCCCCTTAAACTAAATTCCTAAGAATGTATTGGAGCTGTACTCAACAAGTAAATCATAAGCAGTTCCAAGAAATATGAGGAAAGCAAATGATCCAATCAGTATTCCAGATATATTAGGATCACATAAAGGTCATCTTTCACTGAGCTGCATTAGAATTCACCGAGGAAAGTTGGTTGTGGACCTTACCAAGTGAGGTTGGGAATAAGAGGAATTTGGTTCATCTGCCGAGTTAATACTCTTGATGAGTTAGGTCAGTGGATGACAGTTTGTCACACACTTTTTCATAATGGTGCCGAGCATTCAGGGCAATTTTGACTTCATTTTTCATTGTATCCACAACATTTGAAGAGAAGAGCGACTGAAAGAGCATTGTAGTGTTTTCGAGCGATTCAGCAACAATATCTTCATGAATTTTATCATCTACCGTTCAACGATGGCATCTACTAGTGGAAGTAGCACTAAACCAAAGAAGGGTTTCGAAATACTGGTTAAGGGTGTTGAATGGAAAGCACCAAACTTCAAAATCATTTCGACTGTTGCTGAATCACTTGATCCTTACAGAGATCAGTCACAAATCTTGCCTAAGGTACTCCTAATTAACGACATTCAAACTCACTTTAAATGTTCTATTCAAGAATTAGGGACATTATAAATGGATACTCTCCTAGTTGCAATGTGTGTTGACAGAGTTTTGAAACCTGAGCATAAATATTTGGAAGTTAAAGGATTAACTCATATCCCTCACATGCCTCAAAATATCCAAGTGAAATGGATAAGATACATATTGAGTCGATTTCACAATGGTCAATTATGGTTCGAGCAACCCATTCTGATTACAAATAAGATGATACACAAGGTTATGGGTCTACCAATACTAAGCAAAGCCAAGTCAACCAAAACCCTAGGTCAGGAGGAACTACAAAAGAAAACCCTAGCTGAGTGGGATGGTAGAGGTTTGAAATTAAACAATGTCACTTATATAGAGCTTAGGTTTGGCATCCATATCATTGCACATAAGATCTATAGCTCGTGTCGATCAAACAATGTTCCTTGTGAGGCAGTTGACCTGGCATACAAGGTTATAAAAAAGAACCTTGAATTTGATTTGTTAGATGTACTACTGAAGCCATTGAACAAAAACATTGAAAGTGTGAAGACTTCCAAGAACAATTCCTTCAAGTTCGGTTCATTGCTTACCTATTTATTCTTTTATGTTCAAAAATTCTTTCCATCTAAGGGCACAGTTGTATGGAGGAAAGAAACCCCTTTTCTTTATCAAATAAATGAATTCATTAAAGAAATGGGTGAAAAATTTGAAAGGGTGTTGGATAATTACTTTGAGGCATTCAAGGAGAAAATGAAAAACAAATTTTGAATCCCATCGAAGCTTGTGGAAGACTACAAGGATAAAATATGCTTCATGGTGGACTATGACAAAGTGTACATTCAAGTAGTCATACCAAGAGTGGCATGGGTAAAACCATTGCCTTATGAAATTAACATTGATGAAGCTAGAGACATTATTGAGGCTTTAGTAAATGAGCCAGCCAATCCAAATCTTCCTGCATTTGGCACTTATGAGGAAGCCAAGAAGAGGATAGAGCTTAGTATCAAGATGCCTCAAGCTCTCAGCAGAGGCAAGAAGAGGATTTCCAAATTGAAGACAATTGAAGGTCCTTTAATGTTGATCGAGGGAAAGGGTGAGGATGAAGAGGAGGATTATGATGAAGAAGAAGAATTAAAAAAAGAGGAACCAACGAAGAAGAAAGGTAGAGTGATTATCACTAAACCTCAGAAGAAACCAATTGCAGTATTCTCCAGGAGAGGTAGGAAAGGTAAAACTGAACCTGTATTCATTTGCTCTCCACCTACATTTGAGGAAAGGATGAAATAGCTAAGAGTTGGAGCAGGAATATGTAACTTCAAAGTTCTCAAATATGAGACTCGAACTCTAGCTGAGCATAAAGAAATTGAGGACTTAGTCATGGAGAAGATGGGTATTTGGAAATACTCCCTTGCTCAAATGCAACCTCAAATCCATGCAGATCTTTTTGCCAAAATCCAAGTTCGATGGGAGAACACGGTGCACATTGTAAAAGACATCTTTGAACAATAGTTGAGACAGTTAGTACCTAATTTGACTAATGCAGAAGTAAGGAAGGCAATAAAAGAGCATGAAGACAAAATGATTCTAAAGCTTAACTCATGTTTTATATTAATGAATAACATAGAATCACTGGTTAAGCATGCCTTAGATATCTGGAGAGATGTATATCATCTCAACAAGCCATCAAATGAAACTATTATAATTAAAGATGATGATAGTGATGATGATGATGATGACAACACTCATTCCATCACAATTACTGAAGGTGAGCTGCATGCTCTAATGGAGGAGAAGGAAGAGGAGGAGGAGGAAGTAGAAGAAATGGATGAAGCAAGAAAGGAGGAAGAAGCAGAAGAGGAAGAAAAGGATGGAGATGATCCAGTCAGAATTGTAGCAGGAGTAATTGCATCTCTTCCCCACACTCCACCACATACTATCACATCTGTGGAGATAGCTTCTACTAGTGAGATTGTGAGCACAACAATAACATCAATTGCTCAATCTTCACCAGCCACCTCCCAGCTCCAAGTGTCTGTAATGGAAGTGTCAAGCACTTCATCTACTGAGCTGACTGTTACTTTCTCAACTACCAAGTTAGCTCCCTCTGCTTCTGCATCTTTAGTTAGTGTATCAGTAAGTTCTACAATTTTGTCTTCATCAATTCTAGTAAGCTCTACAATTTTGTTTTCATTAGCATTGTCTGCATCTACTCTGATTCCAGTTAGTTCAGACACTTCTATGGGTATTCTACCAAGTGTGGCACCATTTTTGGGAAGTATTTCAATTTTTGGTCTGATTAGTACTTCTATTGGCATTCAATCCTTAAGCCATATTCCATTTTTCACTACTAGCCCTTCTATCTCTACTATTATGTTAGTTCCAAAGGTCAAACTAGTCATCACTGAAGTAAAGGAGAAGCTAAATAAGATTGATGCTGACATGAAATCTAGTGCATCAAAGTTGTAGGCTGATCCCTCTTCCAACTCCTCTCATCACACCAAGGTGAAATATCTAGCATATGTGCAAGCATAAATTTTAAGAGAAGAAGAAAGAATAAGAGCAACCTTGATTGATATTCAAAACATGATCTTGCCAATAATGGATACAATGCAAAAACATATTGCTCATTGCAAGACATTGGTTTAGGATTAGAACTTCTCAATGGCTGATCACATGATCAAATTATCAATAGAAGTTCAGATTGCTCTCTCCACCTACAAAATTTTGCAAGAAAATTGGGATATCTCTTTTGCCCTCATTCTTAAGGTACATCAAGAATTTTTCTCTCATTTTGGTGTAACTATATAGATAGTATCTGTAGCTCTTTGGGATTACTGTCAAAAAGGGGGAGAGATATCAGTATAAGCAAAAGGGAAATTCTGTATATAAGGAGAGATATTAGTATAAGTGAAAGGGAGAGATAACACTCAATAGAGTCAGCATGTATATGTGTATAGCTATGTACGTAAGTATCTTTGTATATACATTATGTGTCATCAAGAAGATATATGTAGAAATGTATATGCAACAGCTTTACAAAGATCAATTTTGAAAAACCAAAATTCAAAAAAAATAAAAATCAGTGAGTTAGTTTATGTACATATGTTTTGGCTTATAAGTGTTTTGTCACTAATGCCAAAGGGGGAGATTGTTGGCATTAAGTTAGTATTTCCATTAGTGACAACACTTATCCATATTAGTATAGCTACTGAGCTCAACACTTAATTCTCTACTCTCACTGAACATTCCAATGTTAACCAAGCTTTGAAGAGTTCAACAATTTACACTAAGCAGATAGTAGCTACCAAGTAAATACAGGCAATGTGAAGATCAATAGTGTCTATCAAGCTTCATAGTGACTACTGAGCAGTAAGCTTATGTCATGCAGATTCAGTGTAAACTAAGCATTGGATGCAGTAGTGTTTACTGAGTGAAGCTAGGTAAACTCAGTATCTATCGAGTGACACTACATCTACCGAGTCACCTGTGGTCACCAAGTTTAGAACTACATCGAGTGATTAGTATGGACCAAGCCTTCACTTCTACTAAGTGCATGACGATGCCGACTAATGTAGTAAGCGTCGTGTATCAGAAGGTCATCGAGTCAGTTCAATGAACCTGAGTTATTTACTATTGGGATGACTTTTTAATGTATTTTTTCACTTGTTTTTTGGCCGACCTTGTAGTTTTGTAAATTTGAAAGGTATATTTGTAAGGTGTATTGTCAGATATCACATGTATGATGTAATAGTGAAGTAATATGAAATATTTTTTAAAAAGTACATGTGAGAAATTATTAGTAGTAGTTCAAGGAATACATCAAGGTCAAAACAGAGACAAAAAATTTATATCCATCACATAAGGTGATCAATGCATAAAGGATCTTATTAGCAATTAGTTGTAAGTAGATCCACTGCTTCATCTTAATAGGTGAATCAATTTTCTAAATCCTCTAACAAGGTAGACTTAACAATCTTTGTACAAATCTCTTAACCGAGTGCATATTTCATTGTATGCTTGTAAATCCTCTAACAAGGTGGACCTAGTAGTCCTTTATGCTCCTAACAGGGTAGATCACCAGAAGTGGTCAATGTAAGCCTTAACAGGCCAACTTTTATGTTGTAGTATTGAAGTTTTGTGGGTATCATCCCCACCCCAATTTTACTTTCTATTTGGAAGGTTTTTGGGTCACCAAAATATTGTTCTTTTATGTGATGAATGTTTTAACTTTAAGTATTAATACATGCAGTAGCATAGATTGTTTTATGGAAAATTTAGAAGAAATAATTTAAAGTTATTGATTCACCCCTCCCCTCTCAGTAATTTATCATATATTGAATGTTTCCAACATGAAGATGCATAGATATAACATTCTTAATGTGCAAAAAAGAATTGCAAATTGTATTCAATGTGTTGGGACTCAAAAGTGCATTCCTATTTTGAGTACCATTTCAAACTTTTGAGTCAAAATTAAGCCCTATGAGTGCATTTAATGCATGTGTACCTGACTATCATCTTGAAGCCTAAGAGATGTTTTATGTTTCTAACACCTTGTATTCAGCTTTTCCATGTGTCCCATGAAGATAAATTACTGTCCTGAATCATTTCATGAAGTTTCAATTTGAGCAATGTTCAAATCTGCATATTTGCTCAAGTGTCAATAGTGATAGGTAGCCTTATTTGTAATTGAATATCTCACACCCAATAATGTTTCATGACTCACTACTTTGGGAGTATTTAGTATGCATATCAAAGAGCCTATGTTTCACTTTTAAAGTCATTTTGATATGTTTTAGCTAGGTTTTGAATCCTTCAAATTTAGTTGTTTATTGTTGTCATGCTGATGTAAATTGTTCAAAATTTTGGGAGGGCCTGCTTGACCAGTTATAATTTTGACCTAGTTGACTAAAATAAGAAAATTCTTTTTGCATTTTATTCTAGAGGTTAGAGAATTTCTAAGTTTCAAATTTGAGCCTATGGAAAATCCATTTGATCAGTTTTCAAATGTGATTCCATATGCAATTTGTAAAGTTTTACTGGTGTCATAAAGTGTAGATTGATCATTACCCCTGTTCAAGATGTCATAAATCTAAATCCAGGATGGTTTGAACCAAATGGATTGTACCACTATGTTCTACCTTGAAAATTCTTCAAGTGTGCCAGTTTTCAAGTCTTGACAAATCTGTCTGCACACTTTCCTAGGTCCATTCTGTTTGAGAAAATCATTTTTCTGCTAGTGTTCCTAGTTCTGCAAATCCAAATAGCCCATTTTGACCGCTTGCCAAATGTGCCTAGTTATTTTTCATGAGCCTAAATCATAGATTCATACTCTTTCCATAAAAATGAACCAATGCCTTAATTTTTGTACTTCCAAGTGTTCGTTTGACCTATTTTCAAAGCCAAAGCTGAACACATTTTATGGTTTTCTGACATGTTTGCTTGTAGGTAGTTTCACAAAGGAAACTTTAATAGTCAATATATTTTGACTAAGTGATCTTCATGAGATAAGATTTTGAAGGATACAAGAATGTGGAACAAAGAATCACTTTATCAATTTTTATAGCTCTATTGTTGGATTCAATTAGTTTTTAAGGCCAACCTATGGGCCTTCCTGTCAATGAATCATAGTTTGAAAATAATAGGGCAAACTCAATTTTAAATGATCAATTAGCGTCTAAATTTGTTTTTGATCAATGACAAATATTCTTTGGATTATTTTGGTAGGTCATGCATTTTGGTTTGGATTTTTTTTAGCTGGAACCACTTTGGGGCCTGAATGTTTTCACTAGATCAATGTAATCTTATGGATAGTAAGGTGTCCTAAAGTTTCTAAATGACTATGATCATTAAGGATTTTAGTCTTCCTATATTTTCAATTTGAAATCAAATGAGCATCAAGGAGATAATCTAGGTTTCTATTCAACATGTAACCATGGATGACAAAAGGCCACTTTTGTCGGCTACACTTGCCTTGCGACTACACCAGATTCTGGCAACCTCATCCACACCAGCAAGAGATGTCTCATAAGATGGGTGCAAGAGCACTTGGAAGATCCACAACATAGGACATTGAGCAAACTTGTTTCCCCATTAGGCATTTTCACACACCATTACCACTTATTAGGACCATACATGAGTATGATGACCCAAGCATCACAAATCTTCTCCGCGTAATGGGAGGAGATAAAACAAATATGGAGGCATGTTTTCAAGTTTTCCTCAATGCTTCCCTAGATGACTATAGGTGCAAAGATGGAAATAGGTGAGAAAAAAGAATCACAAATCCGTGGGGAATGGAAATTAATTTGTAAAATATTCATGTGGTGCTATTTAACAAATCATTGGGGAGTGACACTAGATGATTCTGGAAAGGAACTTCATGAGGGTGTCACTCTTACTAAAGAATAAATGTGTTCTTGATCAGATTCTACTAGCAACTAGTTAGGGGAAAGAATGATCAGGGTTTTCTTAGCCGATCGAAATACTTTTTTATGTTCCTACACTTGGCATCGTTATGTATTTTTTTTGTGAGGAAGGACTCTTTATTTATTTGTGAATGAGACCTAGACCACGAAAAAGAAGGCAAAAATTTATCATGTATGATAGGGGTTTCTCCCAGCTAGGTACAAATGGCATGGAGATGATGCTATCAAATTTGAAGGCCATGTTTGGAAAATTTCCCATGAAATAGCATATTACTTTTAATTTTAGTCCCTCATCTATTCACGATGAGGGTGCAGGGGATTTTAAGTAGGTAATGTCGTGGCTTGGGCTCTTCACGTAGAGAAAGAAGAGTGTGTGGGAGCTATTTAAGAGTAGATCCAAAGTTGTTAGAGGGGTCTATGTTGATGAAGTGACTCATTGCAAGAGTATGGATTTGTTTTCTACCACTATGCATGTTTTGCTTCCCTCCACTTCTAGCAACCATTTCAAGTGAGCATTTGATAGTAGGATTGCTACCTCTTAAGCCACCTACAATTTTCTTCCACAAGCTCATGGGATCTCTTAGGCATGAAAAGAGGTTTGACTAGATAAATTATATCCTTGAGGGAAAAGTGCTTGGGAGCGACAGACCCATTGAAGGAAAACTTTGGAAGTAATGCTTGATTAAGAGCCTTTAGCATATGTTGGCTCCTATTTGAAGAGGTTTAAGAGGCATATACCTTCATCATAAATAGACTATAAATTTTTTTTATCCCACATCACTTGCACAAGGAGGTTTGTCTTTGTTTAATTACACAAACACACACATAAAGAGATGTCTTAAAGACACTACACTTTTGGAAAGCCACACCAACCAGTTAGAGGGGAAGGCTAAGAATTTTTGATGATTTAGCACAATGATGTGGACTAGTTGAGCTAACCATAGATTGATAAGTGGTAGCTAGGGATTGATTCACAAAGTGACACATGGCAGGAAACTTCCAGGCTTGGCACAAAGTTTGAGGTGGTGATGTGTGTGAGAATTCTTTAGAATAACTCAGAGGGGGGGTGAATAAGTTATTCAAGGTCCAATAATTTCCAATCAAACTTTCTAATAAAATAGAGGTGAATCAGAAGTACCATCCTTTTTACTTTCTTATCATGCATGCAATTAAACATTAAATAATTATGAAAAGTAATCATGCATCATCATATAACACAAAGGATTTTGATAACCCAGAAACCCTCTAGGAATAAGAAGGTAAAACTGGGGTGGGGATGACACCCACAAAATAACCGTGCAATTGATTTCAACCACTTTTGATGGTTTTCCCTGTTAAAGGCCTGCCTTGTTAAAGGCTTTACACACTGTCAGATGTGACCCTGTTAAAGGATTTCTACACCCTGTTAGGAGTGTGCCCTATTAGAGGACTTAAGAAAATTCAACTTAGAATGCCACCCTATTAAAGGATTTACATAAAGCTGTTAGGCTCACCCAAGTCCATGGGATTTACAGTCACCTTCTCAAAAGAATCTTTCATCCCTCTCTAAGGATCTCCTATCCTTCTCCTAAGGATCTCTTTGTCCTTCTCCTGAGGATCTTCTATCCTTTTCCTGAGGCTTATCCACCTAGCTCTTAAGCTAACTTAGCAATGTAGGATTTCAATGTCTAATACAATGGTAAGAAAGTATTAGAAAGGTTTTGATCTGATAAAGATTGCAACCCTAACCTTGCAAATTTCAAATCACTCTTTAGTTCCTTTCTTTGCTTGGATTTTCTCCCTTGTAGTGCTAACAACTTGTTCACCCTTCAAGATCTTTCTCCTTGAGTTCTTCTACTCATTATGCCAATGCACTCTATGGTCACTTGATCAACTCAGAGTCTTGATGCTCTGTACTTACTCCTCACTGTGTCCTCTTCTTGACACTTCACACTAGCCTTCTCTTGGCTTCTTCGCATGACCACACTTATGACCAACTCCCTCTCACACATACACACTTGATCTCTGACCTGTAACTCCTTATAAAGAAGTTCTGTTCTTTATTTCCCGCTCAAATCTTGATTTGATCTGAGAAAATGATATTGTTTTCCCTCCAAATTGCTTCTTCTAGAAACTTCATGATAAGTCCACTAGCATTCACCTTGAATTGGTTTGCATGGTTTGCATAAAATTCTGTGACATCTACTCATCATCCTTATCATCCAACTAATTCACAAAATTCAATGTAACAAATTTATCATTACTGATCTGGTGAATCTTTTGAATTAACAAATAATGCAGCAACTTGACATCATTGGTTTATTGATGGTTGCCTCCTTTTGTGTTACTCAGCTTCTACTGCATTTACTGATGCTTGGCACTTGAAAAAATTTGCTTGACATCCATTACCTTTTTTTTTGATGCTCAGCACCTGAACATTCTTGTGTTACTCAGCACTTGAAGGATTGCCCGACACACACTGAAGTTAAACTTGCTTGACTTCAACTATGAATTTGCTTGGCTGTAACTAGCTTGCTCAGCTCTCTCAAATGAACTTAGTTAGGCTTTACAAATGACTTAGTTAAACCTTACATCTTTGATGTGTCTTAGTGTGTCCATTCTCTGTGTCTTAGAGTATGTCATCAATACATTATTTCATCAATGGCTTAGCTGATCCTTATACTTGTTTACAACATCGTAACTTCAACCTTTCTCTAGGTGCTTTAGTTACATATTATTGATTGCCTCCTCCTTGTCAATCAACCAATTGATAGTACTTGGATCTCTTAAGCAATTTTCATTCCTACAAGTAGCAAGTTTGACATTAATGACAAAATAATGATTGAAAACATTCTATACCAGTTCCATTATTCTTCATTCATGATCCTTTCAATCATTTCCAACAATCTCCCTCTTTGGAATTGATGGCAAACCAAACTGATCAATTGATTGAGCTGATCAACTTAGTTACCACCAAAATTAGATACCAAATAGAAAACTTGTTGTCATTACATATCTTCCCCTTTGTATCATGTCTCCCTCTTTTGCTGATACAAACTGAATCCTTTTTTTCTGCTTCTCCCTCTTGACTGCTACATCCTTACTATTGATCTCATCCTCTTTTTATCTTTACCTTTCATTGATCAGTTTCTCATAAATCTCCCTCTTTGACATGAATGCCAAAGATGTAACATCTTCAACATGCTAAATATAAGCTTTGTATCTTCATGTTTTTTCCCTCTGTCACCATGCTTGTGACTGATCTGGAATTTCTATTCCTGTTGTCATCCTTTGCATCATTCTTCTGATATTTCAATGATCTACTCCTGTTGATGCAGGGCAGCTTCTTTGTTGCTTTAGACTTCTTGAGTTAGGGGCATTACCCCCAACTTGCCTCTAAGATATTCATAAGCATCTTTAGGCAATGGTTTGGTGAAGATATCTGTAGTTTGTTCCTTTGTGTGAATGTACTCCATCTTCACTTGTTTGTCTTCCACCAATTCTCTTACATAGTGATACTTGATTGCAATATGCTTGGTTTTTGCATGCATTACTATATTCTTGGATATGTTTATAGCACTTGTATTATCACAATACAGTATCACAGGTTTGGTTACCTCTTCTTTCATTCTTTTCAATAGATGTTTAAGCCATACAATGTTTGTGCAAGTGACTGCTATTGCCACATATTCTACTTCTGCAATGGACTGAGATGTGCATGTTTGTTTCTTGCTAGTCCAAGTAACTAGCCTTCTTCCTAAGAATAGTGCTCCTCCACTTGTGCTTTTCCTGTCATCAATGTTGCCTCCCCAATCTGCGTCTATGTATGCATTGAGCTCAAACTTTTCATTCTTTTTGTAATATAGGCCAAAATCATTAGTTCCTTTGAGATACTTCATTATCCTTTTTACTTCCATGAAATGATTTTCTTTAGGATTAGCAGAGAATCTAGCCACTATTCCAATGGCTAGTGCTATGTCTAGTCTGCTATGTACAACATATTGTAGTTTTCAAATCATGGATCTATACATTGTTTGATTGACTTTAGCTGATTCATCATTTTGGGATAGCTTATGTCTTATTGCCATTGGTGTGCTAACTGGTTTGGAGTCTTCTAATCCAAATGCCCTGAATATCTCTTTTATGTACTTTTATTGTGTCATGAATATCCCATGTTTTAGTTGATGTACTTGCAATCCAACAAAAAACTTGATTTCTCCAAACATAGACATTTCAAACTCATGTTTCATTTTGTCAGCAAAACTTTTGCAAAGTGCTTCCTTTCCTCCAAAAACTGTCATCCACCAAGATTTTAGATACAAGGATATCCTTACCTTCTTCTCATTTGATGTACATGTTGCTGTTATCATCAGTTCTTTCAAATCCTATTTGCACTAGATAATTGTGAAGTCTCTCATACCATGCTCTAGGGGCTTGCTTTAATCCATATAGAGCCTTATGCAATTTGCATACCTTATTTTTGTTGTTTTCATCAACAAATCCTTTTGGTTTCTCTATGTAGACTTCCTCTTCAAGTATACCCTTTAGAAATGTGGACTTAACATCCATTTGGTAGACTTTAAATCCTTTGAAGGTTGCATATGCCAGTAAGGTCCTTTCTCCTTCCATTCTAGCAACTGGAGAAAAAGTTTCTCCATAGTCTAGTCCTTATTCTTGTGCATACCCTTTATAGACTAGTCTTGCCTTGTTCCTTGTGGTTTCACCATTCTCATCTAACTTGTTTCTAAACACCCACTTGGTTCCAATTACATTCTAGTCAGCTGGTCTTGAGACTAAGGTCCATGTCTTGTTCTTTTCAATTTGTTCTATTTCTTCTTTCATAGCATTGTACTAGTCACCATCTTTTATGGCTTCACTTACTATTTTTGGTTCCATTTTGTTGAGTAGACATGTTTCACTTCTGAGTCTATTCCTTGTCATTGGTCCCGCCTCTTTGTTTCCAATAATTTGATCTGTAGGATGATGTCTTCTTACATACTTTGCCAATACTGGTTCTTTCCTTGTTTGCATGTTGTCTCTTTTAGAATCTGAACCTTCATGTGTATTTTTATTAGATATTTCTTCATTTTCTTCCTGTTGATAGTTCTCAAAATTTAAAAGAACATTCTCTATATTCTGTAGCTCGGCTTCTGAATGTGTTTGCTGCTTAGCATTCACTATCTGTGATTCGACAGATGCTGGATTTTGTTGTTGATTGTCATTCTGAGTTGCAACTTCACCATTATTAGGTATACCTTCATAAAAGTATACAAAGGTATTGTATTCTTCTACTTTCTTGGTGTTCTCAACACTTTGAACTTTTGCAAGCTCATCAAATTTCACATTTGTGCTTTCTACTACTTTGTTAGTATTAACATTCAAGCACTTATAAGCTTTGCTTCTAGTAGAATAACCAAGAAATGTGCCTTCCTCACTCTTTGCATCAAAATTTCCATTTCTAGACTCTTTATATATATAGCATTTGCATCTAAATATTTTGAAATGTTTTACATTAGGAGAATGCCCATACCATAATTCAAAAGGTGTTGCATTTATAACTTTCTTGACTTGAACTCTGTTGAGTGTGTAGACTGCAATACTTATAGCTTCTCTCTAGTACTTGAGTGCAACATTTTTCTCCATCATTAAGGTCCTAGCATACTCAATAACTGATCTATTCTTTCTTTCTGCTATACCATTCTTAGGTGGAGTCCTAGGTGTTGATGTTTGCCTTTTGATTCCTCTTTTATTGTAAAATTCTTCAAATTCTCTTGATGTGAATTCACCTCCTCTATTCGATCTAAGACATTTTAGACTCTTCCCAGTCTCTTTCTCAACTCTAGCCAAGTAGCATTTGAACATTTGGAATGCATCTAATTTTTGTTTCAGGAACATGACTGTCATCATCCTTGAATAGTCATCTACAAATAGCATTATGTATCTGTCACCTTTGTAGCTTTGTACTTCAATAGCACCACACAATTCAGTATGAACTAGCTCTAATACTCCATTAGAAGTATAAGCTTTGCTTTTGAAAGTTGACTTGGTCATCTTCCCTAGTTGGCATTGTTTGCACATGGTGTTATCAGGCTTTTTCAACTTTGGTAGACCTCTGACTTTATTCATTTTTTTGATGCTTATCAGATTGTCAAAATTTACATGACATAGCCTCTTGTGCCATAACCATACATCATCAGTTTGAACAATGAGACAAGAAGCATCTTCCATGTCTAGGTAGAACAGATTACTCCTAGTCTGGTCACCTTTTCCTATTAGACTTCCTTGAGAATCATAAATCTTAGCAACTCTATTTTCAAATTCAACCTTGCATCCTATGTTGCCTAACTATGAGACACTTAACAAGTTATAATTCAGGCCTTCAACATAGTATGCATTATCACATGATATCTTTTAAGTAAGCTTGATACTACCTTTCCCTTTGATCTGACATGGTGCATTGTTACCAAATCTAATACTATTTCCTTCATATTGAGTAAAGGAAATGAACTTACTTTTATCTCCAGTCATGTGATGAGAGCATCCACTGTCTATGATCCATTTGTTATTCTTGTTCATGCAGGTTACCAGGGCAGTTGCTTCATCTTCATCTGATTAATCTTTCATAGCCACATAGACTACTTCATCATCATTCTTGTCAGAGTCTTCTTTAACAATGTAGCATCTTTTTCCTTTACCTTTGTAGTCCTTGTTGTCCTCTTTCTTGTTCTTGAAGTTGCCTCCATCCTTGCAATTTTTATTTTCTGTGCATCTGGCTGCAATGTGGCCAACTTCATTACAGTTGAAACAAATGATTGGCAGGTTATCTTTGAATTTTCCTCTTCCTTTGTGAAATCTTCTTGCTAGTAATGCCTCCAATTGATCTACATCATCTTCATCAGTGCTGATGTCACTAGATACATACTTTCCTTATTCACTCCTTTTCTTTGTTTACAACTCCTCATTGTCTTTTATTGTCATCTTGGCTTTGAATGTAGATTCAAAGTTTTTTGGCTTGTAATTGTCAAAGTTAGATAGCTCAAAGGCAGTGAGTCTTCCAATTGTTGCTTCAAATGACAATGAGTTGCCTGGTACACATCTTAGCTCTTGGATGGCTGATATTCTTATAGCATAGATAGGAAGCAAAGTTCTCAGTTATTTTCTACATATTGTTTCTTCTGCTAACTATCCTCCTAGGCTTCTTATGGTACTTACCACTTCCTTCATCCTTGCACCATATTGAGTAGCATTCTCTCCTTCTTCCATTTTCATGTCATCAAACTTTCCTCTTAGGCTCTCTCTTTTGGCTCTCTTGACATTATTGTCTCCTCCATAGATTCTTCATAATGTTTCCCACATCTGATGTGCAATACCACATTCTTTGATGTCATCATACTCAACATAGCTTAGTGCTAAAGCAATATCTAACATCACTTGATTGTGCTCCTTCTTCTTGCTCATGTCATCTGCAATGAGGGGTCCTGCAGGGTCTACATGATCAATTGTGATTGAGGTCTGTGCATAGTCACCTATTGATCTGAGGTGTAGCTTCATCAGACTTTTCCATGCAACAAAGTTGTCTTTGTTTAGTTTGGGAACTTTTCTCTTGGACATCTTGATCTTCCTATTGCTAGTACCTTGAAACAAATTAGCAGTGGGCTCTGATACCAATTGTTTGAATTCTTTAGAATAACTGAGAGGGGGGGTGAATCAGTTATTCAAGGTCCAATAATTTCCAATCAAACTTTCTAATAAAAGAGAGGTGAATCATAAGTACTATCCTTTTTACTTTCTTATCATGCATGCAATTAAACATTAAACAATCATGAAAAGTAATAATGCATCATCACATAACACAAAGGATTTTGGTAACCTAGAAACCCTCCAAGAATAAGAAGGTAAAACTAGGGTGGGGATGATACCCACAAAATAATTGCACAATTGATTTCAACCACTTCTGATTGTTTTCCCTGTTAAAGGCTTGCCCCGTTAAAGGCTTTACACACTGTCAGATGTGACCTTGTTAAAGGATTTCTACACCCTATTAGGAGTGTGCCCTATTAGAGGACTTAAGAACATTCAACTTAGAATGCCACCTTGTTAAAGGATTTACATGGAGCTGTTAGGCTCACCCAAGTCCATGGGATTTATAGTCACTTTCTCAAAAGAATATTTCATCCCTCTCTAAGGATCTCCTATCCTTCTCCTAAAGATCTCTTTATCCTTCTCCTGAGGATCTCTTATCCTTCTCCTAGGGATCTTCTATCCTTTTCCTAAGGCTTATCCACCTAGCTATTAAGCTAACCTAGTAATGTAGGATCTCAATGTCTAATATAATGGTAAGAAAGTATTAGAAAGGTTTGTACCTGATAAAGATTGCAACCCTAACCTTGCAGATTTTAGATCACTCTTCAGTTCCTTTCTTTGCTTGGCTTTTCTCCCTTGCAGTGCTGACAGCTTGTTCACCCTTCAAGATTTGTCTTCTTGAGTTTTTCTACTCGTTATTCCAATGCACTCTATGGTCACTTGATCAACTTAGAGTCTTGATGCTCTATACTTACTCCTCACTGTATCCTCTTCTTGGCACTTCACACTAGCCTTCTCTTGGCTTCTTCGCATGACCACACTTATGACCAACTCCCTCTCACACATGTGCACTTGATCTCTAACCTGTAACTCCTTATAAAGAAATTCTGTTCTTTATTTCCCACTCAAATCTTGATTTGATTTGAGAAAACGATATTGTTTTCCCTCCAAATTGCTTCTTCTAGGAACTTCATGATAAGTCCACCAGCATTCATCTTGAATTGGTTTGCATGGTTTACATAAAATTCTATGAAATCTACTCATCATCCTTATCATCCAACTAATTCACAAAATTCAATGTAACAAACTTATCGTTACTAATCTGGCAAATCTTTTGACTTAACAAATAATGCAACAACTCGACATCATTGGTTTACTGATGCTTAGCTCCTTTTGTGTTACTCAACTTCTACTGCATTTATTGATGCTCCACACCTAAAGAAATTTTCTTAGCATCCATTACCTTTTGTTTTGATGCTTGACACCTAAAGTCTTTTCTTGATTTACTTGGCACCTAAACATTCTTGTGTTACTCGGCACCTGAAGGATTGCTCGGCACACACTGAAGTTGAACTTGCTCAGCTTTAACTACAAATTTTCTCAGCTCTAACTAGCTTGCTCGGCTCTCTCAAATGAACTTAGTTAGGCTTAACAAATGACTTAGTTAAACCTTACATCTTTGATGTGTCTTAGTGTGTCCATTCTCTGTGTCTTAGAGTATTTCATCAATACACTATTTCATCAATGGCTTAGCTGATCCTTATATTTATTTACAACATCATAACTTCAACCTTTCTCTAGGTGCTCTAGTTACATCTTATTGATTGCCTCCTCCTTGTCAATCAACCAATTGATAATACTTAGATTCTAGGTGTTTTTGGTAAGCGAGTATAGGACTATCATGTATCTTTGGAACCAGGAAAGAATAAACTTTCTATATTTGAAATTTTGTTTTGCATAGGAAGCCATGTATTCAAGTTATTTAGGGTTTTGTACCAGGTGCCTATTTTTCAACCACTTTTTGTTATAGAAGATCAGGTCTGAGTTTTAGCAAAATGGTGAACTAGGTGAACTACAGAGGTAGTAGGGATGTAGCTAGGGATGGATTTTCACCTCCAAATTGGTTTAATAGAAGATTTTATCAACATTACACATGCATATTTGATATTGTAGCAGAACAAGGGGTTTTTATCATTAAGGAAGAGATATTTCAAGGTTTTTACACTCAATGATGAGATTCCTTTCAAATTTTGGTTGTAAAGAGAAGAGAGATGTTTTGTGGTAGTAGTGAATGAAGATTCAAGTGGACACATGTCACTTCTAGATCAAATCTGACTTCTTGTTCCTTTCCTATATCTTTCTCTTTCTTTCTCATTACAGGGGTTCTAGTTTATTTGATATTTTTCACTACTATGATACCACAAGCATGGTTCCAGTTTTGGAGAAACTTTCTCATTGTTATGATACCATGTTGGTTCTAGTTAGTTTATGATACCACAAGGTTGGATTTAGAGCTATGATTCCACCATTCTTTAGCATTCTCTCTTGTATGAATAACAGTAAATGAAGCTAATGTAGATAGTTCTAATCTATTTAGTAGTTTTATGGGTCATTTACATGCTCTTGAATGCGTAATTTCAAAGAATGAATACAATGGACAACAAATTTGTTAGTTTCATTTTGATTCTTGTCTCCTATCTTTGTAATTTTCAATATTTTGTGGTTTAGGGACAATGAACTTAAACCCGTTTGCATCCCCTTACGATTGTATGTCTCATATGTTTTGCTGTTCGAACGAAGAGCCAAATAAATTCTTGATATATTTGATAGGGTTGTTGGTTATTTGAGAAGGATACTACATGAGTATGAGGTCTTTATGAACACTAATGTTTGATTCACAAAGTGATAGGATAGATTTGATATCTTGATGTATGGAATATGTCACTGGTATCATAGATGTATGTGCATGATTTAAGGAACTGTCTAATAGATAAGACACTGATAAACTACATAATCAACATGTTTCTTATTGTTGCATATTTGGAATCTGCTGAAATCAAATTTTTATAATCATCCATTTCCCTTTCTATTTAAGAGATGAAAGGATTCCCTCACTCATCTTGTGGATTTCATAGGTTTTGCAATTTTCTACTGCCCATCTTTGTTATTGCATAAGTATAGGAGAAATAAGGGTTTTATCTACTTTGTTTAGACTCAGTTGTATGCTTTTAACACTGGTACCATATGAAGAATCTATAGGTCCACCCACCTAGGTTTTGCAGAGCCTGAAGTAGAAGGGTCTAGCCTTATAGTTGGCCCGGTGTCTAAAATGGTATGTTGTAGATGGGAAGTAGCTACCCTTTGTAGACACCTAAAAATCTTTTAGAAATTTTCTGAAAAAGTTCCGATGACATCATCATTAATTAATTAATTAATTAATTTTTATGCCATTAAATCCCTTTATCTTAATTAAAAATATTTAATTAAGGAATCCCTCCCAAAAATGTTTAAATCTTATTTAAACATTATTTCCTTATTTATTAATTATTTAATTAATAAATTGACCAAAAATCCTTTAGAAAATAAAGTATTTTTATTTTTTGAAAAATTCTTGATGACATCATCATTTATTAATTAATTTATTTATTTTTATGCCATTAAATCCCTTTATCTTAATTAAAAATATTTAATTAAGGAATCCCTCCCAAAAATGTTTAAATCTTATTTAAACATTATTTCCTTATTTATTAATTATTTAATTAATAAATTGACCAAAAATCCCAAAATAAATAATTAATTTATTTTTTTCCCAAAAGTTGGCCAATTTCCTTAAGACCAATAACCTCTTCCAAAATCTTCTAATCCTTCTTTAATTTCGATTAAAGGCTAATCTCATCATTTCCTACCCCTAATCCCAACTCAAAATATTTAATCAAGATTAAATATTAATCCTCATGTTTATTAAAAATATTTTAATAAATATCTCCTCAACCCAAACCCTTGAAATAAATAAAACTTTATTTATTTCATAAAATCTTATCCCAGGAAATTCTAGACTATTCTAGAAAGTCTTTATCCTCATCCAAAGTCTAGACTCTTCTAGAAGATGTCTTTAAACCTAATCCTAATCCCCTCCTAACCTTGTCACATTCCCTAAACATGGGTTAAAACTTACTAACCCAAGCCAAAGTTAACAAATATCTCCTCCTTCACCCACCCTCATTAATTGCAATCCACTTGCCATCCACTTGCCTAATCCTAAACCATCCTAATCCATCCTCTAATCATTTGCACAAGCCTAAACAAGCTTAAAACCTTCCTAATCAAGTCCAAGTCGAAATTGCTCTCATCACCCTCAAAATATCTCAACCATAAAACTTTATGAAGTCCACTAGGTCATAAATGACTCTTACAAGCCCTTTTATTGCTCTAACAAGTCATTATGAGGGTCTTTATGAAGATTTTATCCCTTGAGCCTCCTTTGTTGACTCATCCTTCCCCTTTCCTCCATCCTCTCACCATGTGACATGTGTCACTCCTTGATTGGCTATAAGGAAGCACAATCCATGTGCTCTCTTCTCATGCAATCTGAGCCCTCCATGAGCTTTTTCCCATCCTTGCATCTTAGCCCTCAATCCCTCAAGCCTCTTGCCTATAAATTGGATCCTTCCCCTTTGCAAAATAACACAATCCATGAAGTAAAGTTATAATACTATTTTGAGAGCCAAATCCATACTAAAGCCATCTATCCACACCAAAAATCCACAATCATCCATTGAAGCCTTTGGAAGCATATTGAGCATACATCCTATCCATTTAGATAAAGCCACTCAACAAGAGAGCTTCTCATTGAGAGAGCCCATTAATGGCTCATATTTTTAATTGAGAGCTCATCTTAGTCTATCTTGAAGTTTATGAATTTTGTTTAGTTTGTAGAAGCTTTATTTAAATTTGGTTTCTATTAGCATACTAACATTGCTCATATACACCCTTAGATGTATTCTATTCTCATTGGGATATTTGAAACATGAAATTTTAAAACACCAGCATAATGAATGAATAGATTATAATTACTATTCTTATAAAAGGAGAAAGGTAAAACCTAAAAGATAGAATTCCTAAAGGAAAATATCCTAGGTTGCATGATTATAATTAATAAAAGAAATAATTATTATATTCCTAAAGCTTAGCTTAAGAAAACTAGAGATAATAAGTGACTTGATAATCAAATCAAAATAATTTAATAATACAATATCTTATTACTCTAACACCCCCCTTAAGATAAACTTAGGGAGTAGCTAAAAACCTAGAAACTACTACTGAAAGCAAAAGTAAATGGGTCTTGGAAACAAAGGCCTAATCATGTACCTAAGTACAACAAATCTTTGTAAAGAGGAGAAATAGGGAAAAAGAGATGGAAAGAATGTCCAATAAGATAGGAAAAAAATGATGATCATGAAGAACACCACTGATGCATGAAGTTACAAACATTGTCAAAATGTTGATCTAAAGAATCTCCACTGAATAGAACATGACCAGGTAGAGAAGACTAAGTCTAAAGGGATGATCAATAGAAGATGGAAGACATCTTCATGGCCTCCAAAAGTAGGAATGAAAGAGTGTCCATATGGTAAATGATCTAGCTCACCGAAATGCATAGGTATGCAACCATTGCAATCGCCTAGTACATAGGATCAAATACTAAATACATAGCTCACTCCATCAAACCAAGAAAGCAATAAAACCAACACAACCCCCTTATAATGGTGAGGGGTGAGATAGTAATGCTAAAAGTGAATGCATGATCTTTTTCAAAATGAAGAATGAGAAATATTGAGAGTGCAAAAGAAGTACACTCCTATAATGACATGTGTCATTAACACATCATGAGGCTAATGTTGAAGAAAGAACACTCACTTGACAAAGGAAGATGGAAAACACGGTCAACATGAAACCCTCGAAGTCACTTTATAATGGAGTGCAAGTACAACAAGGCACAAAGATGTGCAAGATCCTAAAATGTAATAGAGTTGTTTGCAAAAAAGCTACAAAAGGATGTCAAAAAATATCAAAAGAGATATAAGGCTGCTATAATAGATAGTATAGCCCATGACAAATCATCTAAAGCAATAAAATTGATCCTCAGACCTGGAACAAACAAGATATCCACTAGAATGAAAAAATGCAAAAAATTGAATAGAATATTCTTGAAGTAGAAAATGGAAAAACAACTAACATCACTAGAAATAGTATAGAAAGACCTTTCCAAAGATATAAAGAATTCTCAAATCAAAAATCAGATGCTCAAGATATGTCTCCTGAAGTGAAAAATAGAACTCCTAGCTTTAACTATATAAAGAGGAAACCAAATTGAACCAAAATATAAAATAACCTACAACATCACAATAGACTCAAAAAGAGCTTTTTGATGATATCCAATTTGTCAAAAAATACCTTTGTATGCCCAAGATACGGCCAAAAAAGCACCAATTAATTTTTATGAAAAAAGCCACAAAAAACAAAATGATGGTTTAAAGGCCGCCAAATTTTGGCCAGAGGATGATGATGTCATGCCACGCACATGTAGCATACCTACACTGAAGTGCGTTAGTACCTAGCTGACATAGGCATACTTTGATTATGCAAGCATCACATGATTTTTTTAAACAAAAGAAATCATATTTTTTCATTTTTTTTAAAGCAATGTGCCCCCTTTTTAAAAATGATTTTAAATTTTATTTATTTATTATTTTTATTAAAAAAATAAATTGTCACATCAAGAAGCATGTTAGATCTAAGGGCAAATTATTTTGCCTCGAATTGTAATTGTGTCCAAATTAGACAAATTTTATATGGAAATAGGGGTTTTTGGGTGCTACAAATCAAACAGTGAGATTCGTTTTAGCTCAAAGTGCACCAAAAAAGTGACCCCCCTAGATCCAATACATAAAACCTCTAAAAAATAAGAGATCTAAAAACTAAAGCCAAACCTCTCATGAAGAGAATATGGGCATGAAAGGCTAGAGGTTTGATACCATGTTGAAGTTGATGAAAGATAAACCCCACAACTCCCAAAAAGTCATTGCATGCAAACACCTATCACATAAAGAGAGGAGAAAAGCTATGGAGGCTTGAATTCAAAGATCTATAGATGAGACATTCTTGATGTCCAAAAAAGAATTGCAAATTGTATTGAATGAATGAATAGATTTGTAGTGCTTTGTGTTTTCAGTCTATACCTTGTTATATTTTAATTTGAGAGACACTTTATTACTCATATTATTTTACATTTGAGATGACCTAAAGGTCAAATGTTATATTTTGATACCAGTATCATAGATGTTAGACTACTATGATGTTCAGTTTGATCATATCTACATGATGATGCCTTTTGGATATGGCATGATGTTTTATGATGATATATGGTTATTCTATATTCAGACATACACTCTATTTAGGTTTATATGTTGGACATGTCAGATATTTAATTCATTCTTTTTTTGTGATGTTTTATGTGAAAGAGAGTCGTGTAAATGGATTATTTCAGTATGATTAAATAAATGGTTAAATTAGGTGATTTAATGCATTTATCACTCTGGCTATATTATTATATGAAATTGCACTTGATCATGTTGTTTAGTGTGCAAGATTTATATCCCTAGCAGTGGCACATGGAGTTAGTGATTCAACTATTCATATCTAGCCAATGTCATCCCTGTATGGTTGACATATCCTCTTTATTTGATTAAATTAAACCCTTTAAAGATTTAATAAATCTAGACTCATTTACATTATGTGATTAGACTAGTGAGTGTATTTGTGCATTTAGAGGTTTGCATTTGCTGTGAAATTTATTGAAGAATTTTGTGATTTTTTGTTTAAGAAAATTTTGGGCTTTATTTTATTAATTTAATTCCTGGTAGCTTTGCCATAATTGAATTCCAGTTACTGGGAATACCCTATTTTTGTGTGGGTAGATTTAGAGTTTAACTAGGTGATCTGGTTAATAACCCTAATCCTTTATTCCCTTGAAAAGTGAATATATATCCAGAAATGATTTTTTTCCTCACTTCTCACTTTCTAAAATAAGAAATTTGAGAGAAAATTCTAAATCCTCTTCAAGGGGAAATATTGTTCTATTCATTGTAGGAGATATGGGCATGGGAACATCATGAGATTGGTCACGTTGGATCCAGCTTGGGAATACTTTGGATTGCCATGACTTTTTGCAGTTTCTGCAAGATTTTTATTTTACTGTTCAGATTCCTATGTTTTCCCTTTTGGTTTTTAGGTAGGGCTCTTCTATTTTATTGTTTCAGCTACATTTCAACTTCTATTTTGGTAGCTATTTGTTAGAAGGTTGAGAACTAAAAGTCCCCTTCATTTCTAGATGCTAGCTCTACCCAGTTGGATCGGTATGGGGGTTTGAGGTTTTGCACTATTATGCACTATATTCATTTATGTGGGTCATTTACCCAAGGGTAAAATGGGTTTTATTTTTTGTTGATTTTTTTCAATATTGGGCTTTTGAGGTTTTCACCTCAATTTGCGTGTTGCCCAATTTGTGTGCTACCCAATTTTCTTGGGTTTTCTTGTCATGGTGTTGGTCGTGGATTTAGATTATTTGTAGAATTTTTATTCAAGTATTTTTTCCTTATGTTTACATTGGGATGCATGCTACATCTATACTCTTGATCTTGTATTCGGTTGAGTGTTGTTATGCTTGTGTTCTCATCCATCCCTTGTTTGTTATGATCTTCATGTAGTTGGTGTGCCCACACATGAGCACGTGCACATACATTTGTTAGTTCTTGCGAGACCCAAACTTTTGGGTGATTCTAGTAGAGTTATGTTCTTTGGGGTTGGGTTGGAAATATGCATTGCCTACAGACACTCATTGTGTGATGAGCATGGGTATGCAGGGTAAATAGTGGAGGGGCTTCTCTCATAACCCTGGTGTCATTTCCCAGTTGGTTGGTGTGAAGAAGTTTCTAAAAAAGTGATAACTAAAGAAATAAACAGGGTAATAAAACTAAGATAATTAAATGTGATATCTTGTATGGTTTGGTCCTAGGGTACAAGCATGTATGGTTTATTTGAAGGTAGATGTCTTGCTAATTGATCCAAAGACACTGAGTGATGGCCTCCAAGGGAGTTCCTTGAGAGAGTTTCTGTGCTTGTGTGATGGCCTCCAAGGGAGTACCTTGAGAGAGTTTCGACACTCAGTTTAGCTTGGAAATACAAGGCATTTTACTCTCCACTATAGTCCCTACACAGTTGAGCCATAGAGCATCTAACTAGGACCTGTTGCATAATTTTTTTATCTCATGATCTTGGTTTTAGTCCTCTTTATTGTCTGGTGTGAGTGTTAACCATGGAAATTTGTTTTATGTATGTTTGTGGTTGGATCTTTATCTCCATCAACATGATGAGAGTGGGCCTACAAGTTCCATGTGGGTGGGATGTGTAGCTACCTATACTACTACTGGGGACTAGTGTACAAAGACGATCTGTTTCTAGTTGAGACCAATTCTTGACATTCACTTGTTATTTTAGATTTCTAGAGTATGTTTCCTTGCGATTTATGCTTTAATTGGAATGCATGGATATCATGTTTAGATGATGTTAGTTTCATTTGATGCACTCATTTATTATGATGTTACAAACTATGGTTATATGATGTGATTCACTACTAGTTGGAGTATCTATGCTTTGATGGTTTTGCATAATAGATCTTCTTGTTCTTATGATGTTATTACATTTATAGTAGTAACAATCTTGTAAGACAACTTTGACTATCTAGTTGGCAATTTGGGATGTTACACTTTGGGGATGACTAGGATGCATGTAGTCTCATGATGCCATTATGGTTGGGAGGATACGAGCATGAGTTTTAGTTGTTTTGGTGCTTAGTTGTTTATGCTTTCTTTCATATGATGTTTGGTTTATGAACTATGTATGTACATTGCAATGTTGCTTTCTACATGTTCTTTCATATGTTGTTATGGATTAGATGGATAGATGTTTTCTCCTTCCCATTGAATGGTGTCTTGTATTTTATGTATTCGAGTATCCAAGCCTCAATTTTGTGGATCCAATACTCCCTTGTGTGGAGGTTCTTACCTTTTTGCCTTCTAATTTTAGCATTTTTGCCTTTTATTTTGGTCTTGGGTAATAGTGTGTCATGATTGTGCGACACTGGAAAAGTGTTGCACAACTACAGAATAAAGTGTCACACCGCCATGTAGATATTGTCACACGACACTAGTAAAGTGTCACACCACTATAGAGGAAAGTATCGATTGAGGTCTATATGTAGACCTGCTTGGGTGACCAACATGCACTTTTTGTTTTGACTGAGATGTTTTGAGGGGTGTTTTAGCTACCCTTTACGAAGTTCTTGAACCCTAGTGTTTGAACTTTTGACTTTGGGATCTTTTAGATTTGAATGTGTTTTGTGACTTTTGTGGCATTGTCATTTTTGATAAGTGGTGATGCTTCGAGGTAGTTGGTGTTTTAATATCTTGTTAGTATTTTGTTGTGATATTTGTGATCTATAGTATGTTTATTGTCATGTACATCCATAATTTTCTTTAAAAAAATGTTGTTTGGCTTTTATCTATCCTTGTACCAAGGATCTCCTGGCAGGGCATTACAAGATTTACAATTACCATGCTTATAGAAGGAGAAAAGTAAATCGTAAAAGGTATAAACCTTAAAGGGAAATATCCTAGGTTTCATGATCATAATTAATAAAAGAAATAATTATTATATCCCTAAATTTTAGCTTAGAAAAATAGAATAATACGTGACTTAATAATTAAATCCAAATGCTTTAATTAATAAGAAAATATCTTATTACTCTAACATATTCTTTCAAAATTTGTGTGATATACCATTATTGACAAGTGGAATAAAGAAAAATTTATAGAAGGTTAATGAAGACATGAAGGAAAGTGCAAAAGAAGTGTAGAATAACCCAAGTACATCCTTCATGCACTACTCCCAAGTAAGATATTTATCTAGTTTACACCATAAGTGTTTATAGGAAGAGAGAAACATATGAGTCAAGATAAATAAAATTTAGGCATTACTATTACCACATCTTGAGGTAATAAAGATGCATATGAGGATTACAAAAGAACTAGTTACAGCCCTAAGTTTATCAATAGTAGATCACACGAAAAATCTGGCAGCCAAACTATTGATTGAAGTGTAGACAATAAATTTTCTCATAACCAATTGGGATAGCACAATGACAATTTGAAGTTGCATTATAAATATTTTCTTAAACATCATGGATTGTATCTCCAAAAAGTTTTCATTTATTATATTATTCTGACATAAGTGTCAAAAAAGGGCTATAGATATGTTTGTTTGTATTATGTATGTATTTCAGAGATATAAGGAGTTGATGTAATGCAAACAAAATTGCTTTTTAAAATAATAATAAAAAATCTATAGTGAGGGGAAGCATATGTATAGGGGGAGTTTATGATCAGGAGAGTTTTTATATTATTTTTGACACTCATGTCAAATGAGGAGAATGCTAGTCCTATAGAGTATTATGTTGCCAATTAGTGTCAAAATGTACATAGTACCCAAGTTACTATAGTTCCTAAGTTATGAAGGAGGAGATGAAATAAATGTCATAATTATACTTGAGCTCAAGCTCAAACTAAGTAATTATATACCTACCACACAGAAGCTTCACCCAAGTCAAGTCAGAAGACACCAAGTAAAGTCTACACTAAGTGTTAGCATGAAAGAATATTATATTTACTGAGTGACACATAGACAACATCAAAGTTTGTATTTGCATATAATCTAATGTGATACGACTATAACAAGCAAGAAAAATGGTTTACATAAATTGAGGTAAAGATTTGATAAGCTTTTCTAGAAGAATGAGAAGTGACTGTTGATGATTTGAAGGAAACACAAACCAATGGAAATAAAGGTGAAAAGTAAGGATGGAATGAATGATTCTAGAATCATTGATCATAATCAAAGGACTATTCTAGAAATTTCCAAAACCCTAATTAGCTCAAGCTATGAAACACCAAAAAATCACTATAAAAGGAACATTTAAGAATAGTTTAAAGTTGTTGCTAATGGTATGGTTGAGGTTATTTTGTGAAGGAAGTGAATATTTTCTAGTAAGGAATTAAAGAAATAATATAGAACAGAGGTCAGAGATTGAAGTTGAGGACATAATAAAGAGGAATCGCAGATCTATCAAAGGAAGGTGATAGTTATTGAGTAGAAGAGGGATCTAATCAAGAAAGGTAAGATAATAATATATGTAATTTTCTACTACTTTCTAAGCATTGTAGTAATTTTCTAAATCCTTGAAAAAGGTGGACTTTATAGTATTTTATGTAAATTTCGTAATTGAATACACACTTGATGAGCATCATAAAATCCTTGTAAAAGGTAGATCCTTGTAGATCTCATTGTATACTCCTAATTGAATAAGTCACTAGAAGTGACTAAACATTGTAACCCTAACAAGGCAACCACTTACTACAGTAGTGATGAATTTGTAGGTACCATCCCCACTATAGTTTTCCTTGTAACCAAGGGTTTCTGTGATACCATATACTTGTGTTATGAGTTATATTGTATGAGTTTTTGTGTTGTTGAATTAGATGTTTTACTTTTATTTATAGGTAAACTTCTATATGATTAATGTTAACCAAGTAATAGAGGAAGCAAAGAAAGTACTAAATTTTTTTGAGTGTGAAAAGATTTAGAGGATACTAATTCACTCCCACTCTCAAGATCCTCTTTATCTTGTATTCCAACAAAATGCATCAAGTAAAATGATTATATAAATTATATCATTCACATTTGGAAAATATATGAAACATAATGCAAGAGATGGATTAATAAAGCATAGAAAGAGAAGATCATGTAAATATAATTAGATTAAAATTTAAAGAGAAGAAATCAATATGCATATACTCATCAAATAAAGGTGTTTGATTCACAAAGTCAAGAATGTAGGATGTTGGTGTAAAATCTAAAGTTTCCCAATCTTGAAAAGTTGAGAAGCCACTTAGAGGGTCAATATGAGTAGGATCCTTAGGATATAAGGTTGAATTGGTAAAAATAAGGTCATAATGGTTATCATATTCAACAAGACCTAAATTAATTTGAGATGTATCTTGAAAGGAACAAGAAGAATACTCAAGGGTGTGGCGTTCTATCACTAAGGAACTCTTAGGAGAAGGAAAAAAAAAACTCATCAATTACTCATTTATGAAAAGAACGTAAGTGGAATGCATATAAAGTAGTTAATCATTGGGAGCAATAATAATGCTATCATCAAATTGTTTAAAAGTTTTCTCATGAGGAAGAGAGTAATCCATATCTTTATCTAAGGGTTCATCTCAAAGAATAGAATAATCCAAAGAGGGAAGAAAAAAAACATTATAAGATAAACAACCATGAGTCAAAGAAGTTTCATGAGGAAGTGAATAGTCAATATTCTCATCCAAAGGCTCATTCCAAATAGTAGTGTTGGATAATGTTGTCCTTGATGTCACACAAATGTCATATCAGTCATTAGTCTCAAATTCACCAAGCTCAGATAGTCTGCAATGCAATCTACAGTGTCAACCAAGCTCACTCGGTCATCAAAAGAAATGTGGAAGACACTGCCAATCGAGCTAACTCGATCAAACAAAGGAAAGATGAAAGACAGTGATCACCGAGCTCACTCAGTCAACGAAGGAAATGAGGAAGTTAGTATTAATCGAGCTTCACTTGGTCTCCAAAGGGAAGTTTCCACCGAGCTCACTCAGCCATCAAGGGAATTATGGAGAAGTCAGTGTTAATCGAGCTTCACTCAGTCTCCAAAGGATAGTTTCCACCGAGCTCACTCGGTTATCTCAGGAAACTTAGTACTTACTGAGTTCTCCCGGCGATTGAAGGATTGTCACAAAATTCGTCGTATTCACTGAGCTCAGTTAGTCAACACAGGAATTATTTTTTGACAAAGATTACCGTGCAGGGTCGGCCAGTATAGGAATTTGCAAATTAATTACTTCTAGCCGACTATTGTAATTATTTGTTTAGTTAGTGATTTGAGCCGACTTAGATAATCTGAAAGGTATATATGGTCATTCTAGTTATGAATTAAATGTGTGAGACCAAAAAAAAAAGGAAGTTATGAATGCGAATTATAGTATGAAATGATAAGGCGAATGTTGAGCAAAGTCTGATGAAGGATCAGATGTGTTGAAGGAGCTATAAAGTTGCATTTGATCAGTGAGGATCTAGCCAAGCATAACATAGATCTGTAATCATCAAAGATAAGTTGTACCTTATGTCAGGTCACTTCATTGTTGCTTTCTAACCACTGTAACAGTGAATTCAAAATCTCTTAACAGAGTTGGTTTAACAGCCATTCAATAAATCCTCTAACAAGGTGATAGTTCAGTTGAATTGTTCTAAAGACCTCTAGCAAGGCCACTCCTAACAGGGTGATTAAATCCTTTAACAGGGTCACATCTAACAGTGTGTTTTTGTAACCTTTAACAGGCTTGGCTCCTAACAAGGCTCACTTCAGAAGAGTGAAAAACAATATCTAGTTACATTGGTGGTTTTTCCCATATTGGGTTTCCACGTTAAATCTGGTGTTTCCTGTGTTCTTAATTGCTAAATTTCTTTGTGCATGATGACATATCAGTTCTTAATATTTGTCATTTGCTGCATTATCAAGTTTTAACACTTCATATTAATCAGATCGAGGAGATATTCAAACATCTTAGGGACTGTGAAAGTTTTTTGGAATAATTGATTCACCCCCTCCCCCTCTCAGTTACTCTATTCTCATTTCCAACAATTGGTATCAAAGCATTTGGTGCTTGCAAGAAGAGATTTCAAGGATCTAAGCCAAAGATCAAGATGTCTTACAAAAGAGAAATTCCAAAACTCAATAGAGATAACTTCTCCGCATGGCAAGGATTGATGAGACTTCATCTGGCTACTGTTGGTGATACTGGACTAAAATACCTTGAAGAAAAATATGAAGAACCTCCTGGCACATTGTCTGTCAATGACATTGCTGAAAAGAAGACTCACAACAATATGATGATAGACATAGCATCCACTCTTAGTTATGAAGAATTTGATGACATTAAGGACTGCAAAACTGCCTTTGAGATGTGGAACAAGCTAAAAGAAATCTATGGAGGAGATGATAATGTGAGAAGAGCAAAAGCAGAAAGTCTAAGAGGAAAATTTGATCAAATGAGGATGAGAGAGAATGAAAACATTGCAAATTATGTTGAAAGAGTTAAAGCATGTGTGAGTGCGATTAGAGCATCTGGAGGTGATATCAAAGGAGAAACAGTTATAAGCAAAGTTCTCAGAACCTTGCTTCCCGTTTATGCAATCAAAGTTTCTGCAATTCAAGAAAGAAGGTGTGAAGAAAATCATCAGATAAATCTTGAGGCCATAGGTGGAAGACTAACTACATTTGAACTAGATAACTTTGACAACTATGTTATAGCTTCCAAGAACATTGAATCAGCATTTCAAGCCAAGCTCTCACTCAAGGAGAAAAACAAAAAGGAGAAGGAATATCGGTCAAAAAGTGAAAATGAATCAAGCCAAAGTTCAGACAGTGACCTCGAAGTGATTGAAGCTCTACTAGCAAAGAAATATTCTAGAGGCAAAGAAAAATACAAAGCTAAAGTTCCCCTAATCTGTTTTTCTTGTGAAGAAATTGGTCATATTGCAGCAAGGTGTCCAAACAAGCAAAACCATGATGAAAAGAAATGGAATGACAAGAAAGACTTCAAATCATCCAAGAAAAAAGGTAAGAAATCATGCTTCATGGCTGAAAATTATAAAGATTCTGATAATAGTGAGGATGAAATTGTTTATATTGCCGTTAAAGATGATTCTGATAGTGATGAGGAAGATAAAATGACACTTGTTTCTCATATAAGTAATAATGATACATGAATTATAGACAGTGGTTGCTCACATCATATGACTAGTGATAAAACTAAGTTTGATCAGTTTGAAGACTATGATGGTGGCAGTGTAAGGTTTGGTAATAATGAACCTTGTTTCATAAAAGGAAGAAGAAGAATCTGTCTAACCAAAGAACTTGTATGTAATAATGCCTATTGGGTTGAAGGTCTTAAACATAATTTGCTAAGTGTGGCACAGTTACTCAATATTGGATTCAAGGTAGAATTCATGAATGGAAAGGCAAGACTGTTGAATGAGCAAGGAAAGCTGATAGGATCTGGCACCCAAACTAAAGGTAACTTGTTTTATCTAGAACTTGGTGAATGCTCATGTTTTATTGTTCAAATTGAAGAAAGTTGGTTATGGCATAAAAGGTTGTTTCATGTCAATTTTGATAAATTGGTAAAAATAAGCAAATTCAAGAAAGTGAGAGGCATTCCTAACATTAAGAAACCTGAGGTTGGTCTATGCAAGAATTGTTAGATTGGTAAAATGGGAAAGACTAGTTTTAAAAGTAAGAACTATCAGTCTAAAGATATATTAGAAATTGTGCACACTGATTTATGTGGACCCATTGGAATAGAAAGCTATACTGGAGAAAATTTTTTCATTCTTTTTGTTGATGACTACTCAAGAATGATGACTGTCATGTATCTAAGGAATAAATCAGAAGCATTTGAGAAATTCAAATGGTATTTAGCAAGAGTAGAAAAAGAAATGGGAAAAAGACTAAAATGTTTAAGGTCAGATAGAGGTGGTGAATTCATCTCACATGAATTCAACAACTTCTGCATTGAAAAAGGTATTAAAAGACGGGTCTCAGCACTAGGAACTCCTGAACAAAATGGAATAGCTGAAAGAAGAAACATATCCATCATGGATTGTGCAAGAACCCTGATGATAGAAAAGAACATTGCTATCAAATACTGGAAGGAAGCCATCAGCACTGCAGTTCATACCTTAAACCAAGTACAGTTGAAGAAGGACTCATTCAAAACTCCCTATGAATTATGGTATGGCTACAAACCCAATGTAAGTTATCTGAAAGTATTTGGAAGAAAATGTTATATTTTGAAAGAATCTAGAAAAGGAAAATTTGATGTAAAAGGTGATGAGGGAATATTTTTAGGATATTCTTGCAAAAGCAAAGCATATAGATGTTTAAATCTATCCACTCACAAAGTCATAGAAAGTGCACATGTAGAACAAGATTTAGTATGCAAAGAACATTAACAATAAAGTAAACATTCACAATCTAAAACTAAATTCACATATATGTTTAGACAAAGAAAAGAAAATAAGAAGTGCAAAACCTCAAAGGAGAAAACACTCCATGCTTTTCTTGATTTTGTAGATGCGTCCTTTGATGTGGATGTATGCTAAAGATGCTCAAAGTTGCTTCAATGGTGGAGATGGGTAATGGAAAATTGGTAGCTTTGTGAGCTCTCAATTTGGCATTATAAGGGTAAGATTGATGACTTTGGTTCTCAAAATAGCATGGTAACTTTACCTCAAAGATTGTTGTTGAAATGGCTTGGGATGGGATTCAATTTATAGGCCAAGGGGTAGAGGGATGGAGGACTTAGATGCAAGGATGGGGAGATGGTTAAGGAGGGCTAAGATGCACTCAAAGGGGAGGACATGGATTGTGCTTGTTTAGCACCAATGGGAAGGTGACACTTGTCACAAGGAGAATGAGTGTGAGAGGGTAGGATAAGGGGTTGGTTAAAGGCATGATGAGTGGGGTTGAGTATGTAAGAGAGATGTAAGAGGAATGCGTGTGGAAGAGGGAGAGTGTGGAAGATGGATGTAAGAGTCATGAGTGGGCTTGTAAGAGTCTTTTATGGTTTGTAAGAGCACTCATGACTTGGTGGTTGGGATTTTTGAGGGGAGACTTTGATTTGGTTTAAAAAAGTCTTAAACTTGCTTAGGGAATGTGACAACATTAGAGGGTGGATTAGGCTTGGGTTTAGGATTAGATTAGGGATGTTAGAGATGTGCAAGTGGATGGCATTAATGAGGTTGGGTGAGTTAGTGGCTAAGCTAGGTTAGTATGGGTGGATGGGGTGGATTAGGCTAAATGGAGGATTAGGGATAAGTTAAGGGTTTTTGGATTTGAGGGATTTATTTATTAAATAGATTTATTTAATAAATGGGGATTTTTGGAATTAGATAGAAGAATAGGATTTAATTGATAAATAATAGGTTATTTGATTTATCAATTAGGACTATAGATGATTAATTAAATTAATAAGCTAGGGATGGCAAAGGATTAATTAAATAGGACTTTAATTAATGATGCCTTTAGAGATAACTAAATAGGATTACTAAAGCGGTGTAATCAAATTTAGGTGTCTACATTTTGCCCCTCTTTGACATAGTGTTGAGACAACACTATTTCAAAGAAGTTTGAATGAAGATGACACGAGGAAGATGTTTTAGCAACGAGGTTGCCCCAATCTCGGATAAGAAGAGGAGAAACTAGACTTAGATGATACCCCCTCAAGAAGGCAACGGGGAGAGAAATGAGGCTCGACGACTTCTTGAAAAGTACAAGAAATTGAGATGAGCTAAGACACAGATTGGCTAAGAGAAGGGGCTGAATTAGCTTAAACTCTCACTATGGGAGAATGATAAAGGAGAATCAGATGCACAAGAGTAAAGCAAGCTTAAGACTTTCCAGGATTAGGGGGGGGGAAGATGGAGGAGCAGAGTGCTATAAAAAGAATCCATGGTAGGGAGAGGGATGATGGAATGATAAAGCTGATGCAATAGGATTTCAAAGAGTCAGATTGGCGGAAGATGGGTTTCGGAGATCCCTAGGACTAGGATTGTGGATCTCAAAAAATGAGGCTTGGTGGATTGATTTGATTGGTGGATCCCTAAGACTAGGATTGTGGATCCCTAAAGCTAAGTGTGAGGAGTGATTCAAAGAGATACTGATACATAAGCTAGGATAGGTGCTGGATATGGATGGGAGATAATGGAGATGAAGGAAATCCATTGAAACTTTTTGAGCGGGGGGATACTTCAAAGAGAAGTAACACCATGTAGTTGAGCACTAAATTTGCTATAGGACCGTTGATTAATTGCCAAGGTTACCAAGAACATCAAGGCCTTTTCACCAACCATCTAGAGGACTGACGAACTGACTCGAAACAAACACGCAAGGATTGCCCTAGTATCACACATGAATCCAAGAGGAAGCAACATGGAAATGACACTAGGAGAACCCACCAGCAAAAAAGAAAAACAAACGAAAGACCTGATCAAGACCTTACACTCTGATTGCCCCATTTGTAGCATACCATGATATGGAAGATCGTGGCAACCTTGAGGAGGGAACAAGGAGATTGCTTGGAAAAGATATTTCAAGATCCAAAAGGGAAGATTCCAAATCAAAAGAAAGTGAAAATCCAAAAGAGAACCATTTGCCAATGAGATGGGTAGGACGAGGTACTAACAAACCAAGATCAAACATGAGGAAAGCTATATCCTGCAAGGACCTATCGGAGAGCACCTAAGCTGGTGGATTTGGATGAGTGATGCATCTGGAAAGCTAAAATAAGAAGGATACCACTTTGGTGACAGGAAATCTAGCTAAAGGATGCATTGGAATAGCTAACCAAGATATGCAATGTGTGCAAGATGCTAATCAAGGACGAACTAACACGAACACTGGATAGATACAATGGTACTAAGCTAAAGAGGATGTTCAAGCTGACGGGCCAAGATATGTTACAAATGTACAAGTTTGTTCATGTTTGGGGTTTGTGAGATGGAAATGTTTGTGAAGGGTGGGATATCTGTAATAGTTGATAGGTGGATAGTTAGATGGTTTGTGAAAAGCTTAAGTGAAAATGGGGTTTTTTGTGTGCATGTGATAGGATACAAGCTAGGATACAAGATTATTTACAAGCTGGAATATGGTACAAGCTTTGGACAAGATTCAGATATACAAGCTATGATACAAGGGATTTACAAGGTATAATACAAGCTTTGGTACAAGATTTTACAAGCTGAGGTACAGGATTTACAAGCCGAGGTACAAGATTTACAAGCTGTACAGGAGGAATTTACAAGCTCCATCAGATTTTGGATATTTGGTTGGAACACCAAGGGAACAAGCAGGTATTTTATGGGATGGTGGGTGGATGAATGAGGGATAGGATAGTGATAGATAATGGATTAGTCTTTAGTACACAAGGCACCTGAATTACCAAGTTTTCACCAAGGTACCTATCCAAGGCGCCTGAATTGCCAAGTTTTCACCATTGGACGCTTATTTCTCTTTACTATTTTTTTGTATTTTTCAAAAGCTGGGTATACCAAGGATCTTCAAGCATAGAAATTTTTGAGATGAATGATGTTAGTAGGATCATTCAAGAGTTCCCCTTCTGGTGTAGATAACTGATAGGCTCTGGAGCCAAAGGATGCAGTGACAACATAAGGACCGAGCCATGTGGGTTCAAACTTGCCTTTCTTTTCTCGATCTGCTTGGACTTTCATGTTTTCTTTGAGGACCATGTCACCTGGTTGAAAGTGTTAAAATTTCTTTTGAGACGAGTTTGGTAGACTATGAGATGGTCATAGGCTTGTTGTCTCTTCTCATCTAAGAGATCTAGCTAGGTGAGCCGAGCTACTCTATATTCTTCATCTGATATTTGCCCTCGCAAAGATATGCGTAGTGAGGGAAGTTCAACTTCTATAGGTAATACCGCTTCGGCACCATAGACTAGGGAGTATGGAGTTGTGCTTATGGATGTACGAAAGGAAGTTCGATAGGCCCATAGAGCCAGATTTATTTGTAGGTGCCAATCACGGACGAAATTATTGATAACTTTCTTTAGAATTTTGAGGAGGGTTTTGTTAGTTGCCTCTGCTTGGCCGTTACCTTATGGGAAATATGGGCTAGAAAAGCGGTGATGGATGTGGAGGGAAGTGCATAATTCTTCCATGTTGAGATTTTCAAAGTTACCTTCGTGGTCAGTGAAGATGGTGGATGGGATGCTGAAGCGGCAAACAATGTGGTACAAGATGAACTTGGAGACCTGAACTTCTGTAGCTGAGACTAGGGGGACTGCTTCCACCCACTTAGTGAAATAGTCTGTAGCTATTATTATCCATTTATGTCCATCAAATGAGAGAGGTGTGATAGTTCCAACTAGATCAAGGCCCCAACAAGTAAAAGGCCAAGGTGGTGCAATAGGCTGTAGATCTTGTGTTGGAGTGTGCACAAGATTTGCATGCTGCTGACATGGGAGACACTTTCTGAAAAAGTCATAGGAGTCTTCTTCAATGGTAGGCCAATAGTAACCTACTCTAAGGATTTGTTGTGCTAGGATAATACCACTCGTGTGGGCACCGCAAAGTCTAGAGTGTACTTCTTTTAACGCAATTGTGGCCTCATTTTCATCTAAACATCGAGAGAGAGTATCGTGATAACCTTGACGATATAGGGTATTGGCTATGATAACATAGCGAGATGATTTTTGGATGAGGTTTTGGCGTTGGGTGCATGTGAGGTGAGGGGATATGATACCATCATTAAGGCAAGCATGAATTTCATGGTACCAAGGGGATTGGGGACCAACCAAGATACAAACACGGTTTGAATCCTCATTTGCATAAGTGGGTGTGAGGAGCCGCTCGACTAAAAACTCATACTGCATAGCTTCTTGGGAAATTTCCAAGAGCGAGCCGATAGTGGCCATGGCATCTGCTGCCTTATTCTGCATTCATGGCACTTGTGTAAACTAAAGCTTTGTAAAATGCTGGGTCAGCTGATCAACTAGCTCTTTGTAGGGTAATAGCTTTTCGTCTTTGGTTTGATATTCATTTAGGATTTTCTTGATGATGAGCTGAGAATCGCCAAAGATTTCTAACTCAACGATATTCCATGCTGTAGCTATCTTTAATCCTACTACAAGAGCTTCATATTCTGCTATATTGTTGGTGCTAGGGAATTGTAGCTTGAAGGCTTTTGGAATGTAATCTCCTTGAGGTGTAACCAACAATATTCCTGCCCCTGATCCATGAGAGGTGTATGAGCCATCAAAATAAAGTTTCCATGGGGGCTGTTCTTCAATTAGATAGATATGCTCATCTAGAAATTCTGTGATCAAAGGACATGCATCTATTAGAGGTGCATCAGCTAGGTGATCTGCTATAGCTTGCCCTTTGATTGCCTTTCTATCCACATACTGGATGTCAAACTCACTTAGTAGCATAACCCACTTTGCTAGCCAACCTGTGATTGTTGTTCTGGAGAGCATATACTTGAGAGGATCAATTTTGGATACTAGTTAGATGGTATGACTTAACATGTAGTGGCGAAGCTTTTGAGTTGAGAAAACAACTGCCAAACAAGCTTTTTCCATAGGAGTGTAATTGAGTTCATAACCAACTAGGGTTCTACTTATATAGTAGATGGCTCTTTCTCTACTATAATCATCAAGCTATGCTAGAAGTGCCCCTAGAGCAGTAGGCGTTGCAGATATGTACAAAATTAGGGGACGACCAGGAATTGGTGGAACCAAGATAGGGGGATTGGTGCGATACTGCTTGAGCTGGTCGAAGCTGTGCTAACATAAAGGATCCCACTTGAAGTTCTCATCCTTCTTTAGTAAATGTGAAATGGTGTACACTTATCTGCAAGCTGGGAGATGAAGCACCGAATGGATTGAAGCTTTCCCTAAAGAGAGTGAAGCTGTCGCAGTGTCTGGGGAGGAGGCATGCCTAAGATAGCCTTGACCTTTTTGGGGTCGATCTCTATACCTTGTTTAGAAACTATGAAGCCCAGAAGCTTGCCAGATGTGACCCCAAAGACACACTTCTTGGGATTTAGCATGATATGATATTGGGCTAACCTATCAAAGACTTTCTCCAAGTCAGAAAGATGATCCATGAAGGTGTGAGATTTGACTAGGATATCGTCCACATAATCCTCCAAAATGCTATGGATAAGATCATGGAAAATGGCTGTCATATCTCTTTGATATGTAGCCCTAGAATTCTTTAGGCCAAAATGCATCATGGTGTAGCAAAAGGTTCCCCAAGGGGTAGTGAATGCTATCTTATGCTGATCCTCTTCTACAATCTTGATCTGATTATACCCAAAAAATCCATCCATAAGGGATAGAATTTCATGTCCAGCTGTAAGATCTACAATCATATCTATGTTGGGTAAGGGAAAATCATCCTTTGGACAAGCTTTGTTTAGATCTCTAAAATCAGTGCAGATTCTGATGTCACCAGAAGGCTTAGTGACAGGGACCATGTTGGAGATCCACTCTAAGTAGTCGATAGGTCGGATAACCTTAGCAGCTAACATTCTTTCTAATTCAGCTTTGACTAGTAATGCCACCTTGGGGTGCATTTTTCTAAGCTTTTTGTCTGACAGGCTTGATCTTTGGATCGATTGCAAGATGGTGAACTACAAGCTTTGGATCCAACCCTGGCATGTCCTGATATGACCATGCAATCGACCAATGTTCTCTCTTAAGACCTCAAAGAGGAGATCAGCTTGGTCTTGTGATAGGGATGCAGTAATGTGAACAAGTCTGGGGATCTCTGAAGAATCAATGTTGACTTCTCTAGTATCCTCTATTAGAATAGATGACACCTCTAGTTGATTATCTTAAGGAGGCAATACTAAATCCTCATGTTCTGCTTGTGGCTCTAGATTTTCTTGCTTAGGGGTTCTCTTCGCTACCTTAGCTAGTCCCAGATTCACCTTAGTTCTAGTTTTGGGTGTATCAGAACTAGGTTGGGGATTTTCTCCAAAATACCCCATGGGATCTAGCTTATAGATATAGGTAGAATCTGGCTTTATCTGCTTGTGAGGTGTTTCAGCTCCCATGAATCTTAGAAGCGCTTCCTCTGATGCGAACTCATCAATGTGTATGACACTTGGTTGGTCCCAATATATGAGTTGTGGATGAGCGAGTGGTAGGTCAATGAGATGGATGGATAGTTCTTAGAGAATAGAGTCTCCTAGGAAGATTTGGTCTGGGATATCGTCGTAGGCTCTCTTTTCAACTTCCTCAGGAATGTCTTCAATTTCGACAAGGTCGCGGTGGATGTTTGAAAAAGCATGACCGTTCTCGTTGGTGCCCCCAATTGTGGGTATGCCAAAGCCAAGACCTGACTTCGTTTCCCACTTATGTGCTTTGATGGGACATTGCATGCCCCTTTCTTCTAGTCCTAGTCCACCACCTTGATAGTTCCATTTTTTAGTGATGAGCTTATGTTCTTGGGGATACTTTTGGTTGAAGTGATCAAGGCGTGCTCGATTTCTTGGAGGTGCATCCTTATGTAACCAATTGTTGATATCTAGAGTGAGCTCTTCGTGAAGAGGGGTTTTTGAGGATACAAAGGTTGTTGGGCTAAATTGTTTGTATCAAGGAGGTGGAATCTCCTTAGCTTTGTGATATGTCGGCTGTCCATGGGTATGTGGATCAAGTGGGATTGCTTTGACAACAAATGCATCTGATAGACTATATTCTCCATAGCCTTTGTTGTTGATCTTTACGGTAGATAGGGTGGAGGCAAGGATGGTTTCTACATCATTACAAGTGTGGGATGAGCTGGCGATGGCTATGCTGATGTCTATTCTAGGGCAATGGTTTGTATATGAGGCTTCAATCGCATTGCAGTAAGCAAAGGGTTCTGGATCAGCATGGATGGTTACCTCAGTGCCTTGATGCAGAAATTTGATGCACTGATGGTAGGTGGATGGAATGGCTTTCATAGCATGAATCCATGGGCGACCGAGGAGAATGTTAAATGGTAGGTTTAGATCAACAACATGGCAAACAGTCTCTTGGATGACTGGCCCAACCTTGATGGGCAGCAAAATAGTTCCTTCTGTGGTTCTTTCCAAGTTATCATAAGCTTTGATGGTGATAACCTCACTGATCATATCTGCCTCAGTATACCCAGCTTGTTTTATGAATTTTAGGGTGCAAATGTTCAAGGCTGATCCATTATCTATCATTACTCTTTTCACGAAAAAATTGGATACTATGATGGCTATGCAAAGTGGAAGGGTGTGATCTGGCTCGACCCTAGGTATGTCGGTGGGTTTGAATGATAGGGCACATGAGGAGGATAGGTGTCCGACGAGATTACAATAATTAGTAGCATTGATATCTGAAGGGACACGAGATTTTATGAGAGCACTGTCAAGGATGTCTTTGTACATAGGACTAGTGTGGAGAAGGTCTAAAATGGAGATTTGGGCTGGCATGTTCCCAAGGTGTTCCAAGATATTGTACCGGCTTTTGATGGAGCTGATGGTGCTGATGAAACTGGTGGGCCTGCAATGTTAAATCGTGCTCTTCAAGTGGTAACTGCACACTCATTGTCCGGTCCTCGGATATTGATAACATTGGCAGAAGGCTCTTTCTTGGATATACAACCTATAAGGTTACCATAGTCTATAGAGGATGAAGTGTGGTCATTGTTCTTCCCATGCTGTTGGTTTGGTTGGCGGTTGTTGGTGTTGTTTTGGATAGGTGCTTTTCCAGGATTTTGGTTGTTGTGTGGAGGAAAAGCATTTTGATAAATCTATAAGCCTGCATTGGGAGAGGTTTGGGCACCAACAGTGATTTCTTTCTAATCAATGAGGTCCTACACATAATCTTTTAGTTTCATGCATCTGAGGGTGGTGTGACCGTTTACCCTATGGAACTTGCAATACTCATTGTCCTTGTACCATGCAGCTTTGGATTGGCTTGGATCAATTTGCTAGGTAGGAGGAAATTTGATGAGGTTTTCCTTAGCCAATTTCTCAAAAATGACATCCAATGGCTCACCAAGGGGTGTATAGTTTCTAGGTGTGGGTTGGAATCTGGGTTTTTGCCCTACAACTACATTGATGGCATTAGCTTGATTGTTAGACCCTTGAAAATTGGGTCTTGTATTGTGGTTTTGATAGCTTTGGTTATTTCGTTGTTGGTAATTGATAGCTTGTTGGCTATTTGTTTGATATCGTGGGTTAGACTAGTTTTGAGAAGGACCAACAATATTCACATGTTTGGTGTCAGTGACGCCATCTATTGCAACGTGCTTGTTTTTGTTCCAATACCTAGACTTTTCATTGGAATGTGATTGATTTTGGTTGGTTTCTTTGTAAATCTTGACCACACCATCTTTAATGAGTCGTTTCTCAAGGATCATTCCTTTCTCTTTGATATCCTTATAGGTCTGCAAACAATTCATGGTCATTTGGTGAGCCAACCTAGGATGGGCATTATCAATAAACATTTTCACCACATGGCGTTCTGGCAAGGTGCAGGATATGCGGGTGGTAAGGGTTTTCCATCTTTGCAGGTATTCGACAAGGCTTTCTCCACCTTTTTGCTTGGTGTGGACAAGATCAACTATTGATAGCTCCGTTTCAACAAGATGGGCATATTGGGCTACAAATGCCTCAAAAAATTCAGCAAAGTTTTTAATTATGCCATAGGGGATTCTGTAGAACCATTCAAGAGCTGGTCCAGCCAAGCTTTTGGGAAAAAGGCGCAAGAGGAAGACATCATTGTATGCCACATCTAGGCAGTGCATGTAAAATTCTTTGATATGTGTGACAGGGTCTCCTTTTCCTTTGAATTTGTCAAATTTGGGTACCTCAAAGTGTTTGGGAAATGGTGTCATGGTAATGGCTTTGTCAAATGGGTAAGGACACACATTCTCAAACTTGAATGTCTTCGGATCATTCCCTTCTTGGATGGCTTTCAGAGCTATCTTCATTTGCTCCCATTCTGAATTGATAGGTGATGGCTGGGGTGCCCCCAATGTAGGAGTGCCTTGAGGTAGGTATGCACTAGATGGGGCCACTGAATATGGATAGCTATGAGGGATTTGCTGATAGGGATTGTACATTGTTTGGACAACTGCATGGTGGATGATGGGTTGTTGAGGGGGAGGTGGCGCATATTGCTGCATGTGTTGCGAGGCTTGCTATTGATGTGGGATTTGAGGTTGGGATTGAGGAACATAAGCTAGCTATGGGATAAATGGATTTCTTTGTGGAGGTAAGGTATAAGATGGTTGTGAAGCTTGGGGAAAGGATCGGGGGGCTTGTGGGGTTTGACCAAGGTATGTGGGCTGTGCCCCCATTTGGGATGGTACCTACAAATAATTGGTGGTTGGCTGGATTGGTGGATTACCTCCTAGAAGTGGCATTGAAAAGTAGTTGGTAATAGAAGGTAATGGATTAGTTGGTGGTGGAGGTGGTGGGAGTTGAAAGCTTGGGAATGGAACTGATGGGGTTTGATAGCTTGGTGGCTTGATTTGGAAGCTTGGTAGAGTGGTGGCGAGAGCTGGGGTCACTTAAGAGCTTGGAAAAAAATTGGCATTAGCTTGTGGGATTTGATAGCTTTGTGGAGTGAAGGTAGTAGCTTGTGGATTTGTGGCTGATGGTATTGAGCTCCCAAGACCTAATGGAAATGATGGGATTGTGCTTTGGGCTGTGGTGAACAAGCTGGGGGTGATGAAAGGTTGATTTCTTGGTCCCATGGGTGGCATCCCTGTTGTATATTGCTGAGGTTGGCTAAAGATGCTAGCACTAATTTGGGAGATGGGTGGATTTGGAAGGCTGGGTTGGGGAGCAGCAACAACAATAGTGAAGGGGGTGAATGGCGAGTTGTTTTGGGTAAAGGGGATTTGGAGCGGAGAGGTATAAACCAAGGATGGAGTGGTGGTGGCTGGAGGCTCTACTTTTGGCATATATTGAGGATAATTTGGATCATAAGAGCCTATGGGTGGTGGCAGCTGCCCAAACAATGGGTGAGATGGATCTGATAATGGAGGGGGTCTTCCAAAGTCAAAGGTTCCTACATTGTCCCTTCGAAAATTAGCCATGATTGTCTCTTTGTTCTTGTCTATAATGGCGTTTACCAATACTGCATTTCCTGGTTGGTTAATGAAAGCTTCAATGTCAGTAGGTGATGGCATAGCTTTCTCTGGGCTGAAAGATGGCTGAGTGCTCAAGGGGGGTGAGGCTGTTTGGTCCAAATGATAGGGCTCCATTGTTTCTTTCTTCTTGGCTAAGCGAGTGACAGGTGGCATGAAAAATGCTCCTAGGGATGAGATGCAACAAATGCTAATGGATGCAAAAGGGGGGAAGGCTTTTCTATGCAAATGATTTCCTAGGTTGAGGCAAAGCTATATGACAAGACCTAAGGAGGATTGGGTTGGAGATTCTAACTTCAAAGATATGTTGCCAAAGCAGAAAAGGTTTGCTTTCCTATGTGCAAGCTTGGTGGTGATTGTGTCAACTTAAGGATAGACTGATGATCCTTTAGGAAGAACACGAGATTGACCACTTGTGGATCCCAACCTTTAGCTCAAGGTGATGAGGGATAACAAGTGACAAAGCTAGATTACCCTAGACAAAGCTCTGTCAAAGGTATAACCTTGGTGAGATTGGTGGATTTGGAAGATTTTAGGAATGGAAAACTTTTGGCAAGGTGACAAAAAATTTTGAAGGCTTGGATGTGAAGATTTTGGATTGCTGGCTAGATGGTTTGATTCTAAATGAGATGGATGAGCTAATAATGCTTACAGGGATAACCCAAGATGGCTAGCTTTTCTACAAAGATGACTCTAAAGTGAAGCTTATCCAAGAAGATGTGGAGAAACAAGGGTGTCTAATCATAGAAATCATGCCTAGTTGGTAAGGCATAAGAAGGATTAACTCTTGGACGTTGGCTAAATTTGATGGTGCACTCTAACCAGGCCTCTTGAAGTGCTTCGTCGGTAGCTTTGTCCTCTGCTTTGTGGAGTTGGCGATTCGTGGGCTTGGTGTTATTTCTTTTCTCTTGGCTGAAAGTTCTTGGTATGCCAGAGATGGCTTGAGTTTGACTTTGTGAAACTTCTATTTGGGTTTGGGTTGTTCCGACATAAATTTCTGAATTTTCTTGGCTTTGAGAGATCTCATTTGTTTTGCTTCAACTTGTTCAACTTCTAAGATAGGCAGTGACTACGCTAAGTGTGCCCTAAGCTAGGATTGGCCAAGTTTGGCAAACATTCATTCAACAAGTAAAATAAAATCAAGCAATAGATAGGAGCACCCAGATAGAAGTTTGTGGTTCTTAGAATGTGATACTTGTGTTGAGGAGTGTGTATGTTCTACAAATATTTCGATCAGTCACTTCAAACACATTAACATCCTAGATGGTTGTCTGTAAGGCTAACAGTTGGTTTAGCTAGGGAGTCCTCGATATACGCGAGGTACGTGAGGCCCAAATCCGTAGATGAGACAAAAAAGATGTCACATAGCTGAGAGGAGCGGTAACCCACTTCTCCTCTTTCACTTCTCAAGGGTATAAAGTTCCTTGAGGCTTAGCCCGAGTGACAAAATCTTGATCCCAAGAGAGGTGTCTTTCGATTCACCTCCCGATTCTTATACTCTGCCGAAACGCTGGAGTTGAGATCATCCAGGGTGATGAAATCCCCAAGCAGGCCTCCTAAAAAGAAAAAATGTTTTGGATCCTAATCTTATGCACCCAAGATGGACTCGAAAGACGACAAGGGGAGAGAAGACTTGGATGACTTTGGGCTAAAAAACACGCTTGTTCTTTTACCAATTGACTCTTATGTCTGCTAATCTAGGCTTTGCAAGCACTCATGTTTAAGAGACAATGTTCAATTCCAACTTGAAGTGCCAAAAAAAGTAAATCGATCGAAGAATGCAAACAATAAGAAAAGTTAGGGTCAACAAAAGCAAACTCGCGTGCCCGGAGGCCCTCTACGTCAAGTATCGATTAATTTTCTTTAAGGCATTCAAGATTGAGTGTGAGTTTTTTTTAAGCCCAAAACAAAAGTGTGTGAGATTCGATTTCAAGCGCGCGCTCGGAGGCTCTTCACGTCAATTGTTGTTCAATTTTAGTGCCCAAACTTGAAGTGTGATCGATTTAATCTAGAGTTTTGGTCATTTAAGAATTTTGATAAAGTTAAAGCAAACGTTCAAAGACCAAGTGAGTTAGTTAGATTGTGGAACATTTAACACCTTTTTCAAGTAGACCCATCCTCATAAATGGTGCTGAGATTGCAACCAATGCTTGAATTGATGGGTGATTAGAAAATAGGTGAGTCCAAGGAACTACTCAAATTGTTTTTTGCAAATTTGTATTTAACCTAACAAAGTTTCTTAATTGTCCAAAAATCAAACTTTACCTAAGTTCCATGTGAAAAAAGAGATTTATTTTGTTCAATTTTAGAAGCTCCAAATGAAGTGTTTGATATTGCAATGGTTAATTGATCCTTGGCATTCAAGATTAGATTTTTTGTTTTAAGCATGCATTCCAAGGAAAATTGATTTTAATCCATGGCATTCAAGAGTGTGTTTTGAGCAACATTCATTCAATGGAAAATGTGTTTAACCATTCAAGTTCATTTTAGCAACATGCATTCAAAGACAAATGGTTAAACATTCAAGTTCATTTTTTAGCAACATGAGAACCTGCATGAAACATGGTTAGTGGTTCCATATGTGCTCCAACCTGCAATGAGACAAAAAAATTTAATTTAGTTAGTTACCCAAAATCTTCAAAAATGAGAGCTTAACTATGGGAAATTTTTTAAAAACTTTTTTTGCTGTTTTTCCTACGCGTAAAAATGCTTAAAATGGTCTAAATCCTACAGAACCACTAAAAGTCAAATTTTGATTTATAATCTTTAAAAAAATAAAATAAAATTGTAGAGACGCTGATCTGCGGAGACGCTAATCTGCGGAGACGACAAAGGAAGAGGTGGAGACGAAAAATTAAGTTGGCGACGACGAAGATGATAGTTTGACTGATGGCGGTAGTGGAGATGACAGTTCAGGTTGCGGAGACGACAAAGTAGCTGGCGGAGATGACAGTTTACAGGCGCAGACGCCAAACTGTGGAGACGACACTGCGCAAAAAAAAAGCTGAAAAATGTGGATTTTTTCCAAAATTTTTTTTAATTTTTTGTTATTTTCAGATTTTTTGAGGGTATGTCTTCTTTCCAAGTGCGTTCTTTAATCTGCAAAAACAAACAAAACACCCTACAACACACTCGAAGAACAACACACATTAGATGGTTAGTTTAAAACAACATATAGATAGAAATTGATGATTAAATGACCCATAGTGGGGTCCCATCGGGCATGCCAAAATGTAGAACAAGATTTAGTATGCAAAGAACATTAACAATAAAGTAAACATTCACAATCTAAAACTAAATTCACATATATGTTTAGACAAAGAAAATAAAATAAGAAGTGCAAAACCTCAAAGGAGAAAACACTCCATGCTTTTCTTGATTTTGTAGATGCGTCCTTTGATGTGGATGTATGCTCAAGATGCTCAAAGTTGCTTCAATGGTGGAGATGGGTAATGGAAAATTGGTAGCTTTGTGAGCTCTCAATTTGGCATTATAAGGGTAAGATTGATGACTTTGGTTCTCAAAATAGCATGGTAACTTTAGCTCAAAGATTGTTGTTGAAATGGCTTGGGATGGGATTCAATTTATAGGCCAAGGGGTAGAGGGATGGAAGGCTTAGATGCAAGGATGAGGAGATGGTTAAGGAGGGCTAAGGTGCACTCAAAGGGGAGCACTCATGACTTGGTGGTTGGGATTTTTGAGGGGAGACTTTGATTTGGTTTAAGAAAGTCTTAAACTTGCTTAGGGAATGTGACAACATTAGGGGGTGGATTAGGCTTGGGTTTAGGATTAGATTAGGGATGTTAGAGATGTGCAAGTGGATGGCATTAATGAGGTTGGGTGAGTTAGTGGCTAAGCTAGGTTAGTATGGGTGGATGGGGTGGATTAGGCTAAATGGAGGATTAGGGATAAGTTAAGGGTTTTTGGAATTAGATAGAAGAATAGGATTTAATTGATAAATAATAGGTTATTTGATTTATCAATTAGGACTATAGATGATTAATTAAATTAATTAGCTAGGGATGGCAAAGGATTAATTAAATAGAAATTTAATTAATGATGCCTTTAGAGATAACTAAATAGGATTACTAAAGCGGTGTAATCAAATTTAGGTGTCTACAGGTACAACTCCCTGTGTAAGATATACAATGAATCAACTACACTACAATTGGTAATGCTTTTAACCTAAAAGCAAGAAAGGTTTACAAACATCCACTTGTAAACATGAAATAGATGCGAAAAGATTAACTAATTGGAAGAAATCAACAAATAACACAAAGTTCATTTGCCAAGATGCTGCATTACAAAGCGAACAAAATCAAAGAAGTAATTTCCATCCTCCTGAGAAAATGAAGAACCAAAGCTTCAAAGATATCTTGATATCGAAATGTATTTAGAAAATAGAAACATCAGATGCACTTAAAGAAAACTGAAAGTGACTCCAAGATAACAATCAGTGGAAAGAAAACTACCCAAACTCAAGGTTTTGGTTTGCAGCTATGTCTCAAACTTCCCTTCTCTAAGATGTAAAAGACTATACAGATCTTGTTACACACTACATCAAAATTACCATTTGTTGTGGTCTCACAACACACGCCCCATTCCTCACTAGGAATGGGGACCCCCTACTTTTTTTAGACTCCCAAAATCATAGTTCAGGATTCGAGGGAATATTAGAGTCGTCAAAATAAAAAAACCCAAAAAAAAAATTAGAGAAAAACAAAAAATTCAAAAAATTGAAAAAAAAAACATAAAAATTATTATTATTTAAAAACAAAAATTCTCGTGCACTCGCGCACCCACGCAAGGTTGTGAGCACGGGGGGTTATAAAACCCCCACCCCACTCAAAAACTTATCATTTTTTTTATTGTTGTCTTTGAAATGTTTTTCGCACACACGCCAAGGTAAACATCATGTAGCGCTTTAAAACTTGGTCCACAATGGCACTCTGCACCCGCGTCACTATAAACATCTCGTGACACTTTAAAACTTGGCCTGCGGCAATGCTTTGGCCTGTGATGGATTGCGCGATGCTTTAAACTTGGCCTACGGTGGTGCTTTGTCCCGCGGTGGTGCTTTGTGCCAACATCACTATTTACATCACGCGACGCTTTAAACTTGGCTTGCAGTGGCACTTTGAATTGTGGCAGTGCCTTGCACTTGCATCACTATTTACATCATGCAACATTTTAAACTTGGCCTATGGTGACGCTTTGGCCCGTGATGGTGCTTTGTGCCCACATCACTATTTACATCACGTGATGCTTTAAAACTTTGTGCACTGTGCCATAAAACCTCCACCACTCAACCCTCCGCCGTGCGATGCCATATGCTCTTGTGCTTATGGTGCACCCATTCTGCCTGTGGCATGCCTCTTGTGCCCATAGTGCCCCTTGCACCCACGGCTCGCCTTTCATGTGTAGTGTGCAACACCGCGTGTGCATCCATTACACACACACACCCTTTTTTTTTCATTTCTTAGAAAAGCCAAAATAAAAAAAATAAAAAATAAGAAAAATAAAATAAAAATAAAAATAAAAATGCCAAATTGGGCTTTTTATTTTCCTTTATGTTTATTTAAATTAAAGAGCTTTTATGTTTTATTTCTAGTCTTTATTACTTTGAACTAATAAACATTTTTTTCCTGGTGTCATGCAGGTGATCAAATGGCGTCCACATTTGGAGTAGCACCCAAACTCATTGTGTTTAAGTTCCAAGGTGTACCCTCAAAGTCAAGATTCTACGATGATTACGCAAAAATTTGAGATACTAACTTAGGGCACAAGGATCTAGGATAATTCCTTAGAATCTATAACAAACCAACAAAGAGATCAACCTTGGTATCCACATTGATCCATTCTAGGTTGGTGAGTGCATTGTCACACCCTGTATCTATATAGTCAACAATATTAATCATGACCCTGGCACAACATCTTGTTCCTAAAGAAAGGATTGTCAAGAGCGTCACAAGAGAAGTTGTGTTGGACCTCTGACCCAATAAAATTTAGAGGGTCTTCCATCTCCCAATAGTAGATTAGTTTATTAGGCTCTCGTATGAGGTAGCTGAGAGATGGTACAGGGAACACTAGCAGGAAGTAATTGACATCATACAGTCTTCATACCTCATTGAGAAGCCTCCTCGGGGAAGGATAACATTGGATACTCTATCATTCTCTTGAGCAAAGTCATGGGCTTACCCATAGTGGGTCACCTTAGCACCTTCATGGTCAACTTCATTGAGACCATCAGGCAGGCAAAGATACCATTAGAGTGGGCCACCACACCAAGTGAAAACTTGTGTGAACAAATGAGGATGATGAAGGACAAGAAGTTTTACATGACTTCTTACATGGTATGGCTACTTGTAGCAAGGGCAACAAACTACCCTGGTTTATACAAAAGAGGCAATATGTAGGATCCCAATACCTAACCATATATAGTCTACCCTTAGATGGTGAAGAAGAAGATCTTAGCACAAAGCAATGAATATAGAATGGTGAATGATGCGTTCATATTTGTGATCATTCAATTCATTGAGAGAGACTATGGGAAGAGGTAATCTAATGAAGCCAAAGCAAAAATCATAGCTCTCAGAGCCTACTTCATCTAGTTCAAGACATTCAGATATCTATGGGTAGCTAATGCATCCATCAATCCTAAGAAGCTCCTGAGATATCCTAGTGACAAACTGGTGCTGTTGGAGATTTCCCAACAAATTGAGTTAGCCTTGAGAAAATAGATAGGCAATGAAGACCTTGCTGGGAATGGCCATTGGTCATTGGACCATATCAGGTGAAGAGGAAGTAGGATATTCTATCCTTCAGGTGGGAGTGGGAAAACTATCCCCTTGAAGAGCACAACTCTTGTCGACCCTATTTTGACAATGTTGGGAAAGTAGAGAGTTTGGCAGGAAAGGACTTCCATCATGAAGATGTTGTTGAAGATCATTGGATGAATGCCACAAAGGACTATGATGTCAGCATTAGGGACTATTGTAGGATGACTTTGTATCTAGTAGAAAAGGCTCTCCAGTTGAACATCCCACAGGAAATAAGGCAACAAGATTCTAAGGAGTTATTGGACCCCCTATTCAACATTGAAAAAATTGGTGAATGACCCATTATGAATGTTGAGGTTGATAGGGAAGAAGGAGCTGATATTAATCATTAAGTGAGGCATGTCATCATAATGATGAAGGATTGGATCAAGAAACATTTTCCACTTGATCCAATTACTGACACAGTGATCTTCCATGCACATGCTCGCCCAAAAAGAGGTAGAGGAAAGAAAGTCACAATTCCTACCTTTGCGGCCCAATCTCCTATTAGGCCACAGACAATGTACCAGCTTGATTTCCCAATTGAATATTATCACCCTCTAGTAAGGAAGGGAAAGAATAAAAGAAAGAGGACCTCTCTTCAGAGGATTCATGCAAAACAAGCTACAAAACAAGCACCTCCCCAACAACAAGAAAAAAGTACACAAGGGTTTAATGATACTGGAGCTACTCAAGTCTAGGATGAACCTCAGTTTCCTCCCTTTGTGTCTAGCCAACCAAAAGAGGGTGAGATTTGATAGGCCCCCATTCTTCCTGCACAAGAAGAGCCAGCTTCTTCATCTATCCCAAAGAAACATAAGAAAAGGATTAAATTTCAAATGAAGAAAATAAAAAGGATTAGTAGAAGATTAGTGCCAAATCCATCTTTTCTTGAAAGCATTCCAGAAGGAGATGAAGAGGAGGAAGAAGAAGAATTAGAAGAGGAAGAGGAACAAGTGCCCCTATAGGGAAGAACTCGGCTAGCTAGAGCTACAGAGTTGCAAAGGAGAAAGAGTGTCATGGGTACCTTGCCATCCACTCAAGTAGAACCCTTAGAACTCTCTTCTTCAAAAGATGAAGTACAACAATGGGTGGATGAGCAAAGTGAAGAGGGAGATGATGTTTTCTTAATGTCATATTTTGATTTCATGCCCATAGGTATAGAATTGATTGGGCATAAGATCAGGGACACCCCTATAGGTGAACCTCAATAAGAAGACTGGACTCAAATGCTGCTAGATACACAGGGTCCTGATCTTACTCCTCCATCTCCACCATGATTTATAGTCATAGAATAAGGCTTGGTGACTCCACCTTAGGGTTCAAAGGAGGAGCAAGTTCAGAAGGAGTCATCATCAGAGGAGAGACCAAAACAAATGGCAATCGGTGAAGTGTTAGAAGGACAAATGGTGGAATATTCCCAACCACCTTCCCAAGACATCGAGGTTCAAGCTATAGGATCTACAAATATTGAGGATACAGAAGGGGAACCCTCCCAATAGGAGACAACTCTGAGAAGGAGCGACAAAGGGAAGGAGGTTGCAGAACATTCTCCTTCGTCATCAAGAGCTAGGTCCTCAGCAAGACACATCCCTAGATGGATTAGAAAGGAAATAATGAGGAGTATCGAGCCTCAATTCTGTGCTTTAGAGGAAGACATTTGTGATATTGCAGAGATTTTGAATAAACCTGAGTCCCCATCACACAAGGCAATGCCATTGGTATTTATCACCAACACAAGGAACTAGGAATTATTTGCACAAGTGGCTCTCCCTCCTGAAGGCACATATGCAAAGGGTCTTAGCCTCGAGGATTATGAATTGAAGGATGTTATGTTGGGAAGGCCTACATGGGATTCAACTTGATTAATGATGACTCTGGGAGTCAAAGAGGTTCTTAAGCATATGGAATAGGATGAGGCCAAACTCCAAGCACTTCGAAGGTAGGTTGAGATCCTAAAGGGATATCTAGCCAAAGTAGTTGGTCCTCTAGATCCTGTTCACCCCAAGTAGACTTTGAATGCTATTTTTAGAGAAGGGGGAGGTGTACAATTTAATCCATTTTTGAAGACTTGTCAGTAGTGGCAAGAAATTTTTGAGGAGAAAGGTGTTACGATCATCATAGGGAATTTGAAGTTACTACATGCTATACAGAAGAACATGAATAATATCATAACCATTTTGAAGCAAGACTTTAGTATCATAGATGAGGTATGGGCTTGGAGTAAGGATTTGCAAACTTTAAAAGCCATAAAGGGCCAAAGATACCGAGTTTTGATTGATGTATATACTGGAGAAGAATTAGACATGATTGGTGACTGGATAGAAAAGATAGTAGATAGCAATAAGGTAATGGGAACATTACATGAGGAGATTCATCGGCTAAAGGACCAAGCTTGAGAGCAAATTTTGGAAGTAGAGAGACACTAGTGATACATGCTTGGATATTTTTGAAGATGAGGAATGAAAAAATTTCACCTGTAGAGATAGTAGTGGAGAATTTTAGGAAGATTTTTGTGGAGGTTTCTGATAATGAGGACATCTAAGAAATCTTTAGGACTGAAGAATCCTTGTTAGAATTGGATACCAAACTTAGGGATTTTGTTTACACCTAGATTGAGGTAGACAATCATAGATAGAAGGTAAAAGATTTATATGAGGCTTTAGACCTTCTAAATGCGGCTAAGATTACTAAGATGATAGAAAAATTCAAGGGAAAACATCCAAACATAGCTTTGGGATGAAGAAGAACAAAACCCATATGCTAGAATTTAAATTTTGACACTCAGTAAAATTTTGAAATTTTGACCTTGTCGAGGTCCATAGGTCCGTAGCTCTGTAGGTGCATAGGTCTGCAGGTACGCAGGTCCACAGTTCCACAATTTAGAGGTGCACCAATAGTTAACTACTTGTTCCAAATATAATGCTTCCCATGCATTGAGAATGCATTCTGATGGCAGTTTAACTTTGACACACGCCTAGTAAAGAACCAACTTCTATTTTTGGCACTTCTAGAAACTCCTACTTTGACTAAAGGCTTCTTCCTATTTCTTCTCTCATATTTTCTCTATTTTTGACATGTAAAGGGCTCATGCATTCAATTAATGAATAAAATATGGACGGAGTTCCTCTAAGCACCAGATTAATTGTTAGATTGTATATATTTAGTTTGTTTTAATGTTTTAAAAGTATTTTATTGCATGAAGATATCTCTCACTCTCAACACAAATTGAGGAGATGATTTCTTATAAATACCCCATTGTAATATGTAACAAAGGTTGCCATTATTATGCAATAAAATTATGCTTTTGGTGCTCACATTTGGAGTGTAGTGATTCTTGCCTGAATGTGTCATTGTTTTGTGAATTTTGTTCATGAGATTGTGATTGAGCCAAAGGTTTATTGCATTGTTTCTAGTTGTGCGATCTTTTAGTTCTGGTGTTTGCTACAGATTTATGAATTTTCTTGACGTATCAAGCCTAAGAAGAAATCACCAAGTTGCGCCTACATAACTCTTTGTCTCGCATGAGTGCACTTTTCATGACCTTGCAATTTGATGAAGAGTGAAACACCATTCAACTATTGAAATTTCCCATCGACAATTGCATCAGTGGATTCTAGGAAGTGCTACTCCTATTTTTATTAGTTTCCTACCAATTTTTTCGAAAGTTTAACTCACAGTGTGTTGTTTTCTATAGCTTATGTCTGTTAGGATTTTGATTTCATAATATTTGATTTCAAATTTTATGTTATTTTCTTTCAGTTTCATTATTTTTTTTGCTAACCCCTTCATAGAATAGGAACTCATTTTAGTTGCATTGTTAGATTGCATTCATTGAAAAATAGAAAATACAAAAAATATTGTTCTTTACTGTGTTATTTTGAGACAACAATTAGATTTTAATTTATTCTAAGATTTAAAAAAAAAAAACAAAGGCCTCCTCATGAACAATCACATTTATCTTCAATTGAGCGGATTTTAGTATGTCTCAAGACAAATACTGAACCTTGGAGTTGATCCCAAAAGACTAGCTTTTCAAGAGAGGAATTGTGCAATGGATTCTTTTTGTTGACCTTGTGCATAACAACCACCCAACACCATTTAGAAGAAAATGAAACTCCCCTCCTATACATTACATTTCAATATCAAAATCTCCCCTTTATATCTAACACAAAGTCTAGAAAAATAAAACTCTACTCTTCTGCAACACCACAACCTGCTGTCTCTCTCAGAAGAACTAGAAAAATTTGAAAAAATCTCCCCTCCTGCTACAACACAAATTCTACCCTCTAGAAATAAAGTAGAACCCCCAGTGGTTTGAAAATACCTTCATAAATAGATAGCTGATGTGTATTTTCAGTTTGCATAACTGATTCTTGGATTCGCGTAACTCTTATTTGACTACCCCCTTTGATCTTCTTATGTTCTCTCATTTATACTTTGATAACCTTATAAAAAATTGATGTAAAGATTTTATAAGAACAAATTTATTTATTAAATGAGACTTGGACAAGTGGCATATTTAAACAAATGTCACTTGCTAGTTGTAAAGTGCTATCATTGTTTCATGACAATCATATGTAATTTTGACAACACTGCACTCATCTGAACATAACTTTTGATCCAAAATTAATATTACAATGCTATTTGGAGAGGATATTTAAAAATAGCATTTACAAAATATATTCAAAATTCAGATCAATCCAACAGTTGGATTGTGAGATTAAACCATCGCAACATGATTGTTTTACTGGGTTGCATTTTGTGACTATCCTGGGTAATTTTGATAGACCTGCACACATTTATCCGTATCTCAAAAACAAGACTAAATTTTGAAAATTTCTCTAGTATGAATTTAGATAAGTAGGATACAGATCCAAGAATGGAGCTGAGGGTTATGACACCCGCACCAAGACTAATTTTTCTATCCTCTGCATGTGTCATTGTCATTGTTGATCCGATAGTGGTGAAAATTTTTATATGTATCTCATGCACCAAAAAACATTTAGAAGATTTCTCTAGTCGAAAGTTAGAAAATTAGGATTACTCACACATATCCAAAATTGAGCTTGATCTAACAGTTGAATTGTGAGATACGACTCATGAAACATGACTATTTTTCTGTCATCAGAGAATCTGTGCTTGCAAGTTGTATTAAATGTTATCCATATCAAGATGAAGACATGACTTTGCTAGATGAACACCCCTGCCTTAAATGTGTGTTTCATCAAGAATATCATTGATCACATTGTATTGTGTATGTCCATTCCTTAAATACATGATCTAGTGATAGTTGCAATCTATATTAAACTTCCTCCATGAAGTGCAAAATGTACTGGCTTTGTAGATAATGAAATGTAATATCTTTAAAAGTGTTCATGGAGTTTATGAATATCATTAGTTCATGTAGGTATGTCATTATTAAGACAACATTATCACATAAACTACTTCTTCCCTCGGATGCTGGAGACCATGCATTGATAGAAATGGAAATTCTGACTATGGGGCGTAGTAAATTTTTAACTATTTAAAGTATCCAAAATAATGAACTTAACACACCAAATTTGATTATTTGGGCTGATTCTGCATCACTAATCTTGTTGAGCCTTTTAAATGAATTCCAAATCTCTAAAACTCTAAACTTGAATCATTGAATTCTGAACTTTTCTAAATCAATGAATCTACATTTCGAACCATGAATGTGAAATTTTCTTGAATTGAACCTACAAGATGCCCATCTGAACCATTGAACCACTTCAAACTACTTTGAACTAGATTAAACCATCTTTGATTTCAAACCTGAACTCTAAACCATCAAATGCATTTGAGCTTGCACTTTGAACCACTTTGAACCACTTTGAACCAAATTTGAAGTAGTTCAAAGAGGTTCAAGGCCTGAAACTAAAAATTTAAAAATGGGGTCTAAATGAGTACCAACAGGGGCTCTAACTATAGGACTACTTTTGATGCAAAAATAGAGAACTTCACCAATCTCTAGCAAAGGAAAAGTGCCTTATCCATTGGGAAAATAGAGTCACCAAGATTAGAAAATTGGGAGTTTCTTGCAGAGAGGGTGGAGGGGAGTAGGGCAAAGCCAAATAACCAAAAACTCCCAAACTACCAACAAGCCTAAAGCTTGCACATTATTCAGAGTAACACTACACACACCAAAACATATTTACAAAATATATACAGAGGTAGGAAAAGGACCTACCAAAAAACTAGAAGAAAGAAAAGAATCACGTGAAACCATTTACTGGTTGGGAGAAGTAGGAGCCTTTTCGCAACAAAAAACCATGTCTTAATAGAGTAGCTCCAAACCACTACCTTCTGGAAATATCTTCAATGCTGAAAATAAAGCTCACATTATACAAAATTTTGTTAACCTGACATTTCATACCAAACAATCAAAGCTCATTGTAGCATTCTTCATCTTCAGATGGCTTTTCTATATCATCTTTCCCATAGAACATATGAGGCCTGGCTTCTAACTCATCAATCAACACATTATGACCAACTTTAAGATCAACAAAGTAGATATCTACATTATTAGTTGCAGAAATCAAAGGTACCAAGTTGAAACTTTGCTTTACCTTAGCCACACTTGTATGATTTTCATCATGTATATTTGCAGTCTCTTGGAAATTACCAATCATTCCTCCTTCAGTTTCCTTGAATAACCAAGAATCATTTATAGGAGAAGACTTTGAAGAGCTGTCATTTTTTGAACATAGTTCCTTGCTGAAGTCTTCCATGAATTCTATAGGTGAGCATACTATACTCCTGTTGCTTTCTTGGGTATCAAAAGATGAATTATCCTTAGTTTTTACTTGTTCATCAAGATGAGGGATGCCTTGTATTTCTTCACCATAATTTTTTTTCTTAATATTGTTGATCTATCAAGTTTACTCGATCAACGTCCATGGCTGGAAAAACTCAAAATGCAAAGGAATCAAATGCTTGAAATGAAGAAGCTATCGGTAGATTTTTATTAATCTTATCATCACCAAGCTCTTTTTAAGTGGGGGGATGGCTCCTAGTATTAAATTTCATTCCACATAATAGCATAGCATCATCTATTTTAATTTCTTATTTTTGAGCATCTCTTAGACTTTGCACATTTTGATACTTTAACTGGAATTTAATTTCAGTTTCCATTGCAACAACAAAAATGCATAACTGATTATTTTCAGTTGGTTGGCATGCTAGAGGGATCTTTACAACACATCTATTAAATCTATCAATAAAATCTCTTATAGATTCATTTTCCATTATTTATATTTGCAAGAAATTTGATAACATCTTACCAACATCATCTGCAGACTTGAATCTTTTAATAAACTTCACTTTCAAGTCATCCCAACAAGTGATACAACCATCCTGCAAGTTTTGAAACTAATCAGTAGAATTTTCAATGAGGCTCCCAACAAACAATCTGACAAAGACATCCTCTTCTTGCACACCAAGAATCCCACAGGTGACTGTAATTGCTTTGATGTGGTCATCTAGATCTTGTGTTTTATCTCCAAGAAACTTGGGAAGGTATTCCCATAATCTTTTAGTTAAGGCTAAATACTGAGCCAAAGAAAATGGCTTGATTTGTGCCCCCCATGGCCAAGCTGCAACCACAGTCATAAAACACACAAGAACTCCAAAATCAAAGATTCAACAAGTTTATAACATAGATTCACCAATCTCCTACACATGGAGATAATCATAAAATTGAGGAATCAAATATTAACCCTGATCTTTGTTTCAAGGTTTCCCAATAGAGTCACCAAAAATATGTTAGTGAACATATTATCTTCTAAGAAAATACATACAACTTAACTCTAAATGCCTAAATAAGAAGACCAAATCAACACTAATAGTTGGATAGGTTATCATTGGATTGATAACATTCCTCTAAATTTTATCAAGTATAGCTCTTTGTGTAATATATACAATGAATCAACTACACTATAGTTGGTAATGCCTTTAACCTGAAAGAAAGAAAGATTTACAAACATCCACTTGTAAACACAAAATAGATGTGAAAAGATTAACTAACTGAAAGAAATAAGCAAATAACACAAAGTTCATTTGCCAAGATGCTGCATTACAAAGCGAACAAAATCAAAGAAGTAATTTCCATCCTCTTGAGAAAATGAAGAACCAAAGCTTCAAAGATATCTTGATATTAAAATGTATTCAGTAAATAGTAACATCAGATGCACTTAAAGAAAATTGAAAGTTACACCATGATAACGATCAGTGGAAAGAAAACTACCCAAACTCAAGTTTTTGGTTTGCAGCTATCTCTCAAACCTCCTTTCTCTAAGATGTAAATGACTATAAAGATCTTATTATACACTACATTAGAATTACCATTTAGAAGAAAATGAAACTCCCCTCCCATACATTACATTTCAAAATCAAAATCTCCCCTTTATATCTAACACAAAGTCTAGAAAAATAAAACTCCACTCTTCTGAAACACCACAACCTGCTGTCTCTCTCAAAAGAAACAATTTTTTTAAAAAGCTCTCCCCTCCTACTATAGAAAAAATTATACCCTCATGAAAGAAAGTGGAACCCCCAGTGGTTTGAAAATACCTTCATAAATAGCCAGCTAATTTGTATTTTTAGTTTGCATAACTGATTCTTGGATTCACATAACTCTTATTTGACTACCCCCTTTGCTCTTCTTATGTTCTCTCATTTATACTTTGATAACCTTATTAAGAATTTATGTAAACATTTTATAAGAATAACTTTACATATTAAATGAAACTTGGACAAGTGGTACATTTAAGTAGGTGTCACTTGCTAGTTGTAAAGTGCTGTCATTGTTTCATGATAGTCATATGCAATATTGATAGCATTGCACTCATCTGAACATAATTTTTGATCTAGAATAAATATTGCAATACTATTTGGAAAGGATTTGTAAAACTAGCATTTACAACACATATCCAAAATTTAGATCAATCCAATAGTTAGATTGTGAGATACAACCCTCGCAACATGACTATTTTATTGTGCTGCATTTTGTGTTTGTCCTGGGTAATTTTGATGGACCTGCACACATTTATCCATATCTCACAAACTAGATTGAATTTTGAAAATAAATCTAGTGATAATTTGGATAACTAGGATTCACCCAACATAATTCAATTTTAGGGAGATTTAACAATGGAGCTGAGAGTCATGGCACCTGCACCAAGGCTGATTTTTCTATCATCTGCATGTGTGACTATCATTGCTGATCCAATAGTGGTTCAAATAGTCATATGCATCTCATGCACTTGAAAACATTTGGAAGATTTCTCTAGGAAAAAGTTAGAAAATTTAGATTACTCACACATATCTGAAATTGAGCTTGATCCAATGGTTGAATTGTGAGATATGACTCATGAAACATGACTATTTTTTTATCATCAGAGAATCTATGCTTGCAAGTTATATTAAATGTTATCCATATCAAGATGAAGACATGACTTTTCCATATTAACATCCCTACCTTAAATGTGTGTTTTGTCAAGAATATCACTGATCACCTTGTATGGTGTATGTCAATTCCTTAAATACATGATCTAATGATAGTTGCAATCTATATTAAACTTCCTCCATGAAGTGCAAAATGTACTGGCTTTGTAGATAATGAAATGTAATATCTTTAAAAGTGTTCACGTTGTTTATGAATATCATTAGTTCATGTAGGTATCTCATTATTAAGACAAAATTATCACATAAAATGCTTCTTCCCCCTAATGCTGGAGACCAAGCATTGATAGAAATGGAAATTCTAACTTTGGGGCATTGCAGATTTTCAACTATTTAAAGTATCCAAAATAATGAACTCAACACACCAAATTTGATTATTTGGGTTGATTCTACATCATTGATCTTGTTGAGCCTTTGAAATGAATTCCAAATCTCTAAAATTCTAAACTCAAACCATTGAGTTTTGAACTTTTCTAAATCAATGAATTTGCATTTTGAACCATGAATGTGAAATTTTCTTGAACTGAACTTGCAAGATGCCCTTTTGAACTATCAAACCACTTTGAACTACTTTGAATGAGATTGAACCATCTCAATTTTTGAACCTGAACTCTAAACTATCAAATGCATTTGAGCCTGCACTTTGAACTGCTTTGAATTACTTTGAACCAAATTTGAAGTAGTTCAAAGAGGTTCAATTCCTAAAACTAAAAATTTAAAAATAGAGTCTAAATGAGTACCAACAAAACACAAGAGGAAATTGCTCAAGATTGGTCTTGATCTGACAAATTGGTTAGGTAATGCTTCCCAAACCATTTTTCCTAGGAGTTTTGTTTCAAGTAATATGCTTTATAAATTGATGGCTCTTGGGCTCTCAAGTCCATTCCCTAGTCCATTGGTTGCAATCTTTTTCTTGCTGCATTTAGGCATCTCCTTTCCTACCATGCACCCCACTTCAACCCCCCATGCCGATTGTGATGGAAGGCACAAGCCATAGGCCACAAAGGAATTAGTCACCACATGCAATGTATTGTGCAATTTTCAATGGACACATAATTGAGGAGCAATATTGGGAAGGGACACGATGGAAGATACCTAGTATCGGTATGTGCAGTTTGGGGGTTAAGGATAGACTGCAAGAGTTCTTAGCAATTTGTTGAGGGTCCACTTAAGCTTTTACTATTACCTAGAAGGGCTGATATAATTTTTCAATCATGATTCTATTTTATACCTCATGCAATGGAGAGATTATCATTTCATGAGATCACCTAAGGAGAAGAGTCACAACAATGATAGTTGGATGATTCTACCATTTTAAAGGACAAAAATTAGTTTGCAAATAAGGGAAGCACATTGTAAAGATTGGTCTTCTCCATCAAAATCTACCAAATATTTTAGAGTATGGATAGCCTTGCTAATCTTGCTCCATTTTATAAGGATCCAGCCTCCCATTGTCTAATACGCTCCAATATCCATCTCGCAAATTATAGTGGCAATATGTCATTGTAGAATCAAAGTGGTGACTCTTCTATAGGGTGTGATTTAAATTTTTGTTGATTGTATAAGGGTAGTGGCATGGAGATTGGTGGTTGCTCATACTGCCCTTTTGGTGTGATACATCTTCCCTTGAAAGAAAGATGTGGGTTTATAAATGGGTCATTGCACTAAAAAATGCCACTATCCTATGAGGAAGAAGAAACTCTCCAAACTCTTTTATCCCACATTCACAAGGTAGTTGCATTTTATTAGTTTAAATACCAAATGCAATATGATTAAGTCTCTTGAAAGGTATCAAATTTTGAAGCCAAAGCCTCGTGTGAGGAATCCACAGTCACCCATGGCCAATTGAAGGCACAAAGACCAAATTTTTGACTGAAATCATAGGCAAAGTAAAGGTAATGATGATGTCATCGATGGACAAGTGGCGCCCAGTTGTGTGTTCATAGGGTTAACCATGTGGTTAGGTGGTAATCGCATGATGATGTGAAATTAGTAGTTAACCATGGTCGTAGCTTCACCAATACTTAATTCTAAGTCCAAGAAAGTGTTGCAACCACACAAAATGCCTCATTTTGCCTAGTTACACATCTTAACTATGGCTAAGGAGATAGAGCTATGAAGTTACAAATTAAGGTCAAGTGCATGGTCGTCGGGGTTAGAGTTGAGTTAGGAGTTAAGCCCGCAATGGAACGAGGAGGTGACACGTAGCAAGGGTGATGATAGGGCTGTGTAAAGTGGTGAAGCTAGCCAATTGGGGCTTCCATGTGGCACCTACATAGTGGTCAACCAAGAGGGTTGACCTTGATGAAAAAGAGGCAAAAAAGGGAGAATAATAAAAAAATAATATTTTATTGTCTTTTGTCCAAAATTTGAAGTATGAACCCAAATTTGAAGAATTTAAAAATTTGAAAGAATTTTCTAATTTAGACTATAGGATTATTAAAATTTTTCAGTTTAATGTCTAAACCATGAATTTGAGGCCAAATTTTCAAACACATGCCATAGGGGTGATTTTCATCAAAAATGCAGTGTGTAATATATCATTGGAGCCAGGAGAAGACAAGCTTTTCGAATATGGAATAAAAAATTGCACATGTATTAATCAGTACAAGCTATAAGTAGATTTTTAAAATGGGGCGTGTTCTCAATTGAATGAGTAGATTTCATGATTAAGCATCCAATTTAGTTAGAAGGGTAGACAAGGAGGTTTGTTGACTCCAAGTTCAGAGGAAAATGATTTTGAGAGCTCTTTTTTGCCTCTAGAAGTCATTTGACAGGTGTTTTTTTCCCTTGTCTTAAATTAGATCTAGCATCTTTTTAGTTAGATGTTTATTTCATTCTGAAGATATTTTTATACATTCAAACAATAACATGGAAAGAGATTTGATTTATAGTTACATAAAGAGAGTAGAGAGATGTTTTTCATCTGTAGATTGAGGTTTTCCAAGTGGACAAATGACAACATCTGATCTGATTTGGGAATTTTTCATGTCTCCTTAATCTCTTCTCTTCTCTTTCTCTAGGGTTGTTGATGGTTGGCTATTTCCAAACTATTGAGCAGAGCTCTAGCTATGATCCGACCATTCATGCCCAACATTTCTTTAAAGTAATGAATAACAAGTAATAAATACATATAGTTCTAGTTTATTCAATAGTTTAAGAAGTTTTTTTCATGCATTTTTTACGTATTTATTTCAAGGAAATGAATAAAAGTGTAGTAGCAAGTTTAATATTCATTCTAATTTCTTGTCTCCTATTCATGTTGTTTGTGATCTTTTGTGATATATGTACAAGGTGCATATTGTCCAGTTGCAATCTGTTTTAGGTTTTATGTGTTGATATGCTTTGCTTATGATTCAAGGAGTCATGTAAAATTCTTAATTTATCATCATAGGGTTGTAGGTTTCATGAAGGGATAGGTTGATTATGAGATTTAGAAAGATGCAGATGTCTAATTCACAAGGTGAATGGATAGATCAAGAAGTCCTGATGTATGAAATGTATCAATGACTTTCAAGGATGTATGTTAGTGATTTGTGGGATTGCCCAATAGACAAGGCATTGATCAACTATAGGATCAAAGTGTTATGTTTTTCATGTTTGGGTTATGTTGAAAATCAAATTTATAGTCAAAATCCTTTTCCCTTTTTGTTGAAGAGCTGAAAAGTGTTACCCTCACTTAGCTTATCTAGTTCATATGTCATGATTTTAGCTATTTAATGTCCATGTTGTCTGCATAAGTATTAGAACATTAAGGGTATTATCTTCTTTGTTATATTCAAGCATATGATTTAACAATGATATCATGTAAATGAATATGAGGTACACCTATCTAGGTTTTGCAGAGCCTAGAGTAGAAGAAGGGTCTAGCCTTATAACTGGCCTCGGTGTTTGAACGTATATGTTGTAGATGGGAAGTATTTGCGCCTAGATGTATTTTTTTCTCATTTGAGATTTTTAAATATGACATATTTAAACACCAACAAGATGAAAGGAAGAGGGGATCTAGGTGGTTAGACCCTACTGTAATACTCCAAAATTGGCTCACTGCCATGATACCAATTCTGGTCTATCTTAATAATTGCTAAAGTCCTATTTGACTAGGCAATTCTTATTCTGATTTTCACTAATTGACTTAATTTTCAAATGTAGAAAATCCTAATCTGCATTAATCACACTCTTTATTTAGTTCTGAAGTATTGACTCAAATTAGCTACATTAAACCTATTGATTAAATTTAATTTAGTTATAAGTATTTATACTTTAACTAAATTAAATTACTTCTTTAGCTAATGAACAAAGGAATTAAATATATTTTATTTAATTAAATATCCTCATTCTAATTTTTGAATTTAATTATTCAATTTAGAATACTCAATTATGAGGTCATATTTAATTTCCTTAAATCAAATATCTTCTCCAATATTCTCTCTTCAGTTCAAAAATGAAAACTCTTAGTTGACTAAAATCATAAAAGGAATTAAATTAGTTAACTCCTTATTCCACTCAAAAGAAATCAGTTAACTTCCTTTTCATAATGAAACTTTCCATTCTAACTGAATCTCATTTCTAATCTCGACCGCCCATCCAAATTGATCTTGACCATGGATCAATTCTTGGATTCTATTTAAGAATCTCTCAATTCCTCATTTAAAAAGAAGAAGTAGAGGAATTAGAATTTGCATCGAATTGCTGCCAAATTGGATACTCATTTGAAGCTTATTGCATTTTCAATTGATTCTCATTTACCTTAATTTTTCATATAGAAGTAATATGCATACATTTTAGCATAGTTTTCTTTTACATGTTCTTAGATTAAATGTGCATACTCCATTCTAGATTAATCTGCACAATCATATAGATTAATTTCATTTCTTAAATCCTTTGTTCTTAAAGGGTTTGGTTGCTTAACACCTCAAATATGAGGATATCTAACAAGCAAAATCCCTTTAGATAGAAGGAAACAGGTCGACTTGCCGGCTGATTTTCGGATGAACAATCCAATGTTCATATCGGGATGAATTCGCAAATAAGGACCATGTTGAAGTGTGCGTGTTAGCATAGGCCACATTTTCACACATACATTTTTGGTGCCCACCGTGGGGCTGAGAAATCAATTAAAAAGTAGACCAAATTGATGAATTTTGGTCTAAAATTTTTACTGAAGGTTCTAGACAATAGGAAAAAATCACATGCAAAATTTTAGATTTTTCTGATTAAAGCTTTATTTTATATATTTTTTAATGATTTTGTCATATGTGAATTATTTGATCTAGTAAAATATCACGTTTTGATCTGATTTTTTTTCTACAGATTTATGACAATGCCTGGCATGTATAGTAAAAATTGCAGAATTTTTGGATCAAAATTAGTTTTTTAGTAATTCGTTAATGATTTTTCATTAAAAAATTAATTTACACACCAAATCATTGAATTAAAATCTAAAATTTTTACTGAAAGTTTAGGATTATGTCTAGATATTGTAATAAAAATTCAGAGTTTTCAAATTTAAAATATATTTTTATTAATTCTTTTCTAGTTTTCCATAAAAAAATTAATTTATCAGATAAATCTCAACATTTTGATCTGAAATTTTTATTGCCAATTTGGGACACTTTCAAGAGCTCACAGTAAATTTTTAAAGATTTTTTTGATTATAAATTTGTTTTAAATCTTTTTTTAAACTTTTTTTCCATAAAAACATTAATTCATGATGCAAATCCTTGAGTTTTAATCAAACTTTTTTATTGTAGGTATGTGGAAAGTGACAATGAAGGACACTGGAGGATTTCAATTTAGAAAGGAATGAACTTGAATGACTAATCATTTTTCCTTGAATGAATGTTGCAACTAAAATTAAAATCCAAACACACTCTTGAATGCCTTCAAATCTAAAACAATCAAATTCAATCTTGAATGCCTTAATAAATTGACAAATCTTTCATTTGAATGAATGTGCTAAAAAAATCAATCTTGAATGTCATGGATTAAAATCTACATGTTTTTCATTGGAATGAATGTTATAATACAATCTTGAATGCCTTAAAGAGAACACATTTTCATTGGAATGCATGTTAGTAACACACCCTTGAGTGCTTAAGGATCAAAGAACAATTGCAATGAAATATTTGGATTTTGGTGCTTAAAATGAATACATCCAATATTGAATGCATAAAGGAATTGAATCTTTTCCCTATCGATTTCTTATGTTGATGACACTCGGTTTACTTTTGTTGATGACGCTATAAGTTAGAAAGAACCTTGCATGCTAAACACGAGTGTCTTCAAGAGTAGAATACAAAATCTAAAGATTCATTGGGAAAGAACAAGTGTCTTTTAAATCCCAAGGCCACTTACGTATTCACTCCTCTCGCACCTTTGAGTGATCTTTAGTGCACAAGAAATAAGTGGACTTGTTTTATTTTTTTAGGAGGCCTGCTTGGGGATTTTATCACCCCTTGGGATGACCTCAACTCTCGTGTTCTGGTGGAGAATAAATATCGGGAGGTGAATCGAAAGACACCTCTCTTGGAAGTATAATCTTGTCACTCTTGGCTAAGCCCCAAATAATTTTATACCTTTGGAAAGTGAAGGTGGATATTTGGGTTACCGTCTCCTCCCGGCTGTGTGGCATTATTTTCTTTCATCTATAGATTTGGGCCTCACGTACCTTGTGTATATCGAGGACACCTTATAGTTGATCTTTGTATATCCTAGTTGAAAGCCTTGATAGGATTATTGATGTGCTTGGCGTGCTTGAGTATTCAAAGTCCAAAATCTACATAGAGATGACATTTTAAGTGCGGTCTTGGTATAAACCTATCAATATTTTTCTACCTATGATTATTGCAACTAAGGGTGGAAGAGAGTGTTTTTTTTCTTCACATAAACCAAGGACATCACAATGATGAACAACAAATGCTTTAAATTCAATATGTCTAGTGATGAAGAAGAGATAATTATTACAAACATGAAGGAACAAATTTAATCAATGAGCACTCAACTTCAAAGACCGAAGGAGGAAGATGACACATCATCGAACAAATTCTCCTTGCAAGATTATTTACCTTCCTATAATGTTGAGTCCAAACCATCTCAAAACAATCTGCAAATACCCAAGAAATCTAGAAATATTTTTGAAGAAAAACCTTGGGAACCTGAACCAAAGTGTGAATTCACCCCTTTGGGAAGATCTTATGAATCAACATTGGAAGAACTTCTTCAAAAGAAACTCATTGTACTACCTAAGGTCACTTTGGTAGGAATTTCCTTTATGAGTAACTATTGTGCCTATCATAGACATAATTTACATAAAACTTCACATTGTAAGGAGCTAAAAAACAAGATCCAAGATCTCTTTGATAATGGCAGAATTCAAAAGTATAAGCTCTCATCTACTTTAGATTCTACTCTCAAGAAGGATCAACATCATGAAACCATGTCTAGCAATGGTTCAAATGCAACTTCTACTTTTTCCAACATGCCATCACCTTCTAAAGTGTTTAAGCTTTCCAACATACCTCCACCAAACAAAGCACCTAATTCTTTTGCTATTGACTATGTGTACCCTCAAGGGTTGCCTCTAAAAGAAACCCAAGCTAATCTTGACTTGGCTGCAAACCTCTCCCATACTACTCAAACCAAAGATCCAAAACCTCCATGTGTTTCTCCTCCTATTATTCCCACTCTAAGTAGCACTTCACTATCTCTTCAAGAGCCTATCATGCAAAATCCACATCCTACCTTGTCCTTAGAAGTGGATCCATGTCAAGAGGATTTCAAAAAATCTAAAGATCAAGATCAAGAACCCTCACATATCCCTCAAGATGTCATCCCTCCATCTCAAGAGCCACATAGTCCTCCATCTCCCATGTCATGCACCTGTACTAAGCAAGAGCAAGATATTCCTTCCACCATCCTTAAGGAGATTATAAAAGACCAAGAGAAGGATACTTTTCCTATGTTAGCTAAAATTCCTTTTGAAGAGAAAAGTGTTCCTTCACCCTCTTATTCTACCTCGCTACATTCACTTTCAAACTACACTCAAGCTTTAAATACTCCTGTCAAAGGTATTGCTCCTATAACAGTTACTCATAAATCTATTGATGCCTTTAGTCATATTGCTCACTCTAAAGATGCTAATATGCATACTCATGGTCTATTCACATCTTCTAAATCTATCCTTGGTTCCTACCCATCTAAGCTAAAACCTTCAAGCCTTCCATCCATATTGGGACCTTATGTTCCTCCATCTCCTACTTCCACACTTAGCTCATTATACGTTCCTCCTACCCTCCCCCAAGATCAACAAAGATACACAAACTTGAACTCTTCACATCCACCTTTCCATCTAAACCAGTCATATTGGCCTCATTCATCCATAAGTCCCAAGTCCTTTGGAAGAAATTTGGATGATCAACTCAAACACAAGTGCATGAATCCATCCTCAAAAGTTCACTATGTCTCCTCTAATCGACATGTGAATGTCAAGAAGGATAATACACAAAAGAGACCACAAAGGTCCACTATTCAAAGAGCTCAACCAAAGAAAATATGGGTTCTTAAATCTATTATTGAAGAAATGTGTTCCAAAGCATATAATGAAAAATCAAAAGCTATATGGATTCCCAAGTCTATTTTGAAGGACTTGAATATTGAAAACAAATCAAAGCTGAAATTTAAGCTTCCAAAGGCTCTCACTCCATCTTCTTCCCAACATCTTCCTAAAAATGTTTCAAAGCCTTCCACTCCATCTCGCTCCAAAATTATTCTACCACCTTATACATCTAAACCTTAAACTATTTCGTCCATATTTCCTCCATCATTCCACTACCCTTCAAGGTGTGTGTCAATGTTGATCTTGCCCACTTTTTCTTCTACCCTTGCACATCTCTTTCAATACCCTATCCACTCCACCTTCTATCCTCCCCCTTTTATCCTTCCATCCCATTTATCTCATCCATAGCCTAAAACCTTATCCTCCATATATCTTCTCTACTATCTCCCTTCCATTACCCTATCAACATCTTTGAGCATACCTTTCTATGGTCTTGGCTTATCATAATTTATCCTTCCAATAGGAGCACTATTCAAATTGAAGAAGGCTTGAATTCTTTCCAAAAATTCTGAAAATCCCAAAAAAAAGAAAAAAAGAAAAAAAGACAAAAAAAAAAATGCCTTGGTGAAAACCTGGAAACAGGTGCCTTGGTAGCAAAAGTAAAGATAAATAAATCCGTCCTATAGTGAAAACCACTTCTTGTGGCACCTTGGACAAGTACCATGATGAAAAATTGGTAAACAGGCGTCATGTGTAATTCTTCTATCCATGACATCCTATCATGATCTTGCTTATCCTTCAGATGTCCTCATTCCCAAAGTCCTCATCACTCATAACCTCCATAACAAAACTTTGCTATCCTATTCAGTTAACCCTTTGGTCTTGATCAATGAAAGAAAGAAGAAAAATCAGTTCTTAGCAATCTCTTGACATGGTCATTTTCTTGGATTACTTATGTGACACCTTTCATTACAACATGAGCTTATATTGTTATATCTTTTACCTAGCTTGGCTAATCTTGTGAAGGCTTTCCTTGAGGGTAACATTCACTGCTTCATACTCCTTACCTATCTATCTCCACTTATCCACTAGCTTGCTACTATATATTGTCCTGCACCTTGCTAGACACTGGAACAAAATCAAGTTAATCCTTCTTGAGAGCTTGTAATCTCTGACAAAGTTCTAAAATTTTGAAAAAATCTAAAAATTGTAAAAAGTCCTGAAAAAGATTGTTACCCTGGTGAAAACCTAGCAATAGGCACCTTGGTAATACCAAAAAAAGTGAAAAATCTCAAAAATACAAAAAAAAAAAAAAAAAAAAAAGTGCCATTGATGAAAACCTAGAAACAGGCACCATGGTAGCAAAAAAAGGAAATTTCTGCCAAGAAGGTGAAAACCTAGTAAATAGGTGCCTCTTGTTCCCAATGCTCCATCCTCTAGTGCATCTTCTAGCCATTATGTACAGTCACATTTCATGCTTTCACTTTCCTACTTTTCTTGCTTTCTGCTCATGTATCCATGGATTGAGCCTTTTCACAACTTCGGGGCATTCCCCTTTAGTGTCACTCTTTTTGGGATTCTCCTCATAGAATCTCCTTTACGACAGTCACCAATGGTCCTCACTGCATCTACCTACTATCGCCAGTGTCACTCTTTTCATGATTCTCCTCATAGAATCTCTTTTGTGACAGTCACTAGCTGTTCTAGCTGCGTCTACCTACTGTCGCTAGTGTCACTCTCTTCAAGATTCTCTTCATAGAATCTCTTTCACAACAGTCACTCGTTGTTTTAGCTGTGTCTGCCTACTATTGCTTGGGTCACATCTCTAGATTCCCTTATGGAAGATCTCTCTTGCGTCAGTCACCAGTCGTCTTGACTGTGTCTGTCTATTGTCACTTAGTCCTCTTTAGCTCCTTCATCATGAAGTTTCTCTTTGACCTCAGTAACCAGTCGTTCTGACTGCGTCTGCCTACTGTTGTCATCCTACTAAAGAGATTTCTTTCAAACATGTTCTGGACACTGACATTTGACATCAATCCCAAAAACATTGAACTTAAAAATTATATACTTGTCTAGACATGCTAAGCATTTTCTTTGATTTCTTTATTTTTCTTTATCATGTCTCCTTGAGCAACTCAATGATGTCATCTTTGACTAGAGAAGTAATGACTGGAGGCATGCTCTTTTCTTTGCTTTCTGTTTGTGGTTTAGTTCCAATTAGTTGACATATTCCTATAAGAGGGGTGTCCACTATAAGAGCCTCCATCTCGTATTGGATGGCCGTGTGTACCTTGACTCCTTTTATATGAATACATCAATAACGTTGGTTCTTCTCCTTATTTGTTGGAGTGAACTCTTCATGCTATAGTAAATACTGATACTCGTTCTGCTAAGTGAACGTACGGGTCGTTGCGGATAGAATAAATACTGAATACTTAGCATAAGAGGGATCTCTCATGTGTTTGGTGTGTCTGTCATGCAAACAACATTCTGGTCATCCTAGCATTTATGCTTTGATGCTTATGTTAACTTGCTATATTAAAAGGGACAAATGTTCTAGTCATTCTGGCTTCTTGTGCCTCGAATGCTTACATTTAATCATGAAAAACCTATAACGTATGTTCTATTCATATTCCCATGATTGCAATGTCAGTGGGAATTGTATAACATACAAGCTTTGTTCTGTGTCCAATGATGATAAATTGTCGAGGCTTAGTAACCAAACCTAGGGTTGCATTTAACATAGTCTTGCATTACATAATTCACTTGCATAAGCACACGAGTCAATTGCAACTTTGTTCCCATCCTTTGTGATGAGGAATTGTTGCCTTCTTCAAAGCAACATGTTCTTTACGATTGCACAAATGATCGATTAATCACTCTCTTGGCTACTTTGGCTGCTCTGAATTCATTTTTGGGATCGAATTCAAAATTTGACACACCTAAGTCACTCAAAAATCATTTTAAATTTTGGGACCGATGCGGTCGAATCCTTGTGTAGTTCAAATTTTTCTCATACTTTGCAATTTTTGGAATCTTTTCAACTCAAAATTCTTCAAATTTTCAACTTAATTCTCAAAAAAGTCAACTCTAATCAACTATTGGTCAAACTTTGTCTTTTGGACCTCGGAATCACTTTGGATTGACTTCCAATATTCTTCAAATCATTCTGATCTCTTCATATTTCTTTAGATCATTCTGATCTCTTCATTTTTTCTTTTGATCATTCTGATGCTTTCTACACTCTACCACATCTTGAATTTCTTCTGTATCTCTTTGTATACTGCTTTACATCATTTTTCTAGTGTGTCATCTTTCAATTTTGCTCCCGAGGTGGTAGGATGATTACATCATTAAACTTGAATTTCAAATCAATTTGAATCTTCATCGCTTGGGGCATCTTGTTCCTATCTTATGTCCTCATCACTTGGGACATCTCATCACTCGGGGCATCTTGCTCCCTCATATCTGGCATCTTTGCTATCTATCTTATCTTTTCATCAACTAATCAATCTTATAAAAAATCATCTCAGAGTTTGATGGATAGGTATTGGGAAAGTCTAAACCCCGACTCCTAAGGATCAAGCCTTATTCTGGGGATGATTCTACGACTCATGATTGGATCTTGTTATCTTTTATTGCTCTTAGGTGTCTAGGTGTTCTATCTGGATCCTTAAAGGTTAAGCTCTGTTTTGGAGATAATCTTTTAAATGCTTTCAATCTCAGGTATCTAGGTGTTCTATCTGGATCCTTAAAGGTAAAGCTCCATTTTGGAGATTATTTTTAAATGCTTTCAATCTCAGGTATCTAGGTGTTATATTTGGATCTTTAAAGATTAAGCTTCATTCTAGAGATAGTCTTTTAAATGCTTATCAATCTTAGGTATCTAGGTGTTCTATCTAGATCCTTAAACGTTAAGCTCCGTTCTGGAGATAATCTTTTAAATGCTTTCAGTCTCAGGTATCTAGGTGTTCTATTTGGATCTTTAAAGGTTAAGCTCTGTTCTAGACATAATCTTTTAAATGCTTTCAATCTCGAGTATCTAGGTGTTCTATCTGGATCCTTAAAGGTCAAACTTCATTTTGAAGAAACCTTTTAAATGCTATCAGTTTTAGGTATCTAGGTATTCTATTTGGATTCCTTGGGATTAAGCTCTGTTCTAGAGATAGTCCTTAAAAGCTTATCAATTGGTCTTCATATCATCAATTTTGGAACCAATCTCATTTCTTGATCCTCACATCATGCTTTCTGGTTTTCTTTGAATTGAACATGTTGCTCACACATTCATTCAAAGAGGGGAAAAATGTAATACCCCAAAATTGGCTCATTTCCATGATACCAATTCTGGTCTATCTTAATAATTGCTAAAGTCCTATTTCACTAGGCAATTCTTATTTTGGTTTTCATTAATTGACTTAATTGTCAAATGTAGAAAATCCTAATCTACATTAATCACACTCTTTATTTAATTCCCAAGTATTGACTCAAATTAGCTACATTAAACCTATTGATTAAATTTGATTTAGTTATAAGTATTTATACTTTAATTAAATTAAATTACTTCTTTAACTAATGTACAAAGGAATTAAATATATTTGATTTAATTAAATATCCTCATTCTAATTGTTGAATTTAATTATTCAATAATATCTTCTCCAATATTCTCTCTTTAGTTTAGAAATGGAAACTCTCAGTTGACTAAAATCATAAAAGGAATTAAATCAGTTAACTCCTTATTCCACTCAAAAGAAATCAGTTAACTTCCTTTTCATAAGGAAACTTTCCATTCTAACTAAATCTCATTTCTAATCTCGACCATCCATCCAAATTGATCTTGACCATTGATCAATTCTTGGATTCTATTTAAGAAGCTCACAATTCCTCATTTAAAAAGAAGAAGAAGAGGAATTAGAATTTGCATCAAATTGCTGCGAAATTGCATACTCATTTGAAGCTTATTGCATTTTCAATTGATTCTCATTTACCTTAATTTTTCATATAGAGTAATATGCATAAATTTTAGCATAGTTTTCTTTTACATGTTCTTAGATTAAATTTGCATACTCCATTCTAGATTAATCTGCACAATCATATAGATTAATTTCATTTCTTAAATCTTTTGTTCTTAGAGGGTCTGGTTGCTTAACACCTCAAATCTAAGGATATCTAACAAGCAAAATTCCTTTAGATAGAAGGCAACAGGTCGCCTTGCTGGTTGATTTTCAGATGAACAATCCAATGTTCATTCTGGGATGAATCCGCAAATAAGGACCATGTTGAAGTGTGCGTGTTAGCATAGGCCACATTTTCACACATACACCTACAACAAGTTTTATATGAAAATAAGAGCTTTAAAGAGGATCAATTAGGTCTTCCTACAATTCTCTACCTAGGAGAAAGAGATGAAAGGAGGAGATATGGAAATGAATGATGACCTCACATTAAATGGGTGCTATTAAATCATCATTAAATTGAGATTTTTCCAATTTAAGATGGTAAAAGTACAAGTGATAAAGGTAATTTTTTTGGATGCTTCTTCTTGTCTAGCTTGTACTTGTTTTGTCTATCTTTTGCCAGTTTCCAATATTGTACTACAATGCAATTCTAAAGTAAATAATTTACTACAAATTTATTTTCATGAAATGAATTTTTTGAGTGTTGTAAACTATACTTTGCAAGGGTATTTGACATTTTGATAATTTTTCATAGTGTAGCACATTCAATTTAATTTATTTTGGTGAAGAATTGTAAGATTTATGAAAAGGGGATCATGGTCTATCCATTATGCTTCTAAGTTATAAATATAGGATGTTTGTGTGTCTACATTTCTCCATATATGATCAATTTATGGACAATGTTTATTTATCAATTCATGTTATAAGAACTGCATTTTATTTTCATGCATGATCTTGGTGAGTGTTCTTTCTTTATTGTTCATCGAGCCATTACCTAAGAATGCATTATTTTATCTTAGAGGTAAGCTAGGAGTAATTCCCCTATCTGATGCTCACTAAAGTACAAATTAGTGATGCATCGACTAAGATTCACTAAAGAACTATCAAGTTGATGCAAGATTGTTAGAAAACATTGCATATGAATCAAAACATCAGGTACATTACAATTTCATTGTATGAAGTCTTTAGCATTTAATGTCAAAGAGGGAGAGATTGATGTCATATCAAAGAAAAGAATAAGAGGGAGATATTTGTATAAAAGCAAGAGGGAGAGTTTGATAAGAAAAAGTTTAAAGATAAGATGATAGAGGGAGAATCTCAAAGGGAGTTCTCAAGGATGAAGAATCAGAATGAAACTAAGGATATTATAAAATCTTATAAATCATTCTGTTGCTCTAAAATTTTTCTTTTCATAATGACATGTTGTATTCCCATCAATGCCAAAGCGGGAGATTGTTGTAAACAAATATTTAATTGTATATTGTCATTGATGTTACACAAATATTAAGCTTTAACCAAGCACAATATAAGTTGAGCTCAGTTGGGCACCAAAGAAGATTCCAATATCAGTTGAGAAGAAGTCAATTTCAATCGAGCTTGGTCAATAAATAAAAGAAATTAGTGTCAAATCTTGGCCAATTAATGAAGTGAAATTAGTGTTAATTGAGTTTGGTCATTTATCAAAGGAAATTTAGTATTAACTAAGTGACCCAATCCAGTATTAGTCAACTGCCAACATATTACTTTTGTTAATTAATTGGTTAATACAAGCCAATCAAATGGATGTTAAATGTTTTTATGAAATGCTATTCAAGTTGACTTGATGTTGAGTTTCATATATATGAAGGGTCAAGTTGTGAATTGAATTAAGAAATTGGGAACAATGTGAAAGAAGTGAAATGAGAAGGATATCTAATTAAGGATATAACATCTAAGTTAGAAGACTGAGCTATTAGAATATTCTGATCAAGAAGGATCAAGAGGATAAAACAAAACAATGATCTGAATATGTAAAGTAAGTTGTTTCATCAATTAGGTCAATAATTGTTACTCTTTAACAATTTTTGCATATGTTTGTTATGTCATTGGGAATATTTATAGTTATTGTTGTTACTACCTCAACATTTTTTTGTTTTGTGTTGTCTATTTTTTGTAATTGATTGGTTGGATTTAACAAATGTAGTTATATTGTATATGTGATGTCTGAAATATAATATGGGAAGTAAAATTTGGTTGGGGGGTGGGGGGGATTGAATCAGTCCTTCAAAACTTTAACCATAAATTCATTCACCACACATCCATCTCACAATTTGCATATAAACTGAAATACCAAATTAAGCATATACATCCATAGCATGAAAAAAACTAAACATTCACACATATGACACAAGATATGATTACCTAGAAACCCTCCAATGAGAAGGTAAAATTGGGGTGGGGATGACACCCACAAATCTTCACTACTGTAGTTGTAAAGTGTATCCAATGAAGGCCACAATGTTTGATCATGAGACATGATCTACCCTATGAAAAGTCTACCTTGTTAAAGGCTTACAAGATTGTTAGATATTACCCTATTAAAGGATTCCAACATCTTGTTAGAAGTGTGCCTAGTTAAAGGCTTTCAACTTACAATGAAGTAAGCACCCTTTTAAAGGATTTACAACAGCCTATTAAGACTACCCTGTTAAGAGATTTAATTGATTCACCTATTAGAATGTCTTAGCAATGATCCTATAGTTAGCACTTTGCTACTAGATAAAAAATCACCTCTTTTGCATGTATCCTTGATCCTTCTTTGGTAGAATGTATCACTTCTATCCTCTAAATTTTTTCCTTTGTTCTCCTCTAACTGATTCTACAATGTATCTCAATTCACAACTCCTTAGCCACCATGAATGTTCTGTGTCTGCATGCAAACTTCTCCCTTCACTCCTTCCATATTTTTTTAAAGTTTAGGGTTTGTCCTCCTTAAGAATACCTAGGTGACTTAGGGTTAGGTATGAATCAACAATTATAATTCATCCATCTAGCCACTCAATTCATCCCTTTAACTAATTGGCTTCATGTAATGCATAGGGATTCATAATTAAGATTTGTTCTTGTCATCTAGGATCACAAGACAATCCTTAAGTCAGTTCCAAAATGGTTTACATAGTAGTTTGTTCCATTACAAACAATTATGTCAACAAATATTTTAACCAACATCTGAAGTCCCTGATGCTTGACATCAATAGTAACTTCAATGCTATCACTCGACATCTAAATTAATCAGCATATACTAACTGCTCAAAAATTGAGTGACTTAGCACTAACTATTTACTTGACACTTACTAAGTAACTTAGTAGACAATCACTATCTGACATGTTATGCTTAGCATGCATTACTTGTTCAACATGAACTAGGTTCTAACTTGTAAATGACTTAAGTGTATAGACACTCATATGTGAAAACCAATCTGAGATCAACAATCTCCCCCTTTGACATGGGTGGCAAAAACACTTGGTAATGCATAAAGGATCTTAACTTATGAGCATAACTCAGATACTCACTATCTTTATTCAACATATGTAAAAAATTTCAAAATTTCAAAATTTTGCAAAACTTGATTGACTTATTAGTCATACCTCAGAATCTTATAACTCCCCTTGAGTTGATTGTGCTATTCTAAATCTAAACCAATACTCCTGATGAGTAAATATGCATATATTGAACTATACTATACTTTGTTTCTATTTTTGTTTCCTTTTTCTTCTTTTTAATTCTCCCCAAAACTTATGTCTCTCCCTTACTTATTTCTCCCCCCGTTTGACACTAATGTCAAAGGGTTATACATGTATAGTGTGCTTGTCCAAGAAAGTTTTATGGATCTCAAGTATTATCTTCAAAGCTACATCCTAGTTATCACATGCTACTTCCAATGATTTGATTTGGATAGATAACTCGACAACAAGGTGAACTAAGCCTTCATGTGTAGAAAGATGGGGATCTTTCTTCATCACTATTTTTATAAAGACTAGTTCTTTTTGTAGTATCTCCATGTGTGGGGTCAACGTGGACTGGATACTGATTAGTGTAGCCCAAGTGTTTGCATCTTGAGCATGCAAGATTGCCAACTTACCTTGGGAGTTCATCAAATTCTTGAAGTGCTTTTGACTTTGAGCTAGAGAATTGGGCAGGGTAGTACTTGTTTTCTTCATATCTCCTTCTAGAGTGTTAATATGTCACTGTACTTCTTGTGTGAATAGAGTTGTATCACACAACTTGGTGTAAATACAAAAAATATTCTCTAATACTTTCTTTACACTATCAATCTTGGTTGCTAATTTAACCTAACTAAGTGTAGTGACACTTGATATATTTTCATTGACTTTGCCTTGAAATTTCCTCTCAGACCATTCAAGTAGTTTAATGTTTGAATCCAAGTCTGTATCATTTATCTTCTCCACTATATTAGTCAACTGTTCCATAATAGGCTTGTCTTCTTCAAGTGTAGGTAGGTTGAATGCATCAAGAAATATATCCTTGATATCTTACAATGCTTGCTTCTACCTATGTTCCCTTCTAAGTAGTTCTTGGTGCTTTTTCCTTACAAGAGCATCCTGAAGCATGCTCATCTATTCAATAGTTATTATTGCAAGATCAAAATTTAGCAACACAATCACCTCATCCAAGTTGACATCACCAAATGATGTAACTTCATCTACCTTCAATGTGCTAGGACTAGGCCTTGATGACTATAATGTTGTAGCTTCTACACTCAACCTATGAAGAGCTTGACTTGAAGGAGTAGCAGTTTCTTGCAAAGTAACCAATGCTCATATTGCTAATTGCTCCTAAGGCTTGGTAGTCAATATTGACTCTTCAGTCCTATCCTTTTCTTGCTTTTCAATCTTAGTTGCACCTTGATTTTGTGCTATAGGTGCATAAGTATCTTCATAACCTATTTAAACTGGTGTCCCATCTTTATCTTCTATAGAAACTTCTTGTATTGACAAATTTTGTACCATTGTGTTGATATTTTCCTTTGTTTTCTCTTTTCTTTCGTACACTACAATGGGCATTGTAGGTTGTACCATAATAAATTGAGGGGTCTTAGATATGTCTTGTGTTTCCTCCTCTGCAGATGTCTTTTCTATGTTCTCAATTTCATCTACACTCACCAATATAGGATGACTGCATAGTTGTGCCTTGGTGGTGGTGTCTTGCAATATCTTTTTCATGCTATTCTCTGTTAGCGGATTGATGTTCTAAGCTACAGTATCAGAAAAATCCTTGATATTTACTGTATCTATGTTTGCATCTATCTCATGTTGTGGATTGACACTCAACATCTGTATATTAGGTATACTATGTTCTATTTGCTACTTGACTTCAGTTGTTGCCTATGTATCTGCATTCTTCTTAGTGACTTCCAATGTGCATCTTTTTCAATTCCATCTTTAGTAACCTCAGTTACTTTTTTTTTCACCTTTGTCTCCACCTACCTCAACGGGTGCCTACTTAATTATCTTAGGTGTTGTTAATCCATATATTACTTTCCATATCTAAGTAGACTTCTAAACAACATCCTCAATGCCATTTTGCAAAATATTGAATGCCCTATATTCAGGAGCAAATATCCTTGTGTACTTCTTAATAGCCTTTAACATTGTGGCTTTATCTAATTCTAGCATCACATTTGCTAGTGCAGTCTCTCTGATTTGCCTTTCTAATTGAGACTAAACTATCATTTTTGGTCAACTCTACCATATAGACTCTTGGGTATAGAGTTGGCAAGATCAATTGAAGTCTTCTTGAATGTTGCTGTCATGGCATATATTGACTCTTCCACTTGGTTCATCTCAATATTTCCAAGTTTTTCAAACTCAACATGTGTGAATCTACAAAAGTCAACATTATTCATTATATTCTCACACAAGTTGTCCAAATCAGAAGGAATATGACTTACCACTTTGAATTGGCTATTGTTATCTGATTCTGTCCTCTCCTCATCTGTATCAGCTAGAGCAATGTATTTTTAGTTGTGATGTGGAGCCTAATTAGACTTAGAGGTTTATTCAATTCAGTTTTCTCCCCATATTATTTCAACAGGGGGTTTGGGAGCAGTGCCCCCAAGATGGGGTCAAGTCCTCTGGTAGTTCCCTAGGTGCACTCCTTATGTGAAAGGTGTCAGTTGCTATTTTCCTATTGGATACCTTATTCTAGCCCTAATTGTATAAGTAGTAAAAAGCTTGTATAAAAGTCTTAGGGTTAGGGATTTCATAATGTAATGGTGATATTGTAGCTTCTTGTGGTGGTATTGAGCTATAAGGGATTGTTGATTGTAATCACTGGATAATAATATTGGACTTGATGTTGGTGGACATAGCCTAGGGAGTGGGTGAACCATGTTAAATCATGGTGTCTTGTGTTCTCTTATGTGTGATCTATTATTTTTTGATATTATTTATATTTGCATGTAACTGTTATTTCTGTTTGAGGTTTAATCATAACAAGTGATATTAGAGCCAGACTGTCATCATATTTTTTTTGCCATACTATCATCACTTTTTTAGCAATCCTCTGTAGGAAGGTATCAAGATTGAGTGAGAGTCTTACAGTTAAGTGGGAGAAATGGAAGATGAGGATAAGCTAAAGGTGGAGAGGTTTAATGGATAAAAAATTTAGTTATGAAAGATGCAAATGGAGGACCATCTTTATCCGAAGGATTTATGGAAGTCATCGAAAGGAAAATTCAATAAACAAGGAGCTATGTCAGATGAGGACTGGGATATTTTAGAAAAAGAGGCACTTGGAAGAATTTTATTATGCTTGGCACCATTAGCGATATTTAATATTACAAAAGAAAAGATGATGGAAGAGTTGATGCAAACCCTAACAAAATTGTATGAAAAGCCCTCCACTTCAAACAAGGTATTTCTCATGAAGCATTTATTTAATATAAAAATGATAGATGGTGGATTTGTTTCTGATCATTTAAATGAGTTTAATACTATTACTAGTAAGTTATGTTCTATGGGTATTAATTTTGATGAAGAAATTAGGGCTCTCTTGATTTTGTGTTCTTTGCCTAAAAGCTGGAATGACTTGGTAATAGCTATAAGTAATTTTGTTTCTAGATTTAACACTCTAAAATTTGATGATGTGATCAATGTTATTTTGAGTGAAGAAACTCCTAGGCAAACCTTAGTTGGATCTACATCAGGAAGTGCTTTGAATGCACAAAGTAGAGGTAGAATGAATGAGAGGAGAAATAATTCTAAAAAACATGGGAAATCAAGAGGAAAGTCAAAGGGGAAGAGGCCTCAATCTAGAGGACTAAGAGATTGCTGGTACTGTGGTAAACGAGGCCATAAGAAGAAATATTTTTGGACTTGAAAGAACAATGAAGGAGATAACCTAGAAGGGAACAAGGAGGAAAATGTGGTAAGTAACAAATCTGAAGAGGATGCTCTACTTATGTCTTTAGAAAGTGTTGACGATTCATGAGTTTTAGATTCTGGTGCTTCATTTCATGCTACACCTCATAGAGGTTATCTCATTGATTATGTCAAAGGGGATTTTGGGCTTGTTTATTTGGGAGATAATGAACCCTGTCAATTCATTGGAAAGGAAAAATTTAAATTAAGTATCATAATGAGAATCATTGGCTACTACATGAGGTAAGACATGTTCCAAGGTCGAGTAGGAATTTAATTTCCATAGGGCAACTCAGTGATGAGGGTTGTATAGTTACTTTTAATGATAAAAATTGGAAAGTGTCAAAAGGTTCCCTCATAGTAGCAAAAGGTGTAAAAGTACACACCCTATATCTTTGTATGAGTCATACTATTCCTTCTACTTTGATTGTTTCAGAGAAAAATGAATGTCCAGGAATAGTTGCTACTGTTGTGCAGGGAGAACAAATAGTTGTTGTAGATTTTGATACATTGATGTGGCACAACAGAATTGGGCACATGAGTGAGAAAGGTATGAAAGTAATTTATTCAATTTTTTTTACTAGGTCTAAAATGTGTTAATATGGATTTCTATGAAAGTTGTGTGTATGGAAAACAAAGGAGAGTGAGTTTTGTGAAGACTAGGAAGGAAAAAAAAAAAGGTGAAAGATTAGAGCTTGTGCATATAGATGTATGGGGGTTAGCTTAGGTATCTTCCCTTGATGGCTCTCATTATAATGTTACATTTATTGATGATACAACTAGAAAAGAATGGGTTTATTTCCTTAAACAAAAATCTAATGTATTTCAAACTTTTAAGAAATGGAAATTCTTGGCAAGATGGATTCCAAAAATACAAGGACAAAGTTAAGAAATCTTGTTTTATAGCTAAAGATTATGATAATAGTGAAGATTGAATGGTATATATTGTTGTAAAGGATGAATCTACTAATGAAGGAGATAAGATAACACATATCTCTCATGTTAGCAAAAATAATACATGGATTATTGATAATGGCTGTTCACATGATATGACTGGAGACAAAATAAAATTTGAGCTCATGGAATATTACGATGGAGGTAGTGTGAGGTTTGGAAACAATGAATCTTATAACATAAAAGAAAATGATGTATTTCATTGACTAAGGAACTTGTATGTGATAATGCTTATTGGGTTGAAGGATTAAGGCATAATCTATTAAGTGTGGTACAATTGAATAACATTGGATTCAAGGTAGAATACATGAATGGAAATGCCAAACTACTGGATGGAAAATGAAATTTGATTGGATTTGGAAAGCAAACAAAAGGTAATCTATTTTATCTTGATCTTAGTAAATGTTCATGTTTTATTGCTCAAGTAAAAGAAAGCTAGTTATGGAACAAAAGACTATGTCATGTAAACTTCGATAATCTAGTTAAGACAAGCAAACATAGAAGAGTGAAAGGTATTCCTAGTTTGATGAAACCTGATATGGGTTTATGTAAGAATTGCCAATTTGGTAAGATGGAAAAGACTAGTTTCAAAAACAAAAACTATCAGTGAGAAGAAGTCTTAGAAATTTTCATACAGACTTCTATGGACCTATTGGAATAGAGAGTTACAATGGAGAAAAGTTTTTCATTCTTTTGTTGATGACTATTCTAGAATGATGACTGTAATGTATCTACAAGAAAAATCAAAAGTTTTTCAAAAGTTCAAATGGTATTTGGCAAGAGTAGAGAAAGAAACTAGAAAGAGATTGAAATGTTTAAGATTAGATAGAGGTGGTGAATTCATCTCTAAGGAATTCAATAATTTTTGCACTGAAAGAAGGATCAAAAAACAAGTATCAGCCCCTGGTATTCTACAATAGAATGGTATAGATGAAAGAAGAAACATATCCATCATGAATTGTACAAGAATCCTGATGATTGAAAATAATGTTGCTATCAAATACTAGAAGGAAGTTATTAGCACTACAGTTCATACCTTGAACAAACTACAATTGAAGAAAGATTCAAACAAAACTCCTTATCAACTATGGTATGGCTACAAACCTAATGTAAGTTACTTGAAAGTATTTGACAACAAATGTTATATTTTGAAAGAATCTAGAAAAGGAAAATTTGATGTAAAAGGTGATGAAGACATATTTCTAGAATACTCTTGCAGAAGTAAAGCATATAAATTTTTGAATCTATCCAGTCATAAAATCATAGAAAGTGCACATGTGAGAATTGATGAGTTTGCAGAAAAGAGTGAAGAAGAAAGCAACAAGGAGCTAGAGGATTACAAAAGATTTGTCTACTATGAACCTAATACCCTTACAAACCTATCTAAAAGAAAGGAGACTTCATCTCCCAAGTCCTCAAAATCTCTAACAGTTACCAAGTTCCAAACAGTGCAACCTGAGTCATAATTTGAAGGACTTGAGTTACAGTCAGAAGCTATCGAGCTAGTTCAAACAGAGTCTAATGGACCTGAGTTGTAGATAGTAGGACCCAAGCTTTATATTGAAGTTCATGATGAAATAAGTGGAACTCATTCCAAATCCAATGAACTTATGTTAGCAAGATATGTTAGAAGGCATCATGCACTGGATCAGATCATTGGAGACAAATTTGATGGAACAATGACAAGAAGCAAATTAAAAGGTACATGTTTACTTGCTGAATTTGAACCAAGAAATGTTAAAGATGCTCGAGATAATGAAAGTTGGGTTGAAGCAATGAATGAAGAAATAGAAAAAATAGAGAAGAACAAAACTTGGACTCTTGTTCCTAGACCCAAGGATAAAAATATAATTGGCACAAAGTGGGTGTTTGGAAATAATTTGAATGAAGATGGAAAAGTTTCTAGAAACAAGGCAAGACAGGTATGTAAAGGTTATTCTCAAGAAGAAGGTGTTGATTATGGTGAAAATTTTGCTCCTATTGAAAGATTAGATGGTGTTAGAACTTTACTAGCATATGCAACACACAGAGGATTTAAAGTGTATCAAGTGGAAGTTAAATATGCATTGTTGAATAGAATTCTTGATGAGGATGTCTACATTGAACAACTGGAAGGCTTTGTAGATCCTAGCAAAGAGACATGGTTTGAAAGTTACACAAAGCATTATATGGTCTCAATCAAGCTCCCAGAGCTTGGTATGAAAGGCTTGCTTTCAAAGAACAAATGATAATAGTAGTTTGTATATCAAAGAAAGACCAAAAAAAAAGATTGTGTTGGTAGAAATATTTGTTGATGATACTTTATTCATAGGAAATGATGATTTGTGCAAAGCATTTTTAGAAGAAACAAGTAAAGAATTTAAAATGTCCATGTTTGGTGAGATAAAATTCTTTGTTGGGTTGTAGATACAATAGAACAAAAATGGTATCTACATCACTTAATCTAAGTATATCAAGGACATACTAAAGAAGTTTGGAATGGAAGATTCAAGACTAGTTGGAACCCCCATGTCTACTAGACATAAACTTTCCAAGAATGATGATTCTAAAGAAGTAAATCAGACCACACACAAATCAATGATTGGAAAATTGCAGTATTTAGTGCATACAAGGCCTAATATTGCATTAGTAGTTGGTATGGTGGGTAGATTCTCAAAAAATCCCAAAGAAATCACATGATGGCAATTAAGAGAATCATGAGATATCTTAAAGGTACTAAAGGCTATGGCTTATGATATAAACTTGGAGGCAATTTGGACTTGAAGGTGTTTACTGATACTGATTGGGTAGGAAGTCTTGATGACAGAGAAAGCATTAGTGGTGAAGCATTATTCCTTGGTAAAAGACTAGTGTCTTGGACAAGCAAGAAACAAATTTGCATCTCTCAGTCCATAGCAGAGGTAGAATATGTGGTAGCAACAGTTAACTTTTCTAACATTGTTTGGTTCAAACAATTGTTGGAAGGAATGAAGATAGAGATTAAAGATCTAATAGTCATATATTGTGATAACACTAGTGCAATCAATATATCAAAGAATCCATTGATGCATACCAAAACAAAGCACATTGCTATAAAATATCACTTCTTAAGAGAATTGGTGTAGGATAAAGAAGTCAGATTGGAATAGGTAAATACCAAAGAACAAATTGTAGACATATTCACCAAGCCATTACCTAAGGATGCATTTCTATATCTAAGAGGTAAGGTGGGGGTCATTCCCCTATCTAAAGCTCACTAAATAAAGTTTAGTGATGCATCAACCAAGAGCATGTTGAAGATAAATCAGTTGGTGCAGAATTCACAAGGGCATATTGCAAATGAATCAGTACTTAAGTTACATTAATATTAATAAAGTTGTTTCCTTTGGCATGCATTGTTAAAGAGGGAGAATTTTACTGTCATATCTCATATAATATTTTTTTTATTATTACAAAAAGGGAGAAGTTTGATGTAAGAGGGAGAAGTTTTCTATCATAGAAACTTTATGAAGAAATATCTGTGAGGGAGAATGAACTTAGCAGAAGTTGTTGTAGATAGAGGGAGGAACTAAAGAAAGGAAGAGCTCAAACTGATAGAGGGAGTTCTCATGGATAAAACTAAGGATATGTTCCTTACTTTATTCTTGTTCCAAAATTTCACAGTGTTATGACATGTGTTGCCATCAATGCCAACGAGGGAGATTGTTGGATACAATTAATTAATTGTGTATTGTCTTTGATGTTACACAAATGTCATATCATTATCAATCAGTGTATGCTGAGCTCACTCGGGTAGTGAAGACAATTTTCTATGTCTATCGAGTGCTCATGTGTATGCCTAGTTTAGAAGGTGATGTCTACCAAGTTCACTCGGGTGTTAAAGGAAAGTCTATAGAAGATGAGTGTTAACTAAGCTCACTCAGTTACCAAAGAATCTTTGTGAGTTTACAGTGTTAATCGAGCTTCTGTTGGTTAACATAGAAATTTTTTTCTAAGTTAGTGTCTACCAAGCTGGGTTGGCTAACAAAGGATTTTCTTGTTTTGACATATTAAGCTTAATTGATTTATCTATTGGTTCTAGCTGATCGAGGTGATGAATATTAGTTATTTTAACTTATATATGACTTGACTTGATAATATGAATAAGTACAAGGTCAAAGTTGTGAATTTGGAAGAGTATGTGAGAATGAAAATGCATGGATGATTTTGAGGACCTAATGATGCAGTAAGATAATGAATCAGAAGCATAAGCAGAATATACTTGTGGAGCAAAAAAGATATATTTGATTAGGAAGGATCAAGTACAAGATAGAATAGAGATCTGTAATCAGCAATTTAGTTTCATTCAAATCAGGTCATCTTATTGTTACTTTCTAACCATTGTAGCAATGATCTAAATCTCTTAACAGAGTTGGCTTAACAGGTATTTGTAAATCCTCTAACAAGGTGGTAGTTTTGTTGCATTATCTAAAGACCTCTAATAAGGCCACTCCTAATAAGGTGATTAAATCCTTTGATAGGGTCACACCTAATAGTTTTTTTTGTAACCTCTAATAGGGTCGGCTCCTAATAGGGCTCACTTTAGAAGAGTGAAAATAGTAACTAGCTACAATTAGTGGTTTTTCCCAAATTGGGTTTCCACGTTAAATCCTAGTGTCAAATGTGTTTATGCTATTTTTTAATGTGTTTGCATCTAAGTTAAGATAATGGTAATCATTTGCATGTTAAGTATTTACCAAGCATATTCAATATTTACTGAGTTACAACATTTTCTGCGTGTTTGGTGAACATCAACAATATTTAGTTTTCAGAGTTTATTTTGCATTTAAATCTAAAGAGATCTAAGATTTATTTTAGTAGTAACTAATTCACCTCTCCCCTCTTAGTTACTCCTCTTATATTTCCAACAACTTGATGCTGGTGAACCTAAATGTTATGATGAAGTTGTGTAAGTGGATACAAAGATTCATTGGGAGTTTGCAATGAAAGACAAAATGGACTCTTTGCTGAAAAATAAGACATGAAATTTATACAAGTTGCCTAAAAGTAAAAGGACTTCATAGAATAAATGGTTTTACAAGTTAAAAGAAGAGGATGGAAGTAAGACAAGATTTAAATCCAAGTTTGTTGTAAAAGGATTTACATAGAAAAAGGGCATTAATTTTGATGAGATATTTTCTCCTGTTGTTAAAATGACTTTTATTCACACTATTTTAAATATTATGGCTATTGAAGGTTTGCATTTGGAGTAGCTTGATGTTAAAACAACCTTTCTTCATGGTGATTTGGATGAAGAGATATATATGGCACAACCATAGGGATTTGAGGTCAAAGGTAAGGAAAGATTAGTATGTAGATTGAAAAAAAGTTTATATGGCTTGAACAAAGCACCTCAGCAGTAGTATCTAAAATTTGACAGGTTTATGCATGATCATGGATATAGTAGGTGTCATTCAGATCATTGTGTTTAATTTAAGAGGTTGGATGATGACAACTATATTATTTTATGTTTATATATTGATAATATGCTTATAGCTGGGTTTAACATGGATCACATGAAGGGGTTGAAATGCTAGGTAGCACATGCATTTGCTATGAAGGATTTGGAGGCAACAAAAAAAATCCTTGGTATGAAGATTTATAGAGATAGGAAGAATAAGAAATTGAATTTATCTCAGGCTAATTATATTATGAAGGTGTTGCAACATTTCTCTATGGAGAATGCTAAAGCTATTAGCACACCTCTACCTGGTCATTTGAAGTTGACTAAGGAGATGTGTCTAAAGACACAAGAAGAGGAGGCTAAGATGTCCAAGGTACCCTATGCTTTAGTTGTAGGAAGCTTAATGTATGTTATGGCATGTACAAGGCCAGATATTGCACATGCAGTGGGAGTCGTTAGCAGATATATGATTCATCCATGAATTGAGCATTGGAATGTAGTCAAATGGATTCTTCGATATTTGAGAGGAACATCCAATAAGTGTTTACACTTTGGGGGCTCTACTACTGACTTACAGGGCTATGTTGACTCAGATTTGGTAGGGGATATTGATATTAGGTAGAGTATTATAAGTTATGTATTTACTATTGGTGGGGCAGCAATAAGATGGGTTTCTAGATTACAAAAGGTTAATGCTTTATCCATTATAGAGGAAGAGTATGTTGCTGCTATAGAGGTAACCAAGGAAATGATATGGCTTCAGTTCTTCTTGAAAAAATTGGGACACCCTCAAAATGATAATTATTTGGTTATAGATAGTCAGAGTGCCATTCATCTTACAAAGAATTTAGCTTTGCATTCAAATAAAAAAAACATATAGTTACGATACCATTTCATTTAGTCAGTTTTAGATGATGGATAGTTAAAGCTAGAGAAGATACATATAGATGATAATCTAGTAGATATGTTTTCCAAGGTAGTAATAAGGGAGAAGCAGAGATCCTCTTTAGGTTTGGTTGGTCTTCTAGACTGAATAGGATAAACAAACAATAGAGTCTAGGGTGGTTTGATATTCTAGTGGTAGCTACATGTTTAGTAGTGCTATGATCAGTCTCGAAGTGGGAGGTTTGTTGTGGAGCCTAACTAGTCTCCAAGTGGGAGATTTTTGTGATGTGGAGCCTAATCAAACTCCACAAGAATAACATTTTCTCCTTTGTCTCTTCTCAAAATCATCTTCTTGTGTAGCTATCATGGTTCTCATTTCTTTTGGCTTTTCCACTTCTTGAACCTTCTTAGCAGTAACTCTTGTGTTGGCCCTAGTAGTAGGAACTGTAGTCTTTGATTGTGTAGTTTTTGTAACCTTCTTTGGTTTGCTAATTTTGGAGCTTTAGCTTTTCTCTTATTCTTCTCTTTGTCTATAGATTCTTCATTAGCTTCTTCTCCCTTAGCACCTTCTTCAATTTCTTCTTCCTCTCCATCTTGATCTTCTCCTTGACCTTGAGTAATGGCTAGTGGTACTTGGGTTGCTACATCTTCACCTTCTTTTTCATCATCATCTTCATTGTCATCTTCTTCTACCCCTTCACCAAATTTTTTTTTGAGCTTCTTAACAATTTTTTTCTTCTTCCTTATTACAAAGGTTGTTTTCAAGTCCATAGTTATCCTTGACTTGGCTACATCATATTTACCAAAAGTTGTAGCCTTCTTATCTACTTCTTTTGCCAACGAAGTAGCAATTGCTACAGATTCCTTATCCATATTTATCTCATAACTAGGCTTTAGCCATCTTACCCTTAGAATTGTAGCTTGAACATATGTGAAGTCAGTATCAACTAGAAAGAAAAAATCATTTAAATTCTTCTCAACTAATGACACTGGTATCCTCATTCTTTGTTTCATTGACTTCTTAAAGTCTTCAAACTAGCTAGTCATTATAGACTCAAGATTTTCTTCAAGTTGCTCAATTTATTCACCTATCTACACTGCAATAGATCTATTTATCTTCCATGCAACTTTACCAAAAGAAGGAAATGTGTTCTACACATAGAAAAATATAAAAATAAGTATTGAACCAAACTTGCACTATGCACTCTTGGTTTTTCTTATGGCTCCCAAGTTTTCTGATAACTATTGTAACTGTAACTTGGCAAGGTCATAAGAATGATCCTTCTTAACTATCTTGTAGCCTATATCAACATCAATACAAGGTACACTATTCAGTTTGATGGATTGAAAGAACTTGTGTGCAATTATCCTTACTACAAATGCAATTAGGGGATCTGTCATGGTGTTAATTGTCATTCCTCTCTTATTCCACACTGTCCGTATTTTTCTCAATAACCTCTTTTGCATCACTTCTCATGGTCTTAGATCTATCTAGGGTTGGATACCCTTTTACCCTCTACACAATCCTCTTGGTAATCTTGATAGGTCCATTCTCTAACCACATAATGAATCTTTCTTGAAACAATCTTTATCCACTTTGTCTTGAAAATGTTGAGGAAATCTAGGGCACGAGTTAACCCTTTTCTTTCTACAATCTTATATTCCTCCTTTAATATTCCATTGTCACATGATTTTTGATATAGGTCTCTGATCTCCATGTCACCTATGCGACTTACCTTACATGTGTAACAACATCCTACATCTTGAATTATTAAAACTTGAGGTGGTTTCATCGATGGTGCACCAAATCCGTCTTACTTGTATGCAATGTTAGAAATTTCTCTAAAGTTTAGTTGTTTGATCTTATTACTGATTAATTAAACATTTAAAACTTTCTTTCCCTCTTTAACCTTAGTAGCAGAAGAACTATATGCCATATCGATTACCTAGGGTTTGCAAAAGTTCAAACAACATAGCTTGGCACATGATAAATACCTTCACAAATATGTTGAATGGTGTCAAACCATGGTTGAATCTAGTTTGCAAAGTCTTGGAATGATCTCTTAAATTTTCCTTAATCTCTTCATTCTCTCTCTAAATTCAAATGATGTGAAATGAATTGAAAATCAACCATATAGCCCTTAAAACTTTGCAATAATACTTAGTGCTTACACAGCTGTAAGCTTAGCTATAATAGAAATTCCAACTCACTCGAAAACCACTATGAGCTTAGACAACACTATCATCTACAATAGCTTGACATCAACTAGATTTCACTTGGTAGCTTAAGTGAAACTTTTCATACTTGACAGCATGAAAACTAACAAAACTTAAATTTTTTTCCAAGTTCTAAACAACACTTTGCATCTTTCTCCATGCATATATAATCTTTTCGAAACTAAATCCTTGGAATTGATATATGGTATATCATTTAAATATCAGTCCCACTAATACCTTTTGATTACTTAATTGGGATGGTGTGATCACCTGACCCATTGGGTAAAGTGATCCCATCTAAAATTGATGTACTACAATCTTCCTTCTATGTTTTGTTCATCTACACTCTAACTTCCTCAACATCTGCCTTTCCTTTGCCTTTATTTAACTCATTGCTTTGTGCCTTTGACTTTTTTGGACAATGTCTACTTATGTGACTTGTCTTTAAGCAACTAAAACATGTAGTCTATCTTAACCATCTACTATAATCACTTTTGAAATGTGTTCTTATGTAGTTCTTAGGAACACATGTCCATACTCTTGACAATAGTGACAACTATACCTAGTATTATAATCCCAATTATAAGAGTTGCTATTGTGCTTTACCTTTATTTTCTTGTTTGATAACCACTTGGGCTTGGATTTGCACTCATATTCCCTATGTCTATACTTCTAACAATTATGGCAGTATCCTTCAAATATTTTTGTGTTCATGGTCTTGGTTCTGCATTCATGTGCTTGATGTCCTTGCTTGTTGCACTTATGGTAGTGACCCATGAAATTCTACTTAGGATTCTAATTTGTAGTCTTGCTCCTACAAACATTAGCACTATGTCCTAATTTTCCACAATTATGGTAAGTAGGTTTGGAGTTCTTACCTTTTTTGCTCCTTTGTTCACCACTTTTGGATGATTCTCCATGTTTAGTACTGGTGTAACCCAATCTAGTAGTATCACTGTTAGATCTAGGAGATCTCATCAATTGCTCAAAATACTTGATGGCTTCACTTGGTTTGTTGGAACTTTCAACAAAATCCTTTTCGCTTCTTAGATCATTTCTCAATTTTTCATTTTACAACTTCAATGTTGTGATTTCAATATCTTTACCATTGAATTCATGATTGGAAATCATCATTTGATTCAATGTTTCCAGTTGCATGTGATAAATCCTATTCACCTCTGATGTCTTCTCTTCCAATCTATTGGTCAGTATCCTTTTGTCATCTTCAATCATGACTTTTTCCTCTTCAACTTCCTTTTTTTGCTCGATCACCTCACATAGCAATACTGATTGGACTTCTTGTTCTATCTATAGATTTTTGACCTCCTCAGTTAGGGCTCCATTCTTTTCCATTAGATCTGCAACTACTACATCAAATTCACTTGTGTTTCCATCTGCAAATAATTTAGTAGTTTTAATCTCTTGGTATTATGTGTCATTCTCTTTAGTAGCTATCTCTTTCCTTCTCTTCAATTATTACTTCAACCCATCTCTTACTTCATTCAACTGATGTAGGGCAAGGTGTATTTCAATCTTCTAATTCTCAATAGTCTTTTCTAACTTGTAGATTTCCATCTTCAAGATCTTTCCTCAAAGCTGCAAAGCTTTCCCTTCCAAAGAAATAAGATCTGATACCAATTGTTGGAAATACAATATGGGAAGTAGTAAACTTTGAGAGGGGGGGGGGCGGGGGGGGGGGGGGGGGCAGGGGTTGGGGATGACACCCCCAAATCTTCACTACTATAGTTGTAAAGTGTATCCAATGAAGGTTACAATGTTTGATCATGAGATATGATCTACCCTATTAAAGGTCTGCCCTGTTAAAGGCTTACAAGATTGTTAGATCTCACCCTGTTAAAGGATTTCAACACCCTATTAGAAGTGTGACTAGTTAAAGGAATTCAACTTACAATGAAGTAAACACCTTGTTAAAGGATTTATAATATCCTATTAAGACTACTCTGTTAAGAGATTTAACTAATTCACCTATTAGAATGTCTTAGCAATGATCCTTTGTTTAGCACTCTTGATCCTTCTTGGATAAGATGTGTCACTTCTATCCTCTAACTCTTTTCCTTTATTCTCCTCTAACTAATTCTATAGTGTATCTCAATTCACAACTCCTTAGCTACCATGAATACTCTGTTTGTGCATGTAGACTTTTCTCTTTACTACTAATTTTTTTAAAGTTTTAGGGTTTATCCTCCTTAAGAAGACCTAGGTTAGGTATGAATCAACAATTATAATTCATCCATCTATCCCCTCAATTCATCCCTTTAACTAATTGGCTACATGTACTACATAGGGATTCATAATTAAGATTCATTCTTATCATCTAGGATCGCAAAACAATCCTTGAGTCGGCTCCAAAAAGGGCTACATAGTAGGTTGTGCCATTACAAACAATTATGTCAAACTATTTTACTCAGCATATGAAGTCCTTGATGTTCAACATCAACTAAAATTTCAATTCTATCACTTGACATCTAATTTTCTTGATACATATTGACTACTTGGCACTTGAGTGACTTGACACTAATGATTTACTTGGTACTTACTGAGTAACTCACTCGACATGCACTATCTGACATGTTATACTCGACATGCATTACTTGTTTGACATTAACTAAATTCTAACTTGTAAATGACTTAAGTTTATAGACACTCATATGTCAAAACCAATCTGAGATCAACATGTGATACATGAGTAACATTTAAACTTCTGTAATAGATTATTTATGTCATTGAGTAGTACATGTATTTATTGGAAGCATATAATGTTAGATGACATCTTCTCATGGTCATTGAGTATGTATTATCTATGCAAAATAAAATTTTAAGTGTTTAATGTGGACAATAATAAGTGCATGCCACTTTTTTTTAAGGATCTGTTCATTATCAAGCTGTCATTGTACACTTTATTGGAGTCATAACATTTCAAAGACAACCCTTTTTTTTACTTTGAAGTATGTATGTGCTAGAGTTTTCAATAAGTAGAGTTTGTCAATTAATCTTGTCTATGAGAGGGAAACATATGTGAGTCTATCTTTTCTTATTCCAATAACATCAAATGCTAGTCCTTGCATGGTGAGCCCTGGTGATCAATAGATTGTGTAGGTACATTGTGGTTGTATTGGGAATTAATTTCTAATAGTCAATCTATTTTGGTTTTGTAAGTGTCTCAAAGACTTTGTGACATGATGTATGAGTATCCATGTCTTTGAAACATAATTTTTATAATATTGAACTAGGCTTTTGGCTTGTCACTTACCAATCTATGTACCATTAAAATCTATCTAGAAAATGCTAGTCTTACTGGTTCTCATGTATGATTCAAACATCCTATCTAATCCATTTACCATCCCATCTTCTACTTCATAATTACCACCATATGGTTCAATTAGAATATTTGGTTTTAGTAATATTTGTGATGACATTTTTTTGATTGATTGTAGATGGATATAGTGTTGTAGTTTTTTGTCATATTCATCAATTAGGTTTAACACAATTGTTTAATTGGGTGTGATTGATAACATTTTTTGATTGTGTGTGCTAATAGATTTTCATGTATAGTGTAGGTAAGGGAAATTTTTGTGCATTGGAGGCAATGTTGGAATATTCAAATGGGAAGAATACTTTTGAGAGGGGGGGGGGTGTGAATCAGAAGTACCAATTATTATCCTTTTAAATTCATAATAACATATAACTAAAATTAACATGCATGCAAGTAAACAAACATAAAATGTGAGCATGCATCAACACATAACACAAGAGATTTTGGTTACCTAGAAACCCTTCAGGAATAAGAAGGTAAAATTGGGGTGGGGATGACACCCACAAAATTACAAGAGCAATGAATTCAACCACTTCTGATGGTTTTCCCCATTAAAGGCTTGCCCTATTAAAGGCTTTACATTGTGTCAATAGTGACCTGTTGAAAGGATTTACAAACACTTTACATAAAGTGTCACCCTATTAAAGTATTTACATAAAGGTTGTTAAACCTACCTAATACATAGCATTTTCTTGTCCTTCTCCAAAGACTTTCCTATCTAGCTGTTAAGCTAACCTATCACCATAGGATTTCAATTTCTAATACAATTGTGAGAGAGTATTAGAACTTTTGACCTGATTGAATGCAATCTTGAATTGCTGGATTTAGGCACTTGATCTACTCTTTCTCTTCTGATTTTTGCTTGATCTAATCTCTCTATATGTCTCCTATTTTGCTATGGTCAACTGAATATAACTGCTATCCCTTTCACTGAGTTTTTATATTAATACTGAGATTTCACCATAATCTCCCCTTATGTAACTTTTCTTTTGTGCATACAATGGTCCATTCATCTTCCATATAGAGAATACAATGACTTAGGTTTAGGTATGGATCTATGATCCATATTGAATCTCAAATTCTCACTCATATTTTGCATTTTTTCTCATTGGTTGCATGCCTTCACAATTTTTCTGATTGGTTGCATACAAAATTCATAGAGATTACAAATGACTCATCCTTATCCTCTTTCTCCTTCAAGATTTCTTTAAGTCAGCTCCAAAAATGATTTAAATCTTAGTTTGTGTAGGCACAAACTCTTATGCTAATCTCGTGTTACTCAGCACATGAAGTATTACTGATGCTCGACACATACTATTTTTGGATTGCTCAGCATCTACTACGTTTCCTAGTTTGCTCGACACCTATTGTGTCCTGTATCACTTGGCATATGTTGTTCTGATTTGCTTGGCATCTGAATGATCTTGTTACTCGGCACATGAACAATTCCTATCTTGCTCGGCATGTGTTATACTATAATCTTCTCAGCACTAACCTGTGACTTGACACCTACTAAAATTTTGGCTTGACATCTATTGTGTACTCAACATGTATGGTGAAAATGGTTAAGGGTGTTGACACTCATTTGACAATACTATTTATTTGACCAAAAATCTCCCCCTTTGACATGAGTGTCAAAAACACTTAACTTATAGCTCCCCTTGAGTTGATTATGCCTTTGAATTTTGAAATTCTATACCAATATGCCTGATCCTTTCTGTCCTTTGATCTATTTCTGCATTTTGATCTGTATGATGTACCTATATTCCATGTGATTTCCAAAAGTTTACATCTCTTCTTCACTCTTTTACTCCTTGAGTCCCCTTTTTGGCTATATACAATCCTTCCACTTTATTCTCAAAATGAAAGAATGATCAAAATTTGGTAAACCTTATATCTTCTCCTCCTGTTATTATTACACCCCCTATAATATATGTCTCCTCCTTTCTTCATTCTCCCCCTTTTTGACACTAATGTCAAAGGGTTCTATTGTCATAGAGGTTTGCACCCTTGTCCAAAGTCTTACCTAAGGACAACCTTGTGAAACATGGAAACAACCTCCAAGCTGTGGGACTTGAACTGTGAGGTTGAATCTTCGGAGAAGGCTGACTTCCTCTTACTATCAGGGTACACCTAACTATTCTTGGAGAGGAAAAGGGAGAAAGAGAACATGGAAGCAAATCTACCTATTCTAATCTAAGGAGGTGATGCACCAAAATAGAGTGTTCAACCAATCTCTACCCATACATGCATTGTTGAAGCATTATGTCTCCAAAAGATATACACATTTAGACTTGTTTCAATCTAATAACCACATCCAGATCAAAAAACTAGAATGAATGACACAAGGAAAGAGAGATTCACTTATATATCATTCATAGGTCAAAGAGTACAGTCAGGCAGATCATAGATCTCTACAAAACATCAATGAGAGGCAAAGGATTCTTGCATTTTCACATCAATGGCTGAAGGAGATAAGAAGGATGTCATTCAGTTCAGAGGCAAAGGGAATTTTACACTAAAGATTTGTAGAGCAATATTAGAGAAATCAGAGAAGGTTCGACCCAAACAAAATCTAAAAAAATTGCCTTTATAGTTTAGGCATAACTGAGATGTCCTCTAATTGTAATTACTCTACAACCACTACATTGAAATCCTACAGAGAAAAATCATGGAGAAAATCTGATCTAGGTATAGATCTAAATGTAATGATATCTAATTTTTTGTCAAAACAAGGCCCTAAGAAGGCAAAAAATGGTGCCATTAAATTGTTTGACCAAGTAGATGGATCAGATCAAAGGTGGTGGAGTGTTCTCCTGGTGTTAGCATTCATTCTAGAGTGGTTGGCATTCATCACAGGGATTAGATCACGTGGGAAAACTTAATTTCCCCTATTTCTAGCTCATGAATAAGCAAAAATTAGCAGGTCAACATAACCCCAACACCAAGAGGAGCCGCATGGACCAATGATCTCTTTTTATTTTTCCACTCAGTAGAGTCTTCTTGAGTTTGACAACGTCCTTCTTTACTAACCACGTACACTCCTCAAACTCTAATTGTGATGGTCACATTAACTACCAGCGCCTCTAACTATTACTTCCTCTGCTGGGCCCACTAAGACACATGTCGTTTAGGCACTTCCCTACAATGTTTAACTTCCTTGCACTTCTATATTGCGAGAAAGCCCTGATTGTTGATTTGCTCAAGATCAACAATTGGGAAGGACTCTCCACAACACTGTGCTTGCTCTTCAAAGTTCTAGACCCACGAAACACTTGGCAGTTGACTTAGCCTGATCCGACCCCATCTAGGATCACCTTGGTACACAATTGGCACCACCTGGCATTGCTTTGCAGTATGTGAAACCAATCTGGCCCCATGGGGACATGCGGTGACAAGGCGCTTGCCCGTATTACTTAAAGTCCTCACATCTTGATATTGCGGGTATGCGCCAACCATTGATCTTGGGAGATCTGATAATGCTCATAACATGTGTGTCTTGGACCTCTGTAAATACCCACCATGATTCCTTTCGGACACGTGTCACCAAAGTGCTTCCTTGCACTGTCAAAACATCTGACAAAGCTTAGAATGTGGGAAAGCGAGCACTAATAGAATTGCCAGCTCATCCTGCGACTTCCCATCCTGTGGCCCACAGAAAGAACATGGATCCACCGATCCACGTGTTGAAAAGGGGCTTCCCCACATTACATAAAGGTTGTTTATTTAGAGAATGTGGGGATGCACCCATCATAGATCTAGGCAAGATTTGACGGCACATAAAGTTGCAGGCCGACCGAAACAAACAAAGAAATACACTAAAGTTTTAATAGTTTAATTTTTGATATTTCCAGGCCATTTAAATAATACTAAAATATGGAAGATGACCATTGGATGGGCCAGGTTTGCATTCAAATTAAAATTTTGGTGGGGAGGGAAAAATGGGTAATAGGTTCTATGGAGTAATACCATATTTAGCCAAAAAATAGCTATTTATCTCCATTATTATTTTCAGAGTTGCATCCCAATTCTCCAGAGCAATGTCTAATGACTTGTGTTAGATGACAGTCTCTGTAGCAAGGTGTACAAGTCCATCAAGAGGAGAAAGATTTGGATCTTTCTTTAATACTATCTCAGCATAGACTTGTTCCTTGTGGAGGATTTCTAAATGAGGGTTTATAGAGGACTAGATCTACATCAATATAGTCTTTATATTTGCCTCCTCTACTGTTAGCACAACTAACTCCCTTTATGTGTGAAGAGTTTGTGCAAAATGCTTCTCACTTTGAGCTGGATCTCTAGGTAATTGCATACTAGATATTTTCAAGTTCCTTTCCAAGCTCATTATTCATTGATTAGTTTCTTGTGTGAAATTTGAAAAATCACACAACTTCCTATATAATGAAAAAATATTTTCAAGAACAATTTTGGCCTTATCAATTGTCTTGGCCAACTTTACCTATTCAAGTGTAATGGCACTTGATATCTTCTCATTAACCTTGCCTTGAAACTTTCTTTCTGACCATTCCATTAGTTTAACATTCATGTTTGGGTCCTCATTTGTCACTTGATCAACTATATTTGATAGTTTCTCAATTATTAGTTTTCCTTCATCTAGTGACTGCAAGCTAGAGGCATCCATGAAGATGTCCTTGATATCATGAAGTGCTTTCTTTTATTTAAACTCTTTTCTCAAAATTTCTTGCCTCATTCTTCTATCCAATGCATTTTTCATTTCAGTCATTTGTTCCATTGTGATATTTTTGGAATCATAGGAGGGTATCTCAATTTCTTCATCAAGTTCAGTGTCTCTATAGTGAAGTACCCTGGCTACTCTTGTTGAACTTGAGCCTGGCATGGAAAATTGCAATGGAATAGCTTTAGTGGTTGGATGTAATGTCCATTTTCTAATTTTATATGATATTTCAAGCCTCTAATCAAATATTTAAGATCAAACAACTAATCTTTCAAAGATCCACCAATTTCTCAATAAACCCCAAATCGGGTATGCCGAAAATAGTGCCAAAAACTTCACAGCTTCACATATTATTAGTAAATTTAAATGTGGACATTTTTATAGAAATTTAAGCAGAATAACAGACTAAAAAATGAAATTTTAAGATATTTATAAAATTTACACAACAACTCCCAAATGGAGGATAAAAATAATGCTCATCGGGCTCTCAAAAACAACATAGAATAGCCCAGAAACATCACAAAAACACTAATAATCTATCAAAAAATTATAATCATGATCAAATACATATATTTAGCTCTATTTTAACATATAAAAGTCTGAAATACAGCAGCAACCCAAACTGATATGAAATACTCAACCAGAAACACCAAACTCTTACAAAAAACACACTCGAAAAATCACAAATCTGCACTGTTCAGCACAAAGACAAACTTTGCATGAGCATAAAAATGGAATGGATTCAAAATCCCATCATTAGCCTTCCTAAAAACCTGAAAAATCCCATTCTTGGGTCTCCTTCTCCGTAGGTTTGGCAGCCTCTGAAGAATAACAAAGAAATGAGCAAAAATCAAGTTCTGGAATGAGCCCAAAATGCCTCCAAACCCCTTAAAAGAGGGCATAACCCTAACTCACGTCCAAGAGGGGTTAATAAAATATAATTTAATAATAATTTTTATTTATTAGTCCATTGGTTTCCAAATATTAGCCCCTTTTGCTGAAATTTCACCTTTTTGGAGCCTGCCCTTAGCAAAGTTTATTATTTTTAATTATTTGAAAAGGGGACATGACAAGTCCTCCCCTCCCAAATATTTCTTGTCATCAAGAAATGAAGGTTGGAATTATCAAGAATATGTTCTCCTTCCCAAGTTGCATCCTCTAGTGGTAATCCTTTCCATTTGACCAAATGCTCTATGACGCTCCTGTTTCTCAATCTTTTCTCTCTTGTATCCAAAATCTCTTCTGGTATCAAAACTAATTTCCATTCATCATCAAGAGGTGGTAATTCTATAGATACTATTTTTTTTGGCCTAGAACCTTCTTTAGGCAAGATACATGGAAAATATTATGTATTTTTCTATTTGGTGGGAGCTCCAATTCATAAGCTACCTCTCCTACCTTCTTGATGATCTTATAAGGCCCATAGAACCTTGGCTTGAGTTTCTCTGCCCCACTCCTCTTCAAGGTGATTTGCTTATATGGCTGCAACCTAAAAAATACCAAATCTCCCACCTCAAAAGATCTTTCAATCCTTTTCCTATCAGCATATAACTTTTGTTGGTTCTGTGCATGTTGTAGATTATCCTTGAGGGACCTTATTATGTCTTGGCTTTGCTTGATGAAATCACTTGCTGTAGGTACTCTGCTATCAAAAAGTATTAGATCAACAAAAGAAAGGGCATCATAACCATAAAGAGCATGAAAATGAGGCATACCAATAGACATGTGATGAGATGTATTGTAATAATACTCCCCTAGGTGTAACCATTTCACCCAAGCATGTTGTTGATTTGAAACATAGTTCCTCAAATATCCCTCTATCCATTTATTAACTATCTCTATTTGTCCATCTGTTTGAGGGTGATAGATAGTACTGGGAGTGAGTTCAGTTTTTGCCAAATGAAAGAGCTCCTTCCAAAAAGAGCTGAGGAATCTATTGTCCCGGTCACTAACAATGTTTCTAGGCAAGCTATGTAATCTAAAAATTTCCTTGAAGAACAATTCAGCCACTTGTGATGCCTTTAAATTAGATGTGATAGGAAAGAAATGTTCATACTTAGTTAGTCTATCTACCACCACATATATGCAATTTTTACCTTGAACCTTGGACAACCCAGTGATGAAGTCCATGGAAATACTTTCCCATTTTTGTTCAGGAATAGGAAGTGGTTGCAACAACCTTGCAGGAAAATTTTACTCACTCTTGCTTTGTTGGCATACCATACATTCCTTAATGTGTATAAGGACATCCTCCTTCATACCCTTCCATGAAAACCACTCTCGAATTTTCCTGTATGTCTTGAAGTATCCCTGATGACCAGCTAAAGGTGTGTCATGAAAGGCCCTCAATATCCTCTCCTTAGTTTTTGATCCTGACACTAAGAAGATCCTGTTCTTGTAATAAATCAATTCATCAAAAACCTTGTACCTGTTATCATCCACTAACTTATCCAAAATTGTGGTGGCAAAGGAATCTTTAGCATACTCTAAAATTATGAAGACTTTCCAATCAGCAGAGATAGATGTTAAGGAACACAAAGTGGGCTTTCTTGAGAGAGCATCAACAACCACATTATTCTTTCCTTTCATGTATTCAATATCAAAATCATAATCTTGCAATTTTCTTACCCATTTTTGTTGATGATCATTCAAATCCCTTTGGTTCAAAAAGAACCTGAGGCTATTATGGTCTGTCTGTACAATGAATCTCCCACATACCAAATATTGTCTAAACTTATGAACTGCATGCATGATTGCCAACATTTCCTTATCATAGATGGAGTAACATTTCTCTGATTGATTTAATTTTCTACTCTCAAATGCTATTGGATGTCACCTTTGAGTTAGGACAGCCCCTATACCTTCTCTAGAAGCATCACATTCAACAACAAAAGGTAAGGAGAAATCTAGAATTGCAAGCATAGGGCATGAACTCATTACCTCCTTAAGCTTATCAAATGTTTTTTGTGCCTCTTCTATCCAAAAAAAAGCTCCTTTCTTTGTCAAATCAGTCAAGGGGGCAGCAAGCTAAGAAAATCCCTTGGCAAATCTCCTATAGTAGCTACACAACCTGAAGAAACCTCTCAACTGTGTAAGATTAGTGGGTGGAGGCCAATCCAAAATTGTCTAGATTTTTTGTTGATCAACCTGTACTCCTTTAGAACTTATAATATGTCCCAAATATAGGATATCTGTCAAACCAAACTCACATTTAGATAGCTTAGCATAGAAAGATTTCTGCTCCAAGATTCCCAAAATAGTGTCTATGTGCTTTAGATGCTCTTCCCATGTTTTACTGTAAATCAAGATATCATCAAAAAATACCAAAACAAATTTTCGAAGATGTTGGCTAAATACCTTATTCATACAAGATTGGAATGTTCCAGGTGCATTAGTGAGGCCAAATGGCATAACAAGAAATTCAAAGTGCCCGTAGTGACATCTGAAAGTAGTCTTTTTCACATCTTCACTCCTCATTCGGATTTGATGGTACCCTGATCTCAAGTCAATTTTTGAGAAGTATACAACACCATGTAACTCATCAATGAGTTCATCTATGCGTGGTATGGGATACCTATTTTTTATGGTCTTCTTATTTAGAGCCCTTTAGTCTATACACATTCTCATTGTACCATCCTTTTTCTTGACAAGTACCACAGACGATGCAAATGGACTAGAGCTAGGCCTTATGAATCCCATGTCCAGGAGTTCTTTAATAATTTTTTCAATTTCTTCTTTATAACCTCTTGGATGGTGGTATGGGGTTGTTATGATTGGTTTGGCACCTTGTTCTAACTCTATAACATGCTCAAAACCTCTATTTGGTGGTAATCCTGGAGGCAAGTCATTGAAAACTATACTATGCTTATCAAGAATATTTTGAATTTCAAAATGGAAATTACCTTGATTCTTTGGAGAGCTTGTTGGATGGATTATGACTCCTGCTGCCCATGCTACTTGTCCTCTTCGAAAAGTCCTCTCCATCCTCTTTGCAAAGACTGCCTTAGGTGCTCCATTCGATAAGCCTCTCAATATGACTTCTTTCCCATTGGAATGAAATTTAAACTCCATAGTTTGATGGTTCATGTAATAGCCTCCAATAGAGTGCAACCATTGAACACCCAGTACAAGATCTGTCTCCCCAATACCAACCACATAAAAGTCATCACATAACTCATAATCTCCTAAGGTCATCTTGAGTTGTTCCACCACCCGTGTGCAAGGCATAGTGAATCCATCAGCTATAGTAACATTGAATCCCTCAAAATCTTCTGCTTTAAGCCCTCTTTTCTTGACAAATCCCTCATCAATAAAATTGTGAGTTGCCCCACTATCAAGAAGAACTGTCAACCTTTGCCCTGCTAGTACCCCTTGAATTCGAAAGGGATGGTATCTTGGGACTCCTGATAATGCTGCTAAAGTGCCATCCTTGCTGATTTATTTTTCTCTCTTCTTCTACCTCCTCCTTAGTGTCATGAAATTTCTCATGTTCATCTGAATTAGATTCTGAAGCAACTTCAATATAGTGCACTTGACCTTTCCCCAAACATCTGTGTCTTGGAACCCATGGTTCTCTACAAGTAAAACAAAGCTTTTTCCTTCGTAATTCACTCCTAGTCTCTTCATCTACCTTCTTTTTTGCCACATTTATCACATCTTTTGGTGGTAGTGTTGGGAAAGTCTTTTTTTGAAAATTTCCCTTATGTTGCCAAAGATTTGGAGGTTTTTGATTAGTGACTAATTTCATAGGCACACAAGTTTCAAGTTGCAAGCTTCTTTTCATAGCTTCCTGTAAGGTTGAGGGTGAGAAAGCCTTAACCAAACCCTTAACAGAATCTTCTAAACCATCAAGAAAAAGATAAACAATCCTCTTTTCACTCATATCAGGTACCATAACAGCCACTTTTTGAAACTCTTCTATATACTCATTAACTGATTTGGTTTGCTTCAACTTTGACAATTCTTTAAAGTACTCTTCATCATCCTTGAGGTCAAATCTATCTATCACTCTTTGACTGAAATCATCAAATGTAGTTACCTGATCATGATCTTGAGTAGTCATTCCATGATACCACCAATCATAGGCTGCATCTTCCAGGTGTAGACTTGCAAATTGAACATCATCACTCTCCTTCATGGGGTTAAATGGGAAGAAAGACTCTAATTTTTGTATCCATGCTCTAGTTGAAATTTTATTTGTTCCATCAAAAGTAGGTGCTGTAAACTTGCTTATTTTATTTTTGAGCTCTCTTCCACTTATGTCATGCTCCCTCTTGTTCTTTTGGTTGATTTAGATGGTGTGGATTTCAGATTTCTTGGCTCCTTTGAAGTGCTTCCTTTCTCATTAATAGATGCAACTCCTTGTAGTTTTTCTGTCAATATTCGCAAAGCCTCTCTAGTTTCTGCCAAACTATCCACTGTTTGCTTCTGAGTATTTTGGATGTCTTGGAAGAATTTCTATGCCATCTTATCTGGATCAGCCATAATTTTCCCTTCTTTGGATTTTGTACTTTTACTTTCAACTTGAGGTTTGATCAAAATTTCTTTATTCTTTTCTCGCTGCAAATATCCATTTTCTCTTTCACTTAGTTGCATGCGACCATAAATTTTTACATGCAGCTGATTAGAAGCAACATGCAACCACCAAATTCACCAAGAACTAACATGTAAATGATTAGAAGTAGCATGCAACCATAAATTTTGACATGAAACTGATTAGAAGCAACATGCAACCATAAATTATGACATGCAAGATCTGGGTAGTTGTCAAAACTGACATGCAAACTTCTACAAACCCTCAGGCTGGCAAGATCATAGCTTTGATACCACTGTAATGTATCTTTTCTGATTTTATATGATATTTCAAGCCTCTAATCAGATCTTTAAGATCAAACAACCAATCTTTCAAAGATCCACTAATCTCTCAATAAACCCCAAATCGGGTATGCCGAAAATAGTGCCAAAAACTTCACAGCTTCACATATTATTAGTAAATTTGAAAGTGAAAATTTTTATAGAAATTTAAGAAGAATAAAAGCCTAAAAAATGACATTTTCAGATCTGTATAACATTTACACAACAGCTCCCAAACGGAGGATAAAAATAATGCTCATCAGGCTCCCGAAAACAACATAGAATAGCCCAGAAACACCACAAAAATACTAATAATCTATCAAATAAGAATAATCATGACCAAATACATATATTAAGCTCTATTTTAACATCTAAAATTCTGAAATACATCAGCAACCCAAACTGATATGAAATACTCAACCGGAAACACCAAACTCTTACAAAAAACACGCCCGAAAAACCACAAATCTGCATTGTTCAGCACAAAGGAAAACTCTGCATGAGCATGCACATGGAATGGATTCAAACTCCCATCCATAGCCTTTATATAAAATTGAAAACTCCCATTCTTGGGTCTCCTTCTCCACAGGTTTGGCAGCCTCTGAAGAATAACAAAGAAATGAGCAAAAATCAAGTTCTGGAATGAGCCCAAAATGCCTCCAAACCCCTTAAAAGAGGGCATAACCCTAACTCACGTCCAAGAGGGGTTAATAAAATATAATTTAATAATAATTTTTATTTATTAGTCCATTGATTTCCAAAGATTAACCCCTTTTTCCGAAACTTCACCTTTTTGGAGCCTGCCTGCCTTAGCAAAGTTTATTATTTTTAATTATTTGAAAAGGGGACATGCTCCTGAATAGTCTTACTAGTAGTGCCAATTTTTGGTAATTCTACCAATGTCTGAATGGAAAATTTCTCCTTTTCTTTTGCTACATTATCCTTCTCATTAGCTTTCCTCTCCTTTATACTTGGCATTTGAGCATTATCCATATTTACACTTGGTGGAGGTGGTGGTGGCAACATCAAAACTTTAGCTTTAGTGTTTGTAAAAGGCTATACCTTTGGATTCACCTTTTGTCTTTGTGGTGCTGCTATTGGTCTTTGTATTTCATCTACACTTACCAATACATGATTTTTGCATAATTGTGCCTAAAGAGTAGATTGGTGAAGGATCTTTGAGAGATCCTCTACAGTGAGTGGGTTGATGTTTTGAATTGTTTTGTCAGTAACATCTTTTATGATGACTATCTCTATAGGTGTAGTAGTTAAGTGAGGAGGATTGGGAGGTGGCAGTTGCGTGTCTTGCACACTTTGTTCATGTTGCTCACCTATCCCCTTTTTTTCATCTTTACTTATTTCCTCCTCCTTTTCTTCTTCATCCTTTTCTCCTTCCTCCACTTTCTTCTCTTCTACCTTCTTTCTTTTTGCTTCTTTTGTTTCCTTTGTTTTTGCACTTGCTTCTGCCTTGTATTCTTCATTAAATACATCATCAATTTTCTTATAGATAACTTGCCACACTTTTGTGGTTTTATTCACAACCTCTTCAATTTTATTTTATAGAATACTAAATGCCCTGTATTTGGGAGTAAATCTACTGTTGTGCCTTTAAACTACATTTGTTATTTAATTTTTAGTCAAATCAAGCAGCATCCTTGCTAAGGTAGACTCCCTTATTTCTTTCTGAGTTTGCAGACAAAAATTGCCATTTTTCTTCTACAATATTGTATAATTCCTTTGGTAATGAACTATCGAGTTCAAGAGGTGTATGTTTATATTCTGCCATCATATTATAGACAAATGTCTCTATTTTATTTTGCTCATCTTTTGTGAGCTTATTAAAATTTACATTCTTCGAATCATTTAAGTCACCATTCTTAATCTTAACACATAATTTATCAATGGAAGACTTTGATGGATGACTTACCACTTTAAGTTGACTTATATCTTCAAATTCTGTCCTTTCATCTTTTGTGTCTGGTTGAGTCACATATCTTCTTCCTTTCTTGGGCTTTTCTACTAGTTGTGTAGTAGCTTTCTTCTTTTTTTTTGCTGCCTCTTTGGCCTTTTGAGTTGATGCTCTTGTTGTGACCCTTGTTGCTATTTGCTTGGTTGGGACTGATTTTGTTTCTTTCTTGGGCTTTGACGTAGTTGTAGGCTGTGTTTTTGCCTTTCTCTTCTTCTACTTGGCAGATGTAGGTGCTTCCTTGGCTTATTCTTCCTTGGCACCTTCCTCTTTGTCCTTTTCTTGCCCTTCTTCTTCTTCTTCTTCTTCTTCACTGTCTCCTTCCACTTCTTCTGCTTCTTCTACTTCACCTTCAATATTTTCTCCAAATGTCTTCTTTATTTTTCTCACCATTTTATTCTTCTTCTTAACAATTGAAACAATTTTTAGTTCTATCTCAAATTTGGACTTAACAACATCATAAGTTCCAAAGTGAGGAGCTGCTTTATCAATTTCTTCTGCTAACAATGCTATGATTGCTGTTGAGGCTTCATCAATATCCAGTTCATATCCTAATGGCCTTAGCCATCTTACCCTTGGTATTGCAACTTGAATATATGTGAAGTCAATATCAACCAAGAAGCATATGTCATTTACATGTTTCTCAACTAGTGAGACTGGTATCCTCATCCTTTGCTTCATAGATTTCTTAAAATCTTCAAAATAGCTAGTCATCTGGGTTTCAAAATGGTCACCCATTTGATCAATAAAATCATTAATTTGACTGACTGTTGTCTTGTTAGAATTCCAGTTTACCTTCCCAAATGAAGAGAATTCTTCCATCACATAAAATAATATGCACATGAGAACTGAGCCAAATTTACATTGTGCACCTTTTGATCTCCTTATGGCTCCTAAGTTCTCATTGATTTGTTGCAACATAAGTTCAGCTAGATGATAGGTGTGATCTTTCTTTACTAACTTGTATGCCACATCAACAACTATGCAGGGAACACTATTTAGTTTGCTGGATTGATAAAATTTATGTGAGATTATCCTTACATCAAAGTCAAGTAGGGGATCATTCACAGTATCAATAGTCATTCCCCTATTGTTCCATTTTGCGCTTGTGTTCTTCTCAATTACCTCCTTTCTATCACTTCTCAATGTTTTTGGTCAATCTAGGGTTGGAAGACTTGTAACCCTATGCACAATCTTCTTAGTAATCTTCACTCATCCTAACTCTAGCCACAAACATCCATCATGAATTTGGCTCAAAACAATGCGGATCCATTCTATTTTAAACACTATGGGAAAAACTAGGGTTTTAGTTAAACCCTTGTTCTCAACAATTGAAAACTCGTCCTTCAATATCTTATTCTCACATAACTTATCATAGGAATTAAATATTTTTGGGTCACCTATAGCACTGATTTTACAATTGTAGCATTTCCTTATGTCTTGAACCATAATGACTTTGGGTGGAATGACAAATAGTGTACCAACTGGGTCATTTTTATAGGCTACTTCAGGTATTGGTCTAAATTTAGGCTATTTAACTTCATTTCTAACTAGTTCAATCTCATGATCTTCCTTAGCCTTAGGGTTTCTTGAGCTAGAAGCCATATTACCAAACTATGGCTTTAAAATGTATTAAAAAAATTAAAAATCTGCGTAGCTCAGCACTTGATAAATACCTTTAGATTGATAAGTTTGTGCTGAATCTCTATTGTATTTGAAGCAAGTGACTATAAGGTAGCTGCTTGATCACCTCTTAGCTCTTCTCATTTTTGCTCTTCATTTGAATGCTATGGAAATGAATGATTTTCACTTTTATTAGTCTTAAAACCTAATATTTATTGCTTTTGTGCTTTATATCTATACACTCAACTTCCAAAGGATTTTCCAACTCAGCATCAACTGTTTTCCACTCACTTGGCAGCTATTGTTATCACTCTGCTCAGCATCCACTAGTCTGTTTTAACTCAGCTTGAATTGGAGTTTTACTTGGCAACCAAAGATAGCTCGGCATCATCTTCCAACTTTTGTCTTGGCATCTTAACTTATGCAGATTTCTTCTTTGCAGTGTTCCTATATTCTTTTTGGGCTAATATATGACACATCTTTATATGTATCAGCCCTATGTGCCTTTCTAGTGCTTAATTTGATGAGGTGTGATCACTTGACCTCTTGGGTGAAGTGATCTCTCCATTTTATGTGCTACATTCACCTTTCTTCTATCATGTCTTCTTCATATCTTCCCTAATGTGCTCCTCATTAACTTTTTCTTTGCCCTTATTAACTTTAGTCTTGGGTGCTTTGACTTTTGTTAGACAATTTCTACTAATATGACCATTCTTCAAGCAACTAAAACAAGTAGTTTGATTTAACCATTTGTTTTAATTTCTCTTAAAATGCATTCTTATGTAGTTTTTAGGAATGTGTCCATACTCTTGACAATAGTGACAACTGTACCTGGTGTTGTAGTCCCAATTATAGTGATGTACATGATTGGTTTTTCTTGCAGCCTGATTAGGTGTCCACATAGGCTTTGAATTGCACTCAAAATCTCTATGTCCATATTTTTTGCAATTGTAGTAGTGACCTTCAAATCTCAGTGTCTTGGTTCTACATTCATGTGCTTGATGTCCTTGCCTTTGGCACTTGTGACAAAAATTTGCATTTGTAGGCTTAACATGCTGATGACTATTCTTGCTTCTACACATATTAGAGGTATGCTCCTTTTACCACATCAATGACAAGTGGGTTTAGTGTTCTTACCTTTATTTATTCTTTCTTCTGTAGTCTTAGATGATTCTCCTTGTTTAGTGCTGATGTAGCCAAGTCTTGAAGTATCATTACTAGCCCTTGGTGATTTCAGCAATTGTTCAAAATACTTGATGGCCTTATTGGGTTTGTTGAAGCTTTTTGCTATTTCCTTTTCTCTCTTTAGTTCATTCTACAATTGTTCATTCTACATCTTCAAGGTGGAGATCTCAATGTCCTTCATGTTCAACTCATGATGAGCATTTATCATCTGGCTCAAGGTGTCTAGTTGCATGTTTGAAATCTTTTCAAATTCAATTGTCTTTTCTTCCATTTTATTGATGAGATTTCTCTTTTCATTTTCTACCATGACCTTTTCATCAATAGCTCTTTTCTTGTGTTCAGTTACTTCACAAAGCATTATAGCTTGTGATTCTTGTTCAAGCTTGAGTAATCTAATTTCGTCAGCTTGTGCTCTATTTTTCTCTATTAATTTTGCTATTGCTACATCAAATTCCTTGAAATCTCCATTGGAAAATATGTGTGTGGTATCAATCTCCTTGTAGTGTATGTCATTTTTAGCTATGACTATCTCCTTCCTTCTTTTCAAATATTTTCTCAATTCCTCCCTGGCTTCCTCTACTTTGTGTAGAGCTAGTTGCACATCAATCACTTGATTGTCAATGATCTTCCCAAGTTTGAAGACTTCCATCTTCTGACTTTTTTCTCCAAGTTGTTAGAATTCTCCTTATGAGAACCAATGCTCTAATACCAATTGTTGGAATATTTAAATGGGAAGAATACTTCTGAGAGGGGTGGGGGGGGGGGGGTGTGAATCCGAAGTACCAATTGTTATCCTTTTAAATTCATAATAACATATAACTAAAATTAACATGCATGCAATTAAATAAACATAAAATGTGAGCATGCATCGGCACATAACACAAGAGAGTTTGGTTACCCAGAAACCCTTCAGGAATAAGAAGGTAAAACTGGGGTAGGGATGACACCCACAAAATTACTATAGCAATGAATTCAACCACTTTTGATGGTTTTCCCTATTAAAGGCCTACCCTATTAAAGGCTTTACACTATGTCAATAGTGGCCTATTGAAAGGATTTACAAACACTTTACATGTAAGTGTCAGCCTATTAAAGGATTTACATAAAGGTTGTTAAACCTACCTAATACATAGGATTTTCTTGTCCTTCTCCAAAGACTTTCCTATCTAGCTATTAAGCTAACCTATCACCATAGGATTTCAATTTCTAATACAATTGTGAGAGAGTATCAGAACTTTTGACTTGATTGAATGCAATCTTGAATTGCTGGATTCAAGCACTTGATCTACTCTTTCTCTTCTGATCCTCACTTGATCTGATCTTTGTATATGTCTCTTGTTCTACTATGGTCAACTAAATATAATTGCTATCCCTTTCACTGAGTTTTTTTTTTTTATACTGAGATTTCACCATAATCTCCCTTATGCAACTTTTCTTCCATGCATACAATGGTCCATTCGTCTTCCTTATAAAGAATGCAAAGCCTTAGGGTTAGGTATGGATCTATGATCCATATTGATTCTCAAATTCCCACTCATATTTTGTATTTTTTCTCATTGGTTGCATACCTTCACAATTTTTCTGATTGGTTGCATACAAATTTCATAGGGATTACAAATGACTCATCCTTATCCTCTTTCTCCTTCGAGATTTCTCTAAGTCGGCTCCAAAAATGATTTACATCTTAGTTTGTGCAGGCACAAACTCTTATGTTTATCCTATGTTACTTAACACATGAAGTATTACTGATGCTTGACACATACTATTTTTGGATTGCTCGACATCTACTATGTTTCCTGGTTTTCTCGACACTTATTGTGTCCTGTATCACTCGACATATGTTGTTCTGAGTTGCTTGGCATTTGAATGATCCTGTTACTTGACACATGAACAATTCCTATCTTGCTCGACATGTGTTATACTGTAATCTACTTGGCACTAACCATGACTCAACACCTACTAAAATTTTGGCTCAACATCTATTGTGTACTCGACATGTATGGTGAAAATGGTTAAGTGTGTTGACACTCATTTGTCAATAGTATTTATTTGACCAACATGCAATTTATAATAAGGCCAATTTAAGTACTCTAGATCATCTATTATTTATGACCTAACATGCACTTTACTGAGGATGTTAATGAAAATCCCATCCTTATATCCCATAGTCAATTATAATGTAAAAATATAATCTTCCTTTTCCAAAATTTATATGGCATTTATTTCTTTGATAATGAGGAATATTCAAATACTACTGTATCTTGTATGAGTTGTGCTTGATATAGGTCACCACTGAAGATGGTATCAAGATTTCCAAAAAATGTGGTAGGCATATGCATTATGTCTCATAATTGCATGTCTATGTTGTGCAAGAGTCTCACACCTACTAATGAAATTTTGTCTATCAAGATCACTCATAGTTGTTTATAATACTTTGACATTGTCTCTAATATTTTGATATTGAGTGGGATGAATTCTAATTCATTGAATGACATTTGGAGTGCTGAATGTATTGTTATGCCTCCTATATTATGTGTTATTTTTCCTATATAAAAAATATGAGACCCTTTGGATTCTATAGATTTTTATTGATATCTCTATTGTAGTTACATAAAAGAGTTTCATCGATGATTTTTGTAGTAAGAATTTTTCTATCATGGCTCAACCTATTAAGGACAAGTGTAATAATTCTCCTAGATTTCATTTTTTCTTCAACACAATGTCTTTCATAATTACTTGTTGATCTTTGTTTAACATTCTTCCCATCTTATAGTAATTTTTATTATTAGTAATGTGATAATTCTTTTAGATTTCCTCTTATTCACTATGATTGTTTCAATATCCAACTACAGGTTATAATGATCTTTTACATCCTTACCATTTTCTATAGAGCATGTACATTCATATCCATTCATTTTTATTTCAAGTTCATTGATAATGTCATCTAAAATATAATTGTATCTATATGGTTCATATTAATTGTTATTTCATGGTGTAAATAAGCATCATACCATGTTTTGAAACCATTGAGGATAATATTTTAACTCACTCTGAATGGGTAGTAGAGGAGAATTTTTTCTCTATAGCGATTCTTTAATTCCATATGTTTGTTGAAGTTCACGGAGCATATAACACTAGCCTTCAACATAAGTAATTTATTACCATATTTTCTATATTCAAAAGAAAATTGTGCAATTCAAACATGAAAATTTGTGATTAGTCTTCTAGGATAGTAATCTATTAATGACGTCAACATCACTTTTTTTGATTTCTTTGGTTCTTTCTCAAATAGTTTTGTTTGTTTTAACACAAAGGTCCTATCATCCTCTTCTCTTGTATGAATGAATACACATTTCCTTGAGCTCCAATCTAATGGGAGTGATAGAACAATATGAGTAGCTTATTGTGATGATATTTGTTGTAGGTTGGGAAGTGCATTGTCAAGTTTAGCTATCATTTTTATTGAGTCAACAATATTTGTTTGACGGTCTTTATGAATAATTCTAAATGAAAATGTCATTGACTTGTCTACTTTTTTCATGTATGAGCTACAATACATTGATGCAATGTATGCATTTAAGACAAACCATGCATCTATATTTTCTTTCCATATTTTTGGTAGTGTTCTAGAAAAAGTATTGTTCCAAACATTGCAAGGATTCCTTTGCAAAAATAATGTAGGCCCAGTGATTGTGGATCTAATGGAATTTATGTGTTCATTTTTAGTAACATGCATGTCTTCTAGGAAAATTTCAAGTCAGAATGCATTATTATATTTATTTTCCTATAGAGTCAAAAGTATCCTTTTTCTATGACATTTGTATTGTCGTCACTATCTTCAATAGGCTCAAGAATTGTTGTTTTTTTCATTTGTGGAAATGTGAAGTTATACCAACATATTTTCTTTCTTAATTTTCTATATTGTTTTGTGTGATGATGTCTATGTACCATAACTAAATTTAGTAGTAAATATTCAGTCTTATAGGCAACATACTTGTCTACAAATTGTTTAATGCTTGCATTACTCTCACTTTCATTGTTAGAATTCTTTAGAATAACTGAGAGGGGGGTGAATTAGTTATTCAAGGTCCAAATGCCCTATTAATACCTTTTTCTCTCTTTAATGAATCCATACACTTTTCATCCATCCAAACTTAAATCAATCATATAAGCAAGTTACAGTAAATCAACATGCAAAGATAAAATATGCAAGATCAACACATGACACAATGATTTATGTGGAAACCCAATTTGGGAAAAACCACCAGTAACATGCTACTTGATTCCCACTCTTCTAAAGTGATGCCCTGTTAAAGGCCTGCCCTGTTAAAGGCTTACAACACACTATTAAATGTGACCCTGTTAGAGGATTTCACCAAACTGTTAGGAATGGGCTTGGTTAAAGATCTTTAGAGCATTCAGTTGGAATGTCACCCTGTTAAAGGATTTATCTTATGGCTATTAAACCAAGCTAAGTCCATAGGATTTAAACTCACTGTTACAATTGCTAGAAAGTAACGATAATGGTCTTTTGATATGATATAACTTACAACATACTTTGCAGATTTCAGATCACACTTTCAGTTCAATCCTTATGCTTGGCTTCAATCACTTCAGCTCTGATTGCTTGTCTTCCTCTCAAGCTTCGTCTCCTTGAGTCTTCTTACTCATTCTGCCAATACAATCATCCTTGTGGTCATCTATCCAAACAGAGTTCCTGTGCTTTTTTCTCCTTAGCACCTTCTTCAGTACTTCATGCTTTTATGCTTGACCACCTCTCTCTCTTTTTTTTTCATTAACTTATGTCTTCTTAAATAGAAATCTAATTTTCCTTTGCTACTCAATTCTCCTTCTCCAATTTTAGGGTTTCAAGATGGATTAGGTAGGATACAATGTATCTACCCCATATCTTGTTCTCTTCTAGAAACTTCGCCAATTGTATCCTTAAAAATGTTCTACATGGTGTTCTGTGCCACCAGCTCATCATTCTTATCTTCCTTTTAATTCACAAATTTCTAGATAACAACCTTGTCGGCTTAGATCTGGCAAATCTTCAATTTTCAAAATAATGCAGCAACTTGACATTATTGAGTTACTGGTGCTCGACACCTATACCTACTCGGCACTTGGTTCTGCTTGGCACTTGATTCTGCTCGACACTTGATAAACTCTATGTCACTCGACATTTGAACTTGTTTGGCATCTGAAGTTTACTCGACATCTAAAGTTTACTCGGCATCAACTAAGAATTTTCTCAGCTCTTACTAGCTTGCTCAGACCCTTCTCTCTAATGAACTTAGTTGAGCTTTACAAAAGACTTAGCTAAAACCTTAAATCTTTGATATGTTTCAGTGTGCCCATTCTTTGTATCTTATAGTATGTCATCAAATACACTTTTTCATCAATGGCTTAGTTGATCCTTGTACTTCATTACAACATCATAACTTCAACCTTTCTCTAGGTGTTCTAGTTACATCTTATTGATTGCCTCCTCCTTGTCAATCAACTAATTGATAGTATTTGGATCACTAAAGCAATTGTCATTCCTGCAAGTAGCAAGTTTGACATCAATGACAAAACAATGATTGGAGACATTATTTACCAGTTCCATATATTATTCCAACAACTTTACTTACGATCATTTCAATCATTTCCAACATTTCATATGTTGGTACATCTTTTATCCATAAGAGGAAGTTATAGAGAATTAGTTTGAATTTTTTTCTAAAGAATGAATTATATTTTAGGACCAATTTCTTTACTACATTAATTCAATGCCTATAATAATGTGTACTTGTTATTAGATCTTTTTGTATCAGGTACACATTTTCATTTGTGTTCTTAGTGTTGAATTGTTGATTACTTCTTATTTGTTGATATGATTGATACAACTATTGAAGCATTCTTCTTAGTGGTTCACAATAGTTTTATGCACTTGTAAATGTAACAAAAAAGTAGGTGGCCCAAGCTGTTTTATCATTGGAAAAATATTTTTCTCAATAGATGCAAGTAGTTTGGAGATATTCTTATCCTCTTGATGCCAATATATCTAATGCCAAATTTGTGTAGTGTTTTTGGTCTAGTTTGAGCTTAAAATCTTATACGAGTAGTTTTCTTCCTTTTAGCTAATATTTGTGTGGCCTCACTCAAATCCTAGACATGAGTTTTTCTATGATTATTTTGATAACATTGAAAAATAGATTCATGGTGTGGTAAGAAAATTTAATATTTGAGTTTATTAATTCCAATTTTGTAATATTTGGATATGACAACTTGTCCATAATGTCTACATCAAGTGGGTTACTAAAGAATGATATAGAAAAATTCATCTCTTTAGCATACTTACCTTTGTGCCTAAAGAGATCTTGCCTTGTATTGGTGCATTCTCAAGTATGTTTTCCTCTATTTTCATGTATACATTTAGCTTTAGTGAAACCATGTATCAATGTCTCACATGTAATTTTGTTCTCTATATCACTATTGATATCACTTTCAGTTGTGCTACATTCTTCAACTTCTTGATCTTTGTTATTTGATTCAAGAATTTGTTTCTAGTTATCCTTTATCTGGATATTTTTAATTGTGTATATATTTTGTCTATATACTTGATTCAACACATTCGTAATGATATTTGCACGTACCATACCCATTTTGCATACATTTTTATATTTTAATCATGTTTTCAGAGCTAGTGCAATTGTTTATATTTCATTAATGGATTGTGATAGTGTTGTTTGCATGATGTCCATATCAATAGGGACATTTATAATGTAATCGATCAAGCCTGTTTGAGGTTTTTAATCCCAACTAAAATATCTATATATGCAAGTACAATTCTTAGTGACACTATTTTTTCTTTTAATGGGGATAGCATTGCCACATATTGTAGTGACTTGTTTGTAGTCATGTGGTATGGTGTGGCATATTTGGGAAGTTTGTATTATTTCAATGATGGATTACACTTGGAAAAAATATAGGTATTTAATGTGAGTGGTTTTTTCTTTGTTTGATTTAGATATGTTTCAATTTATTTAACTTTGAATCTCATGATACCTTTCTTGAAATGCAATGTCTCATAAAGTTAACATGTATACTTAGGTGTATATTCAACTTGTTTCTCGATCAACTCAATTGGTGTCTTTATTTTTGGCACATCTATCAACATTGCAATGTGTTTGTTTCATATTTGTTTCTTTATCTTTCACAATGATTTCAGCTCATTATTTTCTATTCTTGTATTTTGGGTAGATGAACTTGGCTTGTGCTCATTACAATTTCTAATGGATTATTTCATTTTACAAAGTATTTTTTTGTGTCATTCTTGATGACACCATTAGTTATATGTTTGGCCATTTAGATGACCACTTGAGGCAAAATATGTCTCCCTATAGCCCGACTTTGTCGTTGTTATTTTTTGGAGAGACGATTTTATCATTCTTCAAAAATATGTCTTAACATTGTCAATTCCATACATCTTATGTTGGTTGAGCTCGTAGTTAAATGTGATAATTGCATCTGTATCACTTTGTGAAATACAATTACAAAAGTAGTCAATTATGCCATGACACAATTGAGTTGATGTGTAACAATTGTCAAGAAGGAATTGTAGTGAGTTTAATAGACAATTTCCTACATTGTATTTAAATGTATTGATTTCAGCTCATTGTTTTCTATTCTTGTATTTTGGGTAGATGAACTTGGCTTGTGCTCATTCCAATTTCTAATGGATTGTTTCATTTTATAGAATGTTTGTTTTGTGTCATTCTTGATGACACCATTAATTCTATGCCTAACCATTTGGACGACCACTTAAGGCAAAATATGTCTCCCTATAGTCCAAATTTTTTGTTATTATTTTTTTGGATAGATGATTTTCTCATTCTTAAAAAATATGTCTTAACATTATCAATTCCATGCATTTCATGTAATGTATGTTGGTTAAGCTTGTAGTTAAATGAGGTAATTGCATCTGTATCACCTTATGAAATACAATTACAGAAGTAGTCAATTATGCCATGATGCAGTTGAGTTGATGTGTAACATTTGTCAAGAAGGAATTATAGTAAGTTAATGAGATAATTTCCTACATTGTATTTAAATTTATTGCTCCATGAAAATCCTTGAATTCTAAGTGCCTCGTCTATGTTGGATATTTTTGGAATACTTCTTGATCTTCATTCTTCTACATTGATTAAGTAATTTTCTTGTATTTTTGTGCAGTCAATTTTTTTGCATTTATTTACAAAAGTGTACCATATTACAAAGGAAACACCCATATTACAAAGTGAATCAATATTCTACAAACTTTTTCCCACAATTGAATATTGTTAATTACTTTATAACTTACATGTGAAATTAAACCAACAATGATGAAAAATAAATATAACCATTCACATAGTGAACTCATAACACTATTATTTGTTAACTAGGGAAACCCTGGCCAAGGGAAAACCACGGTGGGGATGATACCCACTAGATGATTCACCAAACAATAGGATCTTGTTAAGGATATTAACCTTGTTAGGAGTCTACGAAGTACATATAGTGTCTTGAGTCCCTATTAGGAGACTAGGCCTTGTTAGAAGCCTCAACATTGTTAGGAGTTACTTCAAACCTATTAGGAGTTGATATAAAAAACACAATGTATGCAAGAAGAGCCCACTGCCCTAACATACAATAATACAATTCAATTCTTCACAAGAATAGATATACATACACTACTTGTTGTCTATTGTACTTTGTACTTGTTTTGATCATACATCAAAATTTGTATCACATAAGGCTTGCAATTATTTCAAGCTCTCTATATGATATTTCACATCACATAATGCTTTCTTGTCTATCATAGATAGCACACTTATCTTCTCAAGATAAGATCTTTACTTAAACCTTACATAATTATAACACTATGCTTAGTCAGCCTTCATGTGTTCACACGCTTGACATAATATAAAATAACTAATGGAATAATGTTCACACAGTAGGCTCATCATAACTTAGTAATTATTTCATAACCAAAATAATTCCTATGGCCATACAATCCAATTCTCAACTATGCTTCGTTATGCACTGATAAATACCCACATTGGTATTTTAACCATATCTTGTGTCGTGCTATTCATATACATTTGCACACTGGAACACATCATCATGATAATATCATGAAGCTTCCCTTAACTACACATGATCCAACTCTCAACAAGTCATCTGTACACTTAACATATGTTTACCTGTGCTGCTGTAGACTATCTAACACTTAGACAATTTTCTAACTGTAAATGCATCAATAAAATGTTGAATGTATGTTGCCATAAAATGAAAACCATCGAGACATCTATCTAACCATATTTCCAACATTAAGACCTTTTAGTACCTATCATATAACATCCTCTTGAACCATGGATGAATTTGTGCTCAATGTGCTTTGTCTCCTATTTCTTTTTTCTTTTCCTAATTCTATCTGCACGTCCTCCAGTGCTTTCTAGAATTATTTTAGAGCCCTTCCTCAAGAACATGTCAACCTCATCAACCTCTTCCCTATGGATTTGGGAACATGGGACCTAAATTACCTCGGGGTTTTCAATCATTTAATTTTATTTCTCAATTGGTGTTGTTTTTGCACTTGAAAACTAGTATAGAAGGAGGCTTAAGATTTTAATTTTAACAAGACAAGACACCTACAAATACACATAAGCATTCACACTACAAATTAGGAAGAAATTTAATAGCTCAAGGAATTCAAGGAATTCAAGAAAGCAAACAATTTTTCATCAAGCATTCAAGGATCCTTTATGAGCATTTCCTCTTTAAGATCTAGGATTTGTTGGCCATCAAGGGAGGAGATATACATTTAGGCATTCATCTTCTTCTTTACTGGTGCACATTTACATCCATGGATCCATGATATGGTTTTGGTAGATCCATTGCAATTGTGGAGATATTCTACTTTCTACATACTAAATTCAAAATCTACAACATACAACAAGGCCAAATCCTTATTAACAAGGGTTTTTCAAGCAAGGATAATTTCTATAATTATCTTGTTTTTCCTTCACATACATTTAAATTTTAATTCAAGAGTGATTCCTCAATCCATGGCTTGACCAAGGCAAGTCCTCATCCACCCCCCAAAAAAATGTAGATTTAATGTGCATAGGAACATGATAAAAATATTTTAGTTACATACCTAAAAAATAGTCCCCAAAAGATTCTAGAAAATTGGGTTGACCTAGTTTTAGGGTCCTAGGAATATGATGACCTCATGGAATTGTGTTCATACACTTTTCCTCCAAGTTGGTTTTTTCCAAAGGCTTTGAGAAGAAAAATAATTTCTTGGGGTTTCTGATTTTTTTTTTAATTCAAGGATTGGTAGCTGAAATTTCAAATTAGGCCTAGATCTGCATGTTTCAGAGCAAAAAAGTCATAGACATTTCAAGGTGTCTTCTATCTTTCATTTCAATTTATAGCTTAAACATAATTCCATATCTTAAATGTATTGTTTACATATATCTTACATCTAGATCTATACTTTAGGGCTTACTTAATCAATTAGTTCAATTTTGCATTTTCATCTATACATATCACACACAAGACAAAGAGTATTTATTTGCATCACATTCCTGTAAGTAATTGAAATCAAGTATTGACATCCATTTCTATATTTGGGTCTTGCTAATATAATATGATTTAAAAAGGTATCGTTGTTGGAAATTCTTCTTCTCCTCACATAAATATTTCAAAAGGGATTAATGTAATGATTAACCTAGTTGATCACTTCCATTTCATCACTAAACATTTTGGTGAACCTAAAACTTTTCCTCCTTGTTAATTTTAGACATATTTGCTTTGATTTCCCTTATTTTCGCACTAGGAACTTACTTTCTTTTGGTGATCCCAACTTATGCCTCTTCTTTTTGGTGTTAGATTGTTTCTTTACATTTGGAGTTAGATTTAGCTATATTTTGTGCATGGTTAGATTTTTCTTTATATACTTTTTCTTACATTTGGAGGTACATTTAGCTATATTTAATTAGAGACTTCTTTTGTTATCTCCCCTTTTATGATCTTAATTACATTAAGTTCAACCTATAATATTTCCATTAGGAGAAGTCATAGACTCATGAACTCTTTTGATCACAATTCCTCTTTTCCTCCTAGGACTCATGATGAAAAAAAGAATTTTCTCAAGATCTCAATCCTATCATGGAGCATAGATCATCTCATTCTTTCTATGATGAAGATGAAGCCTTAATAATACCTCCTTCCCAAGTTGTTAAGATCTCTCATGATTCTATCAAATTGGAAAATTGGCTTGTGTAAGAACACCAGAACCCCAATAGTGTTGCTTCTATTGAGGATATTAATAAGCTTATCACTCATGATGACAATAAAATCTCTATCTTGAATGGTATTTATTACATTATTAATACTCATGCCAAGCCTTTGATAGAATGTAGTTAAGAGTTACAATACATCCTCCTTACACAACCATTGAACCCTATATTCCTATTCCTTCTACTCATCCTAGCATTCCTACATATATGCCACCCATCATGACTACTTCTAAAAAAGTCTCTACTCCTATAAGTGTGTTGGAAATAAAAATGGGAAATGTATACTTCTAAGGTTGTGGGGGGGGGGGGGGGGGGGGGGTGGGGGTGTGAATCAAAAGTACTAATCTCTAACCAATAAAACTTTTAACTTTAAGACAATGCATGCATAAACATATTGAAATAACATGTAAAGTAAATGCATCTACATAAACACTTGACACTAGATGATTACCTAGAAACCCTCCAATGAGAAGGTAAAACTGGGGTGGGGATGAAACCCACAATTCTTCACTAATGCAACAATAAAGTTCACCTATTAAGGTTACATGATTTGACCATTCTTATGATCTTCCTTGTGAAAGGCCTGCCCTGTTAAAGGCTTACAAGGATTGTTAGATCCTACCCTATTAAAATATTTTAATGCCTTGTTAAAAGTGTGCCTGGCTAAAGGACTTTAGAATACTCACTTGGAATGTCACCCTCTTAAAGGATTTTAGAATGACTATTAAGTCAACCTTAATAAAAGGATTTCATCCTACTAATATAGTTGTTAGAAAGTATAATAGAATGTTTAATCTAATACACTTACAATATGGTATTACTGATTTTAGATCTCAATTCAATCCTTCCTAATCCTTTCTAATTTGATATGAAATTTTTGTAACCTTGATCCTCTATTTTGATAACTGATTCTATAATTCTGTCCTTCTAAGTCACCTTGAATATATATTGATCAATTCACCCCTTCTTACTTCCTTCAAATCTTTACTAGCATCACCTTCTCACATGCATTCTCTAATTCCCTCTTACATACATTAATTATGGGGCTTCATCTCCCTTTAAAAATACTTTGGTGGCTTAGGGTTAGGTATGAATCTAAAATTGAGATTCCATTCATTTTTCTTGCTCAATTCCTTCCATTTTTCTGATTGGTTGCATGTTGATCGCATAGGAAATTCAAATAGATTCAATCTTATCTTCAAAGCTTTGAGATCTGTCCATATGTTGGCTCAAAAAATGGTTTACATAGTTGTTTGTGCCATCACAAACAACTAGGTCATTTTTGTGTTACTTAACACTTGTTAATACTGACGCTCAACACATACTATAATTTTTTCTGGCTCAACACTTGAAATTCTCAACATCTCTTGTTCACTTAGCATTTGAAACTTGCTCAGCTCTGTCTATTTTCTTGGCACTTACTATTTATTTGGAACATGAGTGACTCGACACTCATTGCAACTCGACATCCGTACATATTATACTCGACATATGTTACTAGCTCGGCATGAACTTAGTAAATTTCTTAAGTGTGTTGACACTCAATAGTCAAAACCAATCTGAGATCAACAATCTCCCCCTTTGACATAAGTGGCAAAAACTAATCTCTTCAAGTATAATATACATCCAGTTCAACATATATACAAATCTTCAAAATTGTTCAAAATTTTGTAATGAACTATATCCCTCAAAATTTTATAACTCCCCCTGTGTTAATATGTCTTTGTTGTATCCAAAATCTCTTTGAGTAGATTTGCCTTTGCTGATATCTTTGGCTTCAATCATTCTAATACTCTTTATCTGATATGTTCTAATATGCCCTATTTCTGCTTTCCTGCTATTTACTTCCCCTTTCTTTTCTCTGTTTATTTTGTAACTCCCCCTTTTACATGTCTCCCTTGCATATATCTTCTCCTTTAATATTTCTCCCCCTTTTTGACACTAATGTCAAAGGGTTTATACACTAAGTGTGTATTTATCTAGGAAGTTCTTATTCACTTCCATTACAATCTTGAAAGCAACATCCCAGTTGTCTATTGCAACATCTAGTGATTTGATTTGGATGGATGTCTCTACTACAAGGTGAACTAAGCTGTCCAATGTTGAAAGATTAGGATCTTTATTGAGTACTATTTTAGTGTAGGCTAGGTATTTCTATAGGATTTCCATGTGAGGGGTTCGGGAGGCTTGAATTTTGACTAGCTTGGCTCTTGCATTATCCTCTTCTACTATTAATATAGCTAGTTCCTTTTGTGTATGAAGTACGGAATGAAAGTGCTTCTCACTTTGAGTTTGGTTTTGCTATAACTGCATACCAGATATTTTCAAGTTTCTTTCCAAACTCATAATCATTTGGCTCATTTCTTGTGTGAAGAGTGTGGGGTCACACAATTTGGTGTACAGTAAGAATATATTCTCAAGCACCTTCTTCACTTTTTTTAAATCTTTGTAGCCAATTCCACTTGTGATAGTGCTATTTCACTAGATATATTCTCATTTACTTTTCCTTGAAACTTCTTTTTAGACCATTCCATGAGTTTTGCATTGGTTTCTTGGTCTTCATTTGTCACTTGTTGAACAATTTTTGATAATTGTTCCAATATCGGCTTGGTTTCATGAGGTGTTTGCAAGTTGAATGCATCTAAAAAGATGTCTTTTATCTCATGAAGTGCTTGCCTTTGCTTATACTCCTTTTTGATTATTTCTTGTTTTTTCTTCCTTTCCAATGCCTCTTGCATCTCAGTGATCTATTCAAGGTTCATGGTTGCATAGTCATACTTTGGTATAACAATTTCCTCATGTAAGAATTTGCCTAAGGGAAAAATTCACTCAGGAACTAAGAACTCAAACACAAGCACATAGTAGACCAAAAATGGATATGATCAATTAATCAGAGTATGTCTGAATACATTGCTCTATTCAGAATGTGATGTTCAAACACACTAGGAGTGCCTATATATAAAGGCCTCTCAGGAAGCACCTAGAATGTCTCTAGAAACAACCAGAAGATAAGACAACTAAGCACCTTATCCAACATTTTAGATGAATGGATAAGAATGACAAAGTCATATGTGTGTAGAAGATTCTTGTGTTGTAGACAACATGTGCTTAAAAGAGGTGCGGACCCCTGTGATGTCATCATGACAACTCACAAGAGTGCACAAACTCCTAAGTGTCTTCACAAATAAAATAATGCAAAATAATTAAATAATGCATTAACCTAAGTAAACTTAAGTAAGTGTAATAAGTATATACTTATTTACACTAACACCTCATATAATGTTGGGTCTCTATAGTGAAGTACCCTTGCAACCTTTGTGGAGCTTGAGCCTGGTGCTGAAATTTGAAGTGGCATTGCATCAGTACTCAACTTCTGAAGGAATTTAGTAGTAGTGCTAGTTGTTGGTAAATTAACCAATGTCTGAATGGCTTCTTACTTCTTTTCTTTTGGAATGCCCTTTTCTTCTTGTAATCCTCCTTGATCAATCACAATTATTTGTGGTGCAAATTGTGTTTGAGTAGTAGGTATAGATACCTGTGTCTATCCTATTTGTTCCTTTGTGGGCTCTTCAACAGTTTGAGTCTGTTGTTCAGTCATGACAACTTTTACTATGGTATCAACCTTAGCTTATGTATCTTTTGATGCTTGCTCTTAAGGTTGCCCACTAGTAGTTGTAGGTATGATAGAAGGTGGTTCTTGTGTTTTCACCTTATCCCTACTTATATTAGCTACTATTTTTTGCAACTCATTCGCACTAACCAACACTGGATTGTCATACAACTTTTCTTGTAATGTTGGTTGGTCAAGGATCTTCTTTAGATCCTTTGTAGTGAGTGGGTTGATGTTCTAAATTGAGCCGTTAGAAACATCTTTTATTTTTACTATCTTTTTAGGTGTGTTTGTGTTATGTGGAGGGCTTAATGGTGGCAATTGTGTGTCTTGCACACTTTGATTTGTTTGCTGCTCCTTAGTAGTTGCCATTTCATCTCCCTTTTGTTGTGCCTCCTCCACTATGTTATATATCTTTTCTTTCTCTATTTCACCTTCTTTGTCATTCTCTTCCTCTTCTCCTTCCTTAATAGTAGGCAACCCATGTATCAACTTCCACATTTGAGTGGACTTCTTTACAAAATCTTCAATTTTGTTTTGAAGTATGCTAAATGCCCTATACTTGGGTGCAAATTGGCTACCATGCTTTTTATTTGCTTTTTTAATTTCCCCTTTTGATAATTTTGGCATCACTTTTGCCAATGTGGAATCTCTTATTTCCTTCTCCATATTTAGGAAATAATGCCATTTATTCTCAACAATTGAATATAAATCCTTGGGCATTGTAGTGTCAAATTCAAGTGGGGTATTCTTGAATTTTTACATCATGGCATACATTGATTCTTCAACCTTATTTTTATCTTCTCTACTTAATTTATTGAATTTAATATTTTTCAAACCAGTTAAGTTTGCATTATCCCTAATATTATCACAAATGTTTTCAACATCAGACTTGGGTGCATGACTTACCACTCTGAATTGGCTTGTGCCTTCTGACTCAGTCCTCTCATCATCAGATTCTCATTGTGCAACATATTTCCACCTTAATTTTTTTTCATTGGACATAGTTTCTTAGTAGCCTTCTTCTTCTCTTTTATTTTCTCCTTAGCCTTCTGAGTGGTGGCCCTTGTGGTTGCTCTTGTGGCTGGAGTAGTAGGCTTTGTAGGGCTAGGTTCAGTAATTTTCTTACCCTTGGGCTAAGCTACAAGCTATGTCTTAGCATTTCTATTCTTTTGTTCTTATTTTGCTAGTGCTTCCTTGGCTTGTTCCTTGACACCTTCTTCTTCATCTTCACCCATACCTTGGGTTAGGGAAAGAGGTTCTTGGACTTGTTCTTGTTCTTGTTCTTCCTCTTCATCATCATCTTCATTATCACCTTCAACTCCTTCACCAAATTTTTCTTTCAGCTTCTTAACTATTTTATCTTTTTTTTTGAGAGTTGAGGTAATTTTTAACTCCATTTCAACCTTGGATTTGACAATATCATAATTTCCAAAGATTTTTGCTGTCTTGTCAACTTCTTCTACAAGTAGTGTAGTGATGGCTGTTGATGCTTCATCTATATTGATTTCATACCCTAAAGGCCTTAGCCATCTCACTCTGGGTACTGTAGCCTAATAAAAGTGTAGTCAATATCTACCAAGAAGCAAATGTCATTGTAGTATTTTTCCACAAGGGAGACTAGGATTCTCAGTCTCTGTTTCATGGATTGCTTGAAATCCTCAAAATAACTAGTCATCACTGATTCAAAATTGTCTCCCATTTGTTCAATTTACTCATTTATTTGTATTGCCATATACCTATTGGTCTTCCATCCTACCTTACCAAAAGAGGGAAACTCATTTTGAACATAGAAAAATATACATATCAAAATTGAACCAAATTTGCATTGATCACTTTTGGATCTCCTTATTGCTCCTAAATTCTACATGATTTGCTAGAACTATAGCTCTACAATATAATAATTATGATCTTTCTTCATAGTCTTGTATCCTACATTAATTTCTATACATGACACACTATTCAGTTGGTTTGACTAATAGAATTTGTGAGATATGACTCTCACTACAAATTCAAGAAGTGGATCCTTGATGGTGTTAATGGTCATTCCCCTTTTATTCCACTTTGCCCCTATATTTTTCTTAATTGCTTCTTTAGAGTCGCTCCTTTGGGTTTTGGGTCATTCTAGGGTTGGATATCCTATAACCCTATGCACAATCCTCTTTGAAAATTTGATAGGTCCTCCTTATAGCCATAGGCATCCATCATGGATTCTAATCAAGACAATTCGTATCCATTTAGTCTTAAAGATAGTGGGGAAATCTAAGGCACAGGTTAAGCCCTTCCTTTCAATAATTTGGAATTCTTCTTTCAACACTCAATTCTCACATAGTTTATCATATGCTTGACGAATTTCCATGTATCCTATCCCTCCAACCTTGTAGTTATAACATTTTCTTACATCCTAAACCATTACAACCTTGGGTGGAATAATTGATAATGCACCTATCAGGTCATTCTTATATGCAACTTTAGGAATAGCCCTAAAGTCTAGTTGCTTAACCTCATTACTAACCAACTAAACTTCAAAAGGTTCCTTATCCTTAGGATTTCTAGAGCTAGAGGGCATTTTTTAAACTAGGGTTTCAATAGATACTAAATTATGTAACTGCGTAACATGGCACATGAGGAATACCTTTAGATCGATGGAATGATGCTTGATATTTGCTAGAATTCATGCAAATGCTTCAATCTCTACTCATCAATCACTTCTTTACTTTGCTCGCTCTTGCTCTATGTTTTTAATGACAAAAAATGGGCAAAAATCTACCTTATACCCTTTTGAAATATAGCATTTAGTGCATGGTGCATGTACAACTGTAAACTTAGCTTTTATGTAATTTCTATTTCACTCAGCATCCATTGGTTTTCCATCACTTGGAAGCTATTATAATTACCCGTACTCACCTTCAAGAGGAATTACCTTGACTTGATAGATACTACTAACTCAACTTCAACTGGCTTTGGTTGATAACTTAGCACACACTAGAATTTACTTAGCAATTGAAGAGTACTTTTCACCTTCTATAGTAAGATGAAAACTTAAAATTTTTAACTTGGTTTTTCCTTGTTGACTTGCATCTTTATTGATGCTAGTTTATCTTTTTTAGCACTAAATTTATCTTGGAACTAATGTATGATGAGGCACTTAAAAATTAGTCCCACATGCCTCTTTTTTCTTAGTTTGATGGGATGTGATCACTTGACCTTTTAGGTGAAGTGATCTCTTCATTTGATGTGCTGAATCCCTCTTTCTTTTTCCATGTCTTGTTCATTTCTCCTCTAATGTACTCAACATATACCTTGCCTTTTCTTTTGTTGAACTCTGAGTTAGGTGCCTTTGTCCTTGTTGGGCAGTGCTTGCTGATATGACTAGTCTTTAAACAAGTAAAGCATGTAGTTTGGCTCAAGCATCTATTGTAGCTACCTCTAAAATGTGTTCTTATGCAATTCTCAGGGATGTGTCCATACTCTTGACAATAATGACAGCTATGTCTTGTATTGTAATCCCAATTATAGGAATTTTCATGGCTTCTTCCCTTGTTTGATGACCATGTGAACTTGGATTTGCATTCAAAGGCTTTGTGTCCAAAATTTTGACAATTGTAACTACGTCCTTCAAATTTTGGTGCATGTATGGTCCTTGTTTTGCATTCATGTGATTGATGAACTTGTTTGTTGACTTGTAACAAGGAGTCAAGTTCTTTGGCTTGGTATTCCGACTAGCATTCTTGCTCCTAAAAAAATTAGTTGTATGCCCTTTCTTTCCACATTGATAAAAAGTAGGTTTAGAGTTCTTACCTTTATTGTTTCTTTCCTTAGGAGCTTTAGATGATTCTCCTTCTTTAGTGCTTGTGTAGTCCAATCTTGATGTGTCTTTACTAGATATAGGAGATTTCAGCAATTGCTCAAAGTACTTGATGGCTTCATTTGGCTTGTTGAAACTTTCAGCAAACTCCTTCTCTCTTTTTAGGTTATTCTATAGTTGTTCATTTTGCAACTTCAATATAGTTATCTCAATGTCCTTAACATTCAACTCATGATGGGCATTCATCTTTTGGCTTAGGGTGTCCAATTGCATATTTGAGATCCTAGATAGCCTTGATGATTTTTTTCCAATCTATTTGACAAAATTCTTTTTTCTTCTTCAATCATGGCCTTGTCTTCTATAGCTTTCTTCTTTTGCTCAATCACCTCATATAGCAATATTGCTTGTGATTCTTCCTCCAATTTGAGATTTTTGATCTCCTCAGCTTGTACCCTATTATTTTCCATGAGATCTGCAATTGTTGCATCAAATTCACAGGAGTCACCATCTAAAAATAACTTTGTTGTGTCAATCTCCTTGTATTGAGTGTCATTTTCAGCTGTAGCAATCTCTTTCCTTCTCTTTAGTGAACTTCTCAAGACATCTTTAGCTTCATTTAGTTGTTGCAGTAAGAGATGTTTCTTAATCTCTTAATTCTCAATGGTCTTCTCCAACTTGTAAACTTCCATCTAAAGATCTTTTCTCCAAGCTATGAGGCTTCTCCTAATGAGAACTTAACTTTGATATCAATTGTTTGAAATAAAAATGAGAAATGTATACTTCTGAGAAGGGGCAGGGGGTGAATCAGAAGTACACATCTCTAACCAATAAAACTTTTAACTTTAAGATAGTGCATACATAAACATATTGAAATAACATGTAAAGTAAATGCATCCACATAAACACTTGGCACTAGATATAATTACCCAAAAACCATCCAATGAGAAGGTAAAAATGAGGTGGGGATGACACCCCAATTCTTCACTACTACAACAATAAAGTTCACTTGTTAAGGTTACATGATTTTACCATTCTCATGATATACCTTGTGAAAGGCCTACCTTGTTAAAGGCTTACAAGGATTGTTAGATCCTACACTGTTAAAAGTGTGCCTGGCTAAAGGACTTCAGAGTACTCACTTGGAATGTTACCCTATTAAAGGATTTCACAATGACTCTTAAGTCAACCTTAATAAAATTATTTCATCCTACTAATATAGTTATTAGAAAGTACAATAGAATTTTTGATTTGATACACTTACAATCTGGTATTGCTGATTTTAGATCTCAATTTAGTCCTTCCTAATCCTTTCTAATCCAATATGAAATTGCCATAACCTTGATCCTCTATTTTGATAACTGATTCTACAATTTTTTCCTTCTTCTAAGTCACCTTGAATGTATACTAATCAATTAACCCCTTCTTACTTCCTTCAATCTTTGCTAGCATCACCTTCTTTCATGCATTCTCTAATGCTCTCTTATATACATTAGTTATGGGGCTTCATCTCCCTTTAAAAAGACTTTGGTTGCTTAGGGTTAGGGATTAAAATATGATTGAGATTCATTCATCTTTCTCGCTCAATTCCTTCTATTTTTTTTGATTGGTTGCATGTGGATTGCATAGGGAATCCAAATAGATTTGATCTTATCTTCAAAGCTTCAAGATCTATCCATATGTCAGCACAAAAAATGATTGACATAGTTGTTTGTACCATCATAAATAACTAGGTCATTTCTATGTTACTTGACACCTTTTAATACTGATGCTTGACACATACTATAATTCTGTCTGGCTTGGAACTTGAAGTACTTGACATCTATTATTCACTTGACACTTGAAACTCGCTTGGATTTGTTTATTTTCTTGGCACTTACTATTTACTTGGCACATGAGTGACTTGAAACTCATTGCAACTTGGCATCTATACTTCTTATACTAGACATATGTTACTAGCTTGGTATGAATTTAGTAATTTTCTTAAGTTTTTTGACACTCAATTGTCAAAACTGATATGAGATCAAAAATCAAACAAGTCTTCACTCTTGTAAGTGTTGGTATTCCTAACCTTTCACATTCATGAGTGTTCCTCCTACTTCCATACCTTCTTCTTACCATCATATGTTGTGTTTCCTTTAAAATATTCCAATCCACTTCCCATTCCTTTCAATCCTCCACCAACATTTGTATATGTTCTTTTCACTTCCTAAAATTTTCCTAACACATCCAATATATCTATGCCTACTATCCCATCTACTCATTGCACTGTTAGTAGCTTAGTCCAAACCATACTACTACTTTTTTCTCTGTGTATCATCATATTTGTAAGTATACTCCATTATTTAAACCTTTACTCAAAGTGATGAATAAATTAATTCATGCTAACATTCTTAAGCTTCCTCTCATCCATATTATTTACACTAGTCAACCAATGCCTAAGTCATTTGATTCAAATGTTTTTTGTTAATGCAATCATCAACTAGGTCTAGATAATCAAAGGTCTTATGCTTTCAAAAATACTATTCAAGACCTTATTGGATCCAATGATACTAAGGTTAATAGTATGCATAAATTTATTGTACCTCCTAATTAAAACTTACAAATCTACACCAATCCATTTCCTTCACATTTAACAAATGCCATTAATCAACTTTCTCCTAACACTAACATTAGTTATGATAATAAGGTAGAAGAAGCCAATCATGTGGTTAATCATGTTGAGACTCAACCTCAATATTCGATTTGACCTTCACCTAAACCTAAACATTCACCTCCTAGTTAGTCCAATATGTTTAAAGAACCTATTGGTCCTCTTTACATTACAGTTAGGGTTGCTCATATGCCTTCTTGTGGTATCTTGGTTGATCCTTCTTCCTTAGTGAATGTTATTACTAAATAACATTTTTTAACAAAGGGTTGTAGAAAGATAACTATGATACATCTAGTGTATGGATTCAAAATTTTAATAGTTTTCTTTATTGACCTCAAGGTTCTATCAATCTTCCTATCACTCTTTTTGGTAGTTTTCCATACTACCTTTGTTATCATTCACACTTCTAATCAATTTTAAGTTAATCTTGGTATCCCATGACTTTCTTCTATGAAATTTTTAGCTTCTCATATTCATAAGTGGATCAAATTTCCCCATAATAGAGAAGTTGTCACCATTAACCATTTTATTTATAAACCCTTGCATCCTTGAGATTATTTTGAGTTTAATTTTTATTGGCCATCTCTTCCTCAAAAGATGCCTACTCATCTTGATCTTATCAATGATATAAGATAGACAAGATTTTGGAGCTTAGCATTCCTAAGGTTGATCCTTTTTTTTGATACCTTATATGTTATTTTATCTAATACTTATGAACTTATCTTACCTACCCCATCTATTCCTTTGACTGTTATTCCTAAACACATAGTTGTTCCTTCTTTGAAAGCTATGACAACGATCCTAACCCTTCAATTTTATCTCATGAAAAAAATAAAAATCAACATGATTGTAAGTGTCACAAGAATCCTCATGTTAATGCCAAGGCCTACAATCTTGCTTCTCAAAATGTATTTTCATCTCAACCTTTAACTTCCTTTGGTCAATTCATGATTGAACCTTTGGAACAAGTTAATCAAGGTGACACTATGCAAATAGATAAACATTATGATTCTATTCATATTTTAGATTCTATTAATCTTGATATGGAAGATAATCTTGACAGTGATGATGAATATATTGATATGGATTATAATTTTTCTAAGATGTTTTTGATGAAGCTTACACTCACTTCTAATGACAAGCATAGTGACTCCTGCTAAAGTCCTTGTTTGGATCTAGTTTTGATTCCTATTGTGTTAGACATTGTTCCTCTCATGAATCATGATCCTTTGCTTAACATTTCAAATTGAGATGGGGGGGGGGGGGCATGTGAAACACTTGAAGTGAAATTATTAAGCATGGTATTCTTTGTATTTTGTGTTGTGTTTCCCTCATGTTGTGTTATTTGTTATATTTTGTTTTCTAGATTGTTGTAGATGATCCTTATTTCTTTGTTGGTTGAAGAGGATAAAGTAATCACACACATCATATACATTATTCCATTTCTATCTCTCTTCCTCCATATTTTTTTGCATATTATGTTATTTATGTGCTATTTTTCATGCATGTGCCCTTGTATATTATTCTTGGTTGTATACAACATGGTAGCACCAATTCTTTTTTGTCTCCATGTTGTTGGCCCAAAAAGACTCTTCTTTGTCCCTCTTATGTGCTTTTATCTCCACTATGTTGCAGCTATACTTCCTTTGGGGAATGATGCCATTTAATTTTTGATGTATTATTTCATAATATCATATGATCATACCAACCTTGGAGTTAGTAGGTCCCTTCATTGATAAGTAAGAGATAATTTCCAAAATAAGTTAAATTGTGATATTGCTCTCAGGATTTAACTATGTGATTTTTGAATCAAACTCATTGATCCATATTTCATGACTAGATATTCAAAATGAATCCTTCATCATGAGAATAAATGGAACACTTAGCACTCATTACAATTAGAACTCATTGGATCTAGGTGATGCTCATAGAGGTGAAGCATTGGGACTTCTTGAGAGGCTACCATCCCAACACTACTCCAGTCTGAGAGCTCTTAACTATGAAGCTTCCTCTATCGTTAAGCCCACTCTTCTTGCAAACCCATTTGAAAAAATATCACCAAGTGTTGTGACTTATGAACCATTCATTATAAATACCCTTAATCTCATAAATTGATAAGTAGGAGATAATTTCCACAACAAGTCAAATTGTGATATTACTAGCAGGATTTAAGTGTGTGATTTTGGAGTCAAAATCATTGAACCATATTCCATGAGTAATGATTCAATATGAATCCATATATCATGAAAATAAATGAACACTTATCACTCATTGGATCTAGGTGATGCTCATAGAGGTGAAGCATCAAGACTTCCCAAGAGGTCACCCATCCCAGTACTACTCCAGCATGAGCGTGCTTAACTATGGAGTTTCCTGCATGGTTAAGCCCACTTTTATTGCAAACCCATTTGAAAAACCTTCAAAAAGTGTTGTGATTTATGAAAAATTAATTAGCAGTCCATTAAGCTCATTAATTGATAAGTAGGAGATAATTTCCACAGCAAGTCAAAATGTGATATTGCTATCAGGATATAACTATCTAATTTTTGAGTCAAACTCATCGACCCATGTTTCATGAGTAGAAATTCAACATGAATCAATATCTCATGAGAATAAATAGAATAATTATCACTCATTAAACTTATAACTCATTGGATCTAGGTGATGATCATAGAGGTGAAGCATTGGGACTTCCTGAGAGGTCACCCATCCCAACATTACTCCACTCTAAGCGCTCTTAACTATGAAGCTTCCTCCATGGTTAAGCCCACTCTACTTGCAACCCAATTTTCAAAAACATAACCAAGTATTGTGAAATATGAACCATTCATTAGAAATCCCCTTAAGCTCATCAATTGATAAGTAGGAGACAATTTCCAAAGCAAGTCAAATTGTGATATTGCTATCAGGATTTAACTGTGTGATTTATGAGTCCAACTCATTGATCCATGTTTCATGAGTAGTGATTCAACATGAATACATATCTCATGATAATAAATGTAATTCTTAGAACTTATTAGATATAGGTGATACTCATAGAGTTGAAGTGCTAGGACTTCCTGAGAGGTCACCCATCCTTGTAGTACTCCATCATGATTGTGCTTAACTACAAAGTTTCCTCCATGGTTAAGACCACTCTACTTGAAACCTTATTTGAAAAAACTTCACCAAGTGTTGTGCCTTATGAACCATTCATTAGAAATCCCCTTAAGCTCATCAATTGATAAGTAGGAGATAATGTCCATAGCAAGTCAAATTGTGATGGAGGAAACTTTGTAGTTAAGTGCACTCAGGCTAGAGTAGTACTGAGATGGGTGACCTCTTAGGAAGTCCTAGTGCTTCACCTCTATGAGCATAACATATATATAATGAGTGCTACATGTTATATTTATTCTCGTGAGAGATGAATTCATGTTGAATTTATACTCATGAAACATGGGTCAATGAGTTTGACTCAAAAATCACACAGTTAAATCTTGATAGCAATATCACAATTTGACTGGCTGTGGAAATTATCTCCTACTTATCAATTAATGATATTAAGGGGCTTTCTAATGAATGGTTCATAAGTCACAATAGTTGGTGAAGGTTTTGCAAATGGGGTTGCAAGAAGAGTGAGATTACATAGGGAGGATGCTCTGTAGTTAAGTGATTTAGGCTAGAGTAGTACTAGGATGGGTGACCTCCCAGGAAGTCCCAATTCTTCACCTCTATGAGAATCACCTAGATCCAATGGGCGCTAATTTTTCCATTTATTCTCATGAGAGATGGATTCATGTTGAATCACTACTCATGAAACATGGGTCAATGAGTTTGAATCAAAAATCACACAGATCCCTCTATGTTCACTCTTTTTTCATGTATTTATTTCCCTTGATGTGTTCTCTCTTGGGGGAATCTCATAGTGGAAATGTTATTAGTGGATGCATGTATACTTTCATTAAAGATATTCTTCCCATTAAGGAGTTTGCAATTGCTTTAACATGGGGGCATACACTTTTCTCACTTATGCACACATGCACTTTAGCAATCTTATCTCCTTTGAACTACTAATAGTTCATGGGGGCTTGTTTTTTATTATTCCCTATGGATCTTTCTCTAGACTATTAATAGTCTGTGAGGCTCGATCCTTTATTTTTTATCCTTCTTTGGACCATTGATAGTTTGGGAAGCCTAATATTATTTTTGATCCCTTAAGGACACATACATTCTTATGACTAGGTCATTTTTAAATTCTTGTTTTTGGGACATGTAGCACCCTTAAATATGGACCCTTTTGATGGATTGACTAGCATGCTACATACACTTTCTAGACCATTCAATTCATCTTCGATGGGTTGAATAGTATATTGCAAACACTTGCTAGACCATTCAAAACCATCTCTTATTGCAATGATTCCACCTTTTTCTTGTAAAGTTCAAAATAAGGCACACAACCCTTATCAAGCAAGTTTATTAAACTTTCTTATAGTGGTATCTCTCTTATTATGATACGATGAAGACTTAAGTATCTCGAGGGCTTGATGGTTCTTTGTCTCCTTAGTCATGATAAGAGTAGCTTTTGCTTTTGATCTAATTTACCACAAGTTTGAGGAAACTCATACTCCCACTAAAGTGGGATATAAATGTACTATCTTAAAATGGAAGCACCCATGATTTAAGAACTCTTAACACTTGTCCCATAAAAACCACTTAGACCACATATGAATTTGTACTTAATGTGGCCTTTCTTTTATTTCTTTTCACTTTCCCCTATTCTACCTGCACCTCATCTTGGGAATTTTGAAACTCTCCCTGAGCCCTTCCTTAGGAATAGATCAACCTCTTCCCTATGGATTTGGGAGTGCAGGGTCCAAAGTGCCTTGAGGTTCTCAATAATTTAATTTTTTTTCTAGTTAGCTTATATTTTTTTCCTGCATGAGAACTAGTATATCCTTAGGACATTCATTTTCACAAGACAAGACACATACACATACACACAAGAATTTTCAACACAATGAATCAATAAATTCAAGAGCTCAAGGTATTCAAGGCAGTCAAGCAAGCAAGCACGTTTTCATTAAGCATTCAAGGATCCTTTGTGAGCATTTACTCTTCAAGATATACCATTTATTGTCTATAAAGGGAGGATATCTACATTGAGGATTTCATAATCTTCTTCTTTGATGCACATTTACATCCATGAATCCATGATGTGGACTTGATGGATCCCAGTTGTGAAGACTCCCTACTTTCTATATACCAAATTCAACATCTACAATGTACAACAAGGAAAAATCCTTATTGACAAGGGATTTTGAAGCAAGATAAATTTATACATTTGTATTGACTTTCCTTAATTTAAATTTTAATTCAAGGTCGACTCCTCAATCTAGGGCTTGACCAAGGCAAGCCCTTATCCACCCAAGAACAAAAAAATTAATTTACTGTGTACAGGAACAAGATTGAAAATTTTTGGTTGCAGATTTGAAAAATAATCCATGAAGCCTTCTAAGAAATATGGGTTCACCTAGTTGTAGGGCCTTGGGAATATAGTGACCTCATGGAACAATGTCCATACTCTTTTCCTCTAATTTGAACTATTTTAAAGGCTTCAACTGTAAAAAATGTTTCGGGGTTTTCTATTTTATTTAAGGAATTATGATTTTTTTTTAAAGAATAAAGCCAAGATTCAAATGTTTTGAAGTAAAAAGTTAATTTTTTCTATACATTTCAAGATGATTCTTCCATCTTTCCACACCATCTTATATTGGAAGCACTCCAATTTAATGAGATTTTATGATCTCCTTGCATCTCTCTTCCTTTCTTCCCCTTCTCATTTCTCCTAGCTAGAATCAAGGTAAGACCAAATTGGTCATCTTTAAAGATCCTATTTTCATGGGGTAAAAATCAAGGTATGATCTAACCATCTAGTTCATCCCTTTCCTTTATCCAATCCCTCATAATATATTTTTTGCATTGTAACAAATATATCCTAAGTTTTGCACCTGATTGTTGAGATTTCACACTTGTTTCAAGACCCCAAAGGAATCCTAAGGGTTTTAGGATCTGGTTGGCATGGACACAATACATCCCTTCCTAATGAAGGATGCAGTGCATTCTTTTAGGACCAATCAAGGACACAATGCATCCTTACTTGGGCCATGTTTTGGGTCTACTACCCATGTATTGTATCCAACTTGATCTGGGGTGTTAACTTTTAGGCAGGTTAGCCTATGAGAGTAAGTTGATTTTGAGTCCTTTATAAACCCCTCCATTTTATCCATTTTTCATCCATCATTCATATGTTCAAGTACACACAAGCATTCATGTGCATTAGCACTCAACCATTTAAGTCTTCAAGCATCCTTCAACCAAATTCCTCCATTGAAGATCAAGGGTTTAAGCATTCAAGCAATTGATGGATTTTATCTTCAAGATCTCCTTCAATTCATTCATGGTTCTTTATTACATCTTCTACATCTATTCATCCACATTCTTGATCTGATTCAATTGGTAAAGAGAGCTCATTAAATTTTGTTTGAGAGATCCTACTATTATAAGGTGAATTCATACATTTTGATTTGGGAGCATCCTAGGTATAACGAAAATCTTGCATCACCCAATTATATTTATATTTCTAGTTTTCCACTGTAATAAAATAACTTGTACAATAGAAGAAATAATATGAAATATTATATAAATACTTCGTAATAGCTGAGGGTAATAGGTCACTTCGACGGGGCAACCTCCAAATATCTCTAATGAGAACACACTTCACAATATGATGATGAAAAAAGACTTACTCTCCTATATATACCTAATTATTCTTAGGTTTAATAGGTACAACCCTACATAACACCTAGGCTGACCTAACTACCTAGATAATAATATAATAATGATAACATTACTTAATTAAGGATTAAGATAGCAAAAAGTTGACTATTCATAACCCTATATACACCAATATTAAGGGTGTAGCATGCCCCCTCTCTTGAAAGAAGCATTGTCCTCAATACTAACCAAGTGTGGATTCTTTTGAATGAACTCCTCATCCTCCCATGTGGCTTCTTCAACTAGTAAATTCTTCCATTGGATGAGATACCGAGTCTGGTTTTTGTTCCTCAACTTCTTTGTGCGAGTTTGAAGAATGCATTCTAGTTCCAAAATTATTCTTCCTTCTTCATCAAGTTCTAGTAGTAATGTTTGAGTAGGAATATTTTACCCAATTACCTTCTTCAAACAAGAAACATGAAAAATTGGATGTATCTTTGTTGTTGGTGGAAACTCAAGCTTGTAGGCAACACTGCCAATCTTTTGCATCATTTGGTATGGTCGATAATATCTTTGAGACAAATTATTATTATTATTTTGTTGCTTCATTGATATTTGTTTATAAGGCTACAATATCAAGAAGACCTAGACCCCAACTTCAAAACTTCTTTCACTATGATGAGTACTTGTCATTGATGAAGAAAGTGGTCCTCTCCTATCAAAAATCTTGGTGACACCTTTAATGATGATGTGATGGAAGGTGGATGATATCCATATAGTGCCAAAAATGGAGACATTTTTGATGAGCTATGAAAAGAAGTATTGGTACCCATTGAGATTGTTTTTCTGAAGTAAAACAACAAAGATATCCTTCCAAACATTTATTAACCACCTTAGTTTTCCCATCTAATTAAGGATGGTGTGAAGAACTATGAGCCGATTGAGTACCCAAACATAAGAGTAAATCTTTCCAAAAGTGACTAGTAAAGATAGGATCACGATCACTAACAATAACCTTAGGTGTACCATGTAGCTTTTGGATATTCTCCAAGAAAAATTTTGCCACTATACTTACTGTAAAAGGATGTGATAATGCAATAAATTGTGCATATTTAGTGAGGTGATAAACTACTAACATGATGACATTATAACCTTTAGATTTGGGAAGCCCTGTGATGAAGTCCATGTATACCTCTTCCCAATGTTGGCTAGAATAGATAAAGGCTGCAAGAGACCCGGTGTCTTAATTGTCTCCCCCTTATTTCTTTGAAAAACCAAACATTCAACCACAAATTTTTGAACATCACCTTTTAGCCTTTCCCAAAAAAAAATCTTGCTTGACCTAATGGTATGTCTTCAAAAAACTTGAATGACCACCAACTGGGGACTCATGTAGTTCTTTGAGAATCTTGTGTTTAAGAGTGGAATTCTTGCAGAGATACAAACTCTCTTTATACCAAAGAATATCCCCCTTTAAACAAAACTTATCTAAACTACTAGAGTCATTTTTTATTTTTTGGATGAGATTACTTGTTGCAACATCATTTTTCCACTATTCTTTGGCTTTTGCCACCCAATTTTTTTGTAATATTGAAAGGACACACAATAAGGCTTCATCTTTTTCATCCTTCCTAGAAAGTGCATCGACCACAATATTTTCCTTTCCTTTCTTGTATACAATTTCAAAGTCATATCCCAACATGTTAGTGACCCATTTTTGTTGCTCTTCTGAAGGTAGTCTTTGTTCCAAAAAATATTTTAGGCTATAATGATTTGCCTTAACCTTGAAGTGTTGACCCATTAAATAAGGCCTTGATTTTTCAACTGCATGAAGGATTGCTAACATTTTCTTCTCGTAAATAGGTTTGAGTTGATTTTTACCTTTTAATTAATAACTCTCAAAAGAAATTGGTCAACCTTCTTGCATGAGAACTACTCCTATCCCATTTCTAGAAGCATAACATTCCATAATGAATTCCTTGGTGAAGTTGGAGTGGTGAGCACTGGAGTTGTACACATAGCCTTCTTCAATTACTCAAATGATACATTAGCAGATTCATTCCAATGAAAAGAATCATTCTTCAATAGAGTTATAAGGGGTGCTGCTATATGACCATAATTCTTCAAAAATCTTCTATAATATCCTGTCAATCCCAAGAAACTCCTTAACTTCTTAATAGTTATTGGAATAGGCCATTCCATGATAGCCTTAATTTTGTTAGGGTCCACCTTTACTCCTTCATGTGAAACTATGTGTCCCAAATACTCCACCTCCTTAAGAACAAAAGCACACTTGGATGGCTTAGCATAGAGTTTATGATCTTCAAGTAATTGTAATTCTTGATCTAAATGTTGCAAGTGTTCTTCCCAAGGCTTGCTATAAATTAATATATCATCAAAAAACACTAACGCAAACTTTCTCAAGAACTTCTTAAAAATGGAATTCATCAAAATTTGGAATATAGATGGTGCATTGGTAAGACTGAATGGCATCACCCAAAATTCATAATGACCCTTATGCATTCAAAATGTTGTCTTACAAATATCTTCCTCCTCAATTTGAATTTGGTGATAACCTGATCTAAGATCTAACTTGGTAAAATACATAGCTCCATTTAATTCATCTAGAAGATAATCAGTGAATAGAATAGGAAAATTATCTAAAGTTAATGGTGTACTTGTTGAGCACTCTATAATCTAAACACATGCACCAAGTTTCATCCTTCTTATGCACCAACACAATAGCTGAGGAGTAAGCACTTTGGCTATGCCTGATAATTCCTGCCTCTAGCATTTCCTCAAAAAAATTTTCTATGTCAATTTTTTGTATGTGTGGGTACTTATAAGACCTAATGTTAAGTGGCTGGCTCCTTGGAACTAGTTATATGGCATGGTCATGATCCCTCTTAGGAGGAAGTCCTTTAGGCATATCAAATCACTGATGACGATCAATTATTTCTTGTAAATTTGGATGAGTAAGAGCATTAGATTGAGAGACTTATATTGAACATAGTTGGGCCACAAATCCATTCGCACCTTTCTTAAGAAGCTTTTTCATTTGATGAGAGCTTACCATTTGTGGTAATTTTCCCTTCAATCCCCTTAGTTCCACTACCTTTCCTTTTTATTAAAATCACATGAATAGTTCTTGGAAGTTCATCTCAATTGTTCCCAATGTAGTAAGCCATTGTAATCCCAAAAAAACATCTACTACACCCATGGATATCACATACATTGGGGTATCAAGTTGATAATCTCCCATGGATAATTTGATGCTATGACACTTTCCTGAACAACTAACTATGCCCCTATCTATAATCAAAACCTAAAACTCTGGGGTTGGATATATAATTTTTTTTAGAAGAGTTACCAACTTTTTGTTGATGAAACTATGAGTACTACTTGAGTCTATCGACACTGTTAATTTTTTTTTCTTTAAGAAACCCACTACCTTGAGAGTTTGTAGTGCACTGAAACTTGAAAGTGCATGCCAAGAAATGATTGGTTGATAATCATGTGATTCCTTGCACAACTCCCTATCCTCCTTTCATATGGGTTCATCCTCTTCTTCCTCACTTGGACCTTCAATATAGAACAATTTCTTTTCACTATATTTATGTCCTCGACTATATTTGCTATCACAATTGAAACACAACCCTTTTACTAGTTTCTCCTCAATTTTTTGTGGAGTCAACCTAGTGGGTTGAGGAAGAGAAGGTGTTGAATATCCTTTTTCTCTTGTCATATTAGCCCCTTTCTTTCCAGGAATCAATAACTTTTCCTCTACACTGCATGCCAATATAAAAGACTCATTTATTGAGCTAGGACAAAACATGTGTTGGAATGTTCAAAATGAGAAAAGTACTTTTGAGAGGTGGGGGGGGGGGGGTGTGAATAAGAAATACCAATTTTTATCCTTTCAAACCCTTATTAACATATAACTAAAAGCAATGTGCATACATGTAAACATATAAGCAAACATGAAATGAAACATGCATCAACACATAACACAAAGATTTGGTAACCCAGAAACCCTCCAAGAATAAGAAGGTAAAATTGGGATGGGAATGACACCCAAAAAAATCACTGTAGCAATCAATGTTCAACCACTTCTGATGGCCTGCCTTGTGAAAGGCCTACCATGTTAAAGACTTTTACACTATGTCAATAGTGACCTGGTTAAAGGATTTACAGACACTTACATGAAGTGTCACCCTGTTAAAGGATTTACAATAGGTTGTTAAACCTACCTAATACATAGGATTTTTCAAGACCTTCTCTAAAGGTTCTCCTACCTAGCTATTAAGCTAACCTATCAATATAGGATTTCAACCTCTAATACAATTGTGTGAGATTATTAGAATATTTGACTTGATTGAGTGCAATCTCAAATTGTTGGGTTCAAGTACTAGATTTTCTCTTCTCATTTTGATCCTTGCTTGATCTAATCTTTGTATGTGTTCATTGTCCCTTGTGTTGTTCTGACCAACTGGATATGAAATTGTTGCTCTGTTCCTCTAAGTCTTTCCTTCTTCACACTGAAATTTTGCCATAATCTTCCCATACATTGTTCTCAGTCACACTTGCAATGGTGCATTTGACCTCCTTTTAAAGAATGTGAAGACTTAGGGTTAGGTATGGATCTACAATCCATATTAAATATCAAATTCTCACTCATACCTTGCATTTTTCTTATTAGTTGCATGCCTTCTCCATTTTTCTAATTGGTTGCATGTAGATTACATAGGGAATATAAATGATTCATCCTTATCCTTTTTCTTCTTCAAAATCTCTCTAAGTTGGCTCCAAAAATGGTTTACATCTTAGTTTTTGAAAACAAAAACTCTTATGCTGATCCTAAGTTACTCAACACTCATTACATTATTGATGCTCGGCATGCACTGATTCCTGGATTGCTCAGCATCTATTAGTTTTTGACTTGCTCGACACCTATTAAATAATATATTTCTTGGCATCTAAACATTTCCTAGATCACTCAACACATACTACATTCTGACTTGCTTGGCACCAACTGTGGCTCGACACCTATTGAAATTTTGGCTCGGCATACATTGTGTACCTGACATATATAGTGAAAATGGTTAAGTGTGTTGACACTCAATTGTCAAGACTATTCTTTTGACCAACAATATCCCCCTTTGACATGAGTGTCAAAAACACTTAACTAAGCTTTTATGAGCTTAACCTTATTTAGTACACCCTTTGTTCACTTGGAATTCATTCAAAATTTCAAAAATATTGTAAGTAACAATATACCTTATGACTCTTCCTGAGTTGATTATGCCTTGTCCATTCTTGAGATTGAAATTTTGTGCTAATGTGCTTGATCCTCTCTATCCTTTGTCCTATTTCTACATTCTAAACCTATATGCTATATCTGATCTGAAGTTAAAAATTTTGCATCTCCCTCTATTTGCTTTATTACTTGACATCTCCCTTTTTGGCTATTTACAAAGTTTCTACTTTATTCTCAAAATGAAAGAATGTAATAAAAAATTATTCAAAAATACATATCAATACATATGTACCCCTTACTTTATCTCCCCCTTTTCAACACTGATGCCAAAGGGTTCTATGGAGTAATACCAAGCTTAGCCAAAAATGTGCTATTTACCTCTAGGAGTATCTTCAGAGCTGCATCCCAGTTTGCTAGTGCAATGTCCAATGGATTATGCTAGATGGCAACTTCTGCTACTAGATGTACAAGTCCATCAAAGCTAGAAAGATTTGAATCTTTCTTGAGGACTATTTCTACATACATTTTCTCCTTATGAAGTATCTCCAAATGAGGGGTAATAGAGGACTGAATTTGCATCAACTTATCTTTTACATTTGCCTCTTTTGCTATTAATAAAACTAATTCTCTTTGAGTGTGAAGCATTTGAGTAAAATTCTTTTCACTTTGAGTTGAATTGGTTGGGAGTTGCATACTAGAAATCTTTAGATTTCTCTCCAAGCTCATTATTTTCTGGCTAGTCTCCTGTGTGAAGTTGGAAAAATCACACAACTTGTTGTACATGGAGAATATATTCCCAAGTACAATTTTGACTTTATCTAATTTCTTAGCTAGTTCAACTTGTGATAGTACTATATCACTAGATATTTTCTCATTTACCTTTTATTAGAACTTCCTTTTTGACCATTCCATTAATTTTGCATTTGTATCATGATCTTCATTTGTCACCTGGTCAACTATATTAGATAGTTGCTCTACTATTGGCCTTAACTCATCAGTTGTCTACAAGTTGAAGGCATCCTTAAAGATGTCCTTTATCTAATTTAGTGCTTGCCTATATTTATATTCTTTTCTCAATACCTCTCATCTTCTTCTTATATCCAATGCATTCTATATTTCATTAATTTTCTCCTCAGTGAGAGTGCTAGATTCATAGTAAGGTATTGTTATTTCCTCATCAAGCTCAGGAATTCCATAATGAAGTTTCCTGGCTACTTTTGTTGAGCTCAAGCCTAGTTATCTAATATGCAATGCTAGTATTTCAGTGCTTAGCTTCTAAAGAGTTTGAGTGAGAGTACCTATTTTTGGTAATTCAACCAAAGTTTTTATTAAAGATTGCTCCTCATCTCTTGCCTCTTCTTTCTCTTCAGCTTGTTTCTCTTTTTCACTATCAATGGCTGGGGGTGTACTTATTGGTTGTTCTATTTTCTCTTTGCCTTCCCCTGCTATTGCAATTGGCACTTAAAGTGCATTTGCTATTGTTCTTGGTGGAGATGGAGGAGGAAGGAATAGGATTCCAGTAGTTTGAATGGTTGAAGGTGTTTCTTGTGTTTGCACCTTGATTTCCTTTGATTTTATTACTACCTTTTGCAACTCATCAATACTGACCAGTATTGGACTTGTACATAATTTGGCTGCTTGTGTTGAGTGGTCAAGGATCTTTGCTAGATCCTCTGCAGGTAATGGATTGATGTTTTGACCAGAAGTGTCAATAACATCCTTTATTTTAATAATCTTTGCAAGTGTAATGGTGGCATGAGGAGGGCTAGGAGGTGATAGTTGTGTGTCTAGCACACTTTGTTCTTGCTGCTCATCTGTTCCCTTTTCTTTTTCTTTCTCCTATTTATTTTCCTCTTTATCTTTCTTCTCTTCTTCTACCTTCTTTTCTTCCTTCTTATCTTCCTCCTTCTTCCCTATTTCTTTCATTTCCTTTTTCTTGGAACTTTCTTCTGCCTTGTATTCTTCATCAAACACATCATCAATTTTCTTATATATTATTTTCTACAATCTTGTGCATTTTCTGACTACATCTTCAATTTTATTTTGCAAAATACAAAATGCTCTATACTTAGGAGTAAATCTACTATTGTGCCTTTTGACTACATTAGTTATTTGACCCTTAGTCAAGTTAGGCAACAATCTTGTTAGAGTAGACTCCCTTATTTCCTTTTCCATTTGCAAGCAAAAATACCATTTGTCTTCAACAATTTTGTACAATTTGTTAGGCATTGAGCCATCTAACTCTAGAGTTGTGTGCTTGTACTTGGCCATCATAGCATGCATAGACTCCTCTATTTTATTTTGCTCTTCCTTTGTGAGCTTATTAAAATCTAAATTCTTCAAATCTTTTAAGTCATCATTTCTAATCTTTATACACAATTTATCAATTGAAGACTTTGGTGGGCAACTTACCACTTTGAACTGATTGATATCTGACTCTTGTCTTTTCTTCATCCGAATTAGGTTGAGCTACATATCTTCTTTTCTTTCTTGGCTCCTCCTCAGTCTTCTTGGTGGTTTTCTTCTTCTTCTCTACTTCTTCTTTAGCCTTTTGTGTTGTAGCTCTGGTGGTGGCTTTGGTAGTAGGCTTCTTTGGTGCAAGTTTTGCCACTTTCTTTGCTTTGGGTTGAGGAGCAGGTGGAGTTTTAGCCTTCCTCTTGGTGGCTTTAGTTCTGATAGGTGCTTCCTCAACTTCTTCTTCCTTTCAACCTTCCTCTTTGTCCTCACCTAGACCTTGTGTCAATTGTAGAGGCTTCTCTTCTTCATTTTCATTGTCATCCTCTTCTTCATTTGCTTTATCTTCTTTAGCAATACTTGCTTCTTCAACACCAAATTTCTTCTTGATCTTCTTCATCAATTTGTCCTTCTTTTTCACTGCTATGGCTATCTTGAGTTCTGTCACCACCCTTAATTTGACAATGTCATATGTTCCAAAATGTTTTGCAGTCTTGTCAATTTCCTCTACAAGTAGAGCTATTATTGCTACTGAGGCTTGATCAACATCAAGTTCATAACCTAGTGGCCTAAGCCATCTCACTCTAGGTATGATTTCTTGTATATAAGTGTAATCAATGTCCACAAGAAAGAAAATATCCTTTTCATGCTGCTCAACTAGTGAAACTGGTATCCTCATTCTCTGTTTCATGGACTTCTTGAAGTCCTCAAAGTAGCTAGTCATTTGGGCATCAAAATTTTCACCCATCTACTCAATGAATCCATTTATTTGCTCAACAATGATTTTATTTGGATCCCATCTCACCTTGCCTACTGAAGGGAATTATTTCATGATATAGAAAAACATATAGACCAAAACTGAGCCAAATTTGCATTGAGCTCCCTTAGACTTTCGTATAGCTCCCAGATTCTTATTGATCTACTATTACATGAGCTTTGCAAGATCATATGTATGATCTTTCTTCACCAATTTATAGGCAACATCCACTACTATACATGGTACACTATTTAGTCTACTTGACTGGTAGAATTTGTGTGATATGATTCTCACAACAAAATCTAGTAGGGGTTCTGTGATGGTATCTATTGTCATTCCCCTATTATTCTATTTTGCACTAGTGTTGTTCTCTATAGCTTCCTTTTTTTCACTTCTCATGGTCTGTGGCCGATCTAGGGTTGGAATACCATTAAACCTATGGACAATTTTCTTTATAAATTGGCCCTGTCTCTAACCAAAAATCTCCATCATCGATTTTGCTCAACACTATGTGTATCCATTCCATTTTGAAAACAATAGGGAAATCTAGGGCTTTGGTTAGACCCTTCTTCTCAACTATGGAGAATTCATCTTTAGGTTTTCTATTTTCACACAATTTATCAAATGCATTAAAAATCTCCAAATCTCCTATGGCTCCAACTTTACAATTATAACATTTTTGAACATCTTGAACCATGAAAACTTTACAAGAATTACAGATAGGGCACTAGTGGGATAATTATTATAAGCAACTTCAAGGATGGGTCTAAACTCTAGCTATTTGACTTCATTACTAACTAGTTGAATTTCATGACTCTCCTTTCCCTTAGTGGTTTTTAACCTAGATGCCATTGTTTACCAAACTAATCTTTAAAATTAAATAAACTTTCAAGCTCTACGTAGCTCGACACTTGAATGAAAAACTTGAGAATGGATGAAATCAAGTTAAACCGCTATCGAAATTGCTACAAATTGCTGTTTGATTACTGTAGAATCACCTCTTCACTCTGCTCAACTTTTCTTTGTGTTCAAATGATTCAAAAATGAACAAATTTCAGCTTTATTAGGTTAAAAAACCTAGCATTTATTGCATTTGTGATTACAGCTGTACACTCAGCTTCCAAAGAATTTATCAACTCGACTTCCACTGAAGTTCATCTACTCAATAGCTACTAACATGTCTTACTCGACATCCACTAGTTTGTTCAACTCGGCATATACTGGAATTTTACTTGGAAACCAAAGGTAGCTTGGCATCATCTTCTAACTTTCAACTTGGCATCTTTCCTCATGCATATTACTTCTTTGAAGTACTTCTATGTTTTCTTGGGCTTATGTATGATACATCTTTATATGTATCAACCTCATGTATCTGTCTTGTGCTTAATTGGATGAGGTGTGATCACTTGACCTCTTGGGTAAAGTGATCTCTCCATTTGATATGCTACATTCACCTTTCTTCTTCCATGTCTTATTCATTTGTCCTCTTATTTGTTCAACATCAGTCTTCTCTTTTCCTTTGTTAACTCTAGTTTTTGGTGCTTTTGACTTTGTAGGATAGTTTCTACTAATATGACTAGTCTTTAAGCAACTAAAACATTTAATTTGGTTTAGCCATCTGCTGTAACTTCCCTTGAAATGTGTCCTTATGCAATTTTTAGGAATGTGTCCATACTCTTGACAATAGTGATAGCTATACTTGGTATTGTAATCCCAATTGTAGTAATGCGCATGATTGATTCCTCTTGCAGGCTGATTAGGTGTTCACATAGGCTTTGATCTACATTAAAATGCTCTATGTCCATACTTTTTGCAGTTGTAGTAGTGATGCTCAAATCTTGGTGTCTTCATGATCTTGGTTGTGTAGTCTTGTGTTGAATGTCCTTGTTTTTTGCGTTTGTGACAAAAGTTTGCATTTGTAGGCTTATCATGCTGATGACTATTCTTTCTTTTTCACACATTAGAGGTATTTCCCTTTTTACCATAGAAATAACAAGTAGGTTTAATGTTCTTACTTTTTTTGCTTCTTTATTTTGTAGCTTTGGATGATTCTCCTTGTTCAGTGCTGATGTAACCAAGTCTTGAAGTATCATTACCAGTCCTTGGTGATTTCAAAAATTGCTCAAAGTACTTGATGGCCTCATTGGGTTTGTTGTAGCTTTTTGCTATTTCCTTTTCTCTCTTCAATTCATTCTTCAATTGTTCATTCTGCATCTTCAAGGTGGAGATCTCAATGTCTTTCATGTTGAGCTCATGATGAACATTCATCATCTAGCTTAAGTTGTCCAACTACATGTTTGAGATCTTTTCAAATTCAATTGTCTTCTCTTCCAGCCTATTGATGAGGTTTCTTTTGTCATCTTCTATCATGGCCTTATCTTTAATAGCTCTTTTCTTTTGTTTAGTCACTTCACAAAGCATTATGGCTTGTGATTCTTGTTCCATCTAAAGAGATCTTATCTCTTTTGCTTGAGCTATGCTTTTCTCCATTAATTTTGCTATTGCTGCATCAAATTCCTTGGAATCTCCATTGGAAAATACTTGTGTGGTGTTAGTCTCCTTGTAGTGCATGTCATTCTCAGCTATGGCTATCTCCTTCCTTCTTTTCAAGGATTTTCTTGTAGGCCAATAATATCCCTCTTAACCTCTTCCTTGAACTTACTAATTTCCTCATTGGAATTACTATCCTATGTTACTTCCCAATCTTGATTAGAGGATTTCCCCGATGTGGTAGCATTCTTTTTGCCTCTTGTTGAAGGCCCCGTCATGATGGAGACCAATGTTTTTGAAATAAATCACACAAATGAAATGTAAATTCTCAGATTTTTTTTTTTTTTTTTTTTTTTGCTATAACTTACTAAGGCCAACATACCCTTACTCGAAAAAAAATCCCTCCAAAAAATAGCAAATTTACTGCCTTAAGAAAGAATATTCCTAATTTTACAATATATTGCTTATTTTTGTTTTTCAATTTCTCCAAGCTTTGAATTTAGGCTCCTCCACTATGAATTGAAAAACCCAATACTAGTTATACTCCAATTCGATAGGATGTGAGAGATATGAAGATCTCAATAAATTGTGTAATAATAGTAATTCTGCAATAATTTTCTCAAATTTTCTCAAATTAATCTAAGTTTTGGACTATAGCTTCTTTAATATGGTCTTAAAAAATCCTTTAAAATCTTTGAAAAATTCGCTAAAATCTGAAAGTTATGCTCTTGCCTCTATGGTGCCAAGATCATTCTCTGATACCACTTGTAATGAAATAACTTGCACAATAGAAGAAATAATATGAAATATTATATATATACTTGATAATAACTAAGAGTAATAGGCCACTTCAAGGGGGAAACTTCCAAATATCTCCAATGAGAACACACTTCACAATGTGATGATGAAATAAGACTCACAACCTCCTATATATAACTAATTATGCTTAGGTTGAATAGACACAACCCTAAATTAAGGATTACGATAGCCACAAGTTGACTATTCATAATCCTATATACACAAATATTAAGGGCATAACATCCACTTTTTGTGTTTTGAATAAGGTCTATTCCTATACAGAGTTTCTATTTGTGGGAGATTTCTAATTTTAGTAAGTTGGTATTATGTGCTCAGATTGTTGTAATGTCATATGTGGAGGTTCATCTTTGACATATCAACTAGCCATATGAGTTTTATTGTCATATCATATGTATTGGTGCAATTATTGCAGATTTTTGGTATGAATTTTGACTATCCAAACTTTAGGTCTAGCAATGAAGGCCTAAATGACTCCAAAACAAGGAAAAAATTCAACTAATGAAGGCTTGAATCATCAATTGTTGTAGATTTAATGCAAGAGCATCTTGGTTTTACTCAGTGACTATTTTGGAGTTCATGGAAGGAGGCTCTAAGAGTTTAGGGTTAGGGTTTAGGGTTTGAAAATTTGGTGCCTGTTGCAGGTCACATAATTAATTTTCTATAACGAGTTAGAGGTTGAAAATTTCAAGGATTTAAGAGACCTATATTTCTACCTACAGTATGAATCACGAGTTCTAATTCATCTGGAGCTAGGAGATATCGCAATTTTCCTAAGACATCAATTTTAGGGATTTAATTATTGTTGTTGGCTGACTTGTGGCATTTAATTTGTGTAACTGTATTCAATTTGTGTTCTAGGCCGATTTGTGGCTTAGATTGGTATAAATAGGGGTTGTGAGGGAGTCTTTAGTCATTTTTCATTTAGATGGGGAGTGAATGGAGAGTAGCTGATGGGAAATTTTTCCTGAGTCTGTAAGTAGAGCATCGAATGTGAGGCAATTTACAACAGGGTTGTGATGAGATTGTGAATGTGTGGAAAGAGTGCCAAATGTGAGGCAGTCTATACTTGGATCTTGGATTGAGTTTGAGAAGAGCTAGTAGCTACAACTTAGAAAACAAGGAGATTTCTTGGTGGGCTTGCGAGCACAAGTTGAGATCTTCCTTGGGTGTTTCTACTAGAGTGAGGTTCTAGACTAGCTAGTGTTTGGATTGGATCTTGAGGGATCTTGCAGAAATTTTTACTTGCTTTATATTTGGTCGTAACTGGGAAGGCCTTACAAACCAACACATTACATGTAATCAATTATATATATTTATGAATTAAGAATTGTAAGTTGGTATCAGATCTGGCATTATTTCTTCTTGTTATTGTGTTCCTACTGCATGGTTTTTTTTTCCCATTTCATCAGATGGTATCAGAGCCAAGTTGTTCCTAAGTGTGTAGATAGATCGCTGAAGCTGAGGTAGTTTGCACCAAGACTTGGGTTGGAGAAGCAGATGTGAATTGATCTTGATCTGATGGTGGATTTTCTTTCTAGAGTCCTAGATCTCTTGGTTGTAAGGTGGCAGATTGTTGTTTTGACTTGCAATTGCAGAGGGCTTACAGATGGATTGATGGATGTGGAGTTGGTTTTTGCTGGTGTGGATTCACTAGTTATTGATGTGGATGAGGATTTTTTGATGATTTATTATGTTCAGTTTATTCTTGGGAGTGAGCATGTTGATTGGATGGTTGAGATTCTAGAGTTTGATGGAGTGATGCAAACGTGGATAATTTGCATATTGGTTTTCTTGTCCCTATTGGAGTGGAAGCCTTTGGTGAAGATGAAGATGGTGAGTGATATTTATTTGGGCATCAAAGTGTGGGACAAAATTTACTACTTACCTAGGGAGTCTGATGTAGGAGCATCTTGGTTTTACTCAGTGACTATTTTGGAGTTCATGGGAGGAGGCTCTAAGAGTTTAGGGTTAGGGTTTAGGTTCTAGAAATTTGGTGCCTATTGTAGGTCACATAATTAATTTTTTATAATGAGTTAGAGGTTGAAAATTTTAGGGATTTAAGAGGACCTAGATTTATACCTATGGTTTGAAGCATGCATTCTAATTAATTTGGAGCTAGGAGATATCACGATTTTACTAAGACATCAATTGTAGAGATTTAATTATTGTTGTTGGCCGACTTGTGGCATTTAATTTGTGTAACTGTATTTAATTTGTGTTCTAGGCTGACTTGTGGCTTAGATTGGTATAAATAGGGGTTGTGAAGGAGTCTTTATTCATTTTCCATTTAGATGGGGAGTGAATGGAGAGTAGTTGATGGGAAAGTTTTCCTGAGTCTGTAAGCAGAGCATCGAATGTGAGGCAATTTACAACAAGATTGTGATGAGATTGTGAATGTGTGGACATAGCGCCGAATGTGAGGCAGTCTATACTTGGATCTTGGATTGAGTTTGAGAAGAGCTAGGAGCTGTGGCATAGAAAACAAGGAGATTTCTTGGTGGACTTGTGAGCACAAGTTGAGATCTTCCTCAGGTGTTTCTACTAGAGTGAGGTTCTGGACTAGCTAGGGTTTGGATTGGATCCTGAGGGATCTTGCAAAACTTTTTACTTGCTTTGTATTTGGTCATAACTAGGAAGGCCTTATAGCCCAACACATTGCATGTAATCAATTATATATATTTATGAATTAATAATTGTAAGTTGGTATCAGATCTGGCATTATTTCTTCTTGTTATTGTGTTCCTACTGCGTGGTTTTTTTCCCATTGCATCAAGATTGCTATCCTAGAATTATAGAATGGGGTTATAATAGCCCATTAGGTTAACAATTTTCTAGTTCTAGTCTCTAGAAGTGGATCCATCTAAAAATATAATTTGTAATTTTCCTTGAATCGATCTTATGTAATAAAGTGTAATGAAATGATATAATATGAGGTTGGTCAGCCTCAAGGGTTAGGGATTAGTGTCTAAAACCTTCTTAAGTAGTTAAAAGTGCCTATATAAGGAAGGCCCATAGGTTGTCTAGGGCCACTCTAGGTGATGGTTCATAGCTCTATGTTGTAAATTATTGCAAGGAAGTCACCCATGTGGATTTGCATATCATATTTTAAAATTCTATAATTTTGCATTTGTAGTGATAATAAGAAGCCCATATTTTGTTCTTGCCTTCTTTGTTTCTAGTATGTGTTTGTGGTATTAAGGGGAACACCCTTCATTACATTTACTTTACTATTATAAAATTTAAGTATTCGGTTCAAGTTTAATTCCTAAAGTATGGCTTGACCAAGGAAAACCCCCTATCAAAAAACAAAAAACCTTTTTATTGTAGGTTTTGGATCTCATGCTGGTGAGCATATTGTAGTTTTGGATACTCTTTCTATCATTCTTTAGAATTGTGAAATCAGAGTCAAGGTCAAACATAATTGAGAAAGGCTGCATAGGTCACCCTTGTGTAGAGCATGTCCATAGGGGTCACCAATGTGAGAAAGTTACACTTTCTAGATCATCAAATGATTTCTAAGTTTTGCATATTTTAGTATTTTAGGCCTAGATTAAATGCTATTTATTAGTTTGGAACAACACAACAAGCATAAAATTAGATCTAAAAGGTGAGTCTTCTATCCTCTTTTTCATTTCACCATATCCACTTATTACACTTATATATATTATCCTAAATCTCATTATAACTAGAGGTTTCAAGGTATTTTGAATCTTTTCATTCATTGTACTCTCTAAGATCTATCTTGTATTGGTGCTCCTTTATCATTTGTCTAGAAGTAATGTTTTTAGATCTAGCCCATTAAAATTGTAATTGAAATGATCAATTTTTTTGACTCCCTATTTGAGTTGTGTAAGTGTGGTTATTTTATGAACTTAGGTTTCATTTCCTTGATTTACATTTTTCCCTTAACAACTTTGGTGAATCTGACATTTGACATTTCTACTTTTGATTTTGGAGTTAGATTATTGCATTTAACAACTTGTTCCCTATTTCTTTTTTGAGTTAGATTATTGCATTTCATTGCATTCATTTTTGATTTATCTTTACATACTTTATATATTTAATTTCCTTAGATTATATTGGGTGCTTTGCAATTTAGTTCATATCATAGGGTTAGATTTTTTAATCTAGTGTATGAACTTTATCACCTTAAGCCCTACATATAGTATTCCCATTAAGAGAATTTATATACTCATGACTCAATTTGATCCATATTCCTCTTCTCCTCTCTTTAGGAACATTAGTGATCCTATGGTTTCTCTTGATCCTAGTCCTTGTATGAAGCATGAATCTTCTCACTCATCTTGATAAGAATGAAGCTTTAAGGGTTCCTCATGAATAAGTTCATAAGATTTCTATTGAGATTAATAAAATGCATGATTGGATTATTCAAGAGAATCATAATATTGATACTATGGCTACTTTTGACACTCTCAAGATAGTGATCCATAATGATGAACAAGGTGTTAATCTTTTTCATGGTCTTATTCACATTGTCCATTCTCACGTTAAGCCTTTGGCTTAAGCCACATTTTAAATAGGGATAACTCCACCTATCACTACTCTTGAACCTTGATTGCCTATTTTTACACCTCTCTCTAGCATTCCTACTTATGTTTCTCCTATTGTGACTACTTCTGTTCAATCATCTAATCCTCCTATTTGTAGTCTTTCTATTCCTTCTTTGCATGTCAGTGTTCCTTCTTCTTCATTGCCTACTTCATAGTCTTCATACAATCATATTCCTTAAACTCATCTTAATATGCCTAGTGTCCCACCCATAGAACCTTCTATTCCACCTAATTCATACACTCTTTCTAGTGTTTTGAATGTGTCAATACCACCTATTTATTCTAATTATTCCACTATCATTAGTCTTGCTCAAACTATTTCTTCTTTACAACAAAAACTTGCTTCCCTTACTCAATCTAAGTTTAATGTGCCTACATGTGATATGGGTAGTCCTTTATCTTTTGAGATTATCTGTAACACTTCTTTTTGACAAGTTGACATGCCTCACCTTGATACTTATAATGGTAAAGATGACCCTAAGACTCATCGCAAAACTTTCCAAGTTTTGTGTAGTGGTTATTCTCATGATCATATAATTTTAGCTAAGTTATTTGCTCCTACCTTTTGTGACAAATATTTGCAATGGTATTTCTCATTTTGAACCTATTATATTGATTCCTTTCATAAACTTGCTAACACCTTTGTCTGACAGTTTTAGAATAAAATTGGTCTTGTAGTGTATTTGACTGATTTTACACATTCTAAATAAGGTCCTAAGAAAAAGTAATTGATTTTATTGACAGATTTAAGCATTTTTATGCTCAGATTTCTTATCCAGTGCCTGATATTGATATTCAACATATATTTATTACAAATTTACAAAAATACATTAGAGATAAGATTCTTCTTACATAGTTTACTTTTTTTTTCAACTTTGTGCAACACTTCTTCACTATCAATTACAAGACTATCAGTTTGAGAGCACCACTCCAATGGCTTTTGTAAAGATTGATAAGAGTGATTCCACACCTAATCAAAAAAAGTTCCAAAAACCGAATGACTATGTCAAGATTAATAAAACTATGAATATAATAGATGAACAAGTAGTTTCTACATCCTAGGGTATTGTTCCTTCTTCCTCTATTTTTCGGATGAATTATAAGTTCAATCCTCTTTCTAATTCTTTATATTCTATTATGAGAAGTTTGGTTAGTGATAATATTATTACACTCCCTCCTATCAAACCACTTCTTCCTTCTACTACATCAAGCATACACTTTGATCCTAAAGTCTTTTGTAAATATCATCATTAACCTAGCCATGATACTAAGGTGTGTTATACTCTGAACTATAACATTCAAGATTTGATTGATTTTAATTCTTTATCTATGGATAGTAATGATAATGGGAAAAAAATTATGTGGTGCCTCCTAATAAAACCATTAAAATCTATACCAATCCTTTACCTCAACACACTACTAATACAATTGGTCAAACTACTTCATCTTCTCTTGCAATTTTTTCTTATGATAACTCATGGGAAGAGAATAATTGCACTATTAAGACTTTGGAACTTGTACCTCCATCTCCACCTCCACCTCCACCTCCACCTAAGAAGAAATTTCCATCTACATCTCATGATAAACCTAAACCTAAACCTAATGTTAAGCATCCTAGAGACTTTTTTCTTGCATTTAAAGACTTCAATATTTTTAAGGCTCCTGATGGTCCTCTTTATATTACTAAGGTTTCTAAGTATCCTTATTATGGTTGTCTTATTGATCCTACTTAAATGGTAAATGTTATCACCAAGGAACACTTATATGCTAAAAAAATAGTAGTAGAATGATTAGAATAACTGGGGGGAGGGGGGATGAATCAATTATCCTTAGGTCTAGATGCACCAATACAAATTTTAACAACTTCAAACAACTTAATCCAACTCATAAATCCTTCATGTCAATATAGAAAATCATCAGTAATTCAACTTATTTATATCAACACTTAGCTTTCTATTTTAGTGTTAGTTGAATTATGGAAATATATAACACTAAATAGTATAACACATAAAAATAACATTCACACAAGTATGACACCAGGATTTAACATGGAAATCCAATTTGGGAAAAACTACCAAGTAAAATGCTATTGTTGGAAATGTAGGAGTGTAACTGAGAGGGGAGGGGTGAATTAGTTATGACAAAACAATTCCTTATACCTAGATGTTAATTCAAACTTTCTTGTAATCATGCAATACTGACCAACTCAATTAACACTAGAATATTATTGTCACTTGGTTAACAAAGTAATCTTATGATTATTATTCTATTATAACCATTAGTAACTTAGTTGCACAAACTTAAAGCATAAAGAAAATAAAATGAAAAAAAATGACACCAAGATTTAATGTGGAAACCCAATTTGGGAAAACTACCATGAAAATAATTACAATATTTTTTACTCATATAAAGTGAGCCATATTAGGAGCCAACCCTACTAAATGTTACAAAACGTACTATTAAGTATGACCTTGTTAGAGGATTTAGATCACCTTATTAGGAGTGGCTTGGTTAGAGGTCTTCAAACACTTCAATCTTGAAATTCCACCTTGTTAGAGGATTTTTACAAATGATTGTTAAGTAAAATCTGTTAAGAGATTTCTTTTCTGCCACAATGGTTAGAAAGTAACAATGCTTTGACCTGATATATAAAGCAACTATCTTTGTAGATTCAGATCTCTATTCTAGCTTGACTTCTGGATCCTTCTTGATAAGATCTTCTTTGCATCTTATCTTCCACTCTTTCTTTCTTTACCTTTGCCTTCACTTACATATCCATCTTTTTTCATATTCCACTTGTACATCTTATCCTCACAACTTGACCTTTCTTAATTGGACAATTTGGCTTGAATACCCTTCCAAATAATCAATAAAAATCCAAATAGTCAGCCTCAATCAATTAAATATTAGAAAAATGCATTTATCATCACTCAGTCAATACTAGGATTGAATGTTTGGTCGACACTGCAACTCCTTGGATGCCTGACCACTTAGTCAATACTGCAAGTCTTTTGATGTCCAACCATTTAGTCAATACTGCAAGCATGATTCCCTTCATTAACCAACTACTTGGTTAATACTAAAACTTCTTCTTTATCTAATTGCTCAATTAATACTGGATATACAAGATTGATACTACAAACTCTCCATTGCTCAGTTAATACTAACATTTGTCTAACATCAATGACAACATACAATTGGAGATTTTTTTTCCCAATAAACTCCCTCTTTGACATTGATGACAATACAACATGTCAACATAAATTGATAAAAGTATGAACAATTGAATAATATCCTTAGTTTCATTATAATTCTCATCCATACCAACTCCCTTTGAGATTCTTCTTGGATTTGTCTCTGCTACTTCCTTGTTAACACTCTGCTTGTGAACTTTTGTCATTTTCTCCTTATTTTCTATACATTCCATCATCTAAATATTGCCTTTTGAGATACAAAAATCTCCCTCTTTCTATTTGACATTGAACTCTCCCTCATTCTTCCATGTTGACACTGAATTCTCCCTCTTTGGCATTAAATGCCAAAGGATAAAAACTTTGAAGTTAATATACACCTTTTGACCGATTCATATGCAATATTCTCTGCATTTCACACTTGAAGTGTGATAATCTGCATCAACTTGATAGATCTTCACTGGATCTTGGTTGATGCCCCACTATCTTTTGCTTTAGTGAGTGTCATATAGGGATATAACCCCTAGTGTACCTCTTAGATAGAAAAATGCATCCTTAGGTAGAGCTTTAGTAAATATTTTTTCTATATACTCCTTGGTGTTTGCACATTCCAATCTAACCTCTTTGTCTTGAACCAATTCCCTTAAGAAATGATATTTGATTGCAATGTACATCACAAGATTTTTGGATATATTAATTACACTTATGTTATCACAATAGATAACCATTGGTTCCTTGATTTCTTCTTTCATTCCTAATAATAATTGCTTGATCCATACTATGTTAGAATAATTTACTACTACACCAACAGACTTTGCCTCTGCTGTTGATTGAGAAATACAATTTTGTTTCTTGCTTGTCCATGACACTAACCTCTTTCCAAGAAAGAATGCTCCTCCACTAGTGTTTTTTCTATCATCAATGCTTCCTTCCTTATTTTCATTAGTAAATGATCTCAACTCAAGATTTCCTCCTTTCTTATACCATAAACCATATTCTTTAGTTCCTTTTAGATACCTTAGAATTCTCTTTACTACCATCATGCGATTTTCTTTTGGATTAGTAGAAAATCTTGCAACTATGTCAACTACCAATGCACTATCAGGTTTGGTGTATACCATATACTAAAGTTTCCCAATCATTGATCTATAAATAGTTTGACTTACCTCCTTTGAATCATCATTCTTTAATAGTTTATGTTTAGTAGACATAGATATTCCAACTAGCTTGGAATCTTCCATTCCAAATACTTTCAATGGTTCCCTGATGTATTTTGATTGAGTGATGTATATGACATCCTTCATTTGATGAACTTTTAGACCCACAAGGAATTTAATCTCTCCAAACATAGACATTTCAAATTCTTTCCTCATTTATTTAGCAAATTATTTTCATAACATCTCATGTCGTCCAAATATGATATCATCTACAAATAATTCTACAAGTAATATCTTGTCCCATGGTCCTTCTTTAATATACAAATTGCTGTTACCATTTATCTTTTCAAAACCATTTTTTACCATGTATCCATGTAGTCTTTCATATCATGCTCTAGGATCTTGCTTTAATCCATATAAAGATTTGTGAAGTTTACATACCATGTGTCTTTTTCTTTGATTAATGAGACCTTCAAGTTGTTCAATGTAGAATTCTTCTTCCAAGACTCCATTCAAGAAAGTTGATTTAACATTCATCTGATATACTTTGAATCCCTTTTGTGAAGCATATGCTAGAAGTATTCTGACTCCGTCAAGTCTTGCAATAGGAAAAAATATTTCCCCATAGTAAATACCTTCTTCTTGAGCATAACCTTTTCATACAAGCCTTCCCTTGTTCCTTGTTATTTCTCCTTTCTCATTCAACTTATTTTTGAACATTTATTTTGTACTAATCACCTTCTTATCCTTAGGTCTAGGAATAAGAGACCAAGTTTTATTCTTTTCTATCTGCTCAATTTCTTCATTCATTTTCTCTATCGAACTTTCATTTTCTAATTCTTTTTTTAATAGATCTAGGCTCAAATTCACTAAGTAAACATGTACCTTTTAATTTGTTCCTTGCTAGAATGCCGTCTGCCTCTCCTCCAATTATTTTTTTAGGTGCATGATGCCTTCTGACATATTTGGCAAGTTTTGGATCCTTCTTTCTTGATTCTAAAATTGGTTCAGTTGGTTCTCCATGATCTTTTGGCTCCTTTGAATGTAACTTGGGTTCCTCTAACTATGACTTGGGTTGCACTACCTCTGACTTGGGTTGGACTGGGTTGAACTGTCTATGACTCAGGTGCCTTTTTCTATGATTGGTTGTATTTCCAACCACTGATTGTGGTAAAGTATTAGGTTTCTCCTCATAGTAAACAAACTTCCTATAGTCTTTAGGCTCCTGGCTGCTCTATTCTTCACTACTTTATGCAAACTAACCAATCTTTACATGTACACTTTCAATGACTTTGTGAGTAGCAAGATTCAAATATTTGTATGCCTTGCTTTTATTGGAGTAATCTAGGAATATACCTTCCTCACTTTTTGCATCAATGTTTCCTTTCCTTAAATATTTTAGGATATAACATTTGCTTCCAAATACTCTAATATAATAAACATTAGGTTTATAGCCATACCATAATTCATAAGGTGTTTTGTTTGTACCTTTCTTTAGTTGAACTCAGTTCAGTGTATGAGTTCCAATGTTGATTGCTTCTCTCAAGTATTTTGTTTAACATTCTTCTCAGTCATTAGTGTTCATGCACATTCCATGATGGATTTGTTCCTTCTTTTTGCTATACAATTCTGTTCTAGAGTTCTAGCTGTTGATACCTATCTTTTGATTCCTTTTTCATTGTATAACTCATTGAATACATTTGAGATAAACTCACCTCCTCTATCTGATCTTAAGCATTTCATATTCTTACCTTTTTCTTTCTCAATTCTAGCCAAATACCATTTGAACTTTTGAAAAACATCAAATTTATATTTCAAAAACATTACAATCATTATACTAGAATAATAATTAACAAATAGAATGAAATAAATGTCTCCATAGTAGCTTACACCTATAAGCCCACATATATATGTATAAACTAGTTCCACAACTTCTTTAGAATTGTAAGACTTAATTCTAAAACTTCTTTTACCCACCTTTCAAATTTGACATTGTTTGCATGCCCATCTTAGGTTCCTTTATATAAGGTATGCCTCTTACTCTCTTTTTATTGCTTATGGTAACTAGGTTATCAAAGTTAACATGACACATTCTTTTATGCCATGGCAAACTTTTATCTATCTAAGCTAGAAAATGTGTACTTTTAGTGAGATTTAGGTAAAAAAAAATTCCTTTTGTTTGATTTCCAATTCCAACTAGGTTTCCTTTTCCATCCAATATTTTAGCTTTGCCATTCATGAATTCTACCTTGGATTCTATATTGTCCAACTGAGCTACACTGAGTAGATTATGTCTTAATCCTCCAACCCACTAGGCATTTTCACATTTTATTCCTTCTGTTAATGCTATGATTCCTTTTCCTTTAACATAACATGGTTCATTGTTTCCAAATATAACACTTCCACCATCATAGTGTTCTAAATATTCAAACTCAATTTTGTCACTAGCCATGTGATGAGAAGAACTACTATCTGTGATCCATGTATCATTTTTGCTAACATGAAAGATAAGTTTCATCCTTTCATTTTCCTCATTATGAGATTCATCCTTGACATCAATATAGGCTACTTCTTCATTATTATCACTATTAAAATATTTAGCAATGTAACAAGATTTCTTACCTGTCTTTGTACTCCTTGTAGCTTTTGAAGTCTTTCTTGCCTTTGAACTTTCTATTTCTTTTCTCATCTTTGACTTATTTGTTTGGACATCTTGCAGCAATATGACCAACCTCTTCACATGAGGAATAGATCAATGAAATTTTGCCTCTAAATTTTTCCTTCCCTTTTGAACAAATCTCAATTTTCATGCAAAAGCACCTCAATTTGTGTGCCAAAAATCTTGATTTATGTGACAAAAATATCAATATGCATGCCAAAACTCTTTTTTTGTGTGTCAAACCTAAATTTTCATACCAAAAATCTTGATTTTTGACCCATTAAATCTCAATTTAGGTGTTAGAAACTAGAAAATCACCATTCTTAGGAAATGTGCCCAATCTAGAAGCAATATTATCATGCTTCAGATTCTAATTGTGTCCAAATTTGACCAATTTTAAATGAAAATGGGGGTTTTGATGCATTTTGAATCCAACCATGTGGTCTATCTGGCCTCAAAGTGCTTCAAAAACTAAAGACCTCCCTATTTTCACATAAAATACCTAAAAAATGCCAGATCTATTTAGTCAAACCCTCATTCTTTTTTTCCTCTAAAGATTGAACAAGCTACAACATGTTAGACTTCGATACCATAAAGGATTTTAGAAATACAAATCCACAAAATTTGAAGAACACCTATATGCAATAACTTGTCACTAAGAAGAAAAATATAGAAGTGGCAAGGATTTTGCTTTGAAAATATGAAAACTATATTATTAGACTAAAAAGATGAGAGATAATTACAAAAGATCAATTCTTATAGGTGATTGAAAACCTAAAATGGAAACCTTAAGAGATATCATGACATTTAATAATTACTAGCTAATTATTAAATAAAAATGCAAAGTGCATAAAGTGAAATCTTAAGAAGAGAGTATAGCTAATTTAATAAATAAAATTAAATCAACCTTCTACTCTAACAGTGTGAACTAACTATTTTATTACTAAAACCTAAGAATTTTATGACATCAACTAACACTATAACAACATATTAACCAAAATATTAAGAATATAACATATACTATCATTTAGTTTCTATAGAATTGTCATAGCTATTCATTCCACTAATTTCTTATAAGCATCGATGCATTAGATAGATACCAAACATTCACAATTAAAATGTGATGCAACAACATTACAAATAAAAATATATTAGGTGGGCTTTGCATCATACCATAAACTAAGCTATATAATATTGGTTTTTTCCATTTAGCATGTAGAGAGATAACATACATCTAACACATTCAATATTTTATTGAAACAAAATTCAAAACCAAATACAAATTATGTACCTCTTATTTTTTCTTATATATTTAGCTTCACCACCTTATAAACCACTACCAACAAGATATAAGGTTTCAAGTGGTTCTGGTACACACAACTACTTGTGTAATATATAAATATATCTTAAATTCAACAAAGATATAAATTAAAAAATATCATGTGATTTGTATTGAACTATTATTAATTTTTTAATTAATTATTTTTGCATAATGAGTCAAAATGAGTAGATTACATAGAATATTTTTTATATCAAATTCAATATGCTTTATGTCTTCTTACAATGTTCTAAAAAGCCATGTTGACGCAATGTTATGCATTTTCCTATGTCTTTTGCAATTTTAAAGTGTTGATTTTTTGTTATGCATTTTACTGTCTTCCACAATTTTTTAGTGTTAATTTTTAGTTATTTTGACCTAATATCCTTTGCATCAAATCTTTCTATTATTCATCATTGTTTGAAAAAATTTATGGATAAAAGGAGAAGGCAAAATTAAATAATTCAAGACAATGTCATAACAACAACATGGACACAAAGCGTCAAAGTTCTTACCTAAGTATAGTTTTTGCATATGACAAGTAGCAATTTAGATATAGTTTTATACATTGGATATGCAATAGGATAAAGAATGCAATACAATTTCTCATTGTATTTCAATAATAATTTATATTAGCAAAACATCTACTCAATTATGTTATACAACTTGATAGAGCAAGAGTATGTCTCACAACATATCAATGCATATGCATTATTTCATTATACATATATGACACAGAGAGTGTACTTGGATATGAGATTCATGCATATACATTATTTGATTAAATGTCTTATTTTATACTAACTAGTATATTTTGTAACTAACATTAATTATAGCTTGATATGCCATTGTAGCTATCCATGATACTTGCAATTATATTTTGTGCATGTTGTTATATTGTACTTATGTCTCATAATAACTTGATTCTCATATTTTCAATGATTGCTAATTTGTGACTAGTCATATTTACCTTTTGTTGTGAGAAATTGTTCGATCTCTATTTGTCATGACATGATTGATGGCATTGTTGTGGTTTAGTGTGAATCAACCTTTCACAGTGAAATATTAGAGGATAAAGATGAACTTTTGATTTATCTTGTGTGTCTTTCAGGCTTGGTAGTAGTTGTTCAATAATGGACTTGCTTATTAAACATTGGATAATTTGTTTATTTTTAGTTGTGATGATAGTCTTTAGTTATAGTGAATATACATGTAGAGATGGGTTTAGATGTTGTGTCTTGTATGATTATATGGTGTGCAGGTTAAAAGAAATGTGAATAAGCTTGTGCAGGAGAGGAAACATATTCTGCACAAGTATGTAGACCTTGTGGAGCAACATTTAGAAGAGCTCACAGGCTTTCAAACCATTGGGAGAATAAGGTTCTTTCATTTTACAAAGAAAGACTCAAAGGTGGATGGGCTTGTATCTTGAAAGATGTCTCATGTTTAGAGGTGAAGTGAGTTATTTCGAATCTACGTCCTACAAATACAGTGAAACACCCAAAGATGCATTTACACAAACAACACAAAGATAACACATTTATATAAACAACACTAAATATCAAAAATTCTAATCACAAATCATACTCAAATCCTCAATATTATTTTCCACAATAATCAGAAGCCATCTATCAAGCACATTATATTGTTCTAAATTTTATCCGTGCACAAAATTATTGTGATTTAAAATATACACATAGATCTTGGCAAAAAGAATCTCAATTCTGCTACAACAAGACTAATTCTACATAATAGATCATAGATCTCAAATTTTAAAAATTCGATCTCAAATTTTGAAAAAAAATCTCAATTCTTTTACAAAAAAATCGATTCTAAACAATAGATTTGGACAAACTTCTATAAATAGATTTCACTTGTATCTTGAAAGATCTTTCATGTTCATAGGTGAAGTGGGTAATGTCAGATCTGCATTCTATAAATACAGTTAAACACCCAAAGATACATTTATACAAACAAAAAAAAGACACCACATTTACACAAATAATAATAAACATAAAAAAATCTAATCACAATCGTACTCAAATTCCCAATATAATTTTTCACAATAATGAAAAGCCATATATAAAGCATATTATATTGTTCTAAATTTTTGCATGTACAAAATTATTGTGATCTAAAATATACGCATAGATCTTGGCAAAAAAAAAACTCAATTCTTTTACAACAAAATTGATTTCACACAATATATCATCGATCTCAAATTTGAAAACTTGATCTAAAATTAAAAAAAAAAAAACTAAATTCTTTTACAAAAAAATTGATTCTAAATAATAAATTTGGACAAACTTCCATAAATAGATTTCATGTTAATATGATGATCATAAAAAAATACAACTACAATACAATATGTTCTAAACAATAAATTAGAATGAGCTTCCATAAATAGATTCTATGTAAATATGATGATCACAAAAAATAATACAACTATAGTACAAATATAATCTAAAAAAAAGAATAAGAGAATTTCAGACATATTTTGTAATTTAGCAAGAAGAAACAAAATTTTTTAGAAATATGAATTAAAAATAATCAACCAATGCTATAAATAAGAGAAAAAATAGTTCTAGAGGATTCCATAATCAATGCTCACACAGGACAAATGTTGACCTCAAAATAATTTATAAACCACAACTATAAAGAGAAATATTCTTTGTCATCTATTTCAAGCAAACTTATGCAACACAACAATCACAAAGGATAAGAAATGTCATCTTTCAAATTGCTTATTGTGTTGTCTTATTTTATTTGTTTGTGTTATTTTTTAGAAATGGAATACAATTGTAACCACACTTTATAAATGTTTGACAATATGTATCCTTATTATTATTAATATTCTTAGTATTGATATCTAAAGTTTAGCAAAAAAGAAAAAAAATTGTGTGAAAAACAATAAAAAACTTCCAAACTCATGACTATAGCACACATAGGCCAATCAAATTACATAAAAATAAGTTTCACTACAAAAATGTTAAAAAAAGATATGTCTATAGTGGAAAAAAGATAAATAAATAAATAAAAGCCCTTGATTGGACAAACTAATAAGATCATTCACTAAACATCAAAAATCTTAATCACAAGCCGTACTCAAATTTCTAATATAGTTTTCCACAATAATTAGAAGCCATATATCAAGCACATTATATTGGTCTAAAATTTATCCATGCACAAAATTATTGTGTTCTAAAATATACGCATAGATATTTGGCAAAAAAAAATTCAATTCTTTTTACACAATAGATCATAGATCTCAACTTCTAAAAAATTGATCTCAAATTTTGAAAAAAAAATTTCAATTCTTTTACAACAAAATCAATTCTAAACAATACATTTGGACAAGCTTTCATAAATAGATTTCACTTGTATTTTGAAAGATCTCTCATGTTCACATGTGAAGTGGGTAATGTCAGATCTGCATCTTATAAATACAGTTAAACACCTAAAGACACATTTACACAAACAACACAAAAATCACATTTACACAAATAACACTAAACATCAAAAACCCTAGTCACAAATTGTACTCAAATTTTCAATATAGTTTTTCACAATAATCATAATCCATATATCAAGCACATCATATTGTTTTAAATTTTATCCATGCACAAAATTATTATAATCTAAAATAAATGCACAAATCTTGGCAAAAAAAATTCAATTCTTGTATAACAAAATTGATTCTACACATTAGATCATCGATCTCAAATTTTGAAAATTCGATAAAAAAATTTGGAAAAAAAATTTAAATTCTTTTCCAACAAAATTGATTTTAAATAATAGATTTGCACAAGCTTCCATAAATAGATTTCATTTAAATACAATGATCACAAAAAATAAAACAACTACAACACAATATGTTCTAAACAATAAATTTGGACAAGCTTCTATAAAAGATTCCATGTAAATATGATGATCACAAAAAATAATACAACCACAACACAATATAATCTAAAAGAAAAATAATAGAAAAATCTCAGACATACCTTGTAATTCAGTAGGAAGAGATAAAAACTTTTAGAAATATGACTTAAAAACAATCAACCAATACTATAAATAAGAAAAATATAGTTAGATAGAGAATTTCGTAATCAATGCTCACATAAGACAAATGTTGACCTCAAAATAATTTATAAGCCACAACTATAAAGATAAATATCTCCTAGCATCTATTTTAGGCAAACTTAAGCAACACAACAATCATAAAAGACAAGAAACGTCATCTTTTGAATTGCTTATCGTGTTGTCTTATTTTATTTGTTTGTGTTAATTTTTTTAAAATGAAATACAACTATAACCACAATCTATAAATGTTTTACAATATGTATCATCATTATTGTACACAGAATATTCATGTATTCATGAAACCTTGATGCAAAGTGCAGATAAAATGACAACAAACTAGAGTAAACCCAAGAAATCATTGTCAAAATATAAACTCTATAAATGTCTCATGTTTCTCTAACTACAACCACTAAGAATGCTCTCAGACTAGCATCTCAGTAATAGTTCTAGAATGAAAAGTATGCTCAAAATGCAGATCTATCAGTATGTATGCAAGATTTAAGATTAAAATGTAGATTACATGCGAATAAAAACTCTTATAATACTATTAAAATGAACATTCAATGAGCTAAACATATGTTAAGATGATACTAAATAACATGAAAGCTAAGCTAAAATGTATCAAAATGATATAAACTTGCTAAAATAATAATGCTAATATGCTTAATATGACAACTCTGAATATACCTATAATGCAAATGCCTAAAATTTGGGTCTCTTTGCTCTTGAATTATCCTTCTATTTATAGGATTTCAAAAAGGGTTGGGGTAAGGATTTGAGTTTTACCTTTAACTAGTGGATAGAAGTAAAATTGAAAGCGTCTCATAAGAGACAAGAGAAGGAGCTCAAAAGTCTTGTTTTGAGAATAAATGCGAGTTTTATTTCAACTAAAATGTCTCATAAGAGATAAGAAGAGTCCAAAAGTCTTGATTTGAGGCTAAATTTGTATTTTTTTTCAACTAAAATATCTCATAAGAGACAAGAGGGGGAGTCCAAAAGTCTTGATTTGAGACTAAATGTGAATTTTTTTTTTCAACTAAAATGTCTCATAAAAGACAAGAGGAGGAGCCCAAAAGTCTTGATTTGAGGCTAAATCTAATTTTTTTTTTCAACTAAAATGTCTCATAAGAGACAAGAGGAGGAGTTCAAAAGTCTTGATTTGAAGCTAAATGTGAATTCTTTTTTTAAAACTAAAATATCTCATAAGAGACAAGAGGACGAGCTCAAAAGTTTTGATTTGATGTTAAATGTGAATTTTTCTTTTAAACTAAAATGTCTCATAAGAGACAAGAGGAGGAGCCCAACAGTCTTGATTTGAAGTTAAATGTGTTTTTTTCTCAATTATTTATAATATAAAAGAAAGATTTTCATTTTGTGAGGATAAATATATTTATTGATTTAATGAAAGTTCCATTTATTTTCAAAAGTTTATGTTTTTCCCTCTTCTTTTTGAATTTCATTTTATGATTTTGAATTAATTTTCTCTTTTTTTGAAGTTGATTTAGATCTTATTAATTTGATAGATGATTTAATCGATTAATAACTTAATGTAATCATCAATTTAGAAGTTTGTTATTTTTCTCTGATTTCTTCCTTAAATTTGCGTTGATTGATCAAAAATTACATAATTAAGGTCTTTGCCAACTTTTGAGTGTCTACAATTATTATTATTATTCTTAGTATTGATATCTAAAATTTAGCAAAAGAGAAAAAATAAATTATTTTGTGTGTGAAAAAAATAAAAAACTTTTAAACTCATGACTGTAGCACATATAGGCCAATCAAATTACATAAAAATAAGTTTCACTAAATTTGCAAAATTGTCAAAAAAAAGATATATCTATAGTGGAAAAATGATAAATAAATACATAAAAGCCCCTGATTGGATAAACTAATAAGATCATTTGCTTTTAATGAATGCATAAGTTTCCTGCCATGGCATGAACTAATAATAATTTTATTTTTTATTTGACAAAAATGAAATTTTCTAATGCACTCAATTATTGTGCTCATGCATAAGATATTATATTACAAGTATTCTCCTTGTCTAATAAAAAGACAAACTACTTTACTGCACTTTATCTCTCAAATATTCTGCTTGTTCGATAATAAGACAAAATACTTTAAATTATGCAAATAGGTGTGGTAAGGTTGAATTATTATTTTTTATTTTTATTTGAAGAGATAACATTAGTCCAATATGACTATTCATCTCTATAAATTAATATATTTTTTAAGAAATATGATATTTATAATAATAACTGAAAAACATATTAGCCAAAAAAAATACAAATTGAATTCTACTTTTTTATTGGATATCTAAGACATACTTTAAAAATTAGGAGATTACATTAGGATCCTACTAGAATTCTTTTTTGGACAAATGGAAAAGACAAAATTATATAATTGAAGACAATAAAAGAAATAAATTTATTTAATGCTTTCAATTATTGTCATAAGATATTATCTTGCAAATATTTCTCTTGTCTCACAAAAAGATAAACTATTTTACACCACTTTATGTTATCTTGCAAATATTCCTCCTATCTCACAAAAAGACAAACTACTTTACACCACCTTATCTCCCAAATATTCTACTTATTTTACAATAAGACAAATACTATAAATTATGTAAATAGGCATGACCTAAGATTGAATTATTATTATTTATTTATTTTTATGTTAAGAGATGACATCAACTTAATAAAACTGTTCACCTCTATAAGTAAATATGATTTTCAAAAATACAATATTTGTAATTTTATAGTAATACACTTGAAAAAAATATTAATAAAAAATAAATACAATTTTATTTTAGACTTTCTATTGGACAATTAAGATACTCTTTTAAAATTGGAAGATTACATTAGTATCCTATCAGAAGAAATTTTTGGACAAAGGGAGAAGATAAAATTATATAATTGAACACAATGTCATAACAACAACAACACTCTATTTTTTATTTAAAAACAAGAAGAAATTTTTCTAGTGCACTTAATTATTGTGTTCATGTATAAGATATTCTCTTGTAAATATTATTATTGTCTAGCTAAAAGAGAAACTACTTTAATCCACCTTATCTCCCAAATATTCTATTTGTTTGACAATAAGAGAAAAAACTTTAAATTATGCAAATAGGCGTGACAACATTGAATAATAATAATTATTTTTTATTTGAAGAGATGACATCAACCCAATATGATTATTCACTTCTATATGCCAATAAAATTTTCAAGAAATAGAACATTTACAATTTTGTAATAATATTGAAAAAATTTTAGTCAAAAAATAAATACAATTTTAATTCTACTTTTCTATCAGACAACTAAGATAGATGAAATTGGGTGATTACATTAGCATTTTGTTAGATTAATTTTTTTTGAAAAAGAGAGAAGATAAAATTATACAATTGAAGACAATGTCATAGCAACTACAACTTTTTTTTAAAAAAAATTGAAAAATAAAATTTTCTAATACTCTCAATTATTGTGCTCATGCATAAGATAATATATTCTACTTTACTAGACCTTATCTCTCAAATATTCTACTTGTTTGATAATAAGACAAAATACTTTAATTTATGTAAATAGGTGTGGTAACATTGAATTATTAATTTTTATTTTTATTTGAAGATATGCCATCACCCCAATATGACTATTCACTTCTATAAGCTAATAAGATTTCTAATAAATATAATATTTATAATTTTACAATAATACACTAGAAACAATAATTAGCCATATTTTACAATAATACACTGAAAAAAAATATTAGCCAAAAAATGAATACAACTTTAATTCTTCTTATCTATTGGACAACTAAGATAGAGTTTTGAAATTGAAAGATTACATTAGTATCTTGTAAAATTTTTTAAGGGAAAATATATAATTATATAATTTGAGACAATGTCATAGAAATAACAATAATATATTTTTTATTTGAAAAAAAGAAAGTTTCCTAACACACTCAATTATTGTGCTCATGCATAAGATATATTTTTTTAAATATTCTCCTTGTCTAATAAAAATACAAACTACTTTATGCCACCTTATCTCTAAAATATTTTGTTTGTTTGACAATATGACAAAATACTTTAAATTGAGCAAATAGGTGTCGTAACATTGAATTATTAGTTTATATTTTTATTTGAATAAATAACATCAACCCAATATGACTATTGACCTCTACAAGCTAATAATATTTCCAAGAAATACAATATTTGTAATTTTGCAATAATACATTGAAAAATATTAGTCAATAAATGAATACAATTTCAATTATACTTTTCAATTTGATAATTGAGATATACTTTTGAAATTGAGAGATTACATTAGTATCCTGTTGATAGAAATTCCTAGACAAAGAGAAAAGACAAAATTATATAATTGAAGACAATGTCATAGCAACAACAATAATTTATTTTTTATTAAAAAAAAAAAAAAGCTTTCTAATGCACTCAATCATTGTGCTCATGCATAATTTAACTTGATAGGCTTATATGTGGGAGCTTTGCTCTTGAATTTCACAAATCTTTGCCAGAAAATTGTTAGCCCTATCTAAAAACTTTATTCCCGACTATTATCAGCTATTTTTTTTACTACTTGAACTATTTTCCATATTTTCTTTTATTTCTTTCTATTCTTGTCTTCCCTACCACATAAATTATAGAAATACATTTTCATTTCTATTTCTATTAGATTTTTTGTATCACATTTTGTATATTCCTCCCCTTTTCTCAATATTTTTATTTTGTATTTATTTACAATTCATGGTAATTTGTTGCAGAATTCAAAGATTGGGCATTTGGCTTTATAAGATAGAAGAATGGTGTTAGTTTTGAGATTTTAAGGTTGGAAGTTTTGGTTCTACTTTTCCCTATTAGAACACTAAAGATAGATTAGAGTGTATGCATAAAATACATGAAACTAATGCATATGTTTATTTTGTAAATGCATCTCTCTTGCTTGTTTTTGAATTGCCTGAATATTCCCACGGTCCAAATGCATATAAAAATTATCGTCTATTTTGTTGCTTGAATTTTTCTATATATTAGATCCCATTACTTTTTGAAAGTTTGATTTTTTTAATACCTTAACAATAGAAGGTCCCCAATACATTTGTCTCATATTAGAAAATTTCTCTTCTAAACTCCTTTTGGTTGGAAGAGAAGCCAATTGAGAACCATTTCCACTTATCTTCTTTATTCATGCCTCTTTTTTGGTTTTAAGTTTTTCTAAAATTATGCCTACTCAAGGATGACTTTTGCAGATGAATTTTATATATTTCATTACTTGTCATCCATTTACTTTAAATATATATTTTTTGTTGATATACTAGCTAGGAGCAAAATTTGTTCCAAAATCCAATAAAATCTCAAAAATATAGCTTTTCATTGTCCTTAGAAATTCGGATGAGGCATGGTTGTAAAAATCAAAATTTTCCTTGGACATTGTCCATGAAGTAGTATCCCTTCGGATAAGAATATTTTGAGGGATTTTAACTTACACATTGTTTCTTTTGTCCCTGATAAATTTGTCTTATTCATGGTGCATCTTTCTTGGAGTTTGAAGATGGTGAATGGTCACCATTTCCTTGCAAAATAATCCTCTGTTGTTTTCTTCTTTTTGTGCATTTTGCTTCTGAAACACTTCTTTCCTATTGAAGATGTCGAAGATAATTTGCAAGGACTATTAGGCGATGTTTGTTTCCTTCTAAGGGATCATGACAATATATTATGGTTTAGATCATTGTTTATGCTTCCATATTTTGCATACACGTCTTCTGATGGTAGCGTCTTACAACTTGTTTCTACAGTTTCCTATTTTTAATCTTTGTGAGATCGAAAGCAAAAGTTACATATATTTCTTTCAAAACTATTTATAGGGGATTCAATGGGAATAAGATCTTTCTTTGACCCCTGTTGAGTTAAGTTTATTTTTCTATATGCATAATTATAGTTTCTAGGTTTCTTGATATGCTATGTAGAATCTATCTCAATGCACACCAATATTAAGTTCATACATCAAGGGATCTAGGTACTATCATTAATATTTATTTCTAAAGTTTGATAGTTAAATGGAAGACTGCATAATACATGTTGATGTTACATCTTTCACTCTAATATGAATAAAAATAAAATAGTTTTTTTTCCAGCTATGATTTTAATAAAAATATGTTCATTTATCAGTCAAATATGCTAGCTGTTAACATGTGACAAGTTTTATTAAAAAGATAATGTGCGGTGTTCATTCTATTGGAAATTTAATGATGTCGAGTGACAAGGGGGGGTGGGTGGGGGGGTTGAATTAGGAACCACTTAAAACTTCTTTTTCTTAATCCCACTTTATTATATTATCTAATCTACTTGCATGCATGGAACATAAAGCAATAAAGTAACAACATCATAACACTTTGATGCAATATTTGGTAACCCAGAAACCCTCCAAGGAGAATGTAAAACTAGGGTGGGGATGACACCCACAATGTTTCACTACTACAATAATATATAAAGTTTTCATGTTAAGGTTTACAAATGATCACTTTTGGTGATCTACTCAGTTAAGAGTACGTAGGATTGTTAGGTCTACCTTGTGAAAGGATTTATACAATACAATAAAGTATGCATTCGGTTAAGAGATTTTGTAAAAACTATTAGGTCCACCTAGTTATAGGATCTAAGACTGATACACTTGTTAGGATGAATCAATAGGTTGATCTCTAATATGAAACTTTGTTTATTAGTGAAGATCCTTTGAATAATAAAGTCATCACCTGATTGTGATAGATGAGTCTCTACTTTGCCTTTTTACTGCTTGATAGCCTCCTAATCAATTTGCTCATCCATTATCCATATTGTCTTATGATAATAAATGTAACTCCATGATATCTTATTTGGATGAAACAAAGTGTCTTCCTTATATATTGATCCAAATAGTAACTTTGCATTTGGTCAGCTATAGTAACATTTCAATAGTTTAAAAACAATTACCAAGTTGGCTCAATGCTAATACTTAGGTCTAATAGTTTACTTGGGTGATATGGAGACACTCAAGAAACACTGTCAACTCTGATGACTATGGAACTTGGTTGACTCTAGATGCTCAATTCACATTGATCACTTGACAAACTTAGTTGGCTCAGTTCACAATGCTCTACCTACTCAGTTCTCATTCTTAAACTGGAATGTTAACTAACTTGGTTTACACTAGAGCTCAAAAATTGAATGCTAACTAACATAGTTTGTACTAGAGTTCAGTTGCCACTGTTAGCTTAGTTCATACATAAAATCAATTAACACTCTTTCATCTAGTAGGTTGGGCTATACTGACTTCCATGATGATTTAAGTGTTTTGGCACTAATTGATGATATGTCTTGCCATAGGGTCAACAATCTCCTGCTTTGACATTAGTGACAAAAACACTTGTCATGCACAAAGTCTTTGTTCAAAATATTTTAGTTAAACCCCCCCTATGTATGTGCTTTGTTTTATAGCTCAATTTGTATCAAAAAATCTGTAACTCAGTTTGAACTGAAAACTCTGCAACTCGGTTTGAATTGAAAAATCTATTTTTGATTTTTCAAAAACTATTTTTGTTTATCTACTTTTTGAATATCTTCTATAAAATTCTTATGTTGTAATATTTCCTCTATTCTATACATATTTCCCCTTTATATGCATATATACGCATAATTTCCCCCTTGTTTTTGTTACAAATGCTACAATTTACAAGGATATGCCAAAATGAGAAAGGAAATCATGATGTACCTTCAAAATTAAAGACATAGTCTTGTCCCAATTATCTTGCAATACCTTTATAATGTACAAATCTATCTAAAGCTTGTTTGATAACTCCATCATGTGCTCTTCCATTGAAAGGTTTGTATCTTTGACTAGTGTCTTTGCATGTTCAATTCTCTTCTACAGAATATCCATATGGGGAAGCATCATACTCTAAATGTCTATCAAAGTTTCTCTTATTTTCACTTCTTCTCTTAACAATTTTGCCTAAAGATCTATAAAAAATATGACTTTTTCAAAATTAGTTGAACTGGAACTTGGGTTATGTACCAACTGAGTAGTACTAGCCTTCAAGTCCATATAAATCTTAGCTAGTTTATCCTTGATTTATTTGGTGAAATTTGTTGTATCAATCAATTTTATAAATAATGATATGAAATTATTTACATTTTTTTCTAATGTAGCAATAAGAGTAGATAACTCTACTTGATCAATAGCAATTTTCTGTGCTACATTTTCTAGAACTTTTCTTTCAAACTTCCTTTCAGCCATTTTGAGAAGTTTTCCCTAATCATTTGCATCTTCATTGAACTTATGTACGATTTTAATTAATTATTCAATGATGGGAACTTTTTCATTTACCTCTATAGATAGTGCATCCAAAGAAAAATTCTTTGATATCCTCAAGGACTTTGCTTTTGTCCCTTTCTACTTTCAACATCTGCTACTTGGCTCTTTTCTTACAAAGTTCACTCAATATGTCCATTTTCTCAACAAAAAGATTAGATTGGTCCCAATTTGGAATCACAATATCTTCATTGAGGTCAACATCATCAATTGCCTTTTCTTTTCCTTTGACCTTGGCAATTGATGAGGTTATGATTTCTTTCCCTTTGCCTCGATCACTCTTTTCTTCAATGCTTGGTTGAAGCTTGTCTTCATTATTTCCTTTCCCAGTTAGGCTTTCCTTGGGAGAAGTTAGAGCCTGTTTCTTGATTACTGCTAGAGTGGATGAGGGACATACTTTCTTTTCTTCACCACTTGGTTGAACTATGTTAAATGCTTTTGACTATAGCTGAAGTGCTTCCTTATTTAACTTGAAGCATGATGGAGTGGTTGGAAGAAATTTCATGTGTTGGAATACTTTAGAATAACTAAGGGGGTGGGGGGGTGTTGAATTAGTTATCCAAGGTCCAAATGTATAAATAATTTTTTCATAGCTTAGTGAACTCATAAAACATTTATACTTATGCATGCATCCATAAGATTAAGCAATCACTAAAAACTTGTAGGTTAATGTCAAATCAACTTGCAAAAATATAAAATATGAAACATAATAGATTCATCAATGCACTTGACACAATGACTTATGTGGAAACTCAATTTGGGAAAAACCACTAGTAACACACTACTTGTAGACACCAAAATTTGTCCAAAACCCGTTCCTAGCCAATTAAATAAATATTCATTTAATTCCCCTACCTTAATTAAATAAATTTTCATTTATTTAAGTACTTTTTCCTTACCCTAATTTAAATAAACTAAGGTTTATTTAAATTATTCCCTTACCTTGATTTAAATAAACTAAGGTTTATTTAAATCCTAACCAATTCCCACTTGCATCTAACCCCTTTCACTTTAATTAAGTATGTCATTTACTTAATTAATTCCCTCCTAATCCCACTAAGAATTAAATATTGCATTTAATCCTATTTGAGCACATGGCTCCTACTTTTAACCCTCACCTAACCTCACTAGCCTACCTAACCCATCTTGCTAAACCTACCCACTTCCTTAATCATGCTTGCTTTGCATAATCATCCTAGCTAATCTCCTCTTAATCCTAAGTGTGTTCTCACACATGTGTGAGGAATCCTCACACATGTGTGAGAGATGTTCACACTTTCCTCATCCCTCATATCTTGCATGCCTCTTGCACACTTGTCCTCTTGCATGAGAATCAAGTTGTCTCACACATGTGTGAGAAGCCATGCTTCTCACACCTCATTGATCATGTCACTTTCAAGTTGTCTCACACATGTGTGAGAAGCCATGCTTCTCACACCTCTCACACCTCATTGATCATGTCACCATCAAAGGTTGCTCACACATGTGTGAGCATATTGCCCCCTTTGAATGGTCAAAACCCTAATCCATGTGGAGTCTACTCATCCTCCACCTCATTGACACCTCATCAATCCTGAGGGATCCTAGCCCTCCATCTTGCATTTGATCTTAGCCGTCCGTTGCATCCATTTTCCTATAAAAGGAGAGCCCTCTCCTCATTTCCACATCTACTATCTACCTCATTGTTATGCTGCAGGAATTTAGTGAGCAACCACATCCCACAACAATGAAATCATCTACACTTGATGATTTCATGAGGTTTGCATTAGTAGTTTGAGTCATTATAATTTCATGTTGTCTTTATGTTACATGTTTATCTTCCATATTTTGAGGTTTTGCATGATAATGTAGGAATGTGCATTAGTTTCTTAATGTTATTTCCTTAGTTACATTTTTATGCAACACATTTTGGCATGCCCGGTGGGACCCACTTCACGGGTTCAAACTAACGATCTAATGTATTTTGAGTGTTTTGTGAGTTTTCAAGCTTGTAGGTCAAAAGACGGCATTTGGAGATCAAGTTTCATAAGGAGCATCTAATCAAGTCAAGGAGCCCATCATTGCATTTGGAGGACCTAAGGGAAGTTTTTTGACATAAAACACTTTATATCTTGCTTATTGCTTTGTTTTCAAGTTTTAGGGTACATATACATTGAATATCCTCTTTGTTATTAGGAAAATTTAAAAAGAAAAAAAAGATACTCCCCTTTTGTTAATACATAAATTGTTTGAAAAAATAAAAAATGGGGTGAGATTAGTTAAAAATCAAAAATCAAAAAAAGAAGTGGTGGGGGTACATCTTTTTTTTAGTTTATATTAGTTAGTGTAAATTAAATTAAAAATATATATATATACTTTTAAAATTCAAAAAAAATAAAAAAATCAAATATCAAATATGAAAATACAAAAAAATTTATAAAAAAATAAAAATAAAAATATTAAAAAGCTTTGTTTCCGCCATGAGCGGCGCGACCACCACTCGCGAGCGGCGCGGCGCCACCCCCGAGCGACGCAGTCACCGTCGCGTGGCCCACAACCCCTACTCCCTACCATGACTCTGCAACTTGCCACCTTTGCCCTTTCTCTCCCATTGCGACACAGCGCCCACAGCCTCCGCTTTGGCCACACCTCTTGCGGCCGTGCCCGCCGTAACCTCACCACCGTTCGGTGGCTTCGCCTTCCTGCCTCTCGTGCCACCTCTTCGCTCAACCCGCTGTAGCCACCAACTCCCGCGGCCTCTTTCGCTCACGGTGCCACTGCCTGCACCCACCTCAGCTATCGAAGATGCCGCTTCACACCTGCCACCCGCCTACATCTCCTTTACCCTATGAAAAAACCCTCTTTGCTTAGCCTAACCTCCTCCCGCACCGCCACCACCGCCTTCGGCCGCCTCCGCCGACCTGCAACCCTTCCACTGAACTACGCTCCTCCTTTGCCTCTTGCACCTCTGCGGCCCTGTGGTTTAGGGTTTTTAAAAAAATTTTCTTTGATTATTTTGATTGTTCATTTAAACTTAGGAGTATCAACATTTTATTTTTTATTTTTTTAAAAATGACAATTTATCTTTTTAATGAAATCTTGTAAATATACCTTTTTTTTTTCCAATTTTCTAAAGCCAAAAATGTTCAAATTTTTTTTTTTTTTTCTTCACTTTCTCCTAACCATCAAATTTTTGCTTGTAGGTCGCTGATGTCAGCACTGCATCAGCATTCCATGCTCTTCTAGACCATAAGGAGTAACCTTCACATTTTTACTCATAACTTGAGCATACGACTCCGTTTTCAAAAAATAAAATATCATTGAAAAGCTGATTCCAATCCCATCGTCATGGTGTTGGTTTTATGAGATTTTGATGCTATTTAGATCTCTATTTTTTTTTCAAAGACAAAACTTTGTGCTAACCTTTTCATTGCAGGGTTGTTTCATGTTTTTCCTACATTTTCGCTGTATTAACTTGTGTTTTTTGCAGGGATATTTTGTCACTAACCATATTGTTTGCAGATTTTTGCTTTAATTTTGTTTTGGAATGAACATGTATGCATAAACATTCATCTTTGAATGCATGATTAAACGCTCAAACAATCAAATTCAATTTTGAATGCCTTAAGAGAATGGACATGTATGCTTAGGTTAGCAAACATTTTGAATTGGTGCTTAAAACGAACTCACACAATCTTGAATGTCTTAAGGAAAATTGATTTCATTTTCAACATTTTTCTTATGCACATGCTCAATCTACTTTCTTGTTAATGAATCCGCTTTTCATTTATGTGACCACAATTTCAAGTTGGAAAGAACATTGTATGCTTTAAACATGTGTGTCTTCAAGTAGAGTACATAACCTAAAGTTTTATTGGGAACGAATGCGTGTCTTTTTGAACCCCAAGGCCACTTACAAATTCTCTCCCCTCACGCCTTTGGGTGATCTTGGGTGCACAAGAAATAAGTGATCCTTTTTTTCTTTTTAAGAGGCCTGCTTGGGGATTTCATCACCCCTTGGGACGACCTCAACTCCCGTGTTCAAGAAGAGTATAAAAATTGGGAGGTGAATCAAAAGACACCTCTCTTGGAAGCAAAATATTGTCACTCTTGGCTAAGCCCCAAAGAAATTTATACCTTTGGGAAGTGAAGGAGGAGATTTGGGTTACCGTCTCCCCTCGGCTATGTGGCAGTATTTTCTTTCGTCTACAGATTTGGGCCTCACGTACCTTGTGTATATTGAGGATGCCCTCTAGTTGAACCTTGTATATCCTAGTTGCAACCTTATAGGTTTGTTGGTGTGTTCTACGTGCTTGAATGTTCAAAAACCTCCCCATTCAAAGGGGACAAACACCATCTAAACTTTCCTTGTACATATTTTCTCTTTTTCTTTTGCATCTTAAAACCTAAAAATCCAAAAAATCATAAAACATAAAAATCCAAAAAATCATAAAACTTCAAAAATCCAAAAAAATCAAAACAAATTTAAAAAACAACAAAAACAAGTCTTGGTTTAAGACCTCTTAGTCAAGTTGTCCACATCACTTCCACGTCACATCTTCTTTCCATCCAAGTCATCACACTCATACATCTCTTTTCTTCATCATTCATAGCATTCCTCCACATCTTAATCATCTCCATTTGTCCAAATCATTTCCTTGTCATTCAATCTAATTCCTAATCTTCATCCTAGTCATGATTCATCATCATCTAGATTCAATTTCCTCTATCAATCTCATCATGCATTCTTAATTCAATCCTCCACATCATCATTCTTCTAATCCAATCCCTTGTCAAAGTCAATCCTTTCTAATCAATTTCTAATTCAATCCATTTACATCTTCAATTCAAAATCAATCAATCTTTCTCCATCTATTCAAACATTCTTCTAATTTAATCTTCATAAAATCATTCTACTTTGGACATAGGAGCATTATCATTAACATTGGACTTTCATTTAAATCTCACATTCACTTGGTTAGGGTTTTTTATCAAATCAAATCAAACCCTTATCCATATCATATCAAAATCAAATCAAATCAAATCCAATCAAATTCAATAAAATCATATCAAATCAATATCAAATTAAAATCAAATCAACACAAAGTCCATAGCTCCTAGTCCTAAGTTCATATTTCCTTCATCTTTCATCACTCTTCCTCTAACATCTATGGATTTGAATTTTCTTAATCAAATGGTTGACAATCTTCAAAGACAATATGGAGTTATACCTCCCGTTCAACCTGCATATCAAATTCATCCTCAAAACTTCATATCCAACTCTAATCCATCTCATGTTCATTATTCTTCTACCTTTGACAAGGGAAACCCACCTCATTATCCTTCCACTCCATACAATTCCATTCCTAGCCCACAAACTTCCTCAAACAAAAATGACCTTGCTAAGGAAATGGAACAATTAAAGAATTATCTCTTAGCAAGCCAACAACAAGAGGCCGCCTTCCATGTCATGTGTCCTCTTCCTCCATGTTTCGAAGATCCTAGTCCTCATGTCCCATACGACCCCAACCCTCCATGCAATCCCTTAACCATAGTTCCACCTTCACACAATCCTAATCCTCCAAAAACACCATCCACACCTCATAAGGGGTATTTCTCCTTATTCTTGGCTAAGTGTAAAATACAAGATAAAGCGAGCCAAGCACCCAAAGTTCTTCCTCCAAAGCATGTCACTATAGATTCCTCTTCTCCTCTGATCCAAGCAATTCTCCATCCCATCCTTCCCCTATCCCTCAAGATCCATTTATCCCCCCTAGTTCATCTCATGATTCCCTTCCTAACCAAGATCAAGACATTCCATGTACCATGCACATTCCTCCCTCGATTCCATCTCATGAGTTAGCCTCCGTAGATCATCTGCTTCATGAAGATATTCGTTCCACTCCATCCACTCATATTCCTCCATGTCAAGATCAAATCAATCCATCTCATGGTTTCATTCCCTCCCCTCCATTACATGATCCTGTTCCATCTCACAATCCATGCATTCCACTCCATGAACCTCTTCTAAGTCAAGATCAAAGCTCCCCTTCATTTCCCTTTCATGATCCCACCCCATCTCAAGATACCATTAGCCCTAATAATCTACATGGACTCACATCTTGTGTTAAAAATTCTAAGCATTCCCTTGAAGCAATAATATATCAAGATGTTGTTACACCTTCCACAACTCCTCCTTCCAGACCTGAACACTTCCATCATTCATCTTCCAAGTCCATTCTAGGTCCTTATCTTCCATCCATTCTAGGTCCTTATATTCCACCGCTAAACCCTTCACCCCTTCCATCCATTTTGGGTCCCTACATACATCCATCTAGCATATCCATGTTTTCCCCTTCATCCCCTCATGGCCCTAGTCAAGATCATCAAAGGCACACATCCTTGAATTCCTTCCAACATTCACCATCCATACGCTCTTCTTCATGCACCCATACCATAGTCAATGGAAGCAAATTGGATGCTAAAGAAAAAGAAAATAAAGCCAAAAATCCACAAAAGCCCAAGGATCAACATGTCCCCTCTAAATGACATGTTCAAGAAAAGAAAAATCTGATCCAAAGCACAATCAAAAGGCCACAAAGGCTGAAAATCAAAAATGCAAAATTTTTGTGCATACCAAAGCTACTTAATGTAGCAATGACTCTCAAAGACAGATTCAAAATGACATCCAATTCCGCTAAACCAAAGGCTTCCACATCCATTTTGGGTCATTATATACCTAAATCCACCATCCTAAATCTATCATCTCCTTCCTCCATTTTGGGTCCCTATATCCCAAAATTCAAACTTTCTCCTACCTATCCCCCACAATTTCCTCCTTTCCATCACCCTTCAAGGTGTGTGCCAATGACGATCTTTTTGACTACTTCATCCACCCATCCACAAGTCTTCCAACCTAGCATTCATCAACCATGTCTTCCTCCCTCCCACTCCACCCTCTTAATCCAAACTTTTTCATAAGCCATTTTCCTCCGTTCACTACCCTATCAACATCTATGAGAAAATAGTCAAAATTCCTTGAAAAGAAAAAAAAAGGAAAAAGGAAAACTATATCAAGGGATACCATCCATGTATATAGATGCTTGAGTCCTCCCTTCATTTTCCTACCATGTATCCATAGTATTCCACGTCCGCTTATCCATCCATTCACTTTTCCTCTTCCACTTGCACCCTACATTGGGGGCAAGCTCCATCCATACCATTTTCCCTTACATACCTTTCATGCTTCCATCCACCGTTCATCATCCTTTTTCCATCTTTGATCTTGACTTTCACTTTCCATTCATCCATCCATATGCACTTTCCATATCCCTTGCGCATCATTCATCCATTATCCTATATACATCTCGTAATCCTTCCATATCTTTGATCTTGACATGTTATCCATATGTTCCCTTCCATAGTTCTTGTCATGTTCATTTCATCCATTTTTCCATCCATACTCATATGTACTTCCATCCCCCTTTCATATGTCCTTGGTCTTGGTTATCCCATCCATCCCCTTCATATTCCACATTTCATCCATATCCTTCATGTCATTACCCATCCCTTTTTCATACTCTCCCTCCCATATCCCTTATTCAGTCGCTTTCATCCCCATGCTTGTGATCACTATTAGAGGCACAATACCATAAATGTTCATACATGCTTTGGCAGAAGACATGCCTTCTCTTCCTCCATACGCTAAGCCTTCATGCCATTTTCCCATTTTCATGCCTCCTTTCCCACCCTATTTCCTTCCATTTTCCTATCCTTGGTATGGGGCATTTGGACTCCTTTGAAACATGGTCCTTGGTTCCACATTTTTCTGATACCATCTCAGTTGACCCCTCATATCCTTTCACTATTCCTTGCATCCACCAACATCATGTTGCTTTTTCCTCCATTTACCATACCTTGACCCTCCCCTGTCATTGGTTCCATTCTATTCATTCTATCTCACATTAATTCAATCCATTCATTTTATCCATTCTCTCACACATTCGTCTAATCAATTCATTTCTATCCATTATATGTGTGCATTCATATCACATTCAATCTAATTCTTCCAATCACTTCAATCAAATTCATTTATCCTCTAATTCAATCACTTTTCAATTCTTCTAATCCTTGCTAATCAATATCAATTCTACTATCATCATTCTTCCAATCTTATCCATGTTCATTCTTCTATCCGCCATAAAATCAAAAAATCAAAAAATCAAAAAAATCTCAATCACTATGCAATCAATACTAATTCAATCAATCTAATCTTGCAATCTTATACATCAATCTTTAATCAATTCATCGCTTTGACCCAATCAACTGATATTCCATTTATTATATTCAAACATCATTATCATGGGATGAATCCTTCCCAATCCTTGGATGTGCATTACGCTTAGAATTAGCTTTGCCATCCTTAATCAATCATCATCAATCAATCCATTCATGGGTTTGCTCGACTAGGGGAAAAATGGTGGTTTGCTTTTGGTCTTTTGTGTATGGTTACTGGATTACTTGTACGCATTGGTATTTTTTGCATTTATCTTGGTCTTTGCATCCTATTGTCCTAGGAATCATGGTCTTCCATATCATGGTTTCATAAGGCATATGGTTGTATTAGACCCCTATTTTCACGTACTTAACACATTGTCATCTTGGTTCCTCATACCTTGGTGCATAGTGTTGAGTACAATATCAAACTTAGGTTGTTCACGCCATTGCAGCATAACTCCCTTCCATCCTCTTCCTTTCCATTTCGAGAGAACATCCGTGTTCTCCTAACCCGCATGTCCTCTTGAGGGGGCATACCTTTCCACCCTCGTCATCCTTCCTCATCCTTCCATGACTGGGGCATCATGCTACTAGTCTTATCCTTTCAGCCACTATATTTTATTCTTCTTTGATATAACATTACTAATGCTATATCAAAGAGGGGCAAAATGTAGACACCAAAATTTGTCCAAAACCCATTCCTAGCTAATTAAATAAATATTCATTTAATTCCCCTACCTTAATTAAATAAATTTGCATTTATTTAAGTACTTTTGCCTTACCCTAATTTAAATAAACTAAGTTTTATTTAAATTATTCCCTTACCTTGATTTAAATAAACTAAGGTTTATTTAAATCCTAACCAATTCCCACTTGCATCTAACCCCTTTCACTTTAATTAAGTATGTCATTTACTTAATTAATTCCCTCCTAATCCCACTAGGAATTAAATATTGCATTTTATCCTATTTGAGCACATGGCTTCTAATTTTAACCTCACCTAACCTCACTAGCCTACCTAACCCATCTTGCTAAACCTACCCACTTCCTTAATCATGCTTGCTTTGCATAATCATCCTAGCTAATCTCCTCTTAATCCTAAGTGTGTTCTCACACATGTGTGAGGAATCCTCACACATGTGTGAGAGATGTTCACACTTTCCTCATCCCTCATATCTTGCATGCCTCTTGTACACTTGTCCTCTTGCATGAGAATCAAGTTGTCTCACACATGTCTGAGAAGCCATGCTTCTCACACCTCATTGATCATGTCACTTTCAAGTCTCTCACACCTCATTGATCATGTCACCATCAAAGGTTGCTCACACATGTGTGAGCATATTGCCCCCTTTGAATGGTAAAAACCCTAATCCATGTGGAGTCTACTTGTCCTCCACCTCATTGACACCTCATCAATCCTGAGGGATCCTAGCCCTCCATCTTGCATTTGATCTTAGCCATCCGTTGCATCCATTTTCCTATAAAAGGAGAGTGCTCTCCTCATTTCCACATCTACTATCCACCTCATTGTTATGCTGCAGGAATAGTGAGCAACCACATCCCACAACAATGAAATCATCTACACTTGATGATTTCATGAAGTTTGCATTAGTAGTGTGAGTCATTATAATTTCATGTTGTCTTTATGTTACATGTTTATCTTCCATATTTTGAGGTTTTGCATGATAATGTAGGAATGTGCATTAGTTGCTTAATGTTATTTCCTTAGTTACATTTTTATGCAACACACTACTCTTTTCACTCTTTTGAAGTGATGCCTTGTGAAAGACCAACCCTGCTAAAGGTTACAATACACACTATTAAATGTGACCTTGTTAAAGGATTTCAATCACCCTATTAGAAGTGAGCCTTGTTAGAGGACTTTAGACCACTCACTTGAAATGTCACATAGTTAAAGGATTTACAAATGATTGTTAGGTCAACCTTAATCCAAAGGATTTATCCTAGACTAATACAATTATTAGAGAGTTATAGTAAGGCTTTAATATGATATAACTTACAACTTCACTTGTAGTTTATAGATCTCTATTCAATCCTCAATTCTCCTTGGCCTTTATACTTTGCAACTCTGATAGCTTTTTCACCCTTCAAGCATTCATCTCCTTAAGCCTTCTTGCTTAACATGCCATTGTAGACTCTTCTCTTAGGTCACTTGATGAAGCAAAACCCTTGACTCCTTGTCTCCTTTAGATTCTTGCACATGAAAACCTTGCTTCATGACCAACCATTCCTATAAATAGGAAATTAAGATATTTTGCTGCTCATTCTCCATTGTCAAATTTAGGGTTCAGATGGATTAGGTAGGATACAATGTATCTACCCCATATCTCATATCTCCTCTACAAAATTCTCTTAGAATCCACTTTGAATCCACCTAAAATGGTTTACCTTGAAATCTATGCCACTTGCTCATCAACCTTATCTTCCACCTGGTTCACAAATTCAAGAAAACAAACTTGTCAACTCAAATTCGTTAAATCCATGATCTTTTAAATAATGCAGCAGCTTGACATTCTTAAGCTTCTGATGCTTGACACATTCTGCATTGCTCAACACATACTACATTTCTTGGCATCCACTATGAAATTACTTGACACAAACTAAATTTTACTAGTGCTTCACACCAACTAGACTTTACTCGACATCCACTATTCTGCTCGGAATACATTAGAATGAACTTTTACTCATCTCCAACTAATATTTTTCTTAGCTTGCAATTATTTTTTTTTGCACTTACTCTCCACTCGGTCAAACATGACAAACAAACTTTGTGTAACTTATTCTTCTAAACTTTATTAGTGTTACTAGCCTTTGCAACCTTATGTAGATTATCAATACATCATGTCATCACTATTTTAACTGATTCTTGTACTTCATTACATAATCATAACTCAACCTTTCCTCTAGGTGCTATTGTTACATATTTTGATCAAATCCTCTTCATCAATCAAATAATTAATAGTACTTGAATCTTATAAGTAGTTGTCTTACCAACAAATAGTAGGTTTGACATTAGTGACAAAACAATGATTGAAACACATAGTCTTCTTCAAAAATCTCCCTCTTTCAATCTAGTTCAATAATCTCTCTCAACAATGATATTTTCAATCTATTTTCAACAATCTCCCTCTTTGGCATTGATGGAAAACCAAACCAATCACTCAAATCACCCAAATGGTAAACACCTTTGTTCAACCAAACTGACTAGGTTAAAACAGTAAGACAATACCAAAAAGAATTTTTTTATTGAAATCTCTCCCTTTATCGACATCTTCCATGTTCTGATTAGGTTACAAAATTATATAACTCCCTCTAAGTTCCTTCTTGTATCTTCCTCTTATTAGATTTCCCTCTGATTAGGTAGTTGTTGGATTTCTCTTCATTTGCTCTCCTGATCAACATCTATCTCCTTAATTATCTCTTGATGTCTCCCTTTTTGACAACAATCTCCTGATTAGCAAAACTTTCTTGATCAGTAAACTATCCCTCAACAAAACTTTCTTGATCAATAAACTCTCCCTCAACATTTATACTAGCTTGATTAGAAGAATGTTTCCCTCTTTGACAATAATGGCAAAGACATATGCCAAAAAACTTGTCATCTTAACATGTAGATATAAAAATTTTCAAGTTCTTTTTAGTTTCTCAATATTTGTCACCTTGCTTGTGACTGATTTGAAGTTTTAGCTCTTTGATTACTTTAGGCAACTCCTAAAGTAAGATCCTTTGCATCAATGTGTAACATATGAACATCAACTTGTTTGATGTAGGGTACTCCTCTTGTTACTTAGATAACTTTTGATAGCCTGTATCACCCCTATTTTACCTCTTAGATACTCATCTGTATCCTTAGGTAATGTTTTTGTGAAGATATCAAAAATTTGTTCCTTTGTGTTGACATATTCCATCTTCACTTCTTTATCTTGAACTAACTCTCTCAAGTAATGATACTTGATTGTAATGTGCTTAGTCTTTGTGTGCATCACTAGATTCTTTGATATATTGATAGTACTAGTATTATCACAATAAAGTATCACAAGTTCTGTGATTTCTTCCTTCATAACTTTGAGTAGCTGTTTGATCCACACAATGTTTGTACAATTTATAGAAGCAAAAACATATTCAGCTTCAATAGTAGATTTTGAAGTACAATTTTGTTTCTTGCTAGTCCATGTAACTAGTCTTTTTTCTAAGAAAAATGCTCCTCCATTGGTGCTCTTTTTGTCATCAATGTTTCTAGCCCAATCAACATCAGTGTAGGCTCTCAATTCAAAATTTTTATTTTTCTTGTAGTATAGACCAAACTCTTCTATTCCTTTTAGATATCACATTATTCTCTTCACAGTCATTAAATGATTCTCCCTAGGATTAACAAAGAATCTTGAAACTATCCCTATAGATAATGCAATATCAGGTCTACTATGTACTACATATTGCAATTTTTCAATCATAGACCTGTACAATATTTGATTCACCTCAGAAAAATCATCATTCTTTGACAACTTGTGTCCTATCACCATATGTGTACTTACTAGGTTGGAATCCTCAAATCCAAAAGTTTTCAATAAATCCTTGACATACTTTGACTGAGTGATGTATATACTACATTTCATCTGATGTACTTGCAAGCCCACAAAAAAATTGATCTCTCCAAACATAGATATCTCAAATTATTTCTTTATCTAATTTGCAAAATCCTTATATAAAGCATCTTGTCCTCCAAATATGATATAATCAACAAATATTTTAGATAACAAAATACCTTTTCCTTTATTTGTGTTCATGTACATATTGTTGTTATCATAAATCCTTTCAAATGCAATCTTCACAAGATAATTATGAAGTCTCTCATACCATGCTCTTGGTGCTTGTTTCAAACCATATAGAGTCTTGTGTAGTCTACATACCATGTTCTTATTGTTAACATCAAAAAAATCTTCTAGCTATTCTATGCAAACTTCTTCCTCTAATATGCCATTTAGAAATGCAGATTTAACATCCATCTAATAAACTTTGAAACCTTTGTATGTACAATAAGCAAGTAGAGTTCTTACTCCTTCCAATCTGGTAATAGGGGAAAATGTCTCTCCATAGTGAATTCCTTCTTCTTATGCATATCCCTTGCAAACTAATCTTGCTTTTTTCCTTGTGACTTCACCATTTTCATCTAGCTTGTTTCTAAATACCCACTTGGTACCAATCACATTTTTGTCTTTTGGTCTTGGAACTCGACTCCATGTTTTATTCTTCTCTATTTGTTTAATCTCTTCTTCCATGGCTTTATTTTAGTCAACATCTTCTAATGCATCTCTTACTAACTTGGGTTCCTTCATGCTCAACAATTTTTTTTTTCATTTCTCAATCTATTTCTTGTTAATGGTCTAGCATATTTATCTCCAATGATTTGAGTAGTAGGATGATGTCTTTTGACATATTTAGACAATCTTGGTTTAGCTTTGGTTTCTTCATTTTGTCTTTCAACTTCAGAATCACTGTGTTCACCTCTATTAGGTAGTTCAACTTCTCTTTCATGTTCAATAATCTTAGAATAAGAATGTGCATCCACTTCATTCTATAACTCAACATATGAATGTAGCTTGATTCCTGAATGCAAATCGATAATCATATGGTGTGACTGTAGTCACTAAAATTTGTAGTGATTTGTAGCTTGATTTGTGACATCTTCTTTAGTAGGCATACCTTCATAAAAGTATACAAATGATTTTTATTCTTTTGGTTATTTCATGGGTTCATCTTTATACACTTCTATATATTCATCAAAATTCACATTTGCACTTTCCACAATTTTGTTAGTATTAGTATTCAAACACTTATAAGCTTTACTTCTTGTGGGGTATCCTAGAAATATACGTTCTTCACTTTTTCCATCAAACTTGCCACTCTTGACATTTGTAAGAATGTAACAATTACTTCCAAATACCTTAAAATATTTTACATTGGGTGAGTATCCATACCATAGTTAAAAAGCTATTGAATGAGTACCTTTTTTGATTTTCACACAGTTCAAGGTATAGACAACTATACTTATAGCTTCCCTCCATTATTTCAAAGCAACATTCTTCTCCATCATGAGTGTTTTAACATAGTCCATTATAGATCTGTTCCTCATTTCAACTATTTCATTTTGTGGAGGGGTTCTATGAGTAGATGTCTATGTTTTTATTCCTCTATCATTATAGAACATCTCAAACTCATTTGATGTGAATTCTCCTCCTCTGTCAGATCTCAAACACTTCAGACTTTCACATGTTTCCTTTTCAACTATTGCTAAGTACCACTTAAACATTTGGAAAGCATTAGATTTTTGTTTCAAAAACATAATTGTCATCATCCTAGAATACTCATCAACAAACAACATTATGTACTTATCTCCCTTGTAGCTTTGCACATCAATTGATCCACACAAGTTAGTATGAATAATCTCTAGTATTCCTTTAGAGGTATAAGTTTTACTCTTAAAACTTGACTTTTTCATTTTTCCTAACTGACATTGTTTGTACATTACATTATTAGGTTTCTTCAACTTAGGAAAACCTCTAACTTTCTTCATGTTACTAATATTAACCAAGCTATCAAAATTAACATGACATAACCTCTTGTGCCATAGCCATACATCATGAAATTTTACAATGAGACAAGTAGCATCCTTTATGTCAGGAGAGAATATATTACTTGTAGTTTGATCATGCTTTCCAATTAGTTTTCTATTTGTGTTATATATCTGAGCAATCTTGTTTTCAAATTCAACCTTACATCCCAAATTTTTTAGTTGTGACACACTCAACAAATTATAGTTAAGTCATTCAACATAGTAATCATTATCACATAAAATCTTATCTATGAGTTTGATAGAACGTTTTCCTTTTATCAAACATGGTACATCATTACCAAACCTTATACTATTTCCATCATAATGATTCAAGGTAATGAACTTATTTTTGTCTCCGATAATGTGATGTGAACATCCACTGTCAATGATCCACTGATTATTCTTGTTCACACAAGTCACAAGTGTAGTTTCCTCATCTTCATCAGATTCATCCTTCATTACAACATACACCACCTCATCATCATGTTCATCATAATCATCCTTTGTTTCCTCTTTAGCAATTCAAAAAGACTTCTTGCCTATGTCATTAAAGTCCTTACTATCTTCATCTCTTCTACTCTTGTATTTGTCACCACCTTTGTAGTTCTTTTCTAGGCATCTAGCAGCAATATGACCAACCTCATTGCACTTGAAACAAATAATGGGTAACTTACCTTTGAAATTTCCTTTACCTTTGTGGAGTCTTCTTGCCACTAGTGTTTCAAGTTGTTCAACATCCTCCTCATCTATATAACTATCACTAGGCACATACTTCTTTTTCTTCTTCTTCTTCTCATTAGGTTCCTTCAATGACACCTTATCTTTGAAAGTAACTTCAATCTTTTTAAGCGTGTTATTATCAAAGTTAGATAGCTCAAAAGTAGTGAGTCTACCTACTAGACCTTCAAGTAATAGCTTTTTCCTTGGAATATATCTTAGTTCTTGAATTGTAGAGATTCTAATAACTAATATAGGTAACATTATTCTTAAATTTTTTCTTAAAATAGTATCATCATCAACTAGTTTTCCATTTTCTCCTCTTATTGCATTATCTACTTCTTTTATCCTTGCAACATATTGATCAATATTTTCACCTTATTCATTCTCATATCATCAAACTTACCTCTAAGAATTTTAGTTTTGGCTCTAAGAACATTGGTGTCTCCTCCATAGATGGCAACTAGGGCATCCCACATTTTCTTTGCACTATCAAGGCCTTTGATATCAACAAATTCAGCATAACTTGGGGCAAAGGAAATCTCCAACATTACTTGGTTGTGTTATATCTTCTTCTTCATATCTTCAGTAGTTGGGGCACTAGTAGGATCAACATGCTCCACAAAAATGGTAGATTGTGCATGATCTCCAAGTCCTCCAAGGTGTAGCTTCATCAAGCTTTTCCATGTAGGAAAGTTATGTCTATTGAGCTTGGGCACTTCTTTTTTTGACATCTTGATCTTTATGCTTCTAGTACCTTTAAACTAGTCCTTTTAAGAAGATGGCTCTGATACCAGTTGTTGGAATACTTTAGAATAACTAAGAGGGGGGGTGAATTAGTTGTCCAAGGTCTAGATGTATAAATAAAACTTTTCATAGCTTAGTGAACCCATAAGACATTTATGCTCATGCATGCATCCATAAGATTATGCAATCACTAAAAACTTGTAGGTTACTGTCAAATCAACTTGCATAAATGTAAAACATGAAACATAATAGATTTATCAATACACTTGACACAAAGATTTATGTGAAAACCCAATTTCGGGAAAACCACCAGTAACATGCTACTCTTTTTATTTTTTTTGAAGTGATGCCCTGTGAAAGGCCAACCCTATTAAACCTTACAATACACACTGTTAAATGTGACTCTATTAAAGGATTTCAATCACCCTATTAGAAGTGAGCTTTGTTAGAGGACTTAAGACTATTCACTTGAAATGTCACCTATTTAAAGGATTTACAAATAATTGTTAGGTCAACTTGGATCCAAAGGATATACCCTAGACTAATACAATTGTTAGAGAGTAATAGTAAGGTTTTGATTTGATACAACTTACAAATTCACTTGTAGATTACAGATCTATGTTCAGTCCTCAATTTTTCTTGGCCTTCATATTTTGTAACTCTGATAGCTTGTTCACCCTTCAAGCATTCATCTCCTTAAGCCTTCTTTCTTAACATGCCATTGCAAACTCTTCTCTTAGGTCACTTGATGAAGCAAAAACCTTGACTCCTTGTCTCCTTTAGGTTCTTGCACATGAAAACCTTGCTTCATGACCAACCATTCCTATAAATAGGAAATTAAGATATTTTGTAGCTCATTCTCCATCATCCAATTTAGGGTTCAAATGGATTAGGTAGGATACAATGTATCTACTCCATATCTCATATCTCTTCTATAAACTTCTTTTATAATCCACTTTGAATTTGCCAAAAAATAGTTTACCTTAAAATCTATGCCACTAGCTCATCAACCTTATCTTCCATCCAGTTCAAAAAATCCAAGAAAAAAACTTGTTGGGTTAGATTCATCAAATCCATGATCTTTTAAATAATGTAGCAGCTCAACATTATCAAGCTTTTGATGCTCAATACATACTACATTGCTTGACATCCACTATGAAATTACCTAGCAGGAACTAAAGTTTACTGGTGCTCAACATCAACTAACCTTTACTTGACATCCACTATTTTTCTCAAAATACACTAGAATGAACTTTTACTTGGCTTCAACTAATTTTTTGCTCAACTTGCACTAACTTTTCTTGGCACCTACTCTCCACTCGATCAAGCTTGGGAGAAAAAATTTGTGTAACTTGTTCTTCTAAACTTTTTTACGTAACCAACCTTTGTAACCTTAAGTAGATTATCAATACATGATGTCATCACTATCTTAACTAATTCTTATAATTCATTACATAATCATAACTCAACCTTTCCTCTAGGTGTTATTGTTAAATCTTTTGATCATATCCTCTTCATCAATCAAATAAGTGATAGTACTTGAATCTTAAAAGTAATTGTCTTACTAGAAAATAACAAGTTTGACATCAATGATAAAATAATGATTGAAACATATAGTTTTCTTCAACAATCTCATTCTTTCAATCTAGTTCAACAATCTCTCTCAGCAATGATCTTTTCAATCTATTTTCAACACCATGTCCTCAACTACAATTTTCTCAGGATCAGACTCTTCAATAGGCTAAATCTCTAGTAGATTTCCCTCCTCTTTTAGGTCAAATATGTTTTTCCACAAATTGGATTTAGACTACACAACATCCTCAATTTTATTAGAAAAAATTTGAAAGGCTTTGAATCTAAGAGTTTGTCTATTTTCATGCTTAGAAATTGCCTCCTTTATTTCCTTCTGAGAGGGACTTGGCATTAGTTTTCTTAGGGTATTCTCTTTGATGTCTTTCTCTATCTTGATTGCATTAGTTCAATGGTGAGAATTTTTTTTTTAGTAGAGCTTCAGGAACTTTCCCTTTGAGTTCAGTGGGGTCATATTTCCACTTGGCCATTTTATCCACTAATGCATCTTCAATATATTTTTTCTCATCCTTTCTTCTAGTTTCATATTTTAAGTATCTAAAATCAACCATGCCACTTGCTTCTTTTACTACTTTCAATCTTTGTTCAAAATAAGGTGGGGGCTTATTTATTGAGATGATTGGAGCATTATCATCATCATCATCATCAAGCCTCAATTTCCTTCTTGTCTTCCTAGGCTTGGTGACAGTAGTCACAAGAGTAGAGGACCTTATTGATTTTATAGATGGTGTCTTGTCCTTCTTCTTTGGAGGTTCCTCTACCTCTTCTTCTTAATGATCTCCTTCCTCTTCTTCTTCCTCTTCTACATCATCACCTTTTTTGTCGATAAGCATGAGAGGGGAATCAAAATTGCCAAACTTCTTCTCAAGATTTTCTATCATTTTCTTTCCTCTCTTCAAGATTTGAGGAATCTAAATCTCAAGTGAGATTCTAGTATTTTCTTCTTCATAAGTTCCAAAAAAAGTATCCTTAGGATCCACTGGTTCATTGATAAGGGCTTCAATGATGTCTCTTATTTCATCAATGTTAACTTCATAGCCCAATGGTCTCACCCATGTAATCCTAGGTCTGACTACTTGAATATGAAATTTGTCATAGGCAACTAGAAAATGTATGTCTGCTCATAATCATCAAATAATTTTTTAGGAATCCTAGACCTATTTTACATCTTCTCCTTGAAGTTCTTAAAATATGCATCCATGATGTTATCAAAATTCTCACCCATTTCATCAATGAAACCACTGATCTGATATATAGAATAGGTGTGTCCTTCTTCCATATAACATTTCCTTTAGATGGAAAGAATTTTTTCACATAGAAAAATAAATACATGAGAAGAGATCTAAGCTTACATGAATTGTTCTTGGAAGATCAGATACTCTCCATGTTCTTGCTTAACTGAGTACACTTTATCTTAGCAAGATAAAATGTCAAGTTCTTTTTCACCACTTTGTATGCTAGGTCTATTGGAAATACAAATGGGAAACATATACCTTTGGGGGGGGGGGGGGGTGGGGTGAATCATAAGTACTAAACTCTAATCAATAAAAATCTAAACTTTAAAACAATGCATGCATAAACATATTGAAATAACATGTAAATTAAATGCATCCACATAAAAACTTTACACTAGATATGATTACCCAGGAACCCTCGAATGAGAAGGTAAAACTAGGGTGGGGATGACACCCATAATTCTTCACTACTACATCAATAAAGTTGACATATTAAGGTTATATGATTTGACCATTCTCATGATCTGCCCTATGAGAGGCCTACCTTACTAATGAATTACAAAGGATTGTTAGATCCTACAATGTTAAAGGATTTTAACACCCTATTAGAAGTGTGCCTAGCCAAAGGACTTTAGAACACTCACTTGGAATGTCACCTAGTTAAAGGATTTCATAATGACTGTTAAGTCAACCTTAATACATAGGATTTCATCCTACTGATATAGTTGTTAGAAAGTATAGTAGAATGTTTGATCTGATACACTAACAATCTAATATTGTTGATTTCAAATCCCAAATTCAATTCATCTTGATCCTCTCTGATCTGATATGAAATTGCTGTAACCTTGATCCTCTATTTTGCTAACTAATTCTACAATTCTATCCTTCTTCTAAGTGACCTTTAATGTATGCTAATAAATTCACCCCTTTCATTGCTATCATCACCTTCTCATATGCATTTTCTAATGCTCTCTCTCATACATTGAATTATGGGGCTTCATCTCCATTTTAGAAAGGCTTTGGTGGCTTAGGGTTAGGTATGAATCTATGATTGAGATTCATCCAAATTTCCCACTCAATTCCCTCTATTTTTATAATTGGTTTCATGTTGATCACATAGGGAATCCAAATAGATTTGATCTTATATTCAAAGCTTCAAGATCTATCCATATGTTGGCTCAAAAATGGTTTACATAGTTGTTTGTGCCATCACAAAAAACTAGGTCAATTTTGTGTTACTTGACACTTGTTGATACTGATGCTTGACACATAATATAATTTTTTCTGGCTTGAAACTTGAACTTGCTCAACATCATTTGTTCACTCAGCACTTGAAACTTGCTCAGCTTTGTCTATTTTTTCGGCATTTACTATTCACAAAGAAAAGGCTGGGAGACCTTCTGAGGAAGTTTATTATTCACTTTCCAAATGGAATGCCCTTACTAAAAACCATGTTTTAGTGGTCAAAATCATTTCTATCCACTGGCTCAAGGGGTCACCCATGCCTGTGAAGACATCCTACATTCTCACAGTCCTTAGTAGAGACAACAGTCCCTTGGGAAGTCATTCCCCTTGGGAAGTGGATCTTGGTAGCCTTGAGAAGTGAGTGCATTGTAAGGGGGAGCCTATGGTGCCAAGGTCTTAAGTTTTCTACTCTAGATAAGAATGATTGAACTTTGGTTCAAGAAGGAATTTAGTGGATATAGTCCTAAAGCCTAGGTTGTGGTACCTTTGTGGAGCTCGAGCCTGGTGCTAAAATTTGAAGTGGCATTTGATTTAGTGCTTGACTTCTGAAGGAATTTTGTAGGAGTTCCAGTAGTTAGTAAATTAACCAATATTTGGATGGTTTAGTTAGCACTATCTGAGCACACTTGGGGTTATCCTAAGCCATTTTGGCTTTCGGGGGTGCAATTTTCTTTGTTAGAGCGCACTTGGTTCACATAAAGTACATGTTTCAATCAGAATCTGCATCTAGGGTTTCTATTTGCTTCTAGGACCTAGAGTAGATGCTTATGTATTACTAATGATATATTTACAACATGTGGTGATCCTTGGATGAAGAAATAATCCTTAAAAACTACTAATGCTTGCTTGCAAGACATTGGCGAAGACCCTATGTGTTTGTCAAGACCATGTGTATGGATTTCATAGATTAGATAACACTTTGTTTGGTGCATAAAAATGAACTTTTTCTTTTCTACTTGGTGTGTCTATAGTGTTTAGAACCTTAGGGGTTACATGGACATATCCTCTCCCCTCACCATTCATGTATCTTGGGTGTAAGAGAAATTCGTGTGACAATCTATGTGACTTCTATAGGAAGCCTGCCTTGGACCAAGATACCTGATATTGGGTATGCCAGGGGATGAATTCAGAGTGGTAATGGGCCAAAAGCTAGGTCAATGTTCTAGCTGCTATATAAAACTTGATTATGGTGAAAGCCATGTTAATGGTATTGCTGTATGATAGCTCTTCTCTAGAACCTTTGTGGTGCATCAAACCTCTGTTCTCAAGGCTGGGAGACCTTTCCGAGGAAGTTTATCATTCACTTGCTAAATATAATGCCCTTACTAAGAACCATGTTTTAGTGGCCAAAATAGATTCTATCCACTGGCTCAAGGGGTCACCCATGCCCATGAAGACATCCTACATTCTCGTGGTCCTTAGTAGAGACAATAGTCACTTGGGAAGTCATACCCCTTGCAAAGTGAACCCTGGTAGCCCCAAGAAGTGAGTGTGCTGTAAGGCAGAGACTATGGTGCCAAGGTCCTAAGTTGTTTGCTGTTGATAATCATGGCTGAACTTGGGTTCAAGTAGGAGTTTAGTGGATATAGTCCTAAAGCATAGGTTGTGGTGTATTTTTTCACTTTTAATGACAACTATTCTTGTCTTACTATGTCTTATGTGTGTGTAAAACATTAACATTGATAAAAGCCAATTTGAAAATTTACACCTTCAATATCATTACACATTGTCAAAACATTTCAACCTTGGTAAAAAATTTGCAAACTTTGGTACAATACATTCAAGGCATTCAAGACTTAGAAAAAATAGAAACTTGTGATGCTAAACGTGCTTGGCATAACATAGGTTTCATCCTTACATAGAATCCACTTGCATTTATGCTAGTTTAAGCCTCATACTTGCATCATATAGGCTTCATCTTGCATCTTTTAGTCCCCACTTAGTATCCCTTATCTTTCATATTACATTCATTAGGGTTTAGTGTGCATCCCTTAGTTTTTTACATTTCAACCTCAAAATTTTCTTTTTTGCATCTTCCATCTTGCATATTTGCATACCCAACCTTCATATTGCATAGTTTAACCATCATTATAGGCATCCTAAAAATCATTTTGAACCTTCATTCTAGTCTTATCATTTTCCTCTATTGTTTAGATCACTATGACATCAATCTACAAATCCTAGCACTTAAAATTGCCTTAGTCTCAACCCAGTTTACCAACTGCGCCCTGAAACTACCAACTACACCCAAACTAGCCCCAACTATATAATAGGCATAGTTGGTACTATTTGAGTGCACTTTGTGGTTTGTGGACCTAGTTTAGGCTTCAAGGAAACATTCAGAGACTTCAGAGGTATCCTTAGGTACCTGGATAGGTCCCCTTGCATTAGCATGCCTTGATCTACATTTTGCACCTCCTAGTCTTCATTTCCTTTAATTAGGACATCATTACTTAGGTTGTAACCTTTTTTCTACATCTCCTAATCCATCATAACATCATCCCTAGCATCTTAGCTTTTTGGCATAGCAACTTGACAATTACCCAACTCAGAATCAACAATCCTTCAACCCAGTCTCCCAACTGTGGCATGAAACTACCGGCTATGCCCAAACTAGTCCCAACTACACCATAGTCATAGTTGGTATTTTTTGAGCACATTTGGTGCTATTAGAGCATATTTGGGCACATGTATGACCATTTTGGGCCTCCAAACTGCATTTTTGGACCCTAAAATTGCATTTAGAAGCTTGTATAGGTCCTCATTTTGCATCTGGCCCAAAAAGACATTCTACACCCAAAATCTCATTTTTCATCATAGGAAATTTCCATATTGCATATTTTATTGGCATAACCAACATTTTGAGCCCCCTAAACATCATTTTGAACCCCAAATCCTTTGAATATAGTAAAAAATCTGAACAAAGTATGAGTCCTAGAATATCTCCTAGTGTTGATGGATGATGGATCTTGACTAGTCCTTTTGTCTTTTCTTATCATTTTCTTTTGTCAAAATCTATCTATGTCTTGATATATTTGACTTTTTCATCTTTATCAATTTAATCTTTTGGTCTTTTATCACTTTTTGGTCAAAATCCAAAGTCCATTCTCACAAGGTTAAACTCCTAGAAAAAATACTTTCTAAAGATTTCACCTAAGTTAAAAACCTTGTATATACCCTTATCATTAGCATAATCATATTACTAGTGTCCCTAAATTTCATTTTGACTTACCGTAGTGGTATATCCCCTTCATCTTGCATCATTCCAAAATCCTAGCATCATTTCCACCACCAAACTCTATCAACTCATATATCAACCAACTTGTCTCCTTGATCACTTACCCTCATTTTGCATATCCCAAATGTCATTATCAATCCTAACACACCATCCCTTTCTTAGTCCCTTGTGCATACATCAACCTCTAACATCATTATCAAGTCCAAAATTGAACCCTAACCTTCATTTTGCATACCTTAATCTTCACTTTGCATATCCTTTAGTCAAAATCCCAAAATGTCACTTTGCATTTGCATTTGCATACCTTTCCTAGGAAATTTGCATCTTGCATGTCAAAATCCTAGTTCATTTGGCACCTCCTTAGGTTTGATAACATCTCTAAACACTTAAAAATCTAAAAAACACTCATATCTTGCAAACCCACATCCTAATTATAAACTTTTAACCTATTTTACCAATTGCACCCCTGTTTTACCAACAGCACACTTCAGGTGCACAGTTGGTAGTTTCAGAGTACACTTGGTAATTAGGGTTTTTTTATAGGTTCTAGAAGCCTAATCTACACTTCCATAGCCTTCATACCATCCCAAAACCCTAGAAAACACTCAAAATCATTCAAATCATTTAGATTCTACATTTTAGTCACCCTAGCACCTCTGTTTACCAACTGCATACCTTTTTCTTACCAATTGCTTAGCTTCAAGGCCCCAAGTGCACCAAGGGCCCATTTGGTACTGCTTGAGCATTGTTGGTAGTTTAGGTGCACACTTGGGAGGCAAGGAGTTCATTGAGGTTTTCCTCCATTGCATTTGCATCCTTAGGTATCATGCCAACACTCACTAGGATAGACTTTACCAACCTTTGTTTTCTGAGTTTTCAACAAAACCAAAACCTCATCCAAGACAAAATAAGATCAAGGAAACCCAACAAACATTTGACAAAGACCAAATTGAGGCATCAAAAACTTTACTTGCAGACCCCTTAAACATGTATCCACATGATCACCATAATCAAGAGATGGCACAACAAACCCTAAACAACACACCTACTATGAGGTTTCCTTCAAAAACTTCCCCTACACATGGGATGGTTCAATGGAGTCCTAACTTTGAACTTATATTCATGTTGATACCACCTAGAGGTGGAAGTGTACCAACCACACCCGAGGATGAGCAAACAGATTCCTTTGAATTCAACAAACCCAACACAGGTACATTCAACTCTAATACATCAAACACACAACAAGGTATTGTAGACCTAAGTGATGAATCTAACACTGATTATGGAATCACTGATGAAGAAATGGCTAGGGTATGTCCAATTTTTTTTTTTACAAGAACTTCAAACTTTTGGTAGCCCAAGAAATTGTCAAAGTCAACCCAAACTTAGAGGGGCCTAACTCCAAAAATCAAACCAACGCAATAATTGAAAACATACAACCCATGATCAATTTAGATGTAGATAAGGGAAAATAACCTTTGGAGTTTTCAAACACAATAATGGCACCTATAAGGTCCCATCAAGAATCAACCATTGAAATCCTTCAAAGTACATTTGAACACATCAACATTAATCCCTTGCCAGATTAACCACAATCAATGAAGGGAAATAAGATTCTTCCTAAATATCCCAAGAGGATGTTAAGAATTAACCTCAATCACATGGTGCAACAACAAGGTGTGCCTAATGGGACTTGTGCTCTAGGGATGCCAAATGTACCTCCTTTGGAGGAAAATCAATAAAGTGCACCTTACAAATACTATGGAGCTTCCCACAAGTACACCATGTGAAACATCAACTGCAAAAATCCTTATTGACACACAAAGGAAAATTCTTATTGACATTACACCTATTCCCAAAAGGAATGTGCCTCATTGTAAAATCAACATGATGTCCCAAGTAGAAACCTCTAATACACAAAGGTGCAAAAACAACAATACCAACATGGTGATCAATTCTCAAGGACATAACCAACTACCCTGACAACATCAACTTGCAATAGTCCAAGGACTTAATGTTTCCAACACTCATTTGACATATCAACAAAAACATCAATCACAACAACAATAACCTCAAGTGGTACAAGAATCCAATGTCCCTAACACATGATCCAATGTAAATCCACTTGACTTCCATGCAATGTATCAACAAAAATTCCAACAACAACAAGCCATGTTTGCTAAACAACAAGAGCACCTCAAAAAATAGTTGGAATACCAAAGACACCTTAAGAAACAAATTACATACCAACAACACTTATTACAACAATAACACATGCTATAACAACCTCAATAGATACCTCTACAACAACAATCACATACATGGTCTCACATGCAACCAATAGAGGTATCCCAACAACAACCACAAAAAATGGCACAACAACAACACATGATACATCAATTGTAGTCAATACCACAATAAGTGCCACATAAAATACCTCAAAAAGTACCCCAAAATCTATCACAATAGGGACCTTTTTGTCTTTGAGGTACTAACATACCTCCACCACCTAGTAACACATCACCAGACTCATTAGACACAGAAATGTCGAAACCAAGTAGACATAGTTCTTACAATAGCAAATGATCTACTCATAGAAATAAAAGACTTAAAGGGAAGGCTATCATGAAAAATAGTAATGAAGAGCCATTACAATAATTCAAACAACTTTCCAAACAAGTTGTGGCATTGGGAGTCCAAAAGAAACATGCTTTATATACATAACAAGACCTACATCCTAACCCATTCGATAAAAGTTAGTATATGCCTTCATTCCCAAAACACTTTGAGGCTCTAAGGTTAAAAAAATATAGAGGAAAAGGAAACCCCATTGATCACATTCGAGAATTTTGTGCCTCTTGTATCAAACGTAGTGATGAGCCCACCTGCCTGATGAGATTGTTCCCTTGTTATTTAGATGGGCCCACACTTGAATGGTACTCCAAACTTCCTAGTACTATAAAATCTTGGTCCAAGTTGGTAGACAAATTCATCTCTCACTTTTCCTTTAACATTATAAATGAGGTGACACTTTCTAATTTGTTCTCAACTAAACAAATTGCAAGAGAGAAATATATCACATTCTTACTATGTTGGAGAAGACTAGTCAGTCAATGCTCAATAGACATTTTTGAAGAACAACAAGCAAACTTGTGCATTGAAAACTGAGTTCCCAACCTAATGTATAAACTCAAAATCAAAATTCCAAGAACCATTTCTAAACTAATGAAAAAGGGGGCTAGTATTGAAGATGCACTTATCCATAAGGGAATCCTCAAGATGAACAAGGAAAACACAAACACCAATTCATCTAATGACAAGGCCAAATTTTTCTCCAAAAACAAGAATGTGACTAATGATGGAATTATAGATGCATGTACAATTAGCACAACACAACCTTAACTAACTTTGAAAGGTGAAAACCCTATGAATTCACAAACTCCCAACCAAACAACACCTCCACAATAGAAAATTGAGACTTCCATGCAGGATGGACCTTAGAGACATCCTAGAAAAAAAGATAGAAAACTCACACAATTGGGGATACCTCTTGAGATTTCACTTCAAAAATTACTTAGTAATAACTACCTGCCGTTACCCCCAATTAAAGATGAGCCATTAAATAAAGTGTCTTGGTGGGATGACAAAAAATTCTATGATTACAACCGCACCAAAGGACATAAAACCTCATCATGTTTCCAACTAAACCATGAAATACAAGACCTTATTAATGATGGTGTCATCACAATTGATCCATCACTACTAGCGTCCAACTCTAATTAAACTATCTTCAAATATTCTTTGGGTAATCACGACAAAGAGAAACCCTCCAGTTCAAACTCAAACTCACAAGGTAATGTGAATTACACATGCATTGGATATGACTACACCATCAACTATTTCAATGAGTTTGACTCTCACATATCCACTTTCACCTTAAAGGTTGAAGACCATCATTATGCTTTCACTACACACTACACTAAGATCACCCTACCTAGAGCTCCATCTTGACCTACTACCCCTACTAGACCTGCACCCCCTAGTAAACCTACTACTCCTACTTCATTTGATTATAGCCTTGTTGAACAACTTGGCAAGACCCCTATGAAAATATCCATCTTGGACCTACTGCATACATCTCCCCAAAATCAGAAGATCTTGGATCAAGCCCTTAAAGATTCAATAGTCCTAGATAACATCAATGTTGCCTAGTTCCAGGCCATGGTTGGGAACCTATCTACATCACATCATATCAAATTTTTCCCTTGGGATATTCCTAAAGACAAACCCAACCACAATGATCCCCTTCATCTTGAAGTCTTTATCCATAATGCCAAGGTTAGACATGTCTTGATAGATGGAGGAGTAGGGCTTAAAGTTGTCAAGAGTTTCAGATACTTTGAGGATGATGTGGATCTCTCTTGAAGAATCAAAATAAAAGCCCATGATGATGGTGAAAGCTTCTCCAAGGGCTGTTGGATAATATTGTCCTTGATGTCACACAAATGTCATATCAGTCATTAGTCTTAAATTCACCAAGCTCAGACAATCTACAATGCAATCTATAGTGCCAACCGAGCTCACTCGATTATTAAAGGAATCATGGAGAAGCATAGTTTCCACTGAGCTCAGTCAGTCATCAAAAAAATCATGAAGAAGTTAGTATTAATCAAGCTTCACTCGGTCTCCAAAGCGTAGTTTCCACCGAGCTCACTCGGTCATCAAAGAAATCATGAAGAAGTCAGTATTAACCAAGCTTCACTCGGTTTCCAAAGCATAGTTTCCACTGAGCTCACTCGGTCATCAAAGAAATCATAAAGAAGTTAGTATTAATCGAGCTTCACTCGGTCTCCAAAGGATAGTTTCCACCAAGCTCACTCGATTATCTCAGGAAACTCAGTACTTACCGAGTTCTCCCGGCGACTGAAGGATTGTCACGAAGTTCACTGTATACATCGAGCTCAGTCGGTTAACACAAGAATTATTTTATGAACAAATTTTATCGTGCAGGGTCAGCCAGTATAGGGATGTGCAAATTAATTACTTCTAGCTGACTGTTGTAATTGTTTGATTAGTCAGTGATTCGAGCCGACTTAGATAATCTGAAAGGTATATATGGTCATTCTAGTTATGAATTAAGAGAATGTAAGATTATGAAAAAGAAGTTATGAATGTGAATTATAGTATGAAGTGAAAAGGAAAATGTTGATCACAGTCTGGTGAAGGATAAAATGTGTTGAAGGAGCTGTAAAGTTGCATTTGATCAGTGAGGATCCAATCAAACATAACAGAGATTTGTAATCAGCAAAGATAAGTTGTACATTATATCAGATCACTTCATTGTTGCTTTCTAACCATTGTAACAGTGAATTCAAAATCTCTTAACAGAGTTGGTCTAATAGCCATTGAATAAATCCTCTAACAAGGTGACAGTTCAATCGAATTGTTCTAAAGACCTCTAGCAAGGCCACTCCTAATAGGGTGATTAAATCCTTTAACAGGGTCACACATAATAGTGTGTTTTTGTAACCTTTAACAGGGTTGGATCCTAACAGGGCTCACTTCAGAAGAGTGAAAAATAGTATCTAGTTACATTGGTGGTTTTTCCCATATTGGGTTTCCACATTAAATTTGGTGTCTCTTGTGTTCTTAATTGCTAAATTTCTTTGTGCATGATAACATAATAGTTCTTAATATTTGTCATTTGCTGCATTATCAAGTTTTAACATTTTATATTAATCAGATCAAGGGGATATTAAGACATCTTAGGGATTGTGAAAGTTTTTGTAGTAACTGATTCACCCCCTCCCCCTCCCCCTCTCAGTTACTCTCTTCTCATTTCCAACAATTGGTATCAAAGTATTTGGTGCTTGCAAGAAGAGATTTCAAGGATCTAAGCCAAAGATCAAGATGTCTTACAAAAGAGAAATTCCAAAACTCAACAGAGATAACTTCTCTGCATGGCAAGGACTGATGAGACTTCATCTTGCTACTGTTGATGATACTGGACTAAAATACCTTGAAGAAAAATATGAAGAACCTCCTGGCACATTGTCTGTCAATGACATTGCTGAAAAGAAGACTCACAACAATATGATGATAGACATAGCATCCGCTCTCAGTTATGAAGAATTTGATGACATTAATGATTGCAAAACTACCTTTGAGATGTGGAACAAGCTAAAAAAGATCTATGGAGGAGATGATAATGTGAGAAGAGAAAAAGTAGAAAGTCTAAGAGGACAATTTGATCAAATGAGGATGAGAGAGGATGAAAACATTGCAAAGTATGTTGAAAGAGTTAAAGCATGTGTGAGTGAAATCAGAGCATCTGGAGGTGATATCAAAGGAGAAACAGTTATAAGAAAAGTTCTTAGAACCTTGCTTCCTATGTATACAATCAGAGTTTCTGCAATTCAGGAAAGAAGGTGTGAAGCAAATCATCAGATAAATCTTAAGGCCATAGTCGGAAGACTAACTGCATTTGAACTAGATAACTTTAACAACTATGTTCCAGCCTCCAAGAACATTGAATCAGCATTTCAAGCCAAGCTCTCACTCAAGGAGAAAAAAAAAAAGGAGAAGGAATCTCAGTCAGAAAGTGAAAATGAATCAAGCCAAAGTTCAGACAGTGACCTCGAAGTGATTGAAGCTCTGCTAGGAAAGAAATATTCTAGAGGCAGAGGAAAATACAAAGGTAAAGTTCCTCTAATCTATTTTTCTTGTGAAGAAATTGGTCATATTGTAGCAAGGTGTCCAAACAAGAAAAACCATGATGAAAAGAAATGGGCTGGCAAGAAAGACTTCAAATCATCCAAGAACAAAGGTAAGAAATCATGCTTCATGGCTGAAAATTCTAAAGATTTTGATAATAGTGAGGATGAAATTATTTATATTGCTATTAAAGATGATTCTGATAGTGATGAGGAAGATAAAATGGCACTTGTTTCTCATATAAGTAAGAATGATACATGGTTATAGACAGTGGTTTCTCACATCATATGACTAGTGATAAAACTATGTTTGATCAGTTTGAAGACTATGATGGTGGCAGTGTAAGGTTTGGTAATAATGAACCTTGTTTCATAAAAGGAAGAGGAAGAATCTGTCTAACCAAAGAACTTGTATGTAATAATGCCTATTGGGTTGAAGGTCTTAAACATAATTTGCTAAGTGTGGCATAGTTACTCAATACTGGATTCAAGGTGGAATTCATGCATGGAAAGGAAAGACTGTTGAATGAGCAAGGAAAGCTGATAGGATCTGGCACCCAAACTAAAAGTAACTTGTTTTATCTAGAACTTGGTGAATGCTCATGTTTTATTTCTCAAATTGAAGAAAGTTGGTTATGGCATAAAAGGTTGTGTCATGTCAATTTTGATAATCTAGTAAAAATAAGCAAATTCAAGAAAGTGAGAGGCATTCTTAACATTAAGAAACCTGAGGTTGGACTATGCAAGAATTGTCAGATTGGTAAAATGGGAAAGACTAGTTTTAAAAGTAAGAGCTATTAGTCTGAAGATATATTAGAAATTGTGCATACTAATTTATGTGGACCCATTGGAATAGAAAGCTATACTGGAGAAAAGTTTTTCATTCTTTTTGTTGATGACTACTCAAGAATGATGACTGTCATGTATCTAAGGAATAAATCAGAAGTATTTGAGAAATTCAAATGGTATTTAGCAAGAATAGAAAAAGAAATAGGAAAAAGACTAAAATGCTTAAGGTCAGATAGAGGTGGTGAATTCATCTCACATGAATTCAACAACTTCTGCATTGAAAAAGGTATTAAAAGATAGGTCTCAGCACCAGGAACTCCTGAACAAAATGGAATATCTGAAAGAAGAAACAGATCCATCATGGATTGTGCAAGAACCTTGATGATAGAAAAGAAGGTTGCTATCAAATACTGGAAGGAAGCCATCAGCACTACAGTTCATACCTTAAACTGAGTACAGTTGAAGAAGGACTCATTCAAAACTCCCTATGAATTATGGTATCGCTACAAACCAAATGTAAGTTATCTAAAAGTATTTGGAAGCAAATGCTATATTTTGAAAGAATCTAGAAAAGGAAAATTTAATGTAAAAGGTGATGAAGGAATATTTTTAGGATATTCTTGCAAAAGAAAAGAATATAGATGTTTAAATCTATCCACTCACAAAGTTATAGAAAGTGCACATGTGAAAGTTGATGAGTTTGTAGACAAATCTAAAAAAGAAAGCAAAAAGGTACTTGAAGATTACAAAAGATTTGTTTACATTGAATCAGATACTATACCAAGCATACCGTTCACTCAAGAATCCTCAACTCCTGAGTCATCAGTAACAGAGTTACAAAAAGTTCAAATCGACCCACAACACCATTTAGACATTACCGAGCAAGTATCTACCAAGTTTGAAGCGCTTGAGCCAATTCTTACTGAACCAGAATAGCCTAAACATAAAATTGAAGCACAAGGAGATAGCAATGAAACTCATTCAAGAGGCAAAGAACCTGTATTAGCTAAATATGTTAGAAGACATCATGCAATAGATTAGATCATTGGAGACAAGTCTGAAGGAACTTTGACAAGAAGCAAGCTGAAAAATACTTGTTTACTTGCTGATTTTGAACCTAGAAGCATTAAAGATGCATTGACAAATGATAGTTGGATTGAGGCAATGAATGAGGAAATAGAACAAATAGAGAAGAACAAGACATGGACTCTAGTACCCAGGCTTAAAAATAAGAATGTAATTGGAACCAAGTGGGTATTCAGAAACAAGTTGACTAAAGATGGTAAAGTATCCAGAAACAAAGCTAGATTGGTATGCAAAGGATACTCTCAAGAAGAAGGCATAGATTATGGAGAAACCTTTGCTCCTATTGCAAGATTGGAAGGATTTAGAACCTTACTTGCATATGCTTCTCACAAAGGATTCAAAGTTTATTAGATAGATGTCAAGTCAACATTCCTCAATGGAATATTGGATGAAGAGGTTTACATTGAACAACCTGAAGGTTTTTTTGATCCAGATAAAAAGGACATGGTCTGCAAATTACACAAGGCACTGTATGGTCTGAAACAAGCCCTTAGAGCATGGTATGAAAGATTGCATAACTATCTTATTCAGATTGGTTTTCAAAGAACTAATGATAATAGTAGCTTGTATGTAAAGGAAGGACCAGATAATAAGATTGTCTTGGCAAAATTTTTTTTATAGATGATACTGTTTTCATAGGGCATGATGATCTTTGCGAAGAATTTTTAGAACAAATGAAAAAAGAATTTGAAATGTCTATGTTTGGTGAAATAAAATTCTTTGTTGGTCTTCAAATTCAAAAAAATAAGAATGGCATCTACATCACTCAATCAAAATACACCAAGGAGATATTGAAAAAGTTTGGTATGGAGGACTGTAAACCTGTTGGAACTCGTATGTGCACTGGATTGAAACTTACCAAAGATGATGACTCCAAAGAGGTAGATCAAACATTGTATAGATCTATGATTGGAAAATTGCAATATGTAGTTCATACCAAGCTAGATATTGCCCTTGCAGTTGGTATTGTTGCAAGATTTTCAGCAAAGCCAAGAGGAACTCATCTGATGGCAATCAAAAGAATAATGAGATATTTGAAACGAACTGAAGATTATGGCTTATGGTACAAATTTGGAGGTAATTTGGATTTGAAAGTGTTTACTGATGTTGATTGGGAAGGAAACCTTGATGATAGAAAAATCACAAGTGGAGGAGCATTCTTTCTTGGAAAAAGATTGGTTTCTTGGACAAGCAAAAAGAAGAATTGTACATCCCAATCTACAGTAGAGGCAGAGTATGTTGCTGCAGCAGTAAACTATTCAAATATTGTTTGGTTTAAGCAATTATTGCAAGGAATGAAGATGGAGATCAAAGAACCAGTTGTCATGTTCTGTGACAATACTAGTGCAATCAACATATCTAAGAATCTAGTGATGCATTCCAAGACCAAGCATATTGCAATAAAATATCATTTTGTCAGAGAATTGGTGCAAGACAAGGAGATCAGATTGGAATATGTCCATACAAAGGAACAAATTGCTGACATATTTACAAAGCCTTTACCTAAGGATGCATTTTTGTATCTTAGAGGTAAGTTAGGGGTCATTCCCCTATCTGAAGTCCACTAAAAATGAGTTCTAGTAATGCATCAACACATACAAGATTGAAGATCTATCTGTTGATGCAGTTCAATCAGAAATCATTGCATATGAATCAGTACTAAAGGTACATTACAATTCACTTAACTTCTGTCATCTTTGGCATGTGTTGTTAAAGAGGGAGAGATTTACTGTCATATCCCTATGAAATTTGTGAGATTTGAAAAGTTTTCCATGAAGTCCCTTAACAGAGGGAGATTATTGAAAGAGGGAGAAGTTTGTTATCTTGTTGGACTTGTTTTCAAAATTTCATTTTGTTATGACATGTGTTGCCATCAATGCCAAAGAGAAAGATTGTTGGATAATATTGTCCTTGATGTCACACAAATGTCATATCAGTCATTAGTCTCAAATTCACCAAGCTTAGACATTCTGCAATGCAATCTATAGCGCTAATCGAGCTCACTCGATTATTAAAGGAATCATGGAGAAGCATAGTTTCCACCAAGCTCACTCAGTCATCAAAAAAATCATGAAGAAGTCAGTATTAACCGAGCTTCACTCGGTCTCCAAAGCGTAGTTTCTACCGAGCTCACTTGGTCATCAAAGAAATCATGAAGAAGTCAGTATTAACTGAGCTTCACTCAGTCTCCAAAGCATAGTTTCCACCAAGCTCACTCGATCATCAAAGAAATCATAAAGAAGTTAGTATTAACCGAGCTTCACTTGATCTCCAAAGGATAGTTTCCACCGAGCTCACTTGGTTATCTCAGGAAACTCAGTATTTACCGAGTTCTCCCGGTGACTGAAGGATTGTCACGAAGTTCACTGTATACATTGAGCTCAGTCGGTTAACACAAGAATTATTTTATGAACAAAGTTTATTGTGCAGGGTCGGCCAGTATAGGGATGTGCAAATTAATTACTTCTAGCTGACTATTGTAATTGTTTGATTAGTTAGTGATTCGAGCTGACTTAGATAATTTGAAAGGTATATATGGTCATTCCAGTTATGAATTAAGAGAATGTAAGATTATGAAAAAGAAGTTATGAATGCGAATTATAGTATAAAATGAAAAGGCGAATGTTGATCAAAGTCTAGTGAAGGATCAAATGTGTTGAAGGAGCTGTAAAGTTGCATTTGATCAGTGAGGATCCAGTCAAACATAACAGAGATTTGTAATCAGCAAAGATAAGTTGTACATTATATTAGATCAATTCATTGTTTCTTTCTAACCATTGTAAAAGTGAATTCAAAATCTCTTAATAGAGTTGGTCTAACAGCCATTCAATAAATCCTCTAACAAGGTGACAGCTTAGTCGAATTGTTCTAAAGACCTCTAGCAAGGCCACTCCTAACAGGGTGATTAAATCCTTTAACAGGGTCACACCTAACACTGTGTTTTTGTAACCTTTAATAGGGTTGGCTCCTAACAGGGCTCACTTCAAAAGAGTGAAAAACAATAACTAGTTACATTGGTGGTTTTTCCCATAATGGGTTTCCACGTTAAATCTGGTGTCTCTTGTGTTCTTAATTGCTAAATTTCTTTGTGCATGATAACATAACAGTTCTTAATATTTGTCATTTGCTGCATTATCAAGTTTCAACATTTTATATTAATCAGATCAAGGGGATATTCAGACATCTTAGGGAATGTGAAAGTTTTTGTAGTAACTGATTCACCCCCTCCCCCTCTCAGTTACTCTATTCTCATTTCCAACAAGGGCATCATCATATTACCTATTAGAGTTGGTCCAACTACTAAAGACACATTATTCTAGGTTATAGTTATCAAAATGAACTCTAACATGATACTAGGATGCCCTTGGATCCATGCAATGTAAGAAATACCATCTACATATCATTAATGTCTGAAGTTCACTTACAAAGACATGGAAGTTACTATTTAAGGTGATCTAGATCCTTTCCAATTTTGTGCTAATCTTAGAGATGCTATTGCATACCAAGCCCCAACAAATAATGAAGCACAACCCACAGATTCCTCCAAGTATGTAGATGCTGATATACTCCTTAGTAAGGCCAAAGAAAAGATGAAGACTGAAGACAATAGGTGTTGCGAATAATTTATGTCTCAAGTATCCCACATTAGGGAGTCACCATTTTCTCCCCAATCTCATGGTAAATCACAACTATTGCAAGACCAACATTCTAAGATTAGTACACAAAATGCCACTTCTATCAATGAGAATATAACTGTGTGTATTGAGAAAGCAAAAGCAAAACAAAAACCCACTTTGGTATCTTTTAACAAGTATGGACCTAGGTTTATTATCATGTAGAAACAAGTATATGATTGCTATAGTTGTCTTGGATGCCAAGGAATAATTGAACCTATCACTATGAAAGGATGACCTCCTAGTTTGGGGCTTGGATTCAAACCATTAGGGATAGGTCCTCTGATTACTACGATAGCTACATGTAAGACTACAAATGTTTTAAATGATGAAAAAGTATCTGAGGATATCCAACCTAAAACCAACAGTCCTCCAGCTTCTAAGCATGACCCCAATTATACAGCTAAAGTAGATATCTATATATATACCTTCAACAAAAAACCCATTCAACATTGATGATGACATCCCCTCAAGTTATCCTAAACTAATGGATTGGGACCAACGTGGACCACCAATTTTTGAGTGAGTAAAAAATGATGACGCTCTCACAATAGACTTTGAAATCTATGAAGGCATTAAAATTAGTGATCATAAACAAGCAATTTCTCCTAAAGTGAGCACATTGGCATATTTTGGGGAGCCAATCCCACCTTCTAGTTGTAAAGAAAAAGAGAAAAAGATGACAAAAGTAGGTCTCTTGGTGAAAATTGAAAGGCACCATTAGACCATAAAAAATCAAAAGCTAAGCAGCTCCCAAGGATACAAGATGAAAAAGATGATGCCATGAATATTAGTGTTCTGATGTTCAACACACCATGAAGTCTTTTTGAGTGCTCTTGATCAACCTTCATGTGGTATGTCATTGGTCTCAATCCTCATAATCCTTCCTTATATCTAGATGCTTATCCCCAAATTCAGCTACCTAACTTGTCCAACACCCAAAATCAAACCTCTATCTAGCAAGCCTTTGCACATTTCATCATCATTAACATCCCATATAAAGAATCCTTGGACCCATTTATCCTTAGATACCTTGATTCATGAGAGGTAGACACCATCTTACATATGGTACATGATGGTATATATCAAGGCCTTTCCAATGGTTTGATCTTAGCTACAAACTCAGAATGACTCCTACATAGTTATAATTAGTTGTGGGTCCATAGATTATCAACTAGTAGCACCAACAATAAATTTCTTCTCAGCATTCATCAGCAACATTCATGATTTTGTCTAAAAGTCCTAAAAAAAAATTAAAAAAATAACAAAAAGTCATGAAAAAAGAAAAGAAAAAAGTGAAAAAAGTCATGATAAAATGGATGCCTTGATGAAAACCTAGCAAATAGGTATCATGGCACAAAAATTTGAGTTAAGAGAAAAATTGCGTCTACAAGTGAAAACCTAGCAAATAGACGCTTTGGGCAAGTACCATGGTGAAAAATTGGTAAACAAGTGCCATGTGTAATTAGATGTTGCTCCTCCATCTATCGAGATTCCATCTGGTTTCTTCCCCTTTTGTCATTCCTTGATCATATCCTTCATATTGCAAGACATCCCTAGTCCCTTGTCATCCCATGAACTGGTTAATTTCCATTGTTATCTTACCTAAAGCATCACTAGAATGTACATACTCTATCTTCAGCTTTTGTAAATAGTTTGCATCTTGTTTGGGGACATATTACCTATGTGGTGCATGAGTTTGAACTTGAATTGGGGGCATATCCCTAAGCACTTTTTATCCATTGGACTTATCCTAAAAATTCAAATATGATCTCGAACAAATCTTAAAAATTTAAATACTATCTTGAAAAATCCTAAAAATTCAAATATGATCTCAAAAAAATTCATAAAATCATAAAATTTCCTAAAAAAATTCACTTAAAATCATAAAATGTCTTGAAAAAATCACTAAAAATCATAAAATGTCCTGAACAAATCACTAAAAATCATAAAATGTCTTGAAGAAACTAGTCACACAAAAACATCAAATATCTCCAAAATCCCTAAAAATCACAAAAACCAATCAAAAATTTGTAATAAACCTTGTACATAATCATTCCTTTTGCATAAACACTCACACTTTTGTAGACTAAAACTCAAAGCACTACACTTCAATGACAATCACACTATCTAAGCAATGTGAACCAAAAATCGCTCCAACATGTCACTATGAACCTATCAACTGAATCAACAATAAGACCTATCATATGGTCAACCTAACAACTACTATCTAAAGACCTAAAATGCTAAAGGGCAAGTAATAATGGACAAGAATAGCTGTTGGCTCACACTGTTTAGTGAGTGATTTATTTTTGCTTTGTTTTTTCTTTGATCATGTTCCTATGCCACTTGATGATATAAACTGATCTATGAGAGTGACTGGGATGGTTCATGGTCATCTTTTATTTTCTATCTATCACAATGTACTTTGGAGAGTTTAGGGCATGTATATATGCCTTAAGAAGGACAAGGTCATTTTCTATCTACATCATGCTTGTTTACACAAAAGGTTTGCATTTTGTGCTTTGGTACTTTATGCCATGATGCATTGCATTCCATTTTTCATATTAAAATAAAGCTCCATTTGACATATAGTGCACTTTACAAAAGCAAAAGTCTTCTCATCATACTAACAATTCCTCATCTCATCTCCTCCATCTTTGATGTCTTCTTCATCCACCGCCTTGGTCTTGTACTCTGATACATCAAAAGCATTGTTGTCCTGCATCCCTACATATGTCAAAAGTCCAAAACAATCCAAAGCAATATATCTTTGCATAAACATGGAATTTACATTATCCTTATATTTCATTTGCATTCATTTTACATGTCATTTGCATTCATTTCATATCATTTTACATTTCATTTACATTCATTTCATATTATTTACATTTCATTAGGCATTTGTTCATGAGAAAAACATCTGGCAAAAATAAAGATGTCATTTCCTAAGCATAACATGTAATAAACTAACACATGATGTCATCATATAAAAGACCACATAAAAAAGCATAAATGCATCCATATAAACCATATAAAACATATGCATAAACCATTTCATGTAGTTATCTTAACATAGTTGCATCTCGTAAGTATCTCAAAAAGTATTAGATTATGTGATCATGGTTTAAATCAATACTAATTGTCTGTAGGCATGAACCATGAAAGAGCATAACAAAAAACAAAAAAGAAAAATAGAGAAACCCCTCTATACATGAGCATGTCAGCATCACCCTATTCTATCCTTAGCCTCATGGCCTCTATTTGGCCTCGAGGATGATCCCTCTACTATTTGTGGTGGCCTTATTGGCCCCATCACCCCTTCACTACTCTATGTCCTATGTGTTTGATGGGAGTGAGATCTCGATGCTCGAAAGCTCTCTACTCTCTACCCTGGTGGCACCACCCTCTCATATTGATCTCTCTAGTACTGTGTCTCCATGTGTGCCTTACTCATCATCATCACCATCTCTCAAAAGTTTGCATCTCTGATGCTACTAATGAACTCCTGAGACTCCTGTATTGCCATCTCTACCCTGTACACTATGACATCCCTCTCAGCCATAGCATGATCTCTCTCTATTATCACTACATCCCTATCTCCTATCATTGTGTCCCTCTCTACTAAAACCTAGTCTAACTAACTCCATAGACCTCTGATCACCTCCATCAACTCTAATTGGCTAGGCTTGCTGCACTAGTACTAGTGTCCTATCGATGTAATCCATTGGATCCCCCTCCACATCCATCACAACTTCATCTACACCTATGTCATCCTTATCACCCCCATCACCCCCATCATCCCCAACCTCCCAATAGTCATCCCCATCCTCTCCCCCATCACCACCTCCAACACCATCCCCACCCCCACTATTTCCACCCTCATCATCATCATCATCTACCTTGTCCTTTCCCTCAGCATCCTCATCATCATCCCCCTCATCCTCTCCCTCAACATCCTCATCATCATCCTCTACATCATCCTCATCTCCCTCCTACCCATCATCATCCTCATCTCCCTCCTCCGCATCATCATCCTCATCTCCCCTCTCCTCATCATTGCCCTCATCTCCTCCCTCCTCATCCTCCTCCTCATCATCCTCCTCATCCTACTCTACCCAAGACCTTGCTCATGGTACTAGTACTATTAGATCTATCAAGGGCCTTGGATGATGCTATGCAAACCATTTTTCATATGCTACTATCATGCCTACATCCACTACATCTACTGCTACTCCCCATATCCTTGGCTGTTAACTTGTCTAGCTATGTATATGCCACTTATGTCCTAATGGGTGCTTCCCACTCTCAAACCTCTGCTCTAGACTAGGCAAATAATTCTAGACCAATTGATACATCCTATATCTCACCAATCTATCTTTGTACCCACTCTGGTAGGTACATCTCTATCACCAAGTTCCCAATCACTATGCATCCTATTAGATAGTTCTTTTTCCTACAGTATGATAGGTGAATATCATCATCATCCTATCTGGGGCAATTCTTATAAGGTCTCTAGATGAACTGTGTCATAGTGTCTAGCTGATGTCAGAAATACCTTGTATATCCTAATGGTCCCCATGCTAGTATGCCTCTATAACTATATGCATATGGCATGTCCTCCACTAACTCTCTCTCAACAAGTAACTAGAATACTGTGTAATGTGCTTGAAAGCCTAGATCTCCAACAATGTGTCCCTAGTATTAAATGTTAAACCACCTCTATAGGCTATCTAATGTAGATAGTAATACACCATCCCTAACATGCATGGGCCTTGGGAAAACATAGTCCCCTCCATGTTTATCCACTCTAACACTTGGCCCCATCCAATGGGAAATCCATGTCCCCACTTATATGGTATTAATGGCCCATAAATCACCTAATAGATCACCACTACCAACTACTCATGACGTGCCACTAATAGGTCCCATCCAATCTCATAATTGTGGGTGCTTAGCTCTGCATCTCCATATCCAAACAATTGGTGTAAGGCTACTTGTATAGTTGCCTAGTCATACACTACTAACTCCCCATGAATCAACATCCTCAAGATGCACCATACATTCTTGAGGGTCAACATAGAGTCTCCCATTGGTAGATGGAATGAACTCATCTCTGAGTGCCATCTCTCGGTCAATGTTGTTAACAGGGCTTTGTTGCCCCTCACTTTTTTTGGCATAAATGTAATATGATATAACCCCTAAAATAGCCAAGATCTCACCTTCACCAACTATCATCTAGTGACATAACATCAAACTCTATGGCCTATGTCCCCTCATCTATAATAGGGGTAGCTCCTCCTACATAACCATATAGCCTATGTCAACCTTCTAGGGCTTTGTATCTAGTTTACCTTACTTTTGACCCAAGTTTGACCTAATTTGACTCTAGTTTGACTAAGTTTGACTCTTTCTAAGAATTTTTGACTAATTTGACTTATGTTTTGAACTCTTTTTAGGGTTTTGAACATGTTTACAAAGTTTTGGGTCATTTCGAGCTCATTTGCATCATTTTGACCCTATGCCTATCCATCTATCAGCCTTTTTCCTCCATCTGAGCTAAGTTTGACTAGGTGTTGACTTTTTTTTGAGCATTTTGGCCTCAATGAACCTATGTTTTCAACTCTTCCTAGGGTTTTGAATATGTGATCCAAGTTTTGGTTCATTTCAAGTTTATTTGCACCTTTTCAAGCCCTTTGCACTATTCTTTGTCAACATTTATCTGAGTTTGACCTACATCTACCCTAAGTTTGACCAAAGTTTGACCACTTTGACAACCTTTGATTGTATTTGATCACTCTTCTAACATCCCCCTATGGTTATGCTATTTCACCCCAAGTTTTGGGTTGATCTAGGCCCATTTGGACCTCGTTCGATCCCATGGAGCCTCCAATTGGGGCACCCAAGTGCACCCATGGTGCACTTGGTCATACCAAGTGCACTCAGTGCAAAATTTGGCATCGAAATTGCATCCACTACATAGTTTTCTACATTTTGGGGGTAGTTGGAACATTTGGATGCCCTAAACTAGCCTCAAGACCCTTGTTTGACCCCAACTGACTCCTAGGTGCCTAAAAAGTATGAAAAAGTAGGAAAAAGCATGGAAAAGCATGAAAAAGCATAAAAAGAACATAGAAAACTTCAATGTACTCACCAAAGGTCCTACATCTACTATATATCAGAAAGTGTACACTTATTCATCATGGTGTTGCTCCCTGGGTAGCTGGTCCATTTTCCTTGATTCAAAGCTCTTTTCTCCAAAAAGTGAAGGTGAAAATGACTCTCAAACCCCTTTCCAAGCCCTTTTATAGGTTTTTTCTACCTAGATGGATGTGCAAGAGGCCCTTTCTATGTTGGTCACGATGCCCTTTTGCACTCCAGAGCCCATAACTTTCACATTTTAGCTCCAATTTCTACTTCGTCAGTTGCTATGGTTTTATTTTCTCATTATTTATGAGGGGGAATAAACATATACCATCATTAGTGGGGCATGCTTTTATTTCTTTTTCATCAGTTATTCTTTGACATAATGCTCTAAATCACATTGTATCAAAGAGGGGCAAAATATCGATGCTCAAAAATGGTTTGCATCTAGAGTTTCATCACATCTTCATACTAATTCATCCCATTTTCTCATTCCACTAACCTCAATATTTTTTCCAACTTGATCATATCTCAATAGTGTCTATCATCATTTGTATCCTCTTTTACATCAATTTCATATCATTTTGAAACCATTTCAAATCAACTCAGAATCACCCCAAATCAACTTGGAATCACTTGGAATCAACCATAACCAACTTGAAACATGTTAGATACTTTAAATTAATCATCATCTATCCAATCCTAGGCATTGTTGTGGCTTTCAGTGCCCTAGAAACCTATCTTATCAATCTAACCTTAGTACTATCACGACTCTCAGTGATAGGTCAAACTATCATTCACATCATTTGATCTTTGACATTGTCGAGTCTCTCAATGTCAGAGCATAGCATTATCAACCATTTAATAACATTGACAATATCTGTTAGTGTTATTATGATCAACCTTATCAATTAATCTCAATCCTGTAGCATTTACAATGTCAGTTAAATGTCACGTATCTTTAATTCATGTCATGTATCCTTGGCATGTTATCAACTTCGATCAATCGATCAATTTGACCATGGCTTTGGTCAATCCATCATCATCCTATTCAATCTCCATTATCATCAAACTTCATCAAAGGATATTTTCACACTTAATCTAATTGGCCAATCATCTACTATTTTTCTCTATAGGATTAAATAACCCATTATTTAATCCTATCTCATTTTATTAATTTTTCTTCCTAACTAACATCATCAATTAATTAATTTTATTAATTAATTGATCCATTATTCATGAACCATGGAAATTCTCAATTTCCCAAGTCATATTTTCACCATTAATTCCATTTTCACTAATTTCTATTTGTGTGGAATAATGGATTTTTAATTCAAGTATTCCACAAAATATTGACATCATCATGACACATGGGTGTGACACCCCATGGATTCTGCATTGGCACTTGGCTAAGATATCTCACATGCCATATATTCGTATTCCCTTATGTACATCCATATTTCACTTCCATTATCATAGCTTCTTGGCTTTAAGTGGGTTTGAGATGTCATATGAAGCATCATAGATCCTCTTCCATCTTTAGCCAAGTTTGAATTCCAAGCATTATACAATCCTACATGTGGCATCTTGTGTCATATGTGTCATGGATTCTTAAGGGAATCTCTTTCCATGTCACATATCTAAGGTGACAATTCCAATGGTCCTATCTTCCATGTTAATGATAAAATGAGCATTCTTTCTCTCATTTTCGGTCCCTAGCTTCCTGGATTTTCACTCTTGTTCTCACACTAAAATCACATCTTCTAGTATTCTCATAGCATTATTACCATCTTAGGCTTTTACTTCAAAATTGTGTGCACTATAGGCAATTTGGAGCTACATCATATGGAGAAGAAAAAAGGACATGAGAGCTACAAATGAAAGAGGAGGTTTCTAACCTTGTGTTGCTTCGTTTTTGTTTATTTGGCTTTCATGGTAGACTAGAGGGTGTCAATATATGTTTAGTGAGTTTGTGATTTTCTCATAGTATGTTAGACATTAGCTCATTTTTTTGGTCCTATAGATATGAGTACGCAAAAACTCTCCAATGAGAAGGTAAAACTGGGGTGTGGATGATACCCACAATTTTTCACTACTGTAGCAATAAAGTTCACCTATTAAGGTTACATGATTTGACCATTCTCACAATCTACCTTATGAGAGGCCTACCCTATTCAAGGCTTACAAAGGATTGTGAGGTCCTACCCTGTTAAAGGATTTTAACACCCTATTAGAAGTGTGTCTGGCTAAATGACTTTAGAACACTCACTTGGAATGTAACCCTATTAAAGGATTTCACAATGACTATTAAGTCAACATTAATACAAAGGATTTCATCCTACTAATATAGTTGTTAGAAAGTACAATAGAATGTTTGATCTGAAACACTTACAATCTGATAATGTTAATTTTAGATCCCAATTCAATTCATCTTGATCCTCTTTGATCTAATATGAAATTGTTGTAACCTTGAATGTATGCTGATCAGTTCACCCCTTTCACTACTATCATCACCTTCTCACATGCATTTTCTAATGCTCTCTCTCATACATTGAATTATGGGTCTTTATCTCCCTTTTGAAAAGACTTTGGTGGCTTAGGGTTAGGTATGAATCTATGATTGAGATTCATCCAACTTTCTCGCTTGATCTAGCTCAAAATTACCTCATTCTTGAATCAAACAATGATAAAAAATCCTTATATCATAAATTAGGAATACCTTTAGATGGATGGCTAAGTGTGCTCCCTTCGGATCCTTTTCTTCAATTATTATAGGGTACAATTCGAAGTTAGATGCTTTGTAATTTGCATTCTTAACCAACATTTCAGAACCCTTCCCAGCCTTTGTGCTTGAAGAAGCTACCATAATGCTCAGTTGATGAAGAAATTTAGATAGTAAACTTTCCTGTACACTTAGCTTGACAAAAAATTCTCTCAAGATTTATTGAGGGCTCAAAGAATGCTCTACTTAGTTTGATCTTTAGATTTGTGGTGAAAGAAAAACCTTATGATTTCTCCTTCTATTCAACTTTTAGGGCCTCATTAATGCTCCATACTATGAAAGGTGAAATAAGCTCAATTAAGTATTCAAACTTGAATACATTGTGAAGTTCAACTAGAAATAACTACCAACCTACCTTTTCTTAGTTGAGTCATAGAACCTGACCTTACTAGGTTATGCCTAAAGAATAACTTGGTAAAGTCTGATAGCTCGACTATAATTGAGGCTTGACTAATTTAAGACATGATTCTTCCATGCATCTAATATGCTGATTTGGACTTTCTTTCTTATTTTATTGGAATTGGTGTAGGATCTTATTTTTCTCATAGCTCTAGTGGTCTCCTTGTATGCTTACCTAGAGGTGATTGAATCACCCAACTCATTAACTTGGGTGTTAATAACTTCAAAGCTTTGACTTGATATTTCTAGAGATTTCCTTACCCTTTGTTGATTCCTTTGAGTCTTGATCTTATCAATCTTGATCTTGCCTTTATTTTCTTCACTAGTATTTATAGTAGCATGGTTCATGCAGTTCCTTTCCAAATGACCAAGTTCTTTGCATACATAGTATCTTTTTGTAGGATTCCTTTTTATGAAGTGAGTCCTCATACAATTTACTCTAAAGTGTTCATATTCTCCACATAGATAACATCTATACCATGTGTTGTAATCCCAACTAATAAATGCTCATGGTCTTTGTCCAATATTGCATTGCTTTGTTCTATACTCTAAGGACTTATGACCTTGCTTGTTTAATGTAAAGCACTTTCCTTCAAACTTTGGTTTGTCTTTACAATCACTTGCTCTATGACCAAGCTTATTGCATATGTAGCAATTTTCATTGAATTTTTACTTTCCATTACTCCAACATTTGTTTGATGAGTGTCCTATATTTTCAAAATGATTTTATGTAGGCCTTTTGTACTTCTGAGCTCCTTACTGTGATGATTCTCCTTGTTCAGTGTAATCCAATCATGTTTCCCCTTTGTGTCTTTTCTATGATAGTTCAGCCAGCTGATTCATGATTTCTTGTGCTCTTCATTCTTTCATTGGTTTATTTTTCTACTCTAAGATCATTTTGGGGTCTATCATTTTCTGTCCTTAAGTTAACAACTTCTTGATTTGCACTATTAAGTTGATATATCATTTCTGCCTAATGTAGTGAAAGTTGGTGGATTTTATTGTCCTTTTCTTCTAGTCTAGTGTTGAGTAATATTTTGTCTTCATCTACCATCTCTTTTTCATTTTCAACTTTGTTCTTTTTTTCCATAACTTTACACATCCCGACTAGATGAATCTTTTGTTCAATTTTTAATTTTTTGACTTCTTCTTACAGAATGAGGTTCCTTCCAAGTAGATCTTCTATTGTTGCATTTGTTTAATTTTAACTTCTTTCTCTATAAATATCTTCAATTATTTCTTTTGTGTATAGATTGTCATTCATATGTACTACTAACTTCTTATTTTTTAGGGATTGAGAGAGGTGACTCTTTAGTTTCTTGATTTGTTCCAAGCCATATGTAGATCTAAATTTACATTCTCAATAAATTTCTTTATCTTGTACACTTCCATTATATTTGATCTTTTCTCTCAAGTTGCTAAATTTTTGTTAAAGAACCTTTCTCTAATATCTATTTTTAAAAATATAATGATGATCAAGTGATCGAGGAGGGGGGGTGAATCAAGAACCACTTAAAACATCTTTCTCTTAATCCCACTTTATTAGATTATCTAATCTACTTAAATGCATGGAACATAAAGAAATAAAGTAACAACACCATAACACTTTGAGACAATATGTGTAACCCAAAAACCCTCCAAGGAGAAGGTAAAACTAGGGTGGGGATGATATCCACAATACTTGATTATAGCAACAATAAAATTAGCATGTTAAGGCTTACAATTGATCACTTCTAGTGATCTACTCAGTTAAGAGTAATTAGGGATGTTAGGTCCACCTTGTGAAAGGATTTGTGCAATATAGTAAAGTATGCACTTAGTTAGGAGATTATACAAGGATTGTTAGGCCCACCTGGTTAGAGGATTTGAGACTAATACACATGTTAGGATGAATTAGCAGGTTGATCTCTAATACACAACTTTGTTCATAGTTAAAGACCCTTTGAATAATATAGTGATCACCCAACATGATAGACATGTCTTTTCTTTACCTTTGTATTGCTTGATAACCTCCTAATCTATCTCCTCTTCCATTATCCATATTAGCTTACAATGACAAATTTAATGCCATGATATCTTATTTGGATGAAACAAATTATCTTCCTTATATATTGATCCAAATAGTAACTCTGTAGTAGGTCAGCTATAGCAACATTTCAATAGTTTTAAAAATAATTACCAAGTTGGATCAATGTTGTTACATGGGTCCAATAGCTTACTCTAGTGATATGGAGACACTTTGGAAACACTACCAACTTGACTAACTATGGCACTTAGTTGACACTAGATGCTCAGTTCACATTGATCACTCAGAAAACTTAGTTGGCTTGGTTCACACTACTCTACCTACTCAGTTTTCATTTTGAAACTAGAATGCTAATTAACTCAGTTAATACTAGAGCTTGGTTTCCATTGTTAGATCAGTTCATACATGAGCTCTGTTGGTGTTTTAAATGGTACTAAAACTACTAAGCAACAAAAAGCTTAATACCAGAATGACAGTACATACACAATCTAAAGACTAGCCTATTCTTATTAACAATTGCATATGTAAGGTATTTGGACCCAACTTCAACAAAACCACAAATGGTTTTCTACTCTTTTGGCTCTGCACAACCAGGGTGGGTATACCCAGGGATGGTTCAAATATGAAACTACTGTATGAGGATTATTCTTAGTTTCATTCTGATTCTCATTTCAAAATCCTCAAATATATACATAATTCTTACTAACTTGCCAAAACACATCCCATAAATAGATATGGCCAAGAAATCTTCTATAGATTTGCAGATGTTTTCAACAACAATGGCTAACTGAAGCTAAAAAGATTTCATGCAAACAAGTGCTGGCCAACTTTGAAGATCTACAGGAAATAAAAGTAAAATTTGATTTGATGATGTATTTGAAAAACCATTTGTAAGATACTTCTCTTTCAGCTGAAATAACTTGATCAGTGCCTAATCCATTGGGGTTTTAGAGTCTATAGAAAAATCTAAGTTCTAATTTGTTGCCTTACAACAAATTGTATGAGAAATTCTTATCAGAATTTATCATTCAAAATCCTTTTCAATACTTAAGGAATCTTATCACATTCATCAAAGCTTTTACTTAATCCATTGAATTAACAACAATGATAGATGGATATACAACCTAACTAGATTGCATTCAATCACACATGCTTTTACTCATACAACATCAAGGTAGCTAAGTATTGAGTAGGAGACAAAATTTAGAAAGAACTGATATGGGGACAGTTCATAGTTGTATTCATTTCCTTTGAAAATGGTACATCTTTTACAATAAACTCAGAATAGCCTTCAAAAATAAATACAATTCATTCTATCTTCATGTATTTTTAGAAAATTTGACAGAGAAACACATTACAAACTTGCCTTCAAATTTTGGACCAAAAACTAGACTAAGTGCAATACTTAGAAGAAAAAGAATTCGGACCCTTCTTTAGCCTTGGGATCTCACTTAAATAGTGTGAGATGCAACAAGATTTAGGCTAAAAAAATGACAGGTGTCCTTCTAAAGACAGGAACAAAATAACAGAAAGGTTAATTACAACAAACATTTCTTGGTGGGTCCCTTTCTATTATGCTTCTTATTTGTTGAGATACAAATAAAAACAATCCGATCTTACAATTAATCTTCATCCTTGGAGTAAGTAGCCATGAGGTTTGAAAGTGATGTGTTGTCTTTAGTTATCTGTAAATTTACTCCAGCTTGGGGAGTTTCTGTGTCCTCAGTATTAACTTCGGGGGTGATTGTTACTTTTTCACCTTCTTCCTCATCATCTTCTGATATTTGTTCTAGAAACTGATTTTTCCATTGATTAAAAGCATCATCATCTGGCCAATCAAAGCTTAGAACTTCTCTTTGTATCATTATTAAAGAATTTTCTTTTTCTTCTAAAACATCAAATTCTTTCCCCTTATCAGTATAAAATAACTGTACTTTTACTAATTCCTCATTAGTCTTAGCCCAGAACCAGTGGCCAGTCTCACTCATGATGTTTATCATTCTTTCATTTAATAATTCATCCATCTCCCTTTTCCACTTTTCTTTTTCTTTTAGCATATCCACAGATTCTAAAGCACAAGGAAAAAGAGTGAAATTTTCAGCGATGTATTGGGAAAAGTAGAGTGTTAATCTTCTTTGTAAAGAATCCCTTTCACCATCAAAATTCTCTAGCTTATTTAATAAATCAAAAATCTTCTCGACTTGATGATAGGGCATTTGAACTATAGATATACATATGATTGTAATATCATTATTTCTCTCCTTCCATTTCTGTGCAAGAAGAGTCAGCTTATCCTTATCCCTGTTTAACTCATCTATGAGGGCTGCAATTCTGGCCAACTGATCAAAGAATTTTGACCATTGTATTTTATCCCTCAAATATATTATACCCTATTTCAACTTTTCTTCATATTGATTTCTCAATTCTATCTACAACTCATGCAATTTTGTTTTTTCTGCTTCAAAGTCCTCTGCAGTATAGAATTGGGGCCTTTCAGGGGTGTCAGGTATTTCAATGATAGGGGTTGATCCGACAAATGACTATGAAGGGTATTCAATTCTAAGTGTACTGGATTCTCCCACCTTTCTTTTCCCAAGTATCTTCTCCAATTGAGATACCCTGTTTTCCAGCTCAATTCTCTTTTTTACCTCTTGATTGTAGGCATCCACCACTATTTCATATTTATTCTGCAAATCAATCATTTCCTTTTCTTCTCTCTCTGCAGTGGCCAAGGAAAATTTAGAATAGTCCACATTCATGTAGGCTGCCTGTACATTTGAAGTATCAGTGACCCTCCTCACAATGATATTCCCTATTAGTCCTGAATCATCAGGCTTTAATGGAGTAGTCCTGGATCCTCTTCTTAGTGACCACATAACAAGGGCAACTTGATCATTACTGAATGCTGTCCCTAAGAATTCCTTTTTATCTAGATCCTGTAATCCTAAATTATTTGATACAGAATTAAAAATTAATGCATCAGCAATATCCCAATTGGGCAATAATAAAATATTTTCATTTTTCACCATCTGTCTACCCTCGTCAGGGGTTATATTTTGGAATTCTTGTATCATTTTTTCTTTTATTTGATTCTGAATGGAGGCTTCATCCATTTCTGGATGCTCTACTTTCATATCCCTACACCTTTGTTCAAAAATGTGCATGTTTTCCCTCCATGCAAACTGATGGAAAGCCCTAGATTTAACAAAACTGCTATCAGACAAAAATTGCTGACTGGTTTGCTCCAAAATAGGGTCTAATTCCCTTCCTTTGAAATCTGCTACAATCAATTCAAAACTTGGCACAGGAGGCTCTTGGGGGTTCCCTTCATCAATTTTTGCTTGAGTAACAAAAAATCCTCCTTGCGACCCCATTTGTTCAATTTGCTCATTGGTGAGCTGCTCTTCCTCAATTCTCATTGGAGTTTGGGAAGGTGAGTAACCTTCATCATGGGATTCTTCTTCCCTTATTATTTTTCTTCTTTTGGGAGAAGGTTCAGGGGGTCTTTCTTCAAGGACAATACTAGTAGATTCAATTACCTATTTTTCTTTGTTTACAATGGGCATTTGCTCTCGAATAATAGTATATCCTATCCTTTTTCAGACAACCAGTGGACCTACTCCTATGTTAGGGGTGAAACCCAATTTCCTCATAACTTCTCTGGCTTTATCTAGAAAAGAATCAATAAAATGTTGTTTCTTTTCATTCATTACCTCCATTATTTCTGAAAATGTACTCATGAGTTTATTTATCCTATCTGCATTATTTGCAACATTACTAAGAGGACTGTAATCTTTGTCAAAACAATTAATGAATTCGAAAACTTTTGAATAGACTCTCCATTTTTCTTTCTTTGTTTCTTGTTATTGGAGAGAATATTCATTCCTTATTATATCTTCAGGGAAATAAAATTCATGCTGACTTGGAGGAAGCTTGATTCTATGTCTGAGAGCAAAATTAAAGAAGTCTTCTGTGTCACAAAAATGAGCATGAGATACTGCCATCTTATACCGATCCAAAAATTTGTAGAGGAAGATCCACCCTTCTTTAGTGATTACAAACTGGTGAGCTATAGTGCAAGTAGGAAAAATTGATCCTGTTCCCCTTTTGTGCAAAAAGGTCTCCTCCACTCCTCCCAACTACCATAAAAATTCAGCTACCCCTACCTTTAAAGGTACCTGATAGGGTAGTACATGGGTTGTCCCTTTGAAACCATAGACCCTAATGACAGTTGAGACTGGATATGGGATGATATCTCCCCAATTATGTGACACTTTTAAACTGTGGGGTCTGTCCATAGGCCTAACAAGATGCATTAGTGCCTTAGGAATTCTGGGATTGTCACTCAATATGAGACATCTTAGTTTAGAAGCAAAATGCCTATCAAATCTGACAAAACTAGCATTTTCTGCTTCCCAAGTCATGTCTGCACTCCATAATTGAACTAGTAGTGCCTCCCCCTCTTGTTCCCTATTCAAAACCATTTCATTAGCAAAATATGTAGCCCCTTTAAAAAGAAACATATGCATCAATAGGGAGTACTGACCCCAAACCTTTTCCACCTTGGCCTTTGCAATCCCCACTAATCCATTGTGAATCTCATTAGCCAGGTAGGATGCAAAATCAAAAAATATTTCTACACCGAAAGAAGAGATTTGGGTGATCATATACATGAAGCTCACTAGAATAAAGTCTTCTTCACCCTCTCCGAAGACTCTGCACAGGGTCCTGTATATTTCTACTACCCTGGCATTAAAGCATGATTTCTTGAAAGGTTCTTTAGAAGATGATGTTATTTTTGGTAGATTTCCAATCTTGCCTATGCGGGCTTTCAATTCACCTTGTCTAACTATATCCCTTTTGGACATATATTCTTTTTCTAACTCTATCAAATTAATGGGCACATGATACATGGTGAGAGGTCCCAGACTGAAAACCTTCCTAATTTCTTCTGGACTGATGGTAATTAAAACCTCACCATCCATTCTTCTCACTACCTTAGTGGCTGGATCATAGCTTTTCGCTACAGTTTCAAGCAGGTCATAATCCATAAACACACTGGGAACAACAAGCTTCCCAAGATCAAAATTCCATATATTGGCATGAGGGGCATATAATTTCCTTTCTGCGAACCATTTTTTGAACAGACTTAAACCAGTTTGAGAAGTCTAAGCATCCTAAACCCAATTACCCTTATCATACAGTCCATCAGCTATCCTTAGCCTAGGGTTCAATGAGGTTAACCTCTTAACTTGTGCTGTCTCTATAGTAGACTCAGGAAGCAACTCAAGCAAATCATCATGCACATTCCTATCCAAATAATTTACTGCACCTGAAAATCCCTTCTTTGGAGGCATCTTGGACTTATTTTTCACATAACTGGAAAGCCTACGAGGATTATGGTAGTATTGCTTACTTGAATTTTGTCTTTTTTTTCCTTTGTATTTCTGCAAACTTTCTGCGAACAAACAACTTCACAATTTCTAACAGGCTTTGGCACACTTTCCTTCAGTAATTGCTTCTGCACAAGAATGGCTTCAAATCTTTGCTCGCATAAGATGAAACTGATGAAATCTCTCTGTATTATACTCTATTTTTTCTCATAGATGATGCTTTCATGTCTAATTAATACAAGGAGTGGCACTACATTTTGTGTTTAAAACTGCGCCGTCGATCTTTAAAAATCCTACGATCATGTGATACAGAGAGAACAACTAGGAGTTGCATTTGACATGTCAGTCACTTTACCCAATGAGAACTTACCACATATATCATTCTTTCCTTGATGGCACTTGTATCTGGACCCACTAACATTTGAGGACACGTGTCAGCATGTCGCTACTTCATTATGCATAAAAAACAAGCATCTTGCCATAGCAAAGTAGCGACAACCGTCGATCTGATTCGAAATCAATCAAATGATATGCTACTGGTCTTGCTTAGAAAGAAAGTGGTGGGCCCTATTTGCTATGTCACTATAATTATCTCCCTTGCAACTCTTCATAGCGAGAAAGCGACAATCGTTGATCACATACTCAATCAAGGGTGAGAAAACTATGTGGGGTCTTTTGATTCATACTCGCTATTTCACATGGCTTAAAAAACATTCAATTTTGCATAGCAAGGTAGCAAGGGCCATTGATTGCATTCCAAGCTGACGTTCAGGATCTCTTTGCACATTTGGTTAGAAAAGCATTAATGAAAACAAAGATCTCTGCATAGTTGGCGCCTGACAAAATTTTTTTGTAGTCCTAATTATCATTCCACATCACCAAAGGTCACCACCGATCTTTCTTTTTTACAGGGCCTCGCTACTTTGCTAATGGTGAAGTATCTGATTTTTTCGATAGCGAGGTAGCGAACTCTGATGTTTTAATCAATTCTGCACCAAAAAATGCAAGGGGCAGAAGATAATAATTTTTGTTACTTAAACTGCTTCTAACAACGATATTTATGACTTGTCACGCCACCTGGTGAAGTCAAGGCACCGGAAAAATGCAACGTCACCACCCCTTCAGACTTTATGGGGCCTCGCTACTTCGCTAAAGGTGAAGTGTCTAATTTTTCTGATAGCGAGGTGGCAAAGCATCAGAAAAATCATCATTCCGGCTCTTGTTTCAGATATCCTGTTGGATCCCCTTTCCTGTTTGGATGGTAGTTGCAACGTGTACCTGCACAATAAATCATTCAGAAAATAAAGTTTTGACTGCCGTATCTTCACTTTGCGGTCTCGCCTCGTAAAATAATCAGCATTTACTACCTCGCATGGCTTAAAAAGCATGCAATTCTTCATAGCGAGGTAACGACAGTGGTAGATCTACTTGGATCTGACAGTTAGAAAGATTGAGAAAAATGGGAATCTCGGGGAAACAGAACATAAAAGGGACAAAATATTCATCTCACTTGAAAATTCAAAAGTTTCGTGCCCGACAGTTTATGAACAGATAGAACATAGGGTTTTCATGAGTTTTTTCTTATGGATGGATTATCTAGAAACCCTATGTTTCACTTAGAAATAAAAATTTTGACTTTTCTATAATTTAACAAAAACCTCTGTTGCACAAAAAGTCAGACCAACAAGCTCAGTTAACACTCTTTTGTCTAGTAGCTTGGGCTATATTGACTTCCATGATGACTTAAGTGTTTTGGCACTAACCGATAATATGTCTTGCCATAGGGTCAACATATTCATTATAATTGGGAATAACCACTAAATGGAACCTATTTGGTTAAATTTGTTTGTGTATTTGGAAACACAAAGGAATCCTTAATAGAATTTATGTGTGTATTCAACATATAATAGCATGGATTTAGTGTTTCACATTTAGTTATTTATAATCAATAAAATATTTTAATTTATTCAATCTAGTTAATTATAGTTGTTTAATTCATTTTAAAGGTTTTAATTGTTGGAATTATTTAGAATAATTGATGGGGGGGGGGGGGGGGGGGGGTTGAATCAATTATCCAAGGTCTAGATGTACAAATAATTTTTTTTACATCTTAGTGAACCCATAAAACATTTATCATCATGCATGCATGCATAAGATTATGCAATCACTTAAAACTTGTAGGTTACTATCAAATCAATTTGTATAAATCTAAACATGAAAGCTAATAGATTCAATAACACATTTGACACAATGATTTACATGAAAATCCAATTTGGAAAAAACCACCAGTAACATCCTACTTTTTCTCACTCTTCTAAAGTGATGCCCTATGAAAGACCAACCTTGTTAAAGGTTACAATGCACACTGTTAAATGTGACCCTGTTAAAGGATTTACAAATGACTGTTAGGTCAACCATAATCCAAAGGATTTACCCTAGACTGGTACAATTATTAGAGAGTAGCAGTAAGGTTTATTCTAATAACAACTTACAACTCCATTTGTAGATTATAGATCTCTATTTTAGTCCTCCATTCTACTTAGCTTTCATGCAGTTTAGCTCTGATAGCTTGTTCACCCTTCAAGCATCCATACCATTGGACCTTCTTGCTTAACTTTCCAATGTAGACCCTTCACTTAAGTCACTAACTATAGCAATACCCTAGATTACTTGTCTTCCTTAGGTTCTTGCACATGAAAACTCTTTTTTTGACCAACCATCCCTATAAATAGAGAACTAAGATATTTTATGATTCATTCTCCATCGTCCAATTTAGGATCAGGATAGATTAGGTAGGGTTCAATGAATCCACCCTTCATTCCATTTCATTTCTAGAAACTTCTCCTTCAATCCTCTTTGAATTCACCTCAAAATGGTTTACCATGAATTCTACACCACTAGCTCATCAATCTTATCTTCCACTTGGTTCATACAATCCAAGAAAATAAACTTGTTGGCTTAGATCCATCAAATTCAAGATCTTTCTAATAATGCTGACACTTGACATTAACTTAGTTTTGATGCTCGACACAAACTACATTTCTTGACATCCTTTGTAAAATCACTTAACACAAACTAAAGTTTACTGGTGAGTGGAATAAACTAAACATAACTTGGCATATACTGAAATAGACTCTTACTTGGCTCCAACTCATTCTTTGCTCGCTTGCACTAATTTTTCTCAGCACCTACTATCCATTCGATAGAGCTTAGTAGACAAACTTTGTTTAACTTGTTCTTTTGAACTTACTTAGTATAACCAAACTTTGTAACCTTAAGTAGATTATCAATGCACTATAATATGACTATCTTAGTTGATTCTTGTACTTCTTTTCATATCATAACTCAACCTTTCCTCTAGGTGCCATTGTTACATCATTTGATCAAATCCTCTTCATCAATTAAATAAGCGATAGGACTTAAATTATAGAAGCAATTGTCTTACCAACAAAATAGTAGGTTTGAAATTAGTGACAAAATAATGATTGAAACACAATTATCATACTTGTATCAATCTATTTTCAAAAATCTCCCTCTTTGGCATTGATGGAAAACCAAATTGATTAACCAAACTAACTCAGTTTAGAAAGTAAGACCAACACAATATGAAAAATAAAATAATTCCTTGCATTGAAATCTCTCCCTCTATCATCAACTTTCATCTTCTGAATAGGTTACAAAATTCTATTTAGTTTTGATCAACAGACAATCAACTCATCCTTATGACTCCTTTTGAATTACTTCTTATATCTCCCTCTACATTATCTTCCTCTTACTAGGTAGATGTAATCAACAGATACATTTTCTTTCTCAATAGTCAAAATTTCTCCCTTATACTATGTGTTAGGATTTCTCACTCTTTGTTCAATGTCCATCTCTCTCATGTCTCTTTTGATTAGTATCTCTTTTGATTAGTTACTATCTCCCTTATCTTCTATATATCTCCCTTTAGTTATATCTCCTTCTTTGAAAACAATGCCAAAGCTTGTGTCATCTTAATATGCATATATGAACTTCTTTAGTTTCTCCCTTTATCACCTTGGTTGTGACTAATTTGTAGTGTCAACTCTTTGATTGCTTGAGGTAGCCCCTAAAGTAAGATCCACTACATCAATGTGTAACATATGTCAATCAACTTGTTTGATGTAGGGCACTCCTCTTGTTTCTTAGATAGCCTTTGTTAGGGGTATCACCCCTAGTTTACCTCTTAGATACGCATGAGCATCCTTAGGTAATGCTTTTGTGAAGATATCAAAAATTTTATCTTTTGTGTTAACATATTCCATCTTCACTTCTTTATCTTAAAATAATTTTCTCAAGTAATGATTCTTGATTGAATGTGTTTAGTCTTTGTGTGCATCACACGATTCTTTGATATATTTATAGCACTTGTATTATCACAATAAAGTATCACTGGTTCAATGATCTCTTCCTTCATACCTTTGAGTAGCTATTTGATTCATACAATGTTTGTACAATTTATAGCAACAAGAACATATTTAGCTTCAACAATAGATTGTGAAGTGCAATTTTGGTTCTTGCTAGTCCATTTAACCAACCACTTGCTTAAGAAAAATGCTCCTCCATTGGTGCTCTTTTTGTCATCAATGTTTCCAGTCCAATCAGCATCAATATAGGCTCTTAATTCAATTTTCTCATGTTTCTTTTAGTATATACCATATTCCTTGGTTCTTTTCACATATCTCATTATTCTCTTTACAACCATGAAATGATTCTCCCTAGATTAGCAAAGAATCTTGTAACTATCCCTACAGATAATGCAATATCATGTCTACTATGTACTACATATTGCAATTTTCCAATTATAGACCTATATAATGTTTGATTCACCTTAGTCTAATCATCATTCTTTGACAAATTATGTCCTATCATCATAAGTGTACTTACTAGATTGGAATCCTCCAATCCAAAAGTTTTCAGTATCTCCTTGACAAAATTTGATTGAGTGATGTATATACCATATTTCATTTGATATACTTGCAAATGCACAAAGAACTTGATCTCTCCAAACATAGACATCTCAAATTCTTGCTTCATTTCATTTGCAAAAGCCTTACATAAAACATCTTAACCTCCAAATATGATATCAACAACAGAAATTTCAGATTACAAAATACCTTTTCCTTTCTCTATCTTCAAGTACAAATTGTAGTCATCATTAGTCCTTTGAAATCCAATCTTCACAAGATAATTATGAAGTCTCTCATTACCATACTCTTAGTGCTTGATTCAAACCATAAAGGTTTGTGTAATCTACATACCATGTTTTTATTGTTAGCATCAAAAAATCCTTCTAGCTATTCTATATAAACTTCTTCCTCTAATATGCCACTTAGAAATATAGGTTTAACATCCATTTGATAAAATTTGAAACCTTTGTATGTAAAATAAGAAAGCAAAGTTTTTACTCCTTCCAACCTAGTAATAGGGAAAAATGTTTCTCCATAGCCAATTCCTTCTTCTTGTACATATCCTTTGTAGACTAATCTTGCCTTGTTCCTTGTGACTTTACCATTTTTATCTAGCTTTTTTTTGTATACCCACTTGGTGCCAATCATATTTTTGTCTTTTGGTCTAAGAACTAGAGTCCATGTTTTATTTTTCTCATTTTGTTCAATCTCTTCTTTCATGTTTTTTCTCTAGTCCACCTCTTCTGAGGCATATTTCACTATTTTGGCTTCTTTCATGCTCAACAAGCATGTATCATTTCTCAATTTATTCCTTTTCATTGGTCTAGCATCTTTTTCTACAATGATTTGTGTAGTAGGATGATGTCTCTTGACGTATTTAGATAATCTTGGTTCAACTCTAGTTTCTTCATTTGGTCTCTCAACTTCTAAGTCACTATGTACATCTCTATCAGGTATTTCAACAATCCTTTCATGTACACTAATTTAAGAATCAAAATGTGCATAAAATTTATTCTATAACTCGACACATGAATGTAGCTCAGTTCTTGAATGTAATTTGACATTCATATTATGTGACTTGACAATCATTGAAAATTGCTATTGGTTAATAACTTGATTTCCAACATCTTCTTCAGTAGGCATACCTTTATAAAAGTATACAAATGGTTCCTTCATAGGTTCAACCTCATATACTTATATATATTCATCAAATTTCACATTTTCACTTTCAACATCTTTGTTAGTGTTAGTATTTAAACATTTATAAGCTTTACTTCTTGTAGAATAACCTAGGAATATACCTTCTTCACTTTTTGCATCTAGTTTACCATTCTTGAAATCTTTGAGAATAAAGAATTTGCTTCCAACTACTTTAAAATATTTTACATTGGGTGAGTATCCATACCATAGTTCAAAAGGTGTTGAATGAGTACCTTTATTGAGTTGTTCATGATTCAAGGTATAGATAGCTGTACTTGAAACTTCTCTCTAGTATTTCAAAGTAACATTTTTCTTCATCATGAGTTTCTTAGAACAGTCCATTATAGACTTGTTCCTCCTTTCAAAAATTCCATTTTGTGGAGGGGTTCTAGTAGTAGATGTCTATCTTTTGATTCCTTTTTCATTACAAAACATCTCAAACTCATTCGATGTGAATTCTCCTTCTCTTTTAGATCCCAAACATTTTAGACTTTTACCCATTTCCTTCTCAACTCTTGCTACGTACCACTTAAACATTTGGAAAGCATCAACTTTCTATTTCAGAAACATAATTGTCATCATTCTAGAATAATCATCAAAAAACAACATAATGTACTTATCTTCTTTGTAGCTTTGCACTTTAATTGGTCCACACAAGTCAGCATAAACAATCTCTAGTATTCCTTTAGAGATATGAGTTTTACTCTTAAAAACTGACTTTGTCTTTGTCCTAATTGACATTGTTTGCACATTATATTATCAGGCTTCTTCAACTTAGGCAATATTCTAACTTTTATGATGTTACTAATATTGATAACCTATTGTGCCATAGCCACACATCATCAAATTTTACAACTAGACAAGTAACATCCTCTATATCAAGGTAGAATAGATTATTCCTAGTTTGATCACCCTTTCCAATCAGTTTTCCATCAGTATCATATATCTTAGTAATCTTGTTTTCAAACTCAACCTTAAATCTTGAATTATTTAGTTGTGACACACTCAACAAATTATATTTAAGTCCTTCAACATAGTAAACACTGTCACATAAAATATTTTCTATGAGTTTGATAGGACCTTTTCCTTTTATCAAACATGGTGCATTATTACCAAATCTTGCACTATTTCCATCATAAAAATTCAAGGTAATGAACATAATTTTATCTCTAGTCATGTGATGTGAACATCCACTGTCAATGATCCATTTGTCATTCTTGTTCACACAAGAATCTAGTGTAATTGCCTCATCTTCATAAGATTTGTCCTTCATTGTACACACACCACTTCATCATCATGTTCATTAGATTCATCTCTTGTTTCCTCTTCAGTAATGTATCAAGACTTCTTACCTTTGTCTTTGTAATCCTTGCTATCTTCATCTCTTCTACTTTTGTACTTATCACCACCTTTGTAGTTATTCTTCTTTGGACATCTAGCATCAATATGACTAGTGGTGCTTCAAGTTGATCTACATCTTACTTATATGTATCATTGTCACTGGACACATATTTTGTCTTTTTCTTCTTCACATTAGGTTCATTCAATGACAACTTAGCTTTGAAAGTAGATTCAATATTTTTAAGTTTGTAATTATCAAAGTTGGATAGCTCAAAAGGAGCGAGTCTACCTACCAGATCTTCAAGAGTTAGAACATTCCCTGGTATACATCTCAATTCCTATATTGTAGAATTTCTAATAACATATATAGGTACCAGTGTTTTTAAAAATTTTCTTAGTACATTATCATCATCTATATTACCAATAGATCCTCTTATTGCATTAACAACATCTTTTATCCTTGAGTAATATTGAGAAATATTTTCACCTTCTTGTATTCTCATACCATTAAACTTACCTTTGAGACTCTCAAATTTGGCTCTTATAACATTCTTGTCTCCTTCATAAATGGTATGTACAACATCCCACATTTTGTTTGTACTGTCAAGAATTTTGATATAATCAAACTCAACATAGCTTAGGGTAGAGGGAATCTCCAACATTGCCTACTTGTGTTCTTTCTTCTTTTTGAGATCCTCAATAGTTAGGGCTCTACCAGGATCAGCATGCTCAATAGTAATGTTAGATTTTGCATGATCTCCAAGTCTTCCAAGGTGTATCTTCATTAAAATTTTCCATGTAGGAAAGTTATCTCTATTAAGCTTGGGTGCTTCTTTTTTTAACATCTTGATCTTTGTGCTTCTAGCACCTTCAAACTAGTCCTCTTAAGTAAATGTCTTTGATATCAATTGTTGGAATTCTTCTGAATAATCAAGGGGGGGGAATTCTTCTGAATAATCAAGGGGGGGGGGGGGGGGGGGGGGGGTGGGGGGGCTTGAATCAATTATCCAATGTCTAGATGTACAAATAAAACTTTTCATAGCTTAGCGAACCCATAAAACATTTATCATCATCCATGCATCTATAAGATTATGCAATCACTTAAAACTTGTAGGTTACTATCAGATCAATTTGTAGAAATGTAAACATGAAACATAATAGATTCAATAGAACATTTGACAGAAAGATGTACGTGGAAACCCAATTTGGGAAAAACCACTAGTAACATGCTACCTTTTCTCACTCTTTTAAAGTGATGCCTTCTGAAAGGCCAACCTTGTTAAAGGTTATAATGCACACTATTAAATGTGACCCTGTTAAAGGATTTTAATCACCCTGTTAGGAGTGAGCCTTGTTAGAGGACTTCAGACCATTCACTTGGAATGTCACTTAGTTAAAGGATTTACAAATTATTGTTAGGTCAACCTTAATCCAAAGAATTTACCCTAGAATGATACAATTATTAGAGAGTAATAGTAAGGATTGATCTAATAACAACTTACAACTCCATTTGCAGATTACAAATCTTTGTTTTAGTTCTCCATTCCACTTGGCTTTCACACACTTAAGCTCTGATAGCTTGTTCACCTGTCAAGCATCCATACCGTTAAGCCTTTTTGCTTAACTTGCCAATGTAGAATCTTTACTTAGTCACTGAATGAAGCAATACCCTAGACTCCTTATCTTCCTTAGTTTCTTACACGTGACAACTGTTTCTTTTAACTAGCCATCCCTATAAATAGAGAGTTAAGATATTTTTCTATTCATTATCCATCATTCAATTTAGGGTTAGGATAGATTAGGTAGGATTCAATGAATCTACCCCTCATTCCATTTCATTTATAGAAACTTCTCCTTCAATCCTCTTTGAATTTTCCTCAAAATGTTTTACCATGAATTATGTGCCACCAACTCATCAATCTTATCTTCTATCTAGTTCACACAATCCAAGAAAACAAACTTGTTGGCTCATATCCATCGAATTCATGATCTTTCTAATAATGCTAACACTCAACATTAAATTGCATCTGATGCTCAACACAAACTGCATTGCTTGACATCCTTTGTAAAATCACTTGACATGAACTAAAGTTTACTGGTGCTTGACATCAACTAAACTTTACTCAAGATCAACTATTTTACTCGACATACACTAAAATAGACTTTTACTTGGCTCCAATTAATTTTTTGTTGGGTTTGCACTGACTGTTTTTGGCACCTACTGTCCATTTGGTCAAGCTTAGTAGACAAACTTTGTTTAACTTGTTCTTCTAAACTTTCTTAGTGTAACCAACCTTTGTAGCCTTAAGTAGATTATCAATGCACTATGATATTAGTCTTAGCTGATTTTGGTACTCATTTTCATATCATAACTCAAACTTTCCTCTAGGTGCTATTATTACATCATTTGATCAAATCCTCTTCATCAATCAAATAAGTGATAGTACTTAAATCATATAAGTAGTTATCTTACCAACAAAATAGTAGGTTTGACATCAATGTCAAAACAATGATTGAAACACATTTATCATACTTGTATCAATCTATTTTCAACATTAATATCTTTTGAGACCCCTTTCGTAATAATCACTATGTTTTTTTCTCAAGTTGAAAACTCATCTTATACTACTTTCCTTTAATTTATTTTGGTTACAATAATTTTATGTCAAAACATAACAAATAAATCGTTACAAAATAATTAAAAAAAAAAACAAATTCTCATATGCATGCCTATGTACTATTTATATTGTGATGTTTGTGATAGGATAAACACCCATTTGAATGCATAATCTCTTAAAACCATGATGCTAAAATCTATCAAACTTTTTGAAGTAAAATTAATATATGTTGTCTTATGTTTGATCACAACCTTCTTTACAACTCATAGTTTTACTTACTAACTTATAACAAAATAGTTCAAAGTTCTACTTAAAACTGAAAATAAAATATTTTGAGAAACCCCCCAAAATCCATAAAATAATTACTGTAAAATCTTTTTAGACCATGATAAACTAATATACTTAATGATGTGTTAAAACCAAAAACCAAAAATTTCTTACTTATTTGAAAAACACAATCAAGAGTCTTTTATGAGTTATCATATCCATTGAAATTTTTGGTTTTTCACTTTATTTTGGAAAGAAAGTTGTGCTTGTTAAATGACCATGCATTACTTGCAGGGGCACCTTAAAGTCTTGCTCATTTAACTATCATGGTGGCGGTTTTTCTTTTCCAAACAAATTATTTACATTTAGGAAGTTTTGTAGACTTTAAAGTAGAAAAGTATACAACAAATTAGGAAGAAGAAAAATATAGCACAACACCATTTATCAGTTTGGCATTCACATAATTTCATGATATGGTAGATAATTGGAAACATTGAATCATGCCCAAAATCTCTACTTTCTCAAAATGTTGAATATGGAAATTAAGTCTTTTTCTAAAATGAGGAAAGAAGTCCTCCTAAATTTTGTGCAATATATATTTTTGAATTATTTATTTGAAAAAAATAATCTATGAAATGAGAATATATAGACATCATCTCCAAAGTATAGATTCCTTAATTAAGAATTGAGAGTTAGAAATGAGTTTTCATGCAAGTATATGATTTTGTAACTTGTGTGCTTAAATATATTTTTGGCACTTTTTTGGGTGAGAGCAATTGTACTCATGAATATTAATTTCATGACATGGTAGATTATTGGAAACATTGATTCATGCCCAAAATCTCTACTTTCTGAAAAAAATCAAAGGATGAAATTAACTCTTTTTCTAAAATTATCATGAAATGAGAATATACAAGTACACATACATTAATTAAGAATTGAGATTTTTTCTATTTTTTACATTCTACAAAATAAATCATTCATTCTTATCAACTCATTGTTGCATGTACAAAAATGTGAAATAGCATATTATCTAGCAAATATTCTCATTGTCTAACAAAATGATAAACTACTTTACTCCACCTTATCTCCCAAATGTTCTACTTGTTTGACAATAAGAGAAAATACTTTAAATTAAGCAAATAGGTGTGGTAACATTGAAATATTATTATTTATATTTATTTGAAGATATGACATTAGCCCAATATGAATATTCACCTCTATAAGCCAATAAGATTTTCAAAAAATATAGTATTTACAATTTTATGAAAATACATTGGAAAAAATATTTGTTGAAAAATGAATACAATTTTAATTCTACTTTTTCTATTGGACAACTAAGATAGACAATTGGAATTGGGAGATTACATTAGTATCCCACCTCCAGTAGGAACTAATTAAATCAAACTAAAATAAAATGCATAAAATTAAAATCACTTTACTTCCTTAGGGCATGTGCCCTTGGTCCTAGTTTGTACAACAGATTAAATAAAAACTTCTTTACACAAGTCTAATCATGAAAATGCAAATTTTTATTTATTTAAGAAGTGACATTATTGTTTTTCTCTTTATTCCCCATTTTCATACTTTGCAATTTTTGTGTGGCTCACATTTAACTTTTATATTTGTTGGAAATAACTTCCCTACAATTTAGGATCTTATTTAGCTCACATCTACAATAAAATAGATATAGTTTTTGACATGAAGCTATTCTCTTTCATTGAATCATAAAAAAAATATTAATTAGTTGCAACAAAATAACCAAACTAATATTCTTATTGAAATTTATTTGCTGGAAAATAAATCCATGGGTTACAGGAAGTACAAGAAATTTGACTAGTGACAAGATACCCAACTCTTGTCTGTTAGGCAACAAAAAGTTTGGCTATTGATGGGATATCTAATAGGTGACCAATCTTTTCCAATAGGCAATAGGAAGTCTAAAAATTGACAAGAATTCTTGAGTTTTCTCCTTCCATCAACATGCTGCAAGATGTCATTTCCAAGCCTTAAATAATATTTATTATTAAAGACAATCAATTTATTATTTTTATATTTTTCTCCCAAAACTAACCTAAATATTAATTATTAATATTTAATCATATACAACAAAATATTTTAGTAATACATTATTATATATGAAAATGGAATATAAAAATGGAAATGAAGGTGCATGAAATATGGTGTAAAATGAGACATAAATATTTCTCATCATCCCCCAAAAAGAATATTACATGTACTTGTGCAACATTTAGTACTAAGAATTCTTTACTTGAACTAGTTTCCTTTTGAATTTATGGTTTTGGCCTTCATCTTTAGCTTGGAATACTATAGCTCATGCATAATCCTAATTTTCTTCATTTTTATTAGTTTCTCATGTGGTGTTTAATTTTGTTTTTGCAATATTAATACCTCCTTCAAGTTTTCATTTTTTTCCTTTCACTCACTCTCTCTTTTTGATCTCTATTCTTCTTTTCCTAGGCTCTATATAACATCAAAATTTTAAAATTCAATGTGTGGTGTGTCATAAAAGTTTGACCTATCAATCATGAGCAATTTAAAATAGGCAATATAAGTGACTACAAAGGTTGGAAATAATGGATAGTTTGAAGAGGTGATTAAGGAAAATGGATGAAAAGATCCATAAAAAGGATGGTATACATCCCCCCAACTTAAAGGGTTGAATGTCCTTAGGAAACTAGGAGAGAGGAGGTATGAATATATTACATATAAATTTTTTTACCAACTCACTTAAAATAAATTGTTTTACCAACTCACATGTCCATCTATACCAAGGTATGGGTAGCCAATGTAATTTTGCAACTATGAAACTTGCAACAAAAAACCAAAGGCTACACGAAAAACTACAAATCCAATGAATATCACCATCTAACTGAAGCACTAGAGAGCATACTATTAGGTGATAAAAACACTCAAATAGTAAAATAACTAGAGAAGCATTCGAGTGTTCCTAAGATAATACTTAGCTTGAAGGAAGAACATTGATTGCATTTTTTTTCTCTTTTCTCTTTTCTCTTCACTTTTTCTCTTTTCTTTTCATTCTTGATAATGACAAGTGGTTTTTGACAAGCCAATTTTTAATAACTCATCACTTAGTGGTGTTGTAAAAATAGTTTTCACCATTAAGAATTTATTTCAACTACAATATGCTAGAAACTAGTTTTTAAATTGTAGTTGTCTAACGATGCCCAAAAGGTTTTCATTATTAGAATTTATTTATTTATTTTTCATTTTTTCTTTTGTAAAAAAATACATATAATTCAAAAATAAGTTGAAACTGTCATATGGATGTTGAAGTAATACCATACAAATCTAGGATTTCCTGAGGAAGCTCATCAATGAAAATCACTATTGAAACTAAAAAATGATGTAGAACTTGAAATGATGGCCAAAAGTAAGAAATATACCTCATCAATATTGGCCATGCATCATTACAAAACAACTATTTGAAATATAAGAGTAACTGAGAGGGGAAGGGTGAATCAGTTGCTACAAAAATAAATCCCAGATCCCTTAGATGTTAGTACAAAAAGTAATCTGATAACTAAATACTGCTGAAGCTCAGTAAACACACAAAATGCTATAACTTAGTAATAACTAGATTATCTCAATAAATGATTAACAAATAAGCCTTTAAATGTTATTTGTGATTACCATTACTTTAACGTAGTTGAAAACACAAAAGAAAATAACATGAACACATTTGACACTAGGATTTAACGTGGAAACCGAATTTGGGAAAAACCACCAATTGCAACTAGTTACTATTTTCACTCTTCTAAAGTGAGACCTGTTAGGAGCCAACCTTGTTAAAGGTTACAAAACACACTGTTAGGTGTGACCTTGCTAAAGGATTTAATCACCCTATTAGGAGTGGCCTTGTTAGAGGTCTTGAGAATAATTCAACAGAATTGCCACCTTGTTAAAGGATTTACAAATAGCTATCAAGCCAACTCTGTTAGGAGATTTAGATCACTGCTACATTGGTTAGAGAGTAACAATGAGATGACCTAATTTGAATGCAATTGAATTGATGATTAAAAATCTCTTTTTTGGCTTGTACTTGATCCTTCCTGATTGAATATATCTTTACTAATCCACAAGGATATTCTACTCATCCTTCAAATTCACTTCCTCTTCTCATCATTAGATCTTCAATCACATCATTATCTCTTACACTTTCACATTTTGAAATCACAACTTGACCTTACATCTTCCACTTTGTCAAGTCGGCTCAAATATAACTTAGAATAATCAATATTCATCACCATGGTTGACTAGAATCAATAGATAAATCAATTAAGTGTAGTACAATAAAATAAGAAAATCCTTCTTTAGCTGACCCGACTCAATAGAAACTAACTTAGAAATGATTTCCTTTGTTAACCAATAGAAGCTTGGTTAACACTGTGAACTTATGAAAATCCTTTGACAAATAAGTGAGCTTGGTTAGCACTGGTTCCATCCAACTTTCCTTCATTACTCGAGTGAGCTCGGTTAACACTCACTTTCCACAACTTTTCCTTTGACACCCGAGTGATCTCTGTTAAACTCACTTTCTACAACTTTTTCTTTGATGCTTGAGTGAGCTTGGTAGACACTGAGAACTATCTTCACTGCCTGAGTGAGCTTGGCATATATTGGCTGATAATGACATGACATTTTTGTAACATCAATTAATCAATTGTATCAAAAAATCTCCCTCTTTAGCATTGATGGAAACACAACATGTCATAGCACAATGAAATTTTGGATTTTAGACTTGAGAACTCCATCTGCGAATATGAGCTCTTCCTTTCACTAGATTCACTCTACAACAACTATTATCTAGTTCATTCAGAACATTCTCCCTCTTTTAGCAAACTTATTCTTTGAAAACTTCTCCCTCTTTGACAACACATGCAAAAGACAATGATTATGTAAATACCAATGTACCTTAAGTACTAATTCATCTACAATATGGCCTTGCTAATTCTGCATCAACTAATTAATCTTCAACAGGTTTTGGTTGATGCATTCATTAGACTTTATTTAGTGAATTTTAAATAAGGGAATGCCCCCTAGCTTACCTCTTAGATACAAAAATGCATTATTAGGTAATGGTTTGGTGAATATGTTTGCAATCTGTTCGTTTGTATTCACATATTCCAATCTGATTTCTTTATCTTGCACTAATTCTCTTAAGAAGTGATATTTTATAGCAATATGCTTTGTTTTGGAATGCATTACTGGATTCTTTGATATGTTGATTGCATTGGTGCTATCACAATATATGACAACTGGATCTTGATTTCTTCCTTCATTCCTTCCAATAGTTGTTTGAACCAAACAATGTTAGAATAATTAATTGTTGCTACTACATATTCTACCTTTGCTCTAGATTGAGATGCACAATTTTGCTTCTTGCTTGTCCAAGATACTAGTCTCTTACTAAGAAAGAATGTTCCACAACTAGTTCTTTTTCTATCATCAAGACTTCCTACCCAACTAGCATAAGTGAATACTTTTAAATCTAGATTACCTCCAAGTTTGTACCATAAAACATAGTCTTTAGTACCTTTTAGATACCTCATGATTCTCTTGATTTCTATCATATGATTTTCCTTGGGATTTTCTAAGAATCTTGACCCTAGTCCAATTGCTAGAGCAATATCAAGCCTTGTGTGTACTACATACTATAATTTTCCAATCATTGATCTATATGTGGTCTTATCTACTTCTTTGGAATCATCATTCTTAAAGAGCTTATGTCTTATAGACATAGGGGTTCCAACAGGTTTTGAATCTTCCATTCCAAATTTTTTTAGTATCTCCTTGATATATTTGGATTGAGTGATTTAGATACCATCTTTGTTCAGCTATATTTGCAGACCAAAAAAGAATTTTATTTTTCCAAACATGTACATCTCAAATTCTTTACTCATTTCTTTTGAAAATACTTTGCATAAGTCATCATTTCTTGTAAATAGAGTATCATCAACAAATATCTCTACCAACACAATCTTCTTGTCTGGTCCTTCCTTGATATATAAGCTACTGTTATCATTTGTTCTTTGAAAACCAATTGTACCAAGTAATTATGTAGTCTTTCATACCAATCTTCGGGGGATTGTTTGAGACCATATAATGCTTTGTGTAGTTTTCAAACCATGTCTCTTTTGCTAGGATGTACAAATCCTTCTGGATGTTTAATGTAAACTTCTTCATCAAGAATTATGTTTGAGAATGTAGATTTGATATCCATTTGATATAAATTGAATCCTCTATGTGCTGCATATGCTAGTAAGGTTCTAACACCTTCTAGTCTTGCCACAGGAGCAAAAGTTTCACCATAGTTAATACCTTCTTCTTGAGAATAACCTTTACACACCAATCTATCTTTGTTTCTTGAAGCTTTTCCATCTTCATTTAGCTTATTTATGAATACCCACTTTGTACCAATTACATTTTTATCCTTGGGTCTAGGAATATGAGTCCAAGTTTTATTCTTTTCTATTTGTTCTATCTCTTCATTCATTGCTTCAATCCAAATTTTATTTTCTAGAGCATCTTTAACACTTCTAGGTTCAAATTTAGCAAGTAAACATGTACCTTTTAATTTTCTTCTTGTCATTGTTCCATTTAATTTGTCTTTAATGATCTGATCAAGTACATGATTTCTTTTGACATATCTTGCTAACATAGGCTCTTTGGTCTTTTAATGAGTTCCACCATATTCTTCTTGAATTTTAGTTTCAAGCTTAGGTCCTTTTGTCTATGACTCAGGTCCATCAAGCTTAGTTTGAACTAGCTTGGTACCCTCTGATTGTGAATTAGGTTCCTATAGCTCAGGTTGCACTGTTTACAACTTAGTAACTATAAGAGTTTCTGGGGACTCTGGAGATGGAGCTTCTTTTCTCTTAGATAGATTTGGTAGGGTATCAGGTTCATAGTAAATAAATATTTTTCAATCTTCAGGTTCCTTTGTGCTTTCTTCTTCACTCTTTTCTACAAATTCATAAATTTTGACATGTGCACTTCTATAATTTTGTAAGTAGACAAATTCAAACATTTGTATGCTTTATTTCTGTAGGAGTATCCTAAAAATATGCCTTTATCACCTTTCACATCAATTTTTTCTTTTCTAGATTCTTTCAATATATAGCATTTTTTGCCAAATACTTTCAAGTAACTTACATTAGGTTTGTAGTCATACCATAGCTAATAAGGTGTTTTTTTTGAATCTTTCTTCAACTCATCTTTGTTCAAGGTATGAACTACAGTGCTGATAGCTTCCTTCTAGTATTTGAGAGAAACATTCTTTTCAATCATAAGTGTTCTTGTACAATCCATGATAGATCTATTTTTACTTTTAGCTATACCATTATGCTATGGTGTACTAGGGGCTGATACTTGTCTTTTGATTCCTCTTTCAATGCAAAAATTAGTGAATTCATGGGAGATGAATTCACCACCTCTATCTGATCTTAAGCATTTCAACCTTTTTCCAATCTCCTTTTCTACTCTTGCTAAATACCACTTGAATTTTTGAAAGGCTTCTGATTTATCTTTTAGATACATTACTGTCATCATTCTAGAATAGTCATCAACAAAAAGAATGAAAAACTTTTATCCACTATAGCTTTCTATTCCAATAGGTCCACATAAATCTATTGAACAATTTCCAAGACTTCTTTTGACTGATATAGTCTTTTCTTTTGAAGCTTGTGTTACCCATCATACCAATTTGGAAATTCTTGCATACACCCATGTCAGGTTTCTTCAAACTAGGGTTTTATGTTTACTTATGTTGACAAGATTATCAAAGTTCACATGACATAGCCTTTTATGCCATAACCAACTTTCCTCTACTTGAGCAATAAAACATGAACAATCACTGAGATCAAGATAAAATAGATTACCTTTAAGAGCTAAGTGCCATTTTATCTCCTTCATCATAAGATTCATCTTTCACAATAATATATACCATTTTATCTTCACAATTATCAGAATCTTTAGCTATAAAACATGATTTATTAGATTTTTCTTTGAAGTCTTGTAGTTCTTGGAGTCCTTCTTGCTTTTATGCATGTTTCTCTTCTTCTCATCCTTGTTTGGACACCTAGCAACAATGTGACCAATTTCTTCACAAGAAAAGCAGATCAGAGGAACTTTACCTTTGTACTTTCCTCTACCTTTGGAATACTTCCTTGCAAGCAGGGCTTCAACAACCTCAATATCATTTTTTGAACTTTCTTCTAATGTTCCATCTTCTTCACTTCTTGATTGACTGGACTTTTACTTTTTTCCTTTTTCTTTGAGTGTGAGTTTGAATTTAAATGCAGATTCAATATTCTTTGAAGTAGGAACATAGTTATCATAATTGTCTAATTCAAAAGCTATTAATCTTCCAACTAGAGCATCCAAGCGTAATTTTTTATTTGGACCACATCTCATTTCTTGAATAGAATATACTCTAATTACATAAATAGAAAGAAGAGTTCTAACTACTTTACTTACAATAGTTTCCTCCTTATTGTCTCCTCCAGATGCTTCGATTACACTTATACTAGCCTTGACCCTTTCCACATATTTCCACATATTTTGCAATGTTCTCATATTCTCTCATTCTCATTTGATCAAATAGCTATTAAGCCAACTCTATTAGGAGATTTAGATCACTACTACAATGGTTAGAGAGTAACAATGAGATGACTTGATTTGAATGCAACTAAATTGATGATTACAAATCTCTTTTCTGGCTTGTACTTGATCCTTCTTGATCAAATATATCTTTGCTACTCCACAAGAATGTTTTTCTTATCCTTCAAATTTTCTTCCTCTTCTCATCATTAGATCTTCAATCACATCATTATCTCTTACACTTTCACATTTTGAAATCAAAACTTGAACTTATACTTATATCTTCAACTTTGTTAAGTCAGCTCAAATACAACATAGAATAATCAATATTCATCACCATAGTTGGCTGGAATCAATAGATAAATCAATTAGGCTTAGTAAAATAAAATAAGAAAATCATTCATTAGCTGACCTAGGTTGGTAGAAACTGACTCAAAAATAATTTCCTTTGTTAACTAACAGAAGCTCAGTTAACACTACAAACTTACAACAATCCTTTGGCAACCGAGTGAGCTCAGTTAATACTGGTTTCATCCAACTTTCCTTGATTACTTGAGTGAGCTTGGTTAACACTCAATTTTTGCAACTTTTCCTTTGATGCCTGAGTGATCTCGATTAACACTTGTTTTCTTCAACTTTTCTTTTGATGCCCAAGTGAGCTTGCTAGGCACTAAGAACTATCTTCACTACCTAAGTGAGCTTGACATATACTGACTGATAATGATATGACATTTGTGTAACATCAAAGACATCACACAATTAATCAATTCCATCCAAAAAAGTAAATGTCACCATATCTAAAATGACTGTGGAATTGTGGAATGCATGCCCAAATACTTAGTTAAAATAACTGCTTATAATAAAAGAAATACTCCAAAAATTACTTATAAAAAAATCAACACTTCCACCATGACTATGTGCTCATAGATAAGTGGATTAATCAACCATTGGAATGAAGGGTGATGATCAAATTTATAATATTATCGAGCTCTTTATAGGACCTCCATTTGTCTTCAAGTTATCTCTAGATGTGTGGCTTATGAATAATTATCTATTGTTTTGTTTATAGGTTATTATATTGAGGGGGGGGTGTGAATAAGTATACGCAAGTAATTTCAACTTTTCTTGTTTACTACTTTTCACACTAGTCTACATATTAGTGCTAGCTACAACTTAACTAGCCAGGATTGAGAAAAACTAACGAAAACAATCATAGAAATACATAATACATTATTTATCTCGTGGAAAATTGGCTAGGGTAAAAATCATAGTATGTGAGTCAATCATCACAAAGCTTGCACTCTCCTAAAGTGTGCCTAGTTAAGAGATTACAAAGACACTGTTAATTGTCACCTGATTAAGGAATTTGATAATACCTGTAAAAGTCCTTCCCTATTAGGAGTAGCCTAGTTAAAGGAATTTATAACAAAATGTCTCACCTTGTTAGGAAATTTAATACAAAGAACTTGTTAGGGTCCACTCTTGATGGGATTTACTATTGTAGATTTTAGTAAAAAATAGAGGAATAATATAATGAAATAACTACTACACTTAGCTTGAATATAGATCCCTTTACTGCTCCATGGACTTATCTACAACTGTGCTCTACCCTCCTTCAACTCTAAAACTTGAGACATAATCACTTACATTCTTGGAACTTCTTTCTCTTACACATATTCTCATTTTTTTTTTGGTCTCAATGGCTTCTCCTCAACATACTAGCTCCTTCATACTATTCATAACTTCTCGCTATTACACTTTCTCACTTTGAGATTACACTTTAGCTCAACTCTCTTGGTTGTCTTGCTAATCAGTTTATAATATAACCTTTTCCCTTGAGAATAATTCTCATTTGTAGTCTCTTTTTTAAAGCTGAAAAACCCTAATCTACAAATTTAAAATTTTAATTCTCAAGCCTACTTTTAGCTTGACTTTACATTGTTGTATGCACTACTCTTGTTAGATGTATCATGTTCGTACAAATTCATGAATTTTCTATGACCTAATTGGTTTCCATCACTAGAAAGAATTCAAATTTGATTTATTTGAACTACTCCTTGATATCACTACACTTGTATCTACTTCATGATGTGAAAATCACATGTATCCTACTACATTCTTTTCTTTGTAGACTCAGATAATCCATCCTGCATGACCATTAGTCATTCTAAATTCCTTTCCTATGTATCACCCTCCTTCACATTCTTACTTCACTTACTTGAATCCATCTAAGTGGTTATCATTTGTCATCACCTCTTTTGGGCCTATCCTTCACTTTTATTTGATCACCCTTGTGAACTAGAGTCATGCATATAAGTCCTATGCACTTCATCGGTTATTGTTGCATATCAATCATTGTTCCTTCTTTGCTTTAAAATCAATGGAACCATATTCATAACTAAATATATCAGTCACTCCACTAGTTAGTCCTTAGGCTTTGAGACATTTCTACCAATAATCTCCTCCTTTGGCATTGATTGTAATACTTCAACACTTTCAACACTTTGGTACTTACTGCAAACATTTATGCACTTCCTTAATCATGCTTACTTGTGATGTAGGAGCATCCTAGGTGTAAGAGCAATCTTGCATCACCCAAAAATATTTTTGTTTTCAGCCTTTTCTATTTTAGTATGGACTATTAGACAAGGGGGTTGCTATTTCTGGGAACTTGCTATTTTTAGTAAGTTTTTCATATGAGCTTGGAATGTTCTCATTTTCTAAATGAAGGTTCATTTTAGAATTATAAGCTTACCATAAAAATATCATTGCTCCAACTTAAGTATCAGAGAAGTTATTGTGGATTTTTGGTGGAAAAAATTGGAGAAAAATCTTCAGGCTCACCATTGGAGGCCTTAGAGTGCCCCAATGAGGTCCACAAGCTTGATGGAAGGGCACTTGCACAGTTTCAATCTTGTAGATTAGGAGCTGGCATTTCTAAAAAATGGTTATAATAGCCAATCAGACCAACAGTTTGAGAGTTATGGCCTTCCAAACTTGGGATACCCAAAATTTCTAAAATAATTGTCAAAGATGTCTTTGGCCAACTCTATATGTATTGTTAGGCCCTGTTAGCCCTAGGTATTAAGTTTGAATGTCTAGAACCTTCCTGGCCAATATAAAATTGCCTATTTAAGAAAAACCTGAACATTGTCTAGAATAGCTCTGGGTGGTAGTTCATAGCTTAGTCTTGCAGATTACTGTAATGAAGGCACCCATGCGGGTTAGCATATTGTATATTTGAATTCTATAATTTTGCATTTGGGGCAACAATAAAATGTCCATATTCTATTGTCGCATTTGCTATTGTTTCTTTGTTTTTGTTATGGGTTTATGGTATTAAGAGGAGCACCCTTCATTAAGTGGTATCAGAGCTAGAGTTCTTGAGTGTGTGGAAAAATCACCAACTATGAGGAAATTTACACTAGGACCATAGTTTGGGCTGAGCATGTAGATAGAGTGTTGATTGTGAGATAGTTTGCAGTAGGGTTTCAACGAAAGTGCAAAAAAAAATTCCATGAAGAGAGCATGGAAAGAGACTTGTAGGTGTTACACCTAAGGGTTTTAGATCCCTCTAAAGAAAAATGCAAGCATTGGAAGAAAAAATGTGCAAAGGAATAAATATTATCATAAGAGACGAAAGTGAGGATGAGGATAAAGAAGAAGAAAATGTCAAACCAGAGGCAGTTCTAAACCTAGAGGAAGAGAGGTTTTTTAAGGCCATCTCAATGGAGAAAAAGATGTAAGTTTGAGGTTCCAACATTTTTAGGGAATATTAACCCAGAGGAACTGGTTGATTGGATCAATGAATTAGAGGAGTACATTGAGTATTAATATATTGAGGATCTTGATAAGGTCAAGTTTGCAAAGGTGAAACTGAAGGGACATGCAAAGATTTGGTGGTAGCAGGTTCAGTTAGAGAAAAATAGAAAGGGAAAGAACAAAATCATAAGATGAGATTGGATGATAGATAAGTTGAAGTGACAATTCATTCCCTTGGATTATGAGATTGATCTGTTGAAGAAAATTCAAGGGTTGAAGCAAGAGAGAAAATCTATTTAAGAGTATACTGAAGAGTTCTATTGAGTTCTCAGTAGAATTGGCCATGCAGAAGCTGATAAGGAGAAAGTCGCACATTATCTTAATGGGTTAAGGCCAAGTATTTAGGATGAGTTTGCCCTAAGATTTGAGGAGAAACTAAGCAAGAAGTTTGACAACAAGAATAGTGGAAGAGGTCACGGTGGAAAATCTAGTAGACATTCTTATGGAGTCCATAATGATGATCAAAAGAATAAGGATGAGGCTGGAAATAGTAGTCAGAACTAGAGGGGAAATAATCCAATCATTTCCATGATTAGAATAATAAAGATTAGAGAGTAAGAGGTAGAGGACAAGGATTTGGAAGATGCAACTTTCATGGGAAATTTTTTCACTATAGATAAGAAGGGTATAGATCATTTGAATGTTCCCAGCACCTATTGGCACTCAAAATTGCGTTCTCATTTTGAGCATCCATTTGAAATTTTGAGTCAAATCAAGTCCCATAAATGCATATGTACCTAGTTGTACCTTTGAGGCTTATGAGATGTTTAATGTTTCTAACACCTTTCATTTAGTGTGTCTATTTGTTCCATGAAGTTAAATTGACATTTCGAGCCATTTCGTGAAGTCTTGTTTTGAGCTAGTTCCAAATCTGCATTTTCACTGTGTCAAATAGCAATAGGAGGCTATGTTTGAAAGTGAATATCTCGCACCTAGAAATGTTTCATGACCCACAAATTTGGGAATATCTAGTGTCCATACTCAATAATCTATGTTTCAGATTTTGAGTCATTTCAAGTTTTTTTAATTAGGTTTCGAACCGCTCAAAGTTGGTTAGTTATTGTTCTCATGCATTTGCACTTTGCACATAATTTTGGGAGGTCCTGTTCAACATGTTATAACTTTTTACCAGTTGACTAAAATGCTAAAATTCCTTTTGTATTACATTTTAGATGTCAAAGACTTGTTATGTTTCAAGTTTTAGCTCATGACAAATTTGTTTGCTCAGTTTTCAAATGCGATTCCAAACACAATTTTTATCTTTTTATTGGTGTTAGCATTTGCAGATTTGTTGGAACCCCTATTTGTGATGTCATATCTTGAAATCCATGAGAGGTGAGATCAAATGGATTGTACCACTATGTTTTCTATTGAAAATACTTTGAGTGTGCTAGTTTGCAAGTCATGACAAGTCCATTTGCACACTTTTCCAGGTCATTTCCATTTGCAAAAAATGTTTTCTGTTAGTGTTTCCAGTTTACAAAATCTATGTAGCCCACTTTGACCACTCACCATCTACATCTTGTTATTTTTCATAATCCCAAATCCAAAATCCATGATGTCCTCATGATAGAGAACCAATGCCCCAGTTTTCATTTCCCTATGTGCTCATTTGCCAAGTTTTCAAAGCCAAATCTGAACCCAGTTTATTATTTTTTGACATGTTTATCTGCAGGAATTTTTAAGTGGTCAACTTTGATAGAGAATATCTTTTGACCTCAAATTTTTCATGAGACAAGATTCAACGTGGTGCAAGTTTGTGGAGCAAAGAATCAATATGCCAATTTTTAGAGCTTTGTCAAGAGTTTGGGTCAGTTTTTAAGGCCAGTCAATGGACCTCCTGACGCAAATTTGATAGTTTCCAGAAAGTGAAAATGAGCTTTAATTGTTGGTTCAGTGATTGAACTTGATTCTAATTAGTTCGAGACAATCAAAAGGCTAGTTTGAAGGTTTAGTTGTTCAAAAATGAGTTTTTTTTTTAGCCAGATCCACTTTGGGACTCGACTAATTGCATCAGATTGAATAGAAAATATGGGGGTAAAAATGTGGTTATAAATGTGTCATTTTTCTTATTAAATGACATGCCATATTTAAAGGAATTAATTTTGAGTTCTCATGTTGTTATGAAAAGGCATGGTCAGGCATATTTGCATTTTGTGGAATTGCTATTGGTATTGATTCTCGAGTTTCATGACATTGAGAAGGCACCAAATAGATGCCAATGTTTGAGTAAAAGACATTATTTTGAGATGTAATCATTAATCCCATAGCTTGGGTATTCTTGTCACATTTATAAAGCACTTGATACATCTAAAGTAATGTCTCAAGGAGGATATATGAATTTCAAAGATAACAATATTTTAGAGACTTCCTTAAAAAATTGGATATGGATGTTTGTGTAAGAAAAACCCGAGAATAAAGAAAATCCAAAAGTTGACCATGGCTAGTGTGTTAACAAAAGTCAGCTCAACAATTCAATCTCTTGTGGCTAAAGTTGGGGAGAAGGTTAAAATTGGGTGTCATGTTGGAAGTGGACCCAGATATGCAAGTCTTAAAGATGCAATGAATGGTCCTCGAGAGAGGCTTTTTTATGTCACAGTTGTATATACAAGAACTGGTAGAGGAAAGCCTGATTATTTGACCATAATAGATATAGATCCAAAATCTCTAACTTATTCAAAGATTGTGCATCACTTGCCTGTGACTCATATAGGTGATGAATTACACCATTTTGAATGGAATGCATGTAGCTCTCGCCATGATGATGCTTCTACATAGAGGCGTTACGTTATTTTACCCTCACTTGTATCAGACCATATTTATGCCATTGATACATCAAAGGATCCGAGAGCACCAACCCTTTCCAAGGTTGTTGAACTTGAAATTATCTACTCCAAGATTGGGCTAGCATATCCATATACAACTCATTGTCTTGCAAGTGGTGATATTTTAATATCTTGTTTTAGAAACAAAGAGGGGAATCTGTGAGTTAAAAGAAGGGAGGAGGCAAACATTTTGATGCACAACGAAGAGGAATCCACACTGGAGAATGGTGTCTACATTTATGTGAGGTACCAGGGGAGCAACTATAGATAAAGCACAGTGAAAGAAAGGACACCCACCATGAAGAGGAAAATGCAAGTAAGAGGAAAGCCATGACAACAGATGAGGGAGCACGCTAAAAAGCCATAGTCATAGTAAAAAAGAGGGCTTAGGGAGACAAAGGGGGAAAGCTCATGTTAGATTGAGCAAGGGCATTGAATATTAAGAAATCCATGTAAACAAGAAGAATCTAGCTAGAGGTTAACCTACGCCAGTCAAAGAAAGGAAGCTCATGCATTATATAAAGACAACCCATGCATGTTTAAAGGAAAATCCCATATTAACAGCTGTAGTTGAAATGTGAATGAAGGCTCAACAAGTAAAGAAAAAGGGAGCCGTAACTTCCAATTTTAAAAGAACTACCAACATAGCAGTCAAAGCCACCAGCACATTAGAAGAAAACCTTGTGGCATAAAAGCCAGCAAACAGCTGGAAAGGAGATCCTACGCATAGCCAAAGACATAAGAGGAGACAGGGCAGATTATGCAAACAGTCAACACCAAAGAAGTTCCATCAAAACATAAGGACCACCATAGTCATAGGGGAGGACACATTTAGTGATAAGCAGAGGAAAAAAAAATGCTTAGTCCCACATTATTTGTGGGTTGAAGTTTTATACCTTTTAAATACAAGAACACACACTTTGAAGAGTGTATTAAGACACTGCCTTTTAAAGGAAATGCTTGCATAGTGGACTTGACCTCGCTGACGTCAGATGGAGGATAATTGGCACAAAATGTAACAAAATTTTGAAAGAAGACGCTGATGAAGTGATGACATCATCCATGATGTGGCAGAGGAGATTCCAGTATGGTGTGGATTCCAGGATGCTAACGTGGCACGGTGAACACGTGTTGCATAGGCACATTCCCGCATGCATAGTCAACACTTGCTAATTGTAATGTGGGCATGCAAAGTTTGGACAAGTGGTAGTGGGTCCCACTTGAAGATGATGTGGCACTAGATAGACAATCAAACAACGGATGCATAAGATGCTGCTACGTGGTAGATCCGACGAATAGCGGACACCTGCATTTCAAAGTTGCACATTGGTTAAATAGTGTGAGAATGCAAGAAGGTGACATGTGGCACTGGGTCTGGGAAGATGGTGACATGGCAGAGGATGCAGATCAGGTAGATAGTGAAGAAGTGCCATGTGGAATTTGGTCAATAGAGGGTTGACCACAAATTTGAAGGAAAGGAAAATTTTTTAAATTTATAAAATTTTATTATTATTTTAAATACCTTTTCAAGTGGGTGATGTGCAGATCTCTTTTAAGTCAAATGACATTTAAACTAAAGTTTAAACTTTAGTTTAATTTAAATTTTCAAATTTTAAATTCAAAAGATGTTGTAGACCAGGTTCTTATAGTAGGGGAGTCATTTTCAAATCAACTTTCTGGAAGTTCCTGAGATGCAAATATAGTGATATTATATATTGCTGGAATCAGGAGAGAATGAACTTTTTGATTATGGGGTTCATTTTTGCATAGGAATTCATGGGTTCAAGTTATAGCTAAAAACATGAAATTTGGGGCCTTCTCAGTGGAATGAGCTAAATTTTAAAATGCAATTACAAGGTCAATAACAGATAGTGAAAATGCAGTTTGGGGCCAAATGTAACCACTTTCAAGTTAGTTGAATCAGGATTTCACCATCATTTTTACGAAGTTATCAGATATTTTGATAACTCAAGAGTTTTCATCATTTCATCAAAGATATTTGCAAATTAGTTACAAGATAATGATGAAACAAAATTAGATCAGATGGGTAGAGAGAGGAAAGAGGTTTTGCAACTGAACAAGATGAAATTCCAAGTGGACACATGTCAGGCACAAAACAGATCTGGGAATTCTTTTTTGTCTATATCTTTCTTTCTCTGATCCATTGTAAGGGTTGGTAGTTTTCTCTGGGTAATACCAGCAGGGTTCCAATGTTTACTGTGAAACCACATTCTTTCAGCACATTCTCTCTTGTATGAACAAGATTAAGAAGTTTAATACAGGTAGTTCAAATCTGTTAGGTTGCTTCATGTTTTTCATTTCATGCATATGACTTTATAATTTCAAGGAAATAATACAAAGATCAAAAGAATTTCATTAGTTCCATTCTGATTCTCATCTCCACTCTCAATAAATTTTCAATGTTTTATGATCTTTGAACAAAGAGCTTAGGTCATTGTTGCAGTCCCTTAAGGCTGTATGCTGTTTTATTGTTGCTTATGACTCAAGACATTATGTAAATGCTTCGGGGAATCAACAGGGTTGCAAGTTTATTGAGAAGGATATCATGTAAGAATGAGATTTAGATTGAACATGGATGTCTATTTACAAGTTAAATGGATAGATCAGATCTTTGAAGATACAAATAGGTATCAGATATCCATATGTATGCATCTGATTCATGGATTTTTCCAATGGTTAAGGTACTGATCAGCTACATGGTTACTTAGTTCTTGTTGCTGCATATTAGGGGTTTTTCTAAATTCAACATTATTAATCAAATGTTCTTTCCCATTCATGTTGAAGGACCTAAATGTTTAACCCTCACTCAGCTTATGAGATTCATAGCTTTTCATTTAGCTACTGTAGATCTATATCATTTCATGAGTCACTAGGAGAAATAAGGATAAAATCTGCTTAATAGATTCAGGGATATGTTTTTAGATCGGTACGGTATCATTTGAATCTGAGGTCTACCCACCTAGGTTTAGCAGAGGTTGAAGTAGAAGAAGGGTCAAGCCTTATAGTTGGCCCTATGTCTAAAATGATATGTTGAGAATGGGAGTTAGCTGCCCCTAGATATGTCATATTCTCATGGGGATAATTGAAAATGCTCCAGCGTTTTCAAACACCAACAACACCAAGGAAGGATAGATCAAAGAATAGAAGGCCAAGCTAGAGTTGTACATGTTGATGAAGATGTCAGATACTCACATTCTAAAGATGCTAAAAGAGGAGAAGTCCTAGTTAACAAAAGAGTCTTACTGAGTGGTGAGAATGAACTTGATCAAAAAATGAGCTTGTTTCACACAAGGTGAAGATGTGAAGATAAGTGTTGTGGTGTGATCATTTATGGTGGAAGTACTAATAATATAGTGCCAAAAATGATGGTCACAAAGTTGAAGCTAAAGAGATAGAAACACCTATGTCTAGACCATATTGCATGGGTGCAAAATGACCACAAGGTCATGGTCAATGAGAAATGCTTAGTGAAGTTCAAGATTGGAAACTACCAAGATGAGGTACTTTGTGATATCATACCTATGGACATATGTCATATATTGCTAGGTAGGCTATGGCAGTTTGACAAGCATGCTATACATAATGGGTGAGAAAATATCTACACTTAGACCGAGAATGAGGTGAAGCATAAGTTGAAGCTATAAAGGAGAAAGAAGAAAAGGTATGTAGTGCTAAAATAATATGTTTTTTTGATGGAAAAGAGTTTCTCAAAGGTATGAAGTGTGAGCATATGAATTTTTCTATAATTCCAAAAGATAATAAAGAAGTAAAGGAGGTACCTATAGCAGTTGCAAATATGTTGAGATAGTTTTTTGATATTGTATTAGATAATGTACCTATGGATTGCCCCCAATGAGGAAGATTAGTCACTAGATGGATTTGGTTCTAGGATCTAGTTTACCAAACAAGGCAATGCATAGGATTACACCAGTAGAAAGTAAAGAGTTGAACAAACAAGTTCATGAGTTATTGCAAGAGGGGTTGATTTGAGAGAGTTTGAGTCCATGTGTTGTACCAACCATATTATCACCAAAGAAGAGTGGAGAATGCAAGATGCGCACAGATTCTCATGCTATCAACAAGATCACAATCAAGTATAGATTTTCATTGCCAAGGATGGATGATATTATGGACTATTTGAGTGGGGCTAAGTATTTCACAATGATAGATCTGAAAAGTGGATACCATCAGATTCGTATTAGTGAAGGCAATGAGTGGAATACTACTTTCTAGACAAAAGAAGGACTATATGAGTGGTTAGTCATGCCTTTTGGGATAACCAATGTACTGAGAACTTTCATGTGGCTTATGAATGAGGTATTGAAGGAGTTTTTTGGAAAGTTAGTCATTGTTTACCTATATGATATTTTGATCTTTAACTTAAGACATTGGAGGAGCATTTGATCCATATTTGCAAGGTCTTTAATAAGTTGAGGGAAGACAAGTTGTTGATAAACCTGAAGAAGTGTAGTTTTGTAAAGAAGGAGTTGGTGTACCTAGGATTTGTAGTCTCAACAAAAGGTCTAAAAATGGACCTAGAGAAAGTGAAACCTATGCTTGAGTGGCCTACTCCAAGAAGTGCGACAAAGGTAAGATCTTTTCATGAACTAGCTAGCTTTTACAGAAAGTTCATAAGAGGTTTTAGTAGTATTTGTGGACCCTTGACTAAAAAAAATAGAGGAGATAGGAAAAAATTTAAGTGGACTATAGGAGAAGATATGAGTTATAATCTGTTGAAATAGAATGTTACTAAGCAGCCTTTTAGCACTTCTTGATTTTAACAAGGTGTTTCAAGTAGATTGTGATATTAGTGGTATTGCAATAGGAGCTATTTTGAGCCAAGAAGGTAGACCTTATTTTCGTGAGAAGTTGAATGATACAAAAAGAAAATATTCTATTTATGATCAGGAATTTTATGCTATAGTTCAAGCATTGAAGAAATGGAGACACTATCTTCTTCCTAAGGAGTTTGTTTTATATATCTAAATTATCAAGCTTTGAAATATTTGAGTATTCAAGGAAAATTAAACCAAAGGCATTTGAAGTGGGTTGAGTTTTTGCAAAGTTGTACATTTGTTTTGAAGCACGGGAGTGGGAAGTCTAACGAAGTTGTAGATGCTCTTAGAAGAAGACAAATTTTGTTGATAGAAATGTAGATAGAGGTGGTTGGGTTAAAGGAATTTAGTGCTTTGTATCTAGATGATCTTTCTTTTGGTAAAGCATGGAAGGCTTGTACAAAACCTATTAAACTTGATAGGAAAAAGTGGCTGGATTTCATGATCCATGACAATATGTTTTTCAAAGGAAGCTAATTGTGCATTCTCAAAAGTTCAATGAGAGAGAATCTCATGAAGGAGAAGCATAGTAGAGGATTGGTTGGACATTTTGGTAGAGATAAGACCAATGCTTTGGTTGCTGAGAATTGTTACTAGCCACAGTTGTAGCACGATGTGAAGAATTTTGTATAGAGTTGTAGAGTATTTCATATGGTAAAGGGAGTGAAGTAGAATACAAGATTATATCAGCCATTACATGTACCAAAGAAGCTGTGGGAGGATGTCAACATAGATTTTGTTCTCAGATTACGAAGGACTCAATGAGGGCATGATTCTATATTTGTGGTGGTTGACATATTTTCAAAGATGACACATTTTATTCCTTGCAAGAAGACTAGTGTTGTTGCTCATGTGGCAGAGTTGTTTTTCAGAGAAGTGGTGAGACTACATGGTCTATCAAAGAGTATAGTTTCAGATTGAGATACCAAATTTGTTGGGTATTTATGGCATACATTGTGGAAGAAGTTGAAGATAGATTTGAAGTTTAGTTCATTACATCATCTACATACTAATGTACAAATAGAAGTGGTGAATAGGAGTTTGGAAAATTTACCAAGATGTTTGTTTGGAGACAAGCCAAAAGGATGAGATCTAATTTTACCACATGCAAAATTTTCATATAATAATTTTTTAAATAAGAGTAATGGTAAATCACCATTCTTGATTGTATATGGGAGTAGTCCTAATTTTTTTCTAAATTATGACAATTGGATAAAGGAGAGATAAGTAGTGCTTAAGTAGAAGAATTTTTTGAACATTTGAAGAACATCCATGAGGAGGTGAGGAAACACATCATAAAGATGAATACATAGTATAAAGATAAGGCAAATGTGAAAATGAGGTATAAGGAATTTTAGATTTGAGATGAATTCATGGTTGATTGAGAAAGAGCATTTTCCAATGGGTACATATCATAAGATGACAATGAAGAAGTTTGAACTATGCAAGGTAGTGAAAAGACATGATTCTAGAAATGCTTATGAAGTGGAGTTTCCTACTAGATTAAAATTTTCACCAGTATTTAATATTTCAGATTTGATAGAGTATTATGAAGGAGGTGATGGAGATAAAGTTGTAGAAATGTAGTGGAGTATTCGAGAAACTAGTTTGGCTACAAAGGAGATTAAGGAGATATTGGATAATCATGTCGGAAAAAGTACAAAGAACATAATTTATGAGGAATACTTGGTCAAATGGAATGAGAGGCTAGTAGATGATTCATCATAGCTAGCAATGGAGGAGGTTAACTATCTTGGTTTTTCTTTGAACACCTGAGATGTGAGAAAATCACTTCTTGAATTACCTTGGGTGTCTAATGTAGGAGCATCCTAGGTATAAGAGCAATCTTGCATCACCCAAAAATATTTTTGTTTTCAACCTTTTCTATTTTAATAAGGACTAGTAGACTGGGGAATTTCTATTTTTGGGAACTTGCTATTTTTAGTAAGTTTGTCATACAAGCTTAGAATGTTCTCATTTTCTACATGAAGGTTCATTTTACAATTATAAGCCTACCATAAAAATCTCATTGCTCCAGCTTAAGTATTAGAGAAGTTGGTGCAGATTTTTAGTGGAGAAATTTGGAGAAAAATCTTTAGGCTCACCATTGGAGGACTTAGACTGCCCAGATGAGGTCCAAAAACTAGATGAAAGGGCACTTGTGTACTTTCATGCCTATAGATTAGATACTAGCATTTCCAAAATGTGGTTGTAATAGCCAATCAGGGAAACAATTTGAGAGTTATGGCCTTTCAAAGTTGGGCTTCCCAAAATTTCTAAAATAATTGTTAAAGATGTATTTGGTTGACTCTATATGTATTGTAAGGGTCTTTTAGTGCTAGGTATTAAGTTTAAATGTCTAGAACCTTCCCAGGTGACATAAAATTTCCTATTTAAGAAAGGTTCAAATATTATCTACAACTACTCTAGGTGGTAGTTTGCAACTTAGTCTTGTAGATTACTGTAACGAAGGCGCCCATGTGGGTTAGTATATTATACTTGTAAATTCTATAATTCTGCATTTGTGGTGATAATAAGAAGTCTATATTTTGTTCTTGTATTTTTTGTTGTTTCTTTATTTCTATTATGGGTTTATGGTATTAAGGGGAGCACCCTTCATCAACTTGACATCTCCTCCTGAGATGATACATCTACATCCTTTGACTACTCTGAGTCCTTTATGTAGGTTCACCTGGTTCTACATGACTTCAATCTTTTTCTATTCTCTACTTTAGATATTCTCCCCCCTTCCTTAGCTTCTTCCTTTCTCTTCTTTCTACCCCTTTATTGCTCTTCTTTTGATTCTCAACTTCTCTTCTTTTTTTATTCTCAACTTCTCCCCCTTTGAAAACAATACGAAAGGTGCCCATTAGATGATGTCAGAGCATCCTACGTGTAAGAGAAATCTTGTAACCTAAAATTATTTCCTTTATGTTTCTTGAATAAGGGATGTCTTAGTGTAAATATTTTTTTTTTGGAGGTTTGTAACTTAGTAAGTTGGTCATATAAGCTTGGAATGTCCTAATTTCATAGGTAGAGATTCATCTTGGATATATCAACCTGCCAGTTGAGGCTCAATGCCATATCATGAGTATTTCTGAGGTTATTACAAATTTTTGGTGTGTAATTTTGGTAGAAAGACTTTAGGCTTGCTTTTGAAGGCCTTAGAGGCCCCAAATGGACTATGAAATGGGGTCAGTTGGAGCTTACAATAGCCAAGCCCCATAGATTAGAAGCTAAGGATTTTGGAATGGGATTATAATAGCCAATCAAAGAAACAATTTGTAAGTTATGGTCTTCTAAAGTTGGGTCAACTAAAATATCCAAAATAAATGTCATAATTGAAATTTGATTTGAGCCAAATCTATATGAAATTTTAAGGTTGGTCAGCTTCAGGGCTAGGGTTTAATATCCAGAAACTTCTTAGGTGGTATAAAATTGCCTATATAAGGAAGGCCCATAAATTTTTTAGGACAACTCTAGCTAATAGTCTGCAAATCTATGCTGTAAATTATTAAGGCGCCCATGTGTCAGTTTGCATATTGTATTTCAAAATTATGTAATCTCACATTTGTAGAAATAATAAGAAGCATATATATATATATATATATATATATATATATATATATATATATATATATATATATATATATATATATATATATATATATATATATATATATATATATATATATATATAGGTGAAAGGTGGCAAGCCACCATAAATAAATAAATAAATATATTAATAAAGCTAGTTCAAGGGCTTGTGAAGGGAAGAACTTAACAAGAAACCCTTCAGTATTTACCCAGATTAAAAAAGTTGGCTGATATATCATTGTACAATTCAACAAAACTGATACCTTCACTAAAAAATTACATTTGTGAATAATACAGATTCACACAAAGAAAAAAATTGTGAAGTTGATAACTTAATGCCCCAACAACCATAGCCTCAAATTGGCATGCAAAAGATTATTACAAAACCACCTCCACTATACTAGCATCATGTTATATCCAATACAATGCTCACCAAAAATCCAACTGAAGAATTATGTAATCTATCAATACAGTTCCCACTCCATCTGAGAAGGTTCCTGATCTACCAAAAGGTCCAACCTACTCAATGGGTTATCAATCTACATAATGTTGATAGGCTACCGAACTAAAGACCCCACCATTTTAAATAGCTCCAATACATCATGATCATGCATAATAAGTTCATCAACTACAGTATCCTTAACTTTTAGTTGTTCACAAGCCTAAGGTGATAAATTACCTCTATAGCACCAGATTAAATGCTCCTCTTGTCCTAAATTACCTGCACCCAAAGCTTAGGAAAAGGAGACCACAAAATTTTGGAAGTTTGAATTACTCTTATCATGCAAAAAACCACTCACCCCTGTATAGGGTAACACTCCCATTGTTAAGACATACTCATGAAGAGAACTTCTAATACCTTCCATTACAAGCAGCTTACCAAAACCAAGCCTATCTACAATACACTTTACCAAACTCAAATCTTAGAGGAGGTTGATAACATATGTAAATAAATGAGATAAAATATGTGATGGGAGAAAGACTTGCGACTGCATTGAACACAGAGTTGTAGAACCCAAAATTTATCTGAAATAATGCATGCAAACATTACAATTGATATTCAAAGATTCCTTTAGCTCATTTACTAGCACCGTATCAAACCATGGGAGATTATGTTCTCTACCCGAGATGAACACTCTATAGTAACTAATCACACTATCTTGACTTGCCATAGCCCCAAATATAGAATGAACCAAGAAAACTCTAGGCAAAGCTGCATATTTAACAAGTTTCATCATGATAGTAGTTACTGGAAAACTAGAACCACCTTTTTTTGCCTTACATAGAAGCCAACTTAAGTAAGGACCTTTCAAATGCCATGAGGTGATCTAAATCTCCCAAATTCATCCACATAATGTAAGAGTAAGAGTGCCATGGCTTCAACTTTGTTATTTATAGCTATCGGTAATTTTTGAGCCAACATACCCAACACCTATCCATGATGATCTCTTATACACACTCCAGGTCTTGATTCACATGGATTGCCTCTCAAGTAGCCATCAAATTTTAACTTACAAATTCCCCTACTAGGGGGAATCCATTTAACCATCTTTCTGTTAAGTTTCTCACAAGGACCTTCTGAAGAAATTAGTTGGTAAGATGGAGAGGGTAAAGAAGCCCATCTATTAACCAAAGCAATATTCCAACCTATGACAATAAGATGTTTAGAAGTTCTTCTGATATAGGCCACCACAACTTCCCCAATTGCAACTTCTAATACTGACAACACAGATTCAAATGTCAAGGGTTGATTTCAAAAAATCCTTTTATTCATTTCCCACCAAATAGCTCAAATAACTATTGCTGGGATACACTTCCAAATACACAAATAATAAGAGTGGTTAGTTGGGGTTGGATAGTCTTGAAACATATCCCATTAAGTGTTAGGAAGGGGCATGCTGAAATTTATTTTTTAAAGAATGAAGATCCATCACTAATATGCCAATTTACATTGAACAAAGAGGTGATCAACATTCTCCTCTTCCTTCATGCATATTACACATTGCATATTGTGAACAATATTTAATTTTGATAACTTTTCTCCTATCAAGATTCTCTTTTTTAAAGCCAACCAAGAAAAATTTCTTGCCTTTGGTAAGACTACTAGGTTCCAACAAAATTTGAATGCCTGAAATGACTTGTAACCAATTTCTATGTTCTTGGTAGCTAGGTAACCCAATTTTACTAAGTATCTACCCTCTTGGTGTAGGGCCCAAATCAGTGTATCTGGGAGATTAGTTACTAAAATAGTCCTTATTTACAAATACTAACAAACTCTTTTTTGATCTTATCAGGAACTGGTAACTTGTTTGGGTTTTTCCAAGTAACTGTTCTTGACATTGGATCAACAAACTGGAAATAATTAGCTACACAGGGCCCCATTCAACACAAAAAATTATAATCTAGTTATTAAAAGATTGAGAGTTACATAGCAGAGGGAGGCCATTCCATGAATCTTGCCAAAAGAGTGCCTTGGAACCATTATCAATTTTCCAAGTCAAATATCTAGCAACTAAATCTCGAGATTCCACCAAGAAGTTCCAAACAACTGACCCTTTAGGAAAGTGCTCCATAGTAAAAATTCTGGATGGGTCAGAAGAATCTAAATATTTTCTCTAGAAAATCCTACACCATTTAACCTCAGCTTTTTCATACAAAGAAAAACTATTTTTTTGCCAAAAGCAATATTTCTTAGAGCCAGATTGGGAAGATTAATCCCACCATGACATTTTTCTAAAGACATTTCCTTTAATGACATGAGAGGGATTTTTCTATTACCTGTTTTATTTTCTATCCATAAAAAATTGTGAATGATACCTTTAATCTTCTTAATAATATGGCTAGGTGCTGATAATATAGAGAAGTAATAATTTGGGATAGCTGATAAGACAGACTTGACTAAAAGAATTTTGCTAGATAGAGAGCCATCTTACCTTCCAAGCCATAGTTCTAGCTTTAATTCTATCTACTATATTTTTCTAGTAAGAAGATTTATTATTTCCCATGAAAAAGGGAACACCCAAGTATGTAGATGGTAACTTTTCCTCCTCAAAATTAAGAATCTTTGTAATCCTTTGTACAATAGGTTGAGCTGTATTGAAAAAAAAGATTCTAGATTTAACCATGCTGATCTTCTGACCTAAGAATAGTGAATATCTAGTAGTCAAAAATATTTTTAAAAACCTGTTTGTTCCAGACTTTAAGATATTGGAGTTTCTAATAGAACTAAAATTTTTTTAAACCTTTTTCCTATGGAGCACTGACCAACCATTGTTTGATTAATGGGAGAAACATTGGATGTCTAAACGACATTCTTTCAAATTTAAATGAAGATTTATAACATGATGTTGGCTGGTCCACTTTATTATCTAAGGATAATGAAATAGGAAAGTGATCCAAACCTGGGAAAGGGAGAATTTCTACCGAGAATAGGATAGGTGATATTTTCCATGCTTGTGAAACTAAAAATCTATCAAGTTTCTTTGCAACTTGTAGGAAACCATCTCTTCTATTGTGCCAAGTGAAGCATCCATTGGAAATTTCAATTTCAAAAAAATCATTGATAGTGATGAAGTTATCAAAATCCTCCATAATTTTTGGAGATGGAAAATTTCCTCCCTATTTCTCCTTGTTGTTACGAATTGCATTAAAATCACCACCTATGATACAATTTTTTTGTGGTAAAGATCTAATTTTTTTTGAAATGAAATTCTATAGTTTAGCCTTATTTGAAATACCTAAGGGGCCATAAATGTTAAAGATAACCATCAAGGTTTCAAAATGTTGAAACTTAAAACATTTCCAACCCAATTCTTGCTCTATTAAGCTTCCAGTAAGAACTTTTGGATTCCACAAGGTAGTTAAACCTCCTGATGCCCCAACACTAGGACAATGGAAAGATTTACATTGTTTCCATTTAACAATTGACTCCTCATACTCTTCATCTAATAACTTTGTCTCCTGAAGTAATATAATGTCACCTCTCGACTCATTAAGTAGTTTTTTAATCCTGCTTCTTTTTTCAAGGGCATTGATGCCCCTAACATTCCATGTTAAGATCTTCATCCTTCCACCAGAAGATACTTAGTCCTTCTGGTGACTCATTTTACTGATTGAAATTTATCTTCCAATGTGGATTTAATGCCTATTGCAATTTATTCTGTAGCTTTTGTATTTTTACTCTTTCTGCCTGTGTCTTTGGTGTAGAGGATGCCATAATGAAATCTCCAAGTGACTTCATTATTGAAAGGGTTTGTGAGAAATCAAAAGTGGTCCCACAACCAATGTTTCCATTGATCATTTGTTTAGGATGGAAGTCTCTAAATTGACTTTGACCTTCCTAAAGATTTTCTTTTAAAATCTAGGACATATCTTCTTGCATAACTTCATCTACAATTAAATGAAATTATACTGATACCACAAATGTAGCAATCTCATTAGCTAATTGATGTAGCTTAGCTTCCACATTGTTGCCCAACCTAAGGCCTTGTATAGTCTATTTACATGTCGAGAAAAACATGTTTAGAGGGGATTGATTAAACATAACATGATGTGTGACTAAATTTGATGTAGACCAAGTTTGTTTGTTCTAATCAGGTAGCAAAAAATTGTGGTAATTTAATTGCCTAGAAATTGTTTGATGATATGAAATGTTATGGACTTCTTGAGTGTGTACCATCAAAACAAATTGATTTTTAAAACTTAGTACTAGTTAATATATTGGAAACTATTTCATAAAATGGCATTTCATAAGGCCCCTTCTATCCATTTTCTTGTGATAGTTTTGTGAAGTGTTAGATATCTGAGATTCTAGTCCAAAGCTAGTCTAAGTTTCCATACCAACCTCCATTATATGATTACCACTAGTGTCATGGCCTAAGAGGGAGAGGGGTGATAGCTTTGAATAGAGAGAGTGATTATTACCCTTAGTTCCCAAATTTGAAGGAAGGATCTAATCTTGTGAAGGCTCATTTGGAAAATCCAAGCCTAAATTACAAGTTTGATGAAGATATATACTATTCTCATCTATTTGCCTAAATTTGCATTTCCCAAATGACGATGAATGGTCCTCACATACCATAATTTGGTTTAAATCAACACCTTGGCAATCAACATTAAAATGGCCTAAAATCAAAGAATGTTTATCAATTACCTCTGGTTCTTGAATACAAATAATTTTCTTCCAATCCCCCCATTTAGAATGGAAAATTATATGTTGTCATATTGGTTTCTGATTTCTTAGAAGTAAACAAACCCTAATTGGGTGAAAAACTTGTTCAAAAGGGATGAGATCATGTCTGATAAAAATGCCCACCTTGTTTGCTATTAGTTCAATGATTTCTGTATCTTTGTATTCAAGTGGTAAATTTGGTAATTCTATCCAGTGGGGAAAAAAGATGACATCACTTAGTTTAGGGGAAAAATTTGGGGAAAATGGCAGGTAGAGATGCCAAAACCTTTACAGAACCACCCTTTGAATTTATGTACCCAATCCCTAGAATGGACTGAAGTAAAGAGAATAGTAAAATAGTTTAAAACTTGGTCATGGAATAATACCTCTTTTGTTCCTAGCTAGTTACTAAGAATCCATTGTTGTATGTCCTATTTTCTTAGATTGTGAGTTTAGATTTGTACCCTGAGTGCTATCTTTCTCAAAAATTGAACATGTGGGGATATCAACCTATCTAGAATAGTGATTTCCATTACTGCCAAGTCTTTAAACCTGGTGTCTACATGAGCAATACTGTTTGAGTACTTTTTCCTCCAAATCCTTCTTGATTTACCAACATTTGTATTGGCTATTGGAGGTTTTGGTTTGATGGGAGCTCTCCTAACATCTTTGGAAATCATTTGTCTTTGCATCCCTTGTAGCAAGCTCTCTCCCTTCTCCCATGAACCCTTTCTTGCCTATGAAGAATGCACTTGTAGTTACTGATTGGAACTTATAATAGCAAAAGAAAACACCTGTATTTTTTGATTGCAATTTACAACAATATCTCACTCTTTTAATAATAATAGTTATGTATGTTGCATAGAAGAAAATCCGTTACCTTGCTAATTAGAAATCTCACCATCCATAACCCTGTGCTCAAAAATCGTTTCCCACAGAGGGCTATTTAATGGTGTCTCTTTTTCACAAATTTCAAAAGGCACCTTTTGCTTGGATTTAGCATTGGTATTGATATGAAACCTAGGGTTTAGGAAAAAGGGTTTTGCTGGCTATATGATAGCTCTTTTGTAAAAAAATTCATCCCAAGATTTGAGCCATCATCCTTCCAACTCATGAACCCAATTTTCCCTACCTGATTGCCCTGGAATTTTTTTGCAAATCTCCCTATTTTCCATTGCCAACCTCCCTATAGCACTACTATTTTGTAAAAAAAATATTCTTTATTGATAGAATAGATTTTTTGCAAATCTGCTTATCTACCATTGCCGACCTCCTTGTCATGCCACCATTTTGTAAAATATTTTTTATTCTCAAAAATTGCTATTATTTGTTTTTTTAGATATTATGTGCTTAAGGTATTAAGGGGAGCACCCTTCATCAAGTGGTATTAGAGAAGGAGTTCCTGAGTGTGTAAATAGATTACTGGTTGTGAGGTAGTTTTATGTAAGACCGTGGTTTAGGTTGAGCTTGTAGATAGATCACTAATTGTGAGGCAATTTGGACTAAGTTTTAGTGGAAACAAAAAAGTGCCTCCACAAAGAGAGCATGGTGGAAAAGCCACATGCATTACATCTTAAGGTTTTAGAGCCCTCTAGAGACAAATACAAGCATTGGAAGAATAAATGCATAGATGAATAAATGTTGTTGTGAGAGATGAAAGTGAGGATGAAGGAGAAGAAGAAAATGATGAAGAAGAAGTAGTTATAAATGTAGAAGAAGAGAGGCTTTTAGGACCATCTCCAAGATTGAAAAATGGCCTAAGTTTGAGGTTCTCACATTTTTTTGAATTCTTAACCCAAAGGAGTTGATTGATTGGATCAATGAATTAGAGGAATACTTTGAGTATGAGGATATTGAGGATCCTGATAAGGTCAAGTTTGAGAAAGTTAAACTAAAGGGTCATGTGAAGATCTAATGAAAGGAGATTAAGTTGGAGAAAAATAGAAGAGGGAAGGAGAAAAATCATGACATGGGACCATATGAAAGATAAATTGAAGTGACAATTCATTCTCATGGATTATGGGCTTGATCTACTAATGAAAATGCAAGGGTTGAAGCAAACAAGAAGATTTATTTAGGAGTATTGGTGTAGGAGCATCCACAATGAATCCAAACCTTGTAGACTAGGTCACAAACCTTAGATCCAAATATCAAACCTTAGATCTTAAAATAAAACCTCAACAAGATTAATCAAATAGGCATCTAGACCAAATTGTATGACCTAGTTCCAAGATTGGTACTGTTATAAGCCCTTGGTCAACTATGGTCAAAGATGGTTAAAGGGCCTAGAATCTTAGGATTTAGAATTACTTCATGTTTTATCATGTTTAGGACTTATTTGGGTCTTTATATTTAAGTTTTCATAAATTTTTCTTATAAAAGACAAAAATTGTAAAAAATGTAAAATTGCTTGAAAAGTTGTCAAGCAACTTTTTGCAAATTAGAGAAAAAAATTCCCTAATGGCCATAACAAGTTTGAAATATTGTTATGACTATTGGAAGGCCTATAATAATTCATTTTAGGTGAGAGAGAGAGAGAGAGAGAGAGAGAGAGAGAGAGAGAGAGAGAGAGAGAGAGAGAGAGAGAGAGAGAGAGAGAGAGAGAGAGAGAGAGAATGTATTTTCAACTTTCAATCAATAAAAATACCCTATTTTTACTGCAAACAACCTACTATCCTATGTTGTAAGAATTTGTGTGGATTCATCCAGGGTTTAAAACCTACATTTTTAGATAGGTGGATGAAGTAAATTTCCAATGCTTCTATTTTGAAGTCTCCATCTATTCTCTAACACACAATATTCCCATTTTTGTGTAAGAAGGTCTAGATTTCTTGCTAACCTAGGGTTTTGAAGCATTTTCAAGCATAGAGGAGGATTTAACCATGGGAATTTAATGGACTCTGGTGAATCCTAGTATTGGATATGTACTTTAAGATGCAAGTGGTTTTAAGTTTTTAATTGTAGGGATCCTTGAGAAATTTGATGCCCTAGGCATGCAATTCCCTTGTGCATGCTAGGAAAAGGATGTAACATCTTCCACAACTCCAAGAAAACTTGGCATCAAGGCTTGAAATCAAGTTTGTAAATTTTCTAGGGTTTTACTCACATGTTACCATTATTTTTTGTAGGATGGAGTCCTAGAATATGTACTTCCTTTGTAAATGGAGGCCTAATTGCCTTAACTGTGTAAGCGAGAAAGTGAACAAAAGCCCATTTTTTTGTGTCATCAAAACTTGGTGCCTTAGTATGTTTTTTAAGTCCCAAAAGGGTGTACAAAATTTATTTTTTTCCTTGGGTTGTGTGGATATATTTCCTTTAAAATTGATTTTTGTCAAAAAGGGCTACTAGCCTTTTTTGGATGGCTTAACAAAGCAACTATGTGGGAAAATTTTCATAGTTTGGTTTTAACCATTGTTTCATGTCATTAGTGACCTAAATAGACTATTTCCATGTGTTGGGGTCTTCCTTGGTCATTTGAATAATTTTAAGGTTGTTTTCACAAAATTGGTCAATTTCTACATTGCGAACAACTTGTGATAAGTTGTCTCGTTCATAGGGTCCCCTAGTGATTAGGGTTTGCCTTGTTTAGGTGTAGGGTTGCGATAACCTAGTATCATCTTTGTAGCATTTGTGACTGGTGTTTGTATATTTTATCATCACTAAGAGATTTGGTTGAAGGACTTTAGTGAAGAGGTGTTTTGGACTAGTTGATCACCTTGTGATCAATCCCACTAGGTTCATTGCATCAAGTGGTATCAGAGCCATGGATCTTACTAAAGAAGTGGAAGAAATATCTACTACAGTAACAAATGTTGAATTGGAAAAAATAGTAAGGAAGCAAAGAGCAACCAATGCTACTCTTGCAAAGAGGTTGAAGGCAAGTTGGAAAAACAAAGAGGCACACAATTTGAAGAAGATTAGAATACAAAGGTTGAAGATCTTGATTAAGATGATGAAGTACCCATTGAAAAAAGGCCTCCCTTGAATTCTCTCAAATCCATGGAGGAAATAACCATGGAGGGGATGTTGGAATTGCTAACTTTCAATGCAATATGAATGTTGATGTAGCATTGGATTAGATAGAAGCCCTAACTAGTTTCTTTGAGTTTTAAGACATCCCAAAGAAGTAGAGAGTAAATATGGAAAAGTACAAGTTGAAGGGATCAGCTCTAACTTCATGGAACTTCATCTAGATATAGAGGATGAAGAAAGGAAGATACATGATTTCTTCATGGGATAGAATGGTGGCACTAGTCAAGGAAACATATATGCCTAAAGACTGTGGTGTAAAAATACATAGGGTGAAACAAACCTAAAGAAAAAGGATCTAGATGTTAGTTCCTATATAGAGGAGTTCTTAAAATTGTGTATGAAGACCAACATAGTAGAGGATGAGGACGAAAAATTGGCAAGGTACATGAATGGCCTTAAGTCACCCATCCAAGAAGAACTCAAACTTCACAACCCCAATTCTATAAAAAAGTGCTATCAATTAGCACTCAAGGTGGAAGAAAAATGGAAGAGGAGACAAGATTAAAATAAAGGCAAGGAGAATAATAAAAACTTCAAGCCCAAGAACAATTCTTCAAACAAGGGGCAAAATAGTGGGAACAAACCTACTGATCAAAATAAAGATCATGGAGGACAAATTTCTAAGGGAAACTATAGAGGAGGAAAGTCTTTTAGAGGCAAAGGAGGAGGAAATAGCCCTCTCACATTCTATAATTGTAATCAAGTAGGACACCATGCACGATAGTTCCTTGAAAAGATAAACAATAATCAAGGGGAAGGAAGAGCACAAATTGTGGAGGAAGAGAAATTTGATTTTTGAGAACTTGAAAATGAGGAAGAAGTATGTCTAATGATGAGGCAAGCATTTTTGCAGATCCCTCACACCCAAGAGCCACCCCAAAGAAAGAATTTCTTCAGGACAAGAATCAAGTGCCAAGGAAAGGTATGCAATTTGTTGACTAATTCAAGTTCTACTAAAATCTAGTTTCCTTTGAAATGGTAGAAAAACTTAAACTACCTAAGAAGCCCCACCCCTTTCCATATCATGTTTCTTGGCTAACAAAGGGTCAACAAACCTTAGTAATAGAACAAGCATGGGTATAATTTTCTCTAGTAGACTTCAAGGATAAGGTACTTTGTGATGTTGTAGAAATGGATGCATCTCATATACTTCTAGGAAGACCCTGGTAATATGATGCTGATTCCATCCACCATTGCAAGAAGAATACCTATTCTATAACTAGGAATGATGTAACCTTCACCATGAAGCCCATGTCTGATCCTAAAGTAGAACCTACTATTGTAACCATAAGGGAGAAAGAAATGATTAAAGCCTTGAGGTAGCCTAATGCCCAAGGTCTTATTTTTGTCTCTAAGCCAAAGAAAAGCATAAATTCTAAGGACAAGGATCCTATCCTAAAAGAAATACAATTGTTACTGATTTGATCACAAGACTCCCTCCCATTAGAGATATTAGTCACCAAATTGACTTGATATCTGGCTCTTCCCTACCTAACAAGGCACCTTATAAAATGATACCAACTCAACATGCTGAAATTTCCAAGCAGGTGAATGATTTTTTGGAAAAAGGTCTAATACAAAGGAGTTTAAGTTCTTGTGCTATTCCATCTATCCTTGCTCCTAAAAAGGATGGAAGATAGAGATTGTATATTGATAGTAGGGCTATCAAGAAGATTACCATAAGGTATAGATTCCCCATTCTTAGAATTGAGGATTTATTAGATCAACTAGGAGGAGCTTGCTATTTCACCAAGATAGACTTGAAGTTTGGCTACCATCAAATTAGAATAAAACCAGGTGATGAATGAAAGACAACATTCAAAACTTAGTAATGCCCTTTTGGTTAAGAAATACCCCAAGCACTTTTATGAGGCTTATGAATGAGATGTTCATAGGTTTTATTGGAAAATTTGTTGTTATTTACCTTGATGACATGCTAATATTTAGTTAGAGCAAGGAGGATCATCTTCATCATGTGTAATAGGTACTAAGGAAATTTCATCAGCACAAGTTGGTGATCAACTTGGAAAAGTGCATATTTATGAAGATGAAACTTGTGTTCCTAGGATTTGTGATCTCATAAGGTACCCTCAAGATGGACCCTGAGAAGGTTGAAGCAATCATCAATTGGCCTCTACCAAAGAACCAAGGTGATGCAAGAAGCTTCCATGGTCTTTCCACCTTCTATAGGAATTTTATCAAAAACTCCAGTCATGTGTGTGTACCCATGCTTGACACCATCAAAGGAGGAAAGAAGACTAAATTTGTTTAGACAAAGGAAGCCAATGATGCATTTTAGTACTTGAACAATAGAGCCTCTCAATACCCAATCTTGTTCCTACCTAATTTTAATAAGGTTTTCAATATGAAAATTGATGCAAGCAATTTGGCCATAGGTACAATCCTAAGTTAGGAAGGTTAGGTAGTAGCTTTCTTTTCTGAGAAACTAAATGATGCTAAGAAAAAATTTTCAACTTATGACTTGGAGCTTTATGCCATGGTACAAGACCTCAGGAAAAAAAGGCAATATCTAATCCCAAATGAGTTTTTAGTATACACTAACAACCATGCATTGATTTTCTTCAATTCTAAGGAAAAGCTATATATCATTGGAGTAGTTCCAAGCTTATACCTTCAACATCAAAAATAAGAAAGGTGTTACAAATAAAGTTGCAGATGCCCTTAGTAGAATGGTTGGTCTAGTTGAATAAGTACAAATAAAAAGTGTGGGAATTGATTCCCTCAAGCACTTATATGTTGATGATCCTAATTTTGTAGAGATTTTTCAAGTTTGCACAGGGATGGTTGGAAGATACCATACAAATTTCTCTAAATATCTAATTCAGAATGGACTCCTATTCAAAGGAGCTCAGTTACTCATCCCCAAATTCTCAATTATGACAAATATCATCAAGGAGAAACACTGTTGTGCTCTAGGAGGATATTTTGTCATTGACAAGACACCATACATGGTGAAAAGAATATATTATTGGCCAAAGAGACTTGTACCATCTATTAGTAAGCCAAAGGTGTTTCAACAAATTAGGGGTTATATCATGTCTTACCAATCCCCACAAGACCTTGGGAGTTAATCTAAATGGAATTTTTTGTGGGGCTACCTAGAATTAAGCAAGGTGTTGATAGAGTTTTTGTGGTAGTGGATAGATTTAGTAAAATGGTCCATTTTATACCATGTAAAAGCACAAATGATGCTTCTCATATTGCACATCTTTTCTTCAAGGAAGTAGTTAGGACCCATGGTTTACTACAAACTATTGTATCTGATAGGGATGTAAAATTTCAAGTCCATTTTTGGAGAATACTTTTTAAGAAACTTGGTACTAACCTAACCTACAATTTTACCTACCATCAAAAAACTGATGGGAAGATTGAGGTGGTAAATAGATCTTTAGGAAATCTCCTAAGATGCCTCACCAAGTTGTCAGCTCAGAGTTGGGATCTATTCTTGCCCCAAGTAGAGTTTTCCTTTAATGACTCCATGAATAGATCAACATGCAAGATCAACATGCAAGACTCCCTTCCAAGCAGTGTATAGCCTTCATGCTAAGGGACCATTGGACTTAGTAGAACTACCATTTGATTTCAAAAGTAGTACTCAATGAGAAGAGTTAGCGGAACCATTAAAAAGGTGCAACATGAGGTCAAGGAAGAATTACAGAGATCAAGACTGAAATACAAGGAACATGCTCATAAGAAAAGAAGGGAAATCCACTTCAAAGTTGGAGACAAGGTTTGGGCATATTTGAGAAAAGAGAGACCACCTAAAGGTAGATATTCCAAACTTCAAATGAAGAAAGTTGGACCATGTAGTATACTAAACAAGATGGGTGAAAATGCATATGAGATCTCTCTTCCCCCTACCTTGCAAGTTTCTCTAGTCTTCAATGTTGCAGACCTAACCTTGGGCAAAGGCATAACAAATTTAGCAAGTAAAAAAGGTGATCAAGTAGACATCCATAGTGAAGACTATGTAACTGATCTCCCTCAAAGAAAACTAGTGGAGTTCGAAGAAAATTTGGACACCAAGTTGCTAAAACAAATCAAAACCAAGAAGTGCATGCATTAATTAGTCAAGTGGAAAGGGCTCTCCAATATTGATGCAACTTGGATAATAGAAGACCATATCAAATAACATGGTACTTCTATGAAACAGTTGCCCTCAAATAGGAACTTGAGTTTTAAAACAAAAGGGGAGTATGGTGCAAGAGCACTCACAATGAATCCAAACCTTGTAGACTAGGTCCCAAACCTTGGATCCAAATATCAAACCTTAGATCTCAAAATAAAACCTTAGCAAGATTAATTAAATAGGCATCTAGACCAAATTGTATGATCTAGTTCCATGATTGGCACTGTTATAAGCCCTTGGTCAACTATGGTAAAAGATGGTCAAAATGTTAGGAATAAGGTGTCTCAACCTTGGATAATTCCTATTCTTATTATTTGTTTTGTAATATGTATTTCTTGCAAATAATGTTGATGTGTCGACATCTTGAATTGTGTATAAGGAGATCATCGCTAAAATGGTTATAACGGATTCCTATGACATGTAAGAGCTATGTTAGGAAGATTCAATGACAGGTGAAGACATGTGGCAACTAATAAATTTGAGTACTGTACACTCTAGCCCTAAAAGTGAAGCACATGTTATAAGAATTTTTAGGGTTGCAAAGAGGCGGGATGCAATAAAGTGTATTTTTGGTACTGTGAGTTGCTACTGGAGTCTTCTGTTGTCACTGTTGAACTTGCGTTGCAAGTGTATTCTAACCTTGTGTTGAAGATAATACATTATGTAGGTTCTAGAGGGGTGGGGTTGTTTTACCGAAGGGTTTTTCCCCACTGAAAAATCTTTGTGTTATGTGTTTTCTTTCTCTATAAATTTTCTCTATGCTTGGTTGCCTAAAATATTGTTGTTTACATGATATTGAATCTATAAGTGTAAAAGATTTTAATAGGATTTGCACCATACTTCTCTTAAGAGATTAGTGTAGGAAGCTATTTTTGCACCTGAGTTTCCTTACACAAAACACTTAAGATTTTTTATTATTTCATGTTTTATCATTTTTAGGACTTATTTGGGTATTTAGATTTAATTTCTCATAATATTTTCTTATAAAGTGCAAAAAGTGCAAAAAATGTAAAATTGCTTGAAAAGTTGTCAAGCAAATTTTTGTAAATCAAAGAAAAAACTTCCCCAATAGCCAAAAAAAGTTTTAAATGTTGTTATGACCATTGGAATGTCTATAATAAGCCCTTTTATGTGTGTTTTAGGTAGAGAGAGATTATGTATTTTCAACTTTTAATCAACAAAAATGCCTTATTTTTATTGCAAACAACCTGTTGTCCTATGTTGTACAGATTTGTATGGATTCATCCAAGATTTAAAACCTAAATTTTTGGATAGGTGGATAAAGTAAATTTCCAATTATTCTAGTTTTAAGTCTCCATCTATTCTCTAGCACAAGATATTCACATTTTTGTGTAAGTAGGTCCGTATGTCTTGCTAACCTAGGGTTTTGAAGTATTTTTAATCATAGAGGAGGATTTCACCATGAGAATTTAATAGCCTCTAGTGAAATCCTAGTATTGGATATGTCCTTTAAGATGCAAGTGGTTTTAATTTTGTACTTGCAAGGATCATTGAGAGATTTGATGCCCTAGGAATGCAATTCCCATGTGCATGCTAGGAAAAGGATGCAACATCTTCCACAACTCCAACTAGACTTGGCATCAAGGCTTGAAATCAATTTTGTACTTTTCAAGGGTTTTACTCACATGTTATAACCATTTTTTTTTAGGATGGAATCCTAGAACATTTACTTCCTTTATAAATGGAGGCCTAATTATCCTAGTTGCCTAAGTGAGAAAGTGAACAAAAACCCATGTGTTTGTGTCATCAAACCTTGGTGCCTTAGTATGTTTTTAAAGTCCCAAAAGGGTGTCCAAAACTGAATTTTTTACCTTGGATTGTGTGGAGATATTTCATTTAAAATCTGATTTTCATCAAAAAGGGCTACTAGCCTTTTTTGGATGGCTTAACAAAGCAACTATGTGGGAAAACTTACATAGTTTTGTTTTAACCATTGTTTCATGTCATTGGTGACCTAAATAGACTATTATAATGTGTTGGAGTCTTCCTTGGTCATTTGAAGAAGTTTAAGGTTGAATTCATTAAATTGGTCAATTTGTGCATTGTGAGCAACTTGTGATAAGTTGTCTTGTTCATAGGGTCCCCTAGTGATTACATTTTTCCTTGTTTGGGTTTAGGGTTGTGATAACCTAGTATCATCCTTGTAGCACTTGTGATTTGTGCTTTCATATTTGATCATCTTTACTAAGAGATTTGGTTGAAGGACTTCAGTGAAGAGGGTTTTGGGACCAGTTGATCACCTTGTGATCAATCCCACTAGGTTCCACTACATCAAGTATATTAGGGAGGTCTACCAAGTTCTCATCATAATAGGCCATGCACAAGTTGACAAGGAGAAATTATTCTATTACCTTAATCAGTTGATGCCTAGTATTCAAGAGGAATTGAGTCTAATCTAAATGAACAATATTAAAGAGGCATAACAATTTTCCCTAATAATTGAGGAAAAGTTGGAGAAGAAATTTGATAACAATAATATAAAAAGAGGTCGAAGTAGAAGATCTAGAAAAAAAATTTATGGAGGCCAAAATGATGATCAAAAGAAGAAGGATGAGGCTAGAATCGGTAGTCACAACGAAAGGAGAAAAATTCCAATTGTTTCCATGATCAAACCAATAGAGATTAGAGAGAAAGATGGAGAAGGAAAGAATTTGGTAGAGGTAATTTTTGTGGAATCTATTTTCATTCCAGAGAAGAAGAGAATAGGGAATTTCAATATCCCCAGCACCAAAGAAGGATTAATAGGAGAGCTAAAGGATAGGATAGAGTCGTGCATATTGATGAAGATGCCAAATCATAAAATTCTAAAGATGCTAAAAGAGGAGAAGTCCTAGTTAAAAATAAAGTCCTATTGAGTGGTGATAATAACTCGATCAAAGGAGGAGCTTGTTTTACATAAGGTGAAAATGTGAAGATAAATATTGTGATGTGATCATTGATGGTGGAAGTACTAACAACCTAGTGTCAAAAAAGATGGTCACAAAGTTAAAGCTCAATAGGCACAAAACCCTACACCCAAATCATGTTGCTTAGGTGTAGGATGAGGACAAGGTTATGTTGAAAATATTCAAGACTATGTTAAGTTACTAAGAGGGGAGGGGTGAATTAGCAACTTCTAAAATTTCCTCACCAATTTCAATTCTGAATTCAATAAACCATTTAACATTTAATTCATCACATTTGATCTAATTGCATGCATGTGAAACTAAAAATATAAAAGCATCGACAACACTTGAACACAATGATTTGGTGACCTAGAAACCTACTAAATAGAAAGTTAAACTGGGGTGGGGATGATACCCACAAAACTTCAATACTACAACATAAAGTTGGCCTATTAAGGCTTACAATGATCACTTCTAATGATCTACCCTGTTAGGAGCAATTAGGACTGCTAGGTCCACCTTGTTAGAGGTTTTACAAACACAGAATGAAGTATTTATTCTATTAGGAGATTTAAGAAGGACTATTAAGTCTACCTTGTGAAAGGATTTCGACTGGTTCAACTATTAGGATGAAACAATAGATCTCTAACTTACAACTAGATTGTTGATAGAGATTCCTTGATTGGACTAATCACCTTCCTATGATGAATATGTCTCTACTACTCCTCTTTTGATATAACCTTCATAATTTACTCCTTATCTACTGCTTAGCTTCAACTATTTACATTCACATTCTTACATTCTTATTTCATTACATATAGACGTGATACAATACATTACATATATATCAAACCAATTTGCAAAATTAAAAAGTCGTCCATCATATAGGTTAACACATATATCACAAAGTCAACCCAAATGAAGACACTCAGGTTCTGAAGACTGACTTGGTGAAGTTTTGATACTTGGCACCCACTGTCATTACTTGTCATTGTCATGCACTTGGTAGACATAGAATCTCGGTCCATATTGATCACTTCAAAGTAGTCTTGAACTCAGTTTGCACTGGTGACTTGGTAGATACTATGTAACTTGGCATAAGTTGAATCACTTGGTAAAGATGTAAGCTCAATTTACATTATCTTCACATTACATGAACTATGAACTTGGTAGAAACTACAATGCTTGGGCTGAAATGCTAGGCTAAATCTGCTTGGTTTAAACTATTGGGCTTCACATCAACTAAACACACTTGGTAACCACTGAAATGCTCAGTAGCCAAAAGAATTAGTCCAGAAAACTTAGTAACAACTGTAGAGCTCGGTGGCTAATAAGTTACATGGCAAACACTGTAGACTGTTCAATGAGCTTGGTAGCCATTCAAAATCTAAATAAGTCTATGTCACTAATAACAAACTTGACTGGTATTTTAACAATCTCCCCTTTGGCCTTTGTTGGTCTGAATTTTTGCGTAATAATTTTTTGTTGTCTAGAATAGAAAATTTAGATTGTCTCCATTAAATGGTGAATAGGATTTCTAGCTAAGTCATATTGTTGATAGCCTTTGAAAATTTTGTTAAAACCCTTGCATCCTATTTCTTCTAATTTTTCCTGGCGCAAATTTTTTTGAAATTATGAGGATAAGCGAATATTCTTTTCCCACCCATGTTGAGTTAGTTTTATCCCGCTATCAGATCCTTTTGAATCTATGGTCTTTGTTAACTCGCTATGAGAAAATGCTTGAAAGGTAATTATAGAGAGTTAACAAGTCGATGACACATGTCTGTGATCCTGAAGGGTGAAATTTGGTATCGAGAATTAATGTTAAGTATAAGGTAAATTTTGGCACATGATGTGTTCCAGGCTTGTTAGTTTTGAGAATGAACACACGTGAAGAAAATTGTGAATGCTATCACCGGTGTCCAAGTTTTCTTGGCATTCACTAAGTCGCTATCGAAAAAACCCATGTGACTTCCTCGTAGCGACATAGTGAATGCCCAGATTTTGGTGAATGGGCAATGTTCTTTTAAAGAGCTGACATGACCGTGGAAGTTCCCACATAGTATTATAAATGTGCATGGCCACCTTCTTTGACACCAACATTTATTGGTGGGATTTTCAGTTAGTGTGTGTTTTGTTTTTAGTCACCAAAAATGAGAATCTATCAAAGGTCGCTATAATCGCTAGCTGAAATAAACACCACTTTCTTAGTAGCGATTTAGCGAGGACCTGATCATTGGAAAACACGATGTTCTTTTATATCAAGAAGTGATTTTGAGGATCTCAAAGAAAATCTTGTGCAGACATTTCTTTTATTTTTTCAAGTAGAGCTTTATGTCCAAACGTTTGTCTATTGGGAGGTTGCTAGCCGAATTTTTAATATTTTTCTGGTAGTCATGTGGTGACCCACCTGAAAATCACAAACACGGCAAGGATAAGAATGTGTAATGTCATTAATAGATAAAAAGGAATACATGTCTGTGCCAACGTGTTCAACCATCTCAACAACAGAAGCATATGGACCCACTCCCCGTATACAAAGCACAGAAAGAATTTTGATCATTAGATCAAACCAGGATCAAAGGCCATTGTTAATTTTCTATGGATAAATGCTCAAAATTTAGGCATAGTGAGTTCACTAACGATGGTCCACTGCTGTTGCAGTAAGTTGTTGTCCACAAGATCAAGTATGGATCGACGATGCTTGTTAACTCGCTATGAAAAGGTGCTCGAAGAATAAGTATAGCGAGTTAGCAATCGAGGGACCCACCCTTGTGTTCTTAAGTGTCATTTCAAATATCTATCATATGATCAAAGCAAGATCAGTGGTTATCATTAGCTCACTATAGATGCTCAAAAAATAAGTATAGCAAGTTAATGAGTTGGTGACACGTGTCCTTATCATCCGTGGGCCCAGTTTGGAATGCTAGCTTTGAAGGAAAGATATAGATGGAAGCAATTTATTGGTTTGACTACCAGCATGCTAAAAGGAATATTAAGTCAACCTAGTTTTCATTCCTTGATCATATGATTTCATAGGATTGATGACATAGGTTTAAATGCTGAAGGTGGTGGCACTCTACACATTAATAAGATGTGAAAAGTTTCACATGTGAAGTTAATAACAGAGTATAACAGGCAAGATTTTCCCAGTTTTACCTTGCACAAATAAAGATTTTAAAATCTTTTCTGAATGAAGATAATTACTACAAGGATTGAGATAAATCTGGCACGAGTGTGAAGCGATTGGTTCAAAGATAAATTGTAGAGTTACGAAAAGAAAAAAATTCCAAGTAAGTTCTCACACCATAGTTTTCAAAAATTTTCAATCTTTTATGGTATAATCAAATGATGGTTCTAAAGAGTTCATTAGATCCTGGGTTGTGGATAGAAGAGGGATTACTAGGTAAAAATACTTGGGCTTGGGATTGTAGTATCCTACATACTAGTTCAAACAAGTTTGCACAAAAGAAGTGTTTTGTCCCATGTAGAAGTATATGGATTTTTGATAGAGAAAAACTAGTAATCCTTAGTGTTTTCTTAAAGTTTCATCTCTTTGAAACTATGGTAAGATGTCATAGTCAAGTAACCAAGGTTTTGAGAAGGATAATGAATGAACCTAGTAAGATAACAACCCTCTTAGCGGTAACATCATCCTTTAAACAAATTTTCAAGATATCATAGCTTCATGCCAGGGTAAAAAAAATGTGTGGGGTCCTGTGCATAGTTTTTGAGGAAGGTGAAGAAGATTTCACATTCACGAGTATGGTCTTTCTTGCTTTTTGTTAGCATGCACCTTTTTAGTATCAGTGGATGGAAAATTTTGGTCAAAAGGTGGTTAAGAAAGTAGATGCGGCTAGGAATCAAAAGTTACCCATTTTGTTATATTTGATAGCCACATTGTCTCCCTGCTCAACGGTTGCACACTAAGGAATTTTTCCATTATTTTTGAAGCCTGGCATGATCATTAAAGAGTGGGAAGTAAAGATGAATTTTACAAAGCAGTTATCTTGACAAAACCCATGGGTCAAGGATAGAGTGCAATCATCAAAATAGATTTTTTTAGGAACAAGCTTAGCAGTTACATATATGACAGAATCACCATTGGAGAAAAATCAACAAAAGGACATGATAGACAGAAGCCCTCAAGAGAATGTGTGATTGGCATAACTTCTTGTTAGTCATTTTCTTTTTGAGAGAGGTATGCATTTTCCTCTTGTAAAGACATCTATCAATTGCATTTTCCCTTTGCTTGTTGTAACGCACACCTATATAAGTGAGTTTTCAAGGCAATGTGGTGGTCCAAGTTCTATTTTTCTAAGTGATATGCTGAGTCTATTTTTGGTCCATTGTATTGAGTAAAAATTGGTGGTGTATTTTCTCTGTTAGATCTTGAGAATACATGAATACAAAATGATATGTGTTTCTTCTTGAAGGTCATTATGAGTTTATTGTAAATTGTATACAATTTTCAAGGAAAATGAATACAAATTATGAACTATCCCCATATCTTTTATTTTTGAACTTTGTCTCCTTTCAATTATTCAGTTATCTTGATGTTGTATAAGTAAAGGCTTGTGCAATTGAATGCAATCCAGTTAGGTTATATATCTGATTATCACTATTGTTAATTCAATGGATTAAGTAAAAGCTTTGATGAATATGATAAGATTGCTGTAGTAGGGGAAAGGATTTTGAATGATGGGTTCTGATAAGAGTTGCTGATGAAATTTTTTGTAAGGCAAAAAATTAGATCTAGAAATTTGTAGTAGACTTTGAGTCCCAATGGATTAGGCACTAATCAGATTTGATCCACCTGAAAGAGAAATATGTCACAAACAGTTGTCAAAAATGTAGAATTAAATCAATTTTACTTTTATTTCCCATAGATCTTAAAATTTGGCTAGCACTTTTCTACATGGAATATTTTTAGCTTCAGTTAGCCACTTTTGTTGAGAGCACCTACAGATCTATTGAAGAATTTTTGGCCATATCTATTATATGGGATGTGGTTATCAAGTTATCAAGGATTGTGTATGTATTTGAGGATTTGAGATGAGAATTAAAATGAAACAAAAAATAATCCTCATATAGTTTTCCCAGTCTTGAATCATCCTTGGGTATACCCACCCAAGTTTTGCAGAGCCATAAGAGTAGAAAACCACCCTTGATTTTGTTGAAGTTGGGCCAAATGCTTTGCACTCACAATTGTTAATAAGAATTGGCTAGTCTTTAGATTGTGTGAGTATTGTCATCTTGGTATTAAACATTTTGTTGCTTAGTAGTTTTAGTTCATTTTAAAACACCAACAACCTTAGTGACAAAAAACACTTATCAGCCAAAATTTTATATACATCACCATGTGATACTAACTCGGTAGAATATACTATTTTGAGATTTTTCAAAATTTATCTTTGTAAGGTATACTATACATCATCTATTATATACATTTTCCTCATAGCATGTTTCTCCCCCATACTATGTATCTCTATATATAGCATATCATATGTCTCAGCAATAATCTCCCCCTTTTGACAATAATGCCAAAGATTTATTTAGAACTTATCTACATGGAGACACCAAAATGAGATAAAAAAATTAGAATGTACCTTAAGAATAAGTGCTAGGGTTTTATCCCAATTTTTGTGCAAAATCTTGCATGTATGTAGAGAAATTTGCACTCCTGCAGAGAGTTCTATCATGTGATCTGCAATAGAGAAGTTGTTGTCATGGATTAAGGTTTTTGAGTAAACAATATGTTTTTGAATTGTATCCATGATAGGAAGGATCATATTTTGAATATCAATCAGTGTTGATTAGATCCTTGCTTCTTCTCTCAAGAACTTTGCCTGCATGTTTGAGAAAAATTTGATCTTCATGTGATGTGTAGTGCTTGAACTATGGTCAAGTTGTAACTACTGAGCATTGGCTTTTAGATCCTCATCAATTTTTCATAGTTTTCCCTTTATTTCCTTTGTGAAGTCAAAAACACCACACAACTTCACAAAAATTGATGTCACATTTGTGCAAGAGGTCTCAAGATTGATCAAAATTGATGAAAGCTTAACTTGATGGATAACAATTTGCTAAGCAATGTGCTCCAACACTTTATTATCAAATTTCTTTTTAACTTTCTCAATTAGCTTGTCTTGTCCACTAGAGTCCTCATTAAACTTTTGGACTACTTTTAATTGTAACAAAATAGGTTGAGAAGTATCAATCTCAATTTCTATAGCCTCAGACAAAATATTTTTAGCATCATCAATAATCTTATACTCTCTATCTCTTTCTTCTCTCAATTTTTGCTGCTTTGCCTTTTTTTGAAGAATTTCACCAAACTCATGCATTTTATCTACATAAAGATTATGAATATCCCATTGGGGATTTCTATTTCCTCATCTAAGTCTATGTCATCCTCTATGTCCTTTTCTTTACTCAAAATTTTTGTACTCGGTTGAGCCTTAGGTTCAACTGTCCTTGTACTTAATGCTTTTGTGTCCAGAATGGAAACAATAGTTGATATACTAGGACTTGCAATGAAAATTGATATAGTACTAATTGATGGAATACTAATAGGAATGCTTGTCGAATCCAAAACTGAAGAGCTCAGAATTGAAGTATCCAAAACTAAAGTAGACAAAACTATAGTATCCAAAATTGAAGTACTTACTGCTGAAGATCTCAAAATTGTAGAAGACACTATATTTATGACTGATGACATCAAATTGGTAGCTAAAGAATAGAGAGGTTTTAGCTAAGTAGATGAAGTGGAAGTAACTTTAGTTAATGATACATTGAGCTAAGTGTGGGTGAAGAGTGATTATACATTTGAAGTATCTGTGTTTGTTACAATCAAACTTTTTGAACCTATCTTCGAGCTTGATGTAGCTACTAGTTTTCTTGGAGAGTGAGGAAGTGAGGCAATGACTGTAGATGCTATCTTCATTGGGTCAGTCTCCTGATCATCTTCTTTATCTTCCTCAATAGCTTCCTCCTCTTTATCTTCTTCATCTTCCTCATTGTCAAAATGTGGAGGCTCAGCATAATTTTCTTCTTCATTATCACTGTCATCATCATCATCCTTTACATCAATTGGGAAGTCACTTGGTTTATGTAGATGATAAAAAATCTTTTACATGCTTGTAGCATTCTCAACTACATGCTCTATATCTTTGATCAAAATTAAACATGTATTAAATCTAAGAGTCATTTTATCTTCATTTTTCTTCAAAGACTCTTTTACCTCAGCATCTATCATGCTCGATAGTAACTACCTCAGGGTTTGTGCATAAATGTCTTTTGTGATTTACATTGAAAAGTCCCATCTTGGCTTTATTTTCTTTAACAATTCACTAGAGATTTGGGAGGCAATTTGATCTAGTGAATACTTCAATTTTCCCATTTTGGTCAACACTAGTTCTTCAACCTATTTTTGGTCTACCTCTGTCCTTGTTTCATACTTCAAAGATTTGAAGTTTTTTATACCTATGACTTCTTCCATTTTTTTCAACTTTTCTTGGAAGGTGGGAGGAGGTTTGCTAAGGACAATGTCACTTTCTTTCTTCTTGGACCTCCTTGTAAAGATTTCAGTGGATGGCTTAGGTGGCTTGATGATGATCACCTTTCCTTTCTTCTTCATATGTTCTTATTCCTTTTCTAATTCCTCTCCATCCTCTACCTCTTCTACATCTTCTCCTTTACCTTAATTAACATGAGAGGTGTGCTAGATTTCATTTTAGCTATCCTCCTTTTTCCTTTGTTAACTGCCTGAGGGAGTTTTATCTCTAGTTCTATCCTTGCCTTGGCTTCATCATAGGTTCCAAATTATGGTGACTTTGGATCAATAGGTCCATTAATTGAAGCTTCAATAATATCCTCTTCTTCATCAATATTTACCTCATAAGGAAGTGGTTTTACCCACACAATTCTGGGTTTCACTGTCTGAATGTAAACTTTGTCACAATCTACCATAAAGAATACATCATCTTGTTAATCTTCAACTAACTTCTTAGGTATCCTAAACCTATTGTTCATTTTCTCTTTGAACAGTTTGAAGTAGTTTTCAATAATACTAACATAGTTCTCTCCCATTTTTGTAATGTATTCATTTATCTAGTATAATACAAACACATCTTTTCTCCATACTATCATGCGTTTGGAAGGGAAGAACTTTTGAACATAAAAGAAAAAACATGTCAAAAGTGAATTGAAATTATAGGGGTTGTTCTTGGATGTCCTAATACTTTCCATGGTTTTGTTGAGTTGCTTCAACAACAGATCTACCAAGTCATAAGATAGATTGTTTTTCACCACTTTATAAGCTAAGTCCATGGTTTCACATGATACACTGTTAAGGAAACTCAAACTATATATCTTATGTGCTATAACATGAATCCAAAATTTTAGCTCCAAATCTATTACACTACTAATTTTAATGCCTCTACCATTCCACTTGACTAGGGTTTTCTTTTTTAACTTAGCCCAACCTAAGTTTTTTGTGGTTTTAGCTTTGGTGAGCATGGCAATGTCAGTGATGTAATGAATTATTTTCTTTTTAATGACAATAGGTTGCTCAAGCCATAGTTGACCATTATTCACCTAGATTAGAATGCATCTAATCCATTTAATTTGAAAACCTTGGGGCATGTGGGGAATATGTGTTAAACCTTTGTCTTCCAAATGCTTATGCTTACGTTTAAGTATTCCATTAACACACAATTCACCTAGGGTATCATCCATTTCTAGGGTACCAATTTCTTGAATAGAGCACTTGAAATGGGTATGAATGTCATTAATAAGGAGTATCTTAGGAGGGATTTGTGATTGAGCTCCACTTGAGTCAAGGATTTTTGCAACCATAGGCACAAATTTGAAATCCTAATCTTTCCACTCAACTCCTCAAACCAACACCTCAGACCCTCTCTTCAATTTTTTACTACTATTAGATGCCATTTTACTTGATAAACTATGAGAACCTTGATAACTTGCTACAAATTTTCTTGAAGTCACTTGATTGCATTGTAAATCACTTCTTTGCAATAGCACTTAGATTTCACAGTGAGAAATGAGTTTGATTTCATGATTTTTGTTAAAGCTTCACCATTAATGCTTGGTATAAAGGTACCTAAGTTGACTTCATGCTTGACATCATACTTGACAACCTATCATCCACTATCCAGTGATCTCTCAATGAAGGCTTCATGACTTGATAACCATTTATGTATTGTTACTCCCAACCTTGCTTGGTAGAGTCCATGACCTAATCTTACTTGGTAGAGAAGGTAACTCAATGATAATTGATATTGATCTTCCTCAATGATCCTTTTGTATCTTGAATACTGATTTGGATCTTTGTCACCTTTCAATTGGAACTGTTTAAATGTGATCTTGATAACACAGTTCCATTTCTCCTTTGGAAACTTAGTTGGAAATGGTGGTGTCACCCACTTATTGAGTGACATGATCATCATTACTTGGACTAGCATCCTTGATAGATTTAGGAATCCATTGCTGCCTCATCTACTTTTGAATGTTGTCTACTTTTTCCTTCTTTTAATCTTCAATTTTAGTAGTATTCATGCAATTTTTGGCCAGATGACCAAGTTTGGTACAAGTGAAACATCTTATGGTGGTATCTCTTCTCCTCGTGTGATGTTTAACACAATTCATACCAATGTGTCCATACTCTCCACAATAATGATATCTACTCCAAGTGTTGTAGTCCTAACTGAATATTGCTTTCACAATTTTCTCTATTGGATTGAATGACTTAGTTCTGCATTTTGATGCCTTGTTACCTTGTTTCTTGCACTTGTGACACTTGCCCTCAAATTTCGGTTTCTCTTTCCATTCATTAGCCCTCTGACCATGCTGACTATAATTGTAGCATTTTCAATAAATTTTGCGTTACCATTACTCCAACATTTTTTTTGATGTATGACCTAAGTTAGCACAGTGATTGCAAGTGGGTCTTTGATTCCTTTGAGCACCTTGTTCGGAGGATTCACCTTCTTCTTTGTATCCAATTACTACTTTTCCTTTTTACCTATAGAGGTTTTGTTCATTTAGTTGAATCATGTCTACTTGAGATTTCATCATTCTTTCATTGATTTGCTTCTTACTGTTTAGGTCATTTTTCAATCTTTCACTGATTTTATTTTTAGATCTTAGCTCATTTCTTATTCCTTCATTGATTTTTCTTTCTAAATTAAGATCATTTCTTAATCTTTCATTTATCTATCTTTGGTTCTGATTTCCTCATTTGCATAGGAGATTTGATCCATAAGATCTGTGTGTTGAAGGGATTGGTTCTAGATCTCATTATTTATTCCATCCATTTCTTCTTTTATCTTTTTCCTTTGTTCCAAGATTTCACACAACCTTATTGACTAAATTTCTTGTTCTCTTTTTAGTTTCCTTACTTCTTTTTGTAGGGAACCATAGTTCTATAGGAATTATTTGATTACATCATTTGCTTCATCTGAACTGCCTGAAGGGAAAAAATCTTGAATTTTCTCTTCAATGTAGAGATGGTCATTCATTTCATTTGCAAGTTCCTTTCTTATTTTTAGGGATTGTGAAAATTGCTCCTTAGCTTTCTTGAGTTGTGCAATGGCCATTTCTAGATCCAATTTTTCATTGTCAATTGCCTTATCAAGTCTAAATATCTCCAAATCCTTGATCTTTTGCTGAAGTTGTTAAACCTTTTCCTTGAGAACCACAAATATTTGATACCAATTGTTGAAAATATTTAAGGCTATGCTAAGTTACTGAGAGGGGAGGGGTGAATCAGTAACTTCTAAAATTTCTACACCAATTTCAATTCTAAATTCAATAAACCCTTTAACATTTAATTTATCACATTTGATTTGATTGCATGCATGTGAAATTGAAAATATAAAAGCATCCACAACACTTGAACATAATGATTTGGTGACCCATAAACCTTCCAAATAGAAAGTAAAACTTGTGTGGGGATGATACCTATACAACTTCAATACTATAGCATAAAGTTGGCCTATTAAGGCTTATAGTAATCACTTTTGATGATCCGCCCTATTAGGAGAAATTAGGACTACTACGTCCACCTTGTTAGAGGTTTTACAAACACAAAATGAAGTATGTACTCTATTAGGAGATTTAAGAAAGACTGCTAAGTTTACCTTGTAAAAGGATTTTAACTGGTTCACCTATTAGGATGAAACAATATATCTTTGACTTACAACTAGATTGTTGATAGGGATTTCTTGATTTTACTAATCACATTTTAGTGATGAATATGTCTCTACTACTCCTCTTTTGATATGGCCTTCATAATTTAATCTTTATCTACTTCTTAGCTTCAACTATTCACATTCACATTCTTACATGCTTATTTCATTACATATGGATGTGATACAATACATTACATATATATCAAACCAATTTACAAAATTACATAGTCAACCCAAATGAAGACACTCAGGTTCTAAAGACTAACTTGGTTACCCACTATCATTACTTGGCATTGTCATGCACCTGGTAGACATAGAAGCTCAATCCATACTGGTCACTTCAAAGTAGTCTTGAACTTGGTTTATACCAGTGACTCAGTAGATATTGTGTAACTTGGCATAAGCTGGATCACTTGGTAAACACATAAGCTTGGTTTACATTATCTTCACATTACATGAACTACAAACTTGGTAGAAACTGCAATGCTTGGGTTGAACTACTAGACTAAATCTACTTGGTTTAAATTGTTGGGCTTCACATCAACTGAATACACTTCGTAACCACTAAAATTATTGGTAGCCACTGGGATTAGTCTAGAAAACTTGGTAGCAACTATAGAGTTTAGTGGCTATTGAATTAGATGGTAAACACTGTAGACTATTTAGTGAGCTCAGCAAATTTGAATAAGTATGTATCACTAATAAAAAACTTGACCGGTATGTCAACAATCTCCCCCTTTGGCATTAGTGACAAAAACACTTATCAGCCAAAATTTTATATACATCACCATGTGATACTAACTTAGTAGAATATAATATTTTGATATTTTTCAAAATTTATCTTTATAAGGTATACTATACATCATCTATTATATACATTTTCCTCATACCAGGTTTCTCCCCCATACTATGTGTCTTTATATATAGCATATCAAGTGTCTCAACAATAATCTCCCCCTTTATTGAAAATAATGCCAAAGATTTATTTAGAACTTATCTACATGGAGACACCAAAATGAGATAAAAAATCAAAATGTACCTTAAGAATAATTGCTAGGGTATCTTCTTTATCTTCCTTGGTAGCTTCCTCCTCTTTATCTTCTTCATCTTCCTTATTGTCAAAATGTGTAGGCTCAGTATAAGTTTCTTCTTCATTATCAATATCATCATCATCATCATCATCCTTTACATCTACTGGGAAGTCACTTCATTTATGCAGACGATAAAAATTCTTCCACATGCTTGTAGCATTCTCAACTACATGCTCTATATCTTTGATCAAAATTAACCATGTATTAAATCAAAGAGTCATTTTATCTTCATTTTTCTTCGAAGATTCTTTTAGCTTAGCATGTGTCATGCTTAGTAGTAACTATCTCAGGGTTTGTGCATAAATGTCTTTTGCTATTTGCATTGCAAAGTCCCATCTTGGCTTTATTCTCTCTAACAATTCACTAGAGATTTGGGAGGCAATTTGATCTAGTGAATACTTCCATTTGCCCATTTTGGTCAACACCAGTTCTTCAACCTATTTTCACTTTGCCTCTATCCTTGTTTCATACTTCAAAGATTTGAAATTTTTTATACTTGCACCTTCTTCCATTTGTTTTAACTTTTATTGGAAGGTGGGAGGAGGTTTTCTAAGGACAATATCACTTCCTTTCTTCGTAGACCTCCTTGTAAAAACTACAGTGGATGGCTTAGGTGGCTTGGTGATGATCACCTTTCCTTTCTTCTTCACAATTTCTTCTTCCTCTTCATCCTCTACCTCTTCTACATTTTTTTTAGTTACTTCAACAATAGATCTCCCAAGTCATAAGATAGATTGTTTTTCACCACTTTATAAGCTAAGTCCATAGCTTCACATGATACACTGATAAGGTGGTTCAAACTATATATCTTATGAGCTATAACTTGGATCCCAAATTTTAGCTCTACATCTATCAAACTACTAATTGTCATGCCTCTACCATCCTACTTGGCTAGGGTTTTCTTTTCTAGCTTAGCCTGACCTAGGGTTTTGGTGGTTTTAGCTTGGGTGAGCATGGGGAGGCCAATGATGTAATGAATCATTTTCTTTGTAATCCCAATAGGTTGCTCAAGCCATAGTTGACCATTATGCACTTGGCTTAGAATGTATCTAATCCATTTAATTTGAAACCCTCAGGGCATGTGGGGAATATGTGTTAAACCTTTGTCTTCCAAATGCTTATGCTTAGGTTTAAGAAATCCATTAACACATAATTCACCTAGGGAATCATCCATTTCTAGAGTACCAATTCTTGAATAGTGAGTACGAATGTCATTAATAAGTATTACCTTAGAAGGGATTTATGATTAAAAGTGACATATCATCATATTTTAGCACTTTCAAATTTTAACAAGGTGTTTCAAGTATACTGTGATGTTAGTGGTACTGTAATAGGAGTTATTTTGAGCCAAGAAGGTAGAGCTATTTCTTGTTTTAGTGAGAAGTTGAATGATAACAAAATAAATTTTTTTTTTGTATGATCAAGAATTTTATGCTATAGTTTAGGCATTAAAGAAGTGGAGACACTGTCTTCTTCTTAAGGAGTTTTTTTGTATAACAATCATCAAGCTTTACAATATTTGAATAGTTAAGGAAAATCGAATCAAATGCATTTGAAGTAGATTGAGTTTATGTGGAGTTATAAATTTTTTTTGAAACACAGGAGTGGGAAGTCTAATAGAGTTGTAGATTCTTTTAGTAGAAGAAAAATTTTATTGATAGAGATGCACATTGAGGGGGTTGGGTTCAAGGAACTCAAGAATTTCTATCTCTAGGAACCTTATTTTGGTGAAGCTTAGAAAGCTTGTACAAAAAATGTTACATGAGAGAGAATCTCATCAAGAAGAAGAATAGTGGAGGATTGGCTGGACAATTTGGTAGAGATAAAACTATTTCTTTGGTTGATGAGAATTATTACTGGCCGCAATTGCAACAAGATGTAAAGAAGTTTGTGCAGAGTTGTAGAGTATGTCAAATGGAAAAAAGGAATAAAGTAGGAAATAGGATTGTATTAGCCATTACTTATACCTAAGAATCCATTAGAAGATGCCAGTGTGGATTTCATTCTTGGCTTACCAAAGACATAATAAGAGCATGATTCATTATATGTGGTGGTTGTCAAGTTTTGAAAGATGGCACAATTCATTCCCTAAAAGAAGAGTAGTGATATTGTTCATGTGGTAGAATTGTTTTTCAGAGAAGGGGTAAGACTTCATGGTCTTCCAAAGAGAATAGTTTCAGATTGGGATACCGTGTTTCTTGGGTATTTCTAGCATACATTGTGGAAGAAGTTGAAGACCAATTTTAAGTTTAGTTCATCACACCATCCAAAAATTGATGGATCGATATAGGTTGTGAATTAGAGTTTATAAAACTTGTTTAGATGCTTGGTTAGAGATAAGACAAGAGGATGGAATTTGATTCTACCATAGGAACACCTTGGATACAATATTTTTTCAATAAAATTACTAGTAAATTTCCATTCTAAATTGTATATGGGAGAAGTCCCAAAATTCTTCAAAATTGAGGCATTTGGATAAAGGAGATATAAGTAGTGCTAAAACAGAGGATTTTGCTAAACATTTGAAGAATATCCATGAGTAGATGAGAAAGAATATTACAAGGATGAATAAATAGTATAAGGTTAAGGTAGGTGTGAAAAGGAGGTATGAGGAATTTTAGATTGGAGATGAAGTCATGATTGACTTGAAAAAGGAGAGATTTTCAGTGGGTACATATAATAAGATGAAAATAAAGAAGTTTGAACCATGAAAAATACTAAAAAGGCATGATTCTAGAAATGCCTATAAAGTAGAGTTTCCAAATGAAAAAAATATTTCACTAGTGTTCAATATTTTAGATTTAACATAATACTATGAAGGATGGGATGAAGATAAAGTTGTAAAAGTACACTCAAATATTCGAACAACTACAAAGGAGATCGAGGAGATATTGGATAGTTGGGTTGGAAAAATTACAAGGAAAAAACTATGAAGAGTATCTAGTCAAGTGGAAAGGGAGGCTAGTGAGGGTTCATCATGGCTAGTAAGGGAAGAGGTTGACCATCTTGGTTTTCCTCTAAATACCTGAGACATAATAGGGTCACTTGCCAAATAACCTCGAGTGTCTAATGTAGGAGCATTCTTGCATCACCCAAAAATATTTCATTTATGTTTCTTGAATAAGTGTTTTCTTAGTGTAGATTTTTTGTTCTTGGAGGATGTCTACTTAGTAAGTTAGCCATATGATCTTGGAATGTCCTAATTTCAGAGGTGGAGGTTCATCTTGGATATATCAACCTACTAGTCAAGGCTTTCAAACCTTTAAAAAAATAAACATCATTTGTGTTAGTCTTTCCATCAAGAGTAATAGATCCTATTCCACTAACATCATAGGCTGCATTTTTTCCACCTCTAACAATTACTCCATCACAACTATTGAATTCAACAAATTTATTTATATCAGTAGTCATATGATGTGAATAACTACTATCTATGATCCAATAGGATTTCTTCTTTTTGACTTTTTATACTAATGCCTTATCTAATTTATTCTTTTTTAGGATTTTCTCCTTTAATTGCAACAAATCATATTTCATCACTCTCATTATCACTTTCACTAAAGAATCTTTCCAAACTAGCTTCAAAATCTTCATGATTTGCATAAGGACATTTTGTAGGTTTTCTAGGATTGAGATTCCTTACATACTTCTTTACACATTTTAGGAATTTAGAAGAATAATGACCATATTCATTACAAGTCGAACATTTAAATATTTTCTTACCTTTAGGTTCTCTTCTCACAAGTAAGGTAATTTCTTCTTCAATCTTCCTATCTTCTTCTAATTTTCCTTTGTAGCTGCTAGCATAATCTTCACTAGTACTCACACTTATTTTTAATGAAGGTCAAACACTCAATGTGCTAAAAGTAGTCTCAACTCTAGGTAAATCTCCACTCTATATCAAACTAATCTCAACTGATTCCAATCTTCCCAAAAGAATCTCTCTTGTGAACTTTTTTGTGAAAGGTATAACTTGCTCAATCATCTACGCTATCTTCTTATATGATGGTGTCAAAGTTTTCAAGGTATTCTATACAATTTCATCTTCATCCATCATTCCATCACAAGCCTTAATTCCTACAATAAATTATGATATTCTACAAACATTACTTCTAACATATTCATCTTCCATCATTTTAGCTTCTTAAAATAAACATATCCAATTCTGAAATCTAACCTTCTTAGCATGCTTATCACCTTCATAAGTAGATTTTAGAGCTTTTCAAATTTAATTTTCCAAATTGAAATATCTTACCTATCTGTATTCATTTTCAGGAAGGGTTGAAAAAAGTGCTTCCCTAGGAAGCATATTGCACATAAATGGTTCTCTCTAAGGTTCACTACATTCTTCAAGATTTTCTTCTTCAATCATTGGTTTCTTATTCTTAGTGATTAGCTAATATCTCATACCCATGCATAGAAAATGTGTTTTCAAATTTTAATTCCAATTTTCATAGAAGGTAAACCTAGGGTGGGAATGACACCCACAAATCTTTACTTCCATAGTTGTAAAGTGTGGCCAATTATGGCTACAAAGTTCTGATCATAAACTATGATCTACCCTATGAAAGGTTTACCTTGTTAAAGGCTTGCAAGACTATTAGGTCTCACCTTGACAAAAGGATTTTAAACTCACAATTAAGTAAGGAATATTTTAGGAGATTTACAAAAGTCTTTTAGGACTTCTCTATTAAGAGATTTACTCTGTATCACTTGTTAAAATGATTCAACACCTAATCCTTCGGTTAGCACCTTGTTGGTTGATGTTAGATCCCCTCTTTATTAATTATCACTTGATCCTCCTAATCATATCTATCTTCTCTACCCTTTTATTGCTTACTCTATTCTTATCAAACTAATTTTGCATTGTATTTCCATAACTTAGCCATCATTTCCACCATGAATGCCTTCTATACTCTTATGATTCATCTCCTCTTTAGGGTTTACCTCTTTAAATAGGAAATTGTGGAGATGGGCTAGGTCATAATCAATGGCTATGGTTGATCCTTATTGTTGCCTAATGCTTCCCTTAATCTAATTGGCTACATGCATTACATAGGGATGCATAGTATGACTAGATCCTTATCTCTTAATATTAAAAATTCATGTTTATGTCAGCCAAAAATGGTTTACATGGATATTTGTGCTATAACAAACATCTATGTCAAAGACTAGTAGCTTGATATCAATAGACTCTGATGCTTGGCCTTCACTATTCTCTTTATGATGATACTTGGCTTTTGAATAGCTCAACATTTACTTTGCCTGGAACCTAAATTACTTGACATATATTATTTGCTTGACACTGGAATGACTCAACACACACTCACTTCTCAAAACTAATTAGTGCTCAACATTTATTGTCATATATTAATTGACATGTATTGTTTGGAGGCTTATGCTCAACATATACTATGCACTTGGCTTGCACTATTCTTTGCTAGATAATGACTAAGTGTTTTATCACTTCATTGTCAAAACCAAAATGAGATTACCAATCTTCCCCTTTGACATGAGTGGAAAAAACAAATTTTCATGGCATATACAATAAATATATTATCTCTTCCCAAATTCAATACAAAATTTCAAAATCTTCAAAAATATTGTTATTACCTTACTCCCCATGAGTAAATACTTCATTTCATTTTTGTGATTCCTCCTGAGTAGATATTTGACTTAACAAAAATAATTTACTACCCCTTGTAGACACCTAAATTCGATTACACCACTTTGGTAATCCTATTTAGCTATCTCTAAAGGCATCATTAATTAAATTCTTATTTAATTAATCCTTTGCCATCCCCTAGCTGATTAATTTAATTAATCATCTATAGTCCTAATTGATAAATCAATTAACCCATTATTTATCAATTAATCCTATTCTCCTATTTAATTCCAAAACCCTCATTTATTAAATAAGTCTATTTGATAAATAAAGCCCTCAAATCTAATAGCCCTAATCTATCCTTAATCCTCCATTTAGCCTAATCCACCCCATCCACCCATACTAACTAAGCTTAGCCACTAACTCACCCACCCTCATCAATACCATCCATTTGCACATCTCTAACATCCTTAATCTAATTTTAAACCAAGCCTAATCCCCCCCTAACCTTGTCACATTCCCTAAGTAAGCTTAAGACTTCCTAAGCCAAACCAAAGTCTCCTCCCTCAAAATATCCCAAACACCAAGCCATGAATGCTCTTACAAAGCCATGAATGACTCTCAAAAGCCCATTCATTGCTCTTACAAGCACTTAATGAGGGCCATTTAAGGCCTTGAGCCTCCTTTGTTGACTCATCCTTTCCCTTTCCTCCACCCAATGACCCTATGACAAGTGTCCACTTCTTATTGGTGCTAAACAAGCACAATCCATGTGCTCTCCTTTAAGTGCATCCTAGCCCTCCCTAACCATCTTGCCATCCTTGCATCTTACCCCTCCATCCCTCAAGCCCTTAGCCTATAAATTGAACCCTCCTCCTTCACTAAAATGAATCCATCCTCCATGCAAAGTTATAATGCTATTTTGAGAGCTCATAAACTACCAAAATACCATTAGAATGTTGGAATCATTCCATGACTCCATTGTTGAAACCTTGCCTCATTCACTCCATCCATCCATCTAAGCTTGAGCTATACTTGTAGACACACTTACCTTAAATTAGGGACATATCTATTGTATCATTGTGTTATACCATTTGGAGCTTACCATTCTTAGTTTGCTTCCATTTGTGGTGATAACAAATCGGTCCTATCTTAAGTGTTTACTCATTTTAGTATTGTTAATGCTTTTCTTAATAGTTAGTGTTCATTTTACTCTACTAAACTAGGTGATACATTTTGACACACCTGGTGGGACCCCACATTTGGGTCTATCTAATCATGTTTTTGGATTTTTTGTGTTAACTAACCAAATTAACCCTTTTTTCTTGTGTGTTTTTGTGATAGGTTTGCTGATCTTGTTGTAGGTACATAGGTCACCTTTTGGAAATTGTGCTCCCCACCATCTCATCATTTTTCATTTTTGAAGACTTCAAAACTAGGTTATCTTGCGATCTCATGACCCTAGGAATGTGATCCTGCGATTGCGAGAACGCGGCTATTTGTCGGTGGAAACGTGAACCCATGATTGTTAGTTCGCTATTCATCCCCAACCAGTTTCTACCACGTTTCCAATTTTTTTTTTGCATCCCTGTCGAATGTTTCTCTACAGGAACACGAATCCGCTGACTTATATCTCTGCGGGAATGCTCTCCCAAGAACCTGCGGGATCGTTGTTTTGCAGGATCACTCTGTAACTTTTTAACCTACGGCCTCAATTTTTATTCACTAGTTTTTTGTCATGTATCCCTGCTGACTATTTCTACATTCTCGCAATCGCGAGATCACTGCATTAACCCTGGGGATCGCTACATTAACCTGCAGGATGGCCTTGCCTTTCAAACCAAAACTTAGCTTCAACTTTGCCACATTCCCACTGACAGTTCTCGCATTCTCATGCCTGCAAGAACATGTTCTTAACCTGCGGGTTCACTGTGAGATTTGTTTTTCTCAAAATTTTGATAGTTTTTTACTGTAGGTTTCATGCTAACGTGTTTTCTACAAGTTTTATCATCATATCGTTGAGCTCATAATCAAACCATAATCATATCTAAATTTTAAAAATTTGACTTTTAGTGGTTCCATAGGATATGGACCATTCTAAGCATTTTTATGCATATCAAAAATAACAAAAAAAGTTAAATTTTTTTTCCCCATAGTTAAGCTTTCATTTTGGAAGATTTTGGGTGAGTAATCAAATCACTTTTTTGTAGCATTGTAGGTTGTAGCAACAAACCTAATCATGTTTTTTGTAAGTTTTTCTTAGAATGAATTTGCATGTTTAAACACATATTTATTACATGAATGCACTCAAATCACTCTCGAGTGTCATGGATTAAAATCAACTTTTCATTGGAATGCATGCTTAAAGCAACAAAACACAATCTTGAATGCAAAGGATCAATTAATCATTGCTATACCTCACAGTTCAAATTTGGGTTTTAAAAAGAATTCACTCAATCTTGAATGCCTAACAATCAATGAACATTTCATGGTTTTGACACACTTCAACAATGCTCGCATTTCTTATGTTGATGATCTCTCGATTTCCATTAAGCTGACGATGCTGTCAAGTTGGAATGAACATTGTAGTCATGAACACGAGTGTCTTCAATCATAGCTTACAAAATCTAAATCATCAATTGGAATAAACGCGTGTCTTTTAAACCCAAGATCACTTATGTGGTCTTATTTTACACTTTTTAGGAGCCCTGCTTGGGGATTTCAACACCCCTTGGGATGACCTCAACTCCAGCATTCTGGCGGAGTATAAAGATCAGGAGGTGAATCCAAAGACACCTCTCTTGGGATCAAGATTTTTTCACTTGAGCTAAGCCTCAAGGAGCTTTATACCCTTGAGAAGTGAAAGAGGAGAAGTGGGTTACCGCTCCTCTCGGCTGTGTGACATCTTTTTGGTTTCATCTACAGATTTGGGCCTCACATACCTTGCGTATATCAAGGACTCCCTAGCTAAACTAAATTTCATCCTTATAAAAAGCTTCCTAGGATGTTGGTGCGTTTTGACGTGCTTGCTCCAAACTTTTGTTTGCTTTTTTGTTCATAGCTTTTGAATGAATGTTTGCCAACTTTGGTCAAAATCCCAGAAAAGAAGAAATCTCCTAGCTCAAGGCATACTTAGTGTAGTCACTACCTCATAATAAAATCATCCAAGCTCCCCTGCCACAACTAAATCTATATAGTTCTTTGCTTTAGAACAATCCCAAATCCAAAGTCTATCTGAATCATCCCCGCAGCTAGCTAGCAACCCAATCCAAAATCACCCAAGCCTTTAAGGAATTGTTGTTACTCTGTCAGAGTTTTCTATCCAAATCCCTCAATCTCCCCAAGGTTATCCCTTTGACAGAGCTTTGTCTAGGGTAATCTTTCTTTGTCACATTTCATCCCTCATCACCTTAAGCTAAAGGTCAGGATCCACGATTAGTCAATCTCATGTCATGCCCATAGGATCATTTGTCTATCCTCAAGTTGACACCAAAAGCCACCAATCCTACACATAGGAAAGCAAAACTCTCACTTTTTGACAGCATATCCTTGAAGTCTTCCATCCACAGGAAAGCAAAAAATCTCCAGCCAATCCTCCTTAGGTCTGTCATGCAACTTTGACTCTCCCTAGGAAATCTTTCATTAGCCAATCCAAAATTTGTGCTTAATCCAAGTCCAACCATGAGCTTCCATGTTCATCCATATGCAAGACCCCATCCCCATCCAACTCATCATCAAAACATGAAATCCCAACCCTATCATTATGAGTTTGGTAACATTGTCCTTTCTCCCACTCCATCTTATTCCAATGATGATGATGATCTTGTCGACTATGATGGATATATTGAAAGCCTTAGAGATATTCCTCCAAACATCCTCCAAAATCCAAACATTCTTCCAAATTGCTCCATCCCTCCTCTAAACATACCCACTAGTACTCCTTACCATGCATTTGACAAGGGAAATCCATTACTATCCTCATCCTTACCACCTTCCTATATTGTGCCCACATATTCCTCTTATACATCAGTCATATCTCCATCTTCCTCTACCTTCATCTCCCAACCTCCACCATTCCAGAACAATTCTAGTAGCTACATCCCTAGTACAAATCCACCATCCCAATCTATTCAAAATCTTCCAACCAATCCTAGTTCTACAATGCAACACCTCAATCCCCTTACTCCTCCAAGTCTAACACACTTGTCTCCAAGGAATTTTACAAGTAAACCCAAAGAAACTCCATCTCCCACACCCATCATTCCTCTTACATCATCCTATCGCTATCATCCCTATCTCATCCACCCCACTTATCAAACCCCTTCCATCTCCTACCTCCCATCCATTGAATCCCTCCAAATCCCATCCACATATCCTCCTCCTAGCATTATCCAAATCCCATATAATGAACCTAATGAGTCCCTCCCCCATCAGCTCATCACCATTGAAGAAACTCCCACCCATCCATCTACCTCACTACAAGAGACCATCCACACTTCTCCTATCATACCATCCACTTCCCTCCATTCCTGTCAAGATCTTGTCCAAAAGCATATTGATATATCCCTTGACACAATAGAAGATCCCACCATCCCACTTATTCCCCTACATGATCCACTCTTACCATCCCCTCCATATTTGAATCCCACCATCACACCTACTCCATCTCAAGATCCATTCCCATCACTCCATCCAACTCAAGATCCTATCTTTCCATCCCCTCTACTTCATGCTCATACAAATCCCATAATCCATGATGATAGATCCATCAAAGAAGCACTAACTATCATATATGAAGCTTCAACTCCTTTAGCTAATAATGGACTCATATCTTGTGTTCCAAATAATGAACATCATACTAAACAGAGAAATAAAAATGTATCTCTAGATATTGGTATCCCCACTATCCATGCATGGTCCCAAGTCCTCCCATATCCACCCTAAAGTTCCCATCCATCTTGTTCTACATCTATTTTGGGCCCTTACCCTACTTCTTTTCAACCCTCCATTTTGCGTCCATACACCTCTTATCCAAATCCCTCACCCTTTCCATCCATTTTGGGTCCTTATATACCTAATATGAATCCTTTATCCCCTCCATCTATCTTGGGACCTACACCTTCCCTATTTCCATCTATTTTGGGCCCACATCCTTCATTTCCTCCATCCATTTTGGGAAATTATGTCCATCTATATCCTATGTTCTAATCTATCCTTCCAACCCCTCAAATCCACTAGCTAGATCATCAAAGGCACTCATCGTTGAATCCCTTCCAACCTTCAACCTCTATTTTTCCATCCACAATCCCTCCATCTCATCCATGCTCTTGTTCTCATCCCATGGCTAATAGAAGAATATTGGATGCCAAAATAAAAAAGCATAAATCCAAAAATCCACAAAAATTCAAGTCTCGACATGTCCCTTCTAAAAAACATGTTCAAGAAGAGAAACATTTGATCCAAATCAAAGAAAAGGTCAAGAGGCCACAAAGGCCCAAGTTGCAAAAATAAAAAACATGTGGATGCCCAAGATGCTCATAAATGAAACGCATCTCAAAGAAAATCTCAATTGGCATCCATTCATGCTACTCAAAAAGCCTCATCCATCCATCCTTTATTGAAATCCTCATATATTCATCCTTCATTCCCCCAATCCACTCTTAGCCCATATGCTTCTTATCCTAAATTTCCCATCCTCCATCTTCCAACTCTACTTTTAGTCCTTATCTTTCTCTTCCTCCATTTTCTCCTCAGCCTCACTCAATAACATCTTTCCCACTACTTTGTCACGTCTCTAGGAGTGTGCCAATGATGATCTTTCCATTTTCCTCATCCATTTACCCTCAAGCCTTATGTCTTCCCATCCCTTATGTACCAAACTCCCACCCACCATTCCCTTTGTTCAATCCAATCCTTTTTCATCCATCCTACCAAGATCTATGAGTAAAAATAAATCAAAAAAGTTTTTAAAAAAATCATCCATTGGTGAAAACTTGGAAATTCAAGCACCATGGATAAGTACCATGATGAAAACTTGGCAAACAAGCATCATGCGTAATCCCTCCATCCAAATGCTCTATACACTTGGGGGCACGTTCCATCACCCATCATACCCATCTCATCCCACCATACCAACCACATCCTATCCATTTCACTCACCACCCTCCTTTGTATCTTGAAAGAAGTAAAGTCCACCACTAGATACATGATTTTGGTCATCCCTTTGACATCCATTTTTCATCAAAGTTTGTATCCATCTAATCCCTCCATTGGCCTCATCCACCCATCCTCATCATCTACCTCATTAACCTTCCACATCCTAGCTTCAATCCTATCTCCCTCATCCTCTTGTTGACCAATATTCAATCCTATCACATCCCTCATAAAAAAATCCTCTTGAATAGAATATTGTAACTGGGGGCACTCTATTCATTTGAGACCATGTCATGACCATCTTTCCATCAATCCTTATCTTTTTGCATTCCTTTACCCAAATCCCTCTATCCACTATTCACTTTTTTTATCTATCTTTGCATCTCCTAGCATTACCTCCCTCTTTCCATCACCTATTGCATCCCTTGTCATTGGTATCTAGCCCTCAGCTATCCCTCATCCTGAGCTTCCATTCGCTATCCTCTCATCCTAAGCTTTTCATCTGCTATCTCCTCATCTTGAGCTTTTTACTCCCACTATCTTAGGCTTTTCACAAACCATCTTCTCCTTTTGATCTTTTCATCCCCTCTATCTCCTTATCCCATTATTTTCCTCTACCTCCCCATCTCAAGCTTTTCATCCACTATCTTCTCATCCCAAAACTTTCATCCACTATCTCTTCATCTTTATCTTTCCTACCACTATCCTATCATGTTGCGCTTTTGTCCAGTAATCCCTTGTACATCCTTTGATCTATCAGTTTTATGTTCCTTGCACCTTAGTCCTTAAATTGGTCCCATTGTATACCTCTCATCTCTTCATGTCAGTTCTTGCTTGATCATAACTTGTAGTTCTCTTGGTTAAGCGCTTTAACAAATCCTTGTACGAGATCCCTTGTCATCAAAATGTTGTCCTAAAGAGTTCTGCTTGCCTAGCTCACCCTAGTCCTTGATATTACTAATAGATCCTTGTAGGATGCATCCCTTCTGTTTTCTAATCTTGGTCTATCAGTATCCAGTCCTATCGATCTCTTAGGCAAGAAAGTTAACTTTTTTATGGATTTACATTTTCTTTGGATTTATTTTCTTTTCAAGATTTCCAGCTTGGTTCTAAAAGTATCTCTTCGATGTGATTTGGGTTGTTCCATCCTCATGGTTGCCATGATATTTTATATCATGGTGTGCTACGAATGGGGCAATTTGAGTGCAAGGTCTTGATTAGGTCTTTTGTTTGTTTTTCTTCTACTTGTGGGTTACCCAATATCGGTTCCATGTTGCTTCCTTTCGGATTCATGTGCAATGCTGGGGCAACCCTTGCATGTTTGTTTTGAGTTAGTTCGTCAGTCCTTTGGATGGTTGGTGACATGGCCTTGATGTTCTTGGTAACCTTGGCAATTAACCAATAGTCTTATAGCAAATCTAGTGCTCAACTACATGGTGGTACTTCTCTTTGCAATATCCCCCTACTCAAAAAGCTTCAATGGAATCCCTTCATCTATCCCCCATCCATATCCAACATCTGCCTCTCCTACCCCAACTTATGCATTTGTATCTCTTTGAATAAATCTACACTTTTAGCTTTAGGGATCCACAATCTTGGTCTTAGGGATCCACCCATCAAATCATTCCACCAAGCCTCATCTTTCGAGATCCACAATCCTAGTCCTAGGGATCTCTGAAACCCATCTTCTACCAATCTAACTCTTTGAAATCTTGTTGCATCAACTTTATAATCCCCTCATCCAACTCCCTATCTTGGATTCCTTTTTATAGTGCTCCACTCCTTCATCCTCCCCCCAATCCTAGAAAGTCTTAAGCTTGCTTACTCTTGTGCATCTGATTCTCCTTTATCATTCTCCCATAGTGAGAGTTTGAGCTAATTCAGCCCCTTCTCTTTGCCAATCTAAGTCTCCTTGCTTATCCTGGATTCTTGTATTTTTCAAGGAGCCGTCGAGCCTCATTTTCTCTCCCTACTGCCTTCTTGAGGGGGCATCTCTAAGTCTAGTGTCTCCTCTTCTTATTCAAGACTAGGGCAACCTTGTTGCTAAAACATCTTCCTCATGTCGTCTTCATTCAAACTTCTTTGAAATAGTGTTGTCTCAAAACTATGTCAAAGAGGGGCATAATGTAGACACCTAAATTCAATTACACCACTTTGATAATCCTATATAGCTATCTCTAAAGGCATCATTAATTAAATTCCTATTTAATTAATCCTTTTCCATCCCATAGCTGATTAATTAGTGAGAGTTTGAGCTAATTCAGCCCCTTCTCTTTGCCAATCTGAGTCTCCTTGCTTATCTCAAATTCTTGTATTTTTCAAGAAGTTGTCGAGCCTCATTTTCTCTCCCCGCCACCTTCTTAAGGGGGCATCTGTAAGTATAGTCTCTCCTCTTCTTATCTAAGATTGGGGCAACCTTGTTGCTAAAAAATTTCCTCATGTCATCTCTGTTTGAACTTCTTTGAAATAGTGTTGTCTCAACAGTATGTCAAAGAGGGGCAAAATGTAGACACCTAAATTCGATTACACCACTTTGGTAATCCTATTTAGCTATCTCTAAAGGCATCTCTAAGTATAGTCTCTCCTCTCCTTATCCAAGACTGGGGCAACCTTGTTGCTAAGACATCTTCCTCATGTCGTCTCCATTCAAACTTCTTTGAAATAGTGTTGTCTCAACACTATGTCAAAGAGAGGCAAAATGTAGACACCTAAATTTGATTACACCACTTTGGTAATCCTATTTTTCTATCTCTAAAGGCATCATTAATTAAATTCTTATTTAATTAATCCTTTGCCATCCCCTAGCTAATTAATTTAATTAATCATCTATAGTCCTAATTGGTAAATCAAATAACCCATTATTTATAAATTAATCCTATTCTCCTATCTAATTCCAAAACCCTCATTTATTAAATAAGTCTATTTGATAAATAAAGCCCTCAAATCTAATAGCCCCTAATCTATCCTTAATCCTCCATTTAGCCTAATCCACCCCATCCACCCATACTAACTAGGCTCAGCCACTAACTCACCCACCCTCATCAATTCCATCCACTTGCACATCTCTAACATCCTTAATCTAATCCTAAACCAAGCCTAATCCCCCCCCTAACCTTGTCACATTCCCTAAGTAAGCTTAAGACTTTCCTAAGCCAAACCAAAGTCTCCCCCCTCAAAATATCCCAAACACCAAGCCATGAATGCTCTTACAAAGCCATGAATGACACTCAAAAGCCCATTCATTTCTCTTAAAAGCACTTAATAAGGGCCATTTAAGGCCTTGAGCCTCTTTTTTGACTCATCCTTTCCCTTTCCTCCACCCAATGACCTTGTGACAAGTTACCACTTCCTATTGGTGCTAAACAAGCACAATCCATGTGCTCTCCTTTAAGTGCATCCTAGCCCTCCCTCACCATTTTGCCATCCTTGCATCTCACCCCTCCATCCCTCATGCCCTTAGCCTATAAATTGAACCCTCCTCCTTCACTAAAATGAATCAATCCTCCATGCAAAGTTATAATGCTATTTTGAGAGCTCATAAACTACCAAAATACCATTATAATGTTGGAATCACTCCATGACTCCATTGTTGAAACCTTGCCTCATTCACTCCATCCATCCATCTAAGCTTGAGCTATACTTGTGAGCACACATACCTTAAATCGGGGACATATCTATTGTATCATTGTGTTATACCATTTGGAGCTTACCATTCTTGGTTTGCCTCCATTTGTGGTGATAACAAATCAGTCCTATCTTAAGTGTTTACTCATTTTAGTATTGTTAATGCTTTCCTTAATAGTTAGTGTTCATTCTACTCTACTAAACTAGGTGATACACCCCTAAGTAAATACTTCATTTCATTTCTATGACTCTTCCTGAGTAGATATCTGCCTTGAAAAAAATTCTCCAAAATTTTCAATATCCCCCTTTTTTGACACTTATGTCATTTGGGTGGTACACTTATAGTATGTTTTTCTAAAAATGGCTTATGCAATTCAATTATTATTCCTAATGCAAAATCCTAATTATCACTGGCTACATCTAAAGAGTGAATTTTATCTAAAAGTTTCTTCACACTTTCCATCTTAGTTGATAAATCAACTTGTCTAAGTGCAATGACACTAGATATCTTGTCTATAACATTAGTGTGGAGTTTTCTCTCAGACCATTCCAATAATATGACTCTAATTCCTCATCCCTTATTTTATCAAGTATATGTAAAAGTTTCTCTACAATAGGCTTATTGGAAATTGAATTTGATATATCAAAAGAGTCTACAAAAATATCTTTGATGTCATGTAGAACTTTCTTTTTCTTGTGCTCCCTCCTTATAAACTCTTGTCTTTTCTTCCTCTGTAGGGCCTCTTGAAGAAAACTCATTTCTTTAAGTGTGATTTTTGTTAGATCAAACTTGGGTAAAACAAACACCTCATATAAACTCACTTCCTCAAATGATGTAGTTTCAACACTTGATAGTGAGCTAGTACCCAACCTTGATATCTTCAATGGAGTCTCATGTGTACTTGGCCTCTAAAGAGTCTAACTGATAGGAATAGGTGTAAAGACTATTAAAGTAATTAGTGTCTATATAGCTACCTATTCATCTATCTCAACAACCATCCTATGATCTTCTATTTGATCATCCTTCTTTTGATCTTCAAAGGGTTTTAGTAAGGTGGATGTAGGACTAGATTCCTTACTCTTTGCTTCTTCATTTCCATCCTTGTCAATGATTACAAGTGTAGGTAAACCTGAGCTCTATAGATTAGGTAGTGATGTAACTGGTTTTTTTGCCTCTTTATCTTTTATCTGAATGACTATTGTAGGCATTGCACATAGTGCATTTGTAGGCTCATCTTTCTTCTCCAGGCTTACACCTTGATATTTTATCAACTCTTTTGATTACTTCTCCTTTATTTCTACAACCATGGATGACATCGTAGATGTAACTTGCTACTATTCCTCAGTGGATGCAATGTCACCTTTATGAGATTCATCAATCTTGACCAATATAGGGTTAGTGCATGGCATAACTATATTGGTGGATTCTTGTTGTAGTTTCTTTATGTCCTCCTCACTCAATGGATTAACATTTTATGTAGAGTTTTTAGGTATGTCTTCAATGGTTATAGACTCTTTTTGACTCTCTTGCTCTGCATGTGGGGTACTGGTGGTTGGCACATTGGTATCCTATTAATCTTGTGCATCTTCCTTAGTTGTATCATCCTTTTCTTCTACCTTATCCTCCTTTTCCATTTCATCCTTTTCTAGTTCTCCTTTCTCTTCCATAGTTTCAACCATCTATGTGGTCAACCCATAAATTGATTTCCACAATAATTTTCTCCAGGTTACCACCTCCTCTATTTTATTCCTTAAAATATTAAATGCTCAGTACTTGGGATAAAATATCCCTTTGTATTTTTCAACTTCCTTATTTATCATTCTCTTGTCAAGTTCAAGAAAAAATTGGGCTAGAGTAGCCTCTCTAATTTTTTTTTCACAAGTTGAACTTCCACTTTTGCTCAACTTTCTTATATAAGATTTTAGGAATAGAATTAGAAATCTCTAATGGATTAGAATTAAATGTGGCCATCATATCATAATAGCCTCTTCAAGATTATTTTTATTTTCACTCCCTAACTTATCAAAATTAACATGTGAAAAGCCAAATAAATCTACATTGGTCGTTACATTTCACATAAGTTATCAATGTCAAATGAAGAATGGTGGCTTACCACTTTGAATTGACTCAAGTCATAAAATTTTGTGTTTCCCTTATTTGAGTTATCTTGTGGTTTTTACTTCCTTCTTGGCTTCTTAGAAGTTTGGCTTGACTCTACTATGGTACTCTCTCTTTTTACTTTGGCCTTTTTCTCTTTAGATTTTGTAGTGGAAACCCTTGTGCTTGACTTTGTCAAAGGTGTAGGTGGCTTCTTTTCAATTTTCCTTGTTGTTTTCTTTGGTTTCTACATTGGCTTCTATTGTGATTTCCTCTTCTTGCCATTTTCTTTAGTTTCATCCTTTGAAACCTCTTCGTCATCATCTTTGTCATCACCTAATCCTTGAGTTAGTTCTAAAGATGCTTGGCCTTCTTCTTCTTCACCAAAGTTTTCTTTTAGCTTCTTCACCATCTTGTTCTTCTTTCTTATGACTGTGATAGTTTGTAAATTTATGGTGATCCTTGATTTTACTTCCTGATAATTCCCAAAGGATGTAGCATCCTTATCAATCTCTTTTGCCAATAATGCAGTAATAGCTTCTGAGGCTTCATCAACATTAATCTCAAAAGGTAAAAGTCTTAACCATCTTACCCTTGGAATTGCTGCCTATACATATGCGTAGTCAACATTAACTAGAAAATATACATCTTTATAATGTTGTTCTGCTAGTGACACAAGAATTTTTGACCTCTACTTCATAGACTTATTAAAATCTTCAAAATAACTAGTCATAATTGATTCAAAATTATGATCTAATTGTTCAATGAGTTCTCCTATCTATTGAGTAATAGACTTGTTTGTTTTGTACCACTTTTCCAAATGTAGGGAATTTATTTTGCATAAAAAAGAATATGAAAATGATAAGTGAACTAAACTTACATGAGACACTCTTTTCTTCCTGATAGTTTCTAGGTTTTCTGATAGTTGCTGAAGCTATAGCTTGGCTAAGTCATATGTATGATCTCTTTTCACAATCTTATAACCTAGGCCAATGACAATGCACAAAAAAATATTGAGTTGGCTTGATCGGTAGAATCTATGTGCAGTCACTCTTATTGCAAACACTATAATAGGATCTATGATTGTATCAATTGACATTCCATGTTTGTTCCACATGACTCTAGTATTTTTCTCAATAACCTCTTTTTCATTGCTCCTCAAAATATTCAATCTGTCTAGGGTAGGATAACCTGTAACTCTATGAATGATTGAATTTGATATTTTGATAGGTCTATTCTCCAACCATAGTTAATTGTCATGAATTCATCTTAACACTATCTTTATACATTCAATTTTGAAATCTTTGGGAAAATGTAGGGTGCATGTTAACCCTTTTCTCTCTATAATTTGGTTTTCCTCCCTCAACACACCATTCTCACACAACCTTTAATAGGTATCACTAATTTCTAAATCTCCAACCTCACCTACCTTACAAGTATAAAAACATCATACATCTTAGATCATTAAAACCTTTGGTGATATGATTGATCAAACACTAGATGGATCTTCTTTATACACTATATCAGGGATGGCATGGAATGGGCGTTGTCTAACATCATTACTTATCAATTCAATATTAAAAACTTATTTTCCTTTCTTCCTTTCTGGCATTGAAGAACTTACCACCATTTTAATTCATCAGAGTTTTCAAAGCACGAAACAATTTAACTCAACACAAGTTGAATACCTTTAAAATTTGCTCAGTATTGTCGAGTTGCAATAAAATCTTACTTGCAAACATTCGTATCCTTTTCACAAATCACCTTTGTGCTCTTCAAACATCTAGTAAATGCAAATGACTCAAAAAATTGAATATATAGCCTTCAAAACCTTATAATTAATGCTTAGTGCATATGAAATTGTTCACTCGATCACTATAGGGTTTTCTAGTATGTTCAGATAACATAGCAAGCTCGACTATCACTACCATACCTTCATTACTCAATGCTTACTGCAATATTTCCAATACTCAACAACAACAAAGAAATTAACAAAATGATAGATTTTGTCTTTGTTCTAATCACTTCATTGCATCGTAATACATGCTGATATATCCTTTTCATTACTTGAATACTTGGAATTGATACAAAATATATCATTTTAGATGTTAGTCCCACACATACATTTGATTGCTATGTTGGGGGTGATGTGATCACCTAATCTATTAGATAAAGTGATCTCATCTAGACTTGATGTGCTACAATCTTCTTTATTTCTCCATGTCTTGTTCATTTGGTTCCTTACCATCTCATCATCTACCTTTTCTTTGCCTTTGCTGAGTTCATTACTCTGTGCAGGTGATCGAGTTGGGTAGTTTCTGCTTACATGACCAATCCTAAGAAAACTAAAGCATAAAATCTCATTCAGCCATTTGTTGTGATTACCTCTGAAGTGTTTCCTAATGCAATTTTTAAAGATATGCGCAAAATCTTGGCAATAGTGACAAATGTACCTTGTATTATAATCCCAATCATAAGAATTTCCATGATTTTGTACCTTTGTTTTCTTGTTTGATATCCACTTTGGGTTGGATCTACATTCATATGTCTTGTGTCCATACTACTAACAATTGTAACAATAACCTTCAAATATATGAGTGTTGATGGTCTTTGACCTACATTCATGTGCCTGATGTCCTTTCTTCTTGTAGTTATAACAATGTCTCTTGAATTTTTTCTCAGGTTTTTGATTTCTTGTGTTGCTTCTAAATATATTTGTTGTATGACCCAGTTTTAGCCAATGATGACAAGTGGGCTACATGTTCTTTCCCTTATTGTTTCTTTGTTCACCACTTCTAGATGATTATCCTTTCTCAGTACTAGAATATCCCAAACCAAAAGTATCATTGTTTGACCTTGGTGCTTCCATCAATTTTTCAAAGTACTTTATGGATTCACTAAGCTTGTTGAAAATTTCCTTTTCTATCTTCAATTCATTCTATAGTAGGGTATTTGTTGTTTCCAAAGTTGCAATCTCAATGTATTTCCCATTCAATTCTTGATTTGCAATCATCATTTGATTCATCATATCGAAATGAATGTTTGTCAGTCTCTACACATCCAATGACTTCTCCTGAAGTCTATTAGCCAATAGTCTTTTGTCTTTTTCAATCATGAATCTATCTTCTTTAGCTTTCTTTTTCAACTCAGTTATCTCACAGAACAATATTGGTTGAGTTTCTTGTTCAATTTTCAGATTCCTAACTTCTTCATTTAGGGCATTGTTCTTTTCCATCATATTTGCAATTGTAGCATCAAACTCTTTTGAGTTCCTATCCTCAAATAATCTAGTAGTGTCTTCTTCTTGATATTGGGTGTCATTTTGTTCAATGTCCAATTCCTTGATTCTTTTCAATGAATGTTGTAGTTCATCTCTTGCCTCTTTGAGTTGATGTAGGGAAAGTTTTATTTCAATGTTTTGGTTCTCAATAGTCTTTCCCAATTTGTAGGCTTCCATCTTCAAGATCTTACCTCCAAAGTTGTCAAACTTTCCTTCCTAGAGAATAAGGCTCTAATACCAATTGTTGAAAATGTAAATGGAAAAGTAAGTTTTGAGGGGGGGCGAGTGAATCAACACTTAAAAATTTTACCATAAAAATTTTCACCATACATCCATCTCATAACTTAACATGTAAACTGGAATAAGTAACCATGCATCACACCCAAAGCATAATATAAATCATCACATTACACATAAGATTTTGGTTACCTAGAAACCCTCCAAAGAGAAGGAAAAACTAGGGTGAGGATGAAACCCAAAAATATTCAATATTGTAGTTGTAAAGTGTGTCCAATTATGACTACAAATTTTTGATCATAAACTATGATATACCCTATGAAAGGTTTTCCTTGATAAAGGCTTACAAGACTGTTAGGTCTCACCTTGACTAAAGGATTTCAAACTTACAATTAAGTAAGCACTATTTTAGGAGATATACAAAAGTTTGTTAGGACTAATCTATTAAGAGATTTACTCTATATCACATGCTAAAATTATTCAACACTTGATCCTTCATTTGGCACCTTACTGCTTGATATCAGATCTTCTCTTTACTGATTATCATTTGATCCTTCTGATTAGATCCATCTTCTTTATCCTTTCACTACTTACTGTATTCTTATCAAATTGATTTTTCATTGTAGTTCCATAACTTATCCGTCATTTCCACCATGAATTCCTTCTACACTCTTATCATTCATCTCCTTCATTCATGGTTCTCCTCCTTAGGGTTTACCTCTTTAAATAAGCAATTGTGGAGATGGGCTAGGTAATAATCAAAGACTATAGTTGATCCTTATTTCCTCCTAATGCTTCCCTTAATCTAATTGGTTGCATGAATTGCATAGGTATGTGTAATATGATATGATCCTTATTTCTTAATATCAAAAATTCATGTTTATGTTAGCCAAAAATGGTTTACATAGAAGTTTGTACATTAAAAAAATCTATGTCAAAGAATGGTAACTCAAAATCAATAGACTCTAATGCTTGGCCATCAATTTTCTCTTTATGCTAATATTCAGCTTTTGAATAGCTCAACACTTACTCTTCTCAACATTTGAATTTCTTTTCATACATTGTTTACTTGATACTAAAGTGACTTGGCACACACTAGCTACTTGGCACTAACTAGTGCTCAACACTGACTGTCATATTACTTGACATGTATTGTCTAGAGGCTTATGCTTGGTAGATACTATGCACTCGACTTGCATTGTTCTTTGCTAGATAATGAATAAGTGTTTTGTCACTACCTTGTTAAAACCAAAATAAGATTAACAACATCATTGAGACACTCTATAGAACACATTCTTAATTGCCCATAGTCTCATCTTCAATCCTTAAATTGTGCAACCTTATTCTCTATTTTCTTCTCTATCAGTATTCACAAGATCATCAGTATGTTGACATCAATGAAAAAGACTTCCATGAATACAACATATAATCATGATAACAATCTCCTAAATGCTCTAGAAATTCTAGGATACTCCTCCATAATAATTGTTGGAAATATTCTTAAAGGCTAAGTTACTGAGAGGGGAGGGGTGAATCAATAACTTCTAAAACTTTAATCCAATTAACAATTAATCCAATATGAAAATACTGATCTAACTACATGCATGTGAAACTGAAAACACAAAAGCATACACTTTGACACATAGATTTGGTGACCTAGAAACCTTCCAAATAGAAAGTAAAATTGGGGTGGGCATGATACCAACAAGCTTTAGTCTTGCAGTATAAAGTTGGCCTACTAATGCTTACTTTGGTCACTTATGATGATCTACCTTGTTATGAGCAATAAGGATTGCTAGGTCCACCTTGTTAAAGGATTTACAAACATATAATGAAGTATGCACTTGGTAAAGATATTTGCATAAGACTACTAAGTCTACCTTGTTAAAAGATTTGACTTATCCACCTATTAGGATGAAATAGTAGCTAATCTCAGATATGCAACTTGGTTTGTTGAATGAGATTCCTCTGAGTGTACAAATCACCTTGTTGTGATAGATGAATCTTTGCTGCTCCTTATATATTGTAGCCTTTGTAATTCACTCTTTCTACTCTTCATTGATTAGATTCAATTACATTTTATTCCACATATATATTTTGGATATAATACAATACATTACATATATATCATTCTAATTATACAATTGCAAAGTCAACCACGATACAAGTTTACACAAATATTACAAAGTCAGCTCAAATATAGACTCTTAGGTTCTGAAGACTAACTCAATGAGGTTTTGATACTTGGCATCCACTTTTACTACTTGACATCATCACGTGCTTGGTAGACATAGAAGTTCGGTCCATACTAATCACTTCTAAGTAGTCTTGAACTTGGTCTGCACTGATGACTTAATGAATACTATGAAACTTGTCATATAAACCGAATCACTTGTTTAACACTACATAGCTTGGTAAACACTATCACCTTAAGCTTGGTATACACTAAGTCACTTGGTTAACACTAAGTAGCTCAGTCAACACTGGACTAGCATCACATCAACTATGAACTTGGTAACCACTGCACAACTTGGTTTGCATTACCAAACTCAACATAAATTTACATTGCTGATCTTCACAATAGTTGTAATTGCTTGATATATATTGAAATTTGTCCAAAGGACTTGATAGCAACTGTAGAACTCGGTGACAATTGAAATGCTTGGTTAACACTATTAATTGTACAATAAGTTTGGTGGATACTTACAATCTAAATAAGTGTATGTCACTAATAAAAAACTTGACTAATATGTCAACAATCTCCCCCTTTGGCATTAGTGACAAAAACACTTATTAGCCAAAATTGAATTCAAAAATTTCCTGAATATCTTTATCTGTCACCTTGTGATTCTAGCTTGGTAGAGTATACGATTTTTGAGATTTTTCAAAATTGGTTTTGTAAGATATATTTCTATACATGGTAAGGCTCCTATATAGTATACTATACATCTCCTTGCTATACATTCTTCTTTGAATCATTATTTACATTTAGCTCACATCTATCTCCCCCATTTCCTTTTAGCTTATGTATCAATTCTTACATCTTTCTTCCCCATAACTCATCATTTCCATATCTTCTCCCCCTTTTGTCATGAGACCAAATTAAAAGGATATATGAATATTCAAATTACATATTATATAATAATAATAATTAAGAATAATAATATTAAAGTAAAATATATTATAATCTATTATATAATAGTGATATATTTGATGATATAAAAATAAAACAATATATAAAATTATAGCATAATTGTAATGTAAAATATTATATTGCAATTATAATATTAATGAGTTAAATAAATTAAATAACAAATAAACATTTTGATTATAATTGATAAAAAAAATATACTTGTTAAATATACTATATATAGTTATAATATATCAAATTGATATAATATATTATTATATCAATTGATATAATAATTGTATGAAAATAATACAATACAATATGATTAATTGATAATATTAAAATACATTACTATTAACTATTGATATAATGATAAATACATATAATAAATTCATTAAGTATGATATAAGGTTATATATATTACCACAATATAATGGAATTTATATATATATCAACATATTGATAAAATAATGATGTTATATTAATATAATAATAAATATAATATAAAATAGTAATACATCCAATACTATGATGTATACTTATTTGAAAAAGAATAAATAATACATATAATCATTTACTTATATAGACCATAATGGTGTTTCTCACAATCTAATAACAATTATTAAGTTAATAACAAATAACTATCGAATAATCATATAATAGTCTCTATTGGGCTAACAATGAACTCAAAATAACAAAATAACATAAACAATAAATGTGATAAAAAAAAGCGTAACAAGTGATAATACAAAACCTAATTATATTTCCTAAAACATTGTGTCTCTTACACATAAGGGCATGAACCACATACTATGCATTATATGTATAATGAATTATGCAGTTGACAAGGTATGGAGGATGGGGCATCAAATCCCATTACATGATACAAAGAAACAACATATGGTTTGGAAGGAAAAAAGGTGGTTAGATGAGCACAAAGTTCAAGATTTAGATGAGTGATATCCAAATAAAATTAATTGAGGATGGAATAGAATAGAAAAGACATCAGTGATCCATATAAGCCTGCGAAACAAAGAAATTTGAAAATAAAGGTTTCCTTACCTTGACCGGATAAGTTGGACAAAGGTTATATAAGAATCAAGTGAATCAAGGAAGAATTGTGGGTGCAAGTTAAGCTTAAGTGAGCATTATATTTGATGTCAGAACAAGTTGGTCAAGTGCACAATAATTAATTGAATAGAGAATTACAATGGGGATAAGGTAAGAACAAAGTACAATATCTTTCAGTCATGAAGTTAGATGTGGGTGTAGTAGACAAGCCCTCTGAATAAAGTGAATTAGAGCTGTAACCTAGATATAATCATAGACAAGGAAAATAAAATTAAGAAGATATACTATGTGAGATTGAAGAATCTACCCATCAAATAGGATAGAAGGATTATCGTTGAAAGGGAAAGAGCATGAGTAGAATAAAAATACACAATGGAGTGGTTGTCTAATTGAAAATATGGGAGAAGTTATTGTCTTGATGACACAAACCCCATCCAAACATCAAATGTACCAACACTACAATGGTCTTGGTGAGACATTGTCATAGAATGAGACAATCAAAATGCTTCATTGAGTTATTAATCAACAAATGTATCTACCTCTATAGATAAAGTTGTATGGAAGAAGTGTCTTCTCAAAGATGATAGCTATGTGGTCTCATTGCCTTTAATGGTTACAATATACATTGATAATGGATTTGATGGTAATGCATTAGAAATTTTCAAGCCAATACAAGTGGTGGTTGTAAAGACAAATTCACAACATATATCAAATTGTATAGTAGAGATGACTCGTAGGGTAATGTACATACCTGATATTGCTAAATCAGAGAAAAATGGAAAAGGATATAAAAAAAAAAGAAAAAAAAAAGACATAAAAATAAATGACCCCAAAATGGTTTCGTTACACCTTTTGACAATAATGCCAAGATTTATTCTATATATTTAAATATTAATGCCAAAATGAGACAAAAAGTCTAAATGTACCTTGAGTATGATAGCCAAAGTTTTGTCCCAATTGTCCTACAAGACCTTACATGTGTGTAGTGCAATTTTTACTTCTATTGACAACTCAATCATGTAGTCTGCTATGAAAAAATTGTTGTCATGGATGAGAGTTTTTACATGTGCAATATGCTTTTTTAGTGCATCCATGTTAGGGAGAATCATATTCTGAATATCTACCAATGTAGATCTAATTTTTACTTCTTCTCTAAGCAATTCTGCCTATATATCTATTAGAAATCTAATTTTCTTGAAATGTGCAGAGCTTAAACTTGGGTCAAGCTGAAATTCCTTAGCACTCACCTTGAGATCTTCATTAATCTTGGACAATTTGTCCTTTATTTCCACAGTGAAATTTGAAACATCACATAACTTACCAAAAAGTGATGATACATTAGTATAAGAGGTTTCCAGAAAGCCCAAAATGGTAGAGAGTTCTACTTGGTAGATGGCAATTCATTGAGCAATGTGCTCTAACACATTATTCTCAAATTTCTTCTCTACTTTCTACAGTAACTTGTCCTATCCATCTACATCTTCATTATACTTCTAGACTACTTCTACCAATTGATATAAAAATGGTTGAGATGAACCAACCTCTACACCTATATCCTTTGCCAAAATATTCTTGGCATCCTCAATGATTTTAAGTTCTTTGTCTCTTTCCTCTCTTAGCCTCTAGTACTTGGCTTTCTTTTGGAGAAGTTCATCAAATGTTTGCATTTGATTTGGATTGAGTTTGGATATGTCCCAATTTGGGATCACTATATCCTCATCAAGGTCTATTTCCTCCTTTTCTTTTTCTTTACCCAAAAATTTTGTGCTTGGTTGAGGATTGATCTCAACTATCCTTGCACTTATTTCTTGCTTACTAGGAATGGAAACAATAGTAGACATACTAGGACTTGCCTCAAAAATTGATACTGCACTTATTCTAGAAATACTAGTAGAAATAGTTGTAGTAGCTAATATTGATGTGTCCAAAATTGTTGTATCCAACATGATAGAAGAGGGAAGAGTATAGAACTTAGTAGATGAAGTGGAGGTCACTTCAGTCAGTGATGTGTTGAGGTGAACTAGTGCAAAGATTGATTGGATGTTAGTGTTATCATTGGTAATCACAATCAATCCTATTGGTCTTGTCTCTATGCTTGATGTTGTCACTATTTTTCTTTGAGAGTGAGGGAGTGAGGAAATAATTAATACAACAATCTTAATTGGGTTAGTTTCCTCAGTATCCTGAGTTTCTTCCTCGGTAGCCTCTTGCTCTTGTTCCTCTTCATAATCAATGTTATCAAAATGTGTTGTTTCTTCATCATTTCCTTCTTCATCTTTCTCATTATCATCATCATCTTTCACATCAACAGAAAAATCACTTGGCTTATGAAGATGATATACATTCTTCCATGTATTTGTTGCATTCCTTACAACATGCTCAATATCTTTCATCAGAACCAGACAAGTGTTGAATTTCAGAATTAATTTCTCCTCATTTTTCTTTAGAGATTCCTTAACTTCCTTGTCTATTAAGTTCAAAATAATATTCCTCAGGGTTTTCCCCTATATGTCTTTTGTAGTTTGCATGGAAAATTCCCATCTTGGCTTTAATCTTATCCATCAAAATATTAGGAATGTGAGAAGTAAGTTGGTCAGGAGAGTGTTTCCACTTTACCCATTTTGTCCATCACTAGATCTTAAAACTGCTTCTATTCTTCATCAATCCTAATTTCATAATTTAATGCTTTAAAATTTTTTATGCTAGCCCCTTCTTGCAGTTATTTTAATCTATCTTAGAAGGTGGGTGGAGATTTTTGAAATATTATATCTGCTCCTTCCTTATTAGCTTTCTTCTTTGAGGATATTGTAGTAAAAATAGTAGTGGATGCCTTGGCAGGCTTGGTAATGATTACATTTCCCTTCTTCTTCACTTATTCCTCTTCCTCTTACTCTTCCTCATCCTCTACTTCTTCATCCTTACCTTTTCCCTCAATCAACAAAAGAGTAGAACTAGTTTTTAACTTGGCAATTCTTTTCTTGCCTTTATTTATCGCTTGAGGGAGTTTGATCTCTAGTTCTATCCTAGCTTTGGCTTCATCATATGTACCAAAATATTTAGCCTTGGGATAAACTAGTTCATTTACAAGTGCCTCAATTATATCCTTAGTTCCATCTATATTAACCTCATATCCAAGAGGTTTCACTCATGCAATTCTAGGCCTAACTACCTGAATGTATACCTTATCACTATCTACCATGAAACACACATCATCATTGTAGTCTTCAACTAATTTCCTTGGAATCCAAAGTCTATTATTCACTTTCTCTTTAAATGAATCAAAATAGTTATCCATGATACTATTATAATTCTCTCCCATCTCAGCAATGTACTCATTAATATGGTAGAGTACTAGGACATCTTTTCTCCATACAACTAAACCTTTTAAAGGGAAGAATTTTTGAACATAAAAGAATAAACATGTCAAAAGAGATCCAAACTTACATGGGTTGTTCTTTGACAATCTAATGCACTCCATGTTCTTGTTGAATTGAATAAACAATAGATCAACAAGGTCAAGAGAAAGATTATTCTTGACTACCTTGTATGCTAGGTCGACTACTTCACACAACACACTATTCAACCTACTTGAACTATAGATCTTGTGTGAAATAATATGAATACTAAACTTTAATTCCATGTCATTGATACTACTTATCTTCATACCTCTACCATCCCATTCTACTAGGGTTTTCTTCTCTAGTTCAACCTGACTTGGGGTTTTGGTCATTTTAGCTTTAGCCAACATTGGGAGACCAATGATTTTATGAATTATCTTTTTCATGATTAAAATTAGTTGTTCCAACCATAACTGTCCATTGTGCACCCAACTCAGAATAAACCTAATCCATTTCACTTGGAATTCATGGGGCATGTGAGGAATATGGGTTAATCCTTTTGTCTCGAGGTGTTGATATTTGGGTTTCAAGATGGCACTAACACACAACTTTTCTAGGGCTTCATCCATTTCCAAAGTACCAATATCTTGAATTGTGAATTTAAAATGAGAATGAATATAATTAATCAACAATACCTTTAGAGGGCTTTGTGACTGTGCTAGACTCAGATCTAGGGTTTCATCGATTGCAGGATTGAGCTTGAAGTCTGGAGCTTTCCATTCTACACCATGAACCAACATGTCTGATCCTCATTTTTCCTTGCTACTGTTGGATGCCATCTTCACTTGGTAGGGTTTAAGATAATTTGAAATCTTTCGATAAAAATTCTCTCAAATTGCTTGGATGCTTTTGAAGATTTCTTTGCACAATTTGCTCTCAAAAATTCATGATAAAAATGACTTTTATTTCATTCCTTTTATCAAAATTTTCCATAAATGCTTGGTACAAATGGTAGGTCAAATTGACAAAATATCATCCTCTCCCTTTTATTGATTATGTAGTAGAGTCTTCCATCATTTAGTAACCATATGAAATTTAGTTACTCCCAACCTCACTCGGTAAAATCTATAACCCGACCTCACTTGGTACGGAGAGTAACTCAATAGTATCTAGTACCCTTTTACTTAGTGATCCCTTTGTATCTTGAATACAGGTATGGACATTTTTTCCTTTCAACTAGAACTTATTTGGATGTCTTCTTTGGTAACCTAGTTCCAATTATCCTTTGAGAAATCAACTAGAAATTGTGGAGCCACCCAATTCTCTAGTGACTTGTTCATCATTGTTTGGACTTGCATTCTCGATAGACTTTGGAACCCATTACAGTCTCATCTATTTTTGGATGTTATCAACCTTTGCCTTTTTTTCATCTTCAATTCTACCAATATTCATACACTCCTTGGTAATATGACCAAGTTTAGTACAAATGAAATATCTTTTCATAGTATCTCTTTTCCTTAAATGATGCTTTACACAATTCATTCCAATGCATCCAAATTCTCCACAGTAATGCCATCTACACTAGCTATTATATTCCCAACCAAATATAGTTTTTACAATTTGTTCTATTGAATTTAATATCTTGGTTTTGCATTCTGATGATTTGTGCCCATGCTTCTTACATTTGTGACATTTTCCTTCAAATCTTGGTTTCTCTTTGCATTCATTTGCTCTATGACCATTTTGATTACAATTGTAACATTTTCCATTGAAATATTCTTTTTCATTGCTCCAATATTTGTTTGAAGTATGACCTATCTTACCATAGTGATTGCAAGTAGGTCTTTGATTCTTTTTAGCTCCTTGCTTAGATGATTTTGCTTCTTCTGTATATCCAATTCCTGCTTTTCCTTTTTGTCTATAGAGATTTTTCTCATTCAATTGATTCATGCTTGCTTGGGATTTCATTATTCTTTCATTGGTTTTCCTTCTAGAGTTTAGATCATTTTTCAATCTTTCATTCTTTGATCTTAGGTTCATGATTTCTTCATTTGCATTGGTGGGCTGATCAATGAAGTCTGCTTGCTGAAGGGATGGGTGTTGGATTTCATTGTTCTTTCCTTCTATCTCTTCTCTTATCTTGTTTTTCTCTTCCATAACTTCACATAATCTTACTGACTAAACTTCTTTCTTTCTTCTTAGTTTTCTTACTTCTTCTTACATTGAACCATTCTTTTCTAGGAGTTATTTGCTTGCTTTATTGGCTTCATCTGGATTGCTTGAATGAAGGTCTTCAATTCTTTCTTCAGTGTATAGATGATCATTCATTTGAATTGCAAGATCTTTTCTTCTTTACAAAGATTGAGAGAGTTGCTCCTTTTCTTTCTTGAGTTGGGCAACAGCCATTTCCAAATCTAGCTTTGCATTATCAATAGCCTTGTCAAGTTTGAATATCTCCATGGCCTTTGATCTTTGCTCAACATGTTAAAATTTTCTCTAAGAACCAAAAAGTTTTGATACCAATTTTTGGAAATATTTTTAAAGGCTAAGTTATTGAAAGGGGGGGGGGGTGAATTAGTAACTTCTAAAACCTATAAAACTTTAATCCAATTAATGATTAATCCAATATGAAAATATTGATCTAACTGCATGCATGAGAAAGTAAAAACATGAAAGCATACACTTTGACACATAGATTTGGTGACCAAAAACCTTCCAAATAGAAAGTAAAATTGGGGTGGGGATGATACCCACAAGCTTTAGTACTATAGTATAAAGTTGGCTTGTTAAGGCTTACATTGATCACTTCTGATGATCTACTCTATTAGGGGCAATAAGGATAGCTAGGTCCACCTTGATAAAGGATTTGCAAATATACAATGAAGTATGCACTTGGTAAAGAGATTTGCATAAGACTGTTAATTATACCTTGTTAAAGGATTTGACTTATCCACCTGTTAGGATGAAATAGTAGCTAATCTCTGATCTGCAACTTGGTTTGCTGAATTAGATTCTTCTGAGTGTACAAATCACCTTTCTATGATAGATGAATCTTTTTGGCTCCTTATATTGTTGTAGCCTTGATAATTTTCTCTTTCTACTCTTCTTTGATTAGATTCAATTACATTGTATTCCACATATATATCAATCCAATTATATAATTACAAAGTTGGCTACAATACAAGTTTAGAAAAATATTACAAAGTCGGCTCAAATTTAGACACTTAGGTTTTGAAGGTTGACTTGGTGAGGTTCTGATACATGGCATCCACTATCACTGCTCACCATCATCATGCACTTGGTAGACATAGAATCTTGGTTCATACTAATCACTTCCAAGTATTCTTGAACTCGATTTGCACTAGTGACTTGACGAATACTATGAAACTTGTCATATAAACTGAATCACTTGTTTACTACTGCATAGCTTGGTAAACATTATCACCTTGAGCTTAGTACAAACTGAGTCACTTGATTAACACTGAGTAGCTTGGTCAACACTAGACTAGCATCACATCAAATGCAACTTTGGTAACCACTACACAACTTGGTTTGCACTAGTAAACTCGGCATAAACTAAGATGTTCAATTTACACTGCTGATCTTCAAAATAGTTGTAATTGCTTAGTATATACTAGAGTTTGTCCAAAGGACTCAGTAGCACTTGTAGAACTCAGTGAAAATTGAAATGCTTGGTTAACATTGTTAACTATACAATAAGCTCAGTAGATACTTAAAATTTGAAAAAGTGTGTCACTAATAACAAACTTGATTGATATGTCAACAAGGAATATCATCAACATTCATGATAATAAAGATGCTGTGAAGAAGGAACCAAGGTCTTTACTAAAAAATTTTGATTTCAAATATATCAACAATAGAACAGGTAGAAGACATTAGCAAACATATCATTTATGATATTCATGGTGCACATGTTATATATGAAATGAGAAAGTTAGGTAAAGAAGTGTCCTTTTGAAAAAAAATAACATTCAAATTTCAAAACAAGCATAAAGTAGCATCATTAGAGTATGAAGATCTCAAACTAGAGGCTCATCTCTCAAGAATGTTAAGAAAGGGTTCGGGTTAATAAAAAAATAAACTTCTCTTTGAATAGGACACATTGCTTTAAAATGTTCTCTTGGCGATTGTAACGAAGAAGATGATAGTAAAAAAATTCAAAGTAAAATTAAGTTTAATAATAGATAGAAGTATCCTTTTAAAAAGAAAAAGTTCTTATTGTAGATTTTTTTTTTAGTGATTCAAGTAGCTATGCTTGTGAGGAAGATGAAGTTCTATTTATGTCTATTGAAACTATTAATGAAAGTTGAGCTTGAGTGTGAATTATTATATGCTCTTTAAAAGATCAAAAAGTTAAAAAGTGAATTGTGTAATCAACAATAAAAATCCTTGAAAGACAAAGAGATTTTTATGAATAAAACCAAAACCTAAGTTTGATTTTTGACCCTTTTGTTGCTGCCTCATTTTGTATGTGATTTTGGAACTGTCATTTTTCATTTTGGCATCCCTTTTATTTTGAATTTGACACTCTCTTCTAAAGAGATTAAGCTGGTTAAATTAGAATAGTCATAGGACATTTTAGGTATTTTATATTTTGGGTCATACATGGTCTTTCAAGTCAAATGTTGATTTTCAACCCTTGCCAATTTTTGTCTGAACTTGATATTTGTATAAGCTTGAGCTCCTCATTGGACTATGGGGATGTGGGAATTTTATTGGACCATTTATGGTTGTTGTTATCAATTCTCTTAGTGATTATAATAATAGCTGTGATTTATTCTCTTTCATATGGTTCTTGTTTATTTTATGGATGCTTTAGTTTTGCTTTAAATTTTTAGATGCATGGGTTGAAGCTACATCCTTGGAGATTAGTTAAGTTACCCATACTTGATGAGATAGTGAGAGCCCTTCACTCTCACCTTGTGATGTAAGAGTATCCTAGGTGTAAAGGAAATCTTGCATCACCCAAAAGTATTTCTACTTCTAGTTTTCCAATTTTGTGTTTCCAATAAGGGTTATTCCTATTCAGAGTTGTAATTTGTGGGAGCTTTTTAATTTTAGTAATTTGGTATTACATTCTCAAATTATTCTAATCTCGTATGTGGGGGTTCATATTAGATATATTAGCTTGCTAGATGAGTTTTATTGTCATATCATATGTATCAGTGTAGTTATTGAAAATCTTTGGTATAAATTTTGGCTATCCACACTTCATGTCTAGTGATGAAGGCCTAAATGGATCCAAAATGAGACAAATCCTAAACTAATAATTTTTTTATTTATTTTCATATCATATGTATTAGTGTAGTTATTGAAAATCTTTGTTATAAATTTTTCCTATCCACACTTTATGTCTAGTGATAAAGGCCTAATGGATGCAAAATGAGACAAAGCCTAAACTAATAAATGTTTGCACAATCAACCACTATTGATATTTAGACAAGGATTTTAAAATGGGGTTATAATAGACCATCAGGTCAAAAATTTTCTAGTTATGGTCTCCAAAAGTGTACCCATCCAAAAATATAGTTTTTAATTTATCTTGAGAAATCTTGTTTAATGCAATGTAATAAAATAATATAGTATGAGGTTGGTCAATCTCAAGGATTAGGGCTTAGTGTCTAGAACCTTCCCAAGTGGTAAAAAATGCTATAAAAGGAAGGCCCCTAGGTTATCTAGGGAAGTTTTGGGTGATAGTCATAGCTATGTCTTGTTGACTGTTGTAAGGAATGCACTTATGTGGGTTTCAATATTGTAACTCTATAATTCCATATTTGCAACAATAATAAGAAACACATATTTTGTACTCGCAATTGTGTTGTTTCTCTATTTATATTATGTGTTGTGGTATTAAGGAGAGAACCCTTCATCAAGTGGTATCACAATGAGAGTACTTGAGTGTGTAAATAGATTGCCAATTGGGAGGAAGTTTTCACCAAGACCATGGTTTGGGTTGAGCACAAGGATATATCACCAATTTTGAGGTATTTTTTACTAATGAAAATGCCTCCATAAAAAGAGCATGGTGCTGGAGGTGTTACACCTAAGGTTTGAGCCTTCCAAAGAAAAATGGAAGTATTGCAAGAATTGATCCATAGAGGGGTGAATCTCATCCTAAGAGATGAGAGTGGGGATGAAAGAGAAGGAGAATGAAAAAATTACCAAGGAAAAGATAAAATTTTGAACCTAGAAGAAGAAAATCTTTTTACGATCATTTCCAATCTTGAACAAAGCATTAAATTTGAGCTTCTTGTATTTTTGGGAAATTGTAAATTGGAGGAATTGATTAATTGGATCAATGAATTGGAATGATAATTTGAGTATGAGGATATTAAAGATCTAGATAGGGTCAAATTTGTGAATAAAATAGAGAATGGAGGATGTGTAATACAAGGGATGGTAGGAGGGCTAAGTGGAATGCAATCAAATAGGTTACAAAGAGTACATATGGAAGAAAATAAAAATTGTAACAAAGAGGTGATGGACTTTATAGATTTACTAATTGATTACACATGATAAAAAACAACCAACGTGCCCGAATGTGAGGCTTTTTGGGTTGTGGCCTTAAAAAAAAGAATTTCATCATCAAAGTAAAAAATTTCATATTCATATTGTCTTCTTATTTTTTACTAATTATACACTTCATCATATTGCCTTTCTACATCTAATATAGGTTCTTATCTAGCCAACTAAGCCACAAGTTGGCTAGTCAAGAATTTAATTACATTTTAGGTGCTTCCTTGGAAGGATAGGTCATAACCCAAGTAATGTGAATCAATTGATCATACACTCTTAAGAATAGGTTCAAACATAGTTTAGGAGTCAACTCCCAACTACACAAGGTGCCATGTCATAATAGGAAACAACACCAAAAGAAACAACACACCTCACATGAAGAGGGAAACATGAAACAAAGACCATAAAGAACAACACAAAACTTGAGGAATATGATACTTCAGAATTTGCACTATCAGGACAAGGATCTAAAATAAGTCCTCAAAATGGTGTCAACTATATACAATAGGAAACTAAAAGAAACAACAACTGCTTCATGAACAACATATTAGTACAATAGTGAAGCAATATCTTTGTTGATGCAAGATTTCCTAAAGACCCAAGATGGTCCGCATCAAACCCCTGGGGTTAACAAAGAATTGGTGACCAAATCACTCAATCCTAATCCTTTAAATTGAATCATAAAGATCCAAATCAGCTTGTGTTATCCTTGAATTGGCTTCATCTGGTTTATCTTTCCATTAAACTAGATACTCCATGTAGTACTTTCCTCTAGTATTTTTACTTATTCTGCTATCCAAGATTTTCTCAATGTTATCTATCTTCTTCTTGGGATAGTCTGGGTTATTTTTAATTCCTCATCTGATTCAAATTACTCAAAAATGTCTAAAAAATGAAATATAGGTAAAATATCCACATCTTTAGGTAATTAAACTTAAAAAATATTTCTATTATCAAATTTCTTCATCTCTAGCTTGCTATACGTACCAACTAGAATTTATTTTTTCTTCAAACAAACCATAACCTAATCTCTAACATCAATAGATTTATGTCTTTTTCCTTTTATAATCTCTTTGTTTGTACTCTAGAACAATAACTTCCAATTCTTCTTTACTTCCTCATGCAAAGTCTTCATAAAATCCACAAATTCTTCACCTTTGATACTTCTCTTCATATCACTACTTAAGTATATCAATTTAGTAGTTTCCTTAGGATTGAATCCAATAGAAATATCAAAAGGTGTCTTCTTAGTCCTCCTATTCATAAAATTTTTGTGGGAAAACTTTTCTTGTGCCAATATCAAATCCCAATTAGCAGGCTTATCTCCAACTAAACATCTCAATAAATCTCCTAAAGTTCTATTCACAACCTTATTTTGTCCATCTATTTGTGGAGCTAAAATTCAATTATGTATCTATCTTCTTCCAAAGTGTTATTAAAAAATAAGTAGTAAAATTAGTATCCATGTCTGAAAGAATAGTTTTAGGTAAACCATGCAATCTTACCACTTCCTTAAAGAATAATTTAGCCACATGCATTGCATCAGATGTCTTCTTACAAGGTATGGAATGATCCATCTTTGAAAATCTATCAATTACTACTAGAATAGAATTATTACCTCTCTAAGTTCTAGGTATACCAGGATATCTTTCCAAGGTTTATTAGGTACATGGAATGGTGAGTACAATCCCAAATTCTGACTAGTTCCTTTAGCTATTTGAATTTTTTTTCAATTTCTAACCATCTTCTTCATATCCTTATATATTTGAGGCCAATAGTGGCTATCAAAAATTAATTTTATGATTTTATCAATCCACAAGTGCCTAGCAAGTCCTCTACTATATTTCTCCTTCATGATGTTATCTCTCATAGATCCTTTAGGTATGCATAATAGAATTCCATTAAACAACATGTGTTTCTGAATGAAATAATAAATCCACTTATGTCTTATCATCCGATCTTTAAAAGCTTTCCAAGGTTCTACAAAATGAGAACCAATTTCATAAAAATGCTTTAAATCATCAAAACAAAGCACCTCAATTATTATTTCTATTAGCAAGTTCTTTCTTTTGCTCAAAGAATCAACAACTTTATTTGATTGCCCACTTTTAAGTTTAATGAGAAGGATTAAAAAAAAAAAATACTCATCCCACATCATGTGTCTCTAATTTAACTTATTCTAACTTTTCTAATACTACAAAGCTTTATGGTTAGTGTACATGACAAAATATTTAGGCACCATGTAATGTCTCTATTTCTTCAAGACTTGAACAATAGCATCAAATTCCTAATCATGATCTAAATAGTTCATCTTTGCATCATTAAAATTCTAACTAAATAAATATATAGGTCTTCCTTCTTGGCTCAAAATAGATCCAATAATACTTCCACTAGCGTCACACTAAACTTAAAAAACCTTGGTAAAATTAGGCAAAGAAAGAATAGGTAATTTTGCAATATTTTGTTTCAATGTCTCAAAATTATATTGTGTTCCATGTGTCCATTTGAAATCCTTTTTATCTCCTCTCATAGTATCAATCATAGCATTACAAATAGAACTAATTTTTTTGATGAACTTCCTATTAAAACTTGCCGATCCATGCAGTGATCTAACTTCTCCAACATTCTTAGGTGTAGGCCAATCAATATTACCTTTTCCATTTTCAAGATCCATCTTCAAACTATTAGTTGAAATCATAAAAACAAGATACATAATCTCCTCCTTCAAGAATAAACTTTCTTCAAATTAATCACAAACTTCTCTTCTTTTAATCTCCACAATACTTGTCTGATGTGCTCAAGGTGTTCTTCTTTAGTTTTGTTGAATATCAGAATGTCATCAAGATATACAATCACACATTTACCCAAGAATATATTTAAAACTTCATTCATCAACCTCATTGAAGTACTAGGTGCATTAGTTAAACAAAAAGGCACAACCAACCACTTGTAAAAACCTTTGTTAGTCTTACAAATAGTTTTCCTTTCATCTTGTGCTATAATTTTGATATGATGATAGCCACTTTTCAAATCAATCTTTGTGAAACAATTTTCTCTACTCAAGCAATCCATTATGTCATCTATCCCAGGAAAAGGAAATCTATACTTCACTGTTATCTTGTTTATAGCTCTAGAATCAATGAACATTTTCCATTTTCCATTCTTTTTAGGAGCTATTACTATAGGTATTGATAATGGACTTTGTCTAATCATACCAATATCAAATGATTCCCAAATTTTTATACTCAATTTAGCATTCTTAGTAGATGTCAATCTATGTGGTACTTTATTAGGGAAACTAGCTCCAAGTATCAAATCTATACAATGCCTTATGCTATTTATAGGTTGTAAACCATCAGGTACATTCTTAGAAATGATATCTTGAAATTCAGCTAACAATGGTTAAATCTTATATGTATGCTCAAGTTCATCTTGTATCTTAGTCTTTCAAGAAATCAAAGAAATTTTTTTTTCTTATCCTTTATATCTTTAGCAAAATGATTGCTTTCCACCAAATGTACTCTTACTATGGTATAATGATTCTCATCCACCTTTTCTACCAAAGGAAAAAATACTTTTTTTCTTCCATAAACCCAAATAGTATATTGATTAAATCTACCATCACATAAATCTTTTCTATCACACTACCATGGTCTACCCAACATAATATGAAAAGAATCCATATGCATAATATTACACAAGACTTCAACATGAATATTTCCAATTTTGAATTTAACAAGGCATTGTTTACTTAAAAGTAATTTATGATCCTTTTGGATCCATAAAACATGATAAGATTTAGCATGTCTGAATCTTTTCTACTTGAACTTGTTAACTAGCTCCTCAAATATGAAACTATCTAAAATTCCACTATTAATGATTACTTTACAACATTTTCAATCGATCTTACATTTAGTCTTGAGCAAACTTGTTCTCAAAATAGGTTCTTCATCAGTTTCCTCATTCCACAAAAATCTCGTTATCATCAACTTCTCACCATGCTTTGTTTCATTAGTTGTATCATCAAATTATTCATAGGCCAAAGTATTTCTATTGCTACCTCCAATATTTTTACCAGAATTATTACATTCAAAATCTCCATGTCCTCCACATTTGCAACAAGTACCTTTCAACCATTATCTCTCTATTTTACTTCCATTATTATTCCTAGAGTAACCACTATAGCTACCTAAAGTGTTATTGCTTTTTTTCCTTGTAGGTTATTCTTAGCATGCTAATTTTTCTTCATCTTGTACTAAATTCTTAGATGTCCTACTTTCCTCATATCTTCTACTTCTACTTCTTTTAATTCTTCCACCTCTTCTTCTTTGTCTTTGATCATGTTTCTTCACAAATATTTCTTTAGCCTTTAGAGCACACTGATATGCTTCTACCACACTATCCATCTACTTATAGCTAATCTCATATTGAAATGATGTCCTCAAACCATTTAGGTATCTAGCCACTTTCCAAACTTACTCATCTACGTGTCCAAATATCATATCCAATTTGGGAAATTCATCACTACTTTCCTTCATAGTCATGTCCTTTTGTCTCAGGTTCTATATCTTTCTCAACAAGTTAACTTGGTAATCTGCAGGTAGGAACTTCTTCATTTTTCCAATCATCTTTGCCCAAGTCTTAATCTTTTATTTTCCTCTTTTCTACCTTTTAGTTTGCACATGATCCCAACAAAGTGGAGCACGAACTTTCAACTTTAAGACTACTATCTTTACCTTCTTATTATCATGAGTATTTTCATACTCAAAGTAATTATCCACCTTAGAGATCCAATCCTATACAATATTAGTCTCAAGTCTCCCTTCATAAAAATAAACTTCAATAATAGGTTTAGAATTAGCCCTAGACAAAAATCTCTAAAGTGTTTCCTCATCTTGTTCCACTTTAAGTTTCTTATTCATCATCACTAACATTTTAAAGATGTACATCTCTTCTCTTGACTGTCTCAACAACTTCAAGTCTCATTGCAATCTACCTCAACATGTCCATTAAACATTATTTGCATTTCTTCTACCTCAAACCATTTTGACAATAGTTCCTACAAGATCATAACCTTCTACAAGTTACAAGTAATATTTTAGATCTTCCACCCTACAAAAAATCCAATTAAGGTTCTCCATGATCCAATTCACAATAAATAACTCAATCTTTGATACCATCTGACGCAAGGGATAGTAGGATGCCTAAGTGGAATGAACTCAACCTTCTAAGATCTTTCCAAGAGTACACATAGAAGAAATCACATAATTTCAGCAAAGAGACCATGGAATTTATAGATTTTTTGATTTATTACACATGATAAATAATGACCAACATGCCTAGCTATGAGGCCTTTGGGTTGTGGCCTTAAACAAAGAATTACAACATCAAAGTCAAAATTTTCATCTTCATATTATCTTCTTCTTTTCTAATAATAACCATCTTCATCATGTTTCCTTCCTACATTTAATCCAAGTTCTTATAAAGACAACTAAGCCACATGTCAATTAGTTAAGCATTTAATTACATTTTAGGTCTTGCCATAGAAGGATAAGTCATAACCAAGGTAATGGACATCAATTATTCAAACACTCTTAAGGATAGGTTCAAATATAGGTTAGGAATCAACTCCCAACTATGCAAGGTACCATGTCATTATAGGAAGCCATGCCAAAAGAAACACATGCCTCATAGGATTAGAAAATAGGAACTAGAGACATGAAAGAATGACACATAAATCGAGGAATGTGACACTTAAAAAATTTTACTCTTAGGATACGTATCTAAAATAGGTCCTCAAAATGATGTCAACTATTCACAATAGGAAACCAAAAGTAGCAACAACTACTTCATGAACAATAGATTGGTACAACAATAAAACAATATTTTTGGTTGATGCAAGCTTTCCCAAAGATCCAAGATTCACTTGCATCAATGTGTAGAAATTATAGAGCTATCAAAAAGATCACAATAAAGTATAGATTTCCATTTTCACTGATGTGTTAGTGCTCAAAATTGCATTCCCATTTTGAGTGTACATTCCAAATTTTGAGCCCCTATGAATGCTTTTTATGCATATGTAGCCGGTTGTCAGTCTGAGGCTTAGATGATGTTTGAGTGGCTTGAAACCTTTCATTTCATGTATGCATATGATCCAAAATGTTATTTTTCCATCTTGAATCATTTGGTGAAGTCCCATTTTGAGCTAGTGTCAAAACTCGCAATTTTGCCCAAGTATCAAATAGTGATAGGAGGCCTAGTTTGTCTTTGAATATCTTTTACCAAGGAATGTTTCATGACCTGCCACTTTGGGGATGTTTAGTAAGAACATTTTTTCCAATTTTCAGCCCATTTCAAATCTGTTTGTCTAGGTATTGAACCCCTCAAAGTTGGCCATTTATTGTTTCGTACATTTGTGTAGTTATTCACAATTCTAGGAAGCCCTGTTTGACCAATGATATCTTTGACCTAGTTGACCCAAATGAAAAAATTCATATTTCATTTGTTCTAGGGGTTAGACACTTCATATGTTCCAATTTTGAGATCATGATGAATCCATTTGATCAATTTGCTAACATGATTAAAAACCCAGTTTACATTGTTTTGTTATGACTAAGGTATCCAGATGGATCTATACCCATGTTCGGCATGTTATAACTTAGATCCCATGATTGGTAAGCATAAATGGATTATACTATCATTTTTTGTCCTAGAAATTCTTAAAGTATGCCAATTCCCAAGTTATGACAAATCCATCTACATACTTTCTTATGTCCGTTCGTTTGCAAAAAAATACTTTTTGACACATTTCCTAGTTAAAAATTTCCAAGTGCCTATTTTCAAAAATTTGCCAAATTCGTCCTGTTATTTGTCATAAGCACTAGTTATTAATTCTTATCATTTGAATCGAAAAGAACCTATATCCTAGTTTTCAGAACCCCAAGTGATCAATAACCCAGTTTATAATGCCGAACTCAAGCCCAGTTTATGTTTTTAACACTATTTGCCTACAAAATAATTGAAGTATGGATGTTCTAAAAATAAAATATTTTGACTGGGAATTCATCATGGGTTGAGAATTTTTAGTATGGTAGAGCATGTAGGATTTAACACTCGTGCCAATTTTTGTGGCTTGGTTACTTGATTGGATTAGTTTTTAAGGCTAGCTAGCGGGCCTCTAGACACAATTTCACAATTTGTAGAATTGATTAAAAGAAGTTGGATAAAATGGAATCAAACATATTGAAGGGTTTTAGAAGGAGGCAAGTATTGATTAAGCCCAATATTGCTTGCTCTTTTTCAACAAAAAGAAAGTAAAGAAAAGATCTCCTGTGAAAACTGCCATCATAAAAATGAAGATGTCATGACTATAAGGAGATATTATAATAGTGAATATGGATTTTTAAAATGAGAAATGATAATTATGGTGATAATAAAGAATTGATAAAGGAGAAGGATATTCATGAAGTGTATGGATATAACACTAGCATAACTTTTATATCCATTTTAAAACAATATAATCATACTGTCATATGACATACACTCATTGAAACAAACACAACTTGTACATCCATTTCATACCCTTAATATCAAATTATGAATTAAAATTATTTTTTGCTACTCATCTTGAGTTCATAATTGATTTTCTCTTATTGCATCAAAATGGATCAAAAGACATAATAATGGGCATGAAATCCTAAGAATAGATGTGATGTGTTATTTCATGTGTTGACATGACATGAGTTTTAATCATATTATGTTTAAATGTTGTCATGGCAACTGTGGATGGTAGCTACAACTTTAGGAATTAAGGTGGCTATGGTAAAAAGAGGGGCATTAGTGTAGGAAACGTGATGTGGAGTACTCAATATTATTGAGTCTTTGGGGAGGAAATGGTTGTTGATTTCATTGCATATATAGAGTATGTGGTAGACAACTCCAATCTTCAGCTTTTTTCAAGTTGGGCATGGAGCCTAATGATGCTAAAAGTGTGGGAATTAGAAAAGTGACTTATAATTTGTTTCTTGATCCTGATTATACAAGGAGGGCCAACAACTTCAAGAAATGTGTGATTTAGGAGCTTTCTCGATCTTGGCTATTAAGGCTAGTCAAATAAGTGATTTTAAGGGGAAATCTATGGGAACAATCTCTACCAGCCAGCTCTCTGCAAATCCATATTAGCAAGAAGCACACCAATTAAGAAAATGTTAAGTGGAGACACCAAGTTTGGAGGAACTCATGCTTGGAAAGATAGCCACAAGCTTTAAAGCATATGCTTTGTTCACCTATAATGTGTCATCTAACAAGGAATGATAGGACTTGCCACAGCTAAAAAGAAACACCTTTTTTGAAGATAATGGATGTCAATTAGGAGATTTCACATTTAAATCTAAAGCTAGAGTTTTGTTCTATAGACAATAGGCATGCATGAAGGAAAGAGACATCGTCAAGTTTGCAGGAGAATTGAAGATTGAGGCACATTAGTTGTCAAATAGGAATGTAAAATTTGATGAAGGCATGCTACTACAAGTTTGTATAATGGAAACAATGATCAAAATGGCAATTTCCCTACTCCCACACAATATTGCTTCATGAACACTTGGATTAAACCAAAACCAAGTTCTTTTTGGTTCTCCATATTTAAACATGGAGTCCACGAGTTGCACAGAGAAGGTATAAAGGGAAAATATTGTAAGTATTTTAGTCCCACATTGGTTCTATGGGAGAGTATTTATAAGTTTAAATACTACATTACTTACTAAGCTTAGTGTCTACAAGAAAAAAGGCTTTTGTAAGCTACATACTAAAATGGTGGGACCCATGGCCAACTTGGATGTGGATGATAGTTGGTGGACAGTGTACTATTTTGGTTAGAAAACTTGGAAAGAAAGGTTCATTGAGAAATGGTTGGAAAACTTGAAAAGTCACTAGGAAAGATGAGTAATCTGGTGGTCACCATGCCACCACCGAAAAACTATGAGGCTTTTCGACATGCGACCTAGCGACCTACCAAAAAGTTGAAGTTTTGGCTAGTGACTTACTAGTAAGGTGAAATTTTGGCAAGTGGTTGAGAATGAACTAGAATTTGACATGTGGCACGAAGACTATAAGTAGAGGTGATGTGGCAAATTGAGATTTCAATGATGCACTAGATTGTGCCATGTGGTAGATCTAACAACAGTCGCCATGCCACTAGAGCAAAGATGAATGACCATTAAAAAAGAGACATGGTGACTATATGAGATGCTAGCATGTGGTAGTGAGTTGGTCCTGAGGTGGCGTTGATGTGTCATGCTGAGGTGGACTGATGACTGGATGCTAACGTGGTGAAATAGAGGACAAATCAAATGATGCCACATGGTATCTAGGTGGTAGAGATAGATGACCAAGCATAGGAATTAGCCAATCAAAGCCTCACATGTGTCAACATGGTCAAACCAAGTTTGACCCAAATGAAAAAGTAGAGGAAAAACCAAAAGTCATGAAATTAATTTTTTATGTTTTTCTAGAAAAGAATGTGCAAACCTCCAAAAATTTGAAATTTTGATTTTAAAATTATAATTTCCTATAGTTTTGACTATAGAACTTTTTTCATTTTTTCAAATGGATCTTTTAATTACTTTGTCATGGATGGGAGCCTGAACTTCAAAAGGGCATAATTGGGGGAGTTTTTCACCAAAATGGGCAATCCAATATGTCATCAGAACCAAGAACAGACGAGCTATCCTTTTCTGAGGTTAGGTTTTGCACAGGTTCTCATGGGTTTGAGTTATAATTAAATTTATAATTTTTGGGGCATTCTCAGTAGAACAGGAAGTTTTCATCATGAAGCATTAAAATTAGCTGGGGGGCAAACACTGAAGTTGGTTGAAGCCTAAACAAATTCTGAAAAAGTTTTGTTCGTCTTTTAACTGGTTTTCACTTTTTCTTTGAGTTCAAATTGGGCATCAAAATCAGTTATGATTTTCAATCAAGTATCTAAGATATTTCTTTCTTTTTGAGGCTAAAATGATGGGGATTTCATTTGCAATTACAAAGAGAGGGTAGAGAGAGGGTTTTTAGCTTCTTGGGAAAGAATTTTGAGGGGACACTTGTCATCTCTTGATCAAATCTAGGATTTTTTTCCTTCTATATATTTCTTTTTGTAAAGGTTGGTTCTAGTTTTGAGAAGAAAAATTACTCACTACTAAGATACCATTCTTCAACATTTCCTCTTGTATGAATAGCAGTTTAAGTTTTATGTAGATAGTTCTCATCTGTTAGGTGATTTGTGAGTCATTCATGTATATCTTTCATGTATTTGTTTTCAAGGAAAAAAAATAAAGAAGAGCAAAGGGGTTTTAATTTCAATCTAAATCTTGTCTCCTACTCATGGATTTGTAATCTTTTCTAGTTTGTGAAAAAAGAGCATAAACTAGGTTGCATTTTGTTTAGGAATGTATGTGATTGAAGTATCTTGTTGATGGAACAAAGAGCCATGCAATTTCTTGATGTTTATCATAGGGTTTTAAGATTTCATGATGGGATGGTTTGAGTATGAGGTTCATATTGATGCAAATGTCTATTCACAAGGTGAAAGATAGATTAGGGATCTTGATATAGAAATTATGTCACAGATTTCAAGGAGATGTATGGTTGTAATTCATGTAATTGCCCAATAGATAAGGCACTGATCAGAGATAGGATCATTAAGTTTTATTGCTCATATCTAGGTCTTGTTGATAGCAACATATTAAATCATCTTTTCCCTTTTTATGTTGAAAGTTATTCAAATTTTAACCCTCACTTAGCTTTCCAATTTCATGAGTCATGCTATTAGCTATTTCATGCTTGTGATTTTGTGGTTAAGCATAGAAGATTTAGGGGTTTCATATGTTATTCTAGATCCTGATTATGCTCATTGCACTGGTCACATAATCAAATTTTAAGAGGTTCACCTACCTAGGTTTTGCAGAGCCTAAAGTGAAGAAGCAGTATAGCCTTATAGTTGGCTTGAGTTCTTGGTGAATTGTGTCCATTATTGGAGATAGCTACCCATAGATGCAATCTTGCCTTACATACTGGGTTTTTTAAAATTTGTTAAATCAGGAGCCAACATGATGGATGCTATTATAAATTATTTGAGTGGAGCTATGTATTTCACAAAGAATGTAGATCTTTGAAGAGTGGTTACCTTTAGATTTGCATCAAAGAAGGATATGAGTGGAATATTTCATTCAAGACAAGGGACAGATTGTACGAGTGTTAGTCATGGCTTTTGGTCTAACCAATGCATCAAACACTTTCATGAGGTTCATGAATGAGGAATTAAAGGAGTTTTTGGGTAAGTTTATCATTTTTAACCTAGATGATATTTTGATCTTTAGTAAGACATTGGAGGAGAGTTTGATGTAAATTGGTAAGGTGTTTGATAAGTTGTGAGAGGAAACATTGTTGATAAATTTGAAGAAGTGTAGTTTTATGAAGGAGTTTTTATATTTGGAATTTGTATTATCACTAGAAGGTCAAAAAATAGGCCTTGATAAGGTAAATATTATCCTCAAATGACCTACTCCAAGGAGTGCAATAGAGGTAAGATCTTCTCATGGACTATATATTTTTTATAGAAAGGTTATCAGAGCTTTTAACAGTATTTTTGGATCCTTGACCAAAATAGTGAGAGGAGATTAGAAAGAATTTAAGTGGACTATAAAAGAAGATATAAGTTTTAATCCATTGAAATGGAAAGTTACAGAGTAGCCTATTTTAGTACTTTGGGATTTTAATAAGGTGTTTCAAGTAGACTGTGATGCTAGTGGTATTGCAATTAGAGTTGTTTTGAGTCAAGAAGGTAGACCTGTTGCTTGTTTCAGTGAGGAATTGAATGATGCCAAAAGAAACTATTCTATTTATGATTAGAAATTTTATGATATAGTTTAGGAATTGAAGAATTAGAGGCATTATCTTCTTCCTAAGGAGTTTTTTTTGTATTCTAATCACCAAGCTTTACAATATTTGAATAGTCAAGAAAAATTGAACCAAAGATATTTGAGATGGGTTATATTTTTGTAGAGTTATACATTATTTTTGATACATAGGGTTGAGAAGTCTAATAGAATTGTAGATTTTCTTAGTAGAAAACAACTTCTTTTGAAAAAGATGTAGATTGAGGTGGTTGGTTTCAAGGAGCTCAAGAATTTATATCTGGAGAATCCTAATTTTGGTGAAGCTTGGAAAGATTGTACAATACCTATTAGACTTGAGAGGAAAAAGTGGTTGGATTTCATAATCCAAGATGGTATGTAGTTCAAGGGAAGTTAGTTGTGCATTCCAAGAAGTTCAATGATAGATACTATCATCAAGGAGAAACATAATGGAGGATTGAAAAGACACTTTGGTAGAGATAAAATTAATTCTTTGGTTGTTAAGAATTATTATTGGTCATAGTTGTAGTAAGATATTAGGAAGTTTGTTCAAAGTTATGGAGTATGTCTAACAGTGAAAGGAGTAAAGAAAAATATGGGGTTATAGTAGCCATTAACTATACCTAATAAGACATGGGAAGATGTCAACATTGATTTCGTTCTTGGTTTACCAAGCACACATCGAGGGAATGAGTCAATATTTGTGGTTGTTGACAAATTTTCAAAGATTGTACATTTCATTCCCTACAAAAGTACTAGTGATGTTATTTATTGTTGGAGTTGTTTTTCAAAGAAGTGGTGAGACTACATGGTCTACCAAAGAGCATAGTTTCTCATCAAGATACCAAGTTTTTTGGGCATTTGTGGCATACTTTGTAGAAGAAATTGAGGATAGGTTTGAAGTTTAGTTCATCACATCATCCATAGACTAGTGGACAAATGGAGGTGTTGAACCAAATTTTGGGGAATTTACCGAGATACTTGATTAGGGATAGGCCAAAAGACTAGGATCTAATTTTACCACAACCAAAAATTTTACACAATAAATCTATCAACATGAGTATTGGTAAATCATCATTCCAGATTGTATATGGGAGAAATCCTATAAATGTTTTTGATTTGAGGTAGTTGGATAAAGGAGAGATAAGTAGTGTTGAACATGCCATAATAATGGTTCTCACTTTTTGGCCAAATTTGACACTGAAATAGATATTTTAAAAAAATATAAAAATTTAAATGTGCATTTCTAAAAAATTGTAAAGAATTTGGAGATGATTTAAACTAGTAATTTTAATAATTTTCTTTCTAGTTATCTAACAATTTTTTTTTTTTTTGAAAAAAATAATTTGAACTCCATTTATCCTTCTCCTTTGAGAATTGGTTTATATTAAAATCAACATTTTCAAAGAGTGATGGGTCATTTGATCAACCTAACATTTTTAAAAATATGATAATAAAAAATATATTTCAAGGCTAGAATAGTAATATTGATATCTAGTAGGCAAGAGCCTATAACACAATAGTAAATTGTGAGCCTCTCATTGGGGAGGTCTTGGGTTTGAATCTACTCAAGATTAATACATAAAAATAATGAGTCTTAACTGTTGAAAACAATTTGATAATAGTATGAGAATATGTTTCAATCATTATTTGTCACTGATGTCAAACCTGCTACTTAGTGGTAAGACAATTGCTTAGATGATTTGAGTACTATCATTTGTTTGATTGATGAAGAGGATTTTATCAAATGAGGTAACAATAGCACTTAGAGGAAAGGTTGAGTTATGATATGGAAAAAGAGTACAAAGATCAGTTAAGATAGTGATATTATAGTGTATTGATTATCTACTTAAGGTTGCAAAGGATGGATACACTAATTAAGTTCAGAAGAACAAGTAAAATGAATGTGTCTACCAAGCTTAATAATCTACATAGTAGTTGTTGATTAGTGTAAGCCAAGTACAAAATTAGTTGGAGCCAAGCAAAGTCAAATTTTAGTGTATGTTGAGTGATACAGTGTTAGCCAAGTAAAGTTTAGTTGATGTCAAGCACCAATAAATTTTAGTTCATGCTGAGTGATTTGATAATAGATGCCAAGTAATGCACTATTTACTAAGCATTAGAAGCAAGTTAATGTTGAGTGTCAATATTATGAGAAAGATCATGAATTCAATGAATCTAAGTTGATAAGCTTTATTTCTTGGATTGTGTGAACTATGGGAAAGATAAGCTTGATGAATTGGTGGTACAAAACTCAAGATAAAATATTTTGAGGTGAATTCAAAGATGATTGAAGGAGAAGTTTCTAGAAGGGAATAAAATGAAAAGATGGGTAGATTCATTGAGTCCCACCTAATCCTACCTAACCTTATAATGGATGATAGAGGATGAATGACAAAAGATCTAAAATTTCTATTTATAGATTGATGGTCAAAAGAAAAGGTTTTCATGTGCAAGAACCTAAGGAAGACAAGGAGTCTAAGGTATTGCTTCATTCAATGACCAAAGAAGAGACTACTATTGGTAAGCAAAGAAAGAAGGCTTAAGGGTATGGATGCTTAAAGGGTGGACAAGCTATTAGAGTTGAAGTGTGTGAAAGACAAACAAAATGAAGGACTAAAATAAAGATTTGTAATCTACAAAGTGAGTTGTATGTTGTTATTAGATCAAACCTTAGTTTCACTTTCCAATCATTGTATCAGTCTAGGGTAAATCTTTTGGATTAAGGTTGACCTAACAATCATTTGTAAATTCTTTAATCAAGTGAAATTCCAAGTGAATGATCTAAAGTCCTCTATAAATCCTCTAACTAGGTCACATTTAATAGTGTGCATTGTAACCTTTAAGAGGGTTGGCCTTTCACAGGGCATTACTTTAGAAGAGTGAGAATGAGTAGCATGTTACTGGTTGTTTTTTCCAAACATGGTTTCCACATAAATTATTGAGTCAAATGTGTTATTGAATCTATTACATTTCATGCTTACATTTTTGTAAAGTTGATTTGACAGTAACCTACAAAGTTTAGGTGATTGTATAATCTAATGGATGCATGCATAATGAATATATTTTATGGATATGGGTTCACTAAGCTGTGAAAAATTTTATTAGTTCATCTGGACTTTGGATAACTAATTCACCCCCCTAGTTAGTTATTCTAAAGAATTCCAACATTAACAATAATCATAAATAAACAATAAATAATCTAAGCTTTGACCCATTACCTATTAAAAAAATTGATATTTACCAAGTTTAGGTTGTTTCATTCAATTTTGTTAAAAAAATATAGAGTTTATTCTGTTCCAACATGTCACTAATAATAATTTAGACATAGGTTATTTTTTATCAATATAATTTGATTTTTATTTATTGAAATGAATTTTTTCTTGATTTTCTAGAAAGGTAACACACATAACTTTGATGAACATATATTTGAAATTTTTTATTCTCTCATTTTCTATTTTTCCTAAAGCTTCAAACTAAGATTTGTGAAATGGCCAAAAAACCTATATTTAAAACAAATAAAAATAAAACATCATGATACACAATATACACTAAAAATGTAGTCATTGAAAAACTTATTCAGAGTAGAATAATTTTGTATATTAAGTTTTAGAAAAATCAACTATTTAGCCCTTATTTGAGCCCTCTAAAGGGAAAACATTAGTGGAAAATTATAGGATTTTGTTTAAATTTCCATTTTTGGGGCCTTTACTAGAAGAGGGCTTTAAACGAAGCCCCCTAGGTGGTATTTGGAGAATCCTAGGGGGCTTTGAATGAAGCCCCATGGGCCACATTCTGATGGGTCTTCATGGTGTTGGAGTTTGGCCAAAGGGGTTTTGAACAAAGCCCTTGTCAACTACATTGGGCCATATGGACTTCACTCGAATCCTGCTAGCTAGCTAATAATAATATTTTTTTTTTTCAATTGATATTGTTAGAGTAAAGGATTAATTTTATTCTATTTATTAAATTACCTTTAAACCCTTCTTAATATTTCACTTTATGCACATGCATTTCCATTTAATAATTAAATATTAATAATTAAATGTCATTTACCTCTTAGGGTTTCAATATTAGGGTTTGTTGATGTTTTGTAGCTTCACTCAGATAAATTATAGCACATAAAATTAATTATAAGATTGTAATTATGTAAATGAACAGACATGTCCCATAAAGGGACATGTCTATTCTTTACTCACTTTCTTATATATATAAGAGGTCGCTAACATTTGGAAAACACATACCAAATATCAAGGTAGTGTTATTACATTTGCAACAATCCTCTAAAAAACTAAAATGGTATCAGAGCTTGGTTGCAAATGTAAATTAAATCAATTTATTTTGTTGATGCACAAGAACTTGATATAGATTGCACCAACACTAGGGCATTCTAATAATCATTGCAAATATGTAGGACTGAGAAATCCAAACTTAAGTTTAGAGAGGCGCCTTAAAAAGAGTTTGTGCTATTTGATACTTTTGCTATATGATAGCTAGTCGCTATCCTAATAAATACTTTGAATGAGTGCAAAAAATAAAGCAACTTTGACAATCTCTATAGGATTACACCTACATTATGGTAGATTTGATGGAGGAAATTTCTCCTCACTTTTTCCTATGGAAAAAATAAAAATAGTTTCAAGTGGTAGGAGGAATACAATTACAAGTCAGCTTTAAATTTGATTATTTTCATAGAAAGAAATTAAATTGTTTGGAGTAAGATCAGAGAATTGATATGCAATCTAAAATAGAGTTGTCAATAATGATGATGATATTTTGCATGCCCTGTTCCTCTACATGTCATGCAAATGAAAGGAATTCCTTATCAAACTTCAAGGAGGGCCTCAATTTCAATTTCTCCTATAACATAGTGCAGTTGTGGAAGGGATTTAATTATTACGTGTGGGAAAGAGTCACCTACCACCCAACTAGTTCCATGTCATTTCCTCATATTTCAATTCAAAATCCCTAATGCATCCTAGAATCATAAAGATAATACATGGTCATTCATGTCATGGAGGCAACTTCATGAGGGAGTATTCCAACTCCAAAATCTGGAGCAATTGAACTTCAATAAGAATTTCATTGACAAAATTAAATCATATAGTTGAGTCTTAGTGAAAGAGCAATGTGAATGGTGAAATTACATTGACCTTTTCAAAAGCTATGTGCATAGTTTTTTTTAATGTTTTAAAAGGGTTGTGTTTTGTACAAGTGGATTATGCACATTGACCAAGAAAATTGAGAGATCCGAGAGGAATGGAAATTCAGGTAATATGTACATTGTAGTGGCAATAATTAGGAGGGAGAATTTGTGGATGTACATTGTGGTACAGGTGTCGATGTTGTCCTCTAAAATAGATTTTTTCTTGTCTATCCAATGCTATCATTACTTGATTTGGCTTCCTTACATAGATGTTATTCAAAATAAGGCCTTTGTCACTATGGTGGAGCGCTAAAATTTAGAGGCAAGTTGGGGCATTAAAGGAAAACAATGACTTGGGCTCTGGCATACTCTTGTCTTTGGGAAAATATATCGTCAAGGTGGGATCCAAGCTTTAAAAACTCATGACAATGAAAACCTTAGTCTCAAAATGCATTGTCAACAATGACTGTAAGGGACAAAATAGTATTAAAATGAAAAGGACTCATCATTAAAGGGTGGACATTAAACAAAGGTCAAAGAAAGCTTTGAGCATGTGGGCATCAAGTTCTACACAACATTAAGGTAATATGTATTTTAAACTTCCTTTACATTATAGAGACTATGTACATACAACGTTCCATTTATAATAATATAATGGGGTATATATAGTAATAGAATTAATAATTTAAATGTATTATATTTTTTGATTACAATGTAAATGTAATAAAATAAATAAAATTCATTGTACTATTATTGAGAAGGGGAAATAAAGTCATAATATTGTTCTTTCAATTTATAATTATATATATTGGGGAATTTTAAAGATTTGTCTCTCTTATTATTATTATGTATACTATAAGAGCATTTGCCTTGATCTTTTCTTTTGAGAATGTTACTACAGGAAAAATTGATTGAGATTTAGAGGGAGCTTGACATATTATTAGAGGCAATCTTGTAAGAGAGGGAGAACACTACGGATGTTATTTAGTTAACCAACCATGATCTTGATCATATTGATTTAGAGGGATTAAACCATGTAGTAACAGATTCTCTAGTGATCAATAAATTGTAGTAGTCAAGAGGTTTGTGATTCATGAATATGGCTCTTATGTGATTTTAATGGGCCTACCCCCTGTGTATATCATGAGGAAGTGACAACTTCCAAATGATGTCACTTGTATTTGTAGAAGTTATTGTAAGGTGATGATCTTACAATAATTTGTATTATGAGATCAAACAAATTGAGTATATGGTGAATGTCTTGCACCTCAGCATTCTGGGATGCCTTTACTCAAAGAGTAATTGGTGAATATCTTTGATATTCTAGGAGGCCAATACTCTTGATATCATATGTGATATCAAACCTTATTTTGAGTAATTGGTGCATATCTTCTGATATTTTGGAAGATCAATACTCATGATGTCAAATGTGATATCATACCTTATTTGAGTACTTGGTGAATATTAGATGTTGATATTCTAGGAGGCCAATACTCTTGATATTAGATGTGATATCAAAACCTTTTTGAGTACTTGGTGAATATCTTTGATATTCTAGGAGGCCAATACTCATAATATCAAGTGTGATATCAAAAAAATACATATCATTTGATCAAAGATATATTTTTGCTATACCTAATATTACCAATGGTGTAATACATGTCCTGTGTTTATCCTCCCTAGCCAAGAGGGAGTGTTGATATTTTGTAGCTTCAGTCAGATAAATTATAGCATATATATGTATTAGAGATAATATATAAGTAATTATAAGATTGTAATTATGTTAACTTTCTTATATATATGTATATATATATATATGGTCATTGCCATTTGGAAAACACATAACAAATTTCATAGTAGTGTTATTACCTTTTCATTGATCCTCTAAAAAACTAATAGGGTTTCTTTGATATCTTTTATAAGGATTGATCTGTTTGTAATAACTCATTATTCTGGAAATACAATATTTTCATATTTTTTTGGCCAAACCCTTGCCTTCTCTTTGTCTTTGCTTCTTTGTGATAGGTTCTTTCATGCAAGTGTTCCTCAAGTTTTTTTGGATTTGTATTGCTCAAATCCTTCATAGTATCAAAGTCGAATCTATTGTAGCTTGTTCAAGTTTTTGAAGAAAGTGGGAATGAGGCCTTTTTGGACTAATTCTGGTATTGTTTTTAGTATTTTTGTGAAAACAGGGGGGCGTCTCTAAATATTAGATCTCTTTGAGTCCAAATGGACATCACCATTGGATTTAGAGCACATCAAATTCCCTATTTTCATATAATAATCTTTGATTTTAGACAACATTGACTACAGAGCCAATATTTTTTTGCATACGTACGAACCTTGCACACATCTCAACATAGGTACAATTATTTTTTAAAATATTCACAAAAAAAACCACTTTTAAAAAAAAAGTGGCATTGAAAATAATTTTTTTTGCACAAATTAAAGGTCCATGTATTGATTTAAGAAAAAACAAAAGTGCAAAGGATGCTTGTATAGTGCTAATGTCAATAGAGTACTAATGCAACATGTTTGATAGTTATAGGTCATGACATCAAAATTTGTTGAACCAAAATTTGATGGTCATTTTGTTAGAATATATAGTCCACTGATATAACTAGGGGGGGTGAATCAGTTATCCAACTAACCAAAATAGTAACTTTAAACAATCTTAACAATATGAGTAATGTAAACTGAAACCACAACAAGATACTTATACACAATAACACCATATATGTTAACTAGGGAAACCCTTGATCAAAGGGAAAACCCTGGTGGGGATGGTACCCACAAGATAATGTACTAATATAAATATTCCTTGTTAAAGGATAGACCCTATTAGGAGTTTGTTACAACATTTAGTACATATGAGTCCCTATTAGGAGACTTTAAATCCCTATTAGGAGATCCAACCCTATTAGGAGTTGTGGAAGGCAATTGGACCAAATTCCCAAACAACTTCAAGGGCAAGACCAATGAACCCACTATCTAAATGATCTCTATATTATTCCTTGTAAAATAATAGAATTAAATCATACTTTCTTCCTCTATCTCTGTCTTGTCAACTGGACTTCTACTCCTTTAGATCTCAAACTATGCATCTAATAATCCCTTGGTTTGCTTATATTCATTCAGTAAATACTCTGGTCCTTTTCACAATTCCACTTGAGAAATGAACACAATAATTCAACACATATTACAATTAAGGAAAAAATCTTTCCTTTATACCTTATCTTCATTACAATTCCTTGAGTTGACCTTGAGGCTTTCTTAATTAATTAAAATAAGATAATTAATCAAATTACAATTCCAATAGCACTGTAGGCTCACAGTCTATACAAAACTTCACACATGAAATACCAAGACTTGCACACTCATTGACATCATCATCTAACTATCCTTTATTACTGCCTAACTACAAATCACTTCATTACATCTTAGATGTAAGATAGATAACAATCATCAGGAATTGCTTTCTCAATACTCTATCTCTAAAGTTCCCTTTGTAAATTAGGTACAAATTTTATACACCATTGACTTAGACTCTGTACACTTAACCATGTCATAAGGACATTTTTTTGTACATGTCCATAATTGTACATGACCAGACAATCAAACCATTATTTGTACCATCAAGATCTCTATCTTCTACACTACCAATCATTATAGAAATAATACTATGTTGACATCAATGATGAACATAGTCATGAATGAAACATATGAATACTCTCCAACACTTAGGATACTCCCCCAAAGTAGTATTATCAACATTCATGCTAACAATCTCCCCCTTTCACATTGATGGAAATGTAGATGAAAACATCTAAGTTCCACGAATACCAAATAAAACTTTGCTGCTAGTACTTGGTCAAATCTCTCCCTCATTGCTTTAGGATTTCTTCCATACATACTCTCTCCCATGCCTTAGGAAGTGTCTTTCATGCATTTTCTGTCCCTCATTGACATCAATGTTAAAGGTGTCAATCCCAATACCAATTGTTAATCAGTTGCTCCAAATCATTAATCAAATCAAGTGTCCAAAGAGATTATTCAATACCAAATATAAAATACCAAGAGTCATCAATAACTCAATACATACCAGATTCTCCCCCATACAGGAAGCATTGTCATTTAGTCCAGTCAAATTATAATGCTCTGTGCCACTGAAGTAATGCACTTTTTGCATCAACTATTCAAAAGTAGGTAGGGGCATAACCCCAAATGTACCTATCAAGTAATAAAATGTATCTTTAGGAAATGTCTTTGTAAAGATATCTACAATTTTATCCTAACTACTTATATACTCCAATTTGATCTCCTTTTCTATTGCTTTCTCTCTTAGCACATGATACTTAATAGATATGTGCTTTGTCATATAATGCAATACATGATTCTTAGACATACTCACTATACTTGTGTTATCATAGTAAATAACATGTTCTTTGATCTCAATTTTTGTATCTTTCAACATCTACTTCATCCACATAAACTAATTACAATTATTTTCTATTGTAATATACTCTACCTCAACAATACTCTATGAGATGCAATCTTTCTTCTTGCTTAACCAAGAAACCAATCTTCCTCCAAGAAAGAATGCTCCACCACTGGTGCTCTTTCTATCATCCATACTGCCTTACCAATCAACATTAGTATATGAAGAAAGTGTGAAATCATTTGATCTATCATACCAAATTCCATAATTAGATGTCCCTTTTAGATATCTAAATATTCTCTTAACTACTTAAAATCGTATTCCTTAGTATCAGCTTGAAATCTAGCTACAATCCCAACTACATTTTCTATATTTGGTCTGGTGCGAGTCAGATATTGCAAACCTCCAATCATTAATATATACTTTTTCTGCTCTACTGCATGTATCTCATCTTTGCTAGATAACTTGTGACCAATTATCATAGGTTTGCCAATAGGTTTACAACTTTTCAAAAAATATCCTAGATACTTAGCTTGTGAAATGAATATACCATCATTATTTTGTACAATCTATAACCCTAGTAAAAACTTGTTTTCTCCTATCATGCTCATTTCAAATTCATTCTTCATCTCTTTAGCAAATTTATCATGGCTTCATAATTAACTCAAAAATGATTTCATCAAGAAATATTAAAATAATCAACAAACCATCTTCAATTTCTTTTAGATACAAGTTATTGTCTTCTATACCTTTATCAAATCCAAGTTTTCCTAAGTAATTATCCAACCTTACATAATAGGTTCTTGGTGCTTGCTTCAGACCATAAAGGGATTTCTTCAATTTGAATACCATGTCTTTTTCTTCTAATAAAGGAAATCCTTCATGATGCTCAATATAAACCTCTTCTTCTAATTCTCTATTTAGAAAGGTAGATTTTTCATCCATCTAATAAACCTTAAATTTCTTGTTTGTTGCATAAGCTAGGAACATCCTTACAACTTTCATTCTTTCTAAAGGTCTATATTTTTTCTCATAGTCAATGCCTTCTTGCTATGAATAACCTTTATAAACAAGCTTGGCCTTGTTTCTCACAACTTCTCCTTGCTCATTCATTTTATTCCTATCACATTCTTGTCTTTTGGTATAAGAACTAACTCCCATGTCTAATTCTTTATTATCTGATCCAGTTCTTCCTTCATTTCTTGGATCCAATGATTGTCTTTGACTACTTCATCTGTGCACATGGGTTCGACTTGAGATATCAAGAATATCTCCTCACTTACTCTATTTCTTGTCATAATGCCTTTGTCTTTACTTCTAATTATCTACTTAGGAGGGTGATTCCTTGTCAGTTTTTGACTTGGGTAGGAGTTGACATTTCAACTCTTATCTCTTCTCTAGGTTTAGAACTATGTTCTCTTCTATGCTCAAAAGTTAGCACATCATTTTGCAAGTCATTGTTAGTCTTAAACAAAACTTCAACATTCTGTCTAACAATTCCAAAATTATCTCTTCATCTCCATCATCAATAATAGTTACCAAAGCTATCTCTTCTACTACTTCCTCTTCCTTAACCAATTTAGGCTCATTAACTTTATCATCACAATCATTCAATAATCTTCCCATGCTTTCTTTAAATGTTTTATCTTCATTAGAAAGAAAATTCTTTCTATATTTTCTTACTCTCTTAGGAAAACTAGATGAAAAATGACCAAACCCTTTACATGTCCAACAACCAAAAATTTCCATACCTTCTAGTTCCTTTTCATAGGCAGATCAATACCTTCTTTGATCTTCATTTCTTCTTTAGATCTAGATCTATCTTTACTTGCACCTCTATCCAAAAACTCAATGCTTAATTCTATACACAATTCAAATATCTCACCAAGAAGCTCCATCTTTTGGGTGACAAAATTTTCTCCATCAGAGTTAAGACTATCTTTATGAAATAAATTGCCACAGATCTCCCAAAGCTATTAAGCTTTTCCTTCAAGGACCTAATGCTCTGATACTAATTATTAGAATATATAGTCCACTGATATAACTGAGAGGGGGAGGGGGGTGAATCAATTATCTAACTAATATCACAAATAATAACTTTAAATAATCTTAACCATAAGATTAATCTAATCTAAAACCACATCAAGATACTCATACAGAATAACACTAGATATGTTAACTAGGGATACTCTTGATCAAAGGGAAAACCCTGGTGGGGATGGTTACCACAATATGATGTACTAATATAAATATTCCTTGTTAAAGGATAGACCCTGTTAGGAGTCTATTACAATATTTAGTACAAATAAGTCCCTATTAGGAGACTTTGAATCCTTGTTAGGAGATTCCAACCCTGTTAGGAGTTGTGGAAGATAGCTGGACCCACTACCGAACTAACTACAAGGGAAAGACCAATGAACCCATTTTCCAAATGATCTTTGTATTATTTATTGTAGAATAATAGAATTTAATTATACTTCCTTCCTCTGTCTCTATCCTATCAACTAGACTTCTGCTCATCGCTTACACACATTCAGTAAGTACTTTGCTCCTTTTCACAATTCGTACTTAAACAATGATCAAAATAATTCAACACATGTTACAATTAAGGAAAACATCTTTTCTTTATACCTTATCTTCATAATAATTCCTTGAGTCAAACTTGAGGCTTTTCTAATTAATTAAAATAAGATAATTAATTAAATTACAATTCCAATATCATTGTTAGCTCATAGTTTATACAAAGCTTCAAATGTGTGATATTAAGACTTGTGTACTTGCTGACATCATCATCTAAGTGTCCTTTATCACTACCTAACTACAAATCACTTCATTACATCTCAAATATAAGATAGACAATAATCATCAGGAAATACTTTCCCAATACTCTATCTTTGAATTGACCTTTATAAATTAGGTACAACTTCTATTTTCCATTGACTTAGACTTTGCACACTTAAATGTGTCATTAGGACACTATGCTATACATGTCCATAGTTGTGCATGACCAAAAAATTAAACCATTTTTTGTACCATCAAGATCTCTATTTGCTACACTGCCAGTCATTATAGAAACAATGCTATGTTGACATCAATGAAAAACACAATCGTGAATGCAACATATCAATAATCTCCAATGCTTAGGATACTCCCCTAGAGTAGTATCATTAGCATTCATGCTAACACATTCACCCATCACTAGTTGAGTTATTTTGTCCTAAAGACCTATTGATGGTTTTTTGGTTGTAACTTGGTCATACAAAAGTATTTTTGGACAAATCTTATATCATCAGAAAGGTCTTTCTGAGCTAGTCATGATGGCATAGGTTATTTGGACTTTTGAAGTTGTTTCATATCCTAGTTACTTAGATTTTGATGATCCTTTCTACATTTGGGGGGCATAACTTACTCATTTTAGCTCCATTTTTTGATTCGAAAGAAGTGTGAGAAAGCTCTTCTTGAGCAATTTCTAGATTCTCTATTATTTTCATAAGTATTTTTCAAAGGAGTAGGGTTTTTTCCCACTAGGTTTCCTCTATTTCTCCATTTCATAGAGATTTTGTTGTGATTGGGTATCTCATCAGTCTATGTTGTTAGGACCCATTTATGCTTTCATCTTTATAGTTTCCTCACTTTTCTACATTTTTTATAGTTGCATTCTTTCTAGAATCCATGGTATAGATTTTTGCATAGGGGGAGGGGGTGTTTGTTGATCTCATTTTGGTTTTGACAAGGCAGTGAAAAAACACTTAAGTTATTACTTAATAAAACTCTTTACGTGTCGATTAAGTAGTGCATGCCAAGTAATATATGCAATTAGTGCCAAGCATCATTATGTGTTGAGAAAATGGTATGTGTTGAGTCACTCAAGTGTTAAGCAAGACATATATGCCGAGTAAAATAGTAGATACCAAGTCATTCAAGTGATGAGTTACAACATTGAAGATGTAGTCAACGTCGAACATTAGAGATTTTAGTGTCGAGTAAATAGTTTTGGACATAGCTATTTGTAATGGCATAAAATATTATGTTAATCATTTTTGGGCTAACTTGAAGATTGTTTTATGATTCTAGAAGATATATACGAAGGTATATTGAAAATCCCTATGTAGTGCATGCAACCAATTAGATTAAAGGATGTTATGAGTGAAAAAATGGGTGAATCACAATCATTGATTCCTACCTAACCCTAGCTCACCTTAGTCTTCTTAAGGAAGGAAAACCCTAAAGAGTTTGTATGTATGGATAAGAAGAGAAGGGCGAATGCTAAGTATAGAGAGAATTCATGATGACTATAGAGGTTGAGATCATGCAATGAATTGTAGAATTAGTTAGATAGAATAGAGGAAAGAAAAGAGAGGACTAAAATGATGCATCTGATTAGGAGATTCAAGTACACATCAGGAAAGAGGATATCTGATATCTAGCAGAGAGGTAACAATTGAAGGATCAAGGCTAAAACATTCTAATAGGTGAATTAGTAAAAATCTCTTAACCAAGTAGTTCTAGTATTATTTTGTAAATCCTTTAACATGGTGCTTACTTTATTGTAAGTTGATCTAACTAGGCACACTTTTAGCAGGGTGTTGAAATCCTTTAATAGGGTAAGATTTAACACTCTTTGTAAGCCTTTAACAAGAAAAACCTTTCATAGAGTAGATCATAGTTTATGATCAAATAATTGTAACCTTCATTGGATACACTTTACAACTGTAGTACTGAAGATTTTTGGGTATCATCCCCACCCAAATTTTACCTTCTCATTGGGGGGTTTTTGGGTAACAAATTTATTGTGTCATGTGTTATTTATTTCATGCTATGGATGAACATGTGTAGCTAGCTATTTCAATTTACATTCAACTTATAAGATGGATGTGAGGTGAATGTTTTATGGTTAAAGTTTTGAAGTATTGATTCACCTCCCCTCTTAGAGTTTAATTTCCCTTTGTTAATTCCAAAAGTTGTGTAGTATTATTTATGTCATTTACACCAGTAAATAAAAACTATTCAATTTTTTTTTTAAAAATCTTCTAAAACAATGGCAGATACCTCTTCTTGTCTAGAAATTATGACCCCCCATAACCATTACACATGGAAAACCCTCATGACATGAGTTCTCTAGTCAGAAGAGTTGTGGTCTTGTTAAGACACAATGCAACCAGTTTTATAGAGGCCTTTTGAGATCATGTAACATAGGAACAAGATGGATAAGGCAATGAGGTTTATGGTTTATAGATATCCAATAGTCTACAATTTCATCTTAATGGGTGCAATGCCCTTGTAGCTATGTGGACCAATCTTAATATCTTGTTTGGTACATTGAATGATTTTAGGGCACTTCGTATTGAGGTAGACCTTACCTCTCTTGTACCAAATTCTTTTCCTTCCATTGAGAACTTCTTGATGAAGTTCAAACAATAGAGATCTTTATTGCATGATTCTTGAAAGATCAAGAGTAACACTGAGTGCATTTACCTAATTCTTTCTCAGATTTGTGGAAACTTTTAGATTCTTGCTTCTATCGTCCATTGCACCATGGATGCTTTAGGTACCAGATTTACCATGCCACCCTCTGAGGTTTTTTTGTGAATGTTTGACTCGAGAGAAAGCTAAGCTCTCTTAATTGGATTCTCTCATAGGCTAACAAACTTATACATTGGTAGCTTAGATATCTTATGGAAGGAAGGGGAAGAAACAAAAGTCACATCCTATATAGTCTTAGATTGATTCTAGCCCTCACATCTCATCAAGACCACCTGCTCCAAAGGGGGATAAATCAAAGCTAGATAGACCAAAGTGTGCTTATTGTAATAAGCACAACCATGATGTGTCATATTGCTATGAGAAGAAGTTAGATGGCTATGCCAAATAGGTTTTAGATTGGAGAACTCTCCTTCAAAAGAGCAACATTGATATTCCTTCTACTTCTCATAGATATTCTTCTTCTTCATCATTTCAATTAGATGGTAAAGATATAGGAAAGGGTCATGCATTATGTGCAACTAGCACTCCAAATTCTTCTAGATGCTTACTAGATTCAAGTGCTTCATGGGTAAGTGCACCAAGTTGTGGACACCCTTTTTTTCTAACTAGCTTGGGTATCCCAAGCCATAGTGTGTACATGCTATATCATGCACGTGCTTTTTAAAAACCTATTTTTTTAATAAATGGGCTACATACTTGCAACCCATTAATTTTTTCTCCATTTTCTTACTTCCCCTCCTCACAACACATATGCAAACTGAAAAAATTGAAGGTTTTCACCACCCACATTTCCAATATGCCTCCTCGCCATTGAAGTTTGAGATCACAAGCATGTCATATGTTGTCTAACCTTCTTTTTGCATTGTTTTATATGTTTTTTGTATTGTTTTGTAGGTTTTTTTTCAATTTTTCTTTAAATTTGTTTATTTATTTAGATTTCAATTAATTTCTTATTAGGAAATGTGAATAATGAACTGAGAAATCTCCAAGAAGATCAAAACCAAAACCTTCAACAAGACCCAAACCAAAACCCTCCACAACAAGAACAACAAATTCCGCAAACTACACCAATTGGAAGACCTCCTCTTGGCACACAAGAAAACATAATAAATGAAATAGAAAGAGGCAAAAATGAATTAGAAGCACTCATTGGTAGGTTGAATTCTTTTGGAGAAACCAATCCAATGAGAGCTCAATTGGCATCTTCCCTTGAGTCCATTAAGACCCACATAGCTTCTATTAGTGGTCATTTGGAGATTTGGTGGGCTAAGAGGGATGAACAAAAAAGATATTATGCAAACAAATTATCATATCAAGATGTTAAAAAAAAAGGTATACCAAAAGGGAGGATTTGTGTATTATTTAGAAACCATGGTGAACAAGATATTGTTAGAGAGAGAATTAAACGGTTCCCCATCCATTGGTGCATACACAATGGTATTAGGAATAATTTTTGGGATAGATGGTGGATGGTTTTTGATGCCCCTCCTTGCAATAATCATGAGGTCCCAATTTATTTCTTAAGGAAAATGTATTGTGAGTTTGTCCTTGGGGAGATCCCCAATTATTTTGATATGTTAGACTCTCAGGGTAGAGGTGGGGGGTCATCATTTCAGAGGTTGAGGGAACGTCATGACCCTAATGTAGTTAGGGCACCCGTGTGTTGAGATAATGGGTGTTGCACACATTGCATAATATTGTTATATTTTATTATTTTATTTTTATTATGTAATATTGTGCCTAGATGGATGTGCAACATGTAAAGAATCCCATGGAATATTCTTGATGAGTTGTATTTTAACATTGTGAAAATATTTCATGTAATTATTTAATATTGGGGAAAAGAATTAAATGCCCAATATTAAATGTGGGGTCAGTGGGTTAGGTAGCACATGGTTTTAGCACATGGTTTATGTAATACCACTTAGTGGTTTTGTGGGACTTGCTACTATATAAGCAGCCACAAGGGTAGTTGTTGTAGTATGAGAAAAAAGAGTGACAAGCAGAAGACAAAAGACAAGAGTCGAGCGGGACAAGGCTTGACAGGTTAGCCAAGGGAGCATTTGTGAAGGTTGGAAGCATGGCATGGGATGTGTGGATTCATGCTTGTTCGCATAGTTTGCTTGGTTGTGGCTATGGCCATGAAGGATTCCATGGTTGTATGGCAATGTTATTGTTTTTCTGATTAATACATGATGATGGATGCTTTTGGAGGCTGGGTTTTTCCCTCAATGAGGGTTTCCCAGGGTATATCTTGTGTCTCAATTTTGTGGGTATGTTGTCTATTCTCTTGCATGTGGATTTTAATTTCGTGTTTATTTTAGATTTATTATGGGTCATGTGGAAATGGTTATATTCTTTATTGCCAAGTTTCCTTACAAGTGGTATCAGAGCCTGGTTTTGGCTTGGTCATGGGTTCAAATCTCCTCGGTGCCTTCCCGACCCACGTAAGCACCTGGTATGCGCGTCGAGGGGGAGATTTTTGGGTGATGCGATGCACTCCCCTACCCACAAGTGGTTAATTATGTGGTGTTCCATGTTCACTAACAGTCATGGCTTTTGGTGCAACTGCAAATGGGCCCAACACCGTGATCAAGCCACAGGGTGAGCATGTGACTATTCCTTTAGTTGTGAAGGAGCATGTAGAGGCCAGCACTCTAGGGACTATTAGTGCTTTGACACATACCCTCATTCATTTCATGAGTCCATTAGTTGAGGAGGAGCCTTCTGCACATCATGGTCACATGTGCACATCATGCAAATCCTTATGCACATTTGGTAGTCATGCTGGAGATAGTGTGAATGATGGGCTAGTGACTGATCATTTCCTGAATGAGACATTTGGCATTGATACATAGGTAAATTAAAATTATAATAAAATAATTTTATTATATTTCATATGTATAGTGAATGACTAATTAATTAGCATGTATTGACATTGTTCAAAATTTAGGGTCAAAGTGTTGGTGGCTGTAGTAGTGATCCCCCGGCCCCATTTTTCATCCCATCAATGAGTCTAGAGGTATGTATTGATTTAATCATTTAAATTAATACATATATTTATTAATTAATCATATAAAGGATTAATTAAATAATTTATGCATGTGCATCAGTTCTCTATAAGACCATCGACATTCACTATGCACTCTGAGCCAAGACGTGATTCACGCTTCGTAGAGGTACATTTGTTTGATGTTAATTTAATTCATTTGATTATATTTGTTTCATGTTTCATGTTACATGTAATGTGTATAGTATGACATGCAACTCTTGACATTTGAGACTCCTCCTCATCTTTGACAGTTCATCGATCATGGAGTGGCTGTAGCTATGTCTAGTTCACAACCATTGACTAAGGTATGAAAGAATTTTCTTGGTTTTAGTTGTTATTTATAATAGTTATTATCTAAATTTCTAATGTTATTTATAAGTGATTATATTGATTGAATTGTTTCAGGGTGTTGTTACACCCGATCATCCACGAGCCTTCAAAGTGGACTTACAGAGCGACTATATGATGGTGGTAAGAGAATAATTAATTTTGTGTGTACATATATTTGATTTCAATGTATAATAATTATTGATTCATATCTACTTTGTTTTTATCAACTCAAGTTAGAGAAGAGCCTCAACAAGAGGATGAGCAAGCATGTGAGGAAGACCCCATGATCACCATCATCTCCTTCCACACGATGATCGAAGACCTCTAGAGATTTTTTTCCTTCCCCTCATGGGAAGGAGAATATATAGTTGATAGACATACATGTATAGGCATCAGTGGACATATATCTTGGATTTTATGTCAGTGGAGATATTCGATATGCATTTGATGTATATATGACATTTTATATTTGATGTATGACATTTATTTGATGCATGACATTATTAGACTTATGACATTATTGGTTAATATATGATATATTTGTTCATGTATGACATTATTGGTTATCATAATATATTATATGTTCCTTCATGTATGACACCCTTGGTACTCATACCCATGTACCCAAGTACCGAGTACATGTATCCCAAGTACCAAGTACTCAGTGGAAAGAATCATAGCTAAGGACCTTGATTGAGATTTCAAATTATTATTTTTTAGTTTTTTTTTGTGTATCAACTCATTTTTTATCAAGCTTAATTCAATACCTAATCAATTTGAAACTTTGATAGAATATTGATTAACAATAAACTTTATCATTGTTTAAGCATAAGTTTATCATTTCCAATATGTCATCATCATATGATTTATGATCTTGTTCATGTTTAAAGTTTTCCTTCTCTGTTATTTGTTTATCAAGCTTAATTTAATACCTAATCAGTTTGAAACTTTCATATAATATTGATCAACTATAAACTTTATCGGTGTGAAAGCTAGAAATTTATCATTTGCAATATGTCATTGTCATATAATTTATGATCTTCTTTTTCATGTTTAAACCTACATTATATGTTATGCATCTAAACATTTATCATAAATTATTATTACAAACATATAAAAAATCTAAAACTAAAAAACAATACATTACATTTGCAAACTTTATCATTGTTCTTGATTTGAAAAATCATTGTCATGACTCATAAATTTAGGTTTTCTATAAATATAAAAGTATAATTAAAAATAAGGTTTGACGTACCCAAGTACCCCCATCCCCTATTATAAAAAATAGTTGTACCCATACCCATACTTGTACTCTAAGTACCCCAAGTACCCCCGTCCTCATGAAACCTTGTATATTATATGTGGATCTTGGTGTTTTCTACACACCTATGTGGTCTATAGGATCTATTTCTACTTAAAACATCCTCAAACTTTTCCCAACCTCCTCATTAGGTTAACTAATCCAAACTTGCAGCATCACTCCCTTACTCTTCTAGGGGCAATATTCCTCTAAAGGGTTTATAGGTCTACTAGGGTACCATAGCACTCCCCAATCCAACTAAGGTTTTCATGATTTCCTAAGGTGTTATTGGAACACCTGTACTATGCTTGAATGGATAACAACAATGGGTTTGTACCCAATTTCAAGATTTCTTCACAAAAGGGCTACAAGGAGAGCCCCTAATTAGGCCTCCACCCAAATTTCTAGGGCCAATAGCTCCTTTTTCTTAGAGTTTCAACATCTTTTGCCTTAAGAAAAATTGATACATAGGACCCATGCTCAAGGATTTTTAGGGTCTTAGGGTGCATATAGGCCGTACAAAAAAAATAGCAAAATTGAGGGTTTGGTAGGGTTTTCTTGGCTTCCTGTTGTCCCCACTTTTTAGACACCTTCCACACTTTATTAAGACTCCTCCTCTTCATTCTTCAAGCTTTTCTCTTGAGAGCTCTTTCTTTGCTAACAGTCCCTAGTTGGGCATTGCCTAGCTTGCCTAGAGCTTGGTCAAAGAATTCTTTGCACTCATTTTTAGGCCCTTGCTTGCATAATATAACACATTAGGGTTTTTAGCCTTGAAATCTAGAAGACCATAGAATTTCCATAGTGGAGACAAGACTTACAACCCTTTCATGATAAATAACACCAAAACTAGTAGCAGATAGGTATCTTTGAAGAAATTTTCAAAACCTTTCAAAACTTGGTCACAAACTATAACTAATGGACGGTGAATATAGAGGCTGCAAGTATCTAATTCTTTTTAGCTATTACAAAGAACTTTCATATATCTATTTCTTGACCTTATTCAATCCATGTCTCCTAGCTTAAGGCTATACTTTCATATCATTAATATCCTTAAAAGTGTATTATGCCAATGCTTTGAGATAATGGGATGCATGTCTCATGCTCATCTATGACAAACTACTTTCCTTAACCTTTTTGTTCTTTAACTTCTTAAATTTTATGCTTTGTCTACTATACAAATCATCTTTCATGTCACCAACAAGACAACCATGAACTTCATTATTTTGACATCTTTTGGAATCCCTTTTCTCATTTAGGCCATGAATTTTGGAGTGCCTATTATCATCTTCTTTAACACTACTATTGCTATAATGTTATAACTGTCACATTCTCCAAAGGGAAAACCTCACTATTTCAATGTCTTATCCTTAATGCTATTATAATTGCACAAATTTGGACCTCTAGATTTGTTAGCTTCTTATTCATTAGATCACCATTCATCATAACAATATAATAATATATTGATATAGTGTAGCCTCAAAATCACCATATATCAGTAGTGCACTGACATGTATGCAAAAATATTTGAAAGCCTTTGTTGAATTCTCAATTCATGTTAGGTGAAACTTGTAAATTTATTCTAATAGAGTTCAACATTGAAAAAATAGGAGTAGATAATAATTTTCCTCAAACTACCAACCTACCACCACCTAAATGGCATTTGGAGCTCCTCTTCATAGCTTTATAACTATGATTGTTCCTTCATCATTATCCCTTTATGAACTAACTCGCAACTTTACAACTCATTGTAGTATTTGATTGTGATTCATCTTGCACATACAGAACTAAGTGTTTTGTTAAAAGATCCTTGAAACATTTTAATTTATTACTCCTAATATAAATAGTACTAAATGTCTTCTATTCTATTACACATGATTACTAGATTTATTAAGATTGTTGTATCACATTGTCTTATTATTTTTTATATTCACTATCATATGATCCATTAAATTAGTTCTTATATAACTCTACCATGAAGGTTCTCCATGCTTTTTACCATATGACTATAATCTATGCGATATAGTAGTAAACTAGCTTTTAAGAGGTTTTTTATTATACTTTAATCAATCATTGATCTCAATTGGACACCTCTATTCAATTTGCACATAACTACTCCATAGGCTTCTCACATGTACTTTTTCACTTGTTTGGAATGAGCACTATTGTTGTGCTTAGTTGAAAGAAAAGTTAGAATGATTTTAAAGATTGTCATGATCATACTTTGCCACTTCACATTCTTTTACTTATTCCATCTACATAGGAAATGATTACACTTTCTTTAACCCTCCCAAAAATCCCTAGAAATGAACACCAATATTAATTTTAATACCATGTCATTGTTTTCATGGAAATTAGCATTTTGATAAATATTTAAGAGATTTTTTAGATATATTGATAGTTACACTACTACAAAGGTTTGAAAAGTTGTTCATCACACTCACTATTATTGCCTTGAATATTTTCCTTTGAATTCATTCCTTTGTAATTCCTTTACCTTATGCATTGATTATCATTAATGTTGTTTTGATAATTATAGTAGCCTTTTATCTAAAATTCTTCATGAATATCATCTCCCTTAGTCTATCACATACATCCCAACCAATCATTACTTGGAATGTAACACTTTCCATAGTCTTTCTTAGGGACATTTCGATTTAGCATGCCCAAGAACATTCGAGCACTCAACGGGATGGGATGAAGTTGGGGATAGGGTTTGCCTAGCCACTCAAACCTAACAAAATAGAGAGTTTGATCCCACGATAAAAGGTGAGAGAGATTTGGTAGTTGGCAACTCTGTACTGGACAACACTACAAGTTTCAGCATCACCCGAGATGGTATTACAAAATCAAAATAGAGTAAGATCTCCAAAAAAGAAAGAGTTTATTGTAGGTCTTCACAACATGGTCCTATAGGAACTAGAATCACATCCATACCTCACACGAGCTCTGAGATATGCCCTATCAAAGATCACTACCTTATGGAATTTAGTGACTCAAGCACTCAACGGGTAGGATGAGGTTGGGGATAGGATTTACCTGGCCACTTGGAGCTAATGGAATAAATAGTTTGATTCCACAATGAAAGGTAAGAGAGATTTAGTAGTTGGAAACTTTGTACTAGCCAACACTACAAGTTTTAGCATCACTCGAGATGGCATCGCAAAATCGAAATATAGTAAGATCTCCAAAAAGTTAGAGAGTTTATTGTAGGTCTCCACAACATGGTCCTATAGGAACTAGAATCACATCGATACCTCACACGAGCTCCAAGATATGCCCTATCAAAGATCAATACCCTATGGCATTTAATTTTTCTTACAAAAATTTTGGTTTGGCATGCTTGAGAATGTTTGAGTGCTCAATGGTACAAGATGAGATTGGGGATAGGGTTTACCTAGCCACCTATAGCTAGCAAAATAGATAGTTTGATCCCATGATGAAAGATGAGAGAGATTTGGCAATTGGCAACTTTGTACTGGCCAACACTACAAGTTTCAAGATCACTCGAGATGGAATCGCAAAATCAAAATAGAGTAAGATCTCCAAAAAGTGAGAGATTTTATTGTAGGCATCTACAACATGGTCCTATAGGAACTAGAATAGAGTCCATACCTCACACGAGTTTCAAGATATGCCTTGTCAAAGATCGCTACCCTATGGCATTTAGTAACCGTTAGGGACATTTTGGTTTAGCATCTCTGAGAATGTTTGAGTGCACAATGGGATGGGATAAGGTTGGGGATAGGATTTACCTAGCCACTCAGAGCTAACAAAATAGATAGTTCAATCTCACAATGAAAGGTGGGACAGATTTGGTAGTTGGCAACTTTGTACTGGCCAACACTTCAAGTTTCAGCATCACCCAAGATGGCGTTGCAAAATCAAAATTGAGTAAAATCACCAAAAATTGAGAGAGGTTATTTTAGCTCTCTACAACATGGTCCTATAGGAACTCAAATCACATCCATACCTTGCACAAGCTTTGAGATATGCCTCGTCAAAGATTACTGCCCTATGGCATTTAGTGACCCTTAGGGACATTTTGGTCTGAGGTGCCTGAGAAAATTTGAGTGCTCAACGGGATGGGACGAACTTGGGGCTAAAGTTTACCTAGCCACTTGAAGCTAATGAAATAGACAATTTTATCCCACGACCCTTTTTCCACTAAGTTGCAAATTTGAGCAAGTTTTACAACTTTCAATAATGCAACAATGCACAAAAAGTGTAATTTTTTATATTTTTCATTTGATTCGACTTCTATGACTTGGAAAAGGTTTGGAAACAATAAAATAAATTATTTTCAAATGCTTAGCCCTCACCAATTCCCAAACTCCTACAAAATTGTCAGCATTTTTGCAATTTTGCTTTGACAACTTTTGCAATTTTTTGCAATTTTTGACATCTTAACTCCTAGATGCCTAAAACTTAGCCTAATGACCCTAAGGACATTTATAAACTTCTAAAAAACATAAAAATCCTTTTTTCCTTGAAAAATCACCTATATTGCTCATGTTTTACCCCTTGGTTCAATTTGGCACTCTACCTTATAATGGCACCTAGAGTCCAATTGACCTTACATCTTGTGTCGTATTACATCATTTTGCAACCTTGTTCCTAATTAATAACTAGGATGACACCTATCTATTTTCCTTGGTGCCCTGCACCAATGATCATCCAATTGGACAAGTTTGGAGTGCTTGGGTGCATGAAAATGTTGTTGTACAGACATGTACAAATTGTAACATGTGAAAGATTTTTATGGTTAGATAGGTATTTTAATCACCTTTCATCTAAATTTGGTCTTAGGTTTTTATCTATTCATTTGTGCAAGTTATTGCTATTTTATTAAGGGTTGCTTGATTAGTGTTGTAATCTGACTAGTTTGCACTCATGGACCTCTAACTTGCAACCCAACAATGGGACCAGGCTAATTTTTGGTAGGAAGAAAGTTAGGGGAGTATTTTCACATATGGTAGAGTTTCAATGGAATAAAGTGTGGTTTGCTATTTTTTCTTGCAGGCCCTAGGCTGAATATCACCATATATTCAGCCCTATTTTAAAGAAGTGGTCTAGAACTCCCAAACTTGTCACTGTGACCTAAGGGAAGGGTGTAATTGTTTGTTGGCATGATATGGAAGAGTCCCAAGTGACTGTGTTGATTCTATGACCCCATCTCTTGGCACTTGCTTCGAAAAGCTAGCCTAATTAGGCCTATTAGGACTATGAATCTAGTTGGTGTTTGGGTATGTTGGAGTAGGATCAGCCCATAAGACTTTGGGATCTTCAAGAGTCTAGAAAAGGGTATCTAGAAATGTATTTGTTTGCCACTTTGTTTGGAGATTTTGGGAGTTAACCCTTGAAAACTAGAAATAGACCTACTAGGAATCCTAGGCCTAGATTTGGGAACTAGGTCTATTGGTGGTGTTTGAACCTTGAAAGTGGATGAATCCTAGTGGGATAGGTCTAAGTATGATAAAAAAAAGTCTTTTTTTGAACCCTTGAAAGTATTTTCTCTAATTTTCCCTATTTGGCCTAGTTGAGGGCTAGTGTCCCCAAAGCCTAATTGAGACCCAAGTTTTTTGGAGCCTAATGTGATCAACTTGACCAATGACCAATGACATTCAAACTACAAAACTACTATCTAGTTGGTAATGATTTAGTATTAATGCACTCCTATGGAAATCAAAGGTCATGATTTAGTCTTGAACAAATTCATTTCTCTTCAAATCTCTTACTTGTAGCAAAGCTCGTTGAAATGCCTCTCACTAGAATCTAGACCATCTTCATGCTCCTAAATCTTGACTACCAAGACCAAGGCAACTCTCCTATTGGAATCCATAATCTTGATTTCCCTCTTCTTTCAAATTTATTTCAACTTGTGAGAAAAATTATTATTTTAGCAGCATCTTCAAATTAACTAACATACTACCTAGTTGTAGAGAGAATTTATCTACCAAATTACTAGCAATTAAAGATCAAAATCTGAATCTTGACAAATGATAGTGAACATCTACCCATTTCATAACAATAGAAGAACTTAAATGAAAGCAATGTCTTGGAACAAATTCTTTGTCTTACTACAAGTTTTGGTTCTATCTCTCTCAACAACTCAATATTTGTGTAGTGAGAGAGTAGGATGGACTGATGGTCATCTATTCTTATCATCAAGTATGTGCTTGAAATTTCTCTACCACATGAAATGAAATGCTATTAGTAGAAATATAATTTGAGTTAACCACTTTAATACTTGTGTGATATTTCCTTATATTCTAATTTTCTTTCCTAGATCTGCAAGTTCACACCTCTTTAGGCTTGAATTTATGATTTTTGAAGTCTTGAATATTGTCCAAAATCTAATTTTCATTTATTCTTATTGTAAAAATGCATTCAAACTCCTCAAAAATTCAAATGCCAAATGTAAAATTCACTGACTACAATCATGTCTACTCTTCTCTTTGACTATTTTATAGTTAGTTGGTTGTAATGAGATCTTTAAAAATTGTTATATAGAAGGTTTGATGAATAAATGCCACCATCATTTCTTCTCAACTTTGCACCATCCTACACCTGGGAAACTTTACACCATCCTAAACCTTGGCAATCAAAGACATCCATCAACCTAATATTTTTGTTTAAATTCCATGTTTGCAACAAGAATTTTTGGTATAGTGCACTTTGACCATCTCCCATGGAATCTTGAATATTATTTAATATGGTTTGAGTCTTGATAGATTATGAATTAGTTGTTTCATATCATGTTATTAGGTGTTCAAATTAAGGTCATGTTGACCAATTTCATGTTTTAAGTGTTATGAGTCATAGTGAATAAAAAGTGGAAAAAATGCCATGCAAAGGCATAAATGGAATATATGATAGTATTAAGATGTTATAAGATGATGATAAACCTTTTAAGGTACCTAGGAAAGTATATTAGAACTTAAAATGCAAAATATGGAAAAGGTGTAAAATTGCTAAAAAGTGCAATCAACAGATTGTGTAAAATTGAGAAAGTGTAGAAGATGAACAATTATTCATATTGTTAGAACTTCTTAGGAAGGTAAAGAGTCATGTTATGCTATAAATAAATGCAATCTCATATCAAGAGAGATATAGAGTGAAGGGGACAATTTTTGGACAAGAGAAACAAAGTGTTTTGTATATAGTTGTGAAATAGAAATCAATATTTTGGTGTAGTATTGCTGCTATATTGGCATTTAGATTACAGTCCTTCTATCCTCTCTTAGGAATTTGTGGTTATGATGATCTTTAAAGTTTCCTATTTATGGTGAAGATCATAATACTTCTATGGTTGATAGAACATTTTTATGTTATCATTAAATATTATTACCAAGAATACATTACTTGCTATTTGGACAATAAATTCTTAAATTATTGTGGTTATGATGATCTTTAAAGTTTCTATTTATGGTGAAGATCATAATACTTCTGTGGTTGATAGAACCATTTGTATGTTATCATTAAATATTATTACCAAGAATACATTACTTTCTGTTTGGACAGTAAATTATTTACCAAGTAAATATTTTCTAGTTATGGTTGTTCTAGTTTTTACTCTTACTAAGTTAACACCTTAACTTGTTTCTTGTAAGGGAGATGCCCATAAATCAGCAAGTTACTTTCTGCTGCATACATTAATAGTGAATCAACAATTTGAAAATAAAGAAAATGTGGCAGAAGTTGGTGTGTGGTCTACATGCTTGTTGGGAGATTTATTTTGTTCATAAGGCACTAAAGAAGCATTTGAAAGAGAAGGAAAGGTAGGATATTGGATCTTAGAAGCCAACCATAGTAATCAGCAATAAAATTCTTGATTAATACAATGGTTTGACAATTTAAAGATCTCCTCAATAATTGGGAGCTGAACATCAACAATTTGAAATAATTTAATGACGTAATGAAGTATATAAGTTCATTTGGTAGAGTTGATTGAGATTGTTAAGAGTCATAGTTTGAGTGAGGATTGTATGCCTAATAGCATAGGCCTAAGTCTTCGAATTATATGATTGAATAAGCAAGTCAAAATCTCAGATTTTAGAATTGAAAAAAAAAGTGTAATAAAAGGTATTAGAATATAATTTTAGTATTGGTAGATGATTTAAGGGATTTGAGTTTTAACCTACATTCCAAGGTAGGCTATGAGATAGAGTAGTTTGTATTGGTGTTTTGAAGTCTCTAAGGTGTTTAGAACCTTATGAATAGTGAAGGTACTATATTGGCAGTGACTTAATTCCTTTGGAAGCTTATAGGGAGATCGTGTTGATAAAGGTCCTAGAGGTGTAAGGTGATTGAGGTGTTCTGTGGTGAGGTGTAAGGGGGTTTTTGTGTGATTTTTTGAAGGTGTAGATAGAGATAACTGGAATAGGTGAAAGTAGCACAAGGAATAGGCCATTCACCTTGTCTCTAGCCTTAGAGAATTGAAAGTGATAGCATATGTTATGCTTAGGTAGGCTTGGAAGAAGCCTATCCTAGTTTGAGAGCTTTTGTGTTAAGAAACAACTATCATCACCACCATCTTTGCATCAATGTCCCATCTCTAGCTAGATCCTTGAAGATATAATCACAAATAAGAATTTTAGGTAATTGTGCACATAACATAGCTCCATACACAAAAACAAGTTTTTTCAAGAGGTTAGAATTGTGAATATTGAGTTTTACATGAACATAAATTGCACAACCACCGTTTCCTATACCTAAAGCCTAAACATTGATCAACCACCTATGATTATCCTTAAGGGTGTGGATTCTTCCACACAATCACAACCTTGCAATCTTCAAAATAAGAGCAAAAAAACATAACATTCTATGGTCATCCTTAAAGGATTTGACCCCCAAGCCCATACAGATGCTAAAAACTTGAATCTTGTGACTAGGAGTGAACCAAATATCATACACTTTGGTCTTAACGCTTCCAAATAGACAACATCTAAAAAATTTATAAGATGGGTTTTATAAGTTTATGATTTGGATACAAATTTTTTTTGGAGTTTATCTAAAATAATTATAGATGAAAAAACTAATAAAATATAAAAGCATACTAGTCATAATATCTCTTAGACACACTTCCATCCCCCCCCTCTCTCCCTCTCCCACCACCTACTATCTCTCTTTCTCACTCTCTCACCCTCTCTACTCTCTCTCTCCCATCCCCAACTCTCTCTCACACTCTCTTCCATCCTTTACTCTCACTCTCTCTCTCACACTCACACTCTCTCCCATCCCTTACTCTCTCTCTCTCTTACACACACACATTCTCATTCCCCCTCTCTACCTCTCCCTCTCCCTCTCCCACAACCTATTCTCTCTCCTCCATCCCCTACTCTCTCTCTCCCCTCTCCCATCCCTTACTCTCTCTCTCTTTCATAGACACACACACTCCCATCCCCCCTCTCTCTCTCCTCTCCCATCTCCTACTCTCTAGATTTGCACACAGACTCCCATCCCCCCTCTCTCTCCCTCTCCCACTGCCTACTATCTCTCTCTCTCAAGTACTCTCTCTCCCTCTCTACTCTCTCTCTCTCTCCCATCCCCCTCTCTCTCCCTCTCCCACTCCCTCTCCCACCACCTACTATTTCTCTCTCAAGTTCTCTCTCCCTCTCTACTCTCTCTCCCATCCCTTACTCTCACTCTCTCTCTCCCATCCCCTGCTCTCACTCACACCCTCTCCCATCCCCTACTCTCACTCTCTCTCCCATCATGTACAAGCTCTCTCTACCACCCCTACTCTCTCTCACACTCTCACACTCTCTCCCATCCCCTACTCTCTCTCTCTCTCTCTCTCTCTCTCTCTCTCTCTCTCTTACACACATTCTCATTCCCCCTCTCTCTCTCTCCCTCTCCCACTCTCTCTCCCACTACCTACTCTCTCTCCCCCATCCCTTACTCTCTCACCCCTCCCATCCCCTACTATCTCTCTTTCATAGACACTCACACTCCCATCCCCCTCTCTCTCCCTCTCCCACAACCTCTCCCACTGCCTACTATCTCTCTCTCAAGTAATCTCTCTCCCTCTCTACTCTCTCTCTCCCATCCCCTACTCTCACTCTCACTCTCCCATCCCCTACTCTCTCTCACACTCTCTCCCATCCCCTACTCTCACTCTCTCTCTCTCCCATCCTATATGAGCTCTCTCTACTACCCCCTACTCTCTCACACACTCTCACACTCCCTCCCATCCCCTAATCTATTTCTCTTACACACATTCCCAATCCCCCTCTCTCTCTCCCTCTCCCACTCCCTCTCCCACTACCTACTCTATCTCCCCCATCCCTTAATCTCTCTATCCCCCTCTCCCATCCCCTAAACTCTCATAGATACACACTCCCATCCCCCCCATCTCTCTCTCCTCTCCCATCACCTACTCTCTAGATCTCTCACACACACTCCCATCGCCCCTCTCTCTCCCTCCCACTCCCTCTCCCACCACCTACTGTGTCTCTCTTTCACTCACTCCCTCTATACTCTCTCTCCCATCCCCTACTCTCACTCTCTCTCTACCACCCCTACTCTCTCCCACACTCTCAGACTCTCTCCCATCCCCCTACTCTCTTTCTTACACACACTCTCTCCCTCTCCCACTCCCTCTCCTATGGCCTACTCTCTTTCTCTCCCATCCCCTACTCTCTCTCTATCTCTCTCTCCCCTCTGCCATTCCCTACTCTCTCTCTTTCACACACACACCCATCCCCCCTCTCTCTCCTCTCTCATCCCCTACTCTATGTCTCACTCACTCTCCCTCTCCCACTGCCTACTCTCTCTCTCTCTCTCTCTCTCTCTCTCTCTCTCTCTCTCTCTCTCTCTCTCTCTCTCCTATCTACTCTCTCTGCCACCCCTTACTCTCTCTCACATTTTCACACTCTCTCCCATCCCCTACTCTCTCTCTCTCTCTCTTACACACATTTCCATCCTCCCTCTCTCCCTCTCCCACTCCCTCTCCCACCATCTACTCTCTCTCTCCCATCCCCTACTCTCTCTTGAGCTACTCTCTCTCCCCCCCCTCTCCCATTCCCTACTCTCTCTCTTTCACACACATGCACTCCCATCCTCCTCTCTCTCACTCTCTCTCTCCCACTTTGTCTCCCACCACCTACTCTCTATCTTACACACATTCCAATTCCCCTCTCTCTCCCCTCTCCCACTTGCTCTCCCACTGCCTACTCTCTCTCTCCCATCCCCTACTCTCTCTCTCCCCTTTCCCATATCCTACTCTTTCTCTTTCACACACATCACACACTCCCATCCTCTCTCTATCTCCCCTCTCTCATCCCCTACTCTCTAGATCTCTCACAGACACTCCCATCCCTCCTCTCTCTCCCTTTCCCACTCCGTCTTCCACTACCTACTATCTCTCTCTCTCTCTCTCCCTCTCTACTCTCTCTCCCCCATCCCCTACTCTCGCTCTCCCCTCTCCCATGCCCTACTTTCTCTCTCTACCACCCCTACTCTCTCTCACACTCTCTACCATGCCCTACTCTCTGTCAAACACACTTCCATCCTCCTCCTCTCTCTCTCTCTCTCCCTCTCTCACTCCCACTCCCACTACCTACTTTCTCTCTGCCATCCTGCACTCTCAATCTCTCTCTACCATCCCATACTCTCTTTGCCACCCCTACTCACTCTCGAACACTTCCTCTCTCTCCCATCCCTTATTCTCAATCTCTCTCTCCCATCCTGTACTCTCTCTACCACCCCTACTCACTCTCTCACACTTCCTCTCTCTCACATCCCCTACTCTCAATCACTCTCTTCCATCCTGTACTCTCTCTTTGCCACCCCTACTCTTTCTCACACTTCCTCTCTCTCACATCCTCTACTCTCTCTGCCACCCATACTCTCTCTCACTTCCTCTCTCTCTCCCATCCTCTACTCTCTCTCTCCCCTCTTCCATCCCCTAATTTCTCTCTATCTCTCTCTCTCTCTCTCACACACACACATATAGCCACCCCCCCCTCTCTCTTGCTCTTGCTTTGTGTCTCTTCTTCCCTCTCTATTCATTATTTATGTCTTAATAGTGTGTGTGCACTATAGTGGGCATGCGCTATTGAGACCCAAATTCAAAAAGCTTTAACTAGCACGTGTGCTATAGTGCATACGCACTATAGGGCATATGCACTATTCAAAGCTTTGCATTAAACAAAGCCTAAGGCTTGGTTTTTCTTTGGAGATCCAACCCAAAGGTTTGGAGTCTATAAACTGGTTTGAGATGTGTTTTGTTGCAAACATACAAAAAATGATTGATTTTTCTTGTGTGCTCTCCTTTAAGATTCCTTGTGGTTGATCATCGATAAGATCAAGTTACATTGATAATTGGGCTATAGATTTTAGCTCATTCATCAAATTTTGCAACCACTTAATTTTTTAGAAACTAGACTCCATTTTACTTACTTTGAAAAAAAGAAATTTTGATTTTAGATTAGTTTTCAATTATTTCTAGGGGGAACATATAGATATTTTGCATTTTTAGGATGTGTCTAGTTAAAAAATTCATTAAAAAAAAGCATATTATAAAATTAACCAAAAAAATTGAGATAAACTACATAGTGTTAAGTAACTTTTGACTAGAGCAATTAAAGAATTTCAAAAAAAAAGTTAAAATTTTAGGGGGGCCACACTTTGTATTGTGTTATGTTTTTTTTGGAATAAACAGTACCACTTTTTGTGACCCCCTTTTTTGAGGACCTAAAACTAAACCATTTTGAAAAAAAAATAGTAGTTTAGAAACTAGATTCAAAGGACTACTACTTTTGTTTTTGTCATATCTTAAAATTATGAGTGTAACTATCTTCAAATTCTTGTTGAAGTTCAGAAATTGCTGATTTTAGAAAAAAGGTGTCCACTTATAACCCCCTTTTGGTGGCACAACTTGGTGCACTTACCCTCATACCATATGAAATCTTCTCAAGATTTGTTCTCTTCTTTTGAGGCTTCTCGTACTCCACACATTTTGATGGGGAACAACACTGTTATGACTATTTATGGGAAATGTTCTATTTATATTGTGATGGTACATTTCATGATGTACTATGTGTGCCATCTTTTTCCTCTAACATTCTCTCTATTTAATAGATTATACATAGTGGGACATGGAAGATAGTTGAGTTTGCACAATATTTAGTGCACTTTAGAGATAGTGAGATGCACAATATTGTTTCTATAGGTACTATGATCATTCTTCCCTCTTATAATCTTTCTCTCATTTTGGTCCATCATCTCCACTATCAAATAATCACTCTCCATCACAAGAAATTACTGAGGTAATTTTGGGTCACTTGAACTTATGTGTTTTTCTTGAGATCAATGTTGTGGCTTCTACACCTCCACCTCCTATATAGATTCCATCTATTGCATAGGATTACTCTTTAGTATTTCCTAACATTGCAACTTCATTATTAAGCCACCTAGTGCATTTTTTGAGGATATATCAAAGGACATACATATCCTCTTAGATGACATATTTAACACACCTATTATCCCACCTCCATTGGTGATTCCATTTCAAGATTCTCATGCATTCTCCTTTGAGCATCAGCTAGGACTTCTAGCTTCACCTTATATTCATGGGTTTCATTATCCTTGTCTAGCGCCTTTGTTTTTTTAAGATTAGAGCCACATTTCTCTATTCATTGACATAAGAATTCTCCCATTCTAGGGGGGCTATGGAGTCTCAAGCCTCTATCATGGGGGGTTTCATTGTACTTATGGTTTTGAGAGAGTCTTTTAAGACATATCAATCTATCTACTTTTGCAATAAGGTTTTTTCCCACTTGGTTTTCTCAATTTCTCAATTTCATAGAGGTTTGGTTGTGATTGGGTACCTCATCAGGCCATGTTTGTAGGACCCATTTAAACTTCATCTTTGTAGTTTCCTTTCTTTTTCTACATTGTTTGTAGCTGCATTGTTTCTCATTGTTGGGGGGGGGAGGGGGAGGTGGTATTAGAGTAAAGGATTGATTTAATTTAATTTATTAAATTACCTTTACTCCCTTACTAAGATTTCAATTTATGCACATGCATTTCCATTTAATAATTAAATATTAATTATTAAATGTCATTTACCTCTTAGGGTTTCACTACTAGGATGATATCTTTGTAATAGTTTATTATTCTAGAAATACAACATTTTTATATTTTTAGAGCGAAACCCTTGCCCTCTCTTTTTCTTTACTTCTTTGTGATAGATTCTTGCATGCAAGTGTTCTTCGAGTTTTGTGGGTTATATTGCTCAAATCCTTTAGATATAAATATCATTGTTCCTTCATTTGTCAAATCAATTTAAGGAAATAGGAAGAAGATCAAAGATAATTTGCAAGATTTTAATAATTTTTTGAAGAGAAAAGATTGGAAGAAAGCAAGGAAGACAAAGCAAATATGAAATAAATAGATCATCGAGTGAAAAACAAAGAAATTATGAAAAAATGATAGGAAATTATCATCGAAAGAAGAAGGTATGTACATGTAAATTCATATGCATGTTTATTTTCAAATTTCTAAAAAAAATCTAATTTCTAAATAATTTTCTAAATTCATTCATCTATATGTATATAGGTTGCAACAAACAAACATAAGATGAGAAAATACATGTTGGATTATGTTTGGGACATGACAATTCAAGACATGAAGCAATAGAAGTTGGAGAAGGGTTCGGATCAATTTCTCAAATTGGTATGGATGAACATATAAGACTAGCTACAAGTGTAAAGAAAAATAACACTCATTAAAATTCAGATCATTTACTTGCAATGGATGTGGATAAATTGAAATCACTTGCTGATATTAAATTATTAAGTTTTTGCAAAATGAAAGATTTGAATAAGATAGTAAAAGAAACAACAAGTAAATTTGATGATTTGGAAACACTTGAAAAATCCCAAGTACTTTCTCACGTTCTTATAGTAAAAAACTTGTAGGAACCATTGAAATTGACAAAATTGTTGGGTGTAGAAACAACATCAAAAAAGAGAAAATTTTCTAACATGTAAAGTGATATTATTGAAAATGTTAAAAATCCTTTGAGTTCTGTAGGGAAGCCAACTCGGATTAAAGATAAGATAGTGATTAGAAGAGTTATGTTGATATATATTATTCGTATCACTATACCTGGCAAAAAACAAATATCTTCAATTTTATCACAGATTGGTTTTAGTAGAAAAACCATATAAGAATATGTTAAGAAGAGAATGGTTTTGGATGATTGTGCACTTCTAAAGGAAATTGGGAAATTATATGTGGAGCTCCTTGTTATGGTAGGATTGCTGATAGAATAATTTTTTTGGTAATATCCTTTTGGAACGATAATACTCATCCTTCATCAAATACTAGAGATGTTCTTCAACATAGGATTAGAGATGATCTTTATGAACATCATACAAAAGATTGGTTGGACATAACACAACATAGATTGTATATCTCATTTTGTATTTTAAATCCTGATATAAATATTATGAAGACATTATTTGAAAGATTGAAGCCATATTATGTTAGGAGAAACAATGTCTTTGAAACTTGTTATTGTTGTTATCATATCAAATTTTATCTTTTCTATCAAGTTTATCAAAAATTTATAGAAGAAACTTTTCACTATAAAAATTCTCCTCCTAGTAAAGAACATATATGAATTGGTATAAGAACTTGTTATTGTTGTTATCATATCAAATTTGATCTTTTCTATCAAGTTTATCAAAAATTTATGGAAGAAACTTTTCACTATAAAAATTGGTATGGATGAACATATAAGACTAGCTACAAGTGTAAAGAAAAATAACACTCATTAAAATTTAGATCATTTACTTAGAATGGATGTGGATAAATTGAAATCACTTGCTGATATTAAATTATTAAGTTTTTGCAAAATGAAAGATTTGAATAAGATAGTAAAAGAAACAACAAGTAAATTTGATGATTTGGAAACACTTGAAAAATCCCAAGTACTTTCTCACGTTCTTATAGTAAAAAACTTGTAGGAACCATTGAAATTGACAAAATTGTTGGGTGTAGAAAAAAAATCAAAAAAGAGAAAATTTTCTAACATGTAAAGTGATATTATTGAAAATGTTAAAAAACCTTTGAGTTCTGTAGGGAAGCCAACTCGGATTAAAGATAAGACCATGATTAGAAGAGTTATGTTGATATATATTATTCGTATCACTATACCTAGCAAAAAACAAATATCTTCAATTTTATCATAGATTGGTTTTAGTAGAAAAACCATATAAGAATATGTTAAGAAGAGAATGGTTTTGGATGATTGTGCACTTCTAAAGGAAATTGGGAAATTATATGTGGAGCTCCTTGTTATGATAGGATTGATGATAGAATAAATTTTTTGGTAATATCCTTTTGGAACGATAATACTCATCCTTCATCAAATACTAGAGATGTTCTTCAACATAGGATTAGAGATGATCTTTATGAACATCATACAAAAGATTGGTTGGACATAACACAACATAAAATGTATATCTCATTTGTATTTTAAATCCTGATATAAATATTATGAAGACATTATTTGAAAGATCGAAGCCATATTATGTTAGGAGAAACAATGTCTTTGAAACTTGTTATTATTGTTATCATATCAAATTTGATCTTTTCTATCAAGTTTATCAAAAATTTATAGAAGAAACTTTTCACTATAAAAATTCTCCTCCTAGTAGATGAAGTGAGTTCATCTCATCGATTTTATGTGAAAAAATAGATGACCCTTTTGGTCAAATTAATTGTATTAGAGGAACATGTTACAAATGTGCTAATTGGCTCTTTTTCCTTTCAAAAATGAAGATATTGATGTCACAAAAATATTAAATTGTAAGGGTTACAAGTATGTAAGGGATAAAAATAAATTTGGGAAAGAATCCAAAATATTAGAATATGTGGAAGAGGAGATAAGTTTTGGAGCATTATGGACAAATTTAAAAGTTTGATTCAACCATATATTTGGCAAGCTTTTTCTGCAAAGTGGCAAGCACAATAATTTCAAACACTTAGAGATAACTTTCCACTTGGAACCATTTTATTAGTTGTTGATTTTGCAGAAAAATATTCTTTCATTCATCAAAACGCTATTTAATCATACTACTATTTTTCAGATCAAGCTACTATTATATTACAAGTGTACTATTGTCACACATAGTTAGGTTTTGATGGTACTTAAAGAATGAATAAATCATGATTCATCAAGAAAGAATATCACTTCTACCTAAGTGATGATAAAGAACCTTATAGTCATTATGTAGAACATTATTTCAAGAGTTTGTTTGCATATATCAAAGCAAGGGGCATAAGTATTAACAAACATTACATTTGGTCAGATGGCTATGTTGCACAATTCAGAACATCTAGACCATTTTATGCACTTTATCGATATCATCATAATGAAAATATATTGCAGGTATAGAGTTTCTTTGAAAGTGGACATGGAAAATGTGAACATGATGGTACTAGAGCTTTTATCAAATGTTCTCTATGAAAGTATCAAATGATTTATAAGGGAGTTCACATAAATAATACACATGATATTGTTGAATGGTGCAAGATACATTTTATATTAAACAATGTTGGTGCATCATTAAGAATGAGTCAAGAACTACCATGTACAACTTTTTGGGATATATTAGGTACATGAGTGAAGTTGTTTATATTTACATTATGTATTCATCTATTTTTTTCTTATGTATATATATATATATTTGTCTCTATTTTTTATGTATATATTAAATATTTCTTCGGGTGTGGATAGAAAAATGTGATCTCTATATTCTATTATGAGTACTAATCATCACAATTAGATATTGTACATGAGAGACTATTCATGTTTTTGTTGGTGTTTCATTGCCCAAAATTATTATGAATGCATCAATCAGGATTGTGGATATGTAGGTCCATGGACTTTGGTGCCACTTTTTGTTACTTATACATATAATAAAGATGAAGAAAAATTTGATTACATTCCTTTGATTTCTACTAATTATAACTAGATCTCTAGAATAGTTTGATTTGGTAAGTATTTTTAATTTAAAAAATAATAAATGTATATATTAAAGTCACAAGGAAAATTTAGCTCAAATATATATATATATATATATATATATATATATATATATATATTTCTTGTGTGTAGGGGAAGTCTTCACAGTGATTGTTAAGCCTAGATATGTAGAAAGAGTGAGTTGTTATTTATTGCATTGCACTATAGAAAGGATGAAGTTAAGTGAACCTAAAGAAAGTCATGAAATATTATTCACTATAGGTTAATTTTTCAAATATATATATTACACATTTATTATAAAATATAGAATTTATTTATTACATGTACACAATTTTAACATTTAAATGCATGGTGTGCAGATTTAGTTATTTTGGAGGGAACATATCTCAGCCAAAATAGATTAGTGAAACACAGAATCCACATTGTTGATTACCAACATGACAATAAGTTGTTTCAATATAGTCACCATGTTATTTCTACCTCCATTACTCTACATCCAGTTAAACATCAAAGTGGATGTTGCAAATGGAGACTAGATATTGAGGACAATGAGATAATATTAAATGTTCTCTATGAGCATGTGGAACCACTTGGAACCATTTGAGATGTTTCATATTTATGAATTACCTAGATATTTCATAAATTTACCATGTTTTTTATTAGATAAACAAGTTTTATAGGAATCTTGAAACCCAATAGTTAAAACATATAAGGCTGATAATAAGCATGGAAGCCCGGCCAAAAAAGTATAAGTTCAAAGGCTGATAATAAGCATAAAGCCCAGCCAAAAAGTAAAGTTTTGAGAAAAGACTAGGAAAAAAGACAAGTATTACCATGGCCTAAAGCCAGAACAAAATCCAAAAGACATATAAAATCAAAAGAACAGGCGAGAGTTATTCTTCATTTAATAAATTTAAGACTTATATGTACAAATTCATATCATGTAACTTAGGACTTATATGTATATGCTCATTTCATGTAACTGAGGACTTATATGTGTGTGTATGTATGTCCATTTCATGTTTAGGTCTTATATACATGTACATATATGTATTCATTTAATATTTAGGATCCAAGTATATGTGTACATGTTCAATATTTCATGTTTAGGACTAATATGTGTATGTGCATGTTCATTTTATGTAGCTTCTAGGGCTCATATATGTGTATGTACATGTGCATTATATGTATACATATATGTTCATTTTATGCAACTTCTAGGACTTATATGTATATGTGTACATTTTCATTTCATGTTTAGGACATATATGTGTAGACACATGTTCATAAATTATGTAACTTAGGACTTAAATATGTATGTACATATTAATTTTATGTAACTTAGGACTTATATGTGTATGTATGTATGTTAATTTCATGTTTAGGACTTGTATACATATGTATATGTATTCATGCATGAACTCATTTTATGTTAATCATTTTAATCATGCACTACAATATTAAATCACTGAAATTGAACCAATCATGTACATCTAATCATAAACTAGGAACCTATATATATCACATGTCTAATCACGTGAACCATATAATGTTCAATCATGTATAATCATGTGAACTGATCATGTGTCTAATCATAAAGTAGAAACATGTATTACATGTGTAATCTTAAACTAGAAACATACATCACATAGGCCATAAAAAAGAAACATATGCCATGAAACATATAAAATATAAATATATATAACATGTCCAATCATATGTCAAATCATAGAAATATGTCAAGTATCATAAATTAACCATAAACACATGTACATAGATCAATACATATATAAATGTCAAATCATATACATGTATATGTATCGAGAAGATTAATGATAAAGTAAACATGTGCATGCCCTAGACTAGAGAGTCATCCAAACATATCTGAATAGATCAAACCTTTGATTGAGACTCATGAACATCACATGTCTATGGAGTATCAACTAACCCCAATAAATTAAAGTATTACAATTTTCTAGACATGCATGTATAGATGGATTTACTAATTTAAACTATTTGTACAAATCTAAATGCATTGATGCAAGTGTATGTGTCTAGCATTGGATTAAAAGTCTATTCAAAAATCACCTTAACACTAGTGGGTGTCACATAGATCATATATGTACCCTCACAAGTAGTAGGTATCACATTAACAATATCTTTCCTCCCACCATGATTGGATCCCACACTGGAAGAAATATGCTCTGCTACTTGTGCCCGCAAAAATATAATTGATGAAGGAGCATCTTGGGTGTAAGAGCAATCTTGCATCATCCAAAAATATTTTCTCTTCAGACTTTTCTATTTTAATAAGGACTAGTAGATAGGGTGGTTACTATTTATGGGAAATTGCTATTTTTATTAAGTTTCTCATACAAGCTTAGAATGTTCTCATTTTCTACATGAAGGTTCATTTTAGAGTTATAAGCCTACCATAAAATTCTCATTGCTCTAGTTTAAGTATTAGAGAAGTTCTTACAGTTTTTTAGTGGAAATTTTTATAGAAAAATCTTTAGGCTCAATGTTGGAGGCATTTGAGTGCCTAGATGAGGTCCAAATAGTCGATGGAAGGACGCTTGTGCCATTCCAAGCCTATAGATCAGGAGCTAGCATTTTTGAAAAGTGGTTATAATAGCCAATCAGAGCAATGGTTTGAGAGTTATGGTCTTTAGAAGTTGGGCTACCAAAATTTCTAAAATAATTTGTCAAAGATGTATTTAGCTGACTCTATATGTATTGTTAGGGTCTGTCAGCCCTAGGTATTGAGTTTGAGCATCTAGAATCCCTAGTGGCATAAAATTGTCTATTTAAGAAAGGCATGAACATGCTGTAGGATAGCTCTGGGTGGTAGTTCACAACTTAGTCTTCTAGATTACTATATTGAAGGCACCCATGTGGGTTAGCATATTGTACTTATGAATCAAGCCTACATTTGCGGCACAAATAAGAAGTCCATTTTTTTTCTCACAATTCTCGTTGTTTCTTTATTTTGTTATGGTTTATGGTATTAAGGGGACCACCCTTTATCAAGTGGTATCAGAGCTAGAGTTCTTGAGTGTGTGGATAGATTGTTGAGTGTGAGGCAGTTTGCACTAGGACCGTGGTTTGGGTTGACCGTGTAGATAGATTGTTGATTGTAAGGTAGTTTGCACTAGGGGTTTTAGTGGAAGTGCAAAAAATACGTCCATGAAGAGAGCATGTCAAAATATTTTTAGGTGTTACATTAAGGATTTTAGAGCCCTCCAAAGACAAATTCAAGCATTGGAAGAACAAATTTGTAGAGGAACAAATCTTCACATAAGAGATGAAAGCAAGGATAAGGATGAAGTAGAAGAAAATTTCAAAGTAGAGGCAATTATAGACCTAGAGGAAGAGAGGTAGTTGTCATATCCCCATTTTAAGATAGAATTTTAATAATAATTAGATAATATAATATTATTAAATAAATAAATAAAGTTATATTAAAAATAATACTGTTGGTGTAAATAAGTATTTACTATTTTCACTTAAGTTTACTTAGGTTAATGCATTATTTTATTATATTGCATTATTTTATTATTTATTTAGGTGAAATCTAGAGTCATTTATTATTTGGAGGTGCGACGACGATTCAGGAAAAATAACAATAGCAACAATTTTCAAACAAAGATATCTCCCCATACGGACTCCTTCTTGTGAGCAATTTTTTATTTTTGGGGTAGAATTTCATGATCTAAACATTAGTATAGGTGGTTTGAGATCTCTATTTCTAAATTTTTTTGCAACTCACAAAGCTTGATTTTTGCCATTTCAAATGCTTAGTACAGGCTCATCTGGACTCCAAATCAGGTTTTATTTTTTTTGAAAGTGCATTTTTTTGTCTACTTTTTAGATCTGCAATTAGATTATAGGTTTTGTGGATACAAATACTACTTTCATAAATAGGCCCTAAATTAGCAAGTGGCTATAAAGCACTGAATCATACATTGGGGGGGTTCTTTGATTCATTTTTCTTGCATCTTTGGGGGTTACATTGATAAGTCCATCATGGAAGAGGAAGATTTAATTATCTTTACACTAGACAACTATTAGGAATGGAGTCAATTAATTATCCCATATCTTAGTTAGCATAATACACTACCATATGCGAGAGTACTTTTATATGATGAGGATACATGTTCCATCCTTTGTTGTGCACTCTTTCTCTTTATGGATATGGAAGTTATTGATTCACTTGATGACTTGAAGTCAAAAGATTTAAATGATATTTGGATGCATCTTTGGAAGATGTATAGAGATCCACACATTCCTCCATTCCCCAAAGATCTTTTACCTCCATTTGTAGTTGCATCCTCTCTAGATGAGATCACACCTCTAGATGCTCCTATTGCTCCTATTGATCCTATTTTAGCCATAGATGCTTTGGATTTAGTGTAGCAGGACCATTCATATCTTCCTACTTTACCTTCATGTGATGATTTCCTTCCCACCATTGCAAGACTATTCATGGAGTCTCACATTGAAGATGTGGGAGACATCCTAGATGATATTCATCTTCTCTTTGAGGCAAATTCTTCATCTATTGCCACAATGATAGATCCATGTACTATAGCACAACAAGGTACACTTTGTCTTCTAGTTCCTACCTTAGGTGATAACTTCTTGACTGACATTTAGGTTTGTCTATGGAGTCACACACAATATATTTGGGAGACTTCTTTGATTTTCTATTGCTTCTCTTTGGTGAGGATGATCATTCTCTAGTTGTTGTGAGGGCCCACTCTAACCCTCATGTCCATTCTTTATTCTCTATATGATTAGTCTTTACAAGTTGATGTGATTGTGGATACTAATGTATAGCATCTGTAGGAGGTCTCTTGATCAGTTGAGGAGACTATTAGTTCTTTGAAATAGGTTCTACATCACTCCTTGCTCAATCTACACTTCTTCGTAGTAGTTTTGGAAGGATCCATCATCAGTATCAACACAGGGACACTTGAGCAAGTTTCTTCTTAGTAGTTTTGGAAGGATCCATCATCAGTATCAACACAGGGACACTTGAGCAAGTTTCAAAGACACCGTTCAATATAGAGATTCTTTCTACATATAGGGGAAGCATCTTACAGGTACCCTTGCTATTGTTTCCTCCAAAGGGGAGGAACATCATTTAGCAGTCATCGATCAACTTTTACATTGGAGCATTTCTCCCTGGTCAACACCTTACCTTTAGGGGATACTACCTTGTCTCCTTCTTCTTCTTTTTGGGGGGAACTTTTTCTTCTTAAGGGATTTTCTCCTTCTCATTCTCTCTTGTATATACTCAATGTATGTTGTAATGGGGGGATCTCGATTTCTCTATCTATCCATGCATCCCTTTTCATCTCTCTCTTTGGAGGAGAGTTTTTTCCATGAGGTTTTCCTCTCCGCTTTATGAGAGATTGCATTTAATTATGTACATGGGTACCTAACATGCATCCCTTTTCATCTCTCTCTTTGGAGGAGGGTTTTTCCCATGAGGTTTTCCTCTTCGCTTTATGAGAGACTACATTTCATCCTAGCTTCTTGTAAGCTTAAGGTCATTCCCCTAAGTTGCACTTAAGGGGGGGAGTTAGTGTAAATAAGTATTTACTATTTACACTTACTTAAGTTTACTTAGGTTAATGCATTATTTTAATATTTATTTATTAGTCACCTAGGAGTATGTTGATTCTTGTGAGTTGTCATGTTGACAACACAAGAGTTTTCACCTCTTTTATGCACATGGTGTCTACAACATAGGACTTTGTCTACAACATCTCCACTTGAGATACACATTGTCATTCTTATCCTCTCATCTAGAATGATGGATAAGACGTGTTCTTAGTTGTCATGCTTATCTTATCTCTTGGAACTTTCTAGAAACATTCTAGGTGCTTCCTGAGAGGCCTTTATATACAAGCACTCCTAGTGTGTGCACTCATCTAAACATAGTGATGTATCAGGACATGCTATGATATATTAATCATACACCTTTTTGATCTATAGTTGTTCTTGTGTTTGAGTTCTACAATCTTGGGTGAATCTTACCCTAAAAAAAATTCTTACAAATACTAAACTATAAAATAAGGAATTAAAAATTATTTAATCTATGTTATTAATAACTAATATTTACTATGATATTTTAAATAATTAAAAAATAATAAATTTGAATGAGTAAAGAAAGAAATAAAATTAAATACGAGAGACAATATTGTAGAAAGTATGTTAACTTTCTAAATAGAATTTAATAATAAATAAAGTAAACACATATAAGTAAGTAAATAAATAATATAACATAGAATAATATAAATTAACTAAATCTAATGAAAATGCAAGAGATATTTAACAAATAGATATGACTTCTTAAAATTAAGATATAAAAGGGAAGATAGTTTATTTTAGAGAGGGGAGAAAAGGAAGAGGAGATGAGAGGAGTTCAAAAGGAAAAATGGAGGAGGAAAGTAATATGAAGAAAATAAGGAAGTGACTTTCTAAAAAGGTATCAATGATATTGAAAGGATTCAAACCTTTGAAAAGGTCATAATTATGAACAATTGTGACTCTTCAAAAATATTTTAATTATAAAGTATTGGGACTTTTCCAAAGGATTTTAGTTATGAAGGGTTATGACTTTTTGAAAGGATTATAACTTTAAAGAGTTATGAATTTTTAGAGGATTTGTATTATGAAAGAGTGTGAATCTTGGAAAAGAAGAAGGTAAGAAAAGTATGTTTATTAATTATATCTATTTAATTATGTTTATGAATTTATTTATGAACCATACTTGTGGATAATATTGTGTTAGCTCATGGGGTTTACACCATGGATATTAATGAGACTAGAAGCATGGAGCATGTGAGATATTAAGATCTCCATTGTTTGCCATGGCTGAGAATCAATTTGAACTTGAAGCATGGAGCATATGAGATATTAATATTGGCACTATCCACCATAGTTGAGATTCAATATCAAAGCATGGAGCATGAAGATATTAAGATCTCCATTGTCTTCTTTGGCCAATAATTGATGTACAAAAATATTTTGATGTTGTCAAACATATGCATATGTCATTGGCCTTGGATAGAGGATGCCTATCTAAGGAGAATCTTAAGGGGTGCGCTCCCAAGATGATGATGATGTAGCTATGAGCTAAGAAGCTTGATCTGGAGATGTCCTTAAGATTAGGGTTAACTTAGAGGGTAGAGTAATATAGTTAGTTTTATTATCATTGTAATTCTAACATTTATTTTGTAGGTATTACTTGTCCCTAACTAACCCTATTAGTGGGGACATTAAAAAAAGAGGCTTTTTAGGGCCATCTCCAAGATTAGAAAAAGACCTAAGTTTGAGATTCTCACATTTTTGGGAAATCTTAACCCAAAGGAGCTGACTAATTGGATCAATGAAGTGGAGGAGTACTTTCAGTATGAAGATATTGAGGATCATGATAGGGTCAAGTTTTCTAACATGAAACTGAAGGGACATGTAAAGATATGGTGACAAGAGGTTTAGTTGGAGTGAATAGAAAGGGAAAGGACAAAATCACCAGATGGGATCAAATTATAGCTAAACTAAAGAGTCAATTTATTCATATGGATTATGAGCTTGATCTATTGAAAAAAATGCAAGAGTTCAAACAATCAAGAGAGTCTGTTCAAGAATATACTGAAGAGTTCTACCAAGTTCTAATCAGAATCGACCATGCAGAGGCTGATAAGGAGAAAGTGGCTCATTATCTTAATGGGTTAAGGCCAAGTATTTAGGATGAGTTGATTCTAGTTCAAATCAAAATATTGAGGAGGTGTACCAATTTTCTCTAAGAGTTGAGGAAAAAATGAGCAAGAAGTTTGATAAGAAGAATAATAGAAGAGATCATGGTAAAAGATCTAGCAGATGATCTTATGAAGGTTGCAATGATGATTAGAAGAACAAGGATGAGGCTGGAAGTAGTAGTTAGAACTAGAGGGAAATCAATTCCAATCATTTCCATGAATAGAATAATAGAGATCAGAGAGGAAGAGGCTGAGCACAAGGATCTGGAATAGGCGGCTTTCGTGGGAAATGTTTTTGCTATGGAGAAGAAGGGCATAGAGCATTTGATGTTCCTAGTGTCAAGGAAGGATGGATCAAAAAAAAAAATGTACAACCATAGCTACACATGTTGATGAAGATGTTAGATCCTCACATTTTCAAGATGTTGAAAGAGGAGAAGCCCTAGTTAATAGAAGGATCTTGTTTCACACAAGATTTAGATGTGAAGATAAGAGTTGTGATGTGATTATTGATGGTGGAAGTACTATCAATCTGGTGTCAAAAATGATGGTCTCAAAGTTGAAGCTGAAGAGATAGAAATACCTATGTCCATACTATATTGCTTGGGTGCAAGATGACCACAAGGTCATGGTCAATGAGAAGTGCTTAGTAAACTTCAAGATTGGAAGGTACCAGGATGAGGTACTATGTGATATCATACCTTTGGGCATATGTCATATGTTGCTAGGTAGGCCATGGTAGTTTGATAGACATGTTCTGCACAATGGATGAGAAAATACTTACACTTTGACCAAGGATGGAGTGACACATAAGTTAAAGTTGTTGAAGGAGAAAGAAGAAAAGGTATTTAGTGCTACTAGAATATGTTTTGTTGATGGAAAAGAGTTTCTCAAAGGTATGAAGTGTGAGCATATGTGTTTTTATATAATTCCAAAAGATACTAAAGATGAAGTAGAGGAGGTACCTGTAGAATTTTTAGATATGTTGGGAGAGTTTTTTGATATTGTATGAGATAATGTACCTAATGGATTACCCCCATTGAGGAAGATCAGTCACCAGATGGATTTGGTTCCAGGAGCCAATTTTTCAAACAAGGCAGTGCATAGAATGACACTAGGAGAAAGTGAAGAGTTGAATAGGCAAGTTTGTGATTTGTTAACAGCAAAGGGGGTTGATTCAAGAGAGTTTGAGTGCATCTATTGTACCAAAAGTATTAACACCAAAGAAGAAAGGAGAATGTAGGATGTTCATAGATTCTCATGCTATCAACAAGATCACAATCAAGTATAGATTTTCATTTCCAAGGATAGATGATATTATGGATTGTTTGAGTGGAGCTTAGTATTTCACAAAGATAGATCTAAAGAGTGGGTACCATTAGATTTGTATCAGAGACAGTGATGAGTGCAAGGCTACTTTTAAGAAAAAAGAAGGATTGTATGAGTGGTTAGTCATGCCTTTTGGTCTAACCAAAGCACCAAGCACTTTCATGAGGCTCACGAATGAGGTACTAAAGGAGTTTTTGGGTAAGTTTGTCATTGTTTACCTAGATGATATTTTGATCTTTAGTAAGACATTGGAGGATCATTTGATTCATATTTGTAATGTGTTTGATAAGTTGAGGGAAGAAAAGTTATTGATAAACTTGAAGAAGTAAAATTTTGTAAAGAAGGAGTTGGTTTACTTGGGATTTTTAGTCTCAGTAGAAGGTCTGAAAATGGACCCAAAGAAAGTGAAGGCTATGCTTGAATGGCCTAGTCCAAAGAGTGTGATAGAGGTAAGATCTTTTCATGCACTGGCTAGTTTTTACAGAAAGTTCATAAGAGGTTTTAGCAATATTTGTGGACCCTTGACTGAAAAAATGGGATGGGATAGGAAAGAATTTAAGTGGACTATAGGAGCAGATAAGAGTTTTAATCTGTTGAAATAGAAAGTTATCGAGCAACCTATTTTAGGACTTCCTAATTTTAACAAGGTGTTTCAAGTAGATTGTGATGCTAGTGGTACTGCAATAGGAGCTTTTATGAGCCAAGAAGGTAGACCTATTGCTTATTTTAGTAAGAAGTTGAATGATGCAAAAATAAAATATTTTTTTTATGATCATGAATTTTATGCTATAGTTGAAGCAATCAAGAAGTGGATATATTATCTTCTTCCTAAGAATTTTTTTTTGTATACTCATCATCAAGCTTTACAAATTTTCAACAGTCAAGAAAAATTGAACCAAAGGAATTTGAAGTGGGTTAAGTTTTTGTAGAGTTGTACATTTCTTTTGAAACACAAGAGTGGGAATTGTACCAAAATTGTAGATGCTCTTAGTAGAAGACAACTTTTGCCAACATAAATGTAAATAGAGGTGGTTGGGTTCAAGGAACTTAGTACTTTGTATCTAGATGGTCTTGATTTTGGTGAAGTGTGGAAGGCTTGAACATCACCTATTACACTTGATAGGACAAAATGGTTGGATTTCATGATCCAGGATAGTATTTTGTTCAAAGGAAGCCAGTTGTGCATTCCAACAAGTTCAATGAGAGAGAATCTTATCAAGGAATTATTTGGGAGAGATAAAATCATTACTTTGGTTGTTGAGAATTATTATTAGCTACAATATTAGCAAGATGTGAGAAATTTTGTACAGAGTTGTAGAGTATGTTAGATGGCGAAAGGCGTGAAGTAGAATACAAGGTTTGTTTAGCCATTACTTGTACCAGAGCAGCCGTAGGAGGATGTTAGCATGGATTTTGTTCTTGGATTAGCAAGGATGCAATGAGGGCATGATTCTATTTTTTTGGTGGTTGATAGGTTTTCAAAGATGGCACATTTTACTTCTTGCAAGAAGACTAATTATGTTGTTCATGTGGCAAAGTTGTTTTTCAAAGAAGTGGTAAGACTACATGGTCTACCAAAGAGTACAGTTTTAGATTTAGATACCAAATTTGTTGGGTATTTCTGGCATACATTGTAGAAGAAGTTGAAGAAAGATTTGAAGTTCAATTCATCACATCATCCACAGACTAATGGACAAATAGAAGTTGTGAATCACAGTTTGAGAAACTTGTTAATATGTTTGGTTGGAGATAAGCTTAAAAGATGGGATCTAAATTTTACCACAAGGGTAATTTACATATAATAATTCTATCAACAAGAGTACTAGTAAATCACCACTCTAGATTGTATATGGGATTAATCCCATAAATGCTTATGAATTGCAATAGTTGGATAAAGGAGATATAAGTAGTGCTAAAGCAGAAGAATTTGCTAAAATTTGAAGAACATCCATGAGGAGGTGAGGAAATACATCATAAAGATGAATACATAGTATAAAGCTAAGGAAAATGTGAAAAGGAGGTATAAGGAATTTCAAATTGGAGATGAAGTCATAGTTCATTTGAGAAAAGAGCATTTTCCAGTGGGTACATACAATAAGTTGAAGATGAAGAAGTTTGGACCATGAAATATAGTGAAAATGCATGATTTTTGAAATTCTTATGAAGTGGAGTTGCTTATTGAATTGAATATTTCACTATCATTTAATATTTCAGATTTGACAAAGTATTATGATAGAGGTGATGGAGATGAAGTTGCAAAAGCATAGTGGAGTATTTCATCAGCTAGTTCAGCTACAAAGTAGATTGAGGAGATACTGGACAATCGTGTTGGAAAAAGTACAAGGAATAGAACTTATGAGGAATACCTGGTCAAATGGAAAGGGAGGCCAATAGAGGATTAATCATGGCTAGCAAGGGAGAAGGTTAACCATCTTGGTTTTCCTCTAAACACTTGACACATGATAGAGTCACTTCTCAAATTACTAGGTGTCTAATGTAGGAGCATCCTAGATGTAAGAGCAATCTTGCATCACACAAAAATATTTTCTTTTCAGTCTTTTCTATTTTAATAAGGACTAGTAGATAGGGTGGTTACTATTTATGGGAACTCTCTATTATTAGTAAGTTTCTCATATGAGCTTAGAATTTTATCATTTTCTATATGAAGGTTCATTTTAGAGTTATAAGCCAACCATAAAAATATCATTGCTCTAGCTTAAGTATCAGAGAAATATTGTAGATTTTCCATGGAAAAAATTGTAGAAAAATCTTTAGGCTCACCATTGAATGCCTTAGAGTTCCTAAATGAGGTCCAAAAACTTGACAAAAAGGTGTTTGCACCATTCAAAGCTTGTAGATTAGAAACTGGTGTTTTCAAAAAGTGGTCATAATAGCCAATCAGAGCAACAATTCGAGAGTTATGGCCTTCAAAAGTTGGGCTACCAAAATTTCTAAAATAATTTGTCAAAGATGTATTTAGCCAACTCTACATGTATTTTTAGGGTCTGTCAACCCTAGGTATTAAGTTGAAGCATCTAGAACCTTCCTAGGTGGCATAAAATTGCCTATTTAAGAAAGGCCCAAACATCGTCTAAGATAGCTCTGGGTGGTAGTTTACAACTTAGTCTTGAGAATTACTATAATGAAGATGCCCATGTGGGTTAGCATATTGTACTTATGAATTCTGTAATTCTGCATTTGCGGTACGAATAAGAAGTCCATATTTTGTTCTCACAATTGTCATTATTTCTTTGTTAAGGTGAGTACCCTTTATCAATAATTCATTTGCAAATATCAAAACATGAATATTTACTTGTGTATAGAAATCTATTATTATTAAAAATAAATTTAAAAGAGGTACTTGGGTTTGAGGAGCAAGAGGGTCATCAGTGACATTCTCTAAGGTGTCATTAAAATAAATTCCATCTCCGATTGTATCAATCCTTTGTAACTATCATGAGTGAAAAGGAGTAACAAGCTAGTATGGAATTTGTGTAGAGTCAATAGACTGAAATAGCATATCCATGTATGATCATATCTCAATGGAAACATGAATCTAACTCAAATCTTGCAGCTGCTAATCTAGAATGTCAAGTTCATAAGTAGAAATAGAAACACCTAGACCAACTCCTAAGATGCCCTTAGATGGAGCTGCAATAGACTATTGTACATTTGAGTGTTGAGGGCTAGACTACTAAGAGCTAGAGTGTTGTGTATAGTGCTTAGTGCTAAAGTCCCATGCAAAGTGTTGTGTACTTTGATGTGTATGACCTAATGGAATTTCATAGGTTGCTCAAAGTATAGAGCTATGTGAAATCATTTGTGTGACATTGTGCAAAGGTATCCTCTATGCATTTGTGATGTATGAATATTCTTGTAGAAGATCATCTAGAAGATACAAGGCCATCTCTATATGTCTATTCTCTCCATTGAGGCCACATATATCTCATGGGATAGGAATACATGCAACTATATAAACCTCATCAATGGGAAATTGTGTACTTGATGATGCCTCTAAATATGATATGTGTTGACTGGCCAAAATATATCTACCCAGAGTTTTAGATGTAATGCTCTTGGTTGTAGCTACAATGTGTCATATCTGATCAACCAATTCCCTCTGAGAAGAATAACAATTCTATCTACACTACTGGTCATCACTAGTGTCATTGGTGGGGTCTTATCACCCACCAAAACATGATAACCAATAACATGATGAGTCAGATAATGATATAAATCACAATCACAAACTTTGTTGCATCCCTAACCGTGATATCCTAGAAGATCTAAATAGTTGACATGGTGCCCCAACAAAACTCCATGTACAACTATTGAGAAAAATATAATGGAATTTGGTTGTTATTGGGATAAAAACCATGTGCTTCTAGGAATTGAGAGTATATCATAAAAGTAATTTTTGGCACAATACATTTAGTAATCTGATATCCCCTGACATGGTTCTTCCCCTCATAAAATGTGAAGACCTCTCATTTGATAGTCTCCTTAGAAACTAGGCTCTTAACTTGCTTTAAGGATATACCATCTAAGACCTCTACTCTAAGCTCAACAAAAACATGATGTAAAGATTGTGGTGCAAATACAATATATGATCTAAGCCTATCAGTAAGATTGTGAAGACTAGTCAAAATTTACCGATAGATATCTTTGTATATATGATCCTAAGATCACTTAATCTATGATCTTAGTCTAGCAATCTAAGAGGCAAAAAACTACAAAATACTCACCAACTAAGGAGTGTGAGTCTAGATAGGAGGTATATCAACATGTGGTCCTTGTCCCTCTGCCTCTCCATGTCAATGTCCCTACCCCTAATCATATCAAAGTTTATGTCCCTAACCCTCTCCCTATCCTTAATCCTAAGGCTGAGGTTGTCCTTGATCATGGGATGCCATCTACAAGTAATATGTGTGACTAAATGCTATCTTCATACTAAGTACTTGAGTGTGTGTGTGTGTGTGTGTGTGTGTGTGTGTGTGTGTGTAATTACAAGAACATGTATTCAATAAAAACTAATATATGTGCGTGTGAAAGTGAGAGAGAGAGAGAGAGAGAGAGAGAGAGAGAGAGAGAGAGAGAGAGAGAGAGAGAGTAATCTATGGTCTTAAGGGGTCATAATAGGCTCTATTAGTAATCTAAGGTCTTAAGGGGTCATAATAGGTCTTATTAGTAGTCTAAGGTCTCAAGGGGTCATAATAGATCCTATTAGTAATCCAAGGTCTTAAGGGGTCATAATAGGTTCTATTAGTAATCTAAGGTCTTAAGGGGTCATAATAGGTTCTATTAGTAATCTAAGGTCTTAAGGGGTCCTATTATGTCCTATTAGGACTTACTAGTAATGTAAGGTCTTAAGGGATCATAATAGGTCATATTAGATCTTATTAGTAATATAAGGTCTAAATGGGTCCTATTACATCCTATTAGGTCTTATTAGTAATCTAAGGTCTTAAGCACACTTAAAGGTCTTATAAATTAGATGTACACATGCATAGATAAAAAATAAATTAATTACATGTACATCTAAAAAAGAAAAAAGAAAATTTTACATCTAAATATCTAAAACATTTAAGAAAATGTATAAAAATTCAATAAATATGAGAGGAGAGAGATGAGAGAGAGTAAGGAGCAAGGAAGCACAAGGAGAGAGAGTGACGGGAGAGAAAGAGAAGAGACTAAGTGGAGAGAGAAGAAAGTGAGGAGAGAGAAAAGAAAGAGGGAGAGTGGGGAGAAAGAAAGTAATACATGAGTGAGGAGAGAGAGAGGAGAGAGAAAGTGAGAGAGAGAGAGTCGAACGAAAGAAAAAGAGAGTGAGGAGAGAGAAAGTGAGATGGAGAGGGTGAGAAGAGAGAAAGTAATGAGAGAGTGGAGAGATAGAGTGAGAGTGAGTTGAGGAGAGAGAGAGTGAGATGAGAGAGAGAAATGACATAGAAAGTGAAAGGAGGTAAAAAAATAACAATATATTCATTAAATATACAAGAATTAAGAAATATACATACCTAGTATATTGAATACTTGAAGGAGGTCTAAAATGGTAGACTAGAATGGTGATGTAACCCAAGACATTAGGGGGTTCTCTCTAAGGCCTTCCACTAAATCACAATAGTCTTAATGAGACAAAATGTGGAAAGTTGACACTTATAAAGCAATTTTCAATGGTAAAATAGGGCTTCGAGCGAAGCCCTAGCAACCACGTGGGCCAAGGGACTTCACTTGGAGCCTTGGGATTCATTTAAAGTCCCCCTATAGAAGGCTTTGTTTGAATCCCTTGGGAGGATTCATTTATGATGCAAGAGCATCCTAGGTGAAAGAGAAATCTTGCATTATCCAAAAATATTTCCTTTTTTTTTTCTTGAATAAGGGTTGTCTCAATGCAATGTTTTTCTTTCTCGAGGCTTGCTACTTAGTAAGCTGGTCATATGAGTTCAGAATGTCCTAATTTTAAGGGAGGATATTCATCTTGGATATATCAACTTGGAAGTCATGGCTTAGTGTCATATCATGAGTATTTGTGAAGTTATTGTAGACTTTTGGTGTGCAAATTTGGTATAAAAACTTTAGGCTTAGTGTTGAAGACCTTAGAGGCCTTGAATGGGCTCTAAAATGGGATATACTAGAGCTTCTACAAGTTAGGCCATGTAGATCACAAGCTAAGGATTTTGAAAAGGGGTTACAATAGCCAATCAAATCAATTGTTCAAATATTACAGCCTTCCAAAGTTGGGATGAAAAAAAATTCCAAAATAAGTGATGGAAACACGACCCAAGTATAGAATGGACACAACAAGAAAGGGAAAATTTTATTAACTATGAAAATATGCTAGTACATTTAGTACAGAAAAAATAGACTTCAAAACATGCCCAAAGGTCTTACAATAGTATAAGTCTAGAGATCATTTCTCCTTTTAGTACCTCCTCTCAAACTCCACTCTGAACTGCGTTTTACAATGCCAAAAATATTCTTAAATAGACCTCAGAGGGTTAAGGATTAGGAATACATTCTAGAAAGTGCTAGTTGGCATCCACCGACCAAATAGAAGGCTCTAAAAGTTGGATTAGAAGTCAGAAAAAAATTAGAAGAATCCAGAAATGGTAACCAAATTTTTGGGAGGCATAACTTTTGAACCGTAGCTTCGATTGACAAACTGTTTACATTTTTGGAAAGCTCTCAAAGCGCTCTATAGCCTTATGGAGGAGCTTTGCTCATCCCAAATTTTTTGGTCTTGTTTGAGGTCATTTAATGCCCCTAACCTAACTTCAAAGCATTCTTAGGAGGTCTCCAAAAACCAAAAAATTGCAATAACTTTCAAACCGTGGGGCCTTTTGACTTGATTCTTTTTTCTAGAATGCTCTAAATTACAATTACAATATTTCGACCAATTTACACTTTCTAGTTCACCAAAATGATGGCTCAATTACATACACCTATTTTTTTTGGCATTTACATGTATCCCAAGGTGTTCAAATACTCTATCCTAGAACACTGATAGTGGAACTATGAGAGTTAGAACCTTTATTTGACCCAAATGGGTATCCAAAAATGAAAACACATGAAATAAAAACTAAGTCTAAGTACATTGTTTTGGTTGACACAGGATTGCCCTTATACCTCTGGATGCTCTTGCATCAGACACCTAGGGTAGATTGAAAAGTGACCTTGTCACTTTATGAATGGTAGAGGAAATCCCAAATGGGACACCTCAGCTGTTGATATCCAAGTTGATTCCTCGATCGACCATCCTTTCCACTTGACCAAATAATCTTCATACTACCTATTTCTAGTACTCCTACTCACACAATGATCTAGAATGTCTTCTATCTCCTCCTCCTTAGAAGCAAGAATTGGACATGGCTCTAACATCAACTCCTCATCTGCACCATCATCATGATACTCTGTTAAGTCTGCAATGTTGAAAATAGGAGAAATGTGAATTCAATCAAGCAACTCCACCTCATATGCATTTCTTGAGTCATGTTTCTTCAAAATTTTGCAGGTACCAAATTTATTCATTTTCAGCTTGTTGTAAGTACCGGATGGAAATCTTTCTTTTCATAAGTGTACCATGACTAGATCCCCTACTTGAAATTCCTTATGTTTTCTCCTTTGATCAGCCCTAGCTTTATACTCTTTATTCATCTTGGTAATGTGTTCCTGAACCTCCTCATGTAGATGCTTGATATGTTTAGCAAATTCTTCAGCTTCAACACTTGTCCTCTCCCCTTGCTCTATCTTCCTCAATTCTGGTGTAGTCCTTGGGCTATTTTCATATACAATTTGGAATGGTGATCTACCAGTACTCCTGTCTATAGAGTTATTGTAAGAAAACTCTACTTGTGGTAGAATCAAATCTCACCCCTTGGGCTTATCCCCAACTAAACATCTCAGCAAATTGCCTAGACTTCTATTTACCACTTCCGTTTGGCCATCAGTCTACGTGTGATGTGTGGAACTGAATTTCAAGTCTATTCTCAACTTCTTCCACAATGTTCTCCAAAAATACCCTACAAATTTAGTATCTCTGTCAGAAACTATACTCCTTGGAAGATCATGTAGTCTTACCACCTCTCTGAAAAATAAGTCTGCAATATCGACAACATCATGAGTTTTGTGGCATGGGATGAAATGTGCCATTTTGGAGAACCTATCAACTACCACAAATATTGAGTTATTACCCCTTTGTGTCCTCAGCAATCCAAGAAAAAAATCCATACTTATGTCCTCCCATGGCTTTGATGGAAGATGCAATGGCTGATATAGTCCAATATTGTGACTAAATCCCTTGGCAACTTGACAAATCTGACAACTCTGTACAAACTACTTCACATCCTGTGAAATCTGAGGCCAAAAATAATGTTCTCTAAGAATGGAAATGGTCTTATCTCAACCAAAATGTCCTGCTATCCCTCCACTGTGTTTCTACTTAATCAAATTTTCCCTCATCAAACTCCTTGGAATGCATAATTGACTGCCCTTGAATAACATACCATCCTGAATCAGATAGTCTAACAACTTAGTTCTGTCTACAGCAACAGGCTCTTTACAAGCTTTCCATGCTTCAGCAAAATCAGGATCCTTAGGGTACAGATTCTTGAGTTCACCAAACCCAACTACTTCAACCTGCATTATTGTAAGCAACAACTATCTCCTACTTAGTGCATCTGCAACCCTGTTAGATTTTCCACTTCTATGCTTCAACACAAATGTATAGCTCTGCAAGAACTCTACCCAGTTCATATGCCTCTGATTCAATTTACCTTGCCTATTTAGGTACTATAATGCTTGGTGATCAGTATATAAAACAAATTCTTTTGGCAATAAATAATACCTCCATTTCTTTAAGGCCTAAACTATTGCATAGAACTCTTGATCATAAACAGAATACTTCTTTTTTGCATCATTCATTTTTTCACTAAAATATGCAATAGGCTTACCTTCTTGGCTTAATACAGCCCCAATAGCATTGCCACTAGCATCACAATCCACCTATAACACCTTTCTAAAATCTAGAAGTTCCAACAGAGGTTGTTCTATCACCTTCTTCTTCAACAATTCACTTCTTGCAACTGCCGCAGTCCATTTGAACTCTTTTCTATCCCCTCTTATTATGTCAATCAGGGGTGCACATATGCCATTGAAATTCTTAACAATTGTACCTCAGTATCAAACCTTGGAGTAGGCCATTCCAGATGGCTTTTACCTTCTTTGGATCCATTTTGAGACCTTCAGGTGATATAACAAACCCCAAGTAGACTAACTCCCTTTTTGCAAAGATATACTTCTTCAGATTAGTTAATAGTTTCTCTTCCCTTAACCTTTCAAGGACACTATGAATATGCAATAAATGTTCTTCCAAAGTCTTGTTGAAAATTAAAATATCATCCAAATAGACAATAACAAATTTTCCCAAGAACTTCTTAAGTACCTCATTCATAAGCCGCATGAAGGTGCTTGGGGCGTTTGTCAATCCAAAGGGCATGACTAACCACTCATAAAGACCCTCCTTGCTCTTGAAGGCTATTTTCCACTCATCTCCTTCTTGTATCCATATCTGGTGATAGCCACTCTTGAGATCTATCTTTGTGAAGTATTGAGCTCCATTCAAGCAATCCATAAGATCATCCATTCTTGGCAAAGGAAACCAATACTTGATGGTTATCCTATTTATAGCTCAAGAGTCTATACACATCCTCCACTCTCCATCCTTCTTTGGTGCTAGTACTGCAGGTACTACACATGGACTTAGGCTCTCTCGAATCAATCTTTTCCTCAATAGCTCCTAAACCTGTCTATTTAGCTCCTCAATTTTAGTAGGAGTCATCTTGTGAGTAGCCTTGTTAGGCAAACTAGCTCCTGGAATTAAATCTATCTGATGACTGATTTACCTTACTGGTGGAAATCCTTCTGGAACATTATTAGAGATGATATCTCCAAACTCACCTAGTAAATCTGAAACTTCAAGTGGTATTTCACTACTACCTTCTTAATCTTTCCTAGAAATCAAAGCATAGCACATATGTTGATGTTTCATGCCATCTAAAAACTTCCTTCCATCAACAAGACAAATTATAGCACTGCTACATACCTTTTCACCTTCCTTTTTCATGGGCTTCAATTTGTGGCAAACTCCATCCTTTGTTAGAGAGTATGTGTTTTCATTACCATCATGTACTGCATGCATATCAAACTGCCACTATCTACCCAACAATAGATGGAAAACATCCATTCGAATAACATCATAGAGAACTTCATCATGGTAACTCCCAATTTTGAATTTCACTAAACATTGTTCACTTACCAGGACCTTATGATCATCTTTCACCAAGCAATCCGATAGGGCTAGGGGTGTTTCTCCCTCTTGAGCTTCAACTTAGAGACCATCTTCTCTGATACCAAGTTATCAATGCTACCACCATCAATGATCACATCACAACATTTATCCTCACACTTGCACCTGGTACAGAATAAACTCCTCCTTTGTCTAGGTTCAATCTCACCACTTAGTTGGACCCTTTCATTTACTAAAGTCTCTCCTCTTTCTACATCCTCTGAATGTGATGATTGTGCATCCTCATCCACATGAGCAACCCTAGTTTGACCCTCATCTCTCCTATCTATCCTTCCTTGTTGTTGAGGGCATTCAAAGGCACGATGACCTTCTTCATTGCAATGGAAATAGGTACCATGGAAGTCTCCTCTTCCTTGTCCACATCCTCTACCTCTTCCTCTCTAATTTCCAAAGTCTTGATCACAGGAGCGGTTGAAACCCTCATTCCTCTGGTTCCTACTAATACCCACATCTTCATTTTTTTTTTTTGGGTTTCATTTTGGCCTCCAAATGACCTACCACTACCCCTTCCTCCTTGACCACACCCTCTTTGTCTCCCTTCAAACCTCTTATTTAGCTTCTCTTCAACTCGTAGGGCAAACTGGTATGCCTCTTCAACATTGGTCATTCTTACCAGACTTAATTCCTCCTGGATGCTAGGTTGCAACCCATTGATATAACGAGAAACCTTCTCCTTATTTTCTTCTGCATGCCCTACTCTAATCAAAAGTTGATAAAACTCCTTTGTATATTCTTGGACTAATTTTCTTGCTTGCTTTAACCCATGCATCTTTTTAAACAAATCAAACTCATAGTCAACAGAAATGAATTGCTTCTTTAATTTGTCCACCATACGATCCCACCTTGTGACCTTCTCCTTTCCTCTTTTTTTTCTTTCCAATTGAACCTCTTGCTACCAGGCCTTTGCAAACTTAACCCTATCTAGATACCTAATATCCTCATACTCAAAGTACTTTCCAATTCATTGATCCAATTGATCAACTCATCTAGTTTCAAATTTCCTGAAAATACACCAACATCAATTGTAGGTATTTTCCCAAACTTAGTAATGGCCCTAAAAAGCCTTTCCTCTTCCTAATTCAGAACTTCTCCATCAAATTCCCCTTCTAGTCCAATTTCTTCTTCTTCATTGTCATCCTCACTTTCATCGCCTGCAGTAACATTTGTTCCTCTACGGAGCTCCTCCTGCAATGCTTGTACCTACCTTTGGAGGGCTCTAACCTCCTCAGAATTAATAGCTCTAGCCCTTCCACCACACTCTCTTCATGGAGGCATCTTCTTAATTAAAACCCACAACCACACAATCCTAGTGCAAAATGCCTCATAGTCGGCGCTCTGTCTACACACTTAGGAAAATTAGCTCTGATACCACTTGATGGAAACACAACCCAAGTACAGAATGGACACAATAGGAAAGGTAAAATTTTATTAACTGTGAAAATATGCAATTTCATTCAATACATAGAAAAAAGACTTCAATACATGCCCAAAGGGCTTACAATAGTATAAGTCTACAGATAATTTCTCCTTTTAGTATGTCCTCTCAAACTCCACTCCGAACTGCCTTTTACAATGCTAGAAATGTTCTTAAATAGACCTCGGAGGGTTAAGGATGAGGAATACATTCTAGAAAGTGCTAGTTGGAATCTAGCAACAAAATAGAAGGCTCTAGAAGTTGCATTAGAAGTCGGAACAAAATTAAAGAATTCAAAAACGGTAACCAAACTTCTGGGAGGCATAACTTTTGAACCATAGCTCTGATTGACGAACCGTTTACATTTTTAAAAAGCTCTCAAAGCGCTCTATAGCCTTATGGAGAGCTTTTATCGTCCCCAATTTTTTGGCCATGTTTGAGGTCATTTAATGCCCCTAACTTGACTTCGAAGCATTCTTAGGAGGCCTCCAAAAATTGAAAAATTGCAATAACTTTCAAACCTTGGGGCCTTTCGACCTGATTCTTTTTCTAGAATGCTCTAAATTACAATTACAATCTTTTGACCAATTTACACCTTCTAGTTCACCAAAATGATGGTTCAATTACATACTCCTATTTTTTGGCATTTACACGTATCCCAAGGTGTTCAAATACTCTATCCTAGAACACTGGTAGTGGAACTGTGAGAGTTGGAACCTTTATTTGACCCAAATGGGTATCCAGAAATGAAAACACATGAAATAGAAACTAAGTCTAATTACATTTTTTTGGTTGACACAGGATTTCCCTTATACCTCTGGATGCTCCTGCATCAATAAGTGTCAAAGGTGTTTTCAGATGACTTTATAGGTTATTTTAGGGTGGGTTAGTCTCAACAATTTGGGTTCATTATCTAGAAACTTCCTAGGTGGTGTAAAAATGCCTATATAAGGAATGCTCATACATTGTCTAGGAAAGCTCTAGGTAATAGTTCATAGCTCTTTGTTTCAAATTATTGTAAGGAAGTTGCTCATGTGGGTTCACATATTATATTTCAAAATTATATAATTCCAAATTTGTAATGATAATAATAATCCCATAGTTTGTTCTCCCAAATTGTTGTTATTTCTTTATTTTTGTTGTGTGTTTGTAGTATTAAAGGGAGCACCCTTCATCAATTTGAATCCTTTAAATTTTGGATTTCCCACTTTTCATCTAATTTCTTTGTATTGAAAAGTTAGAACCATTACTATTGCCTCACCTAGATACATATAATAACCTAAAAAATGAAGAAGCTTAGACCATGCAAAATACTGAAAATGCATGATTATAGAAATTACTATGAACCAAAGTTGCCATCTAAACTAAATATTTCACCAGCATTCAACAATTTGGATTTCATAGAATATTGTGAATGAAGTCATGGAGATGAAGTTGTAGAATAAAAGTGGAGTATTTTGGCATCCACTTCAGTTACAAAGGAGATTAAGAAGATATTAGACATATGTGTTGGAAGAAGCACAAGGAACAAAACCTATGAAGAGTATCTAGTCAAATGGAAAGGAAGGCTGGTGGAGGATTCATCATGGATAGTATGGGAGGAGATTGTCCATCCTAGTTTTCCTTTAACTACCTAAGATGTAATAGGGTCACTTCTCAAATTACCTTGGGTAAGGGCAATCTTGCATCACCAAAAAATATTCTACTTCTAGTTTTCCAATTTTGTGTTTCCAATAAGGGTTATTCCTATTTATATTTTCTATTTTTGGGAGCTTTCTAATTTTCATAAGTTGGTTTATCTTGGACATATCAGCTTGCCAGATGAGTTGTTGTCATATCATATATATTAGTGCAATTATTGTAGATTTTTGGTATGAGTTTTGGAGATCCAAACTTCAGGTCCAATGATGAAGGCCTAATTGGATCCAAATAAAGGAGAAACCTCAGCTAATGAATTCTTTCTCTATCATCTTCTATAGATATTTAGTCAAGGATTCTGAAATAGCACTATAATAGATCATCAAATCAATTGTTTACTAGTTATGTTCTCCAAAAGTGGACCCATTCAAAAATATAATTTGTAATTTATCTTGAGTGATCCTATGTAATGAAGTATAATAAAAATATGAGGTTGTTCAGCCTCAAGGGTTTCAAGGATTAGTGTCTAAAACCTTTTTGTGTAGTGAAAATGCCTATATAAGGAAGGCTCATGTTATTGCCCTTTCTTGGAGACTATTTTAAGGAAGGAGCCCATGAGGGTTTTGCATATTGTCACTCTATTAAACTCCACATTTGCAGCTATAATAAGAATCCCATATTTTTTTCTGTCAATTTGTGGTGTTTCTCTATTTTGTTACATGTTCTAGTATTAAGGGGAGAACCCTTCATCATCTTACAATTGTTTGAGTATCTTCTTGTATTCTTTTGCTAACTTTACTTGAGCCTTATATGTTCTCTTAGTTATTTCTTCTTTCTTTTGTCTTGTGTTGGAACACTCCATGTTTGAAGATGAGCTCACATGTAATGTGTATATATAGGGTATCAATATCACATCCAAGCATATAGTTTAAATATGCTTCTATGTTGAGGTCGATGTGACTTGTGCTTTTTCTTTTGAGACCAATTAAGTTACCATGTTCTTTAGTGGTTTTATGAGTTTTCAGTCTTATTTGATTTATGCCTTATTGTATTATCTTGGTTATGTCTCATTGTTGAAATGAGTTGATCCTAGTTGGTGTTAATTAGTGGAGAGGAGTGGCTCTCCAAGGTGGGCTAAGATAAAAAGGGTTCATAGGGTATCCATTGCTAGAGTTATTAATAAGAGGGAACTAAATTAGAGGATTGAGATTAAAACCTAATGAAAACATGCAATGAAACTTCCTTACTAGAATTTGAGGAAGTTGATATGGTGATTCCTTGTCTTATTATGTATAAATGTTGATATGTCTTAGTACAGATTTATGGATGAGATAATGAATATTCAAAGCCACATGTGTCATCATGTTCCATGTGATGACATGCCTACTCCAAGGCTCTCCACCCAACCTTTGTTAATACTAAGTAGTGAACTTGATGTTCTTTGAGTGTAATTACTATGCACTTTAGATGTGGGATCAAATGTTGAGTATTCTCTATGTTTTACTTTATTTTCATTTATGTGCATTTCATTGGGTAGTTGCACCTTCCCTTGAGTTTATAATTTTTCTTAATGTGTGTTTTATCCAACCCTTTCTTGAATTTTTTTCTTATTCTTGTAGTCAAGCTACTATCTCTATGAGCATGAAGGGTTGGGCCTAAGGGTTTTTAATATGTTTTTGAGGTGTTACTAACTATATGACTACTTAGGACTAGTTAGTAGGGACAAACTTTATCTAGATAAAAGATTTTGAGCTTGTATGCTCACACTTTCATTACAGAGATACTTGACAATAGATATGTATATTTGATGTTGCAGGTTTTGATATTGATCTAGTTTTATAAATTTATGCATCATTTATTATCTTGATATGTGTGTTCCTAGTACTCATTGTGTGGAGGTTATTTCCTTTTAGTTATACCTTGATTGCATCTTAGTTCTAGCTTTACCTTGGGATTTTTCACCTAAAGTTTCTATAATTTCAATTGCACCATCTCTAGTTTGAGACTTCAAATGTCTTTTAGTAGAATGGCATTTTCATTTTGGTTTCTCCGTAGTTTGGTTTCTAGGTAGTTTGGAATTTGATTTGTTATTTGTGACCTTGCTAGTCTATCTCTTTTTTTACTTCACCAATTTATTTTGTGTTTGCATATTTTGGCATTTGCACTGACTATTTTTTCATCTCCCGCAGAATTTACCTAAGTAGAAAAATTGTCATCTATGCCTATCTTTTGTCATATTTACTTTTGGATGGTGGATAATATGTTTGAGATGTTTGAGTTGGTTCCTAGGGTGCTTAGGGTTGACTTTTAGGCTTAATTCAACACCACGAGCATATATAAAATATATTATTTAATTTCTTATAATTAGGATATATTTTATATCTATGGTGATTCATTTGAGTGGGGTTTTAGCTTGCTAAGAGTTAAGATAAATATTCTAGATTCTTGAGGTTTTAAGGAGATTTCATACTTAGCCAAATTTCAAGTTTTAACTTTTGATGTTCAACATGGTTTCTTTAGGGCTTGTAACCTTAAGCCCTTGGTTTATGCATGTTCATTTAAGGTTTCTTGCTAATGGTAATGATTATGTTATGGTAGTTGGCAATAAAATTGTATGTCTAACAATGCTAGTCACATTTACTTTTGGCTTTAAAGAGAAGTTCTTGTTTGGGTTAGATAGTGTAGTATCTCCCTCTTTTGGTTCATGGATGTTTATCTAGATCTCTTCTAGTATTCTTGGGAATGTGTTTTCTCCATTTGGAGTACTTGGTTACTGACTTATGAATCTTCAAAAGTGTTAGATAGACTTCCTCTTATTTTTTTGAACATGTAATTATGCCATGTTCTCGAAGATTCTAATCTTGTTTTGAAGCTTATTAGTTGCACTTGGTTACTCTATGTTGTTGCTAAATAGCCTATCTTAAGAAAAGACTTATTTAGTACATGTTTTATCCTTGTGTTTTAAGGATTCCTAGGTGGGGTAGTACATGTCATGTGTCCTTGTAATATACTACCTAAAAGATTTTGAAAAAATTAAGAACTTTAAATAGATAAAAGAATCAAGAGCTAAATGAATTTTCCCATAAAAATGATTTGTACATAGAAATTTCCAAAGGTTCTACCATAGTTATTTGAACATTACTTTTTGAATTAGTTCCATTGAGATTATTCATGGTAAGGTTGAGTAAATTCTACCCCTTATATTTTCCTAAATCAGAAGGACTATTCTCATTCAATTGATTGTCTAAGAGATCCATGTACACCATGTTTGGGAAAATGTATGCATAATTCTCATCTCTTCTTTTGGAACTCATCTATAGTCCATTTTTATACCAAAAATATATAAATGTCTAGTAGCTTATTGAGACCATGCTCAATTCCTCGTGTGGCTTAGCCATTATTGCTTGTAAAATGAAAATGTCTAATAGACAATTTGAATCAATACCTAGTACAATTAGAGAAGATATGTTTCCAAAACAAAATGAAATTATTTCTCTCAAACTATTCTTAGATAAACATAGTTGTAGTACACAAGACACATTTCCAATTGATAATGACAATGTTCCCATTTAAACTATTACCAAAAAAATCTAGTTCCGCAAGAGAAGATAATTTTCCAAAGCAATAGGGAAAAGTTAAAAAGGTTGTACATAAGTCAAGTGAAAAGGTTAAAAGCATATTCTCCCCCAGTCAATGCATGATTGATTGAATGTTACATGCATTACTCACAATCAAGCTTGGAATTTGATGGTTATATTGGTTGTTTTTCTACTTTTGATTCATATATGACAAGCTGAAAATTTGTTAGATTATATGGATTGATATGTTAATTTTTTTTATAAAACTATCAATATGACACTTCAATTTACTAATAAGATCTCAAAATTCATTAAACAAAATATAAACTATTAATAACAATAAATAAACTTAGAAACTTTCTTAATTTCACATATATTACTAATTTATACTTACTTTCTAAAACTTTATATTATTATTAACTTAGAAACTTGCAAAGAAAATTCAAGATTATTGTTTTTTTTACTAATTTATACTTATATTATATTGATAAAATATCTAAATTTAAAAAGAAATATTAAATTATTCATAAATTAGAAAAAATAGACAATCACTATTTATCTTAAAATTTAAAATGAAAGTCACTAAAATGACCAAACCATCATAGAAAATTCATATGAGATGCAAGCACAATTGTCAAATTCTAGGCCTATTCATAATCACAAAAGAGATGCTTTAGTCAAACTTGTATTCATAGGCTTCCAAGACTTTTGTCATATAAATGAGGACTAAAAATTGATCTCTTCGTGGACTTACCAAACTTGTCTAAAATTGGAGAACATATTCTACATTTATGGGAATAATTTATCATAATTGATACTTATTATGATATTGCTATCATAATTGATACTTTTCTAATACTTTCATGCAAATATGGAAATTTGGACAATTAGCATATTTTTTTTATAAGATTTTTATAGAAAACGAGAGAGCTATGATATGTAATTAGAGTTAAGATTATATTTATGTTTTATAATTAATTTATAAAAGTGTCATATAGTGGTTATACATGTCTTTGTAGTATTATAATAATAATATTTGTGGTGTAATTGATAGATAGATCAGATATAATAATCTATGAATTTATTTAAATATAAACTATTATTAGTAGCAATATCTTACAGTGGAAACATAGTCAGGAAAAAAATTGGTTCACTTTTTCATACATTTCTGTAGTTAATGAAAATAATTAGTAGATAAAATAGAAGAATTTAATGAGAAAATATAACACAAAGAATTAAAAAGATAAAGATAGAGACATGAAGTAATATATAGAGGTCGAGAGACAAATGTATATAGTAATAAATATATAAGGATATAAAGACAGAGGTAAAGAGACAAAGGGATATAGATATAGAGCTATAGGAAGAGGAAAACATAGAGAGAATGGGGAGACATGCGGTATACAAGTAAAATAATCAATCTATTCACAGACTTTCCAAACTTATCAAAATTAGAGAACATATTCAAAGCTTTAGATGGGCATAATTTATCATATTTTTCTAATACTTTCATTCAAATATGGAGATTTTAAAGATTGATATATGTTTTATAATAAGATTTTTAGAGAATGCTAGAGTGTTATGATATGTAATTAGAGTTAAGATTAGTTGATGTTGCATAATTAATTTTTAAAACAAGTTTCATATAATGGCTATACTATTTGGAATACTACCATTGAAATTGTTCATAGAAAGGATGAGTAGTTTCAATACCTTTAACTTTCCAAATCAAGAGGAATATTTCCATTTAATTAATTGTCTTAGAGATCTATAGATGTCATGGTGGAGAAAAAATATGTGTAATGCTCATCTCTACCTTTGGAATTCATATGTGATCTATTCCTGTACATATAATCATATGATATGTAGTGGGTTAAATATCAAAATATTTAACCTTAGTGAATTCCTAGTTTGCTTCTATTGTTAGAATTAAGTGATAACTTAATTATTAAGTCATCTTGACTTGATTGTTAATTACCTTTAGTTCTATCTTAAGATAACACTATATGCATCAGTGGCATTTAATAATCATATTATTTATTAAATGATTTCTTTTTAGGTTTTCCTATTTAACGTTACTAGATCTATCTTAGGATTGATCATTGCATCTTTTATTCATTCCTTTGATCTAATAATATAATCTATCATATTTTTAGAACCCAACCCCTTGCTTTGTTTTTCTATTCTTCCTAGTGATGGGCTATCTTTGAACGTAGGTGATCTTGGCTTCATGAACTTGGATCAACAACTTCTAAATGGTATCAAAGTGTTGACTTGCTGTAGCTTGTTCTAGTTTTGGAGAATTTTTTTTTCGAGTAATGGGGGTTTCCTCATATGGATCATAATGTTGATTGATTTTTTTATAAAATAGGGGGGTCATTGTTTTAGTGCACTTTGAGCCCAAATAGACCTCACCATTGGATTTTAAGCACTCCTAAATCCTCATTTCCATATAAAATACATTAAAATTGGACACAATTTATTGGTGAGGTAAATGTTTTTCCCATACATTGTACAATTTGAACACATTTCCCAAGGTTTTTTAAAAATAAAAAAGATAAATAATTTAAAAAGTTCACCTTAAAAAAGCATGCTTAAAAAACAAAAAGTTTGGAAAAGCACTTTGAAAAGTGCATGCTTTTATTTTTTTCAAAAAGAAATTTTTGAAAGTGAAGGTATGCCTACATAGAAATGACATCAACAAGTTAAACTTGTACAAGCATGACATCAACAATCAATATTGGCATGTCATCCATGTGACATGCAAGCAAGGTATGGCCACCTCATCAGTGCAATCATCTATCACATTAGTAATTTTTGTGGACCCCATACCATACCATCACTACATAGTCAAAACCATGTCATTTGCCACATTAGCAAGGTCTCTTTTCCCCTTTCCTATGATGATCATATGACTATCAAATTTAGTGTAGGGATGTTCTGACATCATCACTACATGAGCAATTACATGTCCATCTAGCCCTTTTTTGAGCACCTTGTGGTTTTTTGGTTATATCTTTCTCATAAGGATTCTATTTTCTACAAACTAGATATCACTAGAAAGATGGTTCCAAGCCTGTCATAGTGATAAAGTTTTTCTTTTTTGTCTTTTCATTTTTTATGACTTTTTAAAACCAAAGTCAAGGGTTCCAGCTTGCACTCTATGAGACATATCTTGTGTTGGAGCTACAATTGTTGAGAGTTTGATTGGAACAATTGTTGTATTTTCATTGTTGTCAAACCTATTGGCAAGACAAGTGTCAAACCTATTGGAGAGACATTTAGATGTCATATCTATTGATTTATGAAGAGGATTTGAAAAGAAGAAATCATGAGATGACCTAGTGAAAGGTTAAGTGGAGATGAGATGAAATTACAATGGGCATTTGATAAGTTAGTACTTGACAAGATAATGTGTTGTTCATTCATTTAGAAGACAATTAGATGATACTAAGAGTTGCAACAAGTCAAAAAAAAAAAAAAAAAGCTTGACGGAGTATCAATGTTGCATGGTCAAGGAAGAAGTTGAAGTAGAATATTAAGGAACTTAAGGATTGCCAAGCAGAATAGTATTGGCCCAGTATTCATGTTGGCTGAGTGACAGAGATTCCTAAGTGATAGTATCAACCGAGTTGTATAATGAGAAGTGAGTGATAAGATTTAGTGATGACTAGTGAATTAGTGAGAATTGAACAAAAAGGCATAGTGATGATCGAGTGAACCAATAAAAATTGAGTAGAAAGGCATAGTGATGACCAAGTGAACACAAAAGAACATTTTATGAAAGAGCCAATTTTTGTAGCTGACATAGTTGAATTCTTGGACCAAGAAAAACATGTTGACAATAAGGATTGATGAGCATCAGTTTTGTGATCAAAGGCTAAGATTTGAGGAGATGTTTCTAGAAGTGTTGAGAAGAGAAGAAGAACAAGAAGATGGGAAAATTCATTGAATATTTTGGATCTGATAGTAAACCCTAAGATCTACAATTGTGATTAAGAGACAAAAGACCAAAACTACCTATTTAAGGAGGTATCTAGTATGTTTTTGGGGTTGTTAGACTAGAAACTTGTATAGACAAGTGGTAGAAAAACTTGTAAGGAGTAGTACGAAGTTTGTGAGGTGAAGGATTTCTTGAAGAGTTTCCAAGAATATCTAAGATGATGAGAATGATGGAGTCTAGTCAATGAACCAGAGCTAAGCTAAAAATAGATTTGAAGTTTCAAAGTGAGTTGTATATTATCAGATCAAAGTTTCATTGTTATTATCTAACATTGTGGTAGTTGTAAAACCCTTTTGATAAGGTTGACCTAACTATCATTTCTAAATCCTTTAATCAAGGTGATGTATTCTAATGGAATGTTCTTAAGTCCTTTAACAAGGCCACTCCTAATAGGATGATTAAATCCTTTAACAAGATCATAACTAATAGTGTGTTTTGTAACCTTTAAAACATTTGGCTCCTAATAGAGCTCACTTCAAAAGAGTGAAGAGTGATAGCAAGTTACTGGTGGTTTTTCCCAAACTAGATTTCCACATTAAATCTTGGTGTCAAATATTGTGTGGATGTTTGTTGTGTGTTTACATGGTACTTAGTAATTTTAAATTTTAAGTTTATTGTTAACTATGATAAGTTTCTGCAATTCGGTACATATAGTATAAAAAGCTACATAGAATGGATAAGTTAGATTACAATAAATAGTTTTAGTTAGTGAATTAAAGGGTTGATCTTGTTGAAGTTTAAAGTGTCTTATTTGTACATTTGGACCTAGGGATAACCAATTCACACCCCCCCCCCCCCCCCCCTCAGTTATTCCAAATATTGTAACAATTTTTATTGGAGCTTGTGGTGCTTCTATCAAAGTTTGAAGGACTTAAAGAAATATATCAAGATGTACAAGAGAGAGATAACCAATCTAAGAAATTATAACTTTTCAGTATGACAAAGGCTAATGAAATTGTACCTACTAGGTAGTAGAGATTCTGCACTTTACTATATTTAAAATGAGTAAATTGAATTTCCTAGACTTGTGACCATTGAGTAGATGAAAGAGAAGGAAGAGCATAACCAAATGATGATTGAAATTGCATCTTCTCTATGTTATTTTGAGTTTGATGAAGTAAAATACTCTATGAGGATGAACCTAGCACCTTACCTGGACTAAAGAAGGTGGTTTCCTTTCATCTGGCTATAGCAGTCAAGTCACAAACATGCACTATCGACCATCAGATAGAGGAAGTTGAGTTGCTACTAGAGACAACTAAAGAAGAAGAGCAAGATGAATCTAGTGAGCAACAACAAGAAGAAAGAAGACTCGATCCTATATTGGCAAAGTATGTTAGAAGACATCATGCACTAGATCAAATCATTGGAGACAAAGATTCAGAAGTCATGAAAAGAACAAGACTAAAGAATGATATATTCTTATTATGTGAGTTTGAGCACAATTCAATAAAAGATGCTTTGAAAAATGAAGATTGGATCAAGGAAATGAATGAATAAATTGAGTAAATTGAGAAAAACAAGACATGGACATTAGTAACAAGGCCAAAGGAGAAGAATGTGATTGGATCTAAGTGGGTTTTTAGAAACAAGTTGAGTGAGAAAGGTGAAGTCACAAGAAACAAGGAAAGACTAGTTTGTAAGGGATATGCACAAGAAGGAGTTGAATATGGTTAAAAATTTTCCCTAGTTGCAAGATTGGATGGAGTGAGAACTTTTCTTGTATATGTTTCTTACAAAGGATTCAAACTATACAAAATGGATGTTAAATTCACATTTTTGGATGGAATTTTTGAGGAAGAAGTCTACATTGAAAAACCTAAAGAATTTGTTGATCCAAAGAACTGGAATGTCGGTTACACAAAGAATTTTATGGTTGAAAGCAAGCTCCTAGAGGATGGTATGAAAGGTTACACAATTATTTGGTGAAAATTAGTTTTGCAAGAACTAATGAAAAATAACAATTTGTATTTAAAAAGTGAATATTAAAGTAAGATATTGCTAGCTGAATTTTTTGTTGATGATATCATATTTGGAGGAAAAGATTCAATGTGTAAGTAATTTTCTAATAAAATGAAGAAAGAATTTGAGATGTCGATATTTGGAGATATTAAATTCTTTGTGGGATTGCAAGTGTATCAAATGAAAGGTGGTATATACATTAAAGAATCTAAGTACATAAAGGAGATATTGAAGAATTTAGTATGGAAGTTCAAGGCTAGTTGGAACAACTATGATTACTAGACATAAATTATCAAAGAAAGATGATTGAAAAGAGGTAAATCAAACACTATACAAGTCGATAATTGGAAAACTATGATATGTTGTACATAGTAAACCTGACATTGCATTAGGAGTTGGAATTTTTAATAGATTCTTTGCTAATCCTAGTAGAAATCATATGATGGCAGTAAAAAGGATACTAAGATACTTGAAATGGACAAAAGACTATGGAATGTGGTACAAGAAGAGTGATAAGTTTGAATTGAAGGTCTACACATGAGATGTTGATTGGCCAAGAAATATCAATGATAGAAAAAGTACAAGTGGAGGAGCTTTATTTTTAGGAAGGAGATTGATTTAATTGACAAGAAAGAATAAGAACTATATTTAACAATCCACAACAAAATTTGAGTATGTTGCTATATAGAAAAATTGGTCAAACATTGTGTGATCAAGCAACTATTGAGAGTTATGAAGGAAGATATCATTGAACCTTTTGCTATTTTTTGTGATTATAACACAAGTGTTATAAATTTTTGGTTGATAGTTTTTCCTCCTCTTTTTCTCTCTATAAACTAACTCTCTCTCTCTCTCATGTCCAAGGATAGGAGAACAAAGAGTCACCAGAAAATTGGGAAGCATTTTTGGCTTATCTCTTTCTTTAAATTCCCTCTAACTTTTAGAGGTAAAACTCCCTCCAAGTATATGTGAAATGAATTTTTGTAGGTTCCTTATAATTGGGGGTACTCTCTTAACCAAAGAGAAAGAGAGGTTAAAACCAAATTTCTCGCAACCACATAAAACCCAAGCAAAACATAGATATTTCACCTCAACTATTCTCACAATCATGAAAGCAACCATAATTCCTTTCAAGAATATCAACTAACTCTAATCCTATTCTTAAATGAATCTAAAATGGAACTAAGAATTCTTCTAAACCCAAGCTCTCTAACCAATAAAAATCATTAGGCCAACCACTGTTAAGCTGAACAATTCACTAGCTCGCTCACACCTAAATTACCAAAACATAGAATGTAATACAATTTCTATAAGGGAGAAGAAAATGCATGAAACCGAAAACCATATCATTACAAGAATCATCAATCCTAAAAACTATTAATACTGATAATTCTCAATATCAAGCAAATATCAAATTCTTTATTCAAGACAAATTCTTGATTCTCACTTAATAACCACTATTATAGCTGTTAGTCTCATAATGGTTTTGACATTTGAGTACCAACACACTTAACCATTTTCTACATTGGAGCTGAGCACACTATGTATACCAAGCCATAGCTTGTGCCGAGTCAGGAAATCCATCAGGTGTTGAGTGATCTTCAAGTGTCGAGCATGATACAAGTGCCAAGTAATATTTAGGTGCCGAGTCATAGACGATGTCGAGCATCAGGGATCAGTAAGTGCTGAGTAACACAAAATGCACATATGAGTTTGTAACTTCACTAATTGAGATGTAAATAATTTTCATGGCCAACATATGATGAATCTCAAAAGATTTAAGTGATAAGATTGAATCATTTGTATTTTCTATGCAATCTACATGCAGCCAATAAGATAAATGGAGAAGGCATGCAACCAATAATAAAAGTGCAAGGAAGAAGCGATAAACATAGATTCAATATGGATCGTAGATCCATGTCTAACCCTAAGTCTTCAAATGTCTTTATAAGGAAGATGAAATCTCATTGAATCATATAGATGGATGAATGAGTGAATGAAAAACTCTAGTGGAGTTCAGAGTGAAGAGTAAAAGACTTAAAGGAAGAAAGCAATAATTAAATATTCAATTGATCATAACTAAACAAGATATACAAACAGACATCAAATTTCATAGAATCAAAATTAGAGAAAGTAGATCAAGTGCCTGAATTCAGCAATCAAGGATTGTAATCCATCAGGTTTATTATACCTAATACTCTCTAGCAATTGTATTAGAAAGGAAACCCTATGGAGATAGGTTAGCTTAATAGCTATTTTGTTGATCCTTTAAATAGGGGATTAAATCCTTTAACAGAGTAACACTTCACGTAAAGTGTTTGTAAATTCTTTAACTAGGTCACTATTGATACAGTGTAAAGCCTTTAACAGGGCAGGCCTTTAATAGGGTAGACCATCAAAAGTGGTCAAACATTATTGTTGTAGTGATTTTGTGGGTATCATCCCCACCCCAATTTTACCTTCTTATTCCTGGAGGGTTTCTGGGTTACCAAAATCTCAAGTGTTATGTGATGATGCATATTTGTTCCTCATAATTGCTTAATGTTGATATGTATGCATGTTCATTTCAGTAATATGTTATTAAAGGGTTTAAAAATGGACAGAAGCTAATACTTCTAATTCACCCCCCCCCCCCCCCCCCCTCTTAGAAGCATTCTTTCCATTAAGACATTCCAACAATAGTGGAAAACTTGCACCAAATTTGTCAATCCTTTATTGATTATCGGACTAAGACTCTGCGTAGTGAATCCAAGGAGGTTATTGAGAAAAACATAGGTTCCTAGTGGAATAAAAGAGGGATGACAATTCACACCATCTAGGATCCTCTTGTTGAATTTTTTGGTAGAATCATTTCCCACAAATTCTACCAATTCAATTGATTGAACAGTGTGCCATGCATAGCTATTGATGTAGCATACAAACTGGTAAAGAAAGATCACACATACAATTTAACGGAACTTATGTTGCAATAGATAAATAAAAACCTAGGAGCGATAAGGAGATCAAAAGGTTCTCAATGCAAATTTGGTTGAGTTCTTATGTGTATATTCTTTTATGTTATGGAAGAGTTTCCTTTTATAGGAAAGGTGAATTAGGACCTTAACAAAACTGTAATAACACAAATTAATGAGTTCATTGATCAAATGGGTGATAACTTTGAAGCCCAAATGACAAGTTATTTAGAGGATTTCAAGAAATCCATGAAGCAAAGGGTAAGAATACTAGTTTTCTTAGTGGAAAAACACATTAATGACATATGTCCTATTTGACATAGATTTCACCTATATCCAAGAAACAACTCCAAGGGTGAGATGGCTAATGCCATTTGGTTATGAACTAGATGTGGATGAAGCATCTATAGCTATCACTGCTTTGTTTGCAGAGGAAATAGACAAGTCTAGCAAATCTTTTGGCACATACAATATGGTTAAATCCAAGATTGAAATAGAATTAAAGACTACCTTTGTAATTAAGAAGATAGACAAAATGGTGAAGAAAATAAAGAAGCATTTGGTAAAGGAATTGACGTAGTAGAAGAAGAAGATGATGATGACAATGAGGATGAACAAGAACAAGGCCCAATGGAATTAACTCAAGGTCTGGGTGAAGACAAGGAGGAAGGTGCTAAGGAAGAAGAAGCCAAGGAAGCACCAACTCAAGCCGAGCCAAAGAAAAGAAAGGCAACAGAATAGCCTCCAGCTCAGCCCAAACCAAAGAAAACTACCATGCCATCACCTCAAAAGCCAACAACCAAAGCTGCAATGAGGGCCTCCACACAAAAAGCTAAAGAGGAAGCTACAAAGAAGAAAACAATCAAGATAGAACAAGAAGAGCCAAGGAAAAGAAGAAAATATGTGGCTCAACCTGATATTGATGAGGAAGATCAATCTGAAAAGGTAAGCCATTCTCCTAAGTCTTCAATTGACACATTATGTGAAAAGATCAGTAATGGAGACTTAATTAACATGAATAAAGTTGATTTCAATAAGTTCACTAAAGAGGAACAAAATAGAATAGAAGAATCAATCTATGGAATGATGGCACAGTTCAAGTATACTCCTCTTGAACTAGATGGACAATTGCCAAAGGAACTGTCTAAAATTGTAGAAGACAGATGGCACTTTTGTTTGAAAATGGAGAAGGAGATGAGAGAATCAACCCTAGCAAGCATACTGCCTAATTTGACTAAGAAGCAAATAGAGAAAGTAGTCAAAAGTCATAACACTAGGTTTACACCTAAGTACAGGGCATTCTTCATTCTCCAAAACAAAATGGAAGAAATTGTACAAAGATCAACAAAATCATGGAAGAATTTGTACAAAAAGGTTGAAGATTTTCTTGAAGAAGAATGCAAGGAAGAAGCTACTGCTCTACTAGAAGAGAGAAGAAAAAGGAGAGAAGAGAAGAAAAAAGTAGAGAAAAAGATTGAAGAGGAGGAAGGAAAAGATGAAGATAGGGGTACTAGTGAGCAGCAAGAAGATCAAAGTGTACAAGACACACAACTTTGACCTCCTAGTTCTCCTCACTCTACTGCCACACCTACAAAATTTGTTAAAATTAAGGATGTTGTTGACACCTCATATCAGAACATCAACCTATTAACTACAGAGGATCTCACTAAGATCCTTGACCAAACAACTCTACAAGAAAAATTATGTACAAGTCCAATTTTGGTCAGTGTGGATGACTTACAAAATTTAGTAGAAAACATAGTTAGAGATAAGTTGAAACCACAAGAACCACCTTCCATCATCTCTACAGCTACTAGTGGTCAACACCAAATTCCAACAAAAGTTACATCACGAAAAGTTAACACTACAGTGCAGAAGCTGAGTACAGAAGGAGACAAAAATATAGCACAAATAGGAAAGACTATTGTTTCTAATCCTACAGCACAAACACAAGGTGCACCTCCTCACATTCTTATTATTGATCAAAGTAGCAGACAGGTGGAGAAGGAAGCAAAGAAAACCCCCAAAGAGCGAGAGGCTATACAAGCATTGGTAAATTTGCCTACCTCTGGGACTCCTCCTAAATAGCCTAGAAATGTTGCAATGCCACTACAGATGTCAGCACTAAGGTCAAGTACTACAAAATTTTCAAGGGTGCTTCACTATGGAGACCTTGAATTAGATGAGGAGATAGTCATACCAAGTTATGACTTCAAAACAATAAGCATTGATCAAATCAATGAGGTGCAGGAAGCATTGAATAGAAGAAATAGGCAAGAGATTCTCAGGAAGGAATACAAACAAAAGAAAACATTACATGACATTAAAGACATCTTTATGGATGCCTTTAGTTTGCAGTGACCAGATGAGTCCAAGCATATAATGGAACAATTGTCAGATATTGTTGACCAGGTGACAAATGTAGACCAAGAGACAAATGCAAAACTTATGGAATGGTCTGAAAGAAAATTCCAGGGGAAAGTAAATGAGAAAATACCTAGTCAAATTGCACATTCCCAGGTTGAATTGGCAAAGGTAATAGACAAAGTGAAAAAGGTACTTGAGAATATATTCTCATTGTACAAAAAGTTGTGTGACTTTTCATACTTCACACAGGACACAAGCTAAAAAATAATGAGCATGGAGAGGAATCTGAATATTTCAAGCATGCAGCTACCAAATGATCCAGGTCAAAGTGAGAAGCATTTTTCTCAAATTCTTTACACCCAAAGGGAAATAGTTGTATTAACAGCAGAAGAGGCTAACATCAAGGCCAAACTGATGCACCTCAAATATTCCATTACTCCACATTTGGAAGTACTACATAAAGAATAGGTCTATGATGAAATGATTCTCAAGAAATATCCTAATCTTTCTACCTTAGATGGACTTGTTACCTTGTTGTAGAGACTGCCATCTAGCATAAGTCATTAGAAATTGCTTTGAATAATTGGGATGTAGCTCTCAAGATGATTATGGATGTAAATAGTACATTTTTGGAAAAATATGGTCTTAACCCTTAGTGCCCTTTGACATTTGTGTCAAAAAGGGGGAGATATATAAGTAAGGAGAAATTATAAGATAAAAGGGGGAGACAAGATAAAAGGGGAGCATGTTTTGGTTACAAAGAAAATGCAGATAATGGTCAATCAACTCAGGGGGAGTTAAAATAATTTTGAGGTATATATTGTAAGTTACAAAATTTTAATCAAGTTTTTAAACCTCTATATATATGCCGAGTAGATTAGTGAATGTACTCATAAGGTCAATTATGTTTTTTTGTCACTCATGTCAAAGGGGGAGATTGTTAGTCTCAAAATGGTTTTGACATTTGAGTACCAACACACTTAACCATTTTCTACATTGGAGCTGAGCACACTATGTATGTCGAGCCACAGCTTGTGCCGAGTCAAGAAATCCATCAAGTGCTGAGTGATCTTCAGGTGCTGAGCAGACTTCAAGTGCCGAGTGATCTTCAGGTGTCCAACATGATACAAGTGCCAAGTAACATTTAGGTGCTGAGTCATAGACAATGCTGAGCATCAGGAATCAGAAAGTGTCGAGTAACACAGAATGCACATATGAGTTTGTAACTTCACTAATTTACATGTAAATAATTTTCATGGCCAACATATGATGAATCTCGAAAGATTTAAGTGATAAGATCGAATCTTTTGTATTTTCTATGCAATCTATGTGCAGCCAATAAGAAAAATGGAGAAGGCATGCAACGAATAATAAAAGTACAAGGAAGAAGCAAGAAATAGAGATTCAATATGGATCGTAGATCTATTTCTAATCCTAAGTCTTCAAATTTCTTTATAAGGAAGAAGAAATATCATTGAATCATATAGATGGATGAAGGAGTGAATGAAAAACTCTAGTGGAGTTTAGAGTGAAGAGTAAAAGACTTAAAGAAAGAAAGAAGCAATTAAATATTTAGTTGATCAAAACTAAAGAAGATATATGAATAGACATCAGATTTCATAGAATCAAAATTAGAGAAAGCAGATCAAGTGCCTAAATTTAGCAATCAAGGATTGTAAGCCATCAGGTTTATTATACCTAATACTCTCTAGCAATTGTATTAGAAAATAAACCATATGGAGATAGGTTAGCTTAATAGCTATTTTTTTGATCCTTTAAATAGGTGATTAAATCCTTTAATAGGGTAACACTTCATGTAAAGTGTTTGTAAATCCTTTAACTAGGTCACTATTGATACAGTGTAAAGCCTTTAACAGGGCACGCCTTTGATAGGGCAGACCATCAGAAGTGGTCAAACATTATTGTTGCAGTGATTTTGTGGGTATCATCCCAACCCTAGTTTTACTTTCTTATTCCTGGAGGGTTTCTGGGTTACCAAAATCTCAAGTGTTATGTGATGATGCATATGTGTTCCTCATAATTGCTTAATGTTGATATGTATGCATGTTCATTTTAGTAATATGTTATTAAATGGTTTTAAAATGGACAGAAGCTAATACTTCTAATTCACCACCCCCCCCCCCCCCCCCCCCACCCCGCCCCCCCCCGCCTCTTAGAAGCATTCTTTCCATTAAGACATTCCAACAATAGTGGCAAACTTAAACCAAATTTGTCAATCCTTTATTGATTATCAAAATTTTACATTTATAGGCCCTTAGTCTTTGTCCATTACAAAAATTATTACATTCAAGAAGGTGAAGAGACATAACTAAAGATAGAAAAAGTAATGATAGATGTCATTCATTGTAGAGTAATCAGTTTGTGGGAGTTAGAGTAATTGAGATGCCACTATCCTTTGGCTTGTCATCACCTTGGTTGGCTTTGTGGCATTTCATTGCCCCTATAACTGCTACTAGATCATTAATTTAGACTTGGAATTGACAAGTTGTCTAATCTGACCAACCAATAATCATGCCCTCTGACCAATGCTTCCACAATATCCACCTTCTTGGAGGTTGATCTCCATCTCTACCATCTCCTCTAGCTATTTTTAATGGTCAAATTAAGGTCTCTTCCAACTTTGGGGAACTTCTCTCACTTCTTTTTTGAGTAGCTTATACTTAGCCATTTTTTCCTTTTGAGAAACTAAGAATCACATCCACTAAAATCTTCTATTATGTGGAGAGCCTTGAAATCAACTTCTTTCCCAAAACTTATTACACTTGATCCTTTTATTCCTTTTAGGATTCCTTGGAAGTATATTCTCTTTAAACATCACACTCTTAGTAAAACATCTTCTTAATATTCCTTGAGAACTCAAAACTTTTACTTACACATAGGAGAAACCTTCTTCATACTTTAGGAACTCATTGAAGATGCTTCACCTCCGGGTGGGTAAAAGCAGAGTAGAGGAAAATCCAAACTCTTATTTCCTTCAATAACATTGGGACTTAGGAAAATTCTTCTCATTAGGAGGGTAAGCCTAGAAATAGCTAAAGGGGAAAACATTATTAACTCAACAACCCACAAGTGCACTTGACTAACTAATTTTCTACACAATGCAAGTGAATGGAGGACATGCACACTATGATTCTCAAAAACATGACTAAAGGGAAAGGGGACCCCTGATGAGAAGTGAGTCCTAACCAAACCTAGCTTATGGACTTGATCAATTTTTTAGCATGAGTTTGGCAACTAAGTGGAAATATCTCTAAAAAATAGGGTGACTAAAAAATGGGGGAGGAACTAGCTCTTACTGGGGGCTTAGGCATGCAAGTTCCTAAGAAAGGAACTTAGCATCTATGTTTTCACAAAAAGGATTGCAAGGCACACACACAAAGCATGAAAGAAAATACACAATGCAAAGAAAGGAAAATGGAAAAAAAAACTAAGCAAAATACCTAATCTAAATATATACAAGGTAGAAATACAATGGAAAGACTTCTCTGAATGTGTAGGCTAACATGAAATATTTTCACTCGCTTGATTGAACTATCTTGAAAAACCCTTTCCAATGCCTTTTAGACTTTGAATGCATTCCTTTAGGCTCCTACCTATTTTCCCATAATAGAACAAGATTACCTTCCATGAATTTATGGGGTAGTGTCTTTTTATCAAAGATTCTCTTCGCACATAACTGATTCCACCATCTTCTCTTATTCTTCATCTAGCTTTGTCAGATACATAATTCTCTTGTCTAGGACATCTTAGAAAATACTATCTTCTACTATGTTTTGCAACTTACACATCAATAACTCCAAAGGGAGTGGAAGGTTTGATTCAGTTTCATATACCACCTCAAATGGTAAAATCTTGATGGCTCTCTTAGGAGTTATCATGTCCTCCCATAGATCCTTGTGCAACTCCTTATGCCAATTCCCCTGATTGTCAAAATTTAGCTTCTTCATGATGGTCACTAAGTTTTAATTTCTCTATTGTGCTTGCCCATTTACATGAGGGAAGTAATTTGATGAATGGTTTAGGTGGATAACATGATCATAGTATAATTCTATGATCTCCACCAAAGATTATTATGAAGTACTAACCACTACCAACTTCAATAAGAATCCAAATATAATTAAGATATTTTATTTTAAGAAGTCACAAACTACCTTGCATGTAGTCTTCTTCATAGACTTTTCTTCCACCCACTTTGTGAAGTAATCTATAGCACTGATGAGGTATATATAACCTACACTAGAGGGTGGCATGATTGGACCAATGAAGGCTAGCCCCCACTACTAGGGATCCCCAATCACCACTAGCTTCAATGACAAGGGAACCAATTGTGGTTTTCCTAAAAACCTCTTACAATTTTCATATTGGGTCACCATTTGTACACATCTTTAAACATACCTGACCAATAGTAGCACTACCTTATAATTTTTAAGGTCATGATTGAAGAGGAGTTGTGCCCACAGTAGACTTCATCATAAAACACTCAAAGTAAGTTCTCCTATATAGGCTTATCTATGCACCTAAGAAATTTGTAATCAATTGCCTTATTATACAATTGATCTTCCCATATCAATACTTAGTCAATTTGATCCTCATATCTCTTCTCAGGTTATAGATAAGACTATTAGGACACTCTCCATAATTTAGAATATATGTGATATTTGAGAAGTAGGGGTCTCATAAACTTACCATCAACACCTTAGGTTCAACATCGTAACCCTTTGCCTGATTTTCCACAATCACCCTGTAGAGGACATATCCCTACACTAGCTTTGTCACCTTGATCTATATGTCATAATCTTGCATTTTAGCAATCCACATTCCTCTGGTGTTGCATCTAACTTCTTGTTGCATGGGAATGCTCTTTACTAAGGATTTGGGGATGTGAACAATGGCATGAGAGTAAAGGATATAAAATTGAAAGTTCTTCAAGGCTTGCACCACTACATAGGCATGTTTCTCCATGTGTGAATACTTTAGCTTGTGGTATTTCAGGGGAATGATCATGAAAGCTATGGAAGCTTGGATTCTTACTATATTCTCCTCCATCAAAATTACTAATAGAGTGTTCTCTAAAGCATACGAATAAATTGCAAACTCCTTCTTATAATTTGGGTGCTCTATAATAGGGGCACTCTTGATGTTTTTGAATTCTTTCTTTCTAGACTCATTCCACTTAAAATTTTTGCTTCCCTTCATCATATCCACTATGCACTTAGTAATTTCATAGAAGTTTGGCACAAAATGCCTCAAAAAATTGAACTGGCTGAAGAAAGACTTCACATTTATTTTTCTTGATGATAAGATAAATTTTTGGATGGCTTGGAGTCACTCAAGATCTATCCTTATTCCTTCTTGTGACACAATATGTCCAAGAAACTTCCCTCCTATCATGTAGAAGACAAATTTCTTCATGTTCAATGAAATCATATTTTCTTGACAATGATGCAAAACCTTTTTGTGATCCTTCAAATGATCATTCCACTTCTTGGAGAAGACCACAAGATCATCTAAATAGATGAAAATGATTTTATCCTTCAAATCACTAAAGTTCTTATCCATGGCCCTCTAAAAGGTAGCATTCACATTGATTAGGCCAAATGACAATTTTTAGTAGGCAAAGGTGCTCCATGACATGGTGAAGGTATCTTTTTTCTAGTTGCCTTCATCAACTTCTATTTTATTACATCCAAAAAATATTTCCACCATGGACATCATCAATGATCCTACCACCATCTATAATAGATGACCATATTGCTAGCACATAATTGTCCTTGAGGGGTGTTTGGTTTAAATATCAAAAATCCACACAAATGTGTATCTCTTCACCTCTCTTCCTTACTAGAATTATGTTTGTGATCCAAGTGGAGTGATGGATCAAATAAATTATTATAGCCTTCAACATATTATCCACTTCCCTGAAGATAACATCCCCCACTATCATATTGTAATTTCTATTCTTCTAGTAGAAAGACATGGAATCTAGCTTCAACGGGATCTTATGCTTGAGTTATCCATCCATGAAAGTCTTTAGATCTCCATAGCCCTAGGAAAACACACCATGACTATTATGGAGAAGCTCCTTCAATGCTTCTCTTTCTTCCTTGGTGCAATAGTTTCCAATGTTTATCACTCTCAAATTGAGCTCATTCTTGATGTTCAAGCTTTTCCTAATGATTTATCTTTTTCCTTGCTTTTCCTTTGGGTGTATGCATCATGATGAGAAAATAAATTTTCAACTGAAAACCAAGTGAGAAGGGATTTCATTACATTTTAACTTCATGATGTCTGGCTCCAAGTATTCCTTATTTTTTAGAGAGAGCTTAGAATTGGTGCTCTTGCTACCTTCAGCCACAAAATTTTTTGCATTCTCCAAAAATAATTGGATTTTTTTATCATCTTCAAATTCCTACCATGAATCTACATTATCTAGCATGCTAGGATGGAAGAGAACTTCAAATTTCTATTTATGATCTATGAACTTGAGGTGAGGGAGTAGGAGAGACACTTATACCACCAAAGAATTTTCTCTAGAATTATGTTCCCTGAGAACAACATCTATTGAAAAATCCTCAAATGCTTCAATCTCAGCCCATATCCAATTTTGATAATTCTAAAGCCTATTATTCTTCACTATATACTAGTTTGTACTTGCTTCATTCTTAGTTTAGCATCTCCACTTGGCCATAAAAGTCTAACTCCTTCACACTTGGAAGTATCTATGTCTAGTAAGAGTGCTTCATACTCAAAAATATTATTTGTATTCTTGAATTCCACCTTGTAGGTATAATGGTCCATTTCACCTTAGGGAGAGATTAATACAACACCTACTCTAGAGCCTACTATGACACAACTACCATCAAATTCCAATGTCTTGATGCTTAGATCATCAAGTGGCTTGGTTTTACCAACTTTAGCTAGAGTGCCAAAGATCATGTAGTTTCTGAACTCCAACTCTTGATATAGGGTCTGAGCTTTTGGACTATTAGACTTCATGACTATGTACTTCACTTTCTCTCCTAATTCCAACTTAATCCTTTTATTACCAACTAGGGTGATAGCGTAGGACCAGCCAAACTTGATTTCTCCACCCATTTCTTTGAAGAAACTTTGGCTCAGTAAAATGTCATAACTAACTAGGATATCAACCACTAGAATGGTAATCTTCAATCTCTTAGCTAGGTGGGCTACCAAAGAAAACTGAGCATCCTTAATTTTCCCAACTAGTAGGACTTGCTTCACATCCATAGAATACCATTTCCTGAATGTCTTGGCTAAGGGTAACCTAAGAGCATGGGTTACCATTTTTGACATAACATTATATGAAGCTTCAAAGTCAATTATACAATTTCCTAGCTTGTGCCCATTAATGAACATGGATACATAGAATGGGTTGGGTATTTTCCATGGAGAGGTATCCAGAATACTCAACTCATCCTCTTTGAAAAATTATGCCAAGGAAAACTCTTCTATAAGTGGGGAATTTGAGCATGCATTAGCATTACTACTACTTTCCCCTTTACAATATTCTACTAAGTTTTGGAGTTCACCTAGATTTTACTTAAGGTCCCAATGAAGAAATATGAATTCTAGTGTCTTTAAAAAATTGAACTATATCAAAGGATCTTGAATTCTTACTTGGTGGAGTAGAAGTGGATGAAGGGCTATCAACTTGAAAATGATTACCTATGGGGGAAACACTCTTAGTTTGTGAGGACATTGTTAGAGTTTTCCTTTCTAACTTCACATCATCACACTTAGAGGCATGTCATCTAGAGTGGTAAAATAATCTCCTCCTATCTCTAAATCTGACTCATAATCCAATAAATAATTTCTAATATCGCTATCCTTGGCTATGTTGAGGGTAACTACAACATTCTTGGCTCATGGTTCTTCCTTGAAATGTCATGGTATGGTTTTTGAAAGGAAGGGTCTGGCTTTGAAATGCACTCTTCAAGGAAATGATCTCATTGGAAAGCTTCTATAATAAGGCACCAAACTTGTTGTGTTACTACCATTATTACTAACTCTGGTTTGCATTTCTTTCTTCCACTTGTTAGTGAGGACCAAGTCATCCCCTAGTTCAATCATTGTGTTATGCTTTGTCACCAAATCCACTACTTGAGCTCCTCTCAAGTTGAAACTTATATCTAGTGGCATGAATCCTAGGAAGAAATTCTTCTAGTTGTCAGGAGTTGGCCTATTGGCTATGAAAATTTGAATTATGATTTTGTTAAACTTCACCATAAAATCCCATACTGAGATGGATAGCTCCTTCTTGATGTGGGCTAGCGGGGTTAAGAGCATGTGTTCATCTTAAACACTCTTAAATCTAGTCTCAAACCATTGCCTCATGTCGGCCAAATTTGTGATGCATCTCATTGGAAAATATTGAAACTAGGTTATCATGTGATCCACAAGTGTTTCTACAAACATCCTCATGATGACATCTTCATGTCAGGGTGCTACCAATCTACATGTGACAAAGAAGGAAGCAATGTCTTCTTCTATTGATACTTTTCCATCGATACTAAATTTGGGGAAATTCTTCTTTGATGCCCATGGTAGATCATTGTTCATTGTCAGGCATAGGGGACCAATTGCATTTCCCCATGGTACTACCATTTCTCTCAAAAGATTAAATATAATAGGTTGAAAAGTGATCCTCATAGGAGAAATGGTGTTGTGGAGAGTGAGAGCTTGGGATGTTGAACTTTTGAGATTTTAGACTTTTGAAGGAGAAGAGGTCCAATTTTGATTCTTACAAGTGGGATTCCTCACTATAGTGTGTGCCTTTTGGATATTCTTGGGAACATCTTCTATTCCACTCCTTCCCTTAATGCTTCGTCGAAATGGCTCCAAAAGTAGAAAATTATCTCTCTTCAATTCTTCATAGACAATATCTATTTTCTACATCCCTTAGCACTCCTCATATACTTGAACTCCAGATTAGACAAATTTATTTACTGCTTTTTGGGAAAACAAAATTTAGGTGTGCTCACTACTAATATGTGACTTCAACAAGGAAACTTGTAAAATTTTAATATCATAGACCCTTTGATTAATTTGGTTTCCCCATTAGAGTCACCAGAAGACTATTGGTTGATAGTTTGTCCTCCTCTATTTCTCTCCAAAAATTGACTCCCTTGTATGCCCAAGGATGGGGAAATAAATAGTCACCAACAGATTGCGAATTTTTTTTGGTTTTCTCCTCCTTTAACTTTCCTTTAAATTTTAGAGGTATAACTCCCTCCTAGTAGATGTGAAATGATTGTTTTAGGGTTCGTAATTCTAATTAGGGGTATGCTCTTAACTAGAGAGTAGGTGAGGCTAAAACCATATTTCTCACAACCACAAAAAACCCAATTAGAACTTAGATATTTCAAAATGATCATTCTAAAAATTGTGAAAAGAACTAGACTTACTTTCAAGCACATCAACTAACTCTAATCCTATTTCTAAGTACATCTACAATATAAATAAGAATACTTTTGAATTCAAGTGGCTCTTTGACCATTTGAAATTGTTAGCCCAACCATTATTAAGCTAAGTAGTTCCTCAACCCACACACACCCGAATTCCCAAAATATAGAATGTAATATAGTTTCAACAACGGAGAAGAAAATGCATGAAACCAAAGAAACCACATCATTACAAGAATCATTAATCCTAACAGCTATTAAGACTAACAATTCCTAGTTTTATGCAAAAAAAATCTCTAATCAACACAAACTCTCGATTATCACTTCATAACCACTATTATAGGGGGAAAATTTGCACCAAATTTCTTGATCCTTTATTGATTATTAAAATTTTACATTTATATGCCTTTATTCTTTGGCCCTTACCAAAATGATTACATTTGAGAAGGTGAAGGGACATTGATACAGGAGCATCCTGGGTTTCCTTGTTATCTTGCTCATTTTTGTTCATTCTATAGTTGGTGTCAAGTTACTATAGCACTCTTCATGTGTCAAGTTATTGTAGCACTCTTCATGTGTCGAGTTACTGTAGCACTCTTTATGTGCCAAGTTCCTATAGCACTCTTCATGTGCCAAGTTACTGTAGCACTCTTCATGTGTTGAGTTACTATAGCACTCTTCATGTGTCGAGTTACTGTAGCACTCTTCATGTGTCAAGTTACTATAGCACTCTTCACGTGCCAAGTTACTATAGCACTCTTCATGTGTCGAGTTACTGTAGCACTCTTCATATACCAAGTTTCTATAGCACTCTTCATGTGTTGAGTTACTATAGCACTCTTCATGTGCTAAGTTACTGTAGCACTCTTCATGTGCCAAGTTACTATAGCACTCTTCATGTGTCGAGTTATTGTAGCACTCTTCATATGCCAAGTTACTGTAGCATTACTTCATGTTCTGAGTTATTGTAGCACTCTTCATGTGCTAAGTTACCCAGTGTATACCGAGTGCCAGTTTTGGAAAGCTTTCTTTTGCTGAGTAATCTGTGTCTGGTTCCTATTTGGGCTGACTTTCCTCAAATTTAATTTTAGTATAGGTAATTATATTTTTTGAGAGTCGATTTGTGGCTTCTTTATGTTCTAGAATGTTCTGTAAGCCATTTTAGCAAGTATATATAGAGTATTTAGGCTTAGATTTAGGAAATTTTTTGGGGAGAAGAAGTTTTTGGAAGAAGATTAGAGAGCAAAATTGAAAGTGCAAATTTGTAGTTGGATCTTTGAATGTGAATGTAGTTGTAATTGGTTGTAACCCAGAAGGCCTTATAGCTAGGCATGTATGAAGATATTCTTGATGAATCAATAAAAGTGTTTCACTCTTCTTCCTCCTTTGGTTGTCATCCTTTGTTTTCATTTTCATTGTGTTAAACTCTTGCAGGGTGGTTTGGATAGCTGGGTGAGCCTTTGGCCCTAGTTATTCATTCTATTGCCTACATCAGACATGACTAAACATAGAAAAATGAATGGTATATGTCATCCATTACAAATTAATTAGTTTGGGGAAGCTGGGGTAGTTGAGATGCCACCATATTTTGTCTTGGCATCACCTTGGTTGGCTTTGTAGTAGTTCATCATCCCTATAATTGTTTCTAGATCATTTGGACTTAGAAGCAACACATACATACAGTGTTCACCTTCTTGTGTAGCTTTTCTAATACTTTTGCTAATGCCCCATCCTGTTGGATACAATTGTCTGATTGTGTGTTGTCTTTGATGTCACACAAATGTCATATTAGTTGGTAGTTAGTTCTTACTAAGCTCACTTGATCAGCAAGATAGTTTTCCTTGTCTACTAAGCATTCCTAAAGTTTACTCTACGAAGACAATGTCTACTAAGCTCACTTGGGCATTGAAGGAAATTATGGCAAAAAAAGTGTTAACCAAGTTTGCATGGTTAATGAAGGTAAAGTTGGTCAGATTTAGTGTTCACCAAGTTCACTCAGTTGCCAAAGGATTTTTGCAAGTTTGCAGTGTTAACCGAGCTTCTATTGGTTAACATAGAGAATCATCCTAAAGTTAGTTTCTATTGAGCAGGGTTGGCTCTTAAATGATTTTTCTTGGTTTGGCATATGAAGCTTAATTACTTTATGTATTGTTTCCAGCTGACTATGATGATGAATATTGGTTATTATAATTTGAATTTGGGCCAACTTGACAATCTAGAAGGCATAAATAAAAAGTCAAGTTGAGATTTCTAGTGTGTGTGCAAGTGTGTTGATTGAATTAAGAAGGAAAGAGTGAGAGTGAACTTGAAGGATAAGAAGATATCCTTGTGGAGTAGAAAAGTAATATTTGATCAAGAAGGATCAATTTTAAGTAGAATAGAGATCTGGATTCAGCAATTCAATTGCATCACAATCAGGTCATTTCATTGTTACTCTCTAACCATTGTAGTAGTGATCTAAAATCTCTTAACAAAGTTGGTTTAACAACTAGCTGTAAATCCTCTAACAAGGTGGCAATTCCATTGAATTTCTTTAAGACCTCTTGGAAGGCCACTCCTAATAGGGTGATTAGATCCTCTAACAAGGTCACACCTAACAGTGTGTTTTGTAACCTTTAACAAGGTTGGCTCCTAATAAGGCTCACTTCAGAAAAGTGAAAAATAGTAACTAGTTATATTGGTGGTTTTTCCCATATTGGGTTTCCATGTTGAATCCTGGTGTCTCATGTGCTCATGTTATTCCTCTTATGCTTGCAAATTAATTATTGTTAATATTTTAAGATTTGCTAAAAGTAATTGACACTCTACATTTACCGAGTTACAACATTTTCTGTGTGTTTACTGAGTAACAGTAGCAAACAATTTTCTTAGTCTAAATTTATTGTAGACATCTAGGGGATCTAGAATTTATTTTAATGGTAACTAATTCACCTCCCCCCCACACCCCCCCCCCCACCTCTCAGTTACTCCTTTTATATTTCCAAAAATTGGTATCAAAGCTTTTGGTGCTCGTAGGAAAGGTTTCAAGGACCTAAGCTAAAGATCATGATGTCTTACAAGAGAGAGATTCCAAAGCTAAATAGAGACAACTTTTCAGCATGGTAGGGACTCATGAGACTTCATCTACCCACCATTAGTGATTCATGCTATAAATAGCTTGATGAAGAATTAAAAACTCCTACTAGTACATTATATGTTGGAGATCTTGCTAAGAAAAAGAACTATAACATCATGATGATTGATATTGCATCTGCTCTCAGCTATGATGAATTTGATGAGATCAAAGACTATAAAACTACTTTTGATATGTGGAATAAGCTAAAGGACATCTATGGTGGTGATGAAAATGTAAGGAGAGCCAAAGTAGAAAGCCTTAGAGGACAATTTGATCAGATGAGAATGAGAGAAGATGAAAATGTTACCAAATATGTGGAAAAAATCAAAGCTAGTGTCAGTGCAATCAAAGCTTTTGGAGGAGAAGTCAAGGAAGAAATTTTTATAAGTAAAGTTCTCAAAACATTGCTTTCTATCTATGCAATTAGGGTATCTGATATTCAAGAAAAGAGGTGTGATCCAAATCACAAGTTAAGTTTGGATGCCCTGGCAGGAAGATTGATAGCTTTCGAGCTAGACAACTTTCACAATTATGTTCTAGCTTCCAAAAATATTGAATCTACATTTGAGGCCAAACTTTTACTCAAAGAAAAAGGCAAGAAAATAAATGACATTCGATCATAAAGTGAAGAGGAAACAAAGGAAAGTTCTGATGGTAATCTTGAAGTTGTTGAAGCTTTACTTGCAAAAAAATATTCTAGAGGAAGAGGAAAGTACAAAGGTAAGGTTCCTTTAATCTGCTTTTCATGTGAAAAGATTGGTCATATTGTTGCTAGATGCCCAAACAGAGAAAGAAAGGATGAGAAGAAGAACCACAAGTAAAAAGGCAAGAAGGAACCCAAAATGAAAAATCCTTCAAAGACAAAGGTAAGAAGACTTGTTTTATGGAAAAAGATTCTAATAATAGTGAAGATGAGATAGTATACATTGCTATGCAAGATGAATCTAATGAAGAAGAAGATAAGATGGCACTTATCTCTCATATTAGTAAAAATGATACATGGATCATAGATAGTGAATGTTCACACCATATGACTGGAGACAAAACAAAATTTGAACACTTTGAACACTATGATGGAGGTAGTGTAAGGTTTGGAAACAATGAACCTTGTTGTATAAAAGGGAAATGTCACATATCATTAACCAATGAACTTGTATGTGAAAATGCCTATTGGGTTGAAGGACTAAAACATAACCTACTAAGTGTAGCACAGTTAATCAACATTGGATTCAAGGTGGAATTCATGCATGGGAAGGAAAGACTACTGAATGACAAAGGGAATCTGATTGGATCAGGAAAAAAAACAAGAGGTAACCTATTTTATCTTGATCTTGGTGATTGCTCATGTTTTATTGCTCAAATGGAAGAAAGTTGGTTATGGCACAGAAGATTATGTCATGTAAACTTTGATAATATGGTCAAGATAAGAAAATTCAAAGAAGTAAGAGGTATCCCTAGTTTGAAGAAACCAAATGTTGGATTATGCAAAAATTGTCAGATTGGCAAAATGAGAAAGACTAGTTTTAAGAGAAAAAAATATCAATCTAAAGATTTCTTGGAAGTTGTACATATTGAGCTATGTGGATCCATTGGAATAGAAAGTTATAGTGGAGAAAAATTCTTTATTTTTTCTATTGATGACTATTCTGGAATGATGACTATTATGTATCTTAGAGAAAAGTTAGAAGCATTTGAGAAATTCAAATGGTATCTAGCAAGAGTAGAAAAATAAACTAGAAAAAGATTGAAATGCTTAAGATCAGATAGAGGTGGTGAATTCATCTCCAATGAATTCAATAATTTTAGAATTGAAAGAGGAATCAAAAGATATGTATCAACCCCTAGTACTCCTGAGTGGAATGGAATAGTTGAAAGAAGAAATAGATCCTTTATGGATTGTGTAAGGACTCTAATGATTGGAAAGAATGTTGCCATCAACTACTGGAAGGAAGCCATCAGCACTGTAGTCCATAATTTGAACTAAATTTAGTTGAAGCACTCACATAAAACTCCCTATGAATTATGGTATGGATACAAACTCAATATAAGTTACCTAAAAGTATTTGACAGTAAATGTTATATCTTGAAAGAGTTTAGAAAAGGCAAGTTTGATGTAAAAGGTGATGAAGGCATATTCTTAGGATATTCTAGTAGAAGTAAGACATATAGATGTTTCAATTTGTCTACTCACAAAATCATAGAAAGTGCACATGTGAGAATTGATGAGTTTGCAAAAAAGATTGAAGAAGAAAGCAAAAGGGAACTAGAAGACTACAAAAGATTTGTCTACTTCGAATCTAATACATTGCTAGGCACATCTAACAATAAGGATACTTCACCTCTCAAGTCTTCCTCAACTACCAACTTACAAGAAGTACAAACCAAATCATAGGGACTTGAGTCACATTTTGAAGCTACCAAGTTAATGCCTATCGAGTCTGAACGACCTGAGCCAAAAGTTAAGATTCAAAATGAAGACAATGTAATTCATTCAAAAAGAAAAGAACCTATATTGGCCAAGTATGTCAAAAGACATCATACACCTGATTAGATTATTGGAGATAAATTAGAATGTACTATGACAAGAAGCAAATTGAAAGGTACATGTTTACTTGCTGATTTTGAACCTAGAAGTGTTAAGGATGCTATAGAAAATAAAATTTGGATTGAAGCAATGAACAAAGAAATAGAACAAATAAAAAAGAACAAAACTTGGACCCTAGTACCTAGACCTAAAGATAAAAATGTGATTGGAACAAAATGGGTATTCAAAAATAAGTTGAATGAAGATGGACAAGTATCAAGAAACAAGGCTAGATTAGTGTGCAAAGGCTATTCTTAAGAAGAAGGAATTGATTATGGTGAGTCTTTTGCTCCTGTTGCAAGATTAGAAGGTGTTGGGACCCTACTTGCATATGCTACTCACAAAGGATTCAAAGTATATCGAATGGATTTTAAATCTACATTTTTCAATGATATTCTTGATGAAGAAGTCTACATTGAGCAACCAAAAGGTTTTGTTGATCCAGACAAAAGGGACATGGTCTGCAAATTACACAAAGCACTGTATGGTCTGAAACAATCTCCTAGAGCATGGTATGAAAGGTTACATAACTACCTATTACATATTGGTTTTTAGAGAACTAATGATAACAGTAGTTTGTATATCAAGGAAGGACTAGATAACAAGATTGTATCAACAAAGATATTTGTGGATGACACTCTATTTATAGGGAATAATGATCTACGCAAAGAATTTTCAAAACAAATGAACAAAGAATTTGAAATGTCCATGTTTGGTGAGATAAAATTCTTTGTTGGATTATAGATACAGTAGAACAAGAATGGTATCTACATTACTCAATCTAAGTATATCAGGGAAATACTCAAGAAGTTTGGAATGGAAGATTCAAAACTGGTTGGAACTCGTATGTGTATTGGACTAAAGCTTACAAAAGATGATGACTCCAAAGAAGTAGATCAGACCTTATATAGATCAATGATTGGAAAATTACAATATGTAATTCACACAAAGCCTAATATAGCCTTAGTAGTTGGGATAGTGGCAAGATTCTTGGCTAAACCTAGAGAAAATCACATGATGGCAATCAAAAGAATCTTGAGATATTTGAAAGGCACTAAAGACTATGGTTAATGATACAAACTTAGAGGAAATTTAGACCTAAAGGTATTCACTGATGTTCATTGGGCAGGAAATCTTGATAACAGAAAAAGCACAAGTGCTGGAGCATTCTTTCTTGGTAAAAGGTTGGTATCTTGGACAAGCAAGAAGGAAAATCACACATCCCAATCCATGAGAGAAGCAAAATATGTAGCAACAGTAGTGAATTTTTCTAACATAGTTTGGTTTAAACAATTGTTGGAAGGCACGAAGGTTGAGATCAAAGAACTAGTTGTCATGTTTTGTGATAACACTAGCGTAATTAACATATCAAAGGTGATGCATTCCAAAACCAAGAATATTTCTATAAAATATCATTTTTTTAGAGAATTGGTGTAGGACAAAGAAATCAAATTGGAATATAGTAATACAAAAGAACAGATTGTAGACATATTCACCAAGCCATTACCTAAGGATGCACTCTTGTATCTAAGAGGTAAGTTAGGGGTCATTCCCCTATCTAAAGCTCACTAAATGAAATTTTAGTGATGCATCAATAAGAACCAAGTTAAAGATCAATCAATTGATGCATCATAGTCAAGACAAAATTGCATATGAATAAGTACTCAAGGTACATTGATACTAATTTGGTATGTGTTATCTTTGGCATGTGTTGTCAAAGAGGAAGAAGATTATAGTCATATCTTTCTAAAATTTCTTTTTGTCATTTCAAGAGGGAGAAGTTATGTAATTCCTTCACAGAAGGAGATTACTGCATGAAAGAAGTTTTTTGAAAAATTTAAGAGGGAGAAACTTTATATCAAAGAAAGTCTTGTTCTCAAATTTCATTGTGCCATGACATGTTGTGTTGCCATCAATGCCAAAGAGGGAGATTGTTGGATACAATTGTCTAATTTTGTGTTGTCTTTGATGTCACACAAATTTCATATCAGTTCTCAATTAGTTCTTACTGAGCTCACTTGGTCAACAAGATAGTTTTTCTTGTCTACTGAGCATTCCTGAAGTTTACTCTGTGAAGACAGTGTCTACCGAGCTCACTCAAGCATCGAAGGAAATTATGACAAAAAATAGTGTTAACCAAGTTTTCATGGTTAACGAAGGGAAAGTTGGTTAGAGTCAGTGTTCACTATGTTCACTTAGTTGCCAAAGGATTTTTGCAAGTTTGTAGTGTTAACCGAGCTTCTGTTGGTTAACATAGAGAATCATCCTAAAGTTAGTTTCTACCAAGCAAGGTCGGCTCTCAAAGGATTTTTCTTGTTTTGGCATATGAAGCTTAATTAATTTATGTATTGTTTCTAGCCAACTATGATGATGAAAATTGGTTATTGTAATTTGAATTTGGGCCAACTTGACAATTTGGAAGGTATAAATAAAAGGTCAAGTTGAGATTTCTAGTGTGTGTGCAAGTGTGTTGATTGAATTAAGAAGGAAAGAGTGAGAGAAAACTTGAAGAATAACTAGATATCCTTGTGGAGTAGAAAAGTAATATTCAATCAGGAAGGATCAATTTCAAGAAAAATAGAGATTTGGATTCAGCAATTTAGTTGCATCACAATTAGGTCATTTCATTGTTACTCTCCAACCATTGTAGCAGTGATCTAAAATCTCTTAATAGAGTTGGTTTAATAGCTAGTTGTAAATCCTCTAACAAGGTGGAAATTCCATTGAATTTTTTTAAGACCTCTTGCAAGGACACTCCTAATAGGGTGATTAAATCCTCTAATAAGGTCACACCTAATAGTGTGTTTTGTAACCTTTAATAGGGTTGGCTCCTAACAGGGCTCACTTTAGAAGAGTGAAAAATAGTAATTGGTTACATTGGTGTTTTTTACCATATTGGGTTTCCATGTTAAATCCTAGTGTCTCATGTGCTCATGTTATTCCTCTTATGCTTGAAAATTAATTATTGTTAATGTTTTAAGATCTGCTAAAAGTAATTCACACTCTGCATTTACTAAGTTACAAAATTTCTGTGTGTTTACCGAGTAATAGTAGCAATCAATTTTCTCAGTCTAAACTTATTGTAGACATCTAAGGGATTTGGAATTTATTATAGTGGTAACAGATTCAACCCCCCCCCCCCCCCCCCCTCTCAATTACTCCTTCTATATTTCCAACACATCCATCGTAGTTGGCCTGTGTAGATATGATGATTCAATTATTTTAAGGTGATCCAACTCATCAATGAATTTATAATATGTATCCTTCATATTGTTGGCACCCACAACTTCTCCACACTTTCTAACCTAGGACTCTATAAGAGGTTCCTTGAGGTAGGCATAAAATTTTTCCTCCACCTTCTTTACTTCATAAAATTTCTTCTATTGTTTCATGGCCTTTATCATAATTTCTCTTTTGAACTCAAGGGTCATCATTCAATGAGACAAAGGTTCATTTCTTTATTTTAGAATGTTGACATTGATGGAATTATCTTTCTTCATGGTTATGACTCCATATGATAAGGTAATAGGTTCCTTTTATTTATCTATGTTTGTTCTCAATGAAGTCATGTTACTGTCTATGGTGCTCTTCAATTTGTTAACTCTAATACATAGAGAAGCCATATTATCAATATAGTCCCTACCAATTTTCCCAAAATGGAATTCTTCTTGCATTTTTGCAAGTAGGGTCTTACTTTCTTTTGCAAAGGGATTAAAAAGTTGGGAATATGAGGTTTTTCCCACTTTAACATCTAAGAGAGAAAATATTTGTGTGGTGTATTTTGATAGCTCTTTGTTCATAGCCTTGAGCTATGCCTTAGACATTTTTAACTCATCTAGCTCTTTTCTTATCTCCCAATTGAAGAACTCCTATAGGTAACACTTGGTTTCATGCTATGGTGAGCCCATGTCACACTACTAAATGGTGAATTCCAATGGATCTCTATGACATAATCTCTTGAAACTACATCTTTCCCACTCCACTAGCATAAGAGTCTTCTTCATTTTCTTCAAGGTACGAGCTTGCTTCATTATTTGCGAGATCAAATTCTTTCGTGAAACACTCTCCTCCACTCTCTTCCTCTTCTAGTCTAGAGTATTTTCCAACCAAGACTCAAATTGCAAAACATTTAGAGAAGACTGAATTTTTGCAAAATCAAACAACTTCCTCACAACTAGAGGGGTGTCTACCTTCCTACTAGAAAAAGGAAAGATAATTGTTTTAGAAGAAGAAAATAAAGCTGGGGTATTACCTTGTACTACTAGTGTTTTTTGAGGTGGGGCTCCTCCATCATGTCCATTGTCATCATATCTATCTATGTTGGTCATAGGGATTAAATAATCTTGATCCTTCTAATTTTTGGATTCTGCCTTCTTGCCCTTCTCCATGTCCTGGCCTCCCTCTTTTTTCGAATCCCTAGTAGAGCCTATAAAAAAATTATTTGGAGGTTGATCTCCACCTCTACCATCTCCTCTTACCATTTTTCATGGTCCAAATGAAGTCTCTTCTAGCTTTGGGAAAAATCTTTCATTTCTTTTCTAAACTCCTTGTACTTAGCCATTTTGCCTTTCAAGAAACTAAGAATAACAACTATTGAAATATTCTCTTATGTGGAGCATCTTGAAATCATCTTCTTCCCAAATGTTTATTACATTTGAGCCTTTTCTTCCTTTCAGGATTCCTTGGAAATATATTCTCTCTGATCATCATGTTTTTAATAATTCCTCTACTTAATATTCCTCAAGAACTTGAAACTTTTACTTAGCTATAGGAAAAACCTCCTCCACACTTTGAGAAATCCTTGAGGATGCTTCACATCTGGGAAAGGAAAAGTGAAGTAGGGGAACTCTGAACTCCTATTTCCTTTAAGAATATTGGGTGTTAGGAAAAAATTTCTCATTCAGAGGGGAATCCTAGACACACCTTAAGGGGAAAACATTATTAACTCAACAACCCACAAGCCCACTTAACTAATAGATTTTTCACACAATACAAGCAGATGGAACACATGCACATTGAGATTCCCAAAAACATGACTAAAGGAAAAGGAGATCCCTAATGAGAAGCAACTTCTAGCCAAACTTGACCTATGGAATTGGTCAACATTTGAGCATGGGTTTGGCAACTAAGGGGAAAAACCTTCAAACCAATAAGGTAACTAAATATGGGGGAACATAACCATATCAAAGAATCCTCTAATGCACAAAGACTAAACATATTGAGATTAAGTATTATTACTTGAGAGAGCTGGTACAAGATAGAGTGAGATTGGAGTATGTGAATACAAAAGAACAGATAGACAATATATTCACATAGGCATTACCTAAGGAAGATTTGGAGTATTTAAGAGGTATGTTAGGACTTATTCCCCTACCTAAAGAAAATTGAAAAGAGATGTTGCTTGGCATCAATTGTTATGATCATAATATCTTACAGTATTGATGTAAAAGGTCACACTTTAGGATTTACCTAAGAATATGAAAAGCAAGACACTTAATAATGAGCAGATGAAGTTGCAAAGAGTTAATGTTGAAGTTACATTTCTATATCAGTTAGAATAATTACATGAAGATGCATGTGAATGGTTTATGTCTTTGGAATTGTTGTCAAAGAGGGAGAGAATGGTTGAGTTACCATGCATGATAAATACAAAGAGGGAGATGTGTGGAAGCTACCATTCATATATTGAGGAAGAGAGAGAGTGATTGTTGTCACAAGGGAGAGTGTTTAAATCAAGAGCATGAGTTGAGGTGTTGTCATCTAGAGATGTGACAGAGATAGAGTATGTGCTGAAATGATAGAGGGAGTATCATAAAGTTGATACTACTATAGTTGATGTTAGAAGAAGCATCTAAAGATTGCATTGGATGAGAATTAGAATGAAACTAAGAAAGACAGAACAAACACAGAGGGAGATGATAGTATGAATATTTTTTACTCCATGGTAACGAGAGGTGTTACCATTAATGCCAAAGAGGGAGATTTTGGAAACTATAATTGGAACAATTGTTATGTTATCATTGATGTCAAACCTACTAGCAAGACATTGTCTAACCATTGGAGAGACATTTATCAACAATGTAGAGTTCCATATCTATTGATTGATGACAATGATTTCAAAAGAAGAGATGGAAGGGTGAGCTAGTAATGTTGATGATTAATGTGAACTTAAGTATCATGGAATGAAAATGGCCACTAGATAAGTTAGTCCTTGACAAGATAATGTCTTGTTTAATTAATATATGAAGTGAAAAAGAAAAATTAAATTGATGTATCCATAAAATGACAAGAGTTGAGTTAAAATCTAAGCTTGACCAAGTATCAGTGTTGGCTAGCCAATGAAGAAGTTGGAATGGAAGATTAAGGAACTTAATTAGAAGCTGAACCAAAAAATTCAAGCTAAGTGATAGTTATTGCTGAGCAAGTTGATGAAGGAAGGTTAGTAGCGACCAAATGTAGTAATGGACAAGAAAACTAGTGAATGGTGAGCTACATAGTTACAACCAAGTAGAAGAGCATAGTGATTGCTAAGTGACAACAAAAGTGATAGTTTGTAAAAGAATTGAGTTTGAGGGTGAGAAAGTTGAATTTTTTTTGAACTAGTCAAAGCACATGGATGATAAGGATTGATGAGCTAGAGTATTTAATACATGAAGAGAGTTTGTTATGAAATCAAAGACAAGGATTTGATCAAAAATTTCTAGAAGTATCAAGAAAGGAGGAGGAAAGAAAATGACGAAAGGATTTGATGAATTTGACCCAACCCTAAGAGTTATGGTGATGTTTAAGCTGCAAAAGATTGAAATTATCTATTTGAGGAGGCATAAGAGATATTTTCTAAGGTTGGTTCATTATGGACTGGTAGTCTTAAGGAGAGGTTTTGAGGAGCATAGAAGTTGAGGGGTAGTGTAAAGAGTTTGATGAAGAATGATTGCTTGAGGAGGTGCCAAGAAGACTAGTGATGGAGATATAAATGGAGGCTAGCCAATGAACCAAAAAATGAGTGAACGGAGATCTAAATTTATAAAGGGATTTTTATTTTACAAATCAAACCTAATGTTACATATTAACCATTGTGACAATTAAAATCCTTTAATCAAAGATGATCTAACTATCACTTTTTAAATCCTTTTGTTAAGGTGACATTCTAATGGAATGATCCAAAGTCCTCTAATATGGTCACTTCTAATAGGGTGATTAAATCCTTTAACAAGGTTACATTAATAGTGTGTTGTATAACCTTTAATAAGGTTAGTTCTTAATTGAGCTCTCTTAAGAAGAGTGAAGATTTGGTAGCATGTTATTTGGTGGTTTTTTCCAAATTGGTTTTTCATGTTAAATCCTAGTGTCAAAGTGTTATTTACATGTGTGGATGTTTCTTTATGCATGATATTTTTATAATTATTTATTTTCCTACCAAAGCTTTGGTTTGGGAGATAGAGGCTTCTTGGGTGGAGGAAGGTTGTGTTGGAAATGTAGATGGAGTAACTGAGTGGGGGGGGATCAGCTACCACAAAAGAAAAATCCACAGATCTCTTAGATGTCTGATAGAATTAGTTACTACTATCACTCAGTAAACATATAGAAAAATGTTATAACTCAGTAGATGTAATGTATGTTAATTTTTTTGTAAATCTTAAACATTCACAATGATTAACATACAACCATAAAAGAAATAACATGAACACATGAGACACCAGATTTAACGTGGAAACCCAATATGGGAAAAACCATCAAATAACTAGCTATTAATTTTCACTCTTATGAAGTAAGCCCTATTAGGATCCAACCTATTTAAAGGTTACAAAACACACTATTAGGTTGACCTTGTTAGAGGATTTAATCACCCTGGTAGGAGTGGCCTTGCTAAAGATCTTTATAAAATTTTAATGGAATTGTCACCTTGTTAGAGGATTTGCAAATGGTTTTTAAACCAACTTTGTTAAGAGATTTAGGAATCACTGCTACAATGGTGAGAAAGTAACAATGAAATGACCTGAATGAGATGCAATTGAATTGCTGACAAGATCTTCGTTCTGCTCCACACAAGATCCTTCTTGATCAAATAAATCTTTGTTGCTCCTTAAGGATATCTAACCATCCTTCAAAGTTCGCTCACACTTTCTTATTCAAGAAATTAATACACTTTCATGCTCACTCATTACCCTTTAGAATTCTCAACTTGACCTTTGATATATACCATTCAGATTATCAAGTTAGCCCAATTACAACTTACAATTACCAATAATCATTACCTCAGTTGGCTACAAACATTACTTCAAATAATTAAACTTTATTTCTCAAAGTAAGAAAATCCTTCATTGGTTGACCCTACTTGGTAAACACTATTCCATAAATGATTTCCTCTATTAACCAGGTAAAGCTTAGTTAACACTGCAAACCCTACAAAATCCTTTGGAGATTGAGTGAACTCGATAAACACTGACTTTCCTTTGTTGACCATTAGAGCTCAGTTAACACTAATTTTTGTCACAATTTCCTTTGATGCCTGAGTGAGCTCGGTAGACACCGTTTCCACAGAGTAATATCCAAGAATTCTTGGTAGACTCTAAAATTTTCTTTGCTAACCAACTGATCTCGGTAGACTCTATCTGATAACTGATATGACATTTGTGTAATATCAAAGACAACACACAATTAAACAATTGTATCCAACAATCTCCCTCTTTGGCATTGATCGCAACACAACATGTCATAGCACAATGAAATTTGCAAACAAGTCTTTCTCTAATAGAAAATTTTTCTCCCTCTTAGATTTTATGCCACAAACTTCTCTAATGCAGTAATCTCCTTTTCTGAAGGAATTACATAGCTTCTTTTCTAAATAGAAAACTTTCCCACAAACAAATTCAAATTTCAAAAATATATGATAGTAAATTCTCCCTCTTTGACAACACATGCCAAAGACAACACATACCAAATGAGTAATAGTGCACCTTGAGTATTGATTCATATGCAATGTTCCCATGACTATGTTGCATCAACTGATAGATCTTCAACTTGGTTCCTACTTATGCATCACTAAAACTTTATTTTAGTGAGCTTCAGATAGGGGAATGACCCTAACTTACCTTTTAGATACAAGAACGCATCCTTAGGTAATGGCTTGGTGAATATGTTAGCAACCTATTATTTTGTATGGAAATATTCCAATCTGATCTCCTTATCTTACACCAATTATCTGACAAAGTGATATTTTATTTCAATGTGCTTGGTTTTAGAATGCATCACTGGATTATTTGATATGTTAATTGCACTTGTATTATCACAAAACATAACAACTGGTTCTTTGATTTCAACCTTCATGCCTTCCAATAACTACTTAAACCAAACAATATTAGAATAGTTCACTGCTACTACAACATACTCTACTTCTATTGTAGATTGGGATGTGCAATTTTTCTTTTTACTTGTCCAAGATAACAACCTCTTTCCAAGAAAGAATGCTCCACCACTTGTACTATTTATGTCATCAATGTTTCCTACCCAATCAGCATCAATAAACACTTTCAAGTCTAGATTTCCTCCAAATTTATAACACGATCCATAATCTCCAGTGCCTTTCAGGTATCTCAAGATCCTTTTGATTGCCATCATATGATTTTCTCTGGGTTTTGCTGAAAATATTGCCACTATACCAACTGCAAGAGCAACATCAAGCCTTGTATGAACTACATACCGTAATTTTCCAATCATTGATCTATATAAGGTCTAATCTACCTCTTTTGAATCATCATCTTTGGTAAGCTTTAGTCTAGTACTCATGGGAGTTCCAACTGATTTTGAATCTTCCATACCAAAATTCTTGAGTATCTCCTTGATATACTTAGACTGAGTGATGTAGATACCATTCTTGCTCTACTGAATTTGAAGACCAACAAAGAACTTAATCTCACCAAACATAGACATTTCAAATTCTTTGTTCATTTTCTTTGAAAAATCTTTACACAGATCATCATTCCCTATAAACAAAGTATCATCCACAAATATTCCTGCCAAAACAATCTTGTTATCTAGTCCTTCTTTGATATACAAGCTACTACTATCATTAGTTCTCTGAAAACCAATCTGAATAAGGTAGTAATGCAATCTCTCATACCATGCTCTAGGAGCTTGTTTCAAACCATACAATGCTTTATGTAATTTGTAGACCATGTCCTTTTTATCTGGATCAACAAAACCTTCAGGTTGCTCAATGTAGACTTCTTCATCAAGAACACCATTGAGAAATGTAGATTTGGCATCCATTTGATATACCTTAAATCCTTTATATGCAGCATATGCAAGTAAGGTCTTAACACCTTCCAATATTGCAACATGAGAAAAAGTCTACCATAATCTATCCCTTCTTCTTAAGAATATCATTTATGCACCAATCTAGCCTTGTTTCTTGATACCTTACCATCTTCATTCAACTTATTCATGAATACCCATTTTTTTCCAATCACATTTTTATCTTTAGGCCTAGGTACAAGAGTCCATGTTTTATTTTTCTCTATTTTCTCTATCTCTTCATTCATAGTGTCAATCTAACTTTCATTTTCCAATGCATCTTTGACATTTCTAGGTTCAAAATTAGCTAGTAAACAAGTACCTTTTAGCTTACTTCTTGTCATAGTACCTTCTGATTTGTCTCCAATAATCTAATCTAGTGCATGATGTCTCCTGACATACTTGGCCAATATAGGTTCCTTGCCTCTTTAATTAATTTCATTTTCATCCTCTTTCACTTCAACTTTAGGTTTTGGTTTCTCTGACTCGATAGGCATTGGCTTGGTAGCTTCAAAATGTGACTCAGGTTCCTACAACTCAGTTTGAAATTCTTGCAACTCGATGACTGATGAAGACTCAAGAGTAGAAGTCACTTGATTAACAGATGTATCTAGCAATGTATTAGGTTTAATGAAAATGAATCTCCTATAAACTTCTAGTTCCTTTTTGCTTTCTTCTTCAGTCCTTTTTGCAAACTCATCAACTTTCACATGTGCACTTTCTATGATTTTGTGAGTAGACAAATTCAAACATCTATATGCCTTACTCTTGCAAGAATATTTTAAAAATATCCCTTCATCACCCTTCACATCAAATTTTCCTTTTCTAGATTCTTTCAAGATATAACATTTACTTCCAAATACTTTCAGGTAACTTACATTGGGTTTATAGCCATACCATAACTCATAGAGGGTTTAGAATGAGTCATTTTTTAGCTATACTCAGTTCAAGGTATGAACTATAGTGCTGATAGCTTCCTTCCAATATTTGATAGCAATATTCCTTTTAATCATTAGAGTCCTTGCACAATCCATGAAAGATCTATTCCTCCTTTCAGCTATTCCATTCTACTCAGGAGTTCCAAGAGCTGATACATATCTTTCAATTCCACTTTCAATACAAAAGTTATTGAATTCATTGGAAATGAATTCACCACCTCTATTTGATCTCAAAAATTTCAATCTTTTCCCTATTTCATTTTCTACTCCTGCCAAATACCATTTAAACTTCTCAAATGCTTCTGACTTCTCTCTCATATACATAACAATCATCATTCTAGAGTAGTCATCCATAAAAAGAATGAAGAACGTTTCTCCAGTATAGCTCTCAATTCCAATAGGTCCCCACAAATTAGTATGCACAATTTCCAAAATATCTTCAGACTGATAGTTTTTACTTTTAAAACTATTCTTTCCCATCTTACCAATCTGATAATCCTTGCACCGACCAACATCAGGTTTCTTTATGCTAGGAATGCCTCTTACTTTCTTAAATTCTCTTATTTTTACCATGTTATCAAAATTCACATGACATAACCTTCTGTGCCATAACCAACTTTCTTCAACTTGAGCAATAAAACAAGAGCACTCACCAAGATCTAGATAAAACAAGTTACCTTTTGTTTGTATGCTTAATCCAATCAGCTTTCCTTTGTACTCTAGTAGTCTTGCATTTCCATGCATGAATTCCACCTTGAATCCAATATTGATTAGCTATGCCATACCCAAAAAATTATGTTTTAGTCCTTCAACCAATAGGCATTATCACATACAAGTTCTTTGGTTAATGAGATTCAGACTCTTCCTTTTATGCAATAAGGTTCATTATTTCCAAACCTTACATTACCACCATCATAGTCTTCAAAATGTTCAAAATTTATTTTGTCACTAGTCATATGATGTGAACAACCATTGTCTATGATCCATGTATCATTTTTTTTCACATGAGAGATAAGTGGCATCTTATCTTCCTCATCATTATTAGATTCATCTTTCATAGTAATATAAATGATTTCATTTTCACTATTATCGAAATCCTTAGAGTCCTTAGCCATAAAACATGTTTTATTACCTTTGTCCTTGAATGATTTGAAATCTTTCTTGCCATTGCACTTATGACCTTTCTTCTCATCCTTGCTTTTATTGTTTGGGCACCTAGCTGCAACATGACCAATTTCCTCACATGAAAAACAAATTAGGGGAACCTTACCTTTGTATTTTCCTTTGCCTCTAGAATATTTCCTTGCTAGTAGAGCTTCAACAACTTCAAGATCATTGTCAGAACTTTCTTTTGATTCTTCTTCACTTTTTGATTGAGTGTCCTTTATTTTCTTCCCTTTTTATTTGATTGAAAGCTTGGCTTCAAATGTTGATTCAATGTTTTTGGAAGCTGGGACATAATTGTCATAGTTATCCAGCTCAAATACTGTCAACCTTTCTACTATGGCATCCAAATTTATCTTATGATTTCCTTCACATCTTCTTTCTTGAATTTTAGATACCCTAATTGCATAAATGGGAAGTAATGTCCTAAGAACTTTACTTACAATTGTTTCTTCCTTGATATCTCCTCTAGAAGCTTTGATTGCACTAACACTTTCTTTGACCTTTTCGACATATTTTGCAATGTTTTCATCCTCTATCATTCTCATCTAATCAAATTTTCCTCATTCTCATCTGAGGCTTTCTGCTTTGGCTCTCCTTACATTGTTATCACCTCCATAGATATCTTTTAGCTTGTTCCACATAGCAAAGGTATTTTTGAAGTCCTTGATATCATCAAATTCTTCATAGCTTAGGACAGATGCAATTTCTATCATCATGGTGTTATGAGTCTTCTTCTCAGCAATGTCATTAACAGATAATGTACCAAAAGGAGTTGTGTGTTCTTCATCAAGGTATTTCAATCATGTATCTCCAATGAAAGCCATATGAAGTCTCATTAGTCCCTACCATGCTGAAAAGTTATCCCTGTTAAGCCTTGGAATTTCTCTCTTGTAAGACATCCTGATCTTTAGCTTAGGTCCTTGAAACCCTTCATGCAAGAACCAAGAGCTTTGATACCAATTTTTGGAAATATAGATGGAGTAAATAAGAGGGGGGGTGAATTAGTTACCACAAAAACAAATCCACAGATCCCTTAGATATCTGATAAAACTAGTTACTATTGTCACTCGGTAAACATACAGAAAAATGTTGTAACTTGCCAGATGTCGTGTATGTTATTTTCTTTTAAATCTTAAACATTCATAGTGATTAACATACAACCATAAAAGAAATAACATGAACACATGAGACACCAGATTTAACATGGAAACCCAATATGGGAAAAACCACCAAGTAACTAGCTACTGATTTTCACTCTTCTAAAGTGAGCCCTATCAGGAGCCAACATGGTTAAAGGTTACAAAACACACTGTTAGGTGTGACCTTGTTAGAGGAATTTAATCACCCTATTAGGAGTGGCCTTGCTAGAGGTCTTTAGAATAATTCAATGGCACTGTCACCTTGTTAGAGGATTTACAAATGGCTATTAAACCAACTCTATTAAGAGATTTAGGAATCATTGCTACAATGGTGAGAAAGAAACAATGAAATGACCTAAATGAGATGCAATTGAGTTGCTAATCCAGATCTCTATTTTTCTCTACACAAGATCCTTCCTAGTCAAATAAATCTTTTTGCTCCTCTAGGATATCTGACCATCCTTCAAAGTTTCATGCTCACTCATTACCCTTTAGAATTCTCAACTTGACCTTTCATATATACCATTTAGATTATCAAGTCAGCCCAATTACAACTTATAATTACCAATAATCATTACCTCAGTTAGCTTCAAACATTACTTCAAATAATTAAACTTTATTTCTCAAAGTAACAAAATCCTTCATTAGTCGACTATGCTCAGTAAACGTTGTTCCAAAAATGATAACAAGCTCAGTTAACATTGCGAACCCTATAAAATCCTTTGGAGACCAAGTGAACTCAGTAAACACTAACTTTGCTTCGTTAACCATGAGAGCTTGGTTAACAGTAATTTTTTCCACAATTTCCTTTGACACCTGAGTGAGCTCACTAGACACTATTTCCACAAAGTAATAACCAAGAATGCTCATTGGACTCCAAAATTTGCTTTGCTAACCAACTGAGCTTAGTAGACTCTATTTGATAACTGATATGACATTTGTGTAACATCAAAGACAACACACAATTCAACAATTGTATCCAACAGGTTGGACAAAGGTTAAAGGTAAAAAATACAAACATTCTCAATAGTCCTTGGATCAACTTCTTAGATCTCACTCTTTTAGGAGTAGGAGGTCTTAATTGTTTTGTGTTGTAATTGGTGGTAGAAATGTACTATGATATCTGTAGGGCCACCTTGGTCACCCTTTGGTTGGTGACCTCTTTCTCCTTTTTTCTATGGTATCTTTTGTTCAGGCTCCATGAAAATATTTTTTGTAAAGGGTTTTAGGTACCCTTCAAAACCTATTTTCCTTAATCAAAAATACATATATGAAACAAAAAGTTAAGCAATTGCATGAAAATTTTATTTGTTGATGATATGTTGTATGCATAGAGATGTTTTATGAGATTGATTAAGTTGTGTGAATCTATTAAAAGTTGAATTGGTACATCTTGACCTTAGGATAACTGATTCACCCACTCCCCTCTCAGTTATTCTAAATGATTATAACAATATTGTCCCCTTGTTTCCTTTCTATGAAATTTTCAACTGTATATGCATAATGAATGCACTCAAGCTAGAGTAGTACTCTGATAAGTGACCTCCCAGGAAATCTCGATGCTTCACTTCTTTGAGCATCACCTAGATCCAATGAGTGCTAAGTGTTCCATTTATTCTCATGAGAGATAGATTCATGTGAATCACTACTCCTAAAAGATGTGTCAATGAGTTTGACTCAAATAATATACAGTACAATACTTATAACAATATCACAATTTGGCTTGGTGTGGAAAATATCTCCAACTTATCAATACCTTTCTTACCATCAAAGTTGAAAAGATAAATAATTTTTTTTAAAACTTAGGGTAAGAAAAAGATAAAGAAGTAATAATATATAAATACATTTTAAAACATAAATTATAACAGTAGTTGAAATATAATTATCACTAAAACATTCAAACTATACTTTACAGTGAAGTTAAAAGTTGGCTCTTTTGACAAATGTTTGAAATATAACTCTTAATACTAAGACTAATAAGAGGAAATCTAAAATGTAATCATTTTCCTAAGTTGGTGAGTGGGGGAAAAAGTTTGCTAAAATATCATATTGGAAAGATAGAATACCATAATATCACATCACGTGACAACTACCTTGAAGAGGATACTAGGGAGGCTATAGCAAGCGTTGAAGCATATAAGCAAAAGAATATGGCAATAAAAAGGACAAAAAAATTCATGGTAGCCCTAATGGGAGGTTTTTGTTCTACAAGGTCATAAATAGGTGCAAGGGCTTCTTCTTCCATAGAGTCGTGGTACAAGGATCATTATCAAACAATGGAAGTGACCATATATTAGACTTTTGGGTTCCATGTAACATTTTTGGTGTTAAACCTATATTGAAAGACACTACATCAAACAAAGAAATGCATGAGAAGACAAGGTGATAGTTGCAATGTTTTGGAACTACAACAATATTCCCTTCAATGCTCTATGTATTCTATATTGGGATCAAGTAGATTGGTTTGATAATAATAAAAATGATAATATAGAATGACAACAAGAGCATGATGTTGGAGGAAATACAAAAAAAATACAAATCAATATAGAGGATTCTATTACAAAGGATAGCAAAAATGAATCAAAGATATGTTAATTGAATGGTTGAGAGAAAGGGGAAAATCATACAAATAGAGGGAGACTAGTTGTGTTTGCCCCCTGTAAAGACAAAAGCAAGAGGTTTTAGGTGAACTAGACACATTCCACCCTACCAAAAAAGAAGCTAGTCAATTTGGGATAACTAGTCATGTGCTACCCTTGTAGAGATAGGAGAACCAATTGTGTTCCACCTTGCATAGATAGAAGAACCACACACAGATAAAAAATGGTAATGTAGTCATGTTTACCTTGCAATGAAAAAACCAATACAATAGAAACCTACAGTAGAGATGTAGAGACCTCTCTCCCAGAAAAAAAAGGAAGCAATATGAGATTTCCAAAGTTTCAAGAAAGAAGAAGAAAATTTGAAATTTTAGCTATATTCATGGAGTCAAAATTAAGGAGGATTGTAAGAAGTAATTTTTGACTCCAATTATCATTGTCGGGTTGGTTAACCAGTCATGTTAATTGCACACGAAGTATTTATTACATAATTTGAAATGAGGAAAATTCTAGATTATGGTGCCCAATTTGTATTTTATATTAGAGTTTTGGTGCTCAACTTTATTGCCCTATTTTATATATGCCTAATGTAACTCTTGTAAAATGATATGGTTCAATAGTTTACCACAATGAATAATTTGTCTCCACTTCTCTTTTATGGAATGAATTTTATTTTATGTTGTATCATTGTAACATGGCATTACATCTATTCAATTTTTAACATGGTATCAGAACATTTCTAATTTCAAACATGATATGAGAACATTTATAATTTCCAACATTCTTCCCTATATAAACTAACAAATGAGATGCTTATATAAGTTGTCATGGAGGAATTACAAGGGCCATACATAACACAAAAGACAAGACATTCTCCAAAACACACAAAAGAGAGTTTATAAAAAAATTCCTAAACTAAAATGGAACACAAGCCATACATTTGTAAAAGAAACATGATTTTATATTGACCATAAAGGACACATGAAACAATTAAGGAGAATAGAAAGATGCCTTCATCAAACATACCTTTTTTTCTCCATCAGTGCCACATAGATTAATGTAGTCAAGGATACCCATAAAGAAATGACAGAGGCAACATGAATCATTATGTGGAAGTTCTAATGTAGATAATAACATTTTCCAAGAGGAAACAATGCACAAACTTTATGGTCAATGCTTATAATGAAAGCACAAAGAATTCATCCCTAATACGCAGCAAGACAACTCAGCAAAAAAAACCACATTGGTCTAAGTTATGTAGCCACAAACAAATATGAACAAATTTGTCAAACCCATGCATGGAAGGAAAAATTTAATGTACATTGATATATTATGATATGTGTATTAGTGTAAATAATTAATCACTATTTGCACTTAAGTTTACGTAGGATAAATGCATTATTTTATTATTTATTAGGTTAGACACCTAGGAGTATGCATAATCATATGAGTTGTCATGTTGACAACACAAGACTAAGTAACTCTAATTTAGCACATGGTGTCTACAACATAATTTTGCATGACACACCTTTGTAGGCTTATCCTCTCATCACCACACTAACTCTTGTGCTCAATGTATGATAATACACTCTTGGTGGACATGTGCTTAGTTGTGAGGCTTATCATATTGCTAACCCCTAGTCATTATAGAAGCATTCTACAGGCCTTTATAAATAGGCACTCCTAGTGTACCTGTACATCAATTGAATTTCATATTGTTATTTTGATCATACTCTATTGGTCTATCTTGTGCTATTTTTTGAGCTTCTTGGTCTTGGGTGATTTTTTCCTAAGGAAAATTATTACAATGTGAACCAAAACACACCTCTAATCACCCATTCAACCCTCTAATGATACATTTAATAGCTATGCTAATTTTTGAATAATATCTTGGAGAAACTAGTAGAACTCCATGCGGATTATAAGGACTGACAAGAATCATTACCTTGGAACTCCATTGAAAATAGTAGATACAAAAATATTTAAGAAAAATATTATTTTCTAACACACACAAAAATGCTAAAAAATTCAGATATTTTAAAAAAAATATCCAATCTTTCTATGCAAAAGCTTTCTCCTTTTTCAACTTTAGATACTTTATCAAATAATTTGTACAGTGTGCATGATTGTCAATTAAATAAGTACTATGTTTGTCCTGACTTTAAATGAAGGAGAGAAATTTATCTCCATGATGGATCATAGAGTGTGATCTAAAACTTGATTCAAAAAATTGATGCAATTAAAATTAGAAATACTAAAAATAAATTAAATGGATTGTGAAAAATTGATATTTTTAAGAGAAATTTATGTTAAGGTCAAATCTAATTGAGATAAGTGGAGAGAAAAAGGTAGGCATTATATTTGATCTACTTAGATTGAAAGCAAGAGAAAGAATTCAATAAAAGTTACCTAGAATATCTTATTTTTTTCAACAACATATCTCCTAATTTAGTGTTGATTTTTTGTGCTTGTAAAGACCCATATAAGATTCTTATTACATAATTTACAAAGATTCAAGGAAGTCCCACACAATCCATAGCACAAATATTATAATTTGTTTGATAGTGACAATGCTTTGTGTTATCCATGCCTAAAAAGAGACTTAGAAATGTGGAAAGATTTGTGTCCCCAATTCCTTTTTATTACAATAAATACCACCACTATTGCAAAACCTACTTCATATGATAGTCCCAACCCAATCTCATACCACACACTTTCCTCACTCTTCTCTTCTTCAATAGTGAGTGTGTAATTGGGAGGAAGAAATGGAGTGAATTTTCGCTAAGAGAATTTATATTTAGAAGCAGACATCTCACAAATTTGGATTTTCCAAATAAAAATATTTATCAAATATGTCATGTGCCCTTGTAGTATACAAGGTTGTTGGAAAAATTGAGGACTCTAAATAGTTGAAAGAATCAAGACCTAAAGAAATTTTCTCATAAAAATGATTTGTTTAAAGGTCTAGTGATTCTATTCAAGTCATTTGAACAATACTATTTAGAATAGCACCATTGAAACTATTTAGGAGCAACTTTAACCCCTTCAAGAAACTAGTCAAGAAATTGGCCAATCAGAACTACACTATCTTGAAGACCATGGCTGACAATTTTAACACCATGCTAAACAAGCTAGAATAGGGTAAAGACCAAGATTCTAGGGATATGAAAGAGGACTAGGGTCTAAGCAAGCGAACAAGGGTTGATTCCAAGAAGAATGAGGGTGTGGAAGCAAAAAAGTCAGATGATATGAAAGCCTTTGTAGAAAACATGAACATTCAGGCAGACCAAGCGACAAATCTTCTGAAGACATTGTTGTTGTTCTGTTCTGAAGATTAGACTGATGTTTTATAATTAATTTATAGAAGCATCATTATAGTGTTTATATTATATTTGTAGTACTACAGTAATATATTTGTGATATAATTGGTAGATAGATCATATATAATAATTTATGTATTTTTTTAAATATAAATTAATATTAGCAATAATATCTTATAGTGGAAATTCAATTAGGAAAAAATTGGTTGATTTTTTCACATGTATTTGTGTAGTTCATGAAAAGAATTAGTAGGTAGAGATGGAAGAGCTAGAGGAGAAAATATAAGAGAAAGAAATAGAAAAATAAAGATAGAAACATGAAGTGATATATAGTAGGAGAAATGAAAATAGTAGTAGAGAGATAAGGATATAGAGATAGAGGTAAAGAGATGAAGGGATCTAGATATAGAGCTACAGGAAGAGGAAAATGTAGAGAGAAAGGGAGACATGTAGATTTCAAGGGGGGAAGAGGAAGATAAAGTTGAGGGAAGAAGATAGATCAAGAAGGCAAGAGGGGGGAATATAAATGGAATAATATGGAGGGATGAAGAGTTTGGAAAAATAAGAAGATAAAGAGATGCCTATAAATGAAGGCAGAGCTAAAACATGCATTATTATCATAATTTTTTTTTCCAATACTCTCATTCAAATATTGAAGTTTAGAATATTAATATATGTTTTAATAAGATTTTTAGACAAAAAAAGAGTGTCATGATATGTGATTAGAGTTAAGATTAGTTGATGTTGCATAATTAATTTATAAAAAAAGTGTCATATAGTGGCTATACTCTTTGGAATAAAACTCATCTCTACCTTTTGAATTCATATGCGATCCATTCTTGTACATGTAATTATATGAAATGTAGTTGAACCAGTCAAATATAATTCCTAGTTTGGTTCTATCATCATTGCTTGTAAATTAAAGATAGTGTGGTGTATATTTTGAAAGGTGATTTGAAGAAAGGTTCAAGATTTGGAAGCTCTATAGTGGCCCAATTTCTACAAGAATACTCCCTTTCAAATTCTTCTTCTTCATTGCTAGCACTAACAACTCCGAAATATTTCCTAATGACTTTGGAAACTGACCTTCCAATAAGTTTTGCCCCACATCCATAAAATATAATTTTGTATAGTTTGATATGGAGTAAGGGATTGATCCACCCCCTCGTTATTCCTTATTAGTAGTGATCCCAACTGACTTAGGTTATCAAATTCAAATGACATAACTTGCTTAAATTACTAGAAAACCCCCGAGAACATGAGTTTACAAGTTTGTGGTATGGAGTAGTGGTTTCCATGACTATGATTGGTAAAAATTTAATTGAAACTTTTAAGGTGTGTAGTGGTTACTTGAATGAATAATACATTACTTGATTGTAATGGTAAATATATAAATAAAATAAATAATATTGTATAAGTGGCCTAGCTAACTATCATAAGTCTCATGGACATAAATGTATTGTTTAGTAAAACATAAAGAGATAGTAAAATAAATCTTACATTTCGTGATTTCTCTCTTGAACCTTTCCTAATAGGGTAGATGGTTTCATGCATAATACAAATTCTTAAAGATTACAAGTGAGACACATAGGTATTGAATAGTGAAGCATTGCAAATCTTGAAACCTTGTATTAGTACCAAAATGTACTTAAATTTTGACCATATTGTATATTTATTTGTTCAAATTATGAAATTTGTTTAAAAAACAAATGCTATTTTATGACATATACTTAGATAAATTTATCACATCAACAATGAGGAAAATCCTACCTTAACTACAACAACAATGTTTTTAAGTTTTTTAAGAATGGATTTAATTTTTTTATTACATACAACTTGAATAGAAATGAAGTATGAAAGCTTCATTTTATGGTAGTTATTTAACACTAATTAACATCAAATGTAACTAATTGTCAATGATATATTTTTCACAATAATAATGAATAGTGAATTCTTTCTTGATCCAAACATTAATACTATACATGAGAAATTGGCATAGTGATTTCAGAATATGCAAAATAAAAATTTGCCAAAATCAAATAAATTATTAAATAAAGTTATAAAAATAAATCACAAATTTAATTAACTTTTTCAAATAATAATATTATATATTTATATTGGCCAAGTTATGAAACCATGGAAAACAAAATTTTAAGACTACATCAACTCCCTGAAAGTACATATGTCCCCACTTTCTTCTTAATACAATAAATAACACTACTACTACAAAACCTACTCCATATGATAGTCCAACCCTTGTCCAATACCACACAAATTCCTTGCTCTGCCCTTCTTCATTAATAGAAGTAAAAGTGGGGAAGGAGCAAGAGAAAATTATGGCCAAGCACATTTTTTAGGAAGTGGACATCCCCATAAATTAGGGTTTTCAAAATAAGATGACTTGGTAAATTTTGTCATGTGTCCTCCTTGTGGTATATTGCCTGAAAGATTATTGTTGGAAAAATTGAGAGCTCCCAAATAATTCAAAGAATCAAGATCTAAAGGAACTTGTCTTGAAAATCGATTTGTAGAAAGATCTAATGATTCCAACCAATTCATTTGAACAATACTATCTAGAATAATACCATCAAGATTGTTCATAGAAAGGTTAAATAGTTTCAACCCCTTAAACTTTCCCAAATTAGAAGGAAGATTCCCTTTCAATTGATTGTCTGAAAGGTCTATGGATGCCATGGTGGAGTAAGTATATGTATAATGCTCATCTCTACCTTTGGAATTCATATGCAATCCATTCTTGTAGATTACGATATGTAGTTGGTTAAATGCCTAGATATTTGAAACTTACTAAATTCTTGATTTGGCTCTACCATCATTGCTTGTAAACTGACAATACTAAGTGCTATATTTTGTGAAAGGTGATTTGAAGAAAGGTCCAAGATTTGGAGGCTCTTCAGTTGCCCAATTTCTCTAGGAATACTCCCTTTCAAATTATTCTTCCTCATTGCTAGCACTATTAGCTCTAAAAGAGTTCCTAATGACCTTGGAATCTGACCTTCTAATAAGTTTTGTCCCACATCCAGAAAATATAATTTTGCACAATTTGAGATGGAGGAAGGGACTAATCCACCCACCTTGTTATTCCTTATCACTAGTGATAGCAGCTAACTTAGCTTACCAAATTTAGATGGCATAACTCCGCTCAAATTATTATCCCCTAAATTCAACATTTGAAGCTCAGAACAATCGCCTAAGCTTGAAGGGATGATTCCACTCAAATGATTATTCACCAAATTTAATACCTGTAGTGAAGAGTTATTTTGCAATCTTGGAGGAATACTTCCTGTGAGCAAATTATCATTGAGCAACACTATTTGTACATTAGGAGGCAAACTTGATGGTATTTGACCAGACAATGCATTGCTAGACACATCCAAGACCCTTAAGAGATTCCAAGCTGAAGTATTTAACAGAAGGCAACATTCTAGATGATTTGTTGTGAGATTGATGTACTAAAGAATCATGTCCTATAGCTAAGATGGTATTTCTCCAACAAGAATGTTGTTGGCCAATCTCAACTCTAAAAGTGAGAACTGAGTGGAAATCCATGAGGGAATTTGACCATGCATCTTACATGCTATAATATGCAATTTTGTCAACTGGAATGAAGGAATCCATGTGGTGTTGATGTTAAGTATACAATTGGATAGGCTGAGTTCCTCTAATTTGGCAAGGTTGTGAAAGAAAGCCTCTAAAATTACCTGATTTCCATTCAATGTGAGAGAGAGCCTTTAAAGTGAAGAGGGTAGCACTAAGGAGTAAATTCTCTAGTTGAATTTATTCCTCTTATCATAGAGATCAGTGAGAGAGGGAAGCCTTGAAAATGTGGGGAGAAGAGTTCCATTTAGCTGGTTCTTAGTTAGATCCAAGTATAGAAGTAAAGAAAAACCACCTAATGAATCTGAAATTGAGCCACTCAAAGCATTACTAGAAATATAAAAATGTTTTAGCAAAGAAGCCCTACCTAAAGAATATGGAATATTACCAATAAATCCATTGTTAGCAAGTTGTAGCCAACTCAGAGAAGATAAATTAGAGAAAGAAGAGGGAATGCTTCCTATTAGTTGATTTTCTGATAGATCCAACGAAGTTAGAGAAGAGAGACTACCAAGACAAGATGGTAAGCTTCCATTTAGTAAATTGTCATTAAGTAGAACCACACTAAGATTGGTAAGATTGAGCATACATATAGTACTGAGGAGGGTTTCACCTTCAAAATTGTTATACCTTAAATCAAGCACAGAAAGAGAAGACATGTTTGCAAAGGACAATGGAATGTTCCTGCTCAAACTATTGCCAGGTGAGGGAAGCATAATGAGAGAAGAGAGTTGTCCCAAGAAAGGAGGAATATTACCTATAAATCTTGTCATAAATAGCTCTATCTTTTCAACAAAAGTGAGATTGCAGAGGCTATCAAATATGAGTCTCCCTTGAAATAGTCTCACGCTAGATATTTGAACATTGGCTATGTGATGAGTGGCTTCATGGCAGCGTATGTACTCCCACTGGCAACAATCACTTCCCTTCACCCATGGTCTCAGTAGGTTAAATGGGTCATTTATACTTGCCTTGAATTGAAGAAGGGCTTCTTGTTCTCTATCAATACATCCATTGCAAAAACAGATAAAAAATAGGGGAATAATAACAACTATAAACACAAATAGCTTTTCCATGGGAGCCATTAGTGTTTTGAGTGATTTGGTAGAGCAATGAGAGGGTAAGTAATTACAAAGGAGCAAGGTTTGAGTGATTTGGTAGGGCAATGAGGCTAAGTGATTATAAAGGTTTATAACTAGCTTTGAGATAGAGGATTGCCCCATGGAGCTAAAATCTAATCATAACCCCATCTTGATAAGGGTGGCCACTCACTTTAAAGATCAACATATTGTCTCAAAACCTTTATAGAAGAGGAAGATGATTCAAACTGGAAAAATTTTAATGACACAAGAAAACCATAATATTTTCCAAGACTCTCTCTTGCGGCTATCTAGGGTTCAGGGAAAGCATCTCAAGTTTGATAAACAACATTCCATGGACAAGGATAATCTTGTTCTTACTATCATTAAAGCCCTAGAGGAGTGTAAATAATCTAAGGCCACAAGGGAAGCCAAGAACACTTTTCCAACCAATCCATGGTTTGATGAGGAGTGCAAAATGGAAAAAAGGAATTAGAAAAAGAACATGAATAGTGAAAGTAGAAAGGAATATGATTAGTTGATTAAAAAGAAGAAAGAAGAGTATGTGAACATGAGAAGACTCGAGTTGATTAATCTTGGTAAAAGCAACCCCAAAAAGTTTTGGAAAGAGCTTCAACAGAGAAAATGTAGTTAGAGAACAACATCACAGGAACCAAATGGCTAGAATATGCCAAGACCCTCTAGAAGTGTGATTTAGGAGAACATAGAACCATGGTAACCAAGACTACAGGTGAGTTATTCAGCTAGAAGGATATTATTCAAGGCATAAGGAGGTTAGCTATTGGTAAAGCAGAAGATATAGATGGGCTTCAAGCTAAATACTTAAAATGGGGTGTTGAAACCCTGACACCACACAGTACCAAGATTTTCAATAGTGTCAATAGAGAAGGCTTCCCTATAAAATGGACAACAAGAGTAGTGATCCCACTCCACAAAAGTAAAGATATAAATAACCCTTCTAATTGTCAAACCATCATGATCAATCCACTCTTCAAAAAGTTATTTAGTAGCATAGTAGAACAAAAAACCAGCAATTGGGACAAAGCAGAAGGAAAAAGAGAAAAAGGGGAAGTAGGCTTTAGACCAAAACACTCTACTATATATCATGACATCACTCTCAGATACTTGATAGAGAAAGTTTGGGACACTCAGGGGGATGAGGCTTTCTGTTTTTTTGTAGATTTTAAAAAAGCATTTGACATAGTTCCACGCAACAAACTATGGGTCATAATGGAAGAGTTGGAAGTTCCTAAAGAGCTTAGGTTAGCTGTTCATAGATTATATGAGCAAGTCTAAGCTAAAATCAAAATGACAGAAGGGCTATCAGAGGACTTTGGCAGCAACATTGGGGTTAAGCAAGGGTGTTCGCTATCTCCAACATTATTTGGGCTCTATATTGACAAGTTAGAAGAATGGATGAACAAGACCAATGGTGAGGGTGTACAGTTGGCTCACTTTGTGATAAGATTGCTCTTATATGCAGATGACCTCATAATAGTTGCTAGAATGGCGAAAGGTTTGAAAGAAAACTTGAAAGCACTAGAAATTTTTTGCCATGAAGTGGGAATGCAAGTGAACACTAGCAAAACCAAAGTTATGATCTTCTCACTAAAGAAGAATAGGGGCATATAGGATGAGTTTCTGTTTAAAGGTAACCCTCTTGAGATTGTGGAGGAGTACAAATACTTGGGCATAGATTTTCATAACAAACTCAATTGGGATACATGCAGATCAAAAGGAATCCAAGGGAGCCGGAAGACATTATACTCTTTGCAAAATAGGTGTAGGAACATAGAATTATGGGATTGAACGACCATGAAAACTCTTTTTGGTTTGCTGGTCACTTCGGTTATTCTATACGAATGTGAAGTGTGGGGTGGTAGTGTGTCCCAAAAGAAATGGAGACAGGTAGAAAGAATTCAAAAACACTTCATCACATGCAATCTTAAAGTCAAGGCCACGGTACCGTATGAGATTCTATTGGTGGAGGTGGGTTCCTTTCCATTAGAAGCTGTCACATTGGTCTGGATGCTAAGCTATTTAAGAAAAACCCCCAAGGTCTAGAAACACATCGTTGGCTCAGGCTAGTCGTAGAGGAAAAACATGTCAAGCGGAAAACACATGGATGAAGCAAAATGACAAATGGATGTGAAAATGGGATATCAACATCCATACTTGCTCAGATAACATTAAAGAAATAAAGAAGTTTTTCATGGAAAAATTTTGCAATATTCTATGGACAAGACACGCAGGGTAGAATAAATCTTATTACATTAAAGAATTTAACCCCACTTCTAGTCATGATGAAAAGGCCTATATAAGAGCACCTATTAATTAGAAAGAAAAAATGTTGATGGCACAACTCAGAACTAGTTCACACTGGTTGCGGTGTGAAACTGGTAGATGACAAGTTCCAAAGGAAGAGGGGGAAAACAGATCATGTTTAGTCTATAATATGGGAGCAGTTGAGATAAAGCAGCACTTTGTTATGGATTGCTTGGCATACAATGACATCAAATCTGGTTATATAGAGATACAGCAGAACAAGGACTTCAACTATTTATTCGAAGAAGATTAAGTGAAGAGAACAACAGCTCTAATCATCAAACTTCAGAGAAGGAGAGACAATTTAACCAAAACTTTGCAACTAGATTAGTTATCATCCTACCTTGGGGGGGTGATCGTGTGGGTCCCATAGGCTACTTTAGCCTCATGGATGTCATTAAAATCTATCATATCAAGGAGGAGGGTTTGAGTGAAGGAAGGCAAAAAAAAAATTCAATGAACTCACATAGGGCTTGAATTGGGGTCAACAAAGGAATGAAAATCTACCCACAATTTTGCTGCACTTGGGCAAACTTTTCATAGAAATCTGAGAAGACTTGCAGAGACTTTGAGGAAGGCAGCCATGAAATGTGGGTTATGAAACTTGACTCAACTTGAGTTGCCAAACCTATCTGAAAATAGAGAACACTTTCAGAGTCCTAGATGGATTGAAAATTGTCATAAATGTTGTCTTTCCACATTTTCATAGAAATATAAAGATGTGGGAGATTATGTTTCTGCTAATAAGATTTGTGGTAAATAAAACATGATTATCTACTTGTGAAGTTTTATATTAATTTCTCTATTGGTCAAGGTAAACTTTAAGAAAGCCACGTCCAAAACAAATATAAACTATTGGAAAATGTTTCATTATTTTACAAAAATAAAATTATTTCTGTTGGCGAATCTCTCAGTTTTTTATTCTAAATATGATTAATATTGGCAACTATTTTCAAATAATTTTTTTTTTTAATAAAATATTGACGAATCTCAATAATAATAGGAAGTTTATTAATCACCATGGAATATTATAAATCAAAATTAAACTTTTTTTTACGTCATGGAATATTATGAGGATTGTTACATATACTTTAAATCAATAGTGAAAACTAAATATTGGTGATATAAAGTAACTAATAATTATGATAATTATTGGTTAGTTAAATATAATTTCTCCAATAATAAATTATATTTAGGTGACTCAAATCTAATCATGTAACGAATATTATAGCGAATATTTGAGTTTAATTTTTTCAATAAAATAAATTATTGAACGATTTTAAATATTCTAGAACTAAATTTTATAGAACTATGATGACTTAGATTGTATCAAATCTTAAATTATTAGCCAAATTACTAGCCAAAAAATTCTAAAATACTTTTCTATTGGTTACATTTTTACAAAGCAATAATCACATTGAAGACCTTGTTTTATTTGCAAACTAACAATCACAAGTGTATTGGGCATCATCAATACTATGTGAAATCATTGTCTAATCTCTTACAATAATGTGATTGCTATCATCAAAGCCTTTTGTCGACCTATCTCTATCAATGATAATTACAAATTCATCACAACCATTCATATCGATGGTCATAATAGTCATTGAAAATAGAATTTCGTCAATCTACTAACAATAATGACAGATACAGAGTCCAATTTTTTTTATTTTGAAACAACATATTCTACATATGTTTGTATATCTTAATTAGGATTGTATTTTTAACTTTATGCATTGATGCCTATTAGTAAACAACTTAATAGTAAAGTACCAACACACAACATATGTATCACTTTCTATAAGCATCACCCCAATACTTTGAGTGCACAATTTTTTTCATATGAAATAGGTGTCACTATCTATAAGCATCACCCAAATATTTTGAGTGACAAATTTTTAGTTCCTTCAAAAGACGGGATGTCATTCATTGAATGCAATTTTTCAATTAGATTAACCAATCAAATCAAAGAATTTAAAAGTTTTTATAAAACTTGCAATGTGTATATCGAATTTTCATTTTTCCTTATTTTATAAAAACCATTTTGTGTTCATTCTATTGGTCCATACTATTTTTGGTAGGGAGAAAAATCAATTTTCCTTAACAAAAATGCACATATTTTTCCAACAACAATAACAACCTGCATTAATGATAGCTTTATCTTTTCCACAATTGTGACAAATTAATTAAAGTTTTCAAAAAGTAATTATTTTATCTTCCACCTCACTACCTAAGACATAAATGCATGTCTAATCAATAATTTATTACCAAAGATTGTAAATATATCAATCTAGACTATTTTTTAATTTAAGTTTATTTAAAATCTTACTAAAAAACTAATTATCATTCATTTAAAAATACATTTACTTAATTTTTTCTTCATAATAATTTAAAATTATTTTATTCTAATTTAAAAATTAAAAAAATTATTCTAAACTAAAATTTATTAATTAATAACAAAAGTATATTTTTAAGAATATAATGATTTAAAAATATTTATAAATTTTTTTACTAAAACTTTTTAATTTAGTTTTTAATGTTTTATATTTTTTATTTTAAATATATTTATTAGTTTTACATTGTTCCTTACTTTTGTCAATCTTAAAATGCTAACTTTTTTCACACTATGTTTAACTAGCTATTTTTTTTTCAATCTTGTTTTAATTCTTTTTCGCATTTTAAAATTTGTAAAATTAATATTATTCTTCAAATTTACTAACTCTTTTGTTTGTTTGGATCAAGTAGTCAACAATTTATATTTTAAAATTTAATATTTGAATTTATATTGGAAAAGGTGGAAACAAATACTCCATTGATAAAACTCAATTGTATAATTATTATTTAAATACTTCTTAAAATAACATAATCGTTAATCTTTTTTAAAAATTCTCTTCCAACTATCTTTATTCATTGTCCCTATAATAACATATCATTCTCTCTCTTTTAAATATCTTCATATCCTTTATCTCTATTTATAAATCTCTATTAGCATTATCTTTCTTTTCAATCTGTCTTCATATATATAAATCTCCATTTTCCTTTTTTCCTAACTATTATGAGGAATATATCTCTTTAACTCTCTCTTCAATGTGTCTTTAAAGTACAAATAATAACAACATTTTTTTTTTATATCACGCAGGTAGAATCCCATATTGTATCATTTTTTTGATAAATGATCCATTCATCACTTCTTGTGAGTCGGAAGGCCTTCACTCCAACAACTTTGTCATCGTAATGCACTTCCATCGATGTAGTCTTCTGAGCTTCTTGAAAGAACCTATAAATTTTAATGGCCAACACTCAAATAATGTTGTGGCTAGCCTAGAGGCATGAAGTCCCTGTGTATTGGGCTATTAACTAGCAATAGGATCACTACTTCATGTTCATCAATGCACATTTTTTAGTTTTTTTCTTACTTCTCTAAATTTTATTTTTTCCATCTTATTTCTACTTTTTATTTTTTCAACCCACAACATTGCAACCATTATGCATATAGCAGGAACTATGACACCTGTGTCTCTTGTTTTCATATGAAATAGATGTAGGTAATATGCTCCAACTTTCTTTCTTGAATGGGTGGTTTGACATATTTGAACAAACTTGTGTTGTTTATAAATGATTATCTAAAAGGATTATGGTTTAAAAATTAACTAATATAATGATTTTTTTGGACTATTTAAGATTGAGTTGTTTATTGGTTTGTCTCATATTTGTGGAATGATCTTTTAGTGCAATTAAAAAATTATTATAGTATTTTTGCTAACCAATAGAAATAAAGTATTTTGAATGTGTCAAATTGTTATATAATTTCAACATTTGTACATATTTTTCAATTCCAAAAAATGTTAATTATTTGAAATGCTATTTGAATGTAAAAGAAAATGGAAAAAAAATTTAAAATACATTTTACATGACACTCACCATCTCATAACCATGCCATGAGTGGATATTACAACTATGTGAATAAAAGATGAGAGAGAACTGTAGATTGCTAGATATAATATAATGTATAATACACTTTATAAGATAAATAAGTCTTTAGTATATATCATAATTTTTTAAAATATTATAACTCATATTTCATAATATAAATTCTTATATGATATATTTTATATATAATATATTTTTTAATGATAAATTTATTATATCATGTAAGAATGACATGATATATATATATATATATATATATATATATATATATATATGAATAGAAATTTTTTATTAATTAAAATTTAAAGATATATATTCACAAAAAAAGGGGCTAGGGGATACAAGATCACCCTGTGAGTTCAAATGGTCCAACGCCAGAGATCAACTAGTTATCAAAAAAACATATACAAGCAAAAATATTAAAACCTTCAGACTTCAAGAGCGATGCCAGCCGAAGGAGGGTCTTTGTCATCGTAACCCCATAAGTCCTTGGGTTATTGGTTGGCTCAGGGGGAGCCCAACTGTCAGCAGCAACAACATCTTTATTAGCATCCTTATGTTTAGCTTTCTCAGTCCTAGGAGGAGAAATGGCTAAATCCAGTCGGGGGAAGCCCACTTGGGGTTACTGTGGGTAGACGGCCAACCCACATCAGCGACAGTAGGGGGAGCCACTGGGGACCAACTCGAGCCCAACCTCTAAGGAGGTGAGGCCGAGCAGCGACGACTATGAAAACCACCACTGGGAGAGCAGCGACGAGGCTGTGACTTGGGGGTCTATGAACAGTGAGCAGATCTACTTCGACCTCGCTAACAACTATAAGGAGTACGGTCACCGGACAAAACATCTGGAGGCACACGAGCAACCATACAAGGGGCATTTCCCCAGTGAGAAAGTAGCTCCTACAGGTGAGCCAATTCCAACACAACTTTGCTAGTTTGTACTTGTATCTGCAACATGACATTATTACATGTATGTGCTTTAGAGTAAATAGAAACATGAATTTCAAGAAAGTTGGGAGAGAATAAAACAACATTGTGATCTTTCCAAATTGTAAACAATATCTCCATTCTGAAAGCATGCCAGATCTGGGCATATCTAAAAGGGAGTCTGGGAGCATCACAAACAACCACCATATGCCAAGTGAAAGCCTCAGGATGAAAAGGCCTGAAAAAATCATAAATCCAGAGCCAATAATTCTTGGGCTTGCCTATAGAACCAAAAAATATGCTAGAAGCTTTCAATCTAACCACAAAAAGGGCATCTAGGATCTAGAACTCCTAGATGTCGGAGCCAAGGACCCAAAGACAAGCTCTAGAAAAGGAGACACCAAGCAAAGCGAGCAATCTTTGGCTCTGTGATGGTATGCCAGATAGCGACACATCTAAGACTTCAAGTCTTATGAGAAGAATGCAAATGCCAACACTGGTTGAGAGTATCAACCATCAGAAGATGGGGCACCAACCACTAATAGCCCAGCTTGGGCTTGTAACTGGTCATTGGAGTGGCAAGATACCACTTCCAATCTTTCCACCAAGGGTGGGATGAGTGAGTTCCAAGCTTGTGTAACAAATTGGGAGGGATCACAGGAAATAGAAAATCAATTATCTATCGATCTGGATGGATAAGCCTATACTGCACCTGCAAATCCTCCCATGAGCGAAGGCTCATAGTAACCCTAGAGAATAAATCTTTCAGCATTTTAATACCCCTGCAAAAATAAATGCAGAGCACTGGCTCCTTGAATCTTGGCTAAAGGCACACCTTGAGTGACAAAAAAGGGTGACCACCAAAGTTTTTGTTGGTTCATTGAGAGTCCATCTCTGAACCTATTACTAGCCCATTGAATCCATGGCTTGATGGCTTCCCAAGATTTCCAAATACTCTTAACAACAAAAGTGCCCTGAATCTGAATATGTCTAGAAGTTACAAGAAGGGTTTGAAAAAGATAATGTAAAGTATTTTATAATCAATTGTTAGGATTAGATTAAAATATTATAATAAATTGTATAACTAGTTAATAGATTTTTGTATATTATGTGGCAATAAAGAAAAGATATAAAGAAAAGGTATGTTGGTACAATTGGATCACAAATAAATGTTAAGACAACCTTAACCATTGCTAATTACCCTCCCATTTCCACCACCATAGCCACAATGACTATTACTGTGAGGCTCCATTAAGGTTAGTGACATCATAGAAGATACAATTTTATTCACAAGTTCAACTATCACACCATCATAAAGTATTTTTTTCTTTTTTAAATGTGTCCATGTTGTTCCTTGATGTTGCTAATGAAATCTTTCCATTAATGTTTAAAATTAATTATAATTTTAAGAATAATATATTGATAAAATATTCACAATCTAAAAATTAAAATATTAATGATTAGAGATACATATATAAATCTATTAACTAAATACTTATAGACTTAAAAATCAGTGATCTTGCAATATATGTAATTCTCCTTATAAATGTCTTCTTTCACAATAATATATAAATTGTCTAATTTCACAGTATATCACTTTTTCTTAAAATAGAATTCAATGTCTCCTCACTTTCAATTGTACTCTATATTCACAATATTATTGTTGGCAAAAATTATAAAGAAAATGGATACATTGTAAAATTTAATAATTGATCAATATGCCTCATTCCCTTAACCATATCACTTCCACAACTCAGGTGTGATGACATTTGTTCATTATGCTATAAGTACATCCTAATGTCACCATCTCTTCCTCGAAGACCATTACACTATAAGCAAGAACTTTGAAGAACTTTGAAGTTAGTCACGTGATTGGAAGTTGTGATAAAAAGCTCATTTGATAGACTTATATGGGCATTACGTGGAACAATGATTCCACAAAGCTGTTTCTTTTTGTCATGTAAGAAGATTGCAATTCTTCAGAACATCAAGTATGGTACCGAGAGGTGGCATGGAGGTTGATGGCAACATGAAGGAACAAACGTTTATGGATGTAGGGACACCTGGAAACCTGGTTTCATAGAAATAAAATCCTCCCCTGTTGCCTGCCAGATGCAGGTAATTAAAATGGAGGCTCCCTATATTTTCATCTGTTCTGCTTGCATCGTGCATATTCCTATAGCTGGCATTTTAAATTGTCAAAGACAGATAGAATCCATGTAAATATCGTGAAGTTAGAGCTGTTGGAGTTTTATGTTTTAAATATTCCAAGTTCTTTTGTGTTCATTATTTCGAGGGAATTTTTCCATTCCCTCTCTGTACTCTATCCCTCCTGTTACTAGATGACTGATAATTTGTGTCTCTTAATTGAAGTTCGGATTTGAGAGAGTACGTTTTATTCTGAGATATCCTTTATTCACATTTTCGGTGACTGTACTCATTATAAATTCTTTTGTGAACTGACTTTCATCGATCTGACATAGGTCTTCAAGTGAGTAGATTTTAAGATTTATAAGCCTTGCAACTCATATATAATATGGGTTGCTGACTTTTTTATATCTGTCATGTCCCCATTTTTAGCAGATTCCTGGAGTTGGCCTAGTCAGTTCATCATAGCAACCCTTGTGAGCTGACACAGTGTTTTGGGGATCTCAGTTATGGATTTAATAGTTTTAGTAAGCCCATTTTTAGTAGTTGTTTTTTTTGGCAGGGTAGTGGATGGTTTGGTAGTTGGTCGTCACCTGTAGCTAATCAGATTAATAATTGCATAAGCTCTTATTTAGTTATTATTCATTGAGTTGCATTATTATAATAATGTTTATATTATTACAATAATGACTTTAAGTGATATTTCTAAAAATCAAGTCAGAAAGTTTCTAGTATTGAGTTCTTTTGAAAAACTTCCACGATTTCTGAAGTGGATTTTTATGAAAACTTCTCCCAACAAAAGCTTATAAATGAGGGCTCATTTCATTGGGAAAAGTAGGTTTGATTATATATTTGTTTTTGTGTCTTTGTGGCTTTTTTCCTAATTTCTGAAGTGTACACCGAGAGTTTCTGAGGATTCTGTGGAGTCACTGATGATATATAGTGATTTCATTGGTTAGTCTCCTATCTGTGATTGTTTGTGTCGGGGAGATTGGTATTATCATTTTGAAGTTTTAACTTGAAGGTTGACTACAATTCACTGCTGTGGTATAACAGGTTGCAAGAATGTCTAGCTACTTCTATTGGGCTTGGAGATTGGTTTGTTGAATATTATCGACATTGTGGAAGAGGATAATTGAAGATTGAGTTTCATTGGTGAGTTTTGCTTTACAATCAAAATCAAAACCTGGGAAAGCTAACGTTTTGCATAATGGTGTATCGAATTGTGTTGGAAAGGCTGTGTAGGCGAATTCAGCAAGAATTCCAAGGGCACGAAATTTGGAAACTCTGACTTTCAGCTAGTGTTGTTTCTTGCAAAGGCTTGGAGTCCGAGTTCTGCATTGGAGAAGTTGGACGTCACTGTATTTGACATTTAATTCCCTGCAGAATTGGGGACTGACATCTCTTGTGAAGTTCCCATACATTCCAAGCTTGCGGCTGAATCAAGGTGAGCCGTCACCCATATCTGGACCTACGTAATTGCTCCTTTATGACCTGTGGCAGCCTATGGGAGTCCTGTGATTGCAGACAGCAGGAGGTATTGCATTGTTTGGGAGGACCATTTTAATACTGGAAGGTTTGCACATGTTGGATATCCATTATTTGACATCACAGAGGTAATTTCTTGCAAGTCTGTGGCCTGCAATCGGTTATTGGTGACTAATTTCTGGCATCCATATGTAGTGTATGGGTTAATTGGAGCCCCTTTGACGACTGAAATATAAATTCTAGGTTCTTGGTGTTGATTAGATCATTGTTATGCGTATTGTTGAAGTATAGAACATTTGGAAATTAAATGTGAAAACTCTTGTTATTCCTAAGATTATTTATTTACAAGAATTCATAGGGCAAAATCATATATCAAATTGGCATTCATCTAATTTCTTGTAAGCATTAATTGTACTATTTAGCTTGAATTTGAAACTTTATATTTAGTAATATCCGGAGAGCTTGCCAAGTACTGGACCTAAGAATTGGTAGGAAGAAGTTGTTGTTTAAGTTAGATATAACCAAACAGGGTTTTTACAATACCTTGCACTAGCTTCTCATCCATCTATGACTGACATTGTTTTTTGTTGACTTAATATGTAACTAAACACATTCCCAATTCATAGGGTTTAATATGCAAAACAAGAAAAAATGCTTAATTCAGTCATTTGATTTTTCCCTTATACTGTCTTGTGATTTTATTCCTTTTCAAATGTGTTCAATTCTTATTTGTAGTTCTTTGTGGCAATATTCTAATGATGGCCTTCTTTTGTTCATTAATGTGATTATGTAAATGTATACAACAATCCCAAACCTCATCTTTACTTGTAACTGCCAAGTTTTTATACATTATAAATCAAGATGCATATAATCATCCTTTGCTTGTGGTGAGTTGTGACTTCATTAGTGCATTATTTAGATGATCATATTTTATGTTGAAAATTCAAATGGAAACAAGGTGTATGGTTGCAACATCAATTGTCGACTTATATGCAGCTCATCAGTTTCTTAAGGCAAGAAGATCTACTATATGTACATCATCATCGTCACCTCTGTGGCTATGCCTTGTGTATTGCAATTAAATTGGGTATTAGGTAGGTCATGGTACTCAGGGCCTCATGGAGGGGACTATTCCTATAAAGTGAAGGTCCCTGGTAGTCCCATGAATGATGTAACATACAAAATGCATTATATACATATTTTCCTAAAACTTATGCATGTTACTGTTTAAAAGGGAGATTTTTACTGACCGGAGGCTTAAGGGTTTTATTGCCATGTAGTCTACATTTTCAATTTTATTATATCCATCCCAGGATTTTAGGGACAATTTTGTATCAAGACCGCTGAAGACATGTAGGAAAGATGCAAAATCCATATTCATGTGAATATTTTGCTGCAAAGAATAAAGGAAACTTCCCTTTTTGGGAACAATGAGGGTGTCTAAATGAGAAGACTTCTAGAAGCAGTTTTCACATTGACACACTCAAAATTCATAGAGTTTTGCATTTTAAGTATACAGTTGGGGCATAATGCTACAACATTGATAGATGATTCCTTAGGTCTAATTAGGAGGCAATGGCCAGAATATAATTAGATAACTATTGATTTGTTCATGGAAAGCACAGAAAGACCCACATTAAAGCATCTGGTTGTCATAACTGCAAGATGTATTATATTTATTGTAATGATCAGATTTTGGTCTAACATTTTAGACGGTATTGTTCTTGTGGTGAGACAGATTTGTGTTGTTTAAGAACCCTGAAAAGATGAAAAGGTACTTGTCACTAATGGCTAGAAAAGCAAGCAGAGTATTTTTTGATAATAGAAAATCCTAAAGAGGCTTATCAATACAACTGAAATTTGTGTTGGTAGTCTTGAAATTCTTGCAAAAAGATGGAACAGTTGGTGCAGAAACTTCTGAACTAATTTGTACCAAGGAGAAAATAACTCAATGAGTTGTTTCTATAATTCAAAGACTACTTGTAAACTTGGGAGAATGGTCAAAGTGCTGAAATTAGCTCCCAAGAATAAGTTTTAGTAAAGAGCTGTATTATCTAAACAAAGACACCACTTTTTTCCTGCAGGTCTGAAACTCCCAAGACTGGTCCATGCCCTAACTCATATCTCTTCTCACTAGTAATCATTATCATCCCCCAATTTAACCAATGGCCAATAGAAATAAGGAACTATTTTCTTTGCAGGGCCGTGGGTTCCTCATAGAGCTCAAGATCATGGGCCCGATAGTTGCTCACTTACAATGAAGGGTCAAGATTGACTCAAGATCAAGGGCTCAAATTCATTGAGCAAAGCTCTAATCCAACTATCAGCTACAAGCTTTAAATGGTTGTCCAATTACATGAAGGAACCACCTTGTGGGCCAATGAAAAAATTATAATGCTTTGATAAATAGGCTAGGTAAAAATATTATATGGACTACCCATGTACTTTAGTCTTTTGGCATGATCTGATTGAATGTGCATGGACATGTGCAACTGGAGCCTTCTAATTGGTTGAAGATGAGTCGATATATCCTTATCACATAGACTTAATAGATCCCTTGGTTACGAGGAAGTCTCTCTCGACACAACATTATTAAGCCTTCAATTGTAATGGCCCAATTTGTTGCATCTTCATGAATTTCTTCCATCCTTTTGAAAATCTTCTCATGGTATTTGTTTGTTCTCTTGATCTTCTCAAAGTTTTATGCAATTGGATAATTCCACTTGATTCAATTGAACTTTTATTCCCAAAGGTAATTCAAGATGATGATAATCTTCCAACACTTGTAGCCATGGTTTTTCTTGTGCAATTTTTTTAAAAACTCCACTTTGGTAATCTGGCCTTGAACCACCTTCTTGTTTGAAGTTCTGGGTCTGATCTTCTTTGACAGAAGGCTGGCCATTTATGAATTATTGGAGTGGAAGCCACCTATGCTTGAATTTTTGCTATAGCCCGTTCTCATCACCTTGCGAAACAAGGAAGAGACTTTCACTAAAAGCTTGAGCTCATACTTCATGTAATCAATCTTTCAAAGATGAGCGGAATTAAAGAGTAAAGACAATGAACTTGAAACAAATCTCTATATATTTCAACTGTGAAAACTTTAAATCCCTCAATTCAAAATGCATTTCTAAGACAATATAAGGATTTAGAAAGGACTTCCTAGATGCTAAGTCTGAAAAAAAATCACAATCTTTAGCAAAGGCTAATATCACCTATTAAGACTCCACACCTTGCTACCTGTCAAAAGAATTCTGAGTTTACACCTTCAGGTCTGCAAAGTGTTAGTCCTTTTATACTTGCTTATTTCACAAAGCTCCGACCTCTCACTGTTAAACTTGATGGACTTCAATGTTTATGCAATCAAGGCTTGATTCTGACATGTTTTGCCTCTCCAAATCCTTATTTCATACCCAGTTTTGTAATTTGCAGACCTCACAAAAACTCATCTTGCCTATAAAACAACAGGGTTTCACTTTCTAAATGATTCGGGAAGCAAGTTTATGTGCGAAGCCGAGTTTTTATCCCCACAAGGAAGTGGTGGAATTTCAGGGTGCCTTGTCTAGCCTTGGACATGAGAGTGGCAAAATCCACCACCTTCATGTCCACTCCACATTTGCTCTGGACTGACCTTTCTTACACATTTTCAACTTGCATCTTAACTCTAAACTCTTTATTTTGATGAAAAATTTCACTCCAATCCCATTTTGCGTCCAACAATTTCCCCATCAAAGATCTAATTAACATTTTGTTGATCTTTCTACTGTTTCAAATCTGATCATACTTGGAGAAAAATCGATTTTCAACCTTAATCCCACATTCCTTCATTGCCAACAATCTCATTGAATGAAAATTTCCTTCCAATTAGGTGGTGGAAATCGAAGGTCTCATGTCCAGTTTTGGCCACAAAGGTGGTGGAATCCGCCACTTCCATGTTGAGGCCCTTTTTCACCCTATACCAATTGAGCTCACATTGGGAAGAGGGGTCATTCTCCACCTTGAAACATTATACTCCACAAGGAGTCACACAAAGTTGAATCTTTCTTCACATCAAGGGGCAGAAATATAGGGGTTGTTGCCCACAAGTATGGACATGAGGGGCAGAATCCACTCTCTCCATGTCCAACCTTGGACATGAGAGTGGCCGAATCTGCCAACCTCCATGTTGACTCCATATTACCAAAGTGTGGAGTTGAAGATTTTGCTTGTTATTTTATCTCATCCTTTCATTCAAATTTATCTTCAACTCGATCGTACCTATGGAATGAGGATTTTATGTCAATATGAAGGCAGAAATATTGGGATCTTCATCCAAGAGTGGACAAGAGGGGAGAAGAATATGCCACCTCCTTGTCCAAGATGGTTGGAAGTGATAGCGTCAAGTGGCAAGGAAAAACAAAAAATATAGCATCCTTTATTATACTTTAAGTTATATTTCATGTATATAGTATATACTATTAGGATTTTTGAGTGGGTTCAAATCTCTAGGAGTTATAACAGAAATTATATATTTTAGAGGATCCTAAAAAAAAAATTAGCCTTAAATTTTAGTAATCAGCACACTTGTATCACTATTTTTTTAACTTAAAACTTCATTTATTTTCGCTTTGCATCTTCACTTCATGCTTTCACACTTTTCTTAATTCATTTCATCATAAATTTGTTGATTTCAACTCCACATCCTTGACCAGTGTTAGTGCCTATATAGACCCCCATTTTGAAATTTTAAATTTTGAGTCTTCACCATCTTAATACTTTCTTGAGCTTTATATTTTAGTTCACCTCAGGTCTTGAACCTCTTTTAACTAAGTTCGAAGTGGTTCAATTTGATCATGCAGGTTCGATGAAAATGTACAAAGTGAAAAATGATTGATGCAAGTGTATGTGAATTCAACATAGTTAAAATCAGTTAAAAAAAGGGATCATATAGTTCACAAGCACGAGTTCAAATACAGCCGAGTTCAGTGCAGAGGTTGAGTAGTTCAAGGTTAAAGAGTCAAAAGTTTATGTTCATTGGTTTAGAATTGCAGATTCAGTTTCAAATATGAAATCTTAAGGTGACTCAAGGCCCACAAACCATGAATGTAGTTTAGAATCATCATGGTCAAAAGTTTAGATTCACAGGTTCAAATTTAAAAGGTTCAAAATGAACAGGTTCAGGTTTGCAATTTCAAATATTTCAGTTCTAACAACAGCAACAGATTTTCTAAAAGCTGAAAAATGGGGTGGGGTCATAAATTTTAATCTAACCGTTGGATTGCGCGTATTTTTGGATATGTTTTAGAAATCCTAGACTTCTAAATCCTTTCCAAACGGTTTTGTCAGATCAATTACAAATTAAATGTTATGAGTGTTGGCGTAAACTCTCAAAATTGTTAGTGACAGCCACAAAGGATGATAGAAAAATCAGTCTTAGTGCGAGGGCCTGTTGTGAGGTTTTCACACCATCGCCCCAAAATTTTGGGGACCCCACTTTTTTTTTATCACCTCGGCAAATATTTGGATTGTCCAACAATTTTGATTTTTTGAGATTTTGAGCCTTGGACACCTTCAGGCCAGTGGGAGAGACTTAGTTTATTTTCACCTGGCTCCGCTTGATTTTCCAAAGCCACCAATTTCATCCTTAGGCCGGACAAAATTTTAAAGAGCAATATTTGGCAGGATAAAATTGTAAATTTGTACTTAGACGTTTTCTTTTGAAAATCTGGATATAATTGTGTAAATTTGAATAATCTTTCAAAAGGAAAATTTTGTTAGACTTCAGTTTTGGAAAATCTTAAATTTTTCTTTGGTGAAAATTTTAATTTTGTTGAAATGAGGCTAAACTGCAAAAATCGATTTTTGGCTCTAGAAGCAATTTTATTTTATTTTTGTCAAAAAAAATTCTAATTGGCATAGCAAAATTGATTTGGAAAAAAAATTGCAAAAACTTGGCTTTAATAGATTAAAATTGCCTTGAAAAACTTTTGCCTTTAATGAAATTGGTAATTTAATATTAAAAAATGGCTTTTGGTTAGCCAAAATCCAATTTTAATGACGTATTAATTACTAAATCCTCATTAAATGGAAATATTTAACATCTTCAAGGCACCATTACAATTCTTTTTGCAATTTAGAACTAATTAGCAATTTTCATTTTGGCAAAATTAATATTTAGCTAAGTATTTAATTGTGGGTCATAATTTTGCATTAATTTTTTGTTTTTCTTGCTCCTAGGGTCCAAGTCGGCTAGCTTTGAAGGAGTAAGAGAGTTGGGTATAAGAGGAGGCCTCTCTCCCATTTCCTCCTCACTTCTCACTTCTCCTTCTCAAGGTGTTGGGGATTTTGCAAGAGTAGATCTGCACTCTTCTTGGTTGGCGAAATTTGTGGAAGGCGAATTTTGTGGAAGGCCAAAATTTGTGGAAGCTGAATTTTGTGGGAGTCAAATTTTGTGGAAGGTGAATTTTGTGAGAGTTGAATTTTATGGAAGATAAAATTTTGATTTTTGCAAGAAGTTGCAATTTTTGCCCTAGGTTGGGTAATTTTATTTGGAGGTGAATTACACGCAAGTGGATTTGAAGTTCTTGAGGTCTAGTCCTAATTCCGAAAAGTCACTGTACGATTATTGGTTAAGGTGAATTTTCATCATTTAGAGTTGCAAGGGGTCCTTAAGCTGACATCTTTCTTTCGTTCTAGTCTAAGGATTGCTTCCCTTGGTTCTACTTGTCTTCTAGTCCACCACTCTACCATCTCGTAATAGGGCGACGAGTATGGAGGATGTTAGTGCAAGTAAGAATCCCAAGCAAACAAACACTAAGAAAGACAAAGAGGATATGATGCCCAAAACACCCTTCTCGAAAATGAAGAGAATAACCGACACCAATATCGATGCAGTGGACATGATACAGATGAAGGATAGACTAAAGGAAGGACAATCCCCCTGTGCTATTGGTAAAGGTAATTTCAAATCATTTAGAGTGGAAAGGGGTCCTTAAGTGGATTTCTCTCTTTCGTTCTAGTCTAAGGATTGCTTCCATTGGTTCTACTTGCCTTTAGGTCCACCACTCTACCATCCCGTAATAGGGCAACGAGCATGGAGGATGTTAGTGCAAGTAAGAATCCCAAACAGACAAACACTAAGAAAGACAAAAAGGATTTGATGCCCAAAACACCCGTCTTCTTGAAAATGAGGCGAATAACCGATACCAATGGCGGCACCATAAAAGGATATACAAAAGGCAATTGCATATCACAGCCCAAGCGTGGACACTTATATTTCAACCATGATGAGCGACATTGGGGTGGCACTTGATTTTGAGGCTATTAGAGAAGAGGATGTCAACGAGACAGATTTTGGATCGAGGTTGGATGAGTTGGGAAAGGTTGCTATCAAGAAGAAGCATTTGGGCGCCCTTTCCTCTCTCAATGCTTTTATCAGATTTGCGAAGGAATATGAAAAGGATCACGAAAGGATACTACAAACAACGGGCAGCATGGCGAAGTCAGCAGAACTCAGGGCAAAGCACACACCCTGTCCTCCTATGGAAGAAGTTAATGAAAGGCTAGCTAAGTTCATTGCCTTAGCTAAGAAAATGAAAAAAAAGGAAAGATTTATATTAGAAGATCATTTGATGTAAGCCCAAGTGGCAATTTCCCTTTCTTCTAGAAAAGGACAAGTGTCTATTTCTAATTGGCCACCATTTTGGTGTCTTCTCATTAGTTGCCACTTTTTGCACTTTTTTCATTGCTCCATTGATGAGGTGGTAGCTTCTCATTGGCTAATGGGGTGGCAACCCTAATTAAGGATTTGAGGTTATCTCCATTGAATTTTTCTCAACTTGCAGCACCAAGGAAATGTAGGATACATGATACTACGGATCATGGGGAGATGGATTGTTTGGTGTTTCTCTTAAGAGTGGATATGGCGTTAAGAGGAAAATTTTCTTTTTCACAAATACATGAGCCTGCAGTCTTTGTCAATTCGGAGGAAGATTTTCTTGTTTTCAAAGACAATATCAATAGGGAACCAAAAAACATATGTGGAAAACATTATTGGTGCCTTGCACATAGTCTCATATATTCAGACTCTACTTGCCCATCTTGCCAAGACACCATTGACTTGGTCAAGTTTCAATTGGGTTGGTATGAGGAAATATCAGTAGGGGGTGGTAAGAATTTCTTTCAGCTTTCACGTTGGACACCAAAGAATGAAGAAGATAAGATTTATCAAGAGGATATGGTTGATTCTGATATTCAAGATAACTGAATGGATGAACCTTCACACATTATATTAGGAGGTTGAGAGGTTGATAAGAAAATCAAGGAAACAATTGAATTTATCCCAAAGAGAGAAAAGATGGTAGGTAAAGGTCAACATGTGATGACACACGAAGAACTACAAATGGAACATCGAAAGGTGGATGAAGAGGAAATCTTTGGTGAGCCTTCATGCATAATTCAAGGGGTGGCTCTTGAGGATGGGTTGCAAGAAGTTTCAAATATCCTTAAAGAGGAAGATAATCAAGTGGGAAAGTTGAACAAGGAATTACAAGATATCACAAGAGAGTTCAAGTATGAGGAAAATATTGATAAACCAATGCAAGGCGCTATCTCCACTACATTCTTTGGGGGGATGCTTGAAGATCCTAGAGAAGAAATACAAAAGGAGTCATCGACCAAAGCCTTTCAAGGTGATCAAGTTGTTGCAGGTGGCATGATTCACCATCAACTTCGACCCCAAAAACTTTTGCCACTTGAAATGGAAGTTGATGAGCGACTCACAAAGATGTATGATGGTTCTTCTATCAGTCTTGAAGGTGCTATGTTTGATGAGAGTCTACATGAAGAATGGCAAGATGTTCCTGAGAAGAGTTCAAAGGAAAATTACATGCTAGATGATGAGGCTCCTATTGACGAGGATATGCAAGGATTGTTGAGTGGTGATCAAGTTGCTCCCATGGAAAAGGAAAATAAAGAACAGTTTGGGGTGATGCTACAGTTGGATATTGTGTTCGAGCAACTTGGAGAGGTGTTTGATGGGGAGAATATCAAACAATCCTTGATTTTTGAGGATACACTTGAGGAGATTCACAAGGATTCATGATTTATTGTTCATAGGGACAAGCCCCCAAAGTCGATATTTCATGAGCTTGATTCCAAGATTGATCCTACCTGGACTACCAATGAGTTCGGTGTTGATGCTATTGGGATGGTTCACCACCAACTTTGATTTCCTAAGGCCATGAAGAATTTGCAGGTTCCATTTGAATTTGAGTCATGCCAGGTTGTTTCTTTCCCTGCTCTTAAAGATGAAAGGTTTGAAAGTTTTTATTTTGATTATGAAAATTCTAGAGAAACAACTTGTATTTGGATTAATCATGGACCCTATGAGTTGCCTCAATTGTTGATCTTGCGTATTAATTTTCTAGAGTTTTGAGTTTGAGGTGACCAAATTTTTTTCAGAGTACAAGGATGAGTTTGCATGATTGAGAACTAGCACCCAAACCTTGTTACTTTTGAACATCTTGAGAAACCATGTTAGATCCAATGTATATATTAGATCAGTTAGTGTTTTCCCTTTAGAGTCTTGTACATAGTTAGGGTAGGTTTGTCTTGGACCATTTGGTTTGGGAGAGTAGTTTAAGTTTCCTTTCAGTTGGGTAGATTAAAGTTTCCCTTTCAGTTCTTTAGAGTTGTTTTCTTTTCAGTTCTTTAGAGTAGTTTTCTTTTGGTTGTTTAGTTTAGAGTTGGTTAAAATAGTTTTCTTTCAGTTGTTTAGTTTAGGTGTCGTGAGGGAGCTCGAGTTTGATTTGCATCAAATCGTTTGACTTGAAATCTTTTAGCTTCCCTTAGTTAGCAATTTTGGTTTTGGGTCTTTGCAAGTGCAAAGGGGGTCCATGTTATCACTCATGGGTGAGGTGTGTAGATTTTACATTTTTGGTGACAAAACAGAGTTTTCCTTGTTCATTTCTCAAATACATTTAACAAGGTTCAAAGATTAAAGGATGTGTTTAATCGTTGGTCTATGATAGGACTTGTACTAGATTTGGGTTAGACCCGATAAAGGTTCCTAAGTTATCTTTGACATGGTTACAACGTTCTACTTACACTTAATTGCTTTGAGTTCTTGGTATTTTGAAGTGAAATTGACTTAGTAAAAATCATACACCTACTTCAGCGCCACTGTGGTCTTCCAAACCCTCCGCAAGCATCATTGCTTGCAAACCAAAGAAAAAAGAGAAAATATCATGAAAAAGGAGAAAAAGCAGTATCAAAGTGAAAATAAAGTTGAAATTTGGTTCAAGGGTGTGCAATCATCTCTACCGGTGCTATAAAGATAATCACTAAAGGTAGAACCATGATTGTGATGCCACAGTGATAACTCCGTCGGGGCTATAGATGCTTGACTGGCAGCGGGGCTCTATCCAGGTTGCTTTTGAAGTAAGGATATTATAATAGCTAAGTTTAATGGATCTAAGAGATTATCGAGTTCTTGTCGAGTGGGGAATAAATCATTTGCACACATGTGAGTAACTTATGATCAAAGTGCTTAGTTTCAACTTGAGAGTTCTTTCCCTTGTTGAGTGCTCACCCTTAAGTAGATTTTCAGATAGGCCATCCTAAGATTTTTGTTCTAAGTTACTTATTTTTTGAAATGTTCAAGAACATTTGTTTAGGTTGATGCTAGATGTTGTGAGGTTTTCACACCATCGCCCCAAAATTTTGGGGACCCCCCCTTTTTTTTCGCCTCGTCAAATTTTTGGATTGTCCAACAATTTTGATTTTTTGAGATTTTGAGTCTTGGACACCTTCAGGCCAGTGGGAGAGACTTAGCTTATTTTCACCCAGCTTCGCTTGATTTTCTAGAGCCACCAATTTCATCCTTAGGTCGGAAAATTTTTTAAAGAGCAATATTTGGCAGGATAAAATTGTAAATTTGTACTTAAACATTTTCTTTTGAAAATCCGGATATAATTTGTGTAAATTTGAATAATCTTTCAAAAGGAAAATTTTGTTAGACTTAAGTTTTGGAAAATCTCAAATTTTTCTTTGGTGAAAATTTTAATTTTGCTGAAATGAGGCTAAATTCCAAAAATCGATTTTTCGCTTTAGAAGTAATTTTATTTTATTTTTGTCAAAAAAAATTCTAATTGGCATAGAGAAATTGATTTGGAAAAAAAATTGCAAAAAATTGGCTTTAATAGATTAAAATTGCCTTGAAAAACTTTTGCCTTCAATGAAATTGGTAATTTAATATTGAAAAATGGCTTTTGGTTATCCAAAATCCAATTTTAATGACGTATTAATTACTAAATCCTCATTAAATGGAAATATTTAACATCTCCAAGGCACCATTTAATTTCTTTTTGCAATTTAGAACTAATCAGCAATTTTCATTTTGGCAAAATTAATATTTAGCTAAGTATTTAATTGTGAGTCATAATTTTGCATTAATTTTTTGTTTTTCTTGCTCCCAGGGTCCAAGTCGACTAGCTTGGAAGGAGTAAGAGAGTTGGGTATAAGAGGAGGCCTCTCTCCCATTTCGTCCTCACTTCTCCTTTTCAAGGTATTGGGGATTTTGCAAGAGCAGATCTGCACTCTTCTTGCTTGGCGAAATTTGTGGAAGGCTAATTTTGTGGAAGGCCAAAATTTGTGGAAGGTCAAAATTTGTGGAAGCCGAATTTTGTGGGAGATAAAATTCTGATTTTTGCAAGAAGCTGCGATTTTTGCCCTAGGTTGGGTAATTTTATTTGGAGGTGAATTACATGCAAGTGGATTTGAAGTTCTTGAAGTCTAGTCCTAATTCTGAAAAGTCGTTGTACGATTATTGGTTAAGGTGAATTTTCATCATTTAGAGTTGCAAGGGGTCCTCAAGTTGACATCCTTCTTTCGTTCTAGTGTAAGGATTGCTTCCCTTGGTTCTACTTGCCTTCTAGTCCACCACTCTACCATCCTGTAATAGGGTGACAAGTATGGAGGATGTTAGTGCAAGTAAGAATCCCAAGCAGACAAACACTAAGAAAGACAAAGAGGATATGATGCCCAAAACACCCTTCTTCTCAAAAATGAAGAGAATAACCGACACCAATATTGATGCAGTGGACATGATACGGATGAAAGACAGACTAAAGGAAGGACAATCCCCCTTGGCTATTGGTAAAGGTAATTTCAAATCATTTAGAGTTGAAAGGGGTCTTTAAGCGGATTTCTCTCTTTCATTCTAGTCTAAGGATTGCTTCCCTTGGTTCTACTTACCTTCTGGTCCACCACTCTACCATCTCGTAATAGCGTGACGAGCATGGAGGATGTTAGTGCAAGTAAGGATCCCAAGCGGACAAAAACTAAGAAAGACAAAAAGGATATGATGCCCAAAACACCCTTCTTCTTGAAAATGAGGCGAATAACCGATACCAATGGCGACACCATAAAAGGATATACAAAAGGCAGTTGCACATCACAACCTAAGCGTCGACACTTCTATTTCAACCATGATGAGCGACATTGGGGTGGCACTTGATTTTGAGGATATCAGAGAAGAGGATATCAATGAGATAGATTTTGGATCGAGGTTGGATGAGTTGGGAAAGGTTGCTATCAAGAAGAAGCATTTGGGGACCCTTTCCTCTCTCAGTGCTTTGACCGCATTTGCAACGGAATATGAGAAGGATCACGAAAGGATACTACAAGTAACGAGCAGTGTGGCGAAGTCAGCAGAACTCAGGGCGAATCACACACCTTGTCCTCCTATGGAAGAAGTTAACAAAAGGCTAGCTAAGTTCATTGTCTTAGCTAAGAAAATGAAAGAAAAGGAAAGATTTATATTAGAAGATCATTTGATGTAAGCCCAAGTGGCAATTTCCCTTTCTTCTAGAATAGGAAAAGTGTCTATTTCTGATTGGCCACCAGTTTGGTGCCTTCTCATTGGTTGCCACTTTTTGCACTTTTTTCATTGGTCTATTAATGAGGTGGCAGCTTCTCATTGGCCGATGGGGTGGTAACCCTAATTAGGGTTTTGAGGATCCAATCTAGATCGTTGATCTTGTTTTGATCTCCACTGTCCGTTGTATTTTTGGCCCCTATATAAGGCCATTTGCTCTCATTTGTAAAGTGTTGGAAAAATTGTTGCGAAAATAATATTAAAATTGCTCTCTTTTTCATTGTTGCGATTTGCATGTTGATTAAGAACATTGGGTGTTATTGCATGTTTTCTACTTCCACATAGTTAGATTTCCTTTCAAGTTGTTCTCATTTCAAGTTGCTAAGTAGGAGTGAAGTAGATGGATAGTTGTATGGTAGCATTGGTAAATGTTTGATAGGGATCAATACTAGACCACTACCATCCTAGCGGTTGGTTGGGAAGCTTTGTGTGGTAAACTAGTTTATTATTCCTTTGAATCATTGCACCTGTAGAAGTGAGGCTGCTGGTCAACTCTCATTAAGTTCGATCCCCATCCATTTGCTAACCTTCCATTCATAGGAGTAGTAGGAGTAGGAGTAGAATAGTGAGTAGCTAGGTAGTCGAAGTAGAGAGAGAGAAGTTAGAAAGGTAACTCAAGCATCGGAACACATCCATTCACCTTCCACAACCATCACTTTTCCATCAACATCATCACTGGCAGACACATCCTTCATCTCCACCACCATCAACATTATCTGCCACCTGCACATTTCACAAACCGAACCACCATCGCCTTCATCCCACCAAAGTCCAAGTCATCCTTGAATGAATAGCGTAAGGCCGCCTACGTGATTAGTAGCAAATCACATTGATAAAATTGAGCGAGTATCCACAAGAGTAAGGAACATTGGAGTTATTCTCATATCCCATGAGCAATAACTTTTCAAGAGAGGAATTGTATGCTTGATACTCTGTATTAAATGTTCAATTGCTAATATGTTATGTAAGTGATACAAAACTTGCATCAACAAGGCCATATCTCCTAATCCTACCTTTGGATCATGCTAATTTTTTGGCATGTTTTTGGAAACTTAATTCTCTGAATCTGTTTCAAACCGTTTTGCCAAATTCTTTAGGGATCAAAAGTTACATATGTCTGATGGAGCAATATCAAAACTGTCAATGATAGTCATAAAATGATGACAACACATCATCACCAACAAATGCCACATGTCCAGGTCTTCTTATAAACATTATAAAATGATATCCATAAAATATTAAGGAAAGTGACTGTGAATAATAATCAAAGGAAAGGAGATTTAATTAATAATCATTTCCAAGATTTAGTTATGAAACTAAATGAAGCTCTTGAGAAGTCTATTTAGTGGGAGAAACTTGGAAGAAGAAGGGACTTCTTTGCTACAAACTTTGTGCTACAGGAGAGAGTAGGTTAGATTTGGCTGAGATAGAATTGTTTTCTTTTTGTATGGAAATTGGAAGGAAAGATTTGATGATTTGAATGTTTGTTGAGACTTTGGGCTCTGTAATACATACATATTTTTATCATTACATGGTACAGTTTAAAACCTTGTGTTTGAACTTTGATACGGTGATCACCTTGTGGATTAGTATAACAATTGTTCTATGATATTGTTATTATTTATTCTCAGTGCAAGATTAGATATCCTCAGTTAAAATTTTATTCATGCAAAGTAGGCGACTCTATATTTTATTTTGTACAATCTTTGATTAAAGGGCTTCATTGTATATTATGGCTACTATTACAACACAGCCACAGGGAGCTTGTATTGGGCCCATCGCTTTGTCTCAATACTCATCTTTGCCCAAGAAGTCAAGAGAAACTATTCCTGATTTTAATGGAGATAAAACATGTGATCCAGATGACCACATTAGAGCAATTACAGTTGCCTGCGGAATTCTTGGTGTGCAAGAGGAGGATGTCTTCATCAGATTGTTTGCTGGGAGCCTCATTGAAAATATTGCTGATTGGTTTCAAAACTTGCAGGATGGTTGTATCACTTGTTGGGATGATTTGAAGGTGAAGTTTATAGAAAGATTCAAGTCCGCAGTTGATGTTGGTAAGATGTTATTAAATTTCTTGCAAATCCAAATAAATGAGGATGAATCTATAAGAGACTTTATTGATAGATTCAATAGACGTGTTGGAAAAACTCCTATAGCCTGCCAAACAACTGAAAATAATCAGTTATGCATATTTGTCGCTGCAATGAAAACTGAAATTAAATTCCAGTTAAAGTATCAGAAGGTGCAAAATCTAAGAGATGCTAAAAAAGAAGCAATTAAAATAGATGATGCTATGGTATTATGTAGAATGAAATGTAATCGTACAAGCCATATAAAGGCATTACAATCTGAAACCTATCTTCATAGCCATATAATGAAAGAAGAAAAGTCCTCTTTCCCCATTTCTTGACATCATCAAAATTTAATGGTTTTTAATGATGAAGATTTCCAAATACCTTCTATGTTTGAAGATAGTTCTCCTAACATTGTAGGAGCTTATCATTTACATATTGAATATGATGATGAAAATGCCTCACAATCGGCTGATTCGATAACCTACTGTGGTGGGAAATCAAATGAATCTTTTATATCTAAGACTTCTAATGCAATCCCACCAAATGGTGTTATACAGGAAACATTGCAGCCTCTCAAAGACCAAGCATTGGTGAGAAAGATTGATAAAGAGTCCACGAGTTTAGAGGGTGAAAGAGCATTCAAGATAAAATTAGAGATGGATGATAATCATATTATTAACATACTACAGCCCCAACAATCAAAAACTGGCTCTGATGGTACTCCCTTTTATGAGAAAAAGGCCATTGAAAAGTTTTTGACATCCACTGGACAAGAAGATCTGAGAGGGAAAGATTCAGGTATTGTCTTGGCTAATGCATTGATCTTAGACAAAGATTTTTCAGATTTAATTACAGCAAAACATGAAGAATTTATTTCAGTTAATATTGAACCAATGCTAGAGGAGGTGTATTCTTGTTATAATGATGATCTAAATGTTGTAATTCCTTTAAAAGATGATGAGGTAACAAAGGATGACAACAATAATGTAGTGTGTACTTTGGAAATGTTCGAATACTCATTTTCTCAGCAAAAAGTGTATAATGATTTGGAAAGTTTCATGCAAAAGGCTCATGAAAAAATTGATGTTTACAATGAATCTGGGCTATTTGGGCATGATGTTTGGCTGATAAAGTTCCTACAAACAATCAACTTCATATTCAACACTGAAGAAGTTGTTAGAGAGCTCTATTTTTGAGATACTGCACTAAGGTAAAATCTGCTGCTCAGAAAAGGCTCCTACTTCTCTCAGTCAGTGGATAGATTTATGTGAGTGTTTCTTGCTTCTAGTTTTCGTGGTGGAGGTTTCCTACCTATGTATATGTTTGTAAGTATGTTCTTGCTTTGCAAGATTTTGGTGTGCCTAGATTAGTCTTCTTTGTTTTGGCTTGTTTTGGCTAGTTTGTTTTTCCTTGCTTCCCTCCTCCCATTGTGCAAGAAGGTCCTTGTGTTCCTTTCTTGTTGACTCTATTGCCAAACGGATAAGGAACTTGTCCTTGACCAAGAGACTACTGGAGTTCTCTGCTTTTGTGCCAAAAATAGTCCCACAGTAAGAGCCCATGTTAGTGCCTATATAGACCTCCATTTCGAAATTTTAAAAATGTGAGTTTCCCCCATCTTAATACTTGCTTGAGCTTTATATTTTAGTTCACCTCGGGTCTTGAACCTCTTTGAACTAAGTTCGAAGTGGTTCAGTTTGTTCATGCAGGTCTGATGGAAATGTACAAAGTGAAAATTGATTGATGCAAGTGTATGTGAATTCAACATAGTTAAAATCAGTTCAAACTGGTTCATAGAGGATAATATGGTTCACAAGCACAAGTTCAAATACAATCAGGTTTAGTGCAGAGGTTGAGCAGTTCAAGGTTCAATGTTCATTAGTCAAAAGTTAATGTTCATTGGTTTAGAATTGCAGATTCAGTTTCAGATTTGAAATCCTAAGGTCACTCAAGGCCCCCAAACCATGAATGTAGTTTAGAATCATCATGGTCAAAAGTTTAGGTTCACGGGTTCAAGTTTAAAAGGTTCAAATGAACAGGTTCAGGTTCGCAAGTTCAAATATTTCAGTTCTAACAACAGCAACAAATTTTCTAAAAGCTGAAAAATGGGGCGGGGGTCATAAATTTTAATCTAACCATTGGATTGTGCTGATTTTTGGATATGTTTTAGAAATCCTAGATTTCTAAATCCTCTCCAAACAGTTTTGTTAGATCAGTTATGAATTAAATGTTATGAGTGTTGGCGCGAACTATCAAAATTGTCAGTGACAGCCACTAAGGATGATTGAAAAATCAGTCTTAGTGTGGGGGCCATATCTCCTAATCCTACCTTTGGATCATGCTAATTTTTGGGCATGTCTTTGGAAACTTAATTCTCTGAATCCGCTTCAAATTGTTTGGCTAGATTCTTTACGGATCAAAAGTTATGTATGCCTGAATGGAGCAATATCAAAATTATCAATGACAGTCATAAAATGATGACAACGCATCATCACCAACAAATGCCACATGTCCAGGTCTTCTTATAAACATTATAAAATGATATCCATAAAATATTAAGGAAAGTGACTCTGAATAATGATCAAAGGAAAGGAGATTTAATTAATAATCATTTCCAAGATTCAGTTATGAAAATGAATGAAGCTCTTGAGAAGTCTATTTAGTGGGAGAAATTTGGAGGAAGAAGGGACTTCATCGCTGCAAACTTTGTGCTATAGGAGAGAGTAGGTTAGATTTGGCTGAGATAGAATTATTTTCTTTTTGTATGGAAATTGGAAGGAAAGATTTCATGATCTGAGTGTTTGTTGAGACTTTGGGCTCTGTGATACATATATATTTTTATAATACATAGTGCAGTTTAAAACCTTGTATTTAAAATTTGATATGGTGATCACTTTGTGGATTAGTATATCATTTGTTCTATGATAGTGTTATTATTTATTCCAGATTGTTGGTATTTTTGATTGAGTTTGGTTATGTCTAAAGTTTTGTTTATAAATATTTGAAAACTGGAGAATTTTGTGTTTCCTAATTTTCTTAGATTCTATTGTAATCTCTAAAAGCTTTCCTCCATACCCAAGAGTATGTTGAGAGAACCTTACGTACTTCCTGGTAAAACTACATATGTGTGTATTTTTTATTACAAATTCCTTGAAAATCTAATGAGAGGGAGTTGTACCTCATAAATTTCAGAGGGAAATGATCACCATACGTTTACCCAACAGTTGTGAACCCTTTTGGCTTTCAAGGCAAGGGCATAGAGTTAATTGTTTTGTATTTTGAAGGAAGGCAAATCTGTTCACCAACAACTAGCTTGGCCCAACTCTCACTCATATCCCTAATAGAATTGATTGCCACGTGAGCCAAAGTTTCTCAAACTCATCTCTTAGGTTTAGAGACTTGCAAATTGCCACTAAACTAGGATTGCCTGGGACAACTATCTTACTGCCAAGCAAAAGGTCCTCATTTGCAATGGTATGATGCCTCACAACAATTCCTCTCTCATGGTTTACATTGTTTTGGTTGAGTGCGCCATTACTGGCTGTGTTGATAATTACCACTCTTACTTGCAACCCAATTTGTAGGTATATCACTTTGATGGGTACAATTGTCAGTAGCACCTACCAAATTATGTTCTTCTTTGACTCTAATCATACTAAAATGTTCTTTGGAGGATATTTGTTTCTTTGCCATTACTTGTTCTAGTTCTGCTTTGGCTCCTTAGAGTTGTTCCTTCATTGTACAAGGGTCTGTGTACATTTTGTTTTTTTTGTCTATGCTCTCATGATTGCCAAGACTTCCTTGTCTTGTTTCTCCATGTCTAACATATTAATGCCCTTTTGCTTCTGGCAGTTGGTGTCTTCATGGAATCTTGGTCCACACCATTTGCACAATAATTTTACATTGTCTTTTGTATCTTTCTATTCTCTATCGACACTCTATGGTAGGATGTCATTTGGAGTTGTACTGTATTTGATTTTTGATTTTGCACTCCTTTTAATTCCCATAATTGCATGATGATACATTTTGTGGTTTCGATGGAGTGGACTCCCCTTGCATGAAGAGTACTTGTGTACTTCTAGTCATCAAAATATATGGACACTCCTTTATTGAATGACCCATCACATGACAAATCTCACAAAACATCATTTTAGGAGAATTATAATTTTAATTCCAGGCTGACCGCTTGTTATGATTGGGCTATTCCTATATATATGGGGAAGGTTTTCAATAAGAATCATTTTGATTAGTTAATAAAATTTGGATTTTGCAAAGTGCAGATTCACTTCTCAATTGTAGAAGGCTAGAGATAGGATGCAAACCCTGCCCGAGCACATTCCTTTAGAACAGCTCTCTGTTAATTCAGGAGGTTGCTGTGCCGGAGTAAAGGTTTCACTATTTAACTTTGACTACAAAAGGGATGTACTCTAAAATATTTAATTAGTTATTGGTACCAACTTCACTGTGGGAGTCTCTGTATAGATTTGGTTAGGTCAGTTGTCAATGACATGAGGTCATAGCTACAAAATGTGAGTTACACAGAAAAATGTGCAATTGACATGACTAGTGCTGAGTCTGCCAGGTACTGTAGAAATTTCTCTGGGATGTCTAATGAAGGCATAATTTATTAGTTTCAGGGTCATATAACAAGAAATCTTTGATTAAAATATACTTATATGTTCTCTAAATGTATTTGGCTTTTTTGTTAGGAGTAGTCATGTTTTTCTTTTTGGCTGAGTTCCAAGTCCAAATCAAAGTTTTAGGCTGCTGAGTCTCTGCCAAGTTCAAGTTTTGCAATAAAATATTTGGATGTGACTTGAGCCTATTAAAAATAAAATCAAGTTACTTGGCATGTTTTGTACATTTCATCCAATTAAGTTGCCACTTTGAATGTAGATCGAATCGATACTTTATACATCTTTTGTTTCCGTCGAGTCACTTTGGCATAGGTTGACCAATTATGTTACAATAATTTATTATAAAATAAAAGCAATCCTTATAAGATGTCCAAGATTTTAATAATGTGTATGTGCCTATTGACACCACTTTCAGTTGATGAAGGCCAATGTGACAACCAAATAGGTGGAGGGTTAATCATTCGAAAAAGTTGACAAAATAATCCTACATCAGTAGACAGCCAGAAAACATTGTTTTCTTGCAGAACAGAACTGCAAAGATCACATTATATTAACTAATTATCATGAGGTGGAATGGAAATAATATTGAGCCTTAAAAATTATTTTTTTCCATTACAAGTGTATGTAATGGTACATGACATCTTATTCAATTGCCTTCAATAAGTGCAATACATGCTTATCTAGGTACTATTTACCCAACATCTCCAAGATTTTATTTAATTCCCAAAAGTTTGCATGGATATTCTAATTGTTAGGTAAAGGTAACCATTTGAGGAAAGCTCTAAACAAAGCAAGTGCCTCTGATGGAGAAGTGTATGGAACAGTATGTGATGCTCCCCGCACAGTTGCATACATCAGAATGGTGTGATTTTTGCCATTTATTGGCCTTCCATATGCTTGTGTCCATCCTGCAACCTGATTCAATCAATGAAGTTTTGAGTATAGTTTGTATTTATTTACCAAGGAAGATTTACTCCTTGGTTCTTTAAGTAAGTACTGCTGGTGTAGCTCACCTGTTTTTGATCATACCATGGGCTGTATCTTAGGAGTTTAAATAGTTTCAATTCCTCAGCCAGATTGTTAACAATGGTTCTAGTGCCTGTAAGTGGTATCTTTGCATCTTGGTCTCCACTGTGAAATGAAAATCAGTAAATTTTTTTTAATAAATACAAATATTACAATTCCTAGAATATTGCAGGCATTGATGTATAATTTCACCTGTATAGAAAAATGGGAAGACCCTCCTCTAGAAGCTTAGCAACAACTGGCCTTATGTCATTTACCACATTGTCTTTTTGGTAGGAAAGGGCCCTGATATTTAAGATGATGTTAATCAATCTGGTTCTTAATAAGGAGTATAAAACTTAGTAGATAGTGTAAGTACACATATTAATTATGTAATGCGAAATAAGAAAAACTGTTCATAATTTGGTGCAAAGGTGTTTTCTCATTGAACAGAATGTACTTTGAGGTGTCTTGAAAAATCAATTACCATCTTTTATAAACTAGGAAAAAAATACGAATACAATAACTTTCTGTCTGCTATTTATAAATTTGACTGTACCCTTGAATGAATGGATTCAGTTTTAAGGTGAAATAATATTATCTTACTAAAACAAATTGAATAGCAAAAGATCTGGGAATGCAAGTGATATACCCCCCACATAAATCCCAATTATAAGGCAGATTGGTTGTATTCGCATGAAGTCTATTCTGCACCTCCTGTCTGTTCAGGTAAGTCAATATCTTATCTCCAATGCAGAGATCAATTTCATTTATTTTCTGCAAACTCTGTTGAGAAATAGTAGCCAAGCAAAGTCAGATGAAAAAAATAGAGTCAAGCAAAAACTATATTACAACTTTTTTTAAAATTTTGATATTTTCCAAATCGAAATCATTTTCCACATATGGGAATCTATATCTATTGGAGTCACTTTAATACGATGCAATACATATGATCACAATTTTCGTTTGTAGTTATGAAAAGCAAGGGAGAATAACAGGAAGTGGTAGTAGATCTTTAAAGGGAATATTTGTTTTCCATGTTCAAACATATCTTGTCTTGGCTTATTAATTAACCACTCATAAATAACCTAAGATGTCTAGTTCCCCTAGGGGCCAGGACCAGCCAAGGGTACAAACTGGTCCATGATTCTGGTCCGGTCCACCTGTGGGTTGGTTCAAACCAGACTACACCAAGTTTGGACCAGGGTGGAAAACATGGAACCACCAGCGAACTTGGCCCCAGAAAAAAGATGTCAAATGATTATCCGTATATGACATCTTTTTTCTCGTTGAGTAGTAGTCTCCGTATTTGATTCTGGTTTTTTTTATGCCCCACATTTGTGGCATCTTTTGATTGGTTACTACTTTTACGGAATTTGTTATTGGTTTGTTTTGGGATACTTGAATCTCATTGGTCAATAAATTAACAACCCTAATTAGCGTTTGTAGGATTCAATCAGGGCCATTGATTCTGATTTGACTTGGTTGTCCATTGTATTTGAGCTCTGTATAAAAGGACTACTCTCATTGTTAAGCTTATGTTGGAGAATTGTTGCAAGAATAATGCCAAATTTGTTCTACTCATCATTGTTGTGCTTTGCATGGTGATAGTTGTGATCAAGTTTGTGTTATTGCAAGGTTTCCTTCATCCTCATTTAGAGTAGTTTTCATTTCAAATAGTTGAGATAAAGTAGAGTAGAGGTTGCTTCAAGTAGTTAGTCAAATGAATGGATGCTCATGTACATGACTCGAACGGGCCACTAGCTTCTTGTGGATTGTAGGATTTTCTTGTGTGGTTAGCTGATGAATGATGATACTTTACTTCAATTAGTATTGAATCTTTATTTTGCATCAACTTGATGGGATTATGGTAAAAATACTAATTATAAAGTCTTGAAATATACCTTAGAAGCTTGCACTAGGTGGGTCAATTCGCCGATTAAGCTCCATCTAGTAGACTCTAAGCCATTCACAAGTCCATCTTGACAAACAACATGAGTCCCCTAGAGTTTACTAGCAGATCACATTCCCCTAGAGTTTACCAGCATATTACATTATTTCACTGAGTAAGTAGCCACAATTAGATGTTTAATATTTCTTTTCGAAATGTTGAGTTTTTAATTTTGTATGTTGTAGTGTAATAAAACTTGCATCAACACCACAACATCCACAACCCTAAAAAGTGGATTCTAAAGGCTTATATTGGCTTACACTTCTCAACTTGCACTTGATGAATTTGAAGATTTTAACACCAATAATGTTATTGCTGCAGCTGATGCCAACGTAGAATAAGAAGATGATGAAGAAGAAGAATATTAATAAATTTTTAATCCATTAGTTGAACTCTTGATATTTGAACTTGATGTTATGTTTTATCACTTGACATTTTAATGTTTTCAATCTTTGACTTTGAACCTGAGTATATATCAAGATGATGCTACGATTACAAGTTTATGGTGTTTAAATATTTTTATGATACTATGTGACATTCTAATCTTAACTCATGCTAGACTTCATAAATATGAATCGGTTCTTTGTACCCAAACTTAAAATCGACCCAAATGGGCATCCAAGTTATATAACTTATATTTTAAATTTAAAACTGAAACAAATTGAGAATCACTATAGACAAATTGTTGAGGCTATATGTTTGATTTAGGTTTCTCTTTGGCCAAGTGACATAATTAGGAACTTTAAGCTCTTGATTGGTAGTTGAGGAAAGCCAAGGTATCCAATTGACTTCAGGAAAGTGTTCATTCAATAACATTTAAATACTTATTGTATCATGATATTGATCCTATTGATGCCCCTATCCCATTCTCTAGTTAAAGATGGACATTGTGTAGTATTGATATGCATATTTTCATACTGTCATTAGTGATGGACTATGTCATGGCGATGACCATATTTGCATACACTTATTGATTACAGCAATGCTATATATATTTATTATTTATATCTAGTTGTTTAAAAAGTTATATGATTTGCTATTATCCAGTACTAAGATGCAATGATGTAATAGCTCATTTTGTGAAAGACATGGCTATAATGTAAGCCAATTCTAATTAGGTTAGGTGTAGGTAGATTATTTATGTCATCATATGTTTCTCTTATTAGCCACTTCAAGGCAAATTGCATTTGGAATTGATAGATTTTTTACCTATTGATTAAATAAGATGAGTAACAGGTTGCCTTTTAGTCTAAAGGATAGTCAAAGGTTGTTCAAAGAGTTTACCATGGTATGAATCTTCCCCTGATCCCTCGATGGTATCGACTGTGATGAAATGTTGGATAAGCATGAACCCAATGTGACGTCACTCATATGTACTGCATCTCCTATATCAGCTGTTATATTGTTGTTCACATCAGTACAAGCTTGTGACGTGTTATCATGTTGGATTTCATTCAAATATCTTGAGTTGTTACAAACAGTTTGATCCATGAAGTATGAGCTATCCGATATCAAACCATGTGACCACAAGTATTCTCCATTGTTGACACTTATCTCGATATCCAGAAGGGGATTCCCTATCTGCAAACATCAATTTAGAGTCCATGATTGTCACTTCATAAGGGGCTATATATAAAGTTGGATGCATATGGTTAACATAATACTAAGAGAAAAAATTGTTTCAAAGAGAAATATTATAATGATTATCCAAGAGCAGACATACAAGTATTGCTTTTAGCTTTATTAGTGTGATATTTGGCCTTTTGTTGTAATCCATCACAAGGGTTGCCAATAGGGGTACGTAGTGTCCTGCAGTAATAACATAAGATTAATTTATGATTTTATTCTTATCTGATTTTGTTTCCTTCACTGATCCATTTTAATTAGTAGTGATTGGAGATTGCATCAGGTTATGCATGTGGTATTCTTCTGAATACATGTAGGTGTCATTCAAACAAATGAGATGGATAATTCTATAGCTTCATAGCTTTCTAAGAACACTGCAAGTGTAACCTTTTCAAAAACTATTAAAGCTCATGAACGATGGGTTCTTACAATGCACTACTCATGACAGATGGGTCATTTATGCAATCGGTGCCAAGTGAACAATTTAAGTTCATGGGTGATGGATTCTTGTGAATGACTACTTCGAAGAGATGGGTAATTGATATATGAATCATTTAATCTCAAAGAAAGACTCCTAACAATGTATTCATTTATTACAAGCATTAGACCTGATTAGTAAGACCACAGAGTCTCAAAATGCTTGGATACATACAATCAAAAAAGATAGAGGCATACCTGCATAGCTCTCCCCTGCTAAGTAAATGTCTACATCTTTTAGTTCGGGAAATTTCTCCAACCAATGAACAAGGAAATCCAAATTGTCTTGAGCTGTAACACCATACACGCCAGTGATCTGTTCTAAGCATATTTTTATATCCAGTACTATCATGCTGATAGGTTTGCACTCAAAACATATACTATAATAGTCTTATATCAAATGCAGGGGACACGGCACACCATACCTGATAGTGTATCATTGGAATTATTGTCTGAAGTTGTATTGGAATACGAGAACCCCACTCCAGCAGGACTCTCTACGTACAGCATGTTTGATTCTGCCAAGAAAAGAATTATATATCAACTACAAGATACTTGCAAGGAGAATTCTGTATAACAGGTAAAGAGATGTTTTTCAATGCAACTGCCAAAAGACCAAACTTAAGTTTAGCTTATGAGAATCCACCATGTGAAAGTCCATCTTGGAATCCCCTATTGTTCAAATTTTCGACTAATGAATTTCAACCTCATAACCAAGCTTCTGAACAATCCAATAAATGTTACCTTTATTCCAAGAGTATTTATTTTGCTCCAAAAGACCTCCACTCATGAGCTTGAACGGACCATGTTCCATGAATGCTCCATAACCAAGTGATGAGCATCCCGGTCCTGCAATGTTTGAACTAATTCAAGACCATCTGATCTTATTAAACAAGCAGATAGAAGTATCTAAATAGAAATAAATCAATTGTTCTTACCTCCATTAAACCATAGGGTCAATGGGCTAGATGTAGGATTTTTCTCTGCCTCCACAAAGTAATAAAATAAGGCTCTTCCATTTACATTATCTGTGGTGATATACCCACTATACTGTTTGAAGCTAATATCTTGCGTTTGGCCTGGCAACTTGGGAACCAGATCAGTTTCAGGGGCACCTAAGGCAACTTGAAATATTGTAACCATGGATAAAAGTAATAATGTACCCAATAGGAATAATGTGGGGAATACCCCAAACCTAACTCCATATTGCATGTTGAAAAATCAAACAATGACTTCACCTAGAGAGGCTTCTATGACTTTGCACTGGTGCACTTGGTTTCAATTTGTTCTACTGTAGAGCAAATATCATGTCAAATTACAAAAAATGTGTCATAAGATGTCAATGTTTGACTGTTTTTAAATATATAAAATGAATAGCCAAGAGCGTGGGAAGCTGCAGATGCCCACACTGAGAGTTTGCAGGGATTATAAAGCATGATTTGAAAAATAAAAAAAAATTTAAAAAAATTCGGCTAATGGAAGACAGCATTGTCAGAGATGCTAGACAACCAAGATATGATAATTTTCTTTGACGTATTGCATTGGAAGCTATGGTTGACAGTAGGGCCTGTATAAGCAAAAGATGATAAAATTCTTATCGTCACTATGGACAGCCAAAAAAAACAGAAAAAAATTACGTTGGAAGAATATGTTAGCCAGGTATGAGATTTAATGTATACATTTTTAAGGTGTTTGCTTTGGAAGTTGTGGATTGGCAATAGGGATTATATAAGCAAAAGATGTCAAAATGGGAAGAGTATATTTCTCGGTTATTAACGTTCTTAATGAAACTTGTGATTATTAAAATGATCAGCCAAGAAAATCCAGTAGGTATGTATTCTCCTATGTTTCAATGCTTCCATGATAGTTTCAATGCTATTTATTTGTTCATTTGTGTTGTAATTTATGCTTAATTACAGAATAGACCTGGAGGCAGAGATGCAAAGGTAAATACAAATATTCTTATCTTATATTATTTAGCCTGCATTGTAAACCTTCGTAGTTCTAATGGAAAAAGCAGAATGCTTTATATAAATTATCTTGATAAACTAAATATGTGTATTAAATTAATTTATAATTAGTCTCTACAAAAAATGACATTGATTATTAAATATAATTATAATTCAAATATTTAAATAAATATTAGAACAAGTGCCACATAGTGACTTAGTACTTGTCTTTAGCTTTTATATAAATCTAATTTTAATTTATTAAATTTATTATAGAATGTTAAAACAAATTATTAATAAATATAGTTATTGATGTATTATAAATAAATTATAATATAAAATAGTAATATTCTCATAATAATAATATAAAATAATATTTCTTAAACAGTTATATAATATAAATGATATAATTTTTTTAGTATTTTTTAAACACAAAAATTATATTATAAGACAACACAATATTAAAATATAAATAGCTAAATGGAAGTACTTACATTCAAAAAATTATTAAACAAATATGAATCACATTAACTTAATAAAAATCGGTCTTAAAAAGTAGTAGTTTTAAAATCCATCATGTCAATATAAGAGGTAAATGAGTTCAACCAATCAGTGGAAAAATATTTTCTAAAAATTGTAAAGTTAAAAATCTTGCATCTCTAATATGCAATGTAATAGTTTGATAAAGAAATTTAAAAGTTGATTAACTAGAACACGTAGAAACCAACAAACTTAATCACTGGTTAAAGTATAAAATTCAACTAATAATAAGAACTTATATATTGATATATAATTCTAATTGTGATATGGAAGTATACATTAATATTATGAAATATGATATTTGTAGTTGATTTGTAAAAACTAACAATAGATTGTCAAAGGTCATATTTGTGAATGAGTGTAATTTTTGAAAGTTCAACATTAATTTTAATCTTTGGAATTGAATTACTTAAAAATTTGATCTTGCCTAATGCAAATTGTTTGTTATGATTTTTGATGTATGAATATAAACTCCCAATGTTCCAAAAATAAACATGAAAATTTGTTAAATTGTGAGGGTCAAGTTCTCATTAGTTGGATGCTTATATGGATTATTTTTTAATCTATAAGGAACATGTTGAATACAAGGAACAATTGTGCAATAAACCTAGGGTGATGATGATCTCTAATGTAATTAAATGACAATGATTGTAAGTTCTTTTTTCCCCCTCTTGCAAATCTAAATTTAAATGTGTTAAGAATGTCTTATGTGATTCTCACATGAATGAATATCTACAAATATAATCACCAAGCTTTGTTTTTCAAATCTCTAAATGTTATATTTGTGCAGCGTTAAATTTCAAATCTTCCTCTCCATATTTTGAAAATATTCTTACTTCAATATTGTAGGTAGCTTTATTGGAAAATTCTTGAAGGTTGGCTCTACCACTTCTTACATGGGGCACTTATCTATTTGGTGGACATAATTGATTTTTCGAAGAATTCTTATAGGGATATTTTGATGGTGGAAAACAAAGATTGGTCTTAGTTGCTTGACAATAAGGATGCTCCCTTCAGGCCTAAACCATGTTTTTCCATCATCCACCTAGCTTTTGATTGTCCATTCTATAGTTAAAGGTGTAACAATTTGGTAGAAGACACACAAATGGAAGTTACTTGACTAGTAATACCTTAGACCCCTAGATTGGTGGTTCTTTTGAGGGTGACAAATTTTCTTAGGATTTTGATTCCCATGCACTTGGATTGTCTCCAACATATCTTGCCTCTTACTTTCTCAATTCCTATTAGAGATTCCCGATCTTTTTCTACTTGAATCATTTAGCTAGTTATGTCTTAGGCTTTGCTTCAACTTGAGCCTACTTATATGGTGACAATTCATCTTTGAGTACTATGCTTGGCCATTCTATTGTTCCTTTTGAGGAAAATGATGGAAACTCTTGGAAGGATTCACCCCCACTTCTTGTTTAAAGGACTTGACTGATAGGAATTAATGAATTGTTATATGGATGCAAAAAGATCTTCTCAAAGTCTCATCCTAGATGATAGTTGTGTGTATGTGTGTGAGAGAAAGAGCATATTGGGGTGTAGCATAGATTTGGAGGTCCGTGATATTTCTATTTGATTATTATTGAGTGCAGTAGTTTTTCCATTATTGTATCTCATTATGATTCACCTTTGTTGGGTTGTGGGTTTGTCCCAAATATAATGTCATTTGTTCTATTGTTGAAAGGGTTGTTTTGTGTAGTGTTCATGCTCTTCCAACCTCACTTTATTCAATATAAAAAACAATGTAAGTACACAAATCAACAAAAGCACATTAAGTGGGTTCATGACAATTAAAATGGTTTCCAATATATAAATTTGAAATTTCAATCTCAAAAAGTAAATGTTTAGATCGAACTCGTGACAAGTTATGCTATGTGCCAAAATTTATGTGTGGTGCCAACCTTATCCTATTAGGGTTGATGTGGTTAAGGTTGTCTCTTGCTCCCAATGTTGTTGTTGAAGCTGGATTAGATGGTGTGGGGAATGTTGCCCACATTTTGATTTTGCCGGATGTGGAGATGGAGGAGGAAGTAGACTGTAGTGCCTTTATTCTTTCTGTTCATGTTTTCATGCGTGGGTTCTGGGACTTTTGGCCCAGCCTCCTATAGCTCCATGCATGGATTATACAACATTGGGTGCCCATCCTTGTTGACATATATCCTATGCCTAAAGGTTTTTTTATTGTTAAATTTGAAGATGTTGAGGATATATTCATGGTTATGGTTAGACTTTAACATTCATATTCAACCCTTCTTCTAAACCATTTAAAATATTTTTGATATGAGTTTGGTGCCCCTTATGTATGAGTTGATTCTCTTTTAAGGAAAGTCATTAATACACTTCTGCATGGTACCTTGAAATTTTGTACTATCTTCTCTCAACTGCGCATGTGCCAAAATGTTGTCTATCAATTTCACAAGCTAAAATTATAATTGTGATGATAGATAACTCTTTGACACTTAGACAATTTTCTAAGTCCTATCAAAACTTTATATTTATAATCTTCTCACTTAATACGAAATATATGTTTTCGTTAATGACAACTCCATTCTATCTACCTAGCTGAATTTCCAATAGGTTTAGTGCTATTAAATGTCATCAATTGCATAGAAGTTCTTTGTCAATGAATGGTGATGAACTTCAATACCTGAAAATGATCATAATTTTGTCTATATATCTAATACTTTGTGATGGTCTAATATATCAAAAGATGTACACAAGCAATTAATATGATATAATCATACAAGGACATTTAAAATTATTGAACTCGAGACATGAAATTGATATAATGAGGATAAGAACACATGAGAGATAAGGATCATGTGAATATAAATAAATTTATATAAGGTATAGGCATGGAAATGACCATAACTATTATATAGCTACCATTTATATCAAATAGACATGTAACAATTATCCCAAGGGGAAAATGTCAAGATCTATCTAAAACTCAATTGATAACACAAATAAGAGAGAGAAAATTATATGATCAAATGATAACAATGCCCAAACAATTCAACGAATACAAAGTATATGTGCTTGAATACATAGGCAATGCATAATAACTAGTGAATATGGTAAGATAACATATCAATCAAATTAGGTGTAATCATGTGTCCACCAATGGTGGATCATCCTCCATCGTATGAAAAAAGTATGTGCAACATTGAGAGAATGATAATGTGATAGGAGCACTAAAGGTATATATCACACATAAAGAGGTACAAGATGACAACTAACTCTACCTCAAGTGGATGTCTCTAACACCATGTGCTAAAATGAAATGTAAACTCCTATGTGTCTACATGACAACAAATATGCAAATGCATTATCCTAATCAAACTCAATTAAAGTGTAATCAGTAAATATTTAATTGCACCAACAAGACAATTTTGATTCTAATTTAATTTCACAATATTTTGTTTTGGTTAACCAAGAAACCCTTAATGTTCTTACATTTTATCATGTACACTTTTATAATTAATAAGTTGACCACCACCCTCTTATTAGTGTTTGGTCAATACTAGAGCACAACTATTATTTGTGTTAGCCATTTAGTCTACAACCTAGGGCACATAAGTGCATGATGTTAAATACATTTCTTTCCCCTTGAAAGTAGATAAAATTAAAGATCTAAGTATTATTCCAAAATATATGATGAGGAGTTCCAACTAATTAAGATAAGATTCTATCATATAGTTATTTTTAGATGTTTTTGATTTCTAGGATATCATGAAGGACCAAGTAACCAAGTAGAAAATATATTTAAATAATCTTTATTATATTAGTTGACTATCTTAGTTATGTTTAAAGATTATATTTCCAATTCAACATTTCTTCCTTTATTTATTATTTGAGGTGCTCACAATTTGAGTTCTATCTATCTTGTAATGTATTATACCACAAATCTAGGACATTAGCTAAAAATGTCTTTGTTGCACAAAATCTCTAAAACTTATACCACTTCAAACATAAACCATTTTCAAACTCAATTCACCATTCATTTCCCTTAACCTTGTATGTAATCAAACATGAAAATTCATGAATATCATATCTAACATTTACTTGCAAGACTAAAACACATAAACACATAATCAACACATAAAACTAGATGTGGTAATGCATAAACCCTCCAATGAGAAAGTAAAACTGCGGTGGGGATGACACCCACAAAATCTTCATATTGCAACAATAAAGTGTCTCGTAGGGCTACAAATTTGATCGCTTCTGTTGATCTACCCTATGAGGGGTCTGCTCTATTAAAAGATTACAAGACTATTAAGTCTACCTTGATTAAAGGATCTAAACTACACAATTAAGTGATCACTTTGTTAATACATATAAATACGCCTGTTAGGACCACTCTCTTAAGAGATTTACCCTGATACACCTGTTAGAATGTAATAGTACTTTGATCCTTCAGTTTGCACTCGATTGTTGATATAGATATTCTCTATGCAAACTGTAATCACTTCTTTGTGATTGATATACAATAACTTCTCTCTGCACTACTCAGTCACCTTACTTCACAACTTGTTAATTCACCTTCAGCTTTACACACATGCAAACTTCTAACTTGTAACAACAAAATTATGGCTTAAAATTGTGCTTAAATAGCCATCTTAGAAGTTTCTAGATCTCAAGCAACGATCCAAATTCATCCCTTTTTCCACTTGGTCTTTCCAATTTTCTAGTTGGTTGATCTCATTGCATAGGGATTGATGATGTGTAATTATAGGCATAATTACCTCCTTGATTAACTCCTCGATCATAAAAACACGTTTCCATCTTGGAAAAAATAGTTTACATAAGATTGTGTGTCATTCCAAACATATATACAAAAATAGTAATGCTCGACAAATATATCTTTTGATGCTTGGTCATGCTTGTTCTCCATGGTGTCCCTCAGCGCATATTGTACTTGGCTTCTACTATATTGCTTGGCTTCTATAGCACTCAACTCATGTGATTCTTCTTGTATAACTCAACAACTACTGTATACTTGACGACTATTTATTTGCTTGATAGTCACTACTACTTGACAACAACTAAATGTATATTACACTTCTTTACATAACTCGACCTATATAGAGTAGCTCGGTTGCAATGTTTACTAACCAACTCTTCCTTGTAAATGACTTAGTGTTTCTCACTAACGGATAATACTATGATTTTCTTTAGGGTCAACAATTGACATGTTAAAATGCATGGTAAAACACACACAAGTGTCATATCAAGAAAATATGTTGGTGTAACTAAAATTGTCACTTAGGTCCTAATTACACTTAAACTTACTTAGGGAATTAATTACAAAGGAGAAGTTAGAGCATTTTCACAACATGTAGACTTGTCTTATTATTTTATCATATCCACTTATTTTGAATGTAAACTTTTCACTTTGGAGGGCGATCCACCTATATTAGACATGTTACTCAACCTTTGGTAGGTGATCCACCTTTTGTGGTGCCATCACACTCCTGGTTATCCACACTTTGTGGAGAGAGTTTTTCATGTTGGTTATCATGTACTGAGTCAATGACACTTGTTATCATCTTATTCACTCCTTTGTATTCACCTTGGCTATATAACCATGGGATCTCCTATGCAATGTTCATTATAGTTGATTCTATTGTATTCTTTGCAAGAACATAGTTTATTCTTATCATATTATACATCTCTCTTATTATTGACATTTTCATTTGGCTTCTAGATATTGGGTGGATATCTTCATAACCAAATCTTACATTGTATCAAAGCATAAAGTGTGTCATTTGTTTTCCATTGAAGAAAATCTTGGTGTGATTTCATGTTGCTATTTCTGTGTCTTTTTTTGTTGAGGATGGAGCTTGCTAAGTTAGAGCTAAGATTACCATTAGATCATAAGTGTATTTTTTAATAAGTCACCCTTTTTTCTCATATCTAACATTAGAGGAAAAATGTATAAACATTTGAAGGTGGAGGGTGGTTACTAATCCAGGAGCGATCTACAATTTTGGAGAACTTAGGGACAAATTATACCCTATTATCATTCTTAGAAGGCCCAAAATCCTCAAAATAAATAGTCAAATAATTATTGGTCATTTCTATTTTTTGGTTAAAATTTGAAAAAAGTGGTATATAGGTACCACTACGAACAATGCAATGATGCTGTAGAGTACCACCTGTGTATTTCACAAAGGTACCACAATATTGTTGTGAGGTTTTCACACCATCAACTCATTACAAATGCCCCCCCACCCCCCCCCCCCCCCCCCCCCCCTATTTTGCACATAGTTGTTAGGTTAGTTAGGCTTTGACATTGTGTTAAGAAATTTAGAGTTTTAAAATACTAGGGTGAGAAAGAAATCTTGTAGCCAAATTGTGTTATTTAAAGTGGGAATGTCAAAATTGAAGTTTGTTGGGGTCATGTTATAATGGGTCGAACATAAATTCCTTAGATTTAAAATTTGACTAGTTAATTAGTCCAAAATTCCATATAAAGGCACACTTCATGCATAAGAGCCATAAAATCCTTATAAATATTGTGTTAGAATTAGTAATCTTTCCTTGATTGTATTTGTTTATTACATGGGAGAAACTAAGGCATTCCCTATGTTGTTTGTCCTCTAGTCCACATGTGAGGACATGTCATTTGCTTGTCCTCTTCCCCATGTGTGAGGACAACTTATTTTTGTAATTCCTTTATTAAAGATAATAGTTTATTCCTCCTTAAGAGGATTATTACACTTGTTATGCACACACTTATGAATGTGACAATCGTTCACATGGGAGTTACTAAATCACTCCTCTTCTCATCTTTACATAAGAGATGCTCCTCTCTCATTCTCGACACCATCCACTCACTATGTAGTGCTTCTAATGAGCTCATGGATCTCTCTCTCTCTCTCTCTCTCTCTCTCTCTCTCTCACACACACACACACACACACACACACACACACACACACACACACACACACACACACACACACACACACACACACACACTTACTTTAGGCATTTTCCTCATTCATATAATTCACAATGGGTTATCTTTGTTCTTCCCTTTCAAAATATTTGTCTCCTCTCTTGTGTTGATCTTGAAAAGCTATGATGATGTATGGTAACTATTTTCATATCAAAACTCTCTTGGATTAATTTATTGTTTCTTCATCTAATTTCATTTCATGTTCCTTATTTCTAATATGGTATCAAAGCTTGCTAATCTTTGTTTTGATTTGTGTGAAGGTTATCACATTGGAAACCTTTATTAGGAGAGAAGTTTGAAGCTTCATTTTTTCCTAATCTTTTTGTGTTGTAGGTTTTATTAATCTATAATTTTCTTTTACTAATCCTCTTTGGATGGCTTGCCACCAGTAAAGCTATAGATTGGTTCTAACTAAATTTACTTATAGATTTACTCCTTCATTTTATTGCAAAGTTTTTTTTTGATCTAATCTATTTGGTTGAAATTTTTCTGATATTGGTCATTTTTGTCGATACGAAGTGAATTCCAAATAGAAATCCACAATAGAAAATGCATAGATATGAACATCACAATCATTGCTTAAGATGCAAAATATTATTTTCCCTTGTGCCCCATATATTATTGAACCAAAATCTCTCTTGTCTCCTCTATAGTTATTGCCAAAGCTCCTATGAGACTTAGCTGCTTGATCTTGCTATTGAAAGAAGAACCACTTGTTAGGCCCAGAAATCAGATATAATGGAAAATAATTAAAATATAAGAAAAAAATTATTGTTTCTATTCATCAAGATTCATTACATAAATAAGGTAGTCATATAGCAGTTTAACTACTATTTAACAACTACCAAAAATGAAATGTATTTACCTAATTCTGTAACCCTAATGATTAATACATTAACATACCCCCCTTAATCAAAAAGGGTTACATGAAATTAGGAGTATTTTGAACTCATCGGCCTATTGCTTTGATAGGTATCACTTTGAGACTTATTTTGTCCCTTTTGAATTAGCACACTTTGGGTGCATAATTACTAAAAATAGCACACATTGGGTGCAATGAACTTGTATTGTTCATATTACAATTTATTAAAAGCACACATTGGGTGCAATAGAATAACACACATGCCTATTGCTTTGATAGGTATCACTTTGAGACTTATTTTGTCCATTTTGAATTAGCACACTTTGGGTGCATAGTTACTAAAAATAACACACATTGGGTGCAATGAACTTGTATTGTTCCTATGACACTTTGATAAAAGCACACATTAGGTGCAATAGAATAACACACGTGGGGTGTTATAGACTTGTTTGTTTGTATTACAATTTGATAAGAGTACACATTGGGTGTTATGAATTATTTTGTCCATACAACATTTTGATAATAGCACACATTAGGTGCAATAAACTTGTTTGAAAATGATATACAATGAGTTATTGTAATTGTCTCTCATTTGAACTTGAACCTGGGACTCACTTGAACTTGAATTTGAAATTGCACTCACTTGAACTTGAATTTGACATATACAAAATATCCTCCCCTTGGAAAATGAGAGGAAATGATTTTAATAACATAAATTCATGTGATAAGCCATTGAATAAGATACCACATGTTTATCTTCATTGCTTCAAATAGGTGGAGTGCATCAGTATGGACCATAAATTTTATTTCCAACATAAAGAAATTTTATTTTTACCAATAAAATTTCATGACCATGACTATTGTCATCAACCATAAGCTTTCTTAAAATTATGTTAAAGATGTCACAATTGCATGGTTTTGAAAAATATCTTTTACTAATTTGATGTAGATGATCAAATAGCTCTCCCAAATCTATATATCTTCAATACCATTTTCTGTCAAATGCCAATAAACATTCTTCACTCCACTCTTATACATTGGGCGACAGACACATCCATTTATTTCTCCACTTTGTTAATAAAAGTACACCTTTTCCAAATCACAAATATTCACTTGACATTTAAAGTCGATGACATAGCTGAATGCTTTTTGAAATTCCAATATCATGCAACACTTATCAATTAACTTGGCCCAAACCCAATATCTTGTATTCAACATTCTGGTTTAAAAACTTACTATTATGAAATAAATACTAAACTGGACCTAGTAACAATCCAACAGGAATTATTCAATCTAAAATATAATTTGATACCAATCTTTGGACCAAACTTCCAAAAATCTCAGAACCAATAAATGGAGTGTATTAACAGGCTCATGAAAATACTTCAATCTTGCTTGTATGCCGATTTTTGAGTCAGTCCAATATTGTCCATTGAAAATCGTACATAACTTTATACTTGATGATATTTAATTCAAGAACAAAAACATACTAGACATTGAAATGACCCTTTCAGAAACGTTCAAATCATAAATTCCAATATTTTCTCAATCCAATAATCAAATTTGAATAAAATGAAGTCTTACTCTGCAATCGATTGTTAAATCAAACATGTATTAGTTTCCATTAGATTTTAATCCTTGACAATATAAACATAGACATATTCTATATCATATAATAACTAAAATGATTAATCATCTGTCTGAATTGTGCACCACTGACTAAATAAATGAAGATAGTATTACAAATGTTTTAACTAAATCTATTTTGCGTGTAATTATTGTTATGGCACAATCTCCTAACTTTTAAAGTAAACTTTGAGCATGTTCCACTTTTTTGCTCTTCCTTCTCCCTTTTCCAACGCTCTAAATCATTTCAAATTAAGTCGATGCTTTCTAATATCCTTTTTATTATTATCACCTAGCAGCATTTTTAAAATCATTTATTTCTGCTTACTTCGATTTATCTCATTTCCCTCTACATAGTATTTTTACCTATTTCAAATGAGACATTTTTTTTTCATTTTGTAACGTCTTGTATTCCATCTGCATTTTCCTTTCTTATTCCTGTGACGTCTTTTAATATTCACTGTGAGAGCTAACCTGGATTACTTAGTTCTCTATCAAATTCTTTGATATGTTTTACCTATAGCTCTGTAGTTATTTTAACATCTTCAGAAATGCTTTTTCCATTTCAGTATCTATAGTTTTCATATCATCTTTAAATTTACTCTAATGTTTCCCACTTCATCAAGGATTTATTTTATAAATTTTCATACTGAACACTCATTCTTAGTAATATGAGTTTATTTACAATGAAAATAGTGGTTTGATAAGAAAGTTTTTAATAAAATTAGTTTTCCAAAAAGAAAGGTTAAATTTTATAGTTTGCAAGTCAATTATTTAAATAATTATAAGAATAATTTTGCTTTTTAAATATTTACACAAAAGGATATATATTGAGTTTCTGTGTTAATATATATATTTTGAAAGGATATATAGCTTGTTAGGGTTTCACACATTTTTTGAGTTTCCTTGCATATTGCTCTTTGTCTGAGCTTTCCTTCTATGTTCAGTTCTCTGTCTGAGCTTTCCTGCTATGTTCACCACCTGTCAAACCACATTTACTGTGGGACTTTTTAGGGCTAGTTTATAATGGCCAGTGGTGACCCACTTGTTGATATTGGTGTCTAGAAAGCCATGGCACCTCCATTAAACAAACATCCTCACAAATTTGTCCAAAAGGTCTCTCACAAGATAATCCTGATATTATCCTTCCTCTGCAAGAGTTTGATGCTACTTGTGTTTGGTTAGAACAATATACCTTAATAAGATATTTTGTGGGTAGGACTCCTCCTGAAGCCATGCTTCGAGAATGGGTTAATAAGATCTGGAATCCTCATGGAGTCTGCCTTGATGCTGTGCAAAATCTTACCAAGGTTTTTTTTTTTAAATTTCATTTTGCCAACCTGTCTTAGGTGGATGCATTTTTTAACAATGGCCCTTGGTCAGTGCGTTCTTCCCTGCTAGTGTTTCAAAGATGGCTGCGAGAATTCACTGTCTTTGATGACAAAAAACTTAGGGTTCCAATGTGGGTTGAGTTCTTAGGGTTACCCTTGCCATGTTGGCCTTTTATTAAGTCCATTGCCAATATTCTTGGCAAAGTTATTACTAAGGAGTACACTTTTTTTTAATGCTCATCCTCAAAAATGCATTTGCATTGAGGTTGATCTCTCCAAGGATCCTAAGGATTCTATGGATATACTAATTGGTTCCCAAACCTTCTCTCAAAAGGTGCTCTGTTTGGACCTACACAACACTTGTTATAAGTGCTAGTTAGCAAAACACAAGATTAGGAGTTTCCCTTTGGTAGTGCTCAGGGTTAAATCCCCACCTAAGGAGGCCCCTACCAAACTAGTAGAAGGAAAACAAAAGGAGGAATGGACTACTGTTAGGCATAAAGGGAAAGGCTTCCTTGGCTCCTAAATAGGCATATGCTACTACTATATCAGTTCCTCCTATTCCAATTGGAGGGAAAACCTCAACCATTATAGGGTCGATGATAGTTTTTTTGAAGTCAAATCCTGTTGTTTCTTAGGTTTCAAACACTGGTAGCTCACAAGGGATCAAGATGGACATAAGAGCTACCACTCATATTGTGGTTCACACTCCATTTTCTACATCACCCATTGCAAGTCAGAATGTGCGGCATTCTCGCAGTCCTCTTGGACGTGCTGAGAAACTAGAAGAGAAATGAAAGGCTATCAGTCCAGAGGAGTTTCCTTTTGGCTTGAACCAAGTTTCTACTTTTTTGCAAAATAGCTATTCCTCTCTCAAGGACAAAGAAGATATGGAAGAGTTTTCATGAATTTTCTATCATGGAACGCGTGAGGTCTTGTAGATCTCTCCAAAAAGTACTATGTCAGGGACACCCATCATAAACTTGGTAATTTAGATTTTCTTTGCATGCAAGTGGTTATAATTTCTAGTTTCATGCTTTCTTCTGTATGTTGCATCATTTAGTGGATGACATTATGTTTTCCTCTCAACAAAAAACTAGTAGAGGTGGTGCAGTTACTCTTCTATCACCTTGTCTTCATTCTGCTATTATTTTGCATGGTTGTGACCCCATGCATAGAATAATTTGAATTTTTCTTTCTATCAACAATCATTCCTTTGGATTAGTTAATGTTTATGCTTCCAATGATGTTGTGGAAAGATCTCAATTGCGGTGTTGGATGGTTGAAAAAAGCCTCCAACTACTTGGGTTATGTGTGGTGATTTTATTATGGTTGAGTTGGCCTTTGACAAAGATGACATTTTATCTTTTTGCTAGACAACTAGGGAAAGGGAAGTCTAGTACTACATGCATAAAAAATGGGGCTTTATGATTCCAATACTAACCGCTACTAGCATAGTGGGGTCTAACACACTTGGTCTATTTTTTGAGCTAGCTCTGACTACATTTTAAAATGTCTTGATTGTGCCATGATTACTGCACAATATTTTTTCTCCTTTTTTGAGGATCAAGATTTACCTATGATTCCTCTGCCAGATGTGATGTATCAAACCACTATCCCATTTATTTTACCATTTCTTGGCATAAAGTTGTCCAAAAAATTGTTAGGATGTAGTTCTTCCTCAATATGTCAATGCTGACACATGCTTCCACTATTGCTCATATCCTACATGTCTGGAATTTGGAGCTATGTCCCCATTCTCAAATAAATTGGATTCAATGGTGGAATGATGTTGTTATCGAAACTACTAGTTTTATGCATCTATGGATGAAAGTTGGTAGTTTTTAGATGATGGTCTAATGACTCCACTACCAAGGCCCTCAAGAAGGCTGAAGCTATCACCCTTAACCCTTTTGATGTTGATTTACAAATCCAACTTTCCAAGCTTCATCATGAAAAGTAGATTGCGGATAATTATGCTACTCAAGGGGCCCAAATCAAAGCATGCGTCGATTGGTTGGAGGTTAGCTATAAGGCTTCTAAAGAAATCTTCTAGGCTTTTAGAGCCTGTCATACCAATTTTGGGATTAAAAAGATTAAATAGGGCAATTCTGTTCTCTCTAGTCTTCCGAACATCTAGCAAGATTGTTTTCACCACTATGAAAATATTTATTCTTTGCAGGGAAATTTGATTGCTCAGGAGGAAGCCCTCAAAAAGTGTATTTCTATTACTATAAACCACCTAGCAGTCAAGCAATGTGCTTTCTATGAGTAACTTCTCACCATCCAAGAGCTCAAGGAGAATGTCTTTTCCATGGTTGATGACAAATCCCTCAGGTGTGATGGGTTTCCTTGTGAATTTTACAAGCACCTTTGGGAGTCTATTGGTCCATACCTACACCAAGTTTATCTTAAAGCCTATTATTCTAAGAGTCTTGGAGCCATTATCAACAAAGGAAATATCCAATTCATACCTAAAGCTGGTGATCCTGAGGATATTTGTAACTGGTGGCCCATCACTTTGCTTAATGTGTCTTATAGGAATATTGCTAAGGAAATTTATCTTAAAATTCACCATCTCATGCCTTTAATTGTGCAGCCAAAGAAAATTGACTTTATTAAGTCCAGGTATATTCTTGACAACATCATTGTTGTCTGGGAAGACATGGAATGGACTAGCAAATCCAATCAGTAGTTTGCTTTTTTGAAAATTGGTTTTGCTAAAGCTTATGATGAAATTGAATGGCCCTTCATTTTTTCTATGCTTCAAGCTTTAGGCTTTGGTCCCAATTTTCTTCAGTGTGTGGAGATGCTTTTTGGAGATGCTAATGCTTGTATTACTATTAATAGCTATCAATCTGAAGCCTTTGGGCTCTTTCTCTCCATTTGACAAGGTTTCTAGCTTTGACTTCATATGTTCTTATTGTTGAAGGGTTTTGTTACTTCCTAGCCCACTCTATTTCCTCTAATTTGGTTTATGACATCTCCTTGCTAGATTCCTCATTTCAGCTGGTCAATAGGCATTTTGCTAATGATTCCTTTCTCACTCTTTTGGAGGATGAGGAGAACATCACTAATGCCAGCTTGCAATGCCTGGACACCTTTTGTCAAGCCTCTAGCTCTACTATTAAATGACACAAAATTATATACTATAGACAATTTTTTCTTTTAGCTCTGCCATGGCTTGACCAATTCGAATGGAAATGGGTCACACACGGGGAGATATTTCACTTTATGGGCATTCTCTTTTCCTTTCAAGCTTTGCCAATGGATTCGCAAAATGTTGTACTTGTAAAAATTGAAAAGAAGCCTGGCTATTGGCTTACTAAACCCTTCTCTTGCAAGAAAATTCTAGATTTGTTCGAAGGTCCTAGCAGCTACGCATGTTTATATTCTTCATGTTGGGCTCCTTCCAAAGCTTCTTATCTAAAATTAGAATGATTTCTCCACAACTTTCTTTGGGCTTCTTGTTCAGACCATCATGGCTTTCATAGAGTGGCATAGGATTTTTTTTGTCTCCCCAAAGAGTATTGCAGCCTTGGCCTTCTTTCTACACAAAAGCAAGGCCTTTCACTTTATGCCAAGTGGATTATAGGTGCCATCACTAGAGATGAAACTTGGAAAGTTTTGGTTTAGCACTGAATTGCTTCTGGATTTCCTATTAATAAGCTTGC